>JANKKI010000033.1:57500-2457500 GCA_025175665.1 Cinchona pubescens
TCAATCTAATTTAATTCTCGAGAACACATCCGATCCTATTTTGTTTCATGCAGATGTATATGCCCCCGTATCTCGCAGCCAACGTTTATTGCTTTCCCGAATTGACTTGTAATCCAACGTTTTCAAAAAATATATGTGTGCACCAAGTGATATTCATTTACGCATTTTATTTTAAAATTTTTACATAATTTTTTAGTATCTTTAATTATTTATTATTATTTCTAATTTTCCCACTTTGAACATTTATGCATGCGGTAATTAATACGCATATTTTTTATTTATAATTTTTTTATTTTTTAATTATTTTTATTTTATAAATGAAATTATTAATATTCTTTTTAAAAATAATTACACATTTTTATTGCCCTATAGTCCAAAACATCAGCTAACGTTAAAATAATTGGATGTCGCACAAAAATGCATATATGAAAACGTGGCTAGATGTGTATAAGAGACAGGCGTAATTTACAAAAAAAGGAACGCCCCAACTGTTTCGACAACGTAGTTTGAACCTTGTTACGACTTCCCTTTCTAACTAGTTTTTTGCAAAAAATAATTACTTTTTAGTTACAAGATAACTATTGTGTCCCGTGGTTTGAACCTTGGACCTACCTGTGGTACTTTCCAAAATAAATATGGCCTAGCTGCCACTAAGCCGAACAAAGAATAGTGTAACAGAATTCAGTTTGAAATATGATAAACCATAATAACACGTTTTCGTACTTGCATTTTTTTGCCACTTCGAATTATTTTATTCTCTTATTGCACTTGAGAGGCTACTTTTGGTACGTAGGCTGCTACTTTTTTCGAATTTTATCGCCAGTTTCTTTGCAAAGAAATTCCCAAATCTTTCTATGTTTTGGCTTTAAATTAGAATTAAGACCAGAAAAACATGTTTTTTGGAAAAATTCAGAAACCGCCTACGGCAGTTTCCACTGGATACATCTCGAAAACATACAGAAGGTCAGAACCACATCTAGATCTCGTTATAACCCCTACTATCTTTTCGGACACAGGTTTTTGCAAAAACCGTGTCCGAAAAGATCGTGCTCGCGAACTGTCCGAAAATGACTACTCGTACGCGAAAAACGGACTAGCGAGCGCAAAGTTATGTCCTTTACAAAAATCCCATCAATCCACAATCACTCCTTGCCCATTCCATCGTCTATTCAACAAGCATACTAACAACCAATTTTTCACTGCCTGCCTGCCGTACTAAGCAGTCTTGTATGTCGGTTTTGCAAGTACGAGAGGAACCTATATTTTTTTCCATCTCATTTCCGCAATTAAAAAGATTTAACGTACTCTCTAAATGCTCAAACTCCAGATCAGCTTAAAATGCTTTCTTCAGATTCAAAATATGAGACAACATAGCGGATACGAACTCCAGTATTGTGATGAATAATTGCAATGCCAGTTCACTACATAAATGTTTCCAATAATTGATCATGAAATAGCTTATAATACGAAAACTTCCATTTAAATGTATAATTGGGATCTCTTTATGTCCACAATCACTGAATTGCGTATTCAACCACGTTCATCACCAGCCGAATCAACTAAATTGATAAATCCTAACACTTGTTTAATCTTGAATACATTTTATTTACTTTGTTCTTTTAGTTTAGTTTTTACGTTGTTAGTTTATTTAATACAAATTTCTCAATAATCAATTTTATTCGTAAAACCACTAATTTCAGTGCATTTTTCTCAGTACTTATGTGAAGGATACTCACTCGCTTTTATATTACTTTATATGATTTTGTGCACTTACATGTGTAGGAAATTGACCACCACAAAGGCAATAGAACTTTCTCCTCAGGGATCACATCCCAGTAACACCGACTACTGTAGTTTAGACTGGCTAAATGCAATTATCTATTCCAATTCTCTTCTGATTTTGCCGATAGATGATCTCAGCTGAAGTATTACAATTGACAAACACTTTATAAATGTGGTAGTTGCCAAACTTAACATGTACAGTAACTATTAATGTGCCTGGTACTTGCCAATCTCCTAGCTGGAACACTACAAGCTTTCAACCCTTATTAGCACTTGTGGCATTATATTGGTTCGTTCAGAGTATTTGCTACCTTGTAATTTTTGATAAATGGACTTGATCAATTATACTATTTTCTGTCTATTAAAATTGGTTACCTCTTTCACAGGTAAATGAAACAAATCTAAAACCGTTAGTGGATTAAAACCATAAACAACTTCAAATGGACAAAAATTAGTGGAAAAATGAATTGCATGATTATAAGAAAATTCCACAAATGGCAAACAATCTTGCAAGGCATCAACCACTACGTACAGCTCTTTGCAATAGGTTGAGTAATTCAACGTAGCTCCACTCAACTTCTCACTAAAGTAGGCAATTGGATGTCTATCTTACATCAAGACCGTGACCAGTCCCATAACCATCACATTCTATTTCAAAAGTTTTACAAAAATCTGCTAAAAGTAAAATAGAAGTAGTAGACAACTTAACCTTTAGCGTTTTGAAAAGCGCGCTCTTATGCCTCACCCCACTTAAAACCTACCTCTTTCTTGATTATTTCAATTAGAGATGGTAGCTATAGTGTTGACGTCTTTTACAAACCTATGATAAAAACTTGTTAAATCATGACAACTCTACACTTCAGACACATTAGTGAGAGTCGGCTGACCATTAAATATTTCTTTTTCTACCTCAATTCCTTTAAAACTAACAATGCAATCGAGAAAAATAACTTCAATCATAGCATAAAGTTGTTCTTTTCTTAAAGTTTCAAGTTCTAGACGTACATGCACAAGTTGCTCCTCAAGGATTTGCTATAAATCAAAATACCATCAAAATTAACTACAACAAATTTCCAAATAAAGGTACATAAAATATAGTTCATTAATCTAATAAAAGTACTTGCTGCATTTGTTAAACCAAAAGGTATAACTAACCACTCATAAAGTCCATATTTTGTTTAAATGCAGTTTTCCATTCATACCCGCGTCTTTCTAGTGAATCTATAAATTTGTGATATACATTTTTTAAATAATTTTTAATGAATATCTTACAACCAAATAATTCATCTAACATATCGTCAAGTCAAGGAATAGGGTAGCGATATTTTACTGCAATGCAATTTACCGTGCGACAAGTTACGCACATACGCCATGACCCATCTTGCTTTGTGATCATTTGACAAAAGTCACCTAGTTATGATATTTTTAAAAACACCTAAATCCTAATACTAACTAGGTGACATCCTTCAGGTATACGATTGTCAACTAGTAGTACAACAAAGCAAAGCCATAACGATTGGTTGGTGATTATAGATTATTTGGTTGGATAATTAGCTAAAGTAATTGATTATAAGACAATTTTAACTAAAACTATATTTGAAAAACTAAGAAAGCAATTTAAAGTAAAGATTAACTACTAAAACAGCATTTTGTAACAAAGCAATTAAAAATAAAATGTCTTTAAAAAGCAAATAAAAAAGCACTTAAAAACAAAAAACATTTTAAGCAAACAAGCAGTTTTAATTAATCTAAACTACTCATTATTGCTAAGCAAGCACAATTAAAGAAAGCCCATAACCTATTCTAAGAAAGCATGTAAAACGAAAGCACTTCTAAACAGCAATTAACTTGCTTAAACTACAAATTAACCCTAAGAAAGCATTTTTAAAGTATAGCCCATAAACTAAATTATCCTAAGTAGCTATGCTAAGCTACAATTAACCACTAATGAAGCATTTTAAGAAAGAAATTAACATTACTATCAACAAATCACAACTAAGAAAGCATATTTGAATAGGGCATCAAACTAATATACCAATTAATTTAAAAATGCACTTAAAATAAAGCATTTAAACTTACATTAAGACTCTTTAATCTACCACCGAGAGCTTAAAAACTAAACTGAACTACACCAAATCTAAGAAAATCCTCCCCAAATAGGGAGGAAAATGAAGAGCTAAACTAACCCAAGGCTTTCAACTCTATTCTACCCTACTTAGACACCAAACAGGCTTTAAGATAGGTATTTATAGTCTTCGGTTGAATAGGGAAACTTGCCCTCAAAAATCTTTATATCGCGCCCAAAATCGTATACAACCAGGGGTTAAAAACCCCGATTTTGGATTTTCCTTCTTCAAATCCAAAACAACAGTTGTCAATACTTAGAAAATTTTCTAACTTTTTGACAGCTAAAAACTGCGGTTAAACTTCCCATAGCTTCATGGGCTTGTTAACTACGGTTTTAAGTGAGGTAACCACGTTACGGGCCTTTTTGGCTCGTTTCTCGTTCGATTGTCGCGACGTTTTCTTCAATCAACTCCTACACATAAATGCACTCTATTAATTGCACAAAAAACACTAAAATAGGCATTAAAAGCAGTTTTATCAATGCGATACAAAAGTTTTATCAATGCTTCTTTGAAGGCAAGTGGTAAATTGGCATATATCCTCAACTTTCTGTTTGGGAATTCTTCATCGAAGGAAATTTCTTCAACCGCCAACTTTTCCTTCTCGCCTTCTGGAGGCTCGAGTGACCCTTTTAGAAGACTCTTCTGGCACTTCTAAGCTGGACTAGAGATCTTTGCCAGATGGCTTGACCAGGGCTTTCCTGCAAAGAGACATAATATAGCATTCGCTGGCCTCACGCTGGTCTTCCCATATCCGTCCTATGCTAGCATCTCGAAGAGAAAATTTGATGCCTAAATGGTATACATATGGTAGGATAATAAAGATATACAAGAAAGGTCGGCCTAGTATCATATTGTAGGCCGAACTCTTTTTTAACAACGTGAAGTTTATCATTTCCGTTCAAGAGTATGGAGCTTCACCCAAGGTTAGCGGTAGCATAACGGATCCTTCGGTGTCGATTGAGTCTCCTGTAAACCCAACTAAAGGAGTTCTAATTTGTCGAATTTGTGCAAGATGCATTTCAATCTTTTCCCAGGCGTGCCAGTAGATAACATTTGTTGAATTCCCACTGTTAATGAATACTTTGTGTACCTAAAATCTCTGACTTTAACATGAATGACAATAGGATCAGTGTTCATGTGGAATCCGATCTGGGATCGGGTCATTCTCAGTGAAATTGATGTTTACACCGAAACGTGGTCTCTGAGGAGCTCTCTCTTCCCAAGCTAAACTTCGGGCAAATCTCTTTCTGGAATTTGAAGAGTCTTCTCAGACCTCTTCTGACAATGGTTGCTATCACTCCAGGCACGTCATCATTATTTTGAGGTGGTCCTCTTTGATTGTTAGGTTGGGCATCATCAGATCGAAAATTTTGTCGAGAAAGTACTTCATTAAAATGAGTCTCTTGTCATTTCTCCAAAATTGATCGGTAGCTTGAAGATTATATTCTTATAGATGCCCGCTTTTGATGGCCCTCTCAATCTCAATTTTAAGGTCATTGTGCTCTTTGATATCATGTCCATGATCACCGTGATGAGCACAATATTTCGTCTGATCTCTACAATGGAACTAAGATCTGATGGGAGCCGAGAGAGTACTGATCCCTGTGTGATGAACTTGGTATAAAATTTCCTTCCTCAGGATTAGTGTTGAGAGGAGTGAAGTCCTCATCAGGTAGGACCGCAGTTCGTCAAAATCAAAGGGTTTCTGATATCCAATTTATTATAGCTGGAGGACAACAAATTTAGAATCTTGGTGGATCAACATGGGTGTTGGACTCAGCACGCTTTTTCTTACTGGGTTCGATGGACTTTTCTTGGTGTTTTCAAATTTTGTCTGGGGTTCTTGCAATTCCCTCTTCGCTCGGTTTGACTCTTCTCCCTGAATGTAATCATTTGCTCTCTGTAACAATTCCCTGAATATTTTTGGCACAGATGAAGCAAGGTCAACAATGAACATACCGATCGGATCCCACACATGAAGGTAGTAATAAGCACGGTCTCGTCGGCATTATGGATGTGTACGATTTCATCGTTAAAGTGGCCAATGTATTGCTTCAACGTTTTATCCTGCTTTCGCCATTTTTTGACTCATGAGGTACCGATCCCGAGGTAATTCTTTGAACCACTTCTGAGATGACTCCCTGAGTATGGTTGCAACAAATAGTTAATAGTTTGCACGTTATGGCATCTAAATACCCAGTGAGTCTGGATACAGAAGAGACATGTCCAATGTGGTCAGTAGGTTTAGTAGTGCCTTTGTAAGTATCCAAATCAGGTTGTTTAAAATGGGGCAGAATTTGTTCATTTTGTATGGCTAGAGTAAAGGGATCTTTATCAACAACGAGTAACTCTAGGGTCGGGATGGGCTTTGTTCCCAAGAGTTCTTGTACTTGCTGATCCACTTTAGCCATCAAATCAACATCTTGTTGGTTCTCACCCTCAACTTCAACATCTAAGCCCCCTATTCTCATAGGATTAGGACCTATTCGATCAAAAATAGATCCTTCTCGCCTAGGGACAGGGGACAGAGCCATTTGAAGGCGATGAGAAGTACTAGCGGTATCTTCTCCAGTAATTCGTTATTTTTGTTGATTTTCAACAAAATCTTTGATAGCTTGAAAGTTCTTTGAAAGAAATTCAATCATTTCTTTTCTTTGTGGGATAGTTATGTTCGAGAGAAATTAGCAGCTTCCAGGATTAAAGGAGTGGAAGATGTAGTCATCGTTTCTTGAGTAGAATTTCTATTTCGATTTTTTCTTGAGCGTTTTGCCATGCTTTGGTTTGAATGGAAATTGGCTTTTGTAGCAAGATTCCCACAGACGGTGCCAATTGATGATACAGAAATTGATCTAGATCACTTAAGAGTGAATTCAAATGAAGAAAGTGAGTAAAAATTAAGATAAATTTTAAGAAGAAGAGGTTTAAGGAAAGACGATGTTATTTTATTGCCCGTAGATAGTTGTATAGTAGATAATTTTGTGGTACATTATTTTCCCATGTCCTTTACAAATGTGAATAAATGACTTATTGTTGGTCCAAAAGGCAACCTAAGAAGGGGGGGGGTGAATTTGGTTGTATCTAAAACAAACATTTTTATGTGCTTAATAGAAATTCAAACTTTATGCACCAAATAAAAACTTAAGCACAAATACAAAAGATATTCAACAATTTAAACTTTTAAAATAGAAAAAGAACAAATAAGAATATTGAGATCAAGAGAATCAAACCAAACTCCCAAACTTCTCAAGCTTCTATATTTCAGATTAGCTACAAATTCAAAACTTCTATATTGGGTTGCAAGGGTCAATCAGACCTATCATTGATGTAGGAGCCAAAGGAGCCATCATGAGTAAGTCCTATAATGATGCCTTTAAAATGCTAAATGACATGTCTTCAAACAATTATCAACGGTCCAATAAGAAAGCTCTACCAAGAACAGCGGCAAGGGTTTATGAGGTTGATGTTTTCACAGCATTCACATCATAATTAGTGTCATTGGCCAACAAGATAGATAATATGAGTATTCAGAGCAGACAAATTCAAAGTCCTTTGTTGCAAGGTATGCCGGGAGGGACATTCTATGGAGTAGTGCCCTAACAATCAAGAAGCAGTGAACTATATTGGCAACTATAACTGAAACCTTTGAAATTCCTACTCCAACACTTATAATCCAAGTTGGAGAAACTATAGACCAAATTTTTCATGAAGTAAAAATTAGCAAGGATGGACCATCATTATCCATGAGACCGCAGGCTCCACCAGGTTTCAGGATCCAAATACATTGCCACAATAAAGGTGGAAAAAGAATGAAAGTATGGAGGATTTGCTTAGACAGTACATGGCAAAGAATGATGCGACATTTAAAGCATGAATGCCATATTGCAAAGCCACACAGCTTCCATTCAGAATATTGAGAGTTAAATGGGGCAATTGGCCAACTCTATCAACAATAGGCCCCAAGATTTCTCCCAGTGATACCGAGGTAAACCCTGGAAGAAAAAGTAAGGAACATTGTAGATGATCATCCACTAATAGAGATGGATATGTTAAGTACAAAGATAATATGATTCATATGTGATAAAAATGTCTAATTTTCTTTGTGACGGTGTTGAAGTGAATTGGAATGTATCTAAAAATGATTCGGGAATGAAAACATCTTTTGAAATGAAAATTTTTAGCCCCAATTGTAAAAATGTTTGGTTGCATTTTATCAACACATCAATTTTTTGGGTTTGCATGCAACCAATGTGACCAAAAATCGAGTGGTGTTATTTCATTGTTTGCTAAAAGGGAAAAGCGTTGATATTAACCACGTAATTCATGCTGAAAATTTTCATACCACTAGAATGAAAAGTATGGGACTTTGGTTTCCTTGCTTAATCACTCAGTTATGTATTAATATAGGTGTTCATTGGGATAACAATGGTGATAAGTGGATTGATATTATAAAGCCAATTCATGGTAGGGCAATTACAAAAAATGCATCTAAATTTAATGAAATCGACCAACGAAAAGGCATCAAGCTCAACTAATTGTCCAACCACAAATAGAAGTATAGAGAGCTGCTTGACGAATCTTGGGTGACAAATAGAGCATCAATACCAATACATGATGGCAATGGGACAATTATTCCATTACATTGGTAGGGCCTCAAACATTGGACTGGTAAATGATGAATAAATCCTAGCTTTAATATCTTTATTAGATATTGATTAATTGTTTATTTGTTATTTTCATTCTTTTCAACTATTTTATTGTTTACATAGGGTTTTATATGCGCCACTTTGGTAATTGTTAACTGTGCTAAGTATATTCCTCGTGGGAATGATCTCTACTTTCAATGTATTGCTTGTTCAATCCGTATACTTGGGGAAACAAATTCGTGCATTATACCACCTGCACCTTGTGTATATTTATACTGCGGACATTTTCAATGCCTAACTATGGGTTCTATTCTAAGAAACCTATTAATGGAAAAATAGTTACAATCTTTTGTTAGGGTATGGTAAGGGTCCAATGGGTAATCCACCAGAGCAAAGGATGAGTCTCCCTATTAGGTGAGACATAACTTTAAAATCCTTCACATAGGATGACATAGGTCCGTCCTAGAGAGGTGAGGTGATCTCGAAAGATGAGATTTTCGACCATCAGAAGAATAAGTATTACTTTCTACATAAGACATAGTTTAAGAAACTTTCACTTAGGAAGATGGCTCCTTTAAGACTTATATCCGCTCTCAAAGGGGTGAGGTGATCTTGCAAGATCAGATTTTCAACTCTCAAAAGGTGAAACTTACCCTTGAGGTGAGACTTAACTTTAAAAGTCTTCACTTGGGAAGACTTATGTCTATCCATAGAGGGGTGAAGTGATCCCGAAGGTTGAGATTTTTGACCTTCTATAGGGTGAGTCTCAATCGTTAGGTGCGACTTAGCTTTAGAATCCTTCACTTAGGAAGAATTAAGTCTACCCATGGATGAGTGAGGTGATCCCAGAGGATAAGATTTTTGACATTTAAAAGGGAAAGTCTTATCCTGGGTTGATTTAGCTTTAGAAGTCTTTACTTGGGAAGACTTAAGGAGTGAGGTGATCCCAATTACTTGGGAAGACTTAAGGAGTGAGGTGATCCCGAAGGAATAGATTTTTGACCCTCAGAAAGATGAGTCTCACTCTTCAACTGAGGCTTTGCTTTGAAAGTCTTCACTTGGAAAGACTTAGGCATGTCGCCAAGAGTGATAAGATTTTTGACCCTCGAAGGGGTGAATCCACTCTTGGTATCAGACTCAGGTTTAGAAGTTTTCACTTAGTAAGACTTAGAATTTCCTCCAAAAGGGCGACGTGATTCTGAATGATGAAACTAAGCACAAGCCTGAAAGGTGCAAGCAAGGGCGCTCGAGGAGAAGCACGCGACAAGGGCTGTACTATGAAGGGCTATAGTAGTTAAGGACTAGAGTAGTTGATATTGCTCCAAAGGATTAAAGTAAATGAATGCTCAAACGTAATAGGAGAGAGAGAGGACTTGACCCTGGAGGATATAAGTAGGTTAGGACTCTACCTCCTAGAGTAAGAACAAATGAAGGCTCTACCCCTAAGGATGAGAGCAAGTAAGCACTCTATCTCAGAGGCGAGAGAAGGGCTCAAACTTGGAAGGCAATTGTTGGTGTTAGAGGACGTGTGATGAGGGTCTCCATTCTCTTGGATTTGCAGCCCAAGCTATTGATGGATGAGCATATCTGCTCTTAAATAGTACTACTTGTTGCCTAAGTTTTTTGTATTATTTTTTAATGTCTTGGGAATCGGGATCATTCATCTGTCTCCCAAGTTGGTCTATGCTCTTAAGGATTCGTTTGAGTGGAGGTGAGAAATTACTTTCATTCCCTTGTTAGGGGGGGGGGGGGGTTGTTTCTGTAGGTGTAGCACATGATAGTTGATCTTGGAATACATTTTGTTCAATTCTCACATATGGCCAAATGTTGATGAAAAAATCAGCTATGTCCTGAGTCAAGATGTGGTTAGGGTCCCATAGGTGATCCACCAGAGTAAAGGTTGCAAATCGTGCCCTATCCATGTCATTTAACATCCAGGAAAGAGGGAAATACATTGTATCCTGGGAGGAAGTTTTGATGCTCAAACTAGTTGCTTTAAACAAGAGAATTAAACAGAGAGAATTGAGAGACAAAAGTTGTAAGTTGCATTTGGTTGGGTGAAATTGAATTGTGGGAAGGATTGGTAATAAATGGATTTAAAATAGGAATGATGAATTTTGAAAGAATATGAAATTTGGGTAATTTTTAATAGTCTATTAATGTAAATCAAATCAAGTTATTTTTAATTTGATATACTATTACATTAAATTTGCCAAATGAATAAATATTCACTAGTTCAATTATTATATAGCATGTCTAGTTATGTGATTTAATGGGTATAAATTTCTATGTTTCAATATTGAGCTGCTATTTAATTGAACAAATGAGAATACTACATCTGCGAGGTTTAGGGAGGCACCCATAGCCCAATATACCCTTAAACCCATCCATCATGTAATTAAAAAAAATAGAGAAGATATAAAATGAATACCAAAATAACTTTCTTTAATAAACTATTGTACATGGGGAGAAATCGGGGGTTTATGACAAGTGTAATAAAAACTTTTTCCATTTGTCAAAAATTTGTAAGACCTAAACTCTGTAATACTCTCCGCTTCCAATTGACACTCATTTTCTTTTCCTTCTGCATTCTTTTTTGTCATTCCATAGAGGGAGAGTAGAAGGTCAAAAGATATATAAAAGTTGACGATACATAAATATACCACCTAATGACCCGTGGACACGTGGCAAGTAGATCAAGGTGGTCAAATATTCTCGAGGGTATTTTGATCATTTCTACCTAAGCTCCAGCCAATGATCAATCTAAAATATTTAATGCCCCCACGGGCCAACTATTTTGTTTATGGCTCATTAATCATCCAAACCCATCAAACACTAATATAAATAGTAAGGATGCAAGGTTAGTTAAGAGAACACTCATTCTCATTACAACTTTACTTGCCACTTTTAGCTTACATTTGCTCTAAAGCATTTCCTCTTGTCTAAGTAACTGACTCGGGCACTAGAGCCTATTTCGGGGGATAAAGTCCCTTCGATCTTGTTCTTATCTCAAGTCTTTGATCACGAGGATAATGCATCCTTTATAACCTTTGCATTGGAGGTATCGTGCTGCTCGACCTTCTTATAACTCAACCCTAAGAATTAGGATATTTTTAGAATCACTAGACAACATTTGGCACCGTCTGTTAAAAATCTTTCTAAAAGCCATTGTAGGTCATGGTACCTAGCACACACAATACTCACTACAACAACCAAGACAAAGGCAAAAAGATCACCTCCCTAACATCAACCGAATTGATCAATAAGAGTATTTGATCGACTTAGGAGGCAACCTGGAGATCCCAATCCCTAAGCTATGGACGATGATAGAGATATCCACAGATTAAGTAAACCAAATGCTATATCAAAAGATATACTCATTAGACAATAATTTGAGCATCCAATCATTCAAAAAGAAGAACCCTTGCTCTTATTTTCGGGGTAGAGCTCTCTACTTATACCCTCCAAGGACACCAAGGAACTTCCAAAGGGATCACTCTAAATCTATTTTGCTCTCACCCTCCAAGGTTGAACTCTTACTTTCTTTTGCCCTCTGGGATAGATTTTTTACTTGATCTTACCCTCCATGTTCGTGGCCTCCAAGCTTATGCTCAACTAGCATCCTCCGAGTATCACCTCACCCATCCAGAGGCAAGACCAAAGTCTTCAAAAATGAAGGCTTTTACAAGTAAAGTCCACTCCAAGAGTAAGGCTCACCCTTCTGAGGTCAAAAATCTCATCTTCTGATATCTCCTCACCTATCAAGGGCAAGCCTAAGTCTTCCCAAGTAAAGGCTTCTACAAGCTAAGTCTTACTCCATGAGTGGGACGCACCCTTCTGAAGGTCAAATTTCTGGGGTCATCTCACCCATCTAGGGGCAAGATAAGTCTTCCCAAGTGAAGGTTTCTATAAACAAAGTCTCACTCCATGAGTAAGGCTTACCCTTCCAATGTTCAAAACTCTCGTTCTCCGATATCACCTTACCTTTTCAACGATAAACCTAAGTTTTTTAAGTAAGGGCTTCTACAAGTTAAGTCTCACCCCAAGAGTAAGGTTCACCCTTTAGAAGGTCAAAAATCTCAACCTATGGGATCACCTCATCCTAACCTAAGCCTTCTCAAGTGAAGGTTTCTGACAACACATTAAAGTCTCATCCTAAGAGTGATGCTTACCCTTCCGAGGGTCAAAAATCTTATCCTCCGAGATCATCTCATTCCTCTGACGACAAATCTATGTTTTCCCAAGTAAAGACTTCTATAAGTTAAGTATCATTGTAAGAGTGAGTCTCACCCTTTTGAGGTTCCAAAGTCTCATCTTCTAGGATCACCTCACCCCTCCAAGAGCAAGCCCAAATGTGAAACCCAGTATTTTAATAGCCTTGTTCTTTGATTTTAACTGGTTTAAAATGTTTTTCATATTATTTTTAGTCATAAAGTACTTCAACTTATACACATTTAAAATCAAAGAACAAGGCTATTAAAATACTTTTCACATTTGGGCTTGCTCTTGGAGGGGTGAGGTGATCCTAGAAGATGAGACTTGTGGTGTGTCAAAAGTTTGAGGCTGATTTATAATGTTAATTTAGTAGCAAAAATTAGTTTTTGGGTCAAATAGTCAACTTGGAGACTATTAGGTCAAATGGGTACTATTTGGGTCAACTTTGGAATTTGTTTTAAGTCTTCTTCTTGCTTGTTTCTTCCTCATTTTTCTCCAGCAGCTGGCCGAAATTTCTTCTCCATTTTCCCCCAAAAATTTTCTTGGATTTCAAGTAGAAATCACTTGGAAGGTAAGATTTTATGTATTTTAGCATTTATGGCTTATGGGCTTTATGATTTAAGCTTTAATTTCAAGTTCTTGTAGGATTATTTATGGCTGAGAAAACCCTCTTTGCAGCCTTATAAGTTGTGATTAATGTATGTTATGGGTTGTTTTTAGTGTTTTGGAGGTTGGGAAGTGATTGGGGTTGATTTTTAACAACTTTCCATGGTTAGATTACAAATTTTAAGATTATGAGTTAGCGTTTTGTCTTCCATATGTGCCCTAGAATGTTATGCTATGAATGCTTATGTCTATGCATATAATGATGTTTTAAGAGTGTTTTAAGGTTAGTTTGGATAGGAATTGAGACTTGAATACAAGTGTGAATTGATTTCCCTTCATTTTGTAAGTAAGCGGAAGTTTGGCGCAACTAGGATAATTTGGACAATTGGTTATGTTTGAAGGATCTTTAATGATCTTTTGATGGTTTTAAGTGTTTCCTTGGTAGTGGGATGGTTAGGAAGCATGTTTGAATCATGCGTGTGGCTAATCGGTAAAAATTTCAGTTTGGTAGTAAAGAGGAATTCCAACCATAGGTTGTTGCTCTAATGTTGTAATAGAGTTAATTGTAGTGGTTATGGAGTATGGATTGTTGTGGAATGCTATTGATATAGTCCCGGCTATTGCTCCGGTGAATCTTTCCGTTTATGGATTTTGTTGGTTGGTTGAATATGTTGTTTGAGTTGGGTTGTAACCAAGGTCCCTTGAATACCTTGGAATTGGATTTTGTTGGCAGGGAGGATAACCTACTTATGGCCTAGGGAGAGGCGAAGTTTTTCGGTTTTTCTGGAAAACTGAGCTTATTATCTCCTAATCTATGCTGCTGTAATACGAATTTGAGGGGTTAACTAAGTGTTTTGACTGGGGTTTTAGCTTGTCGAAGTTGGTCAGAAATTGTGAAAAGGTCATTTTTGACCAAAGAGCTTTTGGTGTCGTTTTCTATCGTTTCGCGTCGTTTTCGTTTCCCTAGTCATTCTTTAACTTCTACATCTCTTCTAAGAGTCCTCTTATATCTGTTTTAGGTACCACGCAACCTACCGCCGGCGATCGCGTTCAGTGATCATTGTGCAGTTTTGCTTTGATAGGTGGGTAACATAGATTCTCTTCCACTTGTATTTTGTTTAACGACTTTCGAAATATGTTTGGATGGATTTTAGAATGTGTATGATGTTTGGAACTGCACTTTTACCAAGTTTTGGAACTATTACATATGAAATCGGGACCAAGCTATTTTATGTTAATCAAATGATATGTTTGCAAACTCTTTTGATATGAAAGTATTTTATAACTGTTTTGGCTCATAGGTGACCTAGGTATATAATTTTAAGAACGAGAGTTTTGAACATTGGAAGGGTAAGCCCTGTCTCTTATACACATCTAGATGTGTATAAGAGACAGCGTCAGGCATGTCCAAAACCTTGCCTAAAAGAGGGCTTAAGCATACTACATTTTGAAATGAAATTGGATCTTTTTGGCTACGCTATGCTTTAGCATACTATGTTTTGAAATGATTGGATTTTTTGGCTATGTTTTGGACATGCCTGACGTTTAAATGGCATGAGACATTTTAGAAATGTTTTAAAATGATTGGATCTTTTTGGCTAGGTTTTGGACATGCCTGACGTTTAAATGGTGCATGATACATTTTAGAAACTGCTTCATGACTATGGTTTTCGCAAATATTATTATCTTTATGTTTTCTTTTTATCGAAATGCTTGGCCCCATTTGAAGAGCTTTTATGATATCCACTGAGCTAGTTATGCTCACCCCACGTGACTTATAATTTTTCAGATTAGGTGCTCGTTTTTACTCTCCACCGCGTTAGCAGCTTTTAGATTTTCTCCAGATTCCACATTACTGGTAGGACTCTGAGGATAATCTTCCAAGCTTCTCTTGACCCTTGGAAGGGTAGTGTATTAGATAGGTTTTGTATTGATGAACTTTGTTTTTGTTGTAGCATCTTTTGTACTAAGAAGGAATTTTGTATTTCGTAATTTTTGTGTAAAATGAAATATTCGGTTTTATAGTTAAGAATGGTTTGATGGTTCTATTACATTGCGGTTAAGTTTGTTGCTCTATTCGTTTGTGCCTAGCGCTTTGGTCCGGTGTACCATTAGCGCGGCGTGTTACGGTCCCTGTGTTTTTGGGGCGTGACAAATCTTTTTATGTGATGACTTTAATAAGTTAAGTCTCACCCATAGAGTGAGATTGCCCTTCCGAGGGTCAAAAAGTGTAATCTTCCGGGATCACCTTACGCCTCTGGGGAAAACCTAAGACTTCTAAAGTTAAGCTTTCTACAAATTAAGTCTCACCCCAAGAGTAAGGTTCACCCTTCTGAGGGTCAAAAAATCTCATCCTCTCGATTCACCTCGTCCTTCCAAGGATAAACCTAAATCTCTCCTAAAGAGTTATGTTTAAATGCTTCTACAACCTAAGTCTCTCCCTAAGGGTGAGTCTCACCCTTTCAAAGCTCAAAAATACAACCTTCTAGGGCCATCTCTTTGCTTCAGGAAGCAAAAACAAAGGCCACTCTCCGAAATAGGTACTACCCTTCCAAGGAAAAGAAATAAACTCTTACTTTGGGCAAGGCTTAAACTTCCCGTGGCAAAAATAAACTTTTCCTATGAGAAGAAATGATTCCTAGGACACATATTCCTTAAACGTATTCTAAAGAGCAACCCTTACCCCTCGAGATTGAAAAACAACTTTACATAGGTTTCAAAACCAATGCCTATCCCTCCGGAGTGAAAAATAATTCTACCAAGGTAAGGTGTACATAGGTTGACGTTGGTTTCAAAACCAAGTCTTACCTCTCCGATGGCAAAACATAATTTTAACTTAGTAAGGTGTACCAAGGATAATTCTGGTTCTATTACCAACGCTTACCCCTCTAGTGGGAAAAAATTACCCAGGTAAGATGTACCTAATTTAAACTTGGTCCCAAACCAAGGCTTATCCTTTCGGGGGCAAAAAATATATACCTAAATTAAACTTGGTCCAGAAACTAAGGCCTACCCCTCCGAGAGCGAAGAACAATTTTACCTAGGTTAAGTTAGGTCTCAAGACCAAGGATTACTTTCTCAGGGTGAGAAAATTTTACCTAGGTATGAATACAATAACTTGAAAAAAAAGAACTTAGTCACTTCAAAAAATTTTCAAGTAATAACAACTACTAAGGAACTACAATATCACTGTGTAATTTTTGTAAGGTACTAAGAGTCTCAACAAATTACAGAAATAAGCAGTCAAGTGCACCCTATGCCAAGAAAATGAAGCACCCCAACCAAAGGTTTACCGCAACTACCTACACAAAGCCGTAGCCAAAGATGCATCCCACAGCTAGTAATACATTGTCGCAACTGCCACTGAAAGAAATTCATTCTTGGTCTTTTATTGCACGTAATGAATTTAATGTGGTATAATTTTTTTATCATGTCAATTTGGAACAATCATTATTGTTATTGAAGATTGGTTGACTAAATCCAATCCCACTGACAAATCTCAATTCCAAGTTACAACTGAACTCATTTTCACCTGAGTTTGGGTATTTTTATTCTTAGTACACATGCATTAAACTAATGTTTGTCTAATTCATTCCATAACTTCCACTGCAACACCATTTTCACGTACTGCCAGTCTGCCACCTAGAGCCTAACCAAATCAACGAGTTAAGAACAGAGCGAGGATACAAATTTAAGTGTTGAACTTGAGTTCTTTAGTGTAGATTCCAAACCTTTGCCAAGTGTTTGCGCAGCTGTGGAGTTACTTCCTTAGGCTTGCGCAGCTATGATAAATCCTGGAGAAAGTGAGCAAGATGGTGATCGAGCTCTCTTCGGTAATGATGATGATGGGAACGATCGAGAAAATTGCAACAAGCCACATCACAAGGATCATCCCCACGAACAACTATGAATCCAATAGTAGCCAAAGTGACTTTTGATACTGCGGGAAAGTGGGGAACAGCTACTGATCTGACATGGAAGCCATTGGAGTCCCTGGTGCATTATTAATGGAAATCCTTCCCACTTTTACAAATTGTCTCTTTTTGTTTTCTTCATGTTCTTTGCCATAACACCTATTCTGTGACGAGTTGGAATAAATTCTTACACGGATGAGACTGATAACTCTCTGTTGGTCCCAAAGCAACCTAAGAGGAGGGGGTGAATTAGGTTTCTAAATTGGAATTATGCTTTCACAAAGCAGTGAGTATTTTTAAATTTAAATGCAGAGATAATAAATTTAATAAAACAGTAAAGTAGAGAGAGAAAAATTGAACAAACAATACCTCCAAGCTAGCAAGCTTGAAGTATCAAATTTCTTGAATGCTTCACACACTTGGTGAGCCAATAATCTTTACAAAGTTGGGAAGTTCTTGCTCACACTAAAACTCTTTTAGTTGAGCCAAGAATCTTACTTACAACCACACTCTTGTACAGGATTATCACTCCACTCAAAGTTGAATTTGCACTCACAACTTCACACTAATACAACAAAGCACTATAGTCAATTTGCACTCAAATTACTCTTTTCTTAGGCTTGTATACAATGTATTAGATGATTTTTCCAGGTTTAAAAAGCCCCTATTTATAAGAGCAATAAATGGTGGTTTCAACCACTTCCTAACGGCTAAGTAATAAATGCACAAAATATAGCCGTTGGGGTTTCAGACGTCCGAGAGGGATGGATCACGTCCGAGGAACCTAACCTGTCTCTTATTCACATCTAGTTGAGAGACTACGTTCGGACGTCCGAGCAAGCGTCCAGTCCTTCGTCCGACTAGAGGCTTCGGACGATCCTGAGCGTCCGCAAGAAAGGCATTAGGTTCCCATTCTTTCTGTCACTTTGTTCGGACGATGCACTGCGTCCGAGAAGTTTTGTCCTGGTTCGGACTGTCCTGTGCGTCCGAAAGATATGTTCCTGCAACAGCTTGTTTTACATAGTTAAGTGTTTATGTCATCATCAAAATAAGGTTTGGGAAACATCAATCTCTCCCTTTTTGATGATGACAAACCTCAATTGGATATGACTAATCCATTTGCAATATTGGATATCAATTTGTCAACACATTATATCAAAACATAATATAACAAATTATATCAGAACATCACACAGCACATAGAGATAGAACTACTACGCTTTTGACATCAATCAAAAAGACTCCCCCTTAGAATATGCAGGCAGTTTTTATAGAATTGAAAGAGGGTTAGTACATTCAACTGAAGGGTTTAAGTGAATACATATTCAAGCCACATAATTTGCTGAAAATGCTAAAAAGTTCCAATGAGCAGAGAACTGCTGAAAACAACAAAACAGAAAGAAACTAATGAGAGTCATTTTTCTTTTTTGAGCGTTTTTCTGTCTTTTGACGTTTGGATGGAACATCTTCGTCGGTGGCTTCACTGTCATGCTCCCCCCCGGTACGACGTTGCATGATGAAGTCAAATGTAGCGTCAATATCTTCATCCTCGTCGTCATTGTCATCGTCATCGTTATCATCATCGTCATCGTTATTGGCAGCTCCTTGAGCAGCTTCTGCACTGTCTTCTTGTGTAGGTTCATAAATTTCATCACTGATAGAGGATGACTCAAGTGGATGTTGGGACTGAAGTTCAGACGCTGGACTTGAGCTGAAGCAGACATGCCAAGACTGAGGGCCTCTTGGATAATTGTTTGGCGAGTCTCAAGTCGTCTGAACTTGCGATTTGTGCGACGTTGAAAAAAACTGACTTTGAGTGCTCAGAGATTGGAGAAGTCCACAGATATGTGAAAGGGATGGTTCAGAAGATGGCGTAGAAGTAGACGGTGCAGATGTGAATGGAGGTGGTTGAGGAGTGGGAGAAGGAGGGATAGCAAAATCAGATGTGGAGGCATGGGATTGGGACTGAGCAATATCAAAGGCTGCCTTAGTGAGCCATTGATCATTAAAAAACCTGAGACCTTTTCTTTCAATGTATGATTTATTAAAATATGGAGGAAATTGTTTATTTCCTGTAAAGGGAACGTTGAGGACATCAAAAATTTTTGTGAGAAATTTCCCAAAAGGAATATTTCTTCGAGTATCGGTTAGAAAAAGTTCCTATAGGGAACAAAAAAGATACCCAAAGTCAAGAAAAATACCTTTGAAGACACAGAAAAATAAGTACAGTTGCATTTTTCCGGGCTCAGTACGATGCCCGTCAGTTGGCAACAAAAGATTTGTTACAAGGGTATACATAATATTTAGTTCAGGGGAGAGCAGAGCTTAGTCTTGGCTTCCGAAGCCTGTTTAAAATGGACATTGAAAATGGCTCGAACTTCATCGATATCAAACTTAGTATCCTTAGCGGGCCATTTATCCAATGAAAAGAAGTAGGAAAAATCAGAGGGGTTGGAGATCTCACATCCAAAAATGGTATTAATTATGTTTGATGAAATCTCAATATCAGTGTGATTAACACGAGAAATAAGGGTGCGAATAGTAGGACCTTTCCGAAGATTGGCCGTGAATTGAAGCACCATATCGTGATAAACAGGTAAATCAAGATGTACTAAATGACCCCAATTCTGTTTTTCAAAACATGATTTTATAATTGGAAGATTACTCATCAAAAAGACTACTGGAAGCAGGACGTTGAACGATAATTGATTTACTAAGAAGAGAAGTATACCGCTCCGATGCCTTGGCATCGATAAATTTGGACAGAGTCGGAGTGGTGGAAACTTGAGGATTTGCTGAGGATTCTCCTCGTACAGGAGCTTTCCCTTTAAAGTTTTTCTACCCCGAATCGCTGTAGAGGAACCGCCACGTGCTTTCACCATTGTAGTGGAAGAGAAGAAAAAAACCCAAAAAGTTTAAAAAGTTTGAAGATTTGAGAGATTTTGAGGAATTGAGATGGTGAATGGGTGAAATGGGATATGATTTAGGTGATAGAGGTTATGGGTAGGATGATTTTTTAATCAATTTGGGAAGAGAGATTGGAAATTTTGAGGGGGTAGGGAAGAGATGAAAATTCGCCTAAGGGTTTTCGGGTGTGAGAGTGAGTCCGAAAGGGGGAATTTGGACGGTTTTAATCAAACAGGGGTACCGTTCGGACGGCCGAACGTTTAGTGTGCGTCCGACACAGCGTCCGAAAGCTGAAGAACGGACGGCCGAAGGATGAGCTAGTGCGTCCGAAGTTCTTTCGGACGATTATGTGCGTCCGGAAGATTTCCAGAGAGTTTTAGAAAAACCAGAACATTGTTCGGACGAATATGAGCGTCCGAGACCAAACAGATACTTTCTTAAGGACGATCCAGAGCGTCCGAAATATCAGTGGTTCGGACGAAGTAGTGCGTCCGAACTATGAACCTATGCCAAATTTTTCTGTAAAATCCCTAAGCATTTTTTGAGTGATTCAAAGCGATCTAGAGCTATGGGTTTTGTAAAAATATCAGCTAATTGATCTGAAGTAGGCACATAATCAACACGAATTTCCTTTTTACAAACTAGGTCTCTAATGAAATGATGCTTAACATCAATGTGTTTGGTTCTAGAGTGCAACACAGGATTTTTTGTGAGATTAATTGCACTAGTGTTGTCACATAATATAGGAACACAATCAAAAATTACACCAAAATCTTTCAGAGTATGTTTCATCCAAAGAAGTTGAGCACAACAATTTTCGGCAGCAATATATTCAGCTTCAGCCGTAGAAAGAGAAATGGAATTTTGTTTTTTACTAAACCAAGACACAAGGCAATTTCCTAGAAAATAACACATACCACAGGTACTTTTTCTATCAATTTTACACCCAGTCAAACAAAGTCAGCATCAGAATAGCTAATTAAGTCAAAAGTAGAAGATTTTGGATACCACAAACCAAAATCCGTTGTTCCTTTTAGATATCTAAAAATTCTTTTAACTGCCATCAAATGTGATTCTTTAGGACACGATTGAAATCTAGCACATAAACAAACCGCAAACATGATATCTGGTCTACTAGCAGTTAAGTGTGTAGTAAACTTTGTGACAAACCTCTATAGTGTTTTTCATCAACACTATTACCTTAGATCGTTTTGATCTCAAGTTTGGTTGAAGTACACATTGGTGTACCAACTTGTTTGCAATCTTCCATACCAAATCGTTTGAGCAGCTCCTTTGTGTACTTGATTTGTGTAATAAATGTTCCTTCCTTAGTTTGATGAATTTGTAGTCCGAGGAAAAATTGCAACTTGCCCATCATACTCATCTCAAACTCTTCTTGCATTAGTAGTGAAAAATCCTTGCACAAACTTTCATTAGTTGCTCCAAAATAATATCATCAACATATAAGAGACAGGTTCAGAAGGCAGCCTTTGATATTGCTCAGTGCCAACATCTGTCTCTTATACACATAGATGTCTATAAGAGACATCAGATGTGCAAAGGTTTCATCAAAGTCAATACCTTCTTCTTGAGCGTAACCTTTTGCAACAAGTCTAGCTTTGTTTCTTATGATCTCACCTTTGTCATTTAATTTGTTTCTAAACACCCATTTAGTACCAATAACGGGATGAGAAGATGATCTTTCAACTAAAGTCCATACATTATTTTCCTTCTCAAATTGACTAAGTTCATCTTGCATAGCATTAACCCATGATTCATCACTTAAGGCAACATCTATATGTTTGGGTTCAATGTGAGAAAGTAATGCACAATTATTGTTCAAAGGTTTATGAGAACGAGTAGTTACCCCATTGGATAGATCACCTATGATTAAATCTTGAGGATGATTAGAGACGAATCTCCAAGCTTTCGGAAGATCGTTTTGAGCATCCTCATTCTTTTCATCATCAACTTGATGGTTGTTGATATCAACGCTTGATGTAACCTCTTGATGATCTTTGTGAATATCGAGCTTTTCAAGCTCCTTTAAAATACCTGTGTCTTCATCTTCACATAAATTCTTTGAGATAACATCATTAGATTCATCAAATGTAACATGCACAACTTCTTCAATTAAAAGCGTTCTTCTATTGTAAACTCGGTATGCTTTCTTGTCACTAGAATATCCTAGAAAAATTCTTTCATCCGATTTTTTGTCAAATTTTCCAAGGTTATTCTCTTTGATTTTTAAAATAAAGCATTTGCAACCAAAAACTTTGAAATAGCTCACAACGGGTTTTCTACAAAAAATGAGTTCATAAGGAGTTTTATTTAAAGAAGATCTTAATAAAACTCGATTCATGACATAACAAGCCGTGTTAACCGCTTCGGCCCAAAAGTATTGTGGTAGGTCACACTCACTAATCATAGTTCTAGCCGTTTCTTGAAGAGTCCTATTTTTCTTTCAACAGCACTAGCTTTGAAGAACTCTAGAACTACCTAATTCTGTCTCTTATACATCTAGATGATCTCGATGACATATTGAGTGGGTCCAAATAAGTCTAAATGCAACAATTCTAAAGGTTTATGAGTAGACACAAAATTCTTAGGTTTAAAAGAAACTTTGACTTGTTTACCAAATTGACAAGCATCACAAATTTTATTTTTCAGAAATTTCAGTTTTGGCAAGCCTCTTACCAAATCTTTCTTGGCTAATTTTTCAATCAAATCCATATTAAAATGACAAAGTCTTCTATGCCAAAGCCAAGGATCATCTATAGAAGCGGTAAGACATTTTACATTACTATTGCTAATTTTATCAAGATAAATCACATAAACGTCATTGTGCCTAGTGCCTTTGAACAAAACAACATGATTTTTGTCAAGTATAAGACATTCATGCTTGGTAAAGAAAACATATAAATCTTTGTCACAAAGTTGACTAACACTTAATAGATTATAGTTTAAATTATCAACAAGAAGTACATTCTTAATCAAGGCTTCACCATTTTTACCTACATCACCAATGCCGATTGATTAATTGCTTTGTTGTTGTCACCAAAAGTGACTTTTCCACTGTTTTTGGATGTAAGGTTTGTGAAGAGAGAGGCATCACCCGTCATGTGCCTTGAACATCCACTATCTATGAACCACTTAGCATTGTTGGCGATGTTAAGTACCTACACAATAAATCAATTGATAACTTTTGGTACCCATGTCTTTTTGGGTCCATGAGTGTTAGTGAGATTGCTTACTATCCATGCAACTTTCATTCCAAGTTTTTCATTTTTCTTAACATAACACATATTCTTAGTATGTCCATGTTGTTGGCAATATCTACAAACAATGCTTTTGTTTCCATATAAAGAAGATTTTGGTTTTACAATACATAAGTCATCTCTTCTATATATGACAAAATTTTTGTTGATTGCTACATTTCTATTTCTTTTCATATCAACAACATTTTCTTTCTTTCTAGCTAAGAGAGTATTTAAATCATCCATTCTTTTCTTCAAGGAGGCTTGTTCTTCCTTGACCTTTTAGATCTCTCATGCATTCTTTTCTTCAAATCACAATTTTCTTGTGATAGCCTATTGTTTTCATTCACAAGTTTAGAGTTAGCATTCAATAAAGCATTTGACTTTTTTACTAACTCCTTATTTCTAGCATATAATTCTTTTAAGCTATCATGGAATTTCAAAATGAAAGCTTCAAGATCATCTTCATCATTTTCATCATTGGAGTCATAGTTAGAATTTACCTCATTGTCTCCAATAGCCATAAAGGCCATTTGTGCCGACTCCATTTCTTCTTCAACTTCTCCTTCGGAGTTGCAATCGTCCCATGTGATTTGAAAGTTGTTGAATCTTGGTTTTCTTCCTTCCTTCTTTTTCTTGGAGGGACATTCATTTGCAAAATGCCCGAGTTGACCGCACTCAAAGCATTTATCATTTTGCTTCCTTAGTTCAAGTCTTGACTTCCCTTTGAAATTATTTGTGTTTGCAGCTCCGCCTCTTCTCATTCTTCGTTTGTTGATGTAATGTCCTTAAGAAATCCTTTAGTGATGAGTGCAAGATATCCTTCATCAAGATCTTCATCTTCTAGATTGATGGAGCTGTTTTCATCTTCCTCTTGAGAGGTCTTTAGAGCAATGCTCCTTCTTGGCCTTGCTTCTTCATCATCCACAACCTTGGCCTTTAGCTTGAGTTCATAAGAGGTAAGAGAATTGATTAGTGATTCAATAGGCATTAAATTTAAATTCTTAGCTTCCTCTATGGCAATTGTTTTGGCATCCCATTCTTTGGATAGAGCATTCAGAATTTTTCTATTTTTCTCACACAAAGAGTACTCCTTACTCAAGGCTTCAAGATCTTTTATAATATCATTGAACCTGCAGTACATTTTGTCTATGTTCTCATGTGGTTCCATCTTGAAGGACTCATACTTGGCAACAAGTAGAGATTTCTTTTGCTCACGAACATCATCGCTCCCTTCAAGTATTTCCTTCAACTTATCCCATATTTCTTTAGCAGAATTGCAACCCTTCACCGCGAGTTGATTCATTTGCATCCAAGGAATTATATAGCACATTCATGGCTTTTGCATTCAACGTCAAGTTTGCCTTGTCTTGTGGAGTGAACTCATTCCTTTTCTTTTCTCATCTTCTATTTGTATGATCATCGATGATAGATGCTTCAAATGGACCTTCATGGACAACATACCACAACTCAATGTCAATAGATCCAACTAATAAAATTTGCCCCATTAAACATGGGAGGCCTAGTAATAGATTGGCCTTCAAAAAACAGAGCATTGTTGGTTGCCATAGTTCTTTTCTCAATAGCAGTTTAAGCAATATGATGAGACCAAGCTCTGATACCAATTGTTGGTCCCAAAGCAACCTAAGAGGGGGGGTGAATTAGGTTTCTAAAAATTATGCTTTCACAAAGCAGTGAGTATTTTTAAATTTAAATGCAGAGATAATAAATTTAATAAAACGGTAAAGTATAGAGAGAAAAATTGAACAAACAATACTTCCAAGCTAGCAAGCTTGCTCAAGTATCAAATTTCTTGAATGCTTCACACACTTGGTGAGCCAATAATCTTTACAAAGTTGGGAAGTTCTTGCTCACACTAAAACTCTTTTAGTTGAGCCAAGAATCTTACTTACAACCACACTCTTGTACAGGATTATCACTCCACTCAAAGTTGAATTTGCACTCACAACTTCACACTAATACAACAAAGCACTATAGTCAATTTGCACTCAAATTACTCTTTTCTTAGGCTTGTATACAATGTATTAGATGATTTTTCCAGGTTTAAAAAGCCCCTATTTATAAGAGCAATAAATGGTGGTTTCAACCACTTCCTAACGGCTAAGTAATAAATGCACAAAATATAGCCGTTGGGGTTTTGGACGTCCGAGAGGGATGGAATGCGTCCGAGGAAGAGTCCGATCTTCCTTCAGTGTTGTTGAGAGACTACGTTCGGACGTCCGAGCAAGCGTCCAGTCCTTCGTCCGACAGAGGCTTCGGACGATCCTGAGCGTCCGCAAGAATTAGGCATTAGGTTCCCATTCTTTCTGTCACTTTGTTCGGACGATGCACTGCGTCCGAGAAGTTTTGTCCTGGTTCGGACGGTCCTGTGCGTCCGAAAGATATGTTCCTGCAACAGCTTGTTTTACATAGTTAAGTGTTTATGTCATCATCAAAATAAGGTTTGGGAAACATCACTCTCGTCTTGCATTTCTTTGGTGTGGATGTTCCAGAATGTTCTCTGTGGATTTCTAACAAAGTAAAGCCCCCTACCCTAATGCCATTTGATTGCAGCTGGTCCACAAGCAAGGTAAGTAGGTCCATTACCGACCGGCTCCAGACCGAAAAAACCTAACGGAGTAGTTCATTGTAACGTTGTAAAGTTTGCTTAACTCTTTGCGCAGTTTCATAATGTTCCTCACCAACAATTCGCAGTTGAAGCATGGTTGATGTTGAATTTAAAGGATCTACTGTTGGATAGATACCTTTGGCATCTAATCCTCTTGATAGTATGGTAGTTGTATCTAAACGTGCAAAATGTCATAGCAAGGGCAGGGTTGGTTAAATCGTTCACAGGCCCATAAACTGCTTGAATAGAAGTTATGGACCCTTCTTTGGTAGAATTAATCCATTCTTATAAAGAACCCATTTTGATACTCTAGGTGGGTTGGTAGCCCACAGCAAAAGGCACTCTACCCAATAAGGCCAAAACTTCGGATCCCACTTGGACGAAACGAAAAATATTATCGATAATTAGAAGTACTTATTGTTCATTAACATCTCGAAAATATTCTGCCATTTTTAAGGCAGTCAAACCAACTCTCATACGAGCTCCCGGTTGTTCATTCATTTGACCGTAAACTAGAGCCACTTTTGATTCTGCAATGTTTTCTTCATTAATCACCCCAGATTCCTTCATTTCCATGTAAAGATCATTTCCTTCGTGAGTACGTTCACCCATTCTGCCAAATACAGATACACCCCCGTAGGTTTTTGGCAATATTGTTAATCAATTCCGTAATGAGTACTGTTTTACCCACCCCAGCCCAGCCTCCCGAAGAGCCCTATATTTTCTCCACGGGGATAAGGATCTAATAGATCTACTAGTTTAAATCCCGTTTCAAAAATAGATAATTTTGAATCTAACTGTATAAAGACGGGTGCAGATATATGGATAGGGGATGTTGTATGAGTAACTACAGGACCTAAATTATCAACAAGCTCCCCAAGCACGTTGAAAATTCGTCCTAGAGTTGCTCCACCTACCGGAATGCTGAGAGGAGCTCCTGTGTCAATCACCTCCATTCCTTTCATTAGACCATTTGTAGCACTCATATCTTCAACTCTAACTCGATTATTTCTTAATAATTGTTGTACTTCACAAGTTACATTAATTGGTTGACCAACAATATGTCAACCTTTAACTACTAGAGCGTTATAAATATTAGGCATCTTACCCAGCGAAAAAACTACATCCAGTACCAAGCTGTTGATTTGGACAATATGCCCCAGGTTTTTTTTCAAGTATGGAAACCCCAGAACCACAAGTAACAGTAGGATTTATTCTCATAATAATTAATACAGAAAATATGTCAATTTTTTTTTTTGCAAAAATTATCAAATTCAAAACAAATATCCGATAGCGCGTCGATCAGTTAAGTCAATAACAAATGGGAATTAGCACTCCATTTTGTTGGTACCATTCAATCAAATCAAATTCAATTGTTTCTTTATTCAAACAATGAATTTGAAAATTCAATCAAACTATTTTGTAGCATTCCGGCTAACTCCTCAACCTGGAGTTCCACCCAAAGAAGCAGGGGCCGTGGTAGCTGCCCAATCTTCTTCTGGTACATGGACAACTATGTGAACCGATGGACTTACCAGTCTTGATTGTTACAAAGGGCGATGCGACCATATCAACCCAGTTCCTGGAGAAGAAGATCAATATATTGCTTATGTAGCTTACCCTTTAGACAGAGAGCAAGGAATCTAAAGTAGTTGACACTGGACGCTCAACATCGTCACCTGTTCATCTGAAGGAAGATCAATCATTGTGAAGTTTCATTAGTCTGTCCCAGGATCCAACTTGACAAACAATCAGCTTTGAACAATGGAACGAAAGCAACCTCGACCATCTGAACAAAGATCTCAACTTCTGTTTTTAGATGTTCAGACGCTGCATCGAACGCAATAAATAGTTATTGGACGTCCGATACTTATAAAGGCTATTTTTTCAACATTAATTACTTAGACATTGGAAGGTGGTGCTCATATACCACATCTATAAATACCAACCAACCTAAATTTATGCAACTCAACTTCCGCATTGAATACAAGCAAGTAAAAAGCAAATTGAGTGAAGATTAGCTCTTTAGAAGTGTTGTATTAGTGGAAAAAAAGTGTGAATTAGTGTTAGTAGTGGAAAAGAAAGTGTGTATTCTAGTGTGCTATTCAAAAGCATTGAGTGGAGTGATAATCACTGTACAAAAGTGAGCTTGAGTGTAAAATTCTTGGCTCAACTAAAGGGAAGTAGTGTGAGCAAGGATTGTCCCACTTTGTGCACAACTTGGAGACATTATTTACTCACCAAATTTGAAGAAGCGCCTTGGTAAACTACAACTCCAAGATTGCTAACTCAGGAGTGTTGTTTGAATAATCTCACTCTCTATTTATTTGTTCTACTCAATTTGTGCTTAATTGATTATATTACTATCAAATTGCTTGTGAGTGTGAAAATTTTTATTTCTGCTTCATTTGCAAATTGTTTTTAAACAACCAAGCCCACCCCCTCTTAGGTTGCTTTGGGCCAACAAGATTGATATATTCAATGCACTTGTGCCAACCCTGGTCTAGCTTCTTTACAAGTACTGCATTACTAAGATAGTCAAGATTAACTAAAACTTCTTCAACTATCCGAGTATCTATCAACTTTTCTACTTTGGCATCTATGACTAGGCTTCACTCAAGAACCAAACAATCTCTTCTTCTCCTAGATTAACGTAAACACTGGGATGATCCGAGCTTATGTTATGTTTTGTCCCTGGGAATCTAAGGCGTATCAGTATTGGACATGCAAGGACAGATGTCTTTATACTCTTAAAGGAACCAAACAATGTCAGTTTTCTATTCTTCTAGCAAAAGTGCACAAATTTTTAGCTTTTAGCATTCTTTCTTGGATTATCGGGTCAAATGATATCTCTTTACCACCACCTCTAATGCAGCTCCATCTTACGCTTTCTTTCATGTTAGGAGCTTCGATGCACTTCACCTAATTAGCTTTTTTAGTCAGGTCTATTTCTATCTTCATTATTTGAGTTATCTAACAAGGGACATCATCTAACATTCCTGAGCCGCTTGCTAGCCCTGTAGATCGATCCATTCTATCCATCCTGCATGTAAAATTTCAATCCCAATTTAAAACTCAAGGGAAAAATCACAGAATCATATTCAAAAGGTCAACCCAACATCATGTCGTTGGAGTGATCAACTTCTTAAGAATGATAAGATTAATCATTTTCATTCAAAGGGGTTTTCCAAGAAACAAAGTGATAACTCTACAAAAAGAAAGTTATTTCAATGTGTACGTTTTGATTAGATTTTGATGATCATCCTGAGCGTTTTCTATGTTACGTTAAGGTTTTGATGTGAACATGCGATTTTAGGTGTTTAGTACATGTTTTAATGTATTTTTAACGTGTTTTGAAGGTGTCAAGAGGTTCCGAAATTGTCTACATTGATAAATGCAAGAAAACGATGAAAATGGATCAAAACCGCATGGAAGTATCAGTCCTGAAGTTCACAACTTTTAGCAGGAGGAGTTGGCAGTGCCCAAGGGCAGTTGACGGTGCCAATACTGTGGCATCCGCATCACCTTCATAATTTTTAGCATTTTTAGGGTGGGTGTCTGTTTTATACACGATTTGGTGCATTTCAAAGCTTATCCAAATCCCTCCCCTTTGAAACTTTTAGAATCTATAACTAAGTATTTTAGAACCGCAAATATTCGAGGGCTACAAGTTTAGACTTGGGTTTCTCTATTTTTCAAGAAGAATAGAAGACAAGACTCAAGATTGACAACCTTAGATTAAAAAAGTTGCAATTCTTCATCATACAAGTATTCTAGAAACTTTAATACACTTTATTATGGCATTTAATTCTACTTTTATTGTTCCTTTATCATTTCTTATTATTCATGGTAGATATTCCATTTAAGGTTGAGTGTTTATTATGTTTTTAATGCTTTCATATACTAGATCACTATTGATTGATTTCATAAACATGTAATTAGAGGAAGCAAGTAATTAACGTTTTAGGATTAATTAGAAAATACCACGAATTGAGTTAATGTCAGATCAAGGATTAACGCAATTTGTGTGGTCACCATAGGAATTCCTTGATCTTGCAAGATACCCAAAGTATGGTAAAGCAATCAACATGACATATTTTCTCACATTCCAAGTGAAGGTCAACCGATTCACCGAAATGGCTAGCAGTATTTTTCCACTTCGCTGACCTGAAGATGTTGAAGCGTTTGGCTTCTCCATTTGATCAATTACATTCCCTTCTGTAAGAGTTGTTTTCCAATTATTTGTGCTGGTGGATTACCAAAAACAAATAAATTAGTAAAATAGAGTTAATATTGCATGACCATTGGGCAATAATTAAAATAGCAAAATTCTACGGATAATCTTGGAAGTCTAACATGAATAACTTGAACTCCGTTTATGCCTAGAAATTGGTAAAATTGATAAATCCTACCACTTGTTTAACAGGGTTTTTGGGTGCTGTGTAACATCTGAAAAGAAGGAGCTTCGAACGCAAATAAGTGTCGGAATGAGACCTATTATCGCGAACGCAGATCAGCGTCCGCATGGTTAGACAGAGAGCAAGGAATCTGAAGCAGTTGACAATGGATGCTCAACATCGTCCGAAAGATATTTTGTCGAACACACCTGTTCATCTGAAGGAAGATCAATCATTGGAAGTCACTAGTCTGTCCGAGGATCCAACTTGACAAACAATCAGCTTTGAACAATGGAACGAAAGCAACCTCGACCATCTGAACAAAGATCTCAACCTCTATTTTTAGATGTTCAGACGCTGCATCGGACGATTTCAATAAATAGTTATTGGACGTCCGATACTTATAAAGGCTATTTTTTCAACATTAATTACTTAGACATTGGAAGGTGGTTGGAAGCTCATTTACCACATCTATAAATACCAACCAACCTAAATTTATGCAACTCAACTTCCGCATTGAATACAAGCAAGTAAAAAGCAAATTGAGTGAAGATTAGCTCTTTAGAAGTGTTGTATTAGTGGAAAAAAAGTGTAAATTAGTGTTAGTAGTGGAAAAGAAAGTGTGTATTCTAGTGTGCTATTCAAAAGCATTGAGTGGAGTGATAATCACTGTACAAAAGTGAGCTTGAGTGTAAAATTCTTGGCTCAACTAAAGGGAAGTAGTGTGTGCAAATATTGTCCTAATTTGTGTACAACTTGGATTATTTACTCACCAAATTTGAAGAAGCACCTTAGTAAACTGCAACTCCAAGATTGCTAACTCGGGAGTGTTGTTTGAATAATCTCTCTCTCTATTTATTTATTCCACTCAATTAGTCTCTTATGTATGTTATGTGCTTAATTGATTATATTACTATCAAATTGCTTGTGAGTGTAAGAAAATTTATTTCTGCTTCATTTGCAAATTGTTTTTAAACAACCAAACCCACCCCCTCTTAGGTCGCTTTGGGCCAACAAGATTGATATATTCAATGCACTTGTGGCAACCCTGGTCTAGCTTCTTTACAAGTACTGCATTACCAAGATAGTCAAGATTAGCTAAAACGTCTTCAACTATCCGAGTATCTATCAACTTTTCTACTTTGGCATCTATGACTAGGCTTCACTCAAGAACCAAACAATCTCTTCTTCTCCCAGATTAACGCAAACACTGGGATGATCCGAGCTTATGTTATGTTATGTCCCTCAGAATCTAAGGCATATTAGTATTGACCATGCAAAGATGTCTTTATACTCTTAAAGGAGCCAAACAATGTCAATTTTCAATTCTTCTAACAAAAGTGCACAAATTTTTTGCTTTTAGCATTCTTTCTTGGATTATCGGGTCAAATGATATCTAACACTTTACCACCACCTCTAATGCAGCTCCATCTTACGCTTTCTTTCATGTTAGGAGCTTCGATGCACTTCACCTAATTAGCTTGTTTACTCAGGTCTATTTCTATCTTCATTATTTGAGTTTTCTACCGAGGGACATCATCTAACATTCCCGAGCCTCTTGCTAGCCCTGTAGATCGATCCATTCTATCCATCCTGCGTGCAAAATTTCAATCCCAATTTAAAACTGAAGGGAAAAATCACAAAGTCATATTCAAAAGGTCAACCGAACATCATGTCATAGGAGTGATCAACTTCTTAAGAATGATAAGATTAATCATTTTCATTCAAAGGGGCTTTCCAAGAAACAAAGTGATAACTCTACCAAAAGAAAGTTATTTCAATGTGTTTTGATTAGATTTTGTTGATCATCTTGAGCGTTTTCTATGTTATGTTAAGGTTTTGATGTGAACATGTGATTCTATGTGTTTAGTACAATGTATTTTTAACGTGATTGGAAGGTGTCTTAATCACTAAGAGGATCCAAAATTGTCTACGTTGATAAATGCAAGAAAATGATCAAAATGGATCAAAACCGCATGGAAGTATCAGTCCTGAAGTTAACAACTTTCGGCAGGAGGAGTTGGCAGTGCCCAAGGGCAGTTGACGGTGCCAACACTGTGGCATCAGTATCACCTTCATAATTTTTTGCATTTTTAGGGTTCCGGTGTCTGTTTTGGCAATCTGACTCTTGCATTTCAAAGCTTGAGTCTAAATCCCTCCCCTTTGAAACTTTTAGAATCCTATAACTAAGTATTTTAGAACCCCAAATATTCTGGGGCTACAAGTTTAGACTTGGGTTTCTCTATATTTCAAGAATAATAGAAGACAAGACTCAAGATTGACAACCTTAGATTAAAAAATTGCAATTCTTCATCATGGAAGTATTCTAGAAACTTTAATAGACTTTATTATGGTATTTAATTCTACTTTTATTGTTCCTTTATCATTTCTTATTTTTCATGGTAGCTTTTTCATTTAAGGTACTTTAATGAGTGTTTATTATGTTTTTAATGCTTTCATATACTTGATCACTATTGATTGATTTCATAAATATGTAATTAGAGGAAGCAAGTAATTAACCTTTTAGGATTAATTAGAAAATACCATGAATTGAGTTAATGTCAGATCAAGGATTAACGCAATTTGTGTGGTCACCATAGCAATTCCTTGATCTTGCAAGATACCCAAAGTATGGTAAAGCAATCAACATGACACATTTTCTCACATTCCAAGTGAAGGTCAACTGATTCACCGAAATGACTAGCAGTATTTTTCCACTTCGCTGACCTGAAGATGTTGAAGCGTTTGGCTTCTCCATTTGATCAATTACATTCCCTTCTGTAAGAGTTGTTTTCCAATTATTTGTGCTGGACCAAAAACAAATAAATTAGTAAAATAGAGTTAATATTGCATGACCATTGGGCAATAATTAAAATAGCAAAATTCTACGGATAATCTTGGAAGTCTAACATGAATAACTTGAACTCCGTTTATGGCCTAGAAATTGGTAAAATTGATAAATCCTACCACTTGTTTAACAGGGTTTTTGGGTGCTGTGTAACATCTGAAAAGAAGGAGCTTCGAACGCAAATAAGTGTCGGAATGAGACCTATTATCGCGAACGCAGATCAGCGTCCGCATGGTTAGACAGAGAGCAAGGAATCTGAAGCAGTTGACAATGGATGCTCAACATCGTCCGAAAGATATTTTGTCGAACACACCTATTCATCTGAAGGAAGATCAATCATTGGAAGTCACTAGTCTGTCCGAGGATCCAACTTGACAAACAATCAGCTTTGAACAATGGAACGAACGCAACCTCGACCATCCAAACCTAGATCTCAACTTCTATTTTTGCATGTTCAGACACTGCATCAGACGCAATAAATAGTTATTGGACGTCCGATACTTATAAAGGCTATTTTTTCAGCATTAATTACTTAGCCATTGGAAGGTGATTGCAGTCTCAATTACCACATCTATAAATACCAACCAACCTAAAGTTTTATGCAACTCAACTTCCGCATTGAATACAAGCAAGTAAAAAGCAAATTGAGTGAAGATTAGCTCTTTAGTAGTATTGTATTAGTGGACAAAAAGTGTGTATTAGTGTTAGTAGTGGAAAACAAAGTGCGTATTCTAGTGTGCTATTCAAAAGCATTGAGTGGAGTGATAATCACATTACAAAAGTTAGCTTGAGTGTAAAAAATTCTTGGCTCAACTAAAGAGAAGTAGTGTGAGCAAGGATTGTCCTACTTTGTTTACAACTTGGAGTATTTACTCACCAAATTTGAAGAAGGACCTCAGTAAACTACAACGCCAAGATTGCCAACTTGGGAGTGTTGTTTGAATAATCTCTCTCTCTATTTATTTATTCTACTCAATTTGTGCTTAATTGATTATATTACTATCAAATTGCTTGTGACTGTGAAAAGTTTTATTTCCGCTTCATTTGCAAATTGTTTTTAAACAACCAAACCCACCCTCTCTTAGGTTGCTTTGGGCCAACGAAGCCTAAGATTGATATATTCAACGCACTTGTGCCAACCCTGGTCTAGCTTCTTTACAAGTACTGCGTTACTAAGATAGTCAAGATTCACTAAAACTTCTTCAACTATCCGAGTATCTATCAACTTTTCTACTTTGGCATCTATGACTAGGCTTCACTCAAGAACCAAACAATCTCTTCTTCTCCTAGATTAACGTAAACACTGGGATGATCCGAGCTTAGGTTATGTTATGTCCCTTGGAATCTAAGGCATATCAGTATTGACCATGCAAAGATGTCTTTGTACTCTTAAAGGAGCCAAACAATGTCAGTTTTCAATTCTTCTAACAAAAGTGCACAAATTTTTAGCTTTTAGCATTCTTTCCTGGATTATCGGGTCAAATGATATCTCTTTACCACCACCTCTAATGCAGCTCCATCTTACGCTTTCTTTCATGTTAGGAGCTTCGATGCACTTCACCTAATTAGCTTGTTTACTCAGGTCTATTTCTATCTTCATTATTTGAGTTTTCTACCGAGGGACATCATTTAACATTCCCGAGCCTCTTGCTAGCCCTGTAGATCGATCCATTCTATCCATCCTGCGTGCAAAATTTCAATCCCAATTTAAAACTGAAGGGAAAAATCACAAAGTCATATTCAAAAGGTCAACCGAACATCATGTCGTAGGAGTGATCAACTTCTTAAGAATGATAAGATTAATCATTTTCATTCAAAGGGGCTTTCCAAGAAACAAAGTGATAACTCTACCAAAAGAAAGTTATTTCGAAATGTTTTGATTAGATTTTGATGATCATCTTGAGCGTTGTCGATGTATGTTAAGTTTTGATGTGAACATGTGATTCTATGTGTTTAGTACATGTTTTAATGTATTTTTAACGTGTTTTGAAGGTGTCAGGAGGTTCCGAAATTGTCTACGTTGATAAATGCCAGAAAACTATCAAAATGGATCAAAACCGCATGGAAGTATCAGTCCTGAAGTTCACAACTTTCGGCAGGAGGAGTTGGCAGTGCGTCCCAAGGGCAGCTGACGGTGCCAACACTGTGGCATCAGCATCACCTTCTTGATTTTTAGCATTTTTAAGGTTCCGGGTGTCTGTTTTGGCCACGATTTGGTGCATTTCAAAGCTTATCCAAATCCCTCCCCTTTGAAACTTTTAGAATCCTATAACTAAGTATTTTAGAACCACAAATATTCTGGGGCTACAAGTTTAGACTTGGGTTTCTCTATTTTACAAGAAGAATAGAAGACAAGACTCAAGATTGACAACCTTAGATTAAAAAATTGCAATTCTTCATCGTAGAAGTATTCTAGAAACTTTAATACACTTTATTATGGCATTTAATTCTACTTTTATTGTTCCTTTATCATTTCTTATTATTCATGGTAGATATTCCATTTAAGGTTGAGTGTTTATTATGTTTTTAATGCTTACATATACTTTATCACTATTGATTGATTTCATAAATATGTAATTAGAGGAAGCAAGTAATTAACCTTTTAGGATTAATTAGAAAACATCTTACCATGAATTGAGTAAATGTCAAATCAAGGATTAACGCAATTTGTGTGGTCACCATGGCAATTCCTTGATCTTGCAAGATAGCCAATTTGTGTGGTCACCATAGCAATTCCTTGACCATGCAAAGATGTCTTTGTACTCTTAAAGGAACCAAACAATGTCAGTTTTCTATTCTTCTAGCAAAAGTGCACAAATTTTTAGCTTTTAGCATTCTTTCTTGGATTATCGGGTCAAATGATATCTCTTTACCGCCACCTCTAATGCAGCTCCATCTTACGCTTTCTTTCATGTTAGGAGCTTCGATGCACTTCACCTAATTAGCTTGTTTACTCAAGTCTATTTCTATCTTCATTATTTGAGTTTTCTACCGAGGGACATCATCTAACATTCCCGAGCCTCTTGCTAGCCTTGTAGATCGATCCATTCTATCCATCCTGTGTGCAAAATTTCAATCCCAATTTAAAACTGAAGGGAAAAACCATAAAGTAATATTCAAAAGGTCAAATCATCTCCCAACATCATGTCGTGGGAGTGATCAACTTCTTAAGAATGATAAGATTAATCATTTTCATTCAAAGGGGTTTTCCAAGAAACAAAGTGATAACTCTACCAAAAGAAAGTTATTTCAATGTGTTTTGATTAGATTTTGATGATCATCTTGAGCTTTTTCTATGTTATGTTAAGTTTTGATGTGAACATGTGATTCTATGTGTTTAGTACATGTTTTAATGTATTTTTAACGTGTTTTGAAGGTGTCAGGAGGTTCCGAAATTGTCTACGTTGATAAATGCAAGAAAACGATGAAAATGGATCAAAACCGCATGGAAGTATCAGTCCTGAAGTTCACAACTTTCAGCAGGAGGAGTTGGCAGTGCCCAAGGGCAGTTGACGGTGCCAATACTGTGGCATCCGCATCACCTTCATAATTTTTAGCATTTTTAGGGTGGGTGTCTGTTTTGGCCACGATTTGGTGCATTTCAAAGCTTATCTAGATGTCCCCTTTGATACTTTTAGAAGAAATATGTTCTATAACTAAGTATTTTAGAACCCCAAATATTCGGGGGCTACAAGTTTAGACTTGGGTTTCTCTATTTTTCAAGAAGAATAGAAGACAAGACTCAAGATTGACAACCTTAGATTAAAAAATTGCAATTCTTCATCATAGAAGTGTTCTAGAAACTTTAATGGACTTTATTATGGTATTTAATTCTACTTTTATTGTTCCTTTATCATTTCTTATTATTCATGGTAGATATTCCATTTAAGGTTGAGTGTTTATTATGTTTTTAATGCTTTCATATACTTGATCACTATTGATTGATTTCATAAATATGTAATTAGAGGAAGCAAGTAATTAACGTTTTAGGATTAATTAGAAAATACCATGTATTGAGTTAATGTCAGATCAAGGATTAATTAGAAAATACCATTGGTGTGCGGTTGGGCATTCACCTGTGCGCCCCGTGGTGTGTCATTGGATATTAATTTGCCACTCGTTGTGTAATCGCTTGGTAAATTCTTGTTGAGTGGAAGACTGCTGTGTGATTGGGCATTTACTTGTCACCGGTGGCGTGTGCCAAGAATTTCCCTTGGAACTATGCATCAAAAACCTCCTGGGCAATGCCTCGACACCCATCGGGTGTTCCCATCGTAGGTGCTGGTGTGCACTTGTTGGGGCATTCCATCTGTACCCAGTACGTGCCTTTGGCACCAGCCTGGGTTTTCCCTTGGCACCCTGTACTAAATGATTGGTCTTATTATCCAAATTTGACTCATAAGTTATTAAAAACCAAATCAAAATGACCATCGTGTCCACGTTACTTTTTATAAAAATTTAAATTGAAGACGTGAATTAAATTGGAGTTTTATGTCTATCTTGCCTTCCAAGGCATCACAAAAAATATTAAATAAAATAATTAGACAAGTTTTTGAACTCATCTAAATTATTTTCACCTTTATTGACCAAATACCAATTAAATGTGAATTATATCAAATGGCCAAAAAGAATTGATATTTAAAAACTATAGTTCACCTAGAACTACGTGTACTGATCTCTTGATTCCATTTTGAATACATAGGAAATCTGTGAAACCCAGTATTTTAATAGCCTTGTTCTTTGCTTTTAATTGGTTTAAAATGTTTTTTCATATTATTTTTAGTCATAAAGTACTTCAACTTATTCGTTTTTCAATTCGGCAAATTTTTCGATTTACGCGATTTCGGTACCGGAGGGTAAACGGGTCAAAAGTTGGACTAAGCTAAAATCAAGTGCATTGTGGTGTGTGAGTGTTGTATGATGGCTGATTTATAATGTTAATTTTATAGCAAAATCTAGCCCATGGGTAAATAGTCAACTTGGAGACTATTTGGTCAACTTGGGTACTATTTGGGTCAACTTTGGAAGCTTTTTAAGTCTTCTTCTTGTTGTTTCTTCCTCATTTCTTCCTAGCAGCAGCTGAACTCCTCTTCCTCCATTTTCCCAAAAAAATTTTCTTGGATTTCAAGTAGGAATCACTTGGAAGGTAAGGTTTTATGTATTTTAGCATTTATAGCTTATGGGCTTTATATGATCCAAGCTTTAATTTCAAGTTTTGTAGGATTCTTAGGGCTGAAAATAAACCCTCTTTGCAGCCTTATATATGTTGATTTATGTATGTTATGGGTTGTTCTTAGTGTTTTGGAGGTTGGGAAGTGATTGGGGCTGATTTTTAACAACTTTCCATGGTTAGATTACAAATTTTAAGATTATGAGTTAGGGTTTTGTCTTCCATATGTGGCCTAGAGTGTTATGCTATGAATGCTTATGTCTATGCACATAATGATGTTTTAAGAGTGTTTTAAGGTTAGTTTGGATAGGAATTGAGACTTGAAACCAAGTGGAATTGATTTCCCTTCATTTTGTAAGTAAGCGAAAGTTTGGCGCAACTAGGATAATTTGGATAATTGGTTATGTTTAAAGGGTCTTTAATGATCTTTTGATGGTTTTAAGTGTTTCCTTGGTAGTGGGTTGGATAGGAAGCATGTTTGAATCATGCGTGTGGCTAATCGGTAAAAATTTCAGTTAGTTAAACTGATAGTAAAGAGGAATTCCACCCATAGGTTGTTGCTCTAATGTTGTAATAGAGTTAATTGTAGTGGTTATGGGGTATGGATTGTTGTGGAATGCTATTGATATAGTCCCGGCTATTGCTCCGGTGAATCTTTCCATTTATGGATTTTGTTGGTTGGTTGAATATGTTGTTTTGAGTTGGATTGTAACCAAGGTCCCTTGAATACCTTGGAATTGGATTTTGTTGGTTGGTTGAATATGTTGTTTTGAGTTGGGTTGTAACCAAGGTCCCTTGAATACCTTGGAAATGGATTTTGTTGGTTGGTTGAATATGTTGTTTTGAGTTGGGTTGTAACCAAGGTCCCTTGAATACCTTGGAATTGGATTTTGTAAATGGAACATATTCTACTTATAGCAATAGCCGACTGAGACGAGGCTGAGACTGAAATGGTCTGGAAAACTGAGCTTATTATCTCCTAATCTAGCTGTAATAAGAATTTGGGGGATTAACTAAGTGTTTTGACTGGGGTTTTGATAGCTTGTCGAAGTTGGTCAGAAATTGTGAAAAGGTCATTTTTGACCAAAGAGCTTTTGGTGTCGTTTTCTATCGTTTCGCGTCGTTTCGCTTATAAGAGTCATTCTTTAACTTCTACATCTCTTCTAAGAGTCCTCTTATATTTGTTTTAGGTACCACGCCACCTACCGCCGGCGATCGCGTTCAGTGATCATTTGTGCAGTTTTGCCTTTGATAGGTGGGTAACATAGACCCTCTTCCACTTGTATTTTGTTTAACGACTTTCGAAATATGTTTGGATGGATTTTAAAATGAGTATGATGTTTGGAACTGCACTTTTACCAAGTTTTAGAATTATTACATATGAAATCGGGACCAAGCTATTTTATGTTTATCAAATGATATGTTTGCAAACTCTTTTGATATGAAAGCATTTTATGACTGTTTTGGCTCATAGGTGACCTAGGTATATAATTTTGGATGTGTTTGGAAATGTTTGATTTGTGGAGAACCGGTTCTATAGTACCTTCATCCATGGGACGCCGTGGTGACTTCTGTGAATGTTATGAACTCTCTGATACGGGATCTTGTGATGGGATAACTTGACCTCCCGGTCAGACTAGTAGGTGTGGTAGATTACTAGATCTGGCTAGTACTGAAAGTCATACCTTCGAGCCTCAACGATACTCATGCTATTTTATTATATTCCGGATTGAAACTGTACTTGGATTTGTTCGCTATGCTTTAGCATACTATGTTTTGAAATGATTGGATCTTTTTGGCTACACTATGCTTTTGCATACTATGTTTTAAAATGATTGGATCTTTTTGGCTACGCTATGCTTTAGCATACTATGTTTTGAAATGATTGGATCTTTTTGACTATGTTTTGGACATGCCTGACGTTTAAATGGCATGATACATTTTAGAAACTACTTATGATTATGGTTTATTGACGTTTAAATAGCATGAGACATTTTAGAAACTGCTTCATGACTATGGTTTTCGCAAATGTTATTATCTTTATGTTTCATTTAGATTTTCTCCAGATTCCACATTACTGTCTCTTAGGACTCTGCGGATAATCTTCCAAGCTTCTCTTTTGTTTGGAAAGGGGTAGTGTATTAGATAGATTTTGTATTGATGAACTTTGTTTTTGTTGTAGCATCTTTTGAATAAGAAGGAATTTTGGAATTCGTATTTTTGTGTAAAAATAAACTTATTCGGTTTTATAGTTAAGAAATGGTTTGATGGTTCTATTACATTGCAGTTAAGTTTGTTGCTCTGTTCGTTTTTGCCTTGCGCTTTGGACGGTGTGCCATTAGCGCGGCGTGTTACGGTCCCGTTTTTGGGGCGTGACAAAATCCATCCAAAGGGTTCAACAGCAAATACTACAAATATTATTTATGCGTGAAGTTTTACCATCAACTAAAATTTCACTAAATTAAAAATGGTCCAATTTCAATTAATCTATCAAAAGTTCAAATTTTGTTAAAATTATTTATTTTCCCATTAAACTTAAAACAAATACTCCAAATAGAAGTAAATTTTAATTAACACAAACTTTGTAAGGCCAACAAAAGTACATAGGCAGTCTAAGTATATTACTTAGATGCAACCCTAAAAATAAACATTATATAAATTCATCCCTATTCTAGTTTGTTTAAATGGAACTCCAATTACTTAATTGACAATTAGAAGAAAAAGGTATTTCAGGGAATATAATTAAGAGATTTAATATCTTGAATGGGTCCGACTCACATAAATAAAAATTCATGCGAGCAAATCATTCAAGTGAGATCAAGTTGAGTGAAAATTTAATTCGCAAAATATTAAATTTTTGCCTAACAAAGGGATAGGTTTATAGATGATAGTGATTATTTAGCACACTTAAGTAGTAAATTTCGGAATCCGAGTGAACATTGATTGTCTAGATAATATATATATATATATATATATATATATGCACACACACACACACACACACACACACACACACACACACACATATATATATATATCAAACGTGTTGATACTTATCATTAGGTAAACCTTCATGGGATGATCCCTTCATCTCTATCTACCTATCTTCCCCAAGTACTCATGAGCTTGTGAAAGGTGGTTTAGTATTGTCGGAGTAATTTTATTTACTTGTGTGAGTGTTAATTTATAACCATCTTTATTCCACACCAATCATAATCCAAATTAAAGTTTACAGTAAATTAGAGTATTTGAAAATGAGAACTCCTATAAGGCAATCAATTTGTGGAATATGTAAATCAACAAGCTTTATTCCTTTAATTAACTTTAGGGAGAAAAAAAAAGATTAACCTTCATGTTGTTACAAAAATTTGAGCTAGGGTTAGCTCGTGTACAACATCGTCTAAAGCACAAGTAGAACATAGCGCGTAGTACCCATGTCCCGAATCACTTGAAAATACAAGGGCGAGGCTTTGTCCCTCGGGGTAAGCTCTAACATTAAGCCAATACTCAGATCAGAGAGTAAAATTCAATAAAAATTCAAAACTTATGAAATTAGGAAGTAGTTAATGAACCTAACCTGCCATTTCAATATTTTTACCTGTAGTTATTGAGTTGGATCGATCAGTGAGTCGAATATTTGACACTTGACCTATTTAGCTTTAATTGGACTACAGGTGTAAAATTACTAAAATAACCCTTGGCGGACCCGAGCTCGGAGCCACGTTTAATTGTCAATGGGTTTATTATTTTGCCATCATCATTCCCCTTATGATGTCAAGTCAAAAAAATTTCGGCTTGAGAGTACTGAGTACTTAATGCCGTATTCGCACTCCGACCGGAGCCATAGGATTTACCGGAGCCAATTTCATAACTTTGAAAATTATTTTTCTGGGGAAATTACTTTTTGAAATTTCCCAAGCCTTGTGAAAAAAATTTATCCACCAAAGTGATGAACACCTTTTTAACAAATCTAGTTATAATTCAATGAAACACCTAATTCCTGCTACTAACTAGATGGCATCCCGCAAGTATACGGTTGTCAACTAGTAGTAAAGGGAAGTAGGGATCGTTCCCACAAGGATTGTCGATTGCAATTACCAAGGTTTAAGGGTGCTTGTGTAGTTAAGCAAAATCATTTGGTAGATGATTCTAATGAAAACTATAATTTTAATTCTAACCTAATTTAATCAAATTAAGACTAAAATTTAGAACAAGTAAAACACTCAACTAAAAAGACTAAAAAAGAGAAACTTTGCATATTAAAAGCATTCATTTCTAAACAATAAATTAGAAAGTGTTAAACTGGAAATCTAAATATTTTTGGATTTTCGATTGAAATTAAGAAAGCCCACTAAGAATTAACTAGAAATTAAAGCTAGAATTTGAAAATTCTTAAATAGAAAGCAAGAAATTAACAAGAACCCTAACTTTCTTAAAAACCCTAATTTGAAAGTAAAGAAATTCTTACTAAATTTGACAAGAAAACAAATAAAAATTATATCTACGTGAAGCTTGCGATTAACCCACTACGATTATTTAATAAAAATTTAAACTTGACAAGAAATTTAAAGAAGATCTAAGATGGAAGTTAAGAGCAATTTCTATTAGAAAAAGTAACTTGTAGTTCAAGCTAGCCTAATCCATCTAGAACTAACTAAAACTATTTTACTCTAAAACTATCTATTCTATCTACTACTTCTGAAACTAATTCTACTTAGCTTAAATGGTGGAAGCACACAAGGCAAAATTAGGGATTTTCTGGCTGGAAGTTTACAAAATTGCCCTTACAATTTAGCATTCAACAAGTTCAGATCGCAGTTTGGAACAATTGAGTCCGCGATCTCAACTCTAAAATAGTAAAAACCAATTCCCGAGTCGAGATCGCGGTCTGGAATAGTCGAGACCGCGATCTCGACTCTCCTTCCAGCAATCTTCATTTCATCCATTTTGCAATTTGGTCCCTTTGAGCTTTGTTCCTTCCAGCTTCTAACCTTTAATTTTTAACCTGCATAATATTAACACCATTAAACACTTAATTAAACTAAAAATTTAACACAAAATTATCATAATTAATTCGAGAACGAAAATACAAATACATATGAAAGAAATTAACTAAAATCTTCAATTACTTATCTAATTTCGGAATTTAAACTATCAAAATGCTATAATTTAGAGGAAAATAACTCTAGTTTACTAGAGTTATCACAAAGCATAGAAATATAAAAATAAAATAAGTATACCAAGGTGTACTTGTGCCAAGGCTTGAATTGTTGTTTATAATTTTCCTTGGAGTAAAATATCCTTGAAATTTCTCTGTCATTGGTACCAATACTGCTGTGGAGTTCCTTATTGCTATGGAATAGTGTTGTGAAGTTCCCTACTATTGTGGAATTACCTACTGCTGTGGAGTTCCCTACTTGCGTATTCCATGATTTTAGGATTTACATGAAACCATAGTTAGAATTTCTAGATAGTGGACTACTCCAGTACTACAACAGCTTATTCCGCACCACTACTGCTAGTATTACTTCACGTGTAGTACTGCTAATACTACCTTGGAGTTATTCTAGTTCTACAACTTACTCCAATTAACCCACGTAACCAAGTAAGTACCCAAACTTGATTTATTTTTAAAACAAGACTTACACCAAGCCTGAGGAATTGTAGTAACATTCCACTTGAACTACTTACATAAACACTTGGAGGCAAATCTTATATTAGTACCAATGCTCCAACCTATTCCACTTGACTCTACTCTATCCAAGTAAATCCTTATGCCTCATCCATTTTTTTTTTTTAACCATAAGCCAAACCATCCGTGGATCTAATTTCTGCATGCATCATGTAAGTAAGACTTACATATAACTTAGGTCTATGGCCATAGCTTCAAATAAGCAGTTTGTGGCCAAATAAAATTTCACTCTAGAGATTTAATCCTTTGGCTTAAATACTATCACAAAGAAGAACAATACCATGAAAATAATAATTTACAACAACAAATCCCAACTCCACAACATCAAAAGTCAACCATGATTTTCTTTGTGCCAATGATGTGCCCTCCTTTGCAGCCAACCATGGTTCTTCCTCAGGCATGGATACCTCAATATTCCTATTTGATGTTGACTCAAGTAATGATCTCAGGGATAACCATGTTGATATTAATGATGACCAAGACTTTGATGATGACCGAGATATTAACAATAGTCTTGCACCGGTAACCATCGATGCCTTTGATTTGTTTTTTACTACAATGACAGAACCGGTTAAGATACTGAGAAAGGCATAGTTGATGCAGGGGATGTCCCTGAGTTAGATGGAACTCAGCAACCCATCCTTACTGGTGTCTGAGGTCTTCCACTGTATAGAAGCAGAAGGCGTGCTTTTGTGCCACACAAACCACAGTGAACTTGTCCAGTACCTATACCTCATGTGCAGGCATGCCTTCTTTGTCCCCATACCATGGCCGAGGTACGGAACAATCACACCGTAATTCCAACATAGTAGTTGAAACCGAAGTAGAGCATGGTGAATCAAGTAGGGGTGATACTTCTCCCCCTTACCAAGGAAAAATTACGAAGGGTCAAGGTTAAACCAAGGATCTGAATGAAATCTACTCCCAGCTATTTGCAACCGACATCGATGTGGATTCGATTGAAAAATAGTTTGAACAATATTATATCCCTGGTGACATAAAGGTAAGGGCACCAAGGCCAAAGCATAGACCTTGTTTGAATTACAAGGATTTTTTATCTATTTATCTAGTTCAACTAGAGGCAAGACAAAGGTTTCCACTGTGCTCCTTCCTTTTGAAAGTCTTAAATCATAACCAAGTTGGTAGATTTTTGCCAAATCATTTGGAAGCATTAATTCATTTATCATCTCCTGTCAGAAATGGGGACTGATCTCTTCCTTAACCTTGTTTAATCACTACTTTTAGATTTCATCTACTGGACTCGGTATTACCTTCAGCTTGAAATCCAAAATGGGTTTACTTGAGGGTTCGCAACCCTAGAAGAAGATATAGAGGAAAAATACTTCTTATTGAGGAATCCGAATTGGAAATTTTTGAATTGGAATTTCGAAGTAGATGTCTCAGGGTTAAACAAGCTAGTTTCCCTAAATGACCATGATCGGGTAGCCATTAAGACCCTTAGGGACGTAGAACAAATCCCTTGGCAAGTAATGAGTGACAACCAAGCAGTAACCTCGCAGGGTTGAGCCTTGCAACCCTCAACAATCCTAGTCCCATATGTATCCCTTGCAAGAAGTTTCTTTCCCTTTGCTGCATTTTTTTCTTTATCAGTCTACCATTTATTTATCCTATATTGATCTATTGCTTATTCTGGAGAATAACGTATATGTTATTTATTGTGTGCAGTGACTACCAGATCAGATGCTATCTGAGAATAAGCACCAACCTGAAGAAAGGACATGGATCTCAATATCCTTGATCTCGTTCATGAATCTTGCGACACAAGGAAAAGAAAGAAGAGATCTTCTCCATACGGATTTTTCCCACCAAAAATTGTTGGAGGAAAGAAAATCAAGCTTTATCTAACCCCTACTCTACTTCCTAAGTCTTCTACTGAGGAACCTATTGAGTCGATCCCTGCAACGAAACCACTGGGTCAAGTGTCCAAGGCTTTGGTACTAGCTGTCTAGGAAGTAGTTTAGGACTGTACTCCTCCTCAGACCGATTCTTTTTACTACTACCTGAACTAGGCTGAGAACTTATATTTCATCTTTATTTCTAAACTTGTGAACAAACTCAACTACACAACCAAGTTGTATGAGAAAGAGACCAAAATGCATAATGAGGCAAGTAAGAAATGCAAAGAAGTAACTACGAAGATTGACAAGATGATGAAGATCAAAGATCAAGCAACCGAATCTTTGGAAAAGGTTACCGCTCATGTCGATTCTCTTACTGTAGAATTATCCTAGCTGAAGGCTATGGAAAAGAAGATGGTAGACGCCCATAAAGAGGAGCTCACAGCCATAGAGAAGAAGAGTTCTCTTATTAGTTCTAGAAGACAACAGGTAGTACTTGAATTCCTTAGTTCCCAAGACTATTAGGATTGCCTGTAGAAACACTTGGAAGACTACCATGCTAGTAAGGAGTTCAATGAACTAGTGGTTGATCAAAGCTCTGACTACTACAACAAGGGTTACATTGATGTATTGCGGGTTGTGGAAAAACCTCATCCCCACCTAGACCTTAAAGATTTGGTCCAGGATAATGCTTTGACTACCCCTACATGTCCCAGTACATCAGATGCTCTAATTGACGGTGGTGCACCAAGTGACGGTGCAAAAGACATAGGTTTGAGAACCACTAAGGAATATGAGTAGATTATGCAATCACTTTAGTAGTTTCATCAGTTTCAACTATCATGATTTTAGTTGTTTGTTTTCATAGCATTAGAATTTATGGTCTTCCTTTTGTATGAACTCTCGAACTTTGTTATGCATTTTTCTTTTACATGTTATCTTTTTCCAATAATTGCCATAGCTATGTCTAGCTATGCTTTGAGTTGTATGGGGCCTCTCCATATACCAACTCCTCATATGTCGTATTTTACTTCATTCTATGGTAGTATGCATTTCTTTTTACTACTTGTCCACAATATATTAGATTTAGAGCTATATAATCTTCCTACACCTTTAGTCATTTAGCTTCAACTGAAGTGACTAAGCGCTACAATATTTCGCAACAGATTTAGACTTTATTTTTCTTTGTCGATAGTACTTTGGAGCTTTACCTTGGTAGGTTTGCACTTATGAAAGTGTTCATCATTGTCTTATTCGAAAATACTACTCCAAAGAGTAGGTACAACATAAGTACTTCTCTTTGGAAAACCTTGAACTGCCCTCAGAAGGGTAAATCCTACTCTGGTGTATAGGTATGACATAGGTACTTCTCTTTGGAAAACTTGGAACTATCCTCATAAGGGTAAGTCCAACTCTGAAAATTAAGTATGACATAGGTACTTCTCTTTGGAAGACCTTGGAGCTATCCCTAGAGAGGTAAGTATTACTCCGTAGAGTGAGGTAGGTATGCCTAGGTACTTTACTTTTGGAAAACCTTAGCATCACTCCCGGATGAGAAAGCCCTATTCCCGAGAGTAGGTACGATAGCTATTTTTGGAAGACGTTGAAATTGCCTCTAGAGAGGTAAGTCCTACTCTAGAGAGTAGGTATGACACGGGTACTCCGCTTTTGGAAGACCTTAGAATTTCCCTTGGAGGGGTAAGTCCTACTCCAGGGAGTCTATTTGGCCTAGGTGCTTCATATTAGGAAGACCTTGGCATTGCCCCCGGAGGTGTAAGTCCTAATTCGGGGAGTACGTATGGCCTAGGCGCTTCATATTGGGAAGATTTTTGCATTGCTCCCGAATGGATAAGTTCTACTCCAAGGAGTAGGCATGGCCTAGGTGCTTTATATTGATATGACCTTAGTATTGCCACTAGGGGGGTAAGTCCTTTGCCTTAAGCATGCAAGTTTGGTATTAGGAAGATTTAAATTTTTTTTATATATTTACACTCGGAAGGGTTACCCCCCCTATCCCTACTTTGGAGAGTAGGCTGTGGTGTTTCCCCTAGAGGGTATAGTTGACCCTGGAAAGCAATCGAAACTCGGAGGACTTTAATGTAGTCCAAGCTCAGCTAGAAGGTGTTGTTCTTGAAAAGAATAACTACTTGATTGTATGTTCCCAACAATTAGGAAATTTTATTCAATAAAATAAAAAGTTACAAATTGCACAAATTTCACTCAGTCTCGAACATGATACTTGGCTTTACGAATTATAGCTGAAGGAATTCAAACAAAGCACATTAGAATTCAAAATAAAATTTTCTAAGGTTCTAAGCATTCCATGTGCGAAGTATAATCTTCCCGTCCTTAGTTCTGAGTTTATAAGTTACATGAATAGATGCTTCAATGACTTCATACGGCCATTCTGAATTTGGCAAAAGCTTTTCTTGGGATTGAGGTTGACTTACGTCCGTCTTCTTGGTAACCCAATTACCTATTTTGAAACTTTTGCCCCGGACTTGTTGGTTGTTGTACCAAGCGACCTGTTACTTGTCTACCTGCATTTTAAAGAATTCCTTGTCCTTTTCCTCCTCAAGAAGATCGAGGTTAGACCTCAAGTCTTCGTCATTGTTTTCTAATTTGAAGTTGTAGACTTGGAACCCTGGAATTCCAACTTCCACTGGAATAAGTGTTTCAGTATCATAGGTAACACTACTAGAAAAAAGCCTTTTAGTAATGAAACTAGAAATGCATGTTTTTGAAAAATTTGTTGCTAATAAGATTACCAAAAGATATGGCAATGAAAAAAATCCGTTGCAAAATATCTCGTCGCTAGCAAGTTGCAATGGATTTAGAAACAGAATTTCCCATTGCTAAATTAGCAATAGAAATAGTTGTTGCTAAACTACAATGAAATTTTTCATTGCTATTTAGCAATGAAAAATTCCATTGCAATTTAGCAATGTTGTTCCATTGGTAATTTAGCAACCGGTAATTCTGTTGCTGATTGCCAATTAGCAACGGGAAACTCCATTGCTAAGCGCCAATATCAAATTGGCATAAAAAAAGTAATCCATTTTAAATTGGCAATGGAAAAAGTACAAAAGTAATCCAAAAATAAAAAATAAAAAAGTAGCCCTAAAAAATTTTAAAACCCTAAAAACTTGCCAATAACCAAATTGTCATTTGAAAGCAACAAATACCAATCAAAACCACAACCAAATTATCATTTCAAATTATCAAATCCCAATAAAATAACATTATCAATAATGAACTCCATTACGAATTAAACATATCATAATTCAACAAACATATATCTAGACAAGAACAAAACATAACAAGAATTTAAAATCTAGAACTCACTCATCATTCTCACTACTTTCATCTTCATCCTTAGGTGCACCATTCTCACTCTCTTCATTATTACTATGATGTGGAGTACCAAATCCGGGTGGTGGACCAAATGGTGGTAAGCAAGGCCTGAAGCTGAGCCAAATTAAGAGTATGCAAGATTGGACTATGATGAAGCCGTTATTCTCTCAATAATATCTAGTCTAGTCTTGATTTGTTCTCATTTCCAACTAATTTTTGCTGCAAATCTTTCTAAAACTGCTCAGTTGTTTATTTGAGGGTCTCGTTTACTTGCAACTGGTCCTCTCATTTTCTCTCCTAATTGATCCCTGATGTGGAACTGGAGCTGTCTCTGAGCAAGTTGGATTTCCCTGGTAGTCCATAAACGCATCATTTTTTCCACCTTTCAACTTCTTTTGTCCATTCATCCATTTTAGGGAGCAATTGCAATGATGTCTCTTTCAGTATTTGAGAATTTAGAATACAAATAAATTTTGAGAATTTAGAATCATAGTATTATACATTCACTTTTCTTATTTTCATGAAAATTTTTTACTTTTTCAATAAGTAAAAAATGAGCTAAATACTGAAATCTAAATTTTGAAAAAAGATATTTTTCTCACCTAAAATCTTTACCAACCAAATGAGGCATTGATGGAAAAGTAACAGAAACCGGAATCGGTCCAAATTAACAGGAGATTCTTAGGTGAAATGGGTCCATGCAATAGTGCATGTCTTCTATGGACCCCTTGGTTGGGTGATGTGAGCCTGATTCAGAACTAAGAAATCTATGACATAGTGCTATGGATCGGGTCTTCAAACAACAAGGAGTTGGGTCAACTATTCAATCAAATGATCCCATCTCTTCTCGAGGAACAAGTGGGCTAGAGATCCAAAATTGTTAGAAGAAACAACCAGAATTAGGTGATATAACTGATTCGGGACCAAAAAAACTATGACATAATGTTATAAATCGGATCTATCCAAAAAATTTCCCAAATTACCTATGTTTGAGTTACACACGCTCCAAACGCTAGCAACTAACGGAATTTCTCAAACGATGTGACAAAAATTCCCTTATTATAAAAAAAAAATTTACTTCAATATACAGCCCTCCAGACCTCCACCAGTCTGCCCGTCCCCTCCTTGTCAACACCCAAAGCCACCTCCCTTCCCCCGTAATCCTTCCTTCTCTCTCCCATCCCCGCAGCCCCCTGCTGCTTTGCCCATGCCCACAGCTTTTTTCTTTATTTCATTTTTTAGCATCCCTTTTTCGAGTGGATTTTATTATGGGAAATATATGCTTTGGTTGGAAATCATTTATGGTGGTGATTTTGGGCTTTCTTTTGTGTTGATTTTAAACCATCCATTGACATTGGTGTTGTCATTTTTTGGTTCCTGAAGTTTTACAGGTTCGAGCGGAGATATCCAGGGCCTTAGGATTCACGGGGTTTTTGTTCTTGAGCTTGTCTTCGTTGCTTTCGGGTTTCGCCTCGTCAATTTCCTATTCAACGGCTCCCGTTTTTGTTTGTTAGGTACTTAATACAATTGATCTAAATGTTTTCAATTTTTGTTCAATCTTTTTTTTGAATTTATAGTGGAGATTATTGTGGCTAAAAAAATGTTGTTATTTTTTGGTAATGTTTTGCTTTGTTGTCCGCTGGCATTTTAAGGCAAGAAATGCCATTTGTTTTTCCCCAAGGTTTGTTTTGTATTCTAATAAGACAATAACGTTGATTTAAGGTGGTCTGGTGTTGATTTTTGGTTTTGGCTATTTTTTTTTTTTTTTTTTTAATGGTGGGTTTTGTTAGTAATGTTATGGTGGTGGCCGTGGTGGTGTGAAGCGTAAAAAGATACATGTAATAATGGCTGGAAGGTATGGAAGTAATTTCACTGAAACCAGTTAGTTTGGATGATTTCCATCCATAATGTCTTTTAGTCCAAAGTACATAGTGGTTGGAGTTATATTTCCAAAACACATAGGGACTATGGGTCAAAATGCCATAGCACTTGGGGTTTATGGTAATTTGTCTTATTTTAAAATATATAACTGATGTAGTAGTTGTTTAAATTTAGTGTCTTGATATAGATATAAAATCAAATGAATGACATATCAACATTCAAGAGTGCAACAGAACATGTCATTATGTCTGTCTTTTGAGTTTTAACACGACAAGTCCTCTTATAGGGAAATAGATTAAAAAGTTGGCTTGCATTATTTCATGGTTTTGTTTTATAATCAAATTTCCAAGCCTTGAACTTCTTGGTTTTGAATCATAATTAACAAAGTTTCAGTTTTGTTATGTAGTCTTACTGAAAACTTATAGCGGAGGTATTTTGCAGATTCATCGTTCCCTAATATTCTTTGGATGTAGGTGGAACTCCTTTCGAAAATCATCCTGTGTTCCTAGTGTGAATGATACTGATGACTTTCTTTTTCTTTGCAGTAGTTCACTTAACACCAATTTGAAGAAATGTTTAAGAATACCTTCCAGTCTGGTTTCCTATCCATTTTATACAGCCTGGGGTATGTGAAACTTAATTTTTAGGTGCATTTTAGTTTATTATTAATTGACTATTAACCCCAGTTTACTCTTCTTTTTTTTTTTTTTTTTTTATGTTTATTAGGAGCAAGCCTTTGCAGATATGGGATAAAGAAGGTGATTAACAACAGAACATGTTGTACTACTTTTCTCATTGGTGATATATTAGGAACTGTATTGGATGGATTGTGTAACCTTGTCATGTTCCTTTAGGGATTTTTTTTTTTTTTTTTTCCTCTTTGTAAATAGATCAGACAGATTTAGTTGTGATTTTTGCTCATTCTTAGATAGCTATTGCATTGTTCCATGGAGTACTTCTGGTATCACAATTGCATATGTAGAAGCATGTTTGTCTGTCTTTCACATGCTTAGCTTCTATACATAAATGGTTGTCTCTCTTCTTTTCATAAGACGTGTTATGATGTTTACGCAGCATGTTTACTAGACACAAACAGCAAGAAATGATCCAACTTTCAGATTTCTGTGCACATCTTTTATCTCTTTCGAATACTCTGGGGGTATATATTGAGAGCGCTGTTTCAATTTCTTGCAGTTGTCAATGGCCAGATCAAACGGGTACAAGATGAAGACATACAGTCCAACGTCCTCGAAATTGTAGGATCAAATATCCAATCAACATATATTACATGCCCAGCTGATCCAAATGCAACACTTGGTATAAAGTTACCATTTCTAGTTATGATTGTTAAAAATCCGAAGAAGTACTTCACTTTCGAGATTCAGGTGCTGGATGTTACAACAAAAACGTACGCCGGCGATTTCGTGCTTCAAATTATCAAGTAAGTCTTTCCTGGTGTTTGGTGTTTGCCTATCTGTGAGTCTCTGTGCAGAATGAATTGCTTCATCAGATGCAACTCAGAATGTATAAGGGCATTCTGATTTGTAGAATTGTCACAGAGTTAATTTTGTTTTATTTGTAAAAGATGTAGTAGCCAAATAATGCATGAACATGGAATTAATTTTCCTACCCTTTGTAAGGGTTATTCTAAATCTGTTGTCAGAAAAGGTCACTGAGGAATGGCAATGATCTTGGTTATCGTTGTTGTGTTATATAAAGGTGCCCTCTAACCCTGAGCTCTTGACATTGTTAGAGGAGAAAAATGTAAAGCATCTGTGTCTTGCCAAACTTCTGCTTAAAATTTAAGGCCAACGTCTTGTCTGACCATTGGTGGAAGCCCATTTAGCAAAATTAATGAACACCATATGGTGTTAAGCTGTCTCCTGATAAGAAAATCTCAACGAGTGCTTTACTACAATTGTCTCATAATGGCCTAATTATTCACTTTTGGCTGCACATGGGTTTTCAACATCTATGCCACTTGTATTCTTTCTTTTCACTTGATTTTCTGTGTTACTAGTATCACAAAGGCTTTATGTAACTCGTTGCATGAATACTAACAATGCAAATGCACGCACATGCGCATCCATGGATGGCAATTTTGTCATCACTCGAAAACATGGAGAAATGGAGAAATGGTGTTTTGGTGAAACTCTGTTCACGAATATCTGTGCTAGCCTGACAGGGAAAAACTAAGAGAAGAGAGGGAAATAATTTGGAAGTGGCAGGTACTCTTCTTGCATTTGGAACCTACTTTGTGCTGTGTTGCATTGATGCTGATAAGAGGGAAGCTTCTACACAAGTCTCTGTAATTGACAAAATTGAAGAATAATGATTTTGTATCACATTATATACGCGGAAAAAACAATAAAAGATTTTGTATCACAAATGGTGATTTAAACTTGAACGTAGCTTATTTGTGTTGAATGCTGGAACAGTTCTGAGCTATTGTTTCCCTTTTGTGGTGGCTTAATTGTGTTTAGGAGGTCAAATACGGAAATATCAGAATGGTTGCTGAAACTGAAATGATATTCTTTTCATGAGTGAATTGGTGATGCAAGTATTGGAGAATGATATATTCCTGTCTTTTGTAGGCTGTTACAAGAGTGAAACCATTTATCTGCACCATGCCATTGAGAATGGATGAAGGCTGGAATCAAATTCAGCTGAATCTTACTGACCTGACAAGAAGAGCATATGGAACCAATTATGTTGAAACTTTGAGAGTTCAGGTTCATGCCAATTGCCGTTTGAGAAGAATTTATTTTTCTGACCGCCTGTATTCAGAGGAAGAACTCCCACCAGAATTCAAGTTGTACCTTCCAATGCAGGTAACTTTAGCTACAATCTGTATCATACTCTCTCCATTTTCCTCGTATAATTTCTTTTGACATTTTTAAACTTATAGGTGATTTTGTAATGCTTTCTTTGCAGAAAGCCTGATCTGCAATTCTCTGGGTCAGTGGAGCATGCCAATTGGTTGGACAGGTGCTTCATACTTTGATCAATAGTTTTGCTTATGACAAGCTCCCTAAGCTATATGTGACAAGTTGACAGATCTCGTAACAAATCCTTAGGTATCTGTATAATATGTGTAGTTTTAGTTCCATGATGTTTGTTTTTTACGTTCATAGTGTCTATGAGAGAATATGTACCAATTGCTGATGGTTGGATTTTGAAGTATTTGGTAAGGATTTGACCTTGCACTTGTTATGCTATGAGGTAATGATTTCTCCTCAACTTTACTTGAGAGGCATGATGTTTGGAATTGTACCTGCATGTGAATTGTAGAACACCATTGAACCAGTAAAGGGTTCAAATGTTGGGGAAGAGGGATGCAGAACCTGCAGGCTGTTTTCCCTCCATTTTATTGATTCAGGTGCTTTCGCTGTCAAAAGTTTGTGGAATGTGGAATGGTGGTTGATTAACTGTTTCAGATTGATTACAAGACATGTAGTTATGGTTTATAGCTTTTGGGTGGATGGTTCCTTAGAGATTTGGGGTGTGATATTGACACGGCACTTTTAATCTTGGTAATTGCCGTAGTGGCACTTGTTCTTTCTGCCCCGTGCGTAGAGGCAAATGTTGGAGCTGCTTTCAGTGCTGGAAATCATGTCTGAACAAGGATACAAAAAATAAGAGTTTGCATGGACTACTACTGGCATGTTATGCAGCTGTGGACGAAATTGATTTTTTGGGCTGAGGGGTGGACGAGGTGCGGCGAGGCTTCTTTACGTAAGGTCTCCTCTATGATTGACATAAAAGTTGATATCAACTGCAAAAGATAAACCACATTCCTCAACCTTGTTCTGGTGGAGGTGGAGTTTTTGTACCAATAATTAAGTAAAAGAAGGTTGGAATAGTGGCTAGATTCATTAGATGCAGATGCAGCAATTAGAGAACATTTTCTGCTCTGCCGTTATCCAATCATTTTCTGCAATCTAACGGGATACATAAATTAGTCCGATTTTAGCCAACGGCACCATTTTCTTTGGCTCTTTATTTTTGTGATGCCTTTGGGGCAGTTAGGCAGAAACTGCAGGAAAGAAAACAAAAAATACTTTTAAAGGTTGCTGGGGATCCTATTTTCTTAAATACTTCAGTTTCCTTCCTTTCTTTCTTTCTTTTTTTTTTTTTTTTTTTTTTTAAGTTTTTCTTTAGATTTTTCATTTTTTTATTTTTTTTTTTACTTTTTCTGATTTTCCTTTTCATATCATTAATTTTTCCCCAATTTTCATTCTTCTTTTTCATTTTTTTATAATTTTCATTTCACAGAAATGTCACATTTACCATAAAAAGATTAGTTGCTAAATTTCTATTTTTTTTTTTATTATTATTTTGCTACTTCATTATTCCATCAAATAGGATTTTTCTTTGTTTTCTTGCTTTTCCGTGATCAAAAATTTTTTTTTTCAATTTCATTGATTCATTTTTACCCCTTACTTTCATTATTAATTTTTTTTTCCCCATTTTCATTCCATTATACATTTAAAAAAAATTCCTGCCAAACCAACCAAATCAATATAAACTGAAGCAATAAAATTGTTTTCCTCAAAAAAGTTAATTGTATTGAAACAAACGGACTAAAGCCGAACTGAACCAAGTATTTGTCTTTTTTTTTTTACTATTCAAGAATTAATACTTTTGGTTCATAGATTAAAATAATTTTTTTTTTTAAAGCCGAACCGAACCGAGTACTTTTTTTTTTTTTTTAATATTATTCAATAATTAATACTTCTAGTTCATAGATTAAAATATATATATACATATATATTTTTTTTAAAAAAAAAATTGGGTTTCATGTCTTTTTTACTTCAAACTTCAAAGATTATATTTGCAAATGTCTAGTGAAATGGTATTAAATAACTTATTTTGATTAGAGATAAAATATTATAAATATTAACTTTATTGTTAATAAAGATATTTTTGCTAAATTAGTATTTATTTTAATACAAGTGAACTTTTGTATTATGTGAAAGAGAACGGTGAAGAGATTACTTCTTCCATAATTAATGTGAAATCAAATAAATTCACTTTAGCATCATTGGAGAAAATGAATTGGAAATCCATCTTAGAATTTAAAAATAAAAATGATACAAATTCATTATTAACTTTATTATGCCCTATTTTATTCAAAATTGGAAATATGCATATACATATACATATATATATATATATATATATATATATATGTGTGTGTGTGTGTGTGCGCGCCTTAACTCTAAAAAATCTCTCTTTTGAACTCTTCCCTTCGGCTTTGAACTGCCATTTCCATGGCAACTTAGGTTGCCCTTTAGGCTCTTGTTGAAGGGCATAAAACTCGATCATTTGCTGATGTTTTGCAAGGTAATCACCAAGAGAGAACTCATAGATTCATCAAACTGCTTGGTACTAAGAACAATGAACCAGTCATTTTTTTTCACAAAAGTGGAAGTTGCTCAATTTGCCAAGCCTTCCCAACTCAATCACTCATTAGCAAATACTCACATGGCAAACCGAATATGAATACATTGAGGAAAGCTTTTTTATCAATTAGTTTGCTAGGTTATTTTGCAATTGGTCTTATTGATCAACGACATGTATTGTCTTATTGATCAACGACATGTATTGATACATTTTCAACTAGAGGAGGATTATATGAGATGTGGGATGAAGGGATTTTGGTATGTAGTAGGATTTCCTATGAGGGTGTTTAAATAGAGTCTTATGTTTCGGCTAGATACATAATTATCCTTGGTACCAGTTTGGGTTTCTTTTGAAAACCTTTCCTTCTGTTTCATCAATAAAGAATCTTTGTTCTCAATTGCAAAGCCATTAAAATTCCACTGAAAATGGACGTGGCAACAGCATCTCACATCCTATTACACTATTTACACACGCAAATACACGTATCGTTACAAATAATATAATGACGAGTAGAGTATTGCTCCCACAAAGACTATGCTAACACCATACTAAGCACCTGTAAAATGTCACACTTTTAATCCTATCTAAACTAATAATTAATAGAGGGGAAACTATTAGAACACAAAATAAAGACAATGCAATAACTTGAGTAAAAGAGTGGAGAAAATCGATAGTTGAGTTATCTAGGGTTCACTCATGCCTTACTAATGCCCTCAATGGATCCATTTATTCATTCTATCAATTCTTGGTTCACTTATACTGTTCACTAGTCAAGAGTCTTATGCAATTGTGAGTTATCTTTCAACTTCTCTCACAAATACTAAACTCAGCTAACTCACTGTATTTCTATGTGAATTTGAGCAAAGTTTAATGCATAGATGACCACTCTATAGGACTAACTAAGATAAATAGGTATATCTCAATCCAAATTCATGAACATCCGTCATTTCTAATAGAACTTCCGAACAAAGGCTAATTAGACCAATTCCTAATACTAAAACTCTTCTTTCGATTTTTGAATTAGGGTTGCAAATCAATTTATAAGTTGATCAGACTTACAAACGTTATCTATCGATCACTTAATACCATCTAATTAAGTAAATCAAGCAAAGATAATCATGAACGAAATAAATGAAATCAATTAAGATTCATTATAAGTTATGAATGAAACGCTAGAATTAGGATTTAGTGCATTATCAGACCAACTAATACAATAAGAATTAAATACAACCGTGAAGGACATATTTAATACAAGAAATAAGGAAGATAATGAAAAACTACGATTGTCAAGTCAAGTCTTTTCTTCTTTTCCATCATTCTTTCCTCAAAGATGGCTTCTTGTATTGATTTTCTTGATTTTGACTGTCTAATGAATTCTGTCAACTCAGACTCTTTTTCTATGTTATAATATGTCTCAGTCTATTAATGAATGACTTAAAATGATTCATATATAGTGCTAACTAGGGTTAGCATGAAAATGAATAAAAATATTCAAAACCTAGGTCAAAACATAAAATCTGTCAAAACCCACTAGTGCATAGGCCTGGGTGCCCCTGCCAATCTCTTGAGCGCGTCTAGTTAGCCTAGAGGTCAATGGCTGAGCTCCCTTACAAGTCCTCTGGGCACTGGTAGCTCCTAGCCCACTGCTAGGAATGCCCAGTCTTCTTCATTTTGCTCCATTGTTGCGTTTTTGTCCCATTTGACCTCTTTTTCAAATAAAACCCAAAAAAACACATTTTAAGGGCATAAATATACATTTTGAACATAATAAAACCTAATTTATGGACTTGGAGTGTAAAATTATGAATATACCCTAACTTTATAAACTAAAACCGTCAAATTGCGAACAAACCAAGCTAAAACTACATGAAATTACTCTCATTTAGAGAGTTAACATACCCTCCACTTTTAACTTGTACTCGTCCCATGTAAACCAAAACAAAAACACGAACACATAAACATATTGAAGCACATTAACTTTCTTCAACATGTCAACTGTCGTAACAGAGGTAAAACTAAATAAGAAGAGATATTGATTCAATATGGATATAAAACAACATTTCTAATCAACCCCAAATTATTATCACATAAAAGTGTTACTCTCCACTCAAGAAAGTAAATATCACCGCTTACTAATCAATGAGAAACCCATTGACTATAAGTTTAGCAAGGGACAAAAATGTTGGAAGAAAGTTTTAAGCACACAAAATACTCATTAATACAAATGAATTCAAACCAAGGATCAAGTAGGTATTTAAACCTTCTAATATTGGCTAAGAAATCAAGGTCAGATATATTTGGATACAAGTATCTTATATCATCTAAATACGTTAGTGAATAATTTTGAAATATAATCTCTAAAACAATCCCTCACAAACCATAGCATTTAACCAACTACACATTCAAAGGTAAAGATCCATCTTTTTTATTATAACTTAGAAGGAATTGTCCTTCTTTATTCAAGACAATTAAAAATTATGTAGAAGGAATTGTCCTACTTTTATTTTCTTTTGTTTTTAACTTTTTTTTTTCTTTTTTTTTCCCCTTTCCTTTTCAACTTTTCAACATATTGGGGCTTGCATCAAAACAAGATTTTGTTGTACTTTAACTTTTTCCCTCAACAAATACTTCCTTTCCATCCATCCACCATTACATCAACAACCCATAATATTGATGTTATGGACCACCAACACTAAGGTGATGAGTAAAAAAAATGATAAAATAAAAAGAATTAAATTGGCTAAAATAACATGGTCAACAAAGAATTAAGCTTTATAAGGCTCAAAAGGGAACACTAAGGATAAAATGATATTTAGGTAGGCTTTTGGGTCAAACGGTCCAAAGAACTTGCCCAAATCACTTTCTCGGTCCAAAATTCATTTGTACTTTCCAAAGAACTTGCCCAAATCACTTTCTCGGTCCAAAATTCATTTGTACTTTGCGAGCACATAGACCACACATAATCCCAACAAATGTCAAAAGCAGAACAAAAATCACAAGGTAATCATGATTAGCAATCATTAAAAATTACCTCACTTTCACACCCTCATTCAAGGGAATATATTCAATTGCATAGTTGTAACACTTCTCAACTCAAAAAAAGGATTCAAAAAGTAACAGAAAATTTGTATGCATTTTCAATCCATGAACTCCAACAAGATTTGTTCCACTTTGAAACATTTAAACCCTTGACACGTGCCACAAAAATTAATGAGATTAAACATGACACTAAAAAGGAAAATATTTTTGATTTAGCCCTCTACAATACTTCAGGCAAAGAGCACATAGAAATTCTAAAGGCTGCCATTCCAGTAGTTAGGGAGTCTTTTATACAGTCAGATCTTCAAGACTAATAAAAGCTTCCTAAAAATGAAAATCTTTTTGTGTTTTTAGAAATTTTTTTTGAAAATAAACCTAATTCTAAAACAAATACACCACCAAAGATGAACAACAATAAAACTATCATTCCTAAAACATAACACATATTCACAATCATACCACCAAAACACAACCACACCCATCAACTTAAAATGAAATATTGTTCGCAACATCTCGCATACAAAGAGAAAATTAACAAAAACACAAAAGTAAATAAATTAAACAATCTTCCCTGATATGTGAATGGCAATCACTCCTCATCCTCATCATCATCATCATCACTTGTTGAATCTTCCTCTTCCTCATCATCAATGTCATAGTTATTGTCTTCTTCATCACCCCCATTAAAATTAGGTTTCCCAAGTAAGATTAGAACTTCACTCACGTCAATCCCAGAGCCCTTGCCAATGTAGGTAATCAACCTACCTATAGTCTTCATGTAATGTTGTTGATGCTCTAACTGTGTCTCCATCCTTGTCAACCTATCCTCCATGTGTCTAATTGAACTTATAGATTGACTAGAGCATGTCGCATTGCTTGTGGGGTTCCATTCTTGCTTGGGAAGCATTCTCATTATAGCTTGTCCATCATTGGGTTGTATCATAAGACTTTATTGTCCCTGGCTTTAATCCATTTAACACCTTCATGGAGACATAGTTGGGTGATCAAGTCAGGAAATCACAATCGGTTAATTTTGGATTTGACCATACACAAAATTTGTGAATGAATAATGAAGCATGGCAATATCAATCAAATACCCTTCAAGAAGTTGATATGTGTGGCTTGACTGACTAGAATTATGTTGGTGTTTATGAAATTGAATCAAACCTTTGCAAGAGGGCTAAAATAAGTACTTGGAAATGAAAATTTTGTTTTTAAAGCATTTCGTGCTCTTTTCTAAGTAACATCAACGCCATTCTATATTGTTTTAGCCATCATATTCAAATCTGGGTTAAATTGATTTTGATAACGGAACAAACCATCATTATCAATTTTTGCCAAACTAAAGAAAGAGTTTAAAGAATCACGAGTGCCTAAAACTTTGACTCCTTAAACAAAAACAAATCCATTATCATGTTCTAAGAAGTTAGCATATAAATCTCTAATTATTTCCTCTACAACAAATTTCGGGTGTGAGCACAAACTATCCAAATTGATGACCTACAACCTTGATTTTGATGATGACAAATGTAATTTAACTATCTTTGTGAAACCCAGTATTTTACTAGCCTTGTTCTTCTTATGATTTTTAACTAGTTTAAAATGTTTTTCATATTATTTTTAGTCATTAAGTACTTCAACTTATTCGAGACAATAAAGCAAATTAAGCGGTTTACGCGATTTCAGTTCCGGCGGGTAAACGGGTCAAAAATGTGTATAAGAGACAGCAGTGCATTGTGGTGTGTGAGTGTTGTATGATGGCTGAATTATTTGGAAAAAATGATAATTTAGTAGCAAAAATTAGTTTTTGGGTTAAATAGACAACTTAGAGACTATATGCTATTAATCCCTTCTCTTCTATACACATACCTGTCTACAAAACACCCAACTCATAATCTTAAATATATAATCTAATGTGTGATGAAAGCGCCAAGCCGTGGGCTGTCTCTTATACACATCTAGATGTGTATAAGAGACAGGACATAAGCACTCATAGCATAACATTCTAGGGCCACATATGGAAGACAAAACTTCATAGCATAATCTTAAATATGATCTAGCTTTAATTTCAAGTTTTATAGGATTCTTTATGGCTGAAAAAAAAAACCCTAACTCTTTGCATAACCTTATATGTTATTAATTTATGTATGTTATGGGTTGTTTTTAGTGTTTTGGAGATTGGCAAGTGATTGGGGTTGATTTTTAACAACTTTCCACGGTTAGATTACATATTTAAGATTATGAGTTGGGGTTTTGTCTTCCATATGTGGCCCTAGAATGTTATGCTATGAGTGCTTATGTCTATGCATAAAATGATGTTTTAAGAGTGTTTTAAGGTTAGTTTGGATAGGAATTGAGACTTGAAACCAAGTGGAATTGATTTCCCTTCATTTTGTAAGTAAGCGGAAGTTTGGCGCAGCTAGGATAATTTGGATAATTGGTTATGTTTGAAGGGTCTTTAATGATCTTTTGATGGTTTTAGGTGTGTTCCTTTGTTGTGGGATGCTATTGATATAGTCCCGGCTATTGCTCCGGTGAATCTTTCCGTTAAAACATTTTTTGCATAGACATATGTTGTTTTGAGTTGGGTTGTAACCAAGGTCCCTTGAATACCTTGGAATTAGATTTTGTTGGCAGGAGGATATCCTACTTATAGCCTAGGGAGGGGCGAAGTTTTTCGGTTTTTCTGGAAAACTGAGCTTATTATCTCCTAATCTAGCTGTAATACGAATTTGAGGGGTTAACTAAGTGTTTTGACTGGGGTTTTAGCTTGTCGAAGTTGGTCGGAATTTGTGAAAGGTCATTTTTGACCAAAGAGCTGTTGGTGTCGTTTTCTATCGTTTCGCGTCGTTTTCGTTTTCCTAGTCATTCTTTAACTTCTACATCTCTTCTAAGAGTCCTCTTATACCTGTTTTAGGTACCACGCCACCTACCGCCGGCGATCGTGTTCTGTGATCATTTGTGCAGTTTTTGCTTTGATAGGTGGGTAACATAGACCCTCTTCCACTTGTATTTTGTTTAACGACTTTCGAAATATGTTTGGATGGGTTTTAGAATGTGTATGATGTTTGGAACTGCACTTTTACCAAGTTTTGGAACTATTACATATGAAATCGGGACCTTATTCAAGCTATTTTATGTTAATCAATTGATATGTTTGCAAACTCTTTTGATATGAAAGCATTTTATGACTGTTTTGGCTCATAGGTGACCTAGGTATATAATTTTGGATGTGTTTGGAAATATTTGATTTGGACAGATTTGTGAATATGTGCTGTAGTCTTATACACATCTGATGGATAAGCTTTGGTACTAGCCAGATGTTATGAACTATTTGACTACGGGGTCTTGTGATAGGATAACTTGACCTCTAGGTCAGACTAGTAGGTGTGGTAGATTACTAGATCTGGCTAGTACTGTAGGTCATAGAGACAGCCTAAAAGATACTCATGCTATTTTATTATATTCATTATTGAGACTGAGCATAACTAGCTCAGTGGATACTAAAAGCTCTAGTAATGGGGCCAACATTTCGATATTAACCGTCTGTGACCTCCTGAAGTTTAAATATACATGTCTACATTTTAGAAAATAGCTGTCTCTTATACACATCTAGATGTGTATAAATGGCATGAGACATTTTAGCCTAGAAACTGCTTCAAGACTATGGTTTTCACAAATCTTATTATCTTTATGTTTTCTTTTTATCGCAATGCTTGGCCCCATTTGAAGAGCTTTTATGATATCCACTGAGCTAGTTATGCTCACCCCACGTGATTTATAATTTTTTGATTAGGTGCTCGTTAACAGAATCTAAGAGACGTTAGCAGCTTTTAGATTTTCATTGATTCCACATTACTGGTAGGACTTTGTGGATAATCTTCCAAGCTTCTCTTTTGTTTGGAAGGGGTTGTGTATTAGATAGGTTTTGTATTGAAAAACTTTGTTTTTGTTGTAGCATCTTTTGTACTAAGAAGGAATTTTGAAATTCGTATTTTTTTGTGTAAAATGAAATATTCGGTAGCAATCATTAAAAAATGGTTTGATGGTTCTATTACATTGCGGTTAAGTTTGTTGCTCTGTTCGTTTGTGCCTTGCGCTTTGGGCCGGTGTACCATTAGCGCGGCGTGTTACGGTCCCGTTTTTGGGGCGTGACACTTAAATCTTAACTTGAGCTGTGCATGATTGCTAGTTTATTTGTTCTTAGTAGAGTTTTCGTACGAAGACAAAGTACACCGTCTGAACAGCACTATGTTTCTCGAACACACAAGCTCGTCCGAACGCAATTTCTACAGACGCAATGCACCGTTCGAACAATTAGGTTGAAAGCAAGATTTTGGAGCACCTACAACAGACGCACAAGCTAGTCCGAACGAATTTATCTTGGACGCAATTCACAATCCGAAAGGTCAGGCAGAGGCCAATTTTTGAGACAACTGCAACGGACGCATCTGTATGTCTGAAGCACATCATCTTTGGATGAGGCTAACTATCCGAAAGAAAAGCATTCCTGGTTAAGCACCAAACCTTTTGGACACACTACGCCGTCCGATGACTAAATTCATCAACTTACCTAGTTTGGATGAAGGAACGGACGCAACCTCGGCCATCCGAACGGCATCCTCAACTCCTTGATATTTTAGATCGGATGATTGTTCGGACGCTCAATCTTAATAACCTCAGACGTCTGAAACCCTTAACGACTAGTTTTTTTAGCATTTATTATTTAGCCATTAGGAGGTGGTTGGGGGCTAATTTATTGCACCTATAAATGTCAACCCCTCTGTATTATGAAAAATCATCTTACACATTGAATACAAGCAAAAAGAAAGGCAATTTGAGTGCAAATTAGCTCTAAAGTGATATTGTATTAGTGTGTACTTAAGAGTGCTATTCAAAATATTGAATGGAGTGATAATCTTGTACGAAAGTGAGGTTTTGGTGTAAAATCCTTGGCTTAACCAAAGAGAAGTAGTGTGAGCAAGGGTGATCCTACTTTGTGTACACTTGAGATTATTGGCTCACCAAATTTGAAGAAGCATCTTAGTGGATTACTACTCCAAGTTATCTAGCTTGGATGTGTTGTTTATTTAATCTCTCTTTCAATTTTTTTTATTCATTTTATACTTAACTACTTATCTGTTTATTATTTTATTTGTCAAGTGCAAGAAATTTGATTTATGGAAGAATTGAGCATTGTTTGCAAGATAATTTTAAGAAATCTAATTCACTCCCCTCTTAGGTTTCTTTGGGACCAATAATTGGTATCCGAGCATTGGTCTCTTTATTTTGCTTAAATTTCATTTGAGTAAAGATCCCTTATGACAACCAATAATGTTTTATTCTTTGAGGATCAATGTATTACTAGACCTCATATGTTTAATGGGGTAAACTTTATTAGTTGGAAAGATAGAATGAAAATCTTTTTGTAATCTATTGATATTGACTTGTGGTATGTGGTAAATAAAGGTCATTTCGAAGCCACCATTATCGACGATCATACAAATAGAAGAAGAGAAAAAACAAGGGATGAACATACTCCACAAGACAAGGAAAATTTGACCTTAAATGCCAAAACTATGAATGTACTATACAATACCTTGGATGCTAATGAATCAACTCGTGTCAAATGATGCGTTTCCGCCAAAGAAATTTGAGACAAATGGAAGGAAATTTATGAAAAAAGCGATACAGATGTTACAGAACAAAAGAAATCTCTACTTGTTGCTAAATATGAATAGTTCAAGATGGAGCCACATGAAAACATTGATGAAATGTATTATAGATTCAATGATATCATCAAGGATCTTGAAGCCTTGAGGAAGGAATACTCCTTGGGTAAGAAGAATAGAAAAATCTTGAATGCTCTCTTCAAAGAATGGGAGGCAAAAACTATTGCTATAGAGGAAGGAAAGAACTTGAATTCCATACCCATTGAATCATTAATAAATTCTCTCACTTCATATGAATTGAAGCTCAAAGCCAAAGTGGTCGATGATGAAGAAGCAAGACCAAACATAAGCATAGCCTTGAAGACCTCTCAAGAAGAAGATGAAAGTTGCTCTATCAATTTAGAAGATGAAGATCTTGATGTAGGTGATCTTGCACTCATCACCAAAGGATTCCTCAAACACTACATCAACAAATGGAGAATGAGAAAAAGAGGAGCAAGCAACTCAAATAACTTCAAACGGTAAGACCAAGCTAAAAATTAAGAAGCAAAATGAAAAATGCTTTGAATGTGGTCAACCCGGACACTTTGCAAATGAGTGTCCCTCCAAGAAGAAGAAGGAAGGGAGGAAACCTCACTTCAATAACTTTCAAATCACTTGGGATGATTGCAACTCCAAAGGAAAAGTTGAAGAAGAGATGGAATCAGCATAAGTGGCCTTTATGGCCATTGGTGATAATGAGGTAACTTCTACTTATGATGCTAATGATGAAAATGATGATAATGATCTTGAAGCCTTTGTTTTAAAATTGCATGATAGCTTAAAGGAATCATATGCTAGAAATAAGGAGTTAGTAAAAAAATTAAATGCTTTATTGAATGCTAACTATAAACTTGTGAATGAAAACAATAGGCTATCTAAAGAAAACACTGAATTGAAGAAAAGAATGCATGTAAAAACAAGGATCAAGGAAGAACAAGCATACTTGAAGAAAAGATTGGATGACTTGAATGTTCTCTTGCATAGTTAAAAGGAAAATATTGTTGATATGAAAGGAATAGAAATGTATTGATCAACAAGAACTTAGTAACTTTTAGAAGGGATGATTTATGTTTCGAAAAATTGAAATATTTTCTATATGGAAATAAGAATATTATTTGCAACTATTGCCAACAATATGGACATGTGAAAAATAATTGCTATGTCAAGAGAAATGAAAAACTTGGAATGAATACTGTATGGATTTGTAGTCATTTTACTAACTCTTATGGACTTAAGAAAATGTGGGTATCAAAAGTTATCACTTAATTTCTTGTGTAGGTAATGAAATCACCAAAAATGCCAAATGGTTCTTAGATAGTGGGTGCTCAAGGCATATGACGGGTGATGCATCTCACTTCACCAAACTCATATCCACAAACAGTGGAAAGGTGACTTTTGGGGATAACATGAAAGCAAAATCAATCGGCATTGGTGATGTAAGTAAAAATGGTGAGACTTTAATTAAAAATGTGCTCCTAGTTGACAATTTAAATAAATTACAATCTCTTAAGTGAGAGCCAATTTAGTGATAAAAATCTATATGTATTCTTTACCATGCATGAATGCTTAATTCTTGATAAGAATTTTTCTGTTTTATTTAAAGGCTTTAGACACAATGCTGTTTATATTATTTATCTTGACAACCTTGGTGATAGAATTGTAAAATGTCTAACCGCCTCCATAGATGATCCTTAGCTTTGGCATAGAAGGCTTTGTCACTTCAACATGGATTTAATTGAAAATATTGCTAGAAAAGAGTTGGTAAGAGGTTTGCCAAAACTAAAGTTTGTTAAAAACAAAATTTTTGATGCATGCCAATTTGTTAAACAAGTCAAAGTTTTGTTTGAACCAAAAAATTGTTTATGTACTTCCAAACCTTTAGAATTATTGCATATGGATTTATTTGGTCTAGTCTTGGTGGTAGTAAATATGCTTTTGTAATTGTTGATGACTATTCTAGGTATACTTGGGGTACTATTTCTTACTCACAAAATATGAAGCCTTCGAAAATTTTGTAAATTTTTTTCCAAAATACAAAATTTGTTGAATTTGAAAATTATTCGTTTGAGAAGTGATAATAGAGCCGACTTTAAATTTGGAGGTTTTCCCGAATTTTGTGATCACAATTGTATTTCACATGAATTTTTGGTTGTTAGAGTTCCTCAACAAATGGTGTTGTTGAAAGAAAAATTAGAACACTTCAAGAAGCCGCTAGAACCATGATTAGTGAGTCTAATTTATCAAAATATTTTTGGGCCGAAGCCGTTAACACGGCTCGTTATGTCATGAATCCAGTTCTTTTGAGACCTATTTTAAACAAAACATCTTATGAACTCTTGTTTTGCAAAAAACCCATTGTGAGCTATTTCAAAGTTTTTGGTTGTAAATGCTTTATTTTAAAAATCAAAGAAAATGTTGGAAAATTTGACAAGAAATCGGATGAAGGAATTTTCTTAAGATATTCTAGTGACAAGAAAATATACCGAGTATACAATAGAAGTATTGCACAACTCTTTTAATTGAAGAAGTTGTGCATGTAAGTTTGATAAGGCTAATGATATTATTTCAAAGAATATATGTGAAAATGAAGATGTAGGTATACAAAAGGAACTTTAGAAGCTCACCATACATGAAGAACATCAAGAGAATGAGACAAGCAATGAGGACGACTCTCATCACTTGGATGAAAAGGAGAAAAGAACAAAGATTCTCCAAAAGATTTTCGAAGAGTATGGAGATTCGACTCAAGTTACCCTCAAGAGTTGATCATAGGTGATCTGTCCGATGGGGTAAAAACTCGTCCTCATAAACCTTTGAATAATAATTGTGCCTTACTTTCTCATATTGAATCTAAATGTTTGGATGATGCATTGAATGATGAATCTTAGGTTTTTTCTATGCAAGAGCAACTTAGTCAATTCGAGAAAAATAATGTGGACTTTTAGTTGAAAGTCCCTCAACTCATCCCGTGATAGGAACAAAATGGGTTTTTAGAAACAAATTAAATGATAGATTACAAGGTGAGATTATTAGAAATAAAGCTAGACTTGTTGCAAATGGGTATGCTTAAGAAGAAGGGATTGACTTTGATGAACCCTTTGCACCCGCTGCTCGCTTAGAATCTATTCGTACGTTTCTTGCATATGCATGACTTAACAATTTCAAATTATTTCAAATGGACGTCAAAAGTGCATTTTTAAATGGATTTATTGATCAAGAAGTTTTTGTTGAATAACCCCCTGGTTTTGAAAATATAAATTTTCCAAATCATGTTTTTAAACTTTCAAAAGCTTTTGTATGGTTTGAAACAAACTCCCAAAGCTTGGTACGAAAGGCTAAGTGGCTTTTTGATTGAAAATAGTTTTAAAAGAGGTGTTGTTGAAACCACTCTCTTCACCAAAACTAATCTTAATGGTTTGTTGATTGTTCAAATATATGTTGATGATATTATTTTTGGAGCAACTAATGAAAGCTTGTGCAAGGAATTTTCATGCTTAATGCAAAAGGAATTTGAAATGCTAGTAGTATGATGGAAGAATTACAATTCTTCCTTGGACTTCCAGTTCACCAAACAAAAGAAGGAACATTCATTACACAAATCAAATACATGAAGGAGCTACTCAAGCACTTTGGGATGGAAGATTGCAAACAAGTCAGAACACCAATGTGTAGTTCAACCAGACTTGACAAAGATGAAGAAGGTAATAGTTTTGATGAAAAATACTATAGAGGTATGATCGGAAGCCTACTTTATTTGACAGCTAGTAGACCAGACATTATGTTTGTTGTTTGTTTGCGTGATAGATTTCAATCTTGTCCTAAAGAATCACATTTAATTGTGGTAAAAAAAATTTTTAGATACTTGAAAGAGACGATAGATTTTGGCCTTTGGTATCCTAAATCCACTAATTTTGATTTAATTAGTTATTCTTATTCTGACTTTGCTAGTTGTAAAATTGATAGGAAAAATAATAGTGGTATGTGTCACTTTTTGGGTAATTGCTTGGTGTCCTGGTTTAGGAAAAAAGAAACTTAAAATTCTATTTCCCTATCTACGGCGGAAGCCGAATATATTGCTGTTGGAAATTGGTGTGCTCAACTTCTTTGGATGAAGCATACCTTAAAAGATTTTGGTGCTATTTTTGATTGTGTGCCTATAAGATGCGATAATACTAGTGAAATTAATCTCACTAAAAATCCTGTCTTGCATTCTAGAACCTAACACTTTGATGTCAAGCATCACTTTATTAGAGATCTTGTGTATAAAAAGGAAATCTGTGTTGAATTTGTGTGTACAAAGGATCAACTAGTTGATATTTTTACTAAACCTTTGCCTTTAGATCGTTTGAAATTTCTCAGAACTCGTTTGGGCATTATTGACTTCAAAACTATATGAATTATGCTTTCAGATGAAAATATACGTCCTATGGTGTCTGCTCTTTCAGATGAACATGAAAGTTTGAACTATCTGCTCTCTCGGACGAGCTTGAACGCCTGAACTCCGCTCTTTTGTCTCGAACGCTTAAAATCGTCCGAACTTTACTTTTTATAACTTCTCTCTCTTCAAACTCTCTAGAAATTCTTACGGACGATTATCACCATCCGACATTCCTTCAGACGCATAGCATAACGTGCCGGCCATTCGTTCATCTGAGATCGAGCGCACGATCAGACGTATACCAATTGGTTAGACATCCGAATGATTGTTCTCCTCGTTTAAATCCCTTCATTTTCCTTATCGGATACACCAAACCCTCCGAACCCTAGCTCTGGCAAATTTTGAGACTCACTTCCAATTCCTTCAACTCATCCCTTCTCCTCTGCAATTGCTCAAGGAAATTCTCTTCCCAACTCCTCACCCATCTCAATTAAACTTTTTTTCACCATTTTAACATCACATTCTTTAGAATTTCTTAAAAATCATGCACTCTCACTTTTTCTCCTTTCCATCTCCTTCTTCAAATTCATGATGGTACGATCATGTGGAGGATCTTCAACGGCCACCAGAGGGAAGAAATCAAAAGGCAAAGCTCCGGTGCAGAGTCAAACATCCTCAANAATCCTCAATCCACCCCTAATCCCTCTCTGCCAAAATTCATTGATGCCAAGGCATCCGATACGTACACCTCTCTTTTTAGCAAATCCATTATCATTCAATGACCTGTTTCACAAAGCCTTTTTAATGAATTGAATTTACCTCTTATTAAGGCATGCTTTGAAAAACAAACCAGGGAAAATTTAGTTCACATGGATTTGCCTGTCTATCATGATATGGTGTTGCAATTTACTGTTAATCTTAGGAAGGGTTCAACTATTCAAACCTTAGTCTCTCGTGTGAATAACTTGAACCTTGAGATTTCCTCCAATGTCATTAATTCAATTTTTGAGTGAGAAGTTTTTTCTCTTGATGAAATTTCCTAATTTTTCTTCTTGGATAAAATGCCTGCTATAGATACTCGTTTTGATATAGAAGAGGTCAAACAGATTTTCAATGTCAATTTTAAACAGGTTTCGGAAGCCAAAACTACCCTACTTAGTCTTGAGCTCAACATTTTATACTCTATAGCAGTCACTAATTTACTTTTTCCTACTGACGGCATCGCACTGAGCTAGGAAAAATGCAATTGTAGTTATTTTATTGTGTTTATAAAGGTATCAAACTTGATTTTGGTTATTTTTTCTGCTCTCTGTGGGAGCTCTTTTTGACTTATACTTGTAGGAACATTCCCTTTGAAAAATTCCTAACCAAAGTTTTTGATCACTTTGACATCCCTTTTTCTGGTAAAAAACGATATCCTCCTTATTTCAACAAAACCTATATTGAACAAAAGGGTTTGCGCTATTTTAAAGATCAATGGTTTATAAAGGCTGCTTATGAACTTGAAAAGTCCAAAACACATGCCTCCACCTCCGATCTTGCACTCCCTCACTCTCCTCATCCTCAACCCTCCTCTTCCACACCTCCACTATCCCATGACCCCCACATTCCATCATCAGAACCCTCATTCTCCCATCTATGCACACTTGTTATATCTCTGAGCAATCAAATAAGCTCATTCCAACACCACACCCTTCGGAAGCTAAAGAGGCTTGAGAGAAGACAAACCATCCTTCATGAAGCACTAAGTCTAGGAATGTCTACCTCAGCTCAGGTTCAGTTTGCCAATATCTAGTCCCAATACATTCTCGAGTCCTCCTCCAACAGTGATGACAACGACAATGAAGATGATGATCATTCCAATCCTGAGCCCGAAAACTGTGAGGATCCAGTTGGTACCACCAATCCTGACAAATCCATAGCTCCTAGTGCTAATGATGATGATGATGACGAAGACGTTGATGACACATTCAACTACATCATGCAAAAGTGACCTCAAGATTTAAGTTAACAAGACAGTGAGGCTATGGAGGATGATGCACCAGCCAAAAAGCGCAAACGTGAGGGACACTCCAAGAAGAAGAATGACTCAACTTCCACTCCTTAGTTTCTCTTTAATTCCTTGTGATTAATGTAGCTAGACATTTGTTGTAATTGACTATTCTGGTTATGATTATTCACTTGGTTGTAATTATGTGCTTCACTTGGTTATGATTATGCACTTGGTTATGATTATGCACTTGGTTATGATTATTCACTGCTCTAGTTTTTTTGTTTTATGACTGCTTGTTCGTTCCTTTGTTTTTTGTGTTGTTGCCTGCGGAAGGGGGAACATCCTCTTAAGGAGAGCATAGTTTACTTTGACGATGCCAAAAGGGAGAGTAAGATAGCTATTTGAACTGATTGTGTGATCATGGTTGTTGGATTTTACTTGACTTGAGTTAATTTTCCTCGTGATTTGTCATCATAAAAAATGGAGAGATTGATGACCTACAACCTTGGTTTTGATGATGACAAATGTAATTTAACTATTTTAACTTGAGCTGTGCAGGATTGCTAATTTATTTGCTCTTAGTGGAGTTTTCAGACGAAGACGAAGTACACCGTCCGAATAGCACAATGTTTCTCAGACGTACAAGCTCATCCAAAAGCAATTACTACGAATGCAGTGCACCGTTCGAACGATTAGGCTAAAAGCAAAATTTCATTAAGGAATTTTCTGGAGTACCAACAACGGACACACAAGCTCGTCTGAACGAATTTATGTCGGACGCAATTCACCATCTGAAAGGTCAGGCAGAGGCAAGTTTTTGAGACACCTACAATGGATGCATCTATCTATCCAAAGCACATCCTATCGCACAAGGTTAACTGTCTAAAAGAAAAGAATTCCTGGTTAAGCACCAAACTTTTTTTACACACTACACTGTCCGATGACTAAATTCATCAACTTACCTAGTTCAAATAAAGGAACGGACGCTACCTTGGCCATCCGAATGGCATCCTCAACTCCTTGATATTTTAGATCGGACGATTGTTCGGATGCTCAATAATAACCTCGGACGTCTGAAACCCTTAACGACTAGTTTTTTCAAAATTTATTATTTAGCCATTAGGAGGTGGTTGGGAGCTAATTTATTGCACCTATAAATGCCAACCCTTCTGTATTATGAAAAATCATCTTATACATTGCATACAAGAAAAAGGAAAGGCAATTTGAGTCGCAAATTAGCTTTTTAGTAATATTGTATTAGTGTGTAAGTAAGAATGCTATTCAAAATATTGAGTGGAGTGATAATCTTGTACAAAAGTGAGGTTTTGGTGTAAAATCCTTGGCTCAACCCAAGAGCAGTAGTGTGAGTAAGGGTGATCCTACTTTGTGTACACCTGAGATTATTGGCTCACCAAATTTGAAGGAGCATCTTAGTGGATTACTACTCCAAGCTAGCTAGCTTGGATGTGCTATTTGTTTAATCTCTCTCTCAATTTATTCTATTCATTTTATACTTAACTACTTATCTGTTTATTATCTTATTTGTCAACCGCAAAAAATTTGAATTGAACATTGTTTGCAAGATAATTGTAAGAAACCTAATTCATCCCCCCTCTTAGGTTGTTTTGGGACCAACCCTAATGCCGCCTATGAATGTTTTTTACTACCTCGGCCCTTAGGACATTATGTGACCACTCCAAGTCTAATTTAAATCCTCTTTCACATTTTAGATTCTAAGAGTCTTGATGTTCCCCTCTTCATAGTTTTGCAAAATTTTTGAGGGGTGAAAATTTTCTTACCAGACTTTCTCTTGGAGCTGGACTCTTTAGCCAAAATTTTACCCATAGATGGCATAGTGAAACTTTTCAGTAAAAATACAAAAATTGAACTTGAATGGAACCAAATTGAAGTATCCATGCACCAATTACTATAAATTACTCCAAGAAATCTTCCTAAGACGCCAAAAAAACCAATTTCAAGCAAAGAAAGTCAAAAGCATGCATAACTAAGAACACATGAACCCATCAATTTAATCTAACGAATATGGATTAAAATCATATAAAAAGCATTAAATTAGAAGGATTTTACCAATTTGAAGTTTTCAAAACACTTTGTGCTTGATTTTTGGCTCCTAGTAACTTGCCCAAGAAAATCCTCTTGTTGAAGTTCTTGCTTTCCATCCTTCTTGATTGTTCCTCAAATCTCAAAATTGTAGCAGTTAGTCAGTTTGTGATGTTTAGATTGTGTCAAAAACAGTTAGGGTAAAATTAAAGAGGATTTTGCTTGGGAAAGGATGGGGAAGGATTTAGAGATGTTTAGGATGTTTAAAAAGAGTTTGAAGGGTGAGGGAATGAGTGTGCAGCCCTTATGCTCTTTTTGCCAAGCCTGGGTGCATCTCGTAGGCTCATGGGTGGGTCCAATGCCCGATTGCATGCCATTTTGCCAATTTTGGTCTGTTGGTCCCAAAGCAACCTAAGAGGGGGGGTGAATAAGGTTTCTTAAAATATTTTAGAAAGATTAAACTTAATGAAAATTTTCAACTAACAATTAATAAAATGTAGAAAGAATCGATGAAATTGTAAAGAAAGAAAGAGAGGAAATTAAACAACCAATACTCCCAAGCTAACAAACTTGAAATATTAATCCACTAGAATGCTTCACACATACTTGGTGAGCCAATAATCTTTACAAAGTAGGGAAATTCATGTTCACACTAAAAACCTTTTAGTTGAGCCAAGAATTTTACTCACAATCTCACTTTTGTACAAGATTATCACTCCACTAAAAAATGAAAAGCACTCTAAGCTACACACTAATACAATATAGCACTTTTGCCAATTTGCACTCAAATTGCTCTTTTATAAGGCTTGTATTCAACGTATTAGATGATCTTTACAGAATAATAAAGCAAGTATTTATAGGAGCAATAAATGGTGGTTGTAACTACTTCCTAACGGCTAAATAATAAATGCATAAAAACTAGCCATTGAGGTTTCAGACGTTTGAGATAAGTATGATACGTCCGACATAGTGTCCGATCTCCGTGCAGTTGGTGAGGATATCGTTCGAACGGCCGTGCATGCTTTCGTTCCATCGTCTGAACAGAGCTTCGGACGGTCGTGTTCGTCTGAAAGAAATTTTGTTTGGACAGTTGTATGCATCCGTAGAGAAGCATTATGAAACGTGCTTTCTACCTGTTAGTTCAGATGGTGAAATGCGTCTGAGAAACCTGACATAGTTCAGACGGTGTGCTGCGTCCAAACTTTCTTTGAACACCCTGTTTCCAGCAGAAAAAGTGTGACCTGCAAAGCTTGTTTTCAGAGTTTAGTGCTTATATCATCATCAAAATAAGGTTTGGAAAACATCAATCTCCCCCTTTTTGATGATGACAAACAGTCATAGAATAATCAACATGTAAAATCAACAAACAACAGATATGAGTGATAACACAACCAATCATTTTGCAATGTTTTTATTTTTACTCCCCCTTTTGACATCATCAAGCAAAGCTCCCCCTGAGAAAGTGTTCTCAAATATCCAATATGAATTAATAACAAGGTTAAGCCTGGATCATCATCAACACCAATAGTACAAAAAGTCAAAGTAATTCATAAAATGATAATGAGAGCAAATCCTACTGGTCAAAGAAAAAATTCAAAGAAATGCCAAAACTAAAATACATATTATCATAGAATCTAAGTCGAGTCATTTTTCTTCTTAGAACATTTTTCGATCTTGCAGCTTTTGGAAGGGGCGTCATCATCAGTAGCCTCACTATGGGATCTTCATCTTCTTCATTACGTCATTACATGATGAAATTGAATGTGTCGTCAATGTCCTCATCATCGCCTTCATCTTCATTGGCAGCACCTTGATTATCTATGTCCTCTTCGTCATCCTCACGAACATCTTCTTCTTCAGCATTGTCATCACTTTCGGTAAAGGAGTCGAGTGGATATTGTGATTGCATATTGGCAAATTGAACCTGAGCTGAAGCAGACATGCCCAAGCTAAGTGCCTCTTGGAGGATCAACTGACAAGTTTCAAGTCGCTTTAACTTACGATTAGTGCGACGTTGAAAGGAACTTACTTGAGTGCTCAAAGAATTGAGAAGGCCATAGATTTGTGAAAGTGAAGGTTCGGAGAAAGATGGACATGGATCATGGACTGCTGGAGGTGTTTGAGGAGGAAGAGAATGGTGAGGTGCCAAACCAGAGGTAGAGGCTTGGGATTTTGAATGTTCAATATCAAAAACTACCTTAGTGAACCATGATCATTAAAATAACGGAAGGCTTTTTCACTCGTTATAAGATTTGTTGAAATAGGGAGGAAATTGTTTGTTTTCGCTGAAAGGTATTTCAAGAAAATCAAATATTTTGGTGAGAAATTTTTTGAAAGGAATGTTTCGTCAGGTATCAGTAAAAAAGATTCCCATAGAGAGCAGAAGAGATACCCAAAGTCAAGAGGAATTCCTTTGAAAGCACAACAAAATAGGTAAAGCTGCATCTTTCCGGGCTCAGTGCGATGCCCATATGTTGGTAACAGCAAATTTGTGACAAGAGTGTATCGAATATTCATTTCATGAGTGAGCAATGTAGTTTTGGCTTCCGAGACCTATTTGAAATTGATATTAAAAATTGCTTTGACCTCATCAATGTCAAATCGAGTATCAAGAGAGGGTCATTTATCTAAAGAAAAGAAATAAGAAAATTCATTCGGATTTGAGACTTCACATTTAAAAATAGTATTGATGATGTTGGAGAAAATCTCAAGATTTGTGCTGTTTACACGAGAAACTAATGATCTCTCTATACTGTGCGAACAGTGGGGCCTTTCCTAAGATTGACTGTGAATTGGAGCACCATGTCATGATAAACGGGTAAGTCAGTATGAACTAAGTGACCCCAATTTTATTTTTCAAAACACGATTTGACAATGGGAAGACTAAATTCATCGAAAAGACTTTGAGAAGCAGGTCATTGAATGATTATAGATTTGCTAAGAAGAGATGTATACCGTTCGGATGCTTTGGCATCGATGAATTTTGGTAGGGTTGGATTTGATGAAGCTTGAGGATTAGCAGATGATTCCCCTCGCATTGGAGTTTTCCCTTTTGATTTACGTCCACGAGTTGCTGTTGAAGATCCTCCATGGGATTTAACCGTTGTGAATGGAAGGTAAAAAAATTTGATTTTTTGGAAAGTTGGTGGAAATTTGATGAAATTAGATGGTAGATGGATGAAATTAGGTGCAATAATGGTGATGAATACTTTGGGAATGACAATTCCCAAATCAATTTATCGAGAGAAGGAAGAAGTTAATTGGAGGAATTTTTTAGGAGAAAAATTTTGCCAGAGAGGAGTTCGATGCTTAGGGTAAGCCCGAAAGGGGGAAAATAGACGATTTTAATCAGCAGAGAGACCGTTCAGACTTTCAAACGATTTGTGTGCATCCAATGATGTGTACGAAAGCTAATGAAAGGACGGCTGATCGAAGAGCAAGTGTGTCCGATATTCTTTCGGACGATGGGAAGTGTCTGGTAGAATTCCAGTGGGAAAGTGAAGAAATTGAGGAACATTCGGACTATTATAAGCATCCGAGGCAGAGAGAAGGTTTTTGGAAGAGTGAGAGCGTCTGAAAGAGAGTGTTTTTCGGACGATCGGGTGCGCTGAAGTAAGAGATTATGCCAAAGTGAACTGTAAAATCCCCAAACGATTTTTGAGAGATTCAAAACGATCTAGGGCCAAGGGTTTTGTAAAAATGTCAGCCAGTTGATCTAAAGTATTTCCTTTTTACAAACAAGATCTCTAATAAAATTGTGCTTAACATCAATTTGTGTTTGGTCTTAGAGTGCATTACAGGATTTTTTGCGAGATTAATTGCACTAGTGTTGTCATACCTTATAGGCACACAATAAAAAACAACACCAAAATCTTTTAGAGTATGTTTCATCCACAGAAGTTGATTACAATAATTTTCAGCAGTAATGTATTCGGCTTCAGCCGTAGAAAGAGAAATAGAATTTTGTTTTTTACTAAATCAAGACACAAGACAATTACCCAGGAAATGACACATACCATTGGTACTTTTTCTATCAATTTTACACCCATCAAAGTTAGCGTCAGAATAACTAATTAAATCAAATGTGGAGGATTTTGGATACCACAGACCAAAATTCATTGTACTCTTTAAGTATCTAAAAACCCTTTTTATAGCTATCAAGTGCGATTCTATAGGGCAAGATTGAAATCTAGCACATAAACAAACAGCAAACATAATATCTGGTATGCTAATTGTTAAGTAAAGTAGGCTTCCGATCATACCTCTATAGTGTTTTTCATCAGTAACACTATTACCTCATTAATCTTTATCAAGTTTGATTGAAGTGCACATAGGCGTACCAACTTGTTTGCAATCTTCCATTTTGAATCGTTTGAGTAGCTCCTTTGTGTACTTGATTTGTGTAATAAACGTTCCTTTCTTTGTTTGCTGAACTTGTAGTCCAAGGAAAAATTGAAACTTTTCCATCATACTCATCTCAAACTGTTTTTGCATTAAATGTGAAAAATCCTTGCACAAGCTTTCATTAGTTGCTCCAAAATAATATCATCAACATAAATTTGAACAATTAACAAACCATTGGAATTTGTTTTGGTAAAAAGAGTGGTGTCAACTATACCTCTTTTAAATCCATGTTCAATCAAGAAACCACTTAGTCTTTCATACCAAATTCTTGGAGCTTGTTTCAAACCATATAAAGCTTTAGAGAGTTTGAAAACATGATTTGAAAAATTTTTATTTTCAAAGCCCGGAGGTTGTTCAACGAAAACTTCTTGATCAATAAAACGCATCATTTAAAAAATTCACTATTGACATCCATTTGAAATAATTTGAAATCATTAAAACATGCAAATGCAAGAAACATGCGAATGGATTCTAATCTAGCAACGGGTGCAAAGGTTTCATCAAAGTCAATACCTTCTTCTTGAGCATAACCTTTTGCAACGAGTATAGCTTTGTTCCTTATGATTTCACCATTATCATTTAATTTGTTTCTAAAAACCCATTTTGTTCCAATTACGGGATGAAAAGATGGTCTTTCAACTAAGGTCCATACGTTATTTTTCTCAAATTGACTAAGTTCATCTTGCATGGCAATGACCTAAGATTCATCATTTAAAGCAACATCTACATGTTTAGGTTCAATGTGAGAAAGTAATGCACAATTACTATTCAAAGGTTTATGAAAACGAGTAGTTACCCCATCGGATAGATCACCTATGATCAAATCTTGAAGGTGACTAGAGACGAATCTCCAAGCTTTTGGAAGATCATTTGGAATATCCTCATTCTTTTTTTTCTTCATCATCTGCTTCATGGTTGTTGACATCATTGCTTGATGTGATCTCTTGATGATCTTCATGGATAGTGAGCTTCTCAAGCTCCTTTTGAATACCTACATCTTCATCTTCACTTATATTCTTTGAGGTAACATCATTAGCTTCATCAAATGTAACATATACAACTTCTTCAATCAAAAGCGTTCTTCTATTGTATACTTGGTATGCTTTCTTGTCACTAGAATATCCTAGAAAGATTCCTTCATCCGATTTTTTGTCAAATTTACCAAGATTTTCTTTGACTTTTAAAACAAAACATTTGCAACCAAAGACTTTAAAATAGCTCACAATGGGTTTTTTTACAAAAAATGAGTTCATAAGGAGTTTTATTTAAAATGGATCTTAATAAAACTCGATTCATGACATAACAAGCCGTATTAACGGCTTCAGCCCAAAAATATTGTGGTATGTCGCATTCACTAATCATAGTTCTAGTGATTTCTTGAAGAGTTCAATTTTGTCTTGTCTTTTCAACAACACCATTTTGTTGAGGGACTCTAACAACCGAAAATTCATGAGAAATACCGTTGTGATCACAAAAATCGAAAAAACCTCCAAATTTAAATTCGGCACCATTGTCACTTCTTAAATGAATGATCTTTAAATTCAATAAATTTTGAATTTTGGAAAACAATTTTACAAATTTTCCAAAAGTTTCATTTTTGTGAACAAGAAATAATACCCAAGTATACCTGGAATAGTCATCTACAATAACAAAGGCATATTTACAACCATCAAGACTAGCATGTTAAGTTGGTCCAAACAAGTCTAAGTGCAACAGTTCTAAAGGTTTATAAGTGGACACAAAATTCTTTGGTTTAAAAGAAACCTTAACTTGTTTACCAAATTGGCATGCATCACAAATTTTATTTTTCAAAAACTTTAGTTTTGGCAAACCTCTTACCAATTCCTTCTTAGCAAGTTTTTCAATTAAATCCATATTAAAATGACAAAGTCTTCTATGCCAACAAGCCAAGGATCATCTATGGAAGCGGTAAGACATTTGACATTGCTATTACTAATTTTATCAAGGTGAATCACATAAACATCATTGTGCCTGGTGCCCTTAAATAAAACAACATTATTTTTATCAAGGATAAGACATTCATGCTTGATGAAAATTTTTATCACAAAGTTGACTTATACTTAATAAATTGTAGTTCAAGTTATCAACAAGAAGCACATTCTTTATCAAGGTTTCACCATTTTTACCTACATCACCAATGCTGATTGATTTTGCTTTATTGTTATCCCCAAATGTTACATTTTCACTGTTTTTGGATTTGAGGTTTGTGAAGAGAGAAGCATCACCCGTCATGTGCCTTGAGCATCCACTATCTATGAACCACTTAGCATTGTTGTTGATGTTAAGTACCTGCATAGTAGATCAATTGATAACTTTTGGTACACACATTTTCTTGGGTCCAATTGAGTTGGTGAAATTGCTATTAATTCATACGGTTTTCAATCCAAAGTTTCTTATTTTTGTTGAAATAAAACATATTGTTGACATGTCCATGTTGTTGGCAATATCTACAAATAATATTTTAATTTCCATACAAAGAGAATTTTGATTTTACAAAACATAAGTCATCCCTTCGAAATATGATAAAATTTTTGTTGATTAATACATTTCTATTTCTTTTCAAATCAACAACATTTTCTCTCTTTCTAGTCAAGAGAACATTCAAATCATCCAATCTTTTCTTCAAAGAGGTTTGTTCTTCCTTGACCTTTGATCTCACATGCATTCTTTTCTTCAAGTCACTATTTTCTTGTCATAGCCTATTATTTTCATTCACAAATTTAGAGTTAGCATTCAATAGAGCATTTGATTTCTTCACTAACTCCTTATTTCTAGCATATGATTCCTTTAAGCTATCATGCAATTTTAAAATGAAAGCTTCAAGATCAATTTCATCATTTTCATCGTTGGAGTCATAGTTAGAATTTACCTCATCATCTCCAATGGTTAAACTGATTCCATAAAGGCCATTTGTGCCAACTCCATTTCTTTTTCAACTTCTCTTTCGGAGTTGCAATCATCCCATGTGATTTGAAAGTTATTGAATCGAGGCTTTCTTTCTTCCTTCTTTTTCTTGGAAGGACACTCATTTGCAAAGTGTCTGAGTTGATCGCATTCAAAACACTTTTCATTTTGCTTCTTCATTTCTAGCTTAGCCTTTCCTTTGAAATTATTTGAATTGGTAGCTCCACCTCTTCTCATTCTCCATTTGTTGATGTAATGTTTAAGAAATCCTTTGGTGATGAGTGCAAGATCTCCTTCATCAAGATCTTCATCTTCTAGATTGATAGAGCCATTTTCATCCTCTTCTTGAGAGGTCTTTAGTGCAATGCTCCTTCTTGGTCTTGCTTCCTCATCATCCACCACTTTGGCCTTCAACTTCAATTCATAAGAGGTAAGAGAGTTGATTAGTGATTCAATAGGCATTGAATTTAAATTCTTGGCTTCCTCTATAGCGAGCCGTATTGTTTTGGCATCCCATTCTTTGGATAGAGCATTTAAGATTTTTCTATTCTTTTCACCCAAAGAATACTCCTTACCCAAGGCTTCAAGATCCTTAATGATGTGATTGAACCTACAATACATTTTGTCAATATTTTCATGTGGTTCCATCTTGAAGGACTCATACTTGGCAACAAGGAAGGATTTCTTTTGCTCACGAACATCATCGCTCCCTTCATGGATTTCCTTCAATTTATCCCAAATTTCTTTAGTGGAAATGCATTCCTTGACGCGAGTTGATTCATTAGCATACAAGGCATTATATAACACATTTATGGCTTTTGCATTTAAAGTCAAGTTTGCCTTGTCTTGTGGAGTGAGCTCATCCCTTGTCTTTTTTCTTCTTCTATTTGTGTGATCATCAATGATAGTAGCTTCAAAGGGACCTTCATTTACAACATACCACAAGTCAATATCAATAGATTGCAAAAATATTTTCATTCTATCTCTCCAACTAATAAAATACTTGCCCCTTTGAACGTAGGGGGCCTAGTAACAGATTGACACTAAAAAAATAGAGTATTATTGGTTGCCATAATAATTCTTTTCTCAAAAGCAATTTAAGCAATAAAATGAGACCAAGCTCTGACACCAATTGTTGGTCCCAAAGCAACTTAAGAGGGGGGTGAATTAGGTTTCTTAAAATATTTTTAGAAAGATTAAACTTGTTGGTCCCAAAGAAACCAAAGAGGAGGGGTGAATTAAGTTTCTTAAAAATTATACTTTCAGAAATGTTGAGATTTTCTAAATATAAACTGATATAATAAAATCAATGGAACAGTGAAGTAAAGAGAGAAAATTAAACAACCAATACTTCCAAGCTAGCAAGCTTGAAGTATTAAATCACTAGAATGCTTCACACACTTGGTGAGCCAATAATATTTACAAAGTTGGAAACTTCTTGCTCACACTAAAACTCTTTTAGTTGAGCCAAGAATTTTACTTGCAACCACACTTTCGTACAAGATTATCTACACTCCACTCAAGGTTGAATTTCACTCACAACTACACACTAATACAACAAAGCACTATAGCCAATTTGTACTCAAATTGCTTTTCTCTAAGGCTTGTATTCAATGTATTAGATGATTTTTACTTAATATCAAAGCAGTTATTTATAAGAGCAGTAAATGGTGGTTGCAACTACTTCCTAACGGCTAAATAATAAATGCACAAAAAGTAGCCGTTGGGGTTTCGGACGTCCGAGACAAATTGGAAGCGTCCGATCTTCATGCAGTTGCTGAAGAGCTTCGTTCGGACGTCCGTGCATGTGTCCATTCCTTCGTCCGATAGAGGTTTCGGACGATCATGTTCGTCCATAAAGAGAAGTAGTAGGATGCTATTTCTTTCTGCCTGTTCGTTCAGACGGTGCAATGCGTTCGAGAAGTTTTGACCCAGTTCGGACGGTTCAGTGCGTCCGAAAGCCTTGTCTCTAGCAAAACAGATAACAGACCTGCAAAAACTTGTTTACAGAGTTAAGTGGTTTATGTCATCATCAAAATAAGGTTTGGAAAACATCAATATCCCCCTTTTTGATGTTGAGAAACCTTCATGGAGTAATTATGTAAAAACAATTGGACAAGACTAATCATTTTGCAATATAGAAGACTACTCCCCCTTTTGACATCATCAAACAAAGCTCCTCCTGAGAACATGCAAGTTTTTAACAGAATTTCATAAACCAAGTACTTCATATACTCAATCATCAAAAGTTAACAGTATTTAATTCAAGGAAATACATAAAAGAGTAAATCTACGGGAAGTCCTAAAAAATAGAGAAGTGCTAAAAACTAAACACAGATGTCAAAAGAACCAATGCGAGTCATTTTTCTTCTTGGAGCGCTTTTCAGTCTTTTGACGTTTTGATGGAACATATTCATCAGTGGCTTCACTGTCTTTCTCTTCTCTGGTGCAGCGTTGCATGATGAAATCAAACGTGTCGTTAATATCCTCATCGTCGTCTTCATCGTCATTTGTAGCTCCTTGAGTAGTTTGGCAGCTTCTTCATCATTCTCACGAACATTTCCATCTTCATTTTCATCACTGTCGAAAGATGAGTCGAGTGGATATTGTGACCGAAGATTGGCAAATTGAACCTGAGTTGAAGCAGACATACCAAGGCTAAGTGCCTCTTGGATAATCATCTGACGAGTTTCAAGTCGTTTTAACTTTCGATTAGTGCGAAGTTGAAAGGAACTGACTTGAGTGCTCAAGGAGGTGAGAAGGCTACAGATATGAGAAAGTGATGGTTCAGAGGTAGATGGATGAGAATCATGGAGTGGTGGAAGTGGTTGAGGAGGAGGAGAATGAGGAATAGCAAAATCAGAGGTAGAGGCATGGGATTGTGAATGTGCCAAATCAAAGGCTGCCTTAGTTAACCATTGATCGTTGAAAAACCGGAGGCTTTTTCTTTCAATATAAGATTTATTAAAATAAGGAGGAAATTGTTTGTTTTCGCTGAAAGGAACCTCGAAGAAATCAAAAATTTTGGTGAGGAATTTATTCAAAGGGAATGTTTCTTTGGGTATCAGTAAGAAAGAGTTCCCATAGGGAACAAAAGAGATACCCAAAATCAAGAGGAATGCCCTTGAAAACACAAAAAATAAGTAAAGCTGCATTTTACCGGGTTCAGTGCGATGCCCGTCAGTTGGCAATAACAAATTTGTGACAAGAGTATATAGAATATTCAGTTCAGAGAGATGTGTATAAGAGACAGATATTAACTTACCTGTTATGACAATGTTAATGGTGGCCCTCAACTTCATCGTATTCACTTCGATGTGTGCCCCAGCAGGCCCTCTTATCTAAAGAAAAGAAATAGCAAAAATCATTTGGGTTTGAGATTTCACATTCAAAAATAGTGTTAATGATGTTGGATGAAATCTCAAGATTGGTGCTGTTAACACGAGAAGTTAAGGTGCGAACAGTGGGGCCTTTTCGAAGATTGGCGGTGAATTGAAGCACCATGTCATGATATACACGTAAGTCAATATGCACTAGGTGACCCCAATTTTGTTTTTCAAAACAGGATTTGACAATGGAAAGATTATACTCATCAAACAGACTTTGAGATGCAGGACGTTGAACGATTACAGATTTACTTAAAGGGATGTATACCGTTCAGATGCCTTGGCATCGATGAATTTTGGAAGGATTGGATTTGTGGATACTTGGGGATTAGCAGATGATTCTCCTCGTACTGGAGCTTTCCCCTTAGTTTTTTGTCCACGATTTGCTGTAGAAGAACCTCCGCGAGATTTAACCATTGTGAAGGATGGGAAGGAAGAGGAGGAAAATTTTAATTTTTGAAAGATTGGTAAGAATTTGATGAAATGAGATGGTAGATATGGAAAAATTGATATGATTCAGGTGAGAAATACTCTAGAGAGGATAATCTTCCAACCAATTTTGGGAAAGAGGGTAGGAATTTGAAGGGGGTGTTAAAGGAACAATTTTTGCCAGAGAGGGTTTCGGGGGTTTGGGCGAGTCCAAAATGAGGAAGATGGATGGTTTTAATAGAACAGGTCGAGACCGTTCGGATGGCCGAATGTTTGGTGTGCGTCTGAACGCTGATGAACGGACGGCCGATGGAAGATCCAGTGCGTCCGACGTTCTTTCTGACGATGGTACGCATTCGGAAGAATTCCAGAGAGTTTAGTGAAGAAAATGAATATCGTTTGGATGATTATGAGCGTCCGAGGAAGATAAGCAATTTTTGACGAAACATAGCGTTCGAAAGGTAGAGTCGTTCGGACAAATGAGTGCGTCCGAACCAAGAACCTATGCCAAGTTGATCTGTAAAATTCCCAAACATTTTCTGAGAGTTTCAAAGCGATCTAGAGCTAAGGGTTTTGTAAAAATATCAGCCAGTTGATCTGAAGTAGGCACAAAATCAACACAAATTTCCTTTTTACAAACAAGATCTCTAATGAAATGATGCTTAACATCAATTAGTTTGGTTCTAGAGTGCATAACAGGATTTTTTGTGAGATTAATTGCACTAGTGTTGTCACACTTTATAGGAACACAATAAATCATAAAAGACACCAAAATCTTTCAGAGTATGTTTCATCCAAAGAAGTTGAGCACAACAATTTCCAGCAGCAATGTATTCGGCTTCAGCCATAGGAAGAGAAATAGAATTTGGTTTTTTGCTAAACCAAGACACAAGACAATTTCCTAGAAAATGACACATACCACTGGTACTTTTTCTATCAATTTTACACCCAACAAGTCAGCATCGGAATAACTAATTAAATCAAATGTAGAGGACTTTGGATACCACAGAACAAAATTCATTGTACCCTTTAGATATCTAAAAATTCTTTTAACAGCTATCAAATGAGATTTTTTAAGGCAAGATTGAAATCTAGCACATAAACAAACAGCAAACATGATATCTGGTCTACTGGCTGTTAAGTAAAGTAGACTTCCGATATACCTCTATAGTGTTTTTCATTAACACTATTACCTTCTTCGTCTTTATCAAGTTTGGTTGAAGTGCACATTGGCGTACCAACTTGTTTGCAATCTTCCATTCCAAATCGTTCTTTGAGTAGCTCCTTTGTGTACTTGATTTGCGTAATAAACGTTCCTTCCTTAGTTTGATGAATTTGAAGTCCGAGGAAAAATTGCAGCTTGCCCAGCATACTCATCTCAAACTCTTTTTGGATTAAATGTGAAAAGTCCTTGCACAAATTTTCATTAGTTGCTCCGAAAATAATATCATCAACATAAATTTGAACAATTAACAAACCTTTTAAATCTGTCTCTTATAAACTGGTGTCAACTACACCTCTTTTGAATCCATTTTCTATCAAGAAACCACTTAATCTTTCATACCAAGCTCTTGGAGCTTGTTTCAAACCATATAAAGCTTTGGAGAGTTTGAAAACATAATTTGGAAGATTTTTAATTTCAAAGCCAGGAGGTTGTTCAACGAAAACTTCTTGATCAATAAAACCATGTAAAAATGCACTTTTGACATCCATTTGAAATAATTTGAAATTATTGAAACATGCAAATGCGAGAAACATGCGAATGGATTCTAATCTAGCCACGGGAGCAAAGGTTTCATCAAAGTCAATACCTTCTTCTTGAGCATAACCTTTAGCAACAAGTCTAGCTTTGTTCCTTATGATTTCACCTTGGTCATTTAATTTGTTTCTAAAGACCCATTTAGTTCCAATAACAGGATGAGAAGATGGTCTTTCAACCAAGGTCCATACATTATTTTTTTCAAATTGACTAAGTTCATCTTGCATGGCATTAACCTAAAATTCATCACTCAAAACAACATCTATATGTTTAGGTTCAATGTGTGAAAGTAATGCACAATTACTATTCAAAGGTTTATGAGAGCGAGTAGTTACCCCGTCGGATAGATCACCTATGATTAAATCTTGAGGGTGACTAGAGATGAATCTCTAAGCTCTCAGAAGATCATTTGGAGTATCCTCATTCTTTTCATCATCTATTTGATGGTTGTTGACATCATTGCTTGATGTGATCTCTTGATGATCTTCATGAATAACAAGCTTTTCGAGCTCCTTTAAGAACAGAATACCTACATTTTCATCTTCACATAAATTATTTGAAATAACATCATTAGTTTCATCAAATGTAACATGCACAACTTCTTCCATCAAGAGTATTCTTCTATTGTAAACTCGGTATGCTTTCTTGTCACTAGAATATCCTAGAAAAAATCCTTCATCCGATTTTTTGTCAAATTTTCCAAGGTTTTCTTTTATTTTTAAAATAAAACATTTGCAACCAAAAAGTTTAAAATAGCTCACAACGGGTTTTTTACAAAAGAGGAGTTCATAAGGTGTTTTGTTTAAAAAGGATCTCAATAAAACAACATCTTCATGGCATAACAAGCCGTGTTAACCGCTTCAGCCCAAAAGTATTGAGGTAAGTCGCATTCGCTAATCATAGAATCTAGCGGTTTCTTGAAGAGTCCTATTTTTCCTTTCGACAACACCATTTTGTTGAGGGACTCTAACAACCGAAAATTCATGAGAAATACCGCTGTGATCACAAAAGTCGAGAAAACCTCCAAATTTATAAATTCGGCACCATTGTCACTTCTTAAACGAATGATTTTTAAATTTAATAAATTTTGAATTTTGGAAAACAATTTTACAAATTTTTCAAACGCCTCATTTTTGTGAACAAGAAATAATACCCAAGTATACCTAGAATAGTCATCTACAATAACAAAAGCATATTTGCAACCACCAAAACTAGCATATTGAGTAGGTCCAAATAAGTCTAAATGCAACAATTCTAAAGGTTTATGAGAAGAAAAAAAAATTCTTTGGTTTAAAAGAAACTTTGACTTGTTTACCAAATTGGCATGCATCACAAATTTTATTTTTCAAAAATTTTTAGTTTTGGCAATCCCATTCTTTGGATAGAGCATTTAGGATTTTTTTGTTTTTTTCACCCAAAGAGTACTCCTTACCCAAGGTTTCAAGATCCTTTATAATGTCATTGAACCTACAGTACATTTTGTCAATGTTCTCATGTGGTTCCATCTTGAAGGACTCATACTTGGCTACAAGTAAGGCTTGGTTGAACATTTCTTTTGCTCACGAATGTCACGCCCCAAAAATGGGACCGTAACACGCCGCGCTAATGGCACACCGGTCCAAAGTGCAAGGCACAAACGAACAGAGCAACAAACTTAACCGCAATGTAATAGAACCATCAAACCATTTCTTAACTATAAAACCGAATATTTCATTTTATACAAAAAATACGAATTACAAAATTCCTTCTTAGTACAAAAGATGCTACAACAAAAACAAAGTTCATCAATACAAAACCTATCTAATACACTACCCCACTCCAAACAAAAGAGAAGCTTGGAAGATTATCCGCAGAGTCCTTATACCAGTAATGTGGAATCTGGAGAAAATCTAAAAGCTGCTAACGCGGTGGAGAGTAAAAAATGAGCACCTAATCTGAAAAATTATAAATCACGTGGGGTGAGCATAACTAGCTCAGTGGATATCATAAAAGCTCTTCAAATGGGGCCAAGCATTTGCGATAAAAAAACTTTGTTTAAGGGGGGTAGAATGTGATGAGTATGTGGTCAAATAGTTCATAACAGTCATAGCAGTCACCATGGCGTCCCATGGATGACTATAGAACCGGTTCTCCACAAATCAAACATTTCCAAACACATCCAAAATTATGTACCTAGGTCACCTACGAGCCAAAACAGTCATAAAATGCTTTCATATCAAAAGAGTTTGCAAACATATCATTTGATTAAGAGCATAAAATAGCTTGGTCCCGATTTCATATGTAATAGTTCCAAAACTTGGTAAAAGTGCAGTTCCAAACATCATACACATTTTAAAATCCATCCAAACATATTTCGAAAGTCGTTAAACAAAATACAAGTGGAAGAGGGTCTATGTTACCCACCTATCAAAGCAAAAACTGCACAAATGATCACTGAACACGATCGCCGGCGGTAGGTGGCGTGGTACCTAAAACAGATATAAAAGGACTCTTAGAAGAGATGTAGAAGTTAAAGAATGACTAGGGAAGCGAAAACGACGCGAAACGATAGAAAACGACACCAACAGCTCTTTGGTCAAAAATGACCTTTTCACAATTTCTGACCAACTTCGACAAGCTAAAACCCCAGTCAAAACACTTAGTTAACCCCTCAAATTCGTATTACAGCTAGATTAGGAGATAATAAGCTCAGTTTTCCAGAAAAACCGAAAAACTTCGCCTCTCCCTAGGCTATAATTAGGCTATCCTCCCTGCCAATAAAATCCAATTCCAAGGTATTCAAGGGACCTTGGTTACAACCCAACTCAAAACAACATATTCAACCAACCAACAAAATCCATTTCCAAGGTATTCAAGGGACCTTGGTTACAACCCAACTCAAAACAACATATTCAACCAACCAACAAAATCCATAAACGGAAAGATTCACCGGAGCAATAGCCGGGACTATATCAATAGCATTCCACAACAATCCATACCCCATAACCACTACAATTAACTCTATTACAACATTAGAGCAACAACCTATGGTTGGAATTCCTCTTGATATAGTCCCTGAAATTTTTACCGATTAGCCACACGCATGATTCAAACATGCTTCCTATCCAACCCACTACCAAGGAAACACTTAAAACCATCAAAAGATCATTAAAGATCCTTCAAACATAACCAATTATCCAAATTATCCTAGTTGCGCCAAACTTCCGCTTACTTACAAAATGAAGGGAAATCAATTCCACTTGGTTTCAAGTCTCAAGTTCCTATCCAAACTAACCTTAAAACACTCCTAAAACATCATTATGTGCATAGACATAAGCATTCATAGCATAACACTCTAGGCCACATATGGAAGACAAAACCCTAACTCATAATCTTAAAATTTGTAATCTAACCATGGAAAGTTGTTAAAAATCAACCCCAATCACTTCCCAACCTCCAAAACACTAAAAACAACCCATAACATAGATAAATCATAACTTACAAGGCTGCAAAGAGGGTTTACTTTCTGCCATAAAGAATCCTACAAAACTTGAAATTAAAGCTTGGATCATAAAGCCCATAAGCCATAAATGCTAAAATACATAAAATTTTACCTTCCAAGTGATTCCTACTTGAAATCCAAGAAAATTTTTGGGGAAAATGGAGGAAGAGGAGTTCGGCTGCTGCTAGGAAGAAATGAGGAAGAAACCACAAGAAGAAGACTTAAAAAAACTTCCAAAGTTAACCCAAATAGTTCCCCATTGACCAAATAGTCTCCAAGCTTTCAATGAAATCGTTCAATTTGCCGAATTGAAAAACGAATAAGTTGAAGTACTTTCGTTTGACTAAAAATAATATGAAAAAAATTTTAAACCAGTTAAAATCAAAGAACAAGGCTATTAAAATACTGGGTTTCACATTCTACCCCCCTTAAACAAAGTTTCGTCCTCGAAACTTACGAAATCACGAAGCAAACAAAGCTGGATACTTCGATCTCACGAGGCTCTCAAGCTCCCAGGTAGCTTCTCGCTCAGAATGATTAGACCATAAAACCTTCACGTAGGGGATAACTTTAATCCTCAATGTCTTATCTTGTCGATCCAAGATTCTCTCCGGAACCTCCTCGTATGTCGTGTCCTCCCGATCTACTATAGGTTCATGGCTCAACACATGAGAGGGATTAGGGATATACCTCCTCAACTGAGAGACATGGAAGGTATTATGAACTCTAGACAACTCCGGAGGCAAAGCTAATTGGTATGCCAAATCACCAACCTTGTTCAACACCTCATAGGGGCCTATATAGCGTGGACTCAACTTTCCACCTTTCCCAAACCTAGCTACCCCTTTAGTCGGCGATACTTTCACAAACACTTTATCCCCAACCGCAAACTCCATTGGCTTTCTCTTGCGATCCGCCCAGCTCTTCTGACGATCTTGAGCCGCTTTCAAATTCTGGCGAACAATAGCAATTTTATCAATCATTGCCTGAATCAAATCTGGGCCCTCCAAGGATCTCTCGCCAACTTCATCCCAATGTAAAGGTGATCTACACTTACGACAGTACAAAGCCTCAAATGGTGCCATACCGATCTTATGTGATAGTTGTTATTATACGAGAATTCCATAAGCATCACATGCTCATCCCATACTTCCCTGGATGTCTATGGATGCATGATAGTGATGTATAGAGGTTTTTATGAATAGTACGCTCAGATTGGCCATCTGTCTGAGGATGATAAGCAGTACTAAGACTCAAAGTTGTGCCACAAGCTCTCTGGTAGGTTGTCCAGAACCTGGATACAAACCTGGGATCGCGATCAGAAATAATGCTCTTAGGCACACCGTGCAAACGGACAATCTCTTGATCATATAACTTCACTAATGACTCCAAAGTAGCGGTCACCTTCATCGGTAAGAAATGGGCGGACTTTGTTAGGCGGTCAACAATCACCCATATACTGTCATTACCTCGCCTAGTCCGTGGTAACCCATGTACAAAATCCATAGTAATATGCTCCCATTTCCACTCTGGTATCTCCAATGATCGTAGTAAACCATGACTGGATCTTTGGTGTTCAGCCTTCTGTCTCTGACACACCAAACATCTCGCCACAAACTCAGCTATCTCTCTTTTCATTCCAAGCCACCAAAATCTCATTTTCAAGTCCCTATACATCTTTCGTACCCCCAGGATGAATAGATAAGCACGAAGAGTGAGCTTCTTTCATCAGTTCTCTTTTCAATTCGGAGTCGTTCGGCACACATAAACGTCTGTCTCGCCACAAGCTACCATCAGTTCTAACCTGTAAGTACTCTGAGGTCTCACCATTCTGTACTTTCAACATTACTTTACGTAGCTCAGGATCATCTAACTGGGCCACCTTAAGGCGATCCACCAGTGTAGATTGAACAACCAATGCTGCCAAAGTCTGCTCAGTAGACTCAACAACCTCCAAATTCAAAGCCTCAAACTGACAAATCAAAAGAGCCATACTAGGGCCAGCTGATTTACGACTCAAAGCATCGGCAACCTTATTAGCTTTACCAGGATGATAGCTAATGGTCAGGTCATAGTCCTTCAATAGCTCAAGCCAACGCCTTTGCCTCATATTAAGCTCTTTTTGAGTGAAGAGGTACTTCAGACTTTGATGATCAGTGAACACTTCACACTGCTCTCCATACAGGTAATGCTTCCGGTAAATCTTGAGAGCAAACACTATCGCAGCTAACTCCAGGTCATGAGTAGGATAATTCTTCGTATGATCTTTTGAAGTTGCCTCGACTTGGGAGTATCACCTTATCTCCAAGCATGTTTCTAAAACCCAAACCACTCTGAGAAGCATCACTATAAACCACAAATCCTCCGAACCGAAGGTAAAGTCAACACTGAGTGTCACCAACCTATGCTTAAGCTTTTGAAAGCTTGCCTCACACTTATCGACCATTCAAACTTGGTTCTCTTCAGGGTAAGCGCGTCAGTCATCCATGGGACGCCATGGTGACTTCTGTGAATGTTATGAACTCTCTGATACGGGGTCTTGTGATGGGATAACTTGACCTCCCAGTCAGACTAGTAGGTGTGGTAGATTACTAGATCTGGCTAGTACCTGTCTCTTATACACATCTAGACACCACATGACCCAAAAATGCAACACTCCAAGCCAAAACTCGCATTTGCTAAGCTTACCATACAACCGCTCTTTCCTCAACAAGCTCAAAATGCTCACAAATGCTCGGCATGAGCCTCTCGCTCGGAGAATAAACCAGATATCATCGATGAAGACCACTACACATACATCAGGATAGTCCTTGAACACCCTATTCATCAACTCCATAAAGGCTGCAGGGGCGTTAGTTAAACCAAAAGACATAACCAAAAACTCGTAGTGGCCATAGCGAGTCCGAAAAGCTGTCTTAGGTACATCCTCTTCCTTCACCCTCAATTGATAATATCCGGACCGCAAATCAATCTTAGAGAAGTACCTCGCACCCTTAAGCTGATCAAACAAGTCATCAATCCGTGGCAAAGGGTATTTATTCTTCACAGTTACCCTATTAAGCTCACGGTAGTCAATGCAAAGTCTCAAACTACCATCTTTCTTCCGAACAAATAAGACCGGTTGTGAAACCCAGTATTTTAATAGCCTTGTTCTTTGATTTTAATTGGTTTAAAATGTTTTTCATATTATTTTAGTCACCTAAAGTACTTCAACTTATTCGTTTTTCAATTCGACAAATTTTTCGATTTACGCGATTTCGGTTCCGGCGGGTAAACGGGTCAAAAGTTGGATTAAGTGTAATTAGTGCATTGTGGTGTGTGAGTGTTGTTTGATGGCTGATTTATAATGTTATTTAGTAGCAAATTAAGAAAAAAAATTAGTTTTTGGGTCAAATAGTCAACTTGGAGACTATTAGGTCAAATGGGTATTATTTGGGTCAACTTTGGAATTTGTTTTAAGTCTTCTTCTTGCTTGTTTCTTCCTCATTTTTCTCCAGCAGCTGGCTGAAATTTCTTCTCCATTTTCCCCCAAAAATTTTCTTGGATTTCAAGTAGAAATCACTTGGAAGGTAAGATTTTATGTATTTTTGCATTTATGGCTTATGGGCTTTATGATCCAAGCTTTAATTTCAAGTTTTGTAGGATTTTCTTATGGCTGAATAAACCCTCTATGCAGCCTTATAAGTTATGATTTATGTATGTTATGGGTATGAGATGTTTTGTTTTTAGTGTTTTGGAGGTTGGGAAGTGATTGGGGTTGATTTTTAACAACTTTCCATGGTTAGATTACAAATTTTAAGATTATGAGTTAGGGTTTTGTCTTCCATATGTGACCTAGAGTGTTATGCTATGAATGCTTATGTCTATGCATATAATGATGTTCTAAGAGTGTTTTAAGGTTAGTTTGGATAGGAATTGAGACTTGAAACCAAGTGGAATTGATTTCCCTTCATTTTGTAAGTAAGCGGAAGTTTGGCGCAACTAGGATAATTTGGATAATTGGTTATGTTTGAAGGATCTTTAATGATCTTTTGATGGTTTTAAGTGTTTCCTTGGTAGTGGGATGGTTAGGAAGTATGTTTGAATCATGCGTGTGGCTAATCGGTAAAAATTTCAATTTGGTAGTAAAGAGGAATTTCACCCATAGGTTGTTGCTCTAATGTTGTAATGGAGTTAATTGTAGTGGTTATGGGGTATGGATTGTTGTGGAATGCTATTGACTATGGATATAATTGACAGGAAGCTAGCCTAATTGTAGCCTAGAGAGAGGAGAAGTTTTTCGGTTTTTCTGGAAAACTAAGCTTATTATCTCCTAATCTAGCTGTAATACGAATTTGAGGGGTTAACTAAGTGTTTTGACTGGTGTTTTAGCTTGTCGAAGTTGGTCAGAAATTGTGGAAAGGTCATTTTTGATCAAAGAGCTTTTGGTGTCGTTTTCTATCGTTTCGCGTCGTTTTCGTTTCCCTAGTCATTCTTTAACTTCTACATCTATCTCTAAGAGTCCTCTTATATTTGTTTTAGGTACCACGCCTCCTACCGCCGGCTCCTCTGATCGCGTTCTGTGATCTTTGTGCAGTTTTTGCTTTAATAGGTGGGTAACATAGACCCTCTTCCACTTGTATTTTATTTAACGACTTTCGAAATATGTTTGGATGGATTTTAAAATGTGTATGATGTTTGGAACTGCACTTTTACCAAGTTTTGGAATTATTACATATGAAATCGGGACCAAGCTATTTTATGTTAATCAATTGAAATGTTTGCAAATTCTTTTGATATGAAAGCATTTTATATCTGTTTTGGCTCATAGGTGACCTAGGTATATAATTTTGGATGTGTTTGGAAATGTTTGATTTGTGGAGAACCGGTTCTATAGTCATCCATGGGACGCCGTGGTGACTTCTGTGAATGTTATGAACTATTTGATACGGGGTCTTGTGATGGGATAACTTGACCTCCCGGTCAGACTAGTAGGTGTGGTAGATTACTAGATCTGGCTAGTACAAAACTAGGTCATACCTTTAAGCCTAATTAAAATCTTATCATGCTATTTTATTATTTAGCTCTGTCTCTTATACACATCTAGATATGTTTTGGACATGCCTGACGTTTAAATGGCATGATACATTTTAGAAACTACTTATGATTATGGTTTATTGACGTTTAAATGGCATGAGATATTTTAGAAACTGCTTCATGATTATGGTTTATTGACGTTTAAATGGCATGAGATATTTTAGAAACTGCTTCATGATTATGGTTTTCACAAATGTTATTATCTTTATGTTTTCTTTTTATCGAAATGCTTGGCCCCATTTGAAGTCTCTTATACATATCTAGATGTGCTATACACAGACTAGATGTCACGAACCATTTATAATTTTTAAGACAGGTGCTCGTTTTTTACTTATACACCGCGTTATGCTTTTAGATTTTCTCCAGATTCCATATTACTGGTAGGACTCTGCGGATAATCTTCCAAACTTCTCTTTTGTTTGGAGAGGGGTAGTGTATTAGAACGTATAAGTTTTGTATTGATGAACTTTATTTTTGTTGTAGCATCTTTTGTACTACGAAGGAATTTTGTAATTCGTATTTTTGTGTAAAATGAAATATTCGGTTTTATAGTTAAGAAATGGCTTGATGGTTCTATTACATTGCGGTTAAGTTTGTTGCTCTGTTCGTTTGTGCCTTGCGCTTTGGACCGGTGTGCCATTAGCGCGGCGTGTTACGGTCCCGTTTTTGGGGCGTGACATTTAGTGGTATCAAACCTATAGCTCTGATACCACTAAATGTAGATAGGTATTCGAGACAGTCTTTCGAGGTTTAAATCGATGTGCTCGGGCTTAGAATTGTATAAGATTCTGTTTTGCTCGCGACATTACAGGATTTGTGGAATTCTTTGACCTGGAGTTATTGATTGACTTGTTTTGGGGGGTTTTGAGAGGTCCTTGCTTATGTAATCTTTGTTGTACCTCTTTTGTTGAATCTTGAAGAGTTATTCTTTGCTTATGATTTCGTCTTTGACATTAAGAATTTCACCGTTACCGATGACCGACTTATATTTGATTTTGGGTATGGATTGGTTGGCGGCTAATGGTGCGATGATTGATTGTAAAGAGAGGTATGTGATGTTTCAGATGCCTGGTTTAGATACGGTGATTTTTCGTGGGAATGAAAAGAAGCCCAAGAGTAGGATTCTGATTATATCAGCAGTGAAGGCGTTTAAGGCCTTAGATAGGGGTTGTGAGAGCTATTTGGCTTATGTGATAGACTCTGATAAAATGTTTTTCATATTATTTTAGTCATAAAGTACTTCAACTTATTCGTTTTTCAATTCGACAAATTTTTTTGTAAGGATTCCCTCCTTGAGGGGCCCACAAATCCGGACGTTCACCCACAAATCCTGGTTGCCCTGCAGTATGCAGCCCATTCAAGGGATTCGAACCAGGGTGGCTTGGCTTATTAACCTCTCAAGGAGGAAACCTTTACCAATTGAGCTGCAGCCTGGCTCTACTTTATCAGAGTCTATCACATAAGCCAAATAGCTCTCACAACCCCTATCTAAGGCCTTAAACGCCTTCACTGCTGATATAATCAGAATCCTACTCTTGGGCTTCTTTTGATAATTTGGATAATTGGTTCTATAGTCATCCAGGGACGCCATGCGATGATTGATACCTCTCTTTATGTGACTGTCTCTTATACACATCATTCCTTTTATATCTGTTTTAGAATTAAATCAAAGTCGGTTATCTAATCGCTCCTGTCATTTTTGAAACTTCCTATCACAAAACTCTAACCGACAACCTTCCAAAACAAACCTAGACTCCAAAACCTTCCCGTCCGGGGTCCCCACTCTATAAGGATCCTCTAACCATCTAGGTTTATCGGACAGACATCTAAGAAAGACATCTAGCTACAAATGAATGTGATGCCCCACAATCAAATAAAGCATAAGCAGGTATGGAATTCACTAAGATCGTGCCTGCAACTACTGAATCGGTCTGATCGGCCTGCTGCTGACTCAACGCATGCACCCTCGCCTGAGTCCTTCGCCTCTTGTCCTCCGGCGGACCACCCTGCACTCCACTAGTCTGCCCTCGATTTGGTGCGACCTTAGGACAATCTCTGATCAAATGGCCGCGCTCGCCACACTTAAAGCAAGCTCAAGTCCTCCAATAACACTCCCCAGAGTGTAGTCGACCACAAGACCGGCATGGCGGGGACGGCTGCTGAACTGTCATCGACTGAGATCTCTAAGGCTGGCTCCAAACTGAAGAAGAAACAGAAGAACCTGTCGACGGACCCCTCCTAGGGAAACCACCCTGTCGACCACGACTCCTACTCCCAGCTGGAGGTGCTAAAGTCCCTGTCTGAGCCGACTGTCCACGCGATTGAGACTGAGGCTGAGACTGAAATGGTCAGCTAGTCTAGGGGTTAACGCAGTGTTTCTGACCCTCTGAAAGGTATCCCGATCTCTCCTCACGCCTCGCTCCGAATCCAGCTGAATGGCTAGATTATACATCTCCTCATAAGTCTGGGGACGACCCACTATCAGCTCTCTCCGAAGCTCAGCTCTAAGACCCTAAGAGAAATGCTATAACATACGCCGCTCGTCACGCCGAGCGGGAACATACTCCCCAAGCCTCTGAAGCTGGAATGCATACTGCACCACGGACTGTTCTCTCTGCTCCAGCCGATAAAACTAGTCCATCTTCTGAGCTCTGATGGACGGGGGAAAATAATGAGCTAGAAACTGCTCCCGGAATACTCCCAAGTCACAGGCTGTCTCGGTGTGGGCAACGTAGCCTCAACGGTCTGCCACCACTTGGCCGCCTCAGCAACCAAGAAAGGAATAGCCAAAGATGTCCGTGACTCCACCGGAATCTGAAATAACTCAAAATCCCTCTCTATCTCGCCCATCCATGACTCCGCCTTAAGCGGATGCCGGAGCCCCATCAAACGTAGGTAGCCCGGCCTTCTTAAGCGTCTGAAACAGGGATGGAATATCGGTACGCGGTAGTGGAGGTGGTGGAGCAACGGGAGGTCGCTCAGCGCCCAACTGTCGAATAACCTGTGCCACAACCGCCGCAATGGCGCCATAATCAACCACGCGGTCCAAGGAGGAGGTGCCGACGGCCCCATAACCCTGTCTCTTATACACACCATCAAGCCATTTCTTATAAGAAACCGAATATTTCATACTACACAAGGAATACTGAAGCGGATTCCTCCCCACCAGCCGGATACTCCCCAGGCTGAGAGTCCTGCTGTGCCGAGCCTCTACCGCGACCTCTAGAACCAAAACGCGTCCTAGGCGGCATACTAGCTGATAAGAGTCAAAGGCAGAATCATAAGCAAAGAATAACTCTTCAAGAATCAACAAAAGAGGTACAACAAAGATTAAATAAGCAAGGACCGCTCAAAACCCCCCAAAACAAGTCAATCAATAACTCCAGGTCAAAGAATTCCACAGATCCTGTAATGCCGCGAACAAAACAGAATCTTATATAATTCTAATCCCGAGCACATCCATTTAAACCTCGAAAAACTCATCGAATACCTATTACTGGACTTAGGATTCAAACCTATGCTCTGATACCACTTAATGTCACGCCCCAAAAATGGGACCGTAACACGCCGCGCTAATGGCACACCGGTCCAAAGTGCAAGGCACAAACGAACAGAGCAACAAACTTAACCGCAATGTAATAGAACCATCAAACCATTTCTTAACTATAAAACCGAATATTTCATTTTATACAAAAAATACGAATTACAAAATTCCTTCTTAGTACAAAAGATGCTACAACAAAAACAAAGTTCATCAATACAAAACCTATCTAATACACTACCCCTCTCCAAACAAAAGAGAAGCTTGGAAGATTATCCGCAGAGTCCTACCAGTAATGTGGAATCTGGAGAAAATCTAAAAGCTGCTAACGCGGTGGAGAGTAAAAAACGAGCACCTAATCTGAAAAATTATAAATCACGTGGGGTGAGCATAACTAGCTCAGTGGATATCATAAAAGCTCTTCAAATGGGGCCAAGCATTTGCGATAAAAAGGAAACATAAAGATAAAAACATTTGTGAAAACCATAGTCATGAAGCAGTTTCTAAAATGTCTCATGCCATTTAAAAGTCAATAAATCATAATCATAAGTAGTTTCTAAAATGTATCATGCCATTTAAACGTCAGGCATGTCCAAAACATAGCCAAAAAGATCCAATCATTTCAAAACATAGTATGCTAAAGCATAGCGAACAAATCCAAGTACAGTTTCAATCCAAAATATAATAAAATAGCATGAGTATCTTTTAGGCTCAAAGGTATGACCTACAGTACTAGTCAGATCTAGTAATCTACCACACCTACTAGTCTGACCGGGAGGTCAAGTTATCCCATCACAAGACCCCGCAGTCAAATAGTTCATAACAGTCATAGCAGTCACCATGGCGTCCCATGGATGACTATAGAACCGGTTCTCCAACTTCAAATCAAACATTTCCAAACACATCCAAAATTATGTACCTAGGTCACCTACGAGCCAAAACAGTCATAAAATGCTTTCATATCAAAAGAGTTTGCAAACATATCATTTGATTAACATAAAATAGCTTGGTCCCGATTTCATATGTAATAGTTCCAAAACTTGGTAAAAGTGCAGTTCCAAACATCATACACATTTTAAAATCCATCCAAACATATTTCGAAAGTCGTTAAACAAAATACAAGTGGAAGAGGGTCTATGTTACCCACCTATCAAAGCAAAAACTGCACAAATGATCACTGAACGCGATCGCCGGCGGTAGGTGGCGTGGTACCTAAAACAGATATAAAAAGACTCTTAGAAGAGATGTAGAAGTGTATAAGAGACAGGGTTAACTAAGTGTTTTGATTCTTAGCTTTTAACGACACCAACAGCTCTTTGGTCAAAAATGACCTTTTCACAATTTCTGACCAACATCGACAAGCTAAAACCCCAGTCAAAACACTTAGTTAACCCTCAAATTCGTATTACAGCTAGATTAGGAGATAATAAGCTCAGTTTTCCAGAAAAACCGAAAACTTCGCCTCCCTAGGCTATAATTAGGCTATCCTCCCGCCAATAAAATCCAATTCCAAGGTATTCAAGGGACCTTGGTTACAACCCAACTCAAAACAACATATTCAACCAACCAACAAAATCCATTTCCAAGGTATTCAAGGGACCTTGGTTACAACCCAACTCAAAACAACATATTCAACCAACCAACAAAATCCATAAACGGAAAGATTCACCGGAGCAATAGCCGGGACTATATCAATAGCATTCCACAACAATCCATACCCCATAACCACTACAATTAACTCTATTACAACATTAGAGCAACAACCTATGGTTGGAATTCCTCTTACTACACATCTAGATGCATTATGTGATTAGCCTTTTGCATCAAATTCAAACATGCTTCCTATCCAACCCACTACCAAGGAAACACTTAAAACCATCAAAAGATCATTTTAAAGATCCTTCAAACATAACCAATTATCCAAATTATCCTAGTTGCGCCAAACTTCCGCTTACTTACAAAATGAAGGGAAATCAATTCCACTTGGTTTCAAGTCTCAATTCCTATCCAAACTAACCTTAAAACACTCCTAAAACATCATTATGTGCATAGACATAAGCATTCATAGCATAACACTCTAGGCCACATATGGAAGACAAAACCCTAACTCATAATCTTAAAATTTGTAATCTAACCATGGAAAGTTTTAAAAATAGATGTGTATAAATCACTTCCCAACCTCCAAAACACTAAAAACAACCCATAACATACATAAATCATAACTTGCAAGGCTGCAAAGAGGGTTTACTTTCTGCCATAAAGAATCCTACAAAACTTGAAATTAAAGCTTGGATCATAAAGCCCATAAGCCATAAATGCTAAAATACATAAAATCTTACCTTCCAAGTGATTCCTACTTGAAATCCAAGAAAATTTTTGGGGAAAATGGAGGAAGGAGGAGTTCGGCTGCTGCTAGGAAGAAATGAGGAAGAAACCACAAGAAGAAGACTTAAAAAAACTTCCAAAGTTGACCCAAATAGTTCCCCATTGACCAAATAGTCTCCAAGTTGACTATTTAACCCAAAAACTAATTTTTGCTACTAAATTAACATTTTAAATCAGCCATCAAACAACACTCACACACCACAATGCACTAATTACACTTAGTCCAACTTTTGACCCGTTTACCCGCCGGTACCGAAATCGCGTAAATCGTTCAATTTGCCGAATTGAAAAACGAATAAGTTGAAGTACTTTATGACTAAAAATAATATGAAAAACATTTTAAACCAGTTAAAATCAAAGAACAAGGCTATTAAAATACTGGGTTTCACAACGAACATCGTCGCTCCCTTCATGGATTTCCTTCAATTTATCCCACATTTCTTTAGCGGAAATGCATCCCCTTTACGCGAGTTGATTCATTTGCATCCAAGGCATTATATAGCACATTCATGGCCTCTTTTGCATTTAACGTCAAGTTTGCCTTGTCTTGTGGAGTGAGCTCATTCCTTGTCTTTTCTCTTCTTCTATTTGTGTGATCATCAATGATAGAAGCTTCAAAAGGACCTTCATTGACAACATACCACAAATGAATGTCAATAGATTGCAGAAATATTTTCATTCTATCTCTCCAACTAATAAAATTTGCCCCATTAAACATAGGGGGCCTAGTAACGGATTGACCCTCAAAGAATAGAGCATTGTTGGTTGCCATAATAGTTCTTTTCTCAAAAGCAGTTTAAGCAATAAAATGAGACCAAGCTCTGATACCAATTGTTGGTCCCAAAGCAACCTAAGAGGGGGGGTGAATTAGGTTTCTTAAAAATTATACTTTCAGAAATGTTGAGATTTTTCAAATATAAACTGATATAATAAAATCAATGGAACAGTGAAGTAAAGAGAGAAAATTAAACAACCAATACTTCCAAGCTAGCAAGCTTGAAGTATTAAATCACTAGAATGCTTCACACACTTGGTGAGATAATAATCTTTACAAAGTTGGAAACTTCTTGCTCACACTAAAACTCTTTTAGTTGAGCCAAGAATTTTACTTACAACCACACTTTCGTACAAGATTATCACTCCACTCAAGGTTGAATTTCACTCACAACTGCACACTAATACAACGAAGCACTATAGCCAATTTGTACTCAAATTGCTTTTCTCTAAGGCTTGTATTCAATGTATTAGATGATTTTTACTTAATATCAAAGCAGTTATTTATAAGAGCAGTAAATGGTGGTTGCAACTACTTCCTAACGGCTAAATAATAAATGCACAAAAAATAGCCGTTGGGGTTTTGGACGTCCGAGACAAATTGGAAGCGTCCGACACAGCATCCGATCTTCATGCAGTTGCTGAAGAGCTTCGTTCGGACGTCCGTGCATGTGTCCATTCCTTCGTCCGATAGAGGTTTCAGACGGTCATGTTCGTCCGTAAAGAGAAGCAGTAGGATGCTATTTCTTTCCGTACCTGTTCGTTCGGACGGTGCAATGCGTTCGAGAAGTTTTGACCCAGTTCAGACGGTTCAGTGCGTCTGAAAGCCCTGTCTCTAGCAAAACAGATACAGACCTGTAAAAACTTGTTTACAGAGTTAAATGTTTATGTCATCATCAAAATAAGGTTTGGAAAACATCAAAACTTAATGAAAATTTTCAACTAACAATTAATATAATGAAGATAGAATCGATGAAATTGTAAAGAAAGAAAGAGAGGAAATTAAACAACCAATACTGCCAAGCTAACAAGCTTGAAGTATTAATCCACTAGAATGCTTCACACACTTGGTGAGCCAATAATCTTTACAAAGTAGAAAAGTTCTTGCTCACACTAAAAACCTTTTTGTTGAGCCAAGAATTTTACTCACAATCTCACTTTTGTACAAGATTATCACTCCACTAAAAAATAAATAGCACTCTAAGCTACACACTAATACAATATAGCACTTTAGTCAATTTGCACTCAAATTGCTCTTTTCATAAGGCTTGTATTCAATGTATTAGATGATCTTTATAGAATAATAGAGAAAGTATTTATAGGAGCAATAAATGGTTGTTGTAACTACTTCCTAACGGCTAAATAATAAATGCATAAAAACTAGCCGTTAAGGTTTTGGACGTCCGAGATATAATGATACGTCTGACACAGCGTCCGATCTCCGTGCAGTTGGTGAAGGATATCATTTGGACGGCCGTGCATGAGTCCGTTCCATGTTCGTCCGAAAGAAACTTCGTTCGGATAGTTGTATGTGTCCATAGAGAAGCATTAGAACGTGCTTTCTGCCTGATAGTTCGAACGGTGAAGAAACCTGACATTGTTTGAACGGTGTACTGCGTCCGAACACCCTGTTTCCAGCAGAAAAAGTAACAGACCTGCAAAGCTTGTTTTCAGAGTTTAGTGCTTATGTCATCATCAAAATAAGGTTTGGAAAACATCATGGTCAACTTTTGGACCGTTTTTCATGTGTAACTCAAAATTTTCTTTGTAAATTTCATCCTAGCATCATTTAAACCTAAAAAAAAAATCAAATTTACTTATGTTAGTCTAAAATCAAAATATGTTAAAAATTAAAGTTAAGTACAAGAATTAAAAGTTAGAGTTAGAGACGTGGGTTGCCTCTAGCTAAGTGCATGTTTAACGTCTCTAGCTAGACATTACTATTAGTTCATGTTATTGAACCTCTTGAATCTCTATTAGGGATGCCATTATGTTTTGCACATTTAAAAAGCCCACATGGAAGTGCTCCTGCTTCCATCACATTAAATGTGACCGAATGGTTTCTTGCTCTTATGATGACTTATTGTTAATCCACGTCGATTAATGCTTTTTCTATGGCAAGGTATTGCCTTCCAAATATGATGGATATATCATCCTCATCTTTTTCATCCATGTCTAGGATAATGAAATCAACTGGGAAGTTGAGTTTCCCTACTTTGACAAGTATATTTGTAATTCTCACATTATGTCTATCGTTCTTTGATATGCTTCCTAATTGAATGAGTTGATTGCATTCTTTGAGGTCCATCAATCCTGTATCTCCTACAAAGCAACTAGGGTCCTGTCAGCCAGTTGGAGGGTCATATTTGTTGGCTTTGCTTCTTTTATCACAAGTTTATGAAAAATAGATAAAGGCATTAAATTTATACTTGTTCCTAAATCACATGATGCCCTACCTGCAAACTGTGTGCCAATCGTGCATGGAATGGTGAACATTTTAGGAAGCTTAAGCTTCGGCGATAACTTTTGTTGGAGAACTGTATTGCACTCCTCCATCAAAGCTATTGTTTGAAAGTCTATGATACTATTTTTTCTAGATATTTCCTTCATAAACTTGACATAACTAGGCATTTGTTCTACTGCCTCTGTAAACGAAATATTAATGCACAATTTCTTAAAAATTTCTAGGAATTTTTGAAACTAACCATCTGACCTGTATTGCTTAAGCCGTTACAGATAAGGTACTGGAGGGAAAGGCAATTTGGCTTGATGATCTCTAGCTCTTTGAGACACAGTTGCTCATTCTCTTCTCCCCTTCCTCTCGATTTTCCTTCTTCAAATGTTACCTTTTGTCAAACTTTTTTCTTTTCTTCGGTTGGTTCTTGGCCACCAATTCTTTGCTACTATGGATTGCTTCCACTTTGCTTTGCTCCCTACCATCATTCTTTGGGTTATCCTCCATGTCACTTGGTAAAGAACCATGGGCCCTATTATTTATGGCACTTGCAAGTTGCCCTATTTGGGTCTCCAAATTTCTTATCGATGCGGTTTGGCTTTGGATAATGGCATTATGATTTTGAAGCATTGTACCGATTTAGCCATGTACTGCCACAACAAGTCTTTGGAATATGAGCTTTCCTCAAGACTAATAAAACAAAATAAACAGAGAAGAAAAACAAATTCAGCATATCACTATAAATCTATGAAAAAACAAAAATTAAAAATAACACAAAAACTCATGCCAAAATACAACCCAAAAAAATAAAAAAATAAAAAAGTTTAAAGACATAAAATACTCGGAAAAGCTACTCAAGACTCCAAGTGGTTTAGGAAACTTTAGATAATGAGTAGCCCTCGCCCATTGGGAAGCACCATCACAAAGCCAAGGAAGCTTTGATATCTTCAAGTACTCATGGTCATCTTCATGTTTAACTTGTGATCTAGACTCCTCATAGTAACCCACGCAACATCTCTTATTATATATGAGGGTATCTTTTGCTTTAGGTGGCTCACTTGAACCTCCTTCATATGGATTGGTTCTTGAAACACACATAGAGGTAAGTTTTCTTCTAATTCATAATTTGTATAAAATTTGTCTAGAAAAGCTGAATCTACATCATCAAAGTTATTCGACATGTAATCTGTGATATCTTGCTCTATTAGATCTTCAGATGAGCCCTTCTCATCTCCTCCACTATATGAATCCCTAGTTATGATTTGCTTTATAGATAGTTCCTTGAATGAAATTCCTACTTGCTTTTGTTGGACTTCATTACTAAATGGTTGCATCATTAGTGATCTTTAATATATAGATGCATTAGCTAGTTGTCCAATCCGATTCTCCAGACTACACATTGCCTCATCGTAAATATGTAATGTCTCATTTAGAATCCTCGAACTTCTTTCCATTGATCCAAAATATCTTGTGATCATCTTCTCAAGGTTGATCCTTTTTTTTTTTTTTTTGGTAATGTAGGTTACCCATTTTATTTATCTAAAAAAAAAGGTTACAAGGTCCTAGCAACGTACAAAGAAGGAACGTTGAGAAGCTCATGAGGAGACTTTTCTATGTTTAATGTAAAAGGAATTAACAGCATCTAATCTTGCTATGCATAGGAGAAGCTTGGGTGGACTGATAGAGAGATGGTCTTGAAACAAATAATCGAATGCATAATTGGCCATGAAGTCTACAGCTGTGTTTGCCTCACGATAAGTGTTATGGAACTAGAAGTTCATGTTAGACAAGTTGAATTTTATAGAATACAAGAGATGATAAATTTCCTAGAGGAATCGACTAATACCCTTGTCGACTAATACCCTTGACTATTTGGTATAGTTTTTTGGAATCCATTTCAAAGATGACGTCTCTAATGTTGTTGAGGAGAAAATATTCCATACTTGGAGAAACAACTTTGGCTTTGGCTACCATATTGGACTGTTCACCAAAAGTCAAGTAAAAGTAGTGGAGAATTTTCCATTGTTAATTCTGTAGCATGCCCCCTCTAGCAGCTACTTTGGGGTTACCATCAAAAGTTCCATCCATGTTGAATTTCAAAAAATGAGGTGGTGGAGGTGACTAGGCCATTGGTTTGGATTTGACTGTTTCCTGTTGTCAAGAGTTAGAGAGAGTTTGGATTAGCTTAGGAGCTCATCACTTTTGTTTTGAGGGAACGACTTTGCCACGTACAAGCCCTATAAGAGATAGGTGATCTAGTTGATGATGATAGATGTTGCAGCAGTGTCATTGTTGAAACGAGAGGCATTTGAGTTTGCTAAAACTCCCACCAAATGATGGAAGGTAGCAAGAAGAAGCAAGTCCCTTTATATATAACTGCTGATTGATTATTTGAGTGAGATCACTAGTACATGAGGCAATGTTGGAGGGTTGTCTTGTTGAAAGGGATATCCAGTGAGACTGGAAATGTAACCATAACTTCGTCGCGACAGGATAGTTAAGGAATAAGTGTTGCATAGATTATTCTTAATTGCAAAATGCACACTTGGAGGCTAAGCTGAAAAAATGTATAATGGGATTGAACTTAGCACATGTTTAATTAGTATGAGCCGACCTCCAAAAGTTAGGTTCTAGACTTCTATCTTGAAAGTTTTGCAGCAATTTTCTCCACCAAAGGCTAGAAAAGAACCTTACATTTTCTCCCTTTCTTCAATGGTGCACCTAGATATACAAAAGGAAAGCTCTTATTAGAAAATCCAGTGATCCTTGTGATTAGCCTAATTCTTGAACTAGACACTCCAGGGGAAACATGGAAGTTGGTCTTCTGTTTGTTGATCAATTGACCCAAGTATGCTTTATACTTTTTAAGAAAATCCATTAATGACTAACAATAGATTTCCTACTGCCATTAAGAACTATGATAACATCATCTGCATAAGTTAAATAAGTCACTGGTGTGCAATGCTTGCTAACTGAGTAGTACTGAATTTTACCATCCTCAAAATACTTCTTTAGTCTCCTACTTAAAACTTCAGTAGCCAAGGTAAATAGCAAAGGGACAATGGATCATCTTGCCTCACCCTAGGGTTCGCAATTTCTCACATGACCTGATAACACAACAAGAACAGGACAGGAATTAACATGTTATGACACGACTCAAATTTTATCGAGTTATTATTGGGTCAACCAATTTATGACACGAAAGTAAATGGGTTGGATTGGGTCAACCCGTGGGTTGACACGATAACTATTAAGTTACTGACTAAACAAATTTTGCTGAAGTGTTAACTCATTATAATTTAATATAGTATACATTAAGACGTGAATAATAGTTTTAATATAATAACATTAAATCAAACATAATAGTTATTTTAAATATTATCTAAGTAAATTTCAAAAATTTTAATAACATTTTCTAAATTGCTATGAGAACAAGGTTTGTATTAATAATTGTTTACAATATTAAAGAATTAAAATTTGAGATTTTAAAACAAATGGATTTTAAGTTATTTAACTCATAATTGATGAAGAACTTCATGAGCAAGGAGAAAAGGAGAATAAATGTTTTCTCAATGATATCATCACCTATTTTTTTACAGATCCTTTCAGTGGTCGTTGTTTTTTTGTTGTTTGTTATTATAATGGATGTCAGGAACTTGACTAGGAGGATAAAGTGGAAGAAGATTATGCCAAAAAGAAGAAAAAGAAAGGAAAGTGCCATTTTAAGCAGAGGCTACCGAAAAGCCCAGAAAAGATGATAATTATGAGGATCTATTAGTATAGACAGTAAGAAGCACTCATAATTTTGAGACTGATTTGATCCCATAAAATATATGGGCTATACAGGAGTCAATTGTTGAATGAATGATTCATGTTTTGTCCAGACATTCATGTGAAACTTGAATGGCATAGGACCTACAAATGAAGGAGATAAAAAAAAAAGAATATTTAGGGAGCGTGGTCTGAATTATTGTCTGAATTATTTAGGGAGCATGGTCTAAATAGCCTAGTAATTATTGTCGTAATCCTTAAGGAAACAATACTTACTTGCCACTACTTACAATACTACCTTGTATACTTACGAGTGTGTGGGTGAGGTTTGGTGATTCGTTGAGTTTATTTTTAACAATTGTTGGTTGAAGTTGGTTCTATTCTTATTGATCTTATTACTAAACTCAAACCTCTTAATAAAATTCACTATGTGTTGAAAAAAAAAAAAAAAGAGGGAAGAAAATGATGTTGAAAAGAAAAAGAAAAAGAAAGAAAGATAAGAAGGAAAATTCCATCTAAATTGTGTTAAGTGTTATGAATAAAGAAAGACAATTCCTTCTAAGTTATAATAAAGAATGTACATATTCACCTTTGGAAAGGGTAGTTGAGTAAATGTTATGACTGAATTGTGGGATGTTCTGTGGATTATGGTTGAAAATTATTCACTAATGTGTCTAAGGTGATTTCAGCTACTTTTATCCAAATATATATCCTACCTTTTCCCTTAGCTTACTTTACAAGCTTTAAAGACAAATTTGATTCTTGCTTTGAGTTCATTTGTATTAGTGAGTATTTTGTGTGCTTTAAAAATTCTTCCAACATGTTTGTCCCTTGCTGTGCTTTTGTTCAATAGGTTTTTTATTGATTAATGAGTGAATGATATTTGCTTTCATGAGTGGAGAGCTAAAAGTTTCATTATGATGATTTGGGTCTGATTTGCATTGTTTGTTTATATCAATGTTGAATCCGTATCTCTCTTGTTTAGTTTTTCCTTTGTGACGACAAATGACATGCTGAAGAAGATCAATGTGCTTGAATGTGTTTATGTGTTTGTTTTACTCAAAATGAGTAAAAGTTCCAGTTGAGGGGTGCGTTAAGTCTCCAAAAAAGAGTAATTTTCATGCATTTTAGCTATATGGGTATTAGTAGGTTTATGCGGTAACTAGGGGTATTTTTGAACTTTTGGGGTTTTAGTGTTAGAATATTATTTACATGTTTTAATGTTTAAATAAAATTATTTATGTGTTTTATGGTGTTTTAATAGGTTTAGGATCAATTAGTGGCAGAAACGGAGCAAAATCGCAACGCTAGTGGGTTAGTCCCAGGCGCACTCGTCCTTGGGAGGACTATGTCATGCCCAAGGGTTGTGTTTGCACTTGGGAGACCTAAGCCGTACTTGGGCTACAGGCTAAAACATGAAAACGCAACTTTTGAGTGTTTATATCTTCGGAAGGGCATTTTTTATCTCCAAACATGTAAAACCCTAGCTAGCACTATAAATATGTGATCTTAGGGTCTTTTAATAGAGTAAATTAGCATAGTTTTTGGTCAGTTGTACTACAGAGAAGCAGTTAGGAGAAAATCATTAGGAGAGCAAGAACTACCATTCCAAGAGGAGAACCCACATGGAGAAGATGCAAGGATCGAGACTAAGCGGTAGTTTTCCCTCCATATTGTTTTCTTTGTTGTATTTTTCTCTTTATGGCTCCAATTCAATCTTGTGACGTATTTAAATCCATGACCATGTGTTGAATTTATAACTAGGGTTTGTTTGTATTTTACCATGAAGATTGATTAATGAGACTTTATTTGTTCCATTTAAATTTCATATATGAGTTTGCTTTTTTGATGATCTTAATGCTTCTAGATGACTGATCACCTTCTACTTGAATTGTAAACCCTGTTTTGAATTGACAGAACATACTTAGGACTAGGACAGGTTCAAGTAGCCTTTGTTCGAAACAATCTCTTACAAATTGAACCATTTCATGGGTACAGATTGACATACACCTGCTAATCTTCGTTAATCAATTAGGATTGCGTTTATGCATTAATCAAAGTTTTAATCCACACAGACATATAGTGGACTCATCAAGGTTAATAGATTTGCAATGAGTCGGATAGGAATTTGCAATTACCACAGAACTATCAACCCTAGATTAGTAAACAAAGTGTGAAATTGAATGAATGATAAATCAAATTAATTAACTGGTTTGGTAAATGAAGAATAAATCCTAGATTTAATATTTCTTCATTTTATGCTTAGTCATTTGGTTGAGCATTTTATTATATTCTTATCAGTTCTATTGTTCTATTGTTTAAATAGAGTTTGGTCTTTGTCATTCTGGTAATTGTCATCTGTGTTAAACTCATTCCTCGTAGGAACGATCTCTACTTTCATTGTAGTACTTATTCGATCTGTATACTTGTGGATGCAAATTCGTGTACTAACACCACTTGCATGAGGGGACATCTAATCAAAAGATCAATTTCAACAAGTCTGAAATTGTCGTCAGCAGTAATACTCCTCAGCAAGTGAGGAAAGATATTACACAAACCCTAAACATTATAAAGATTCAAGCTCATGAAAAGTATTTGGCTTACCTAAAAGTAAAAAGAAGATATTCTTAGGAATCAGGGATAGTGTATGGAACAATATTGCAGGGTTGGAAGGAGAAGCAGCTGTCAACAGCGGGTAAAGATGTGCTACCATGGTTGAAAGTCGATGTCATGGTCATCATTGTTCCACCTCGTTCTTGGTGTATTAGTCGTATTTATGGAGATATGTTAATTTATTGACCAAAAATATCATTAGAAAATCAGTGGACATTTAAAAAAATAGAGACAACAATGAACTAAAAATGAAATAAAGTAAATGAATAACAATTTTATGTATAATGATCTCAATTCTCAAGGAACATGGATAGAGAGTTGTTGTTTTTCTAATAGGTATTGTGTAAATCAAAAGCATTAAATTTCCCTTAGATTTTTCAATCATTTATTGATAAAATCTAATATATTTTCAAAGTGTTTTTGAAAATCTTTTAGTTTTTTTTGGCTAACCACTAAAACCTTGGCTGGGAGGAGGGGCACTACTCCCAAGTTTTATTAAATATGCCAACAGGATTGTACATGAAGGGGGGATCAAATCAAAACTTCTAGCAAATAGATGAAACCTTAGCTAGTAAAGCTCAACTTCTTTCACAATCTTTTAGTTATTCAACTTCTTTATCAACAACTTTTTGTCTTTTGTGTTATATAAATATGTTATCAATACTATGAACCTCGAAGTGAAATCATTTTATTGCCGTGAATATGATGTTTTTCTTATGTAGTTTCATGTATATTACATAGCCAAAGTTTTACTACTAACTAAATGTTGCACGACAAGTATTCGGGGTCAAATAGTAGTAGCAAGTGGAAGAAGGGATTGATCCCACAAAAAATGGTTAACAATTACCGATTATTTGGTTTGATTACTATTTGAAGGATTTGATTAAAGAAATTATCTAAAAATTTAAAAAGTTGTTTTAAACTGGGTTAGAGTTCGATTAGCCAATTTTCCAGTTTTGGTTAATTAACTAGGTTAAGAGGTTCAATGGGTTTAGTCTGAGGTTAACTCCTAAATATAAACCAACCCCAATGCCTTCTGATTATAATCTATTGAACTAACTCAATACTAACTTGAGATGCCACTTAGCCTAAGCCGATTCAGAACAATTCTCAACTCCTGAAGCCAAGACTAAATTATATTCAGTTAGAAATACAAATTACCCTAATCTAATTACTAATTGGTGTAATTTAGAACTCAACAATCATCTATAGACCCAAATTACCAAGTAGATTAAAGAGGTGATCAAGCTCTCTATCCTTCTCTAAAGCCCTCCACAATTACCTAATTTACTTCTCTCTAACCATTAAACCCACCAATTAAACAACACATTGGAAACTAGCATCATCTTGCCTTAACCCAAAATAAACTAATGCATAATTAGAGGCAAGAAAGTGAAATAGAGCATTGGAAAGCAATTAAACTACACTAGGCATAAAAACTTAATGAAAGCTAGTAAATGAAAGCAAGTAAATTGTTAACTCTCTCTAATAAGAGTTATTTGCACGGGTTTTTATTAAGTTTTGATTCTAATATTGAGTGCTTTTCATGTTAATTTAGATTTTTTTGTAGCTTAAATTTTCATTTTAAGCATTTTAGGTCACTTACTAATTTGTTGTAATGTGGTTTTTATAGGTTTTGAAATAATCGGGGCCCAATTGATTGATTAACACGCGAATCAAGAAAGATCAGATGAAGTTTTGAACTAACCTAGTGCTGCAAGAAGTAGCTGGCCACACTTAAAACCACATCTAGGAGCTCGTTGGTTGCACAGGTCATTTTTTCAACAATACGGGATTAAGTAAGATTTAGGTTTTTGGGGTTTGTTTTGATTCTGGTTTGATCCATTTTGCAGCTATTTCAACCCTAGACCTTTAAATACTTACAAACCTATAAATAAGATGCTTTTAGATGTTGTTTTATATCAGTTAATCATCCTTAGTAGAGTTGCCGTCGTTAGGGTTTTAGTTTTTGACATAACATTAGAAGGCAAAGGCTAGAAGACTCAAGGGTAACAGCCTTGGATCATTACTTTGGTGACTTCTATTGTGTTTTTAATCATTCTTAGCATTACTAATTTCATTGTATTTTTTTGGCATATTTATGACTTTCATGGTTTGTTTAGTAGTTAATATGTGCTAAACGTTCCTAGTAAGAGTTTTCAAGATGTAAACAATTGTGATGGCTAAACTCTTGTTTTTATGTTATGCATGATAGATTTCTAATTAAGATTGAATATTTACTATGTGTTTAGTGCATTCAAATACATGATTAGTATTTGAATGATTTCGTAAGTATGTGATGCATGAACCAAGTAATTTGTATGTCACGCCCCAAAACCGGGACCGTAACACGCCGCGCTAATGGCACACCGGTCCAAAGCGCAAGGCACAAACGAACAGAGCAACAAACTTAACCGCAATGTAATAGAACCATCAAACCATTTCTTAACTATAAAACCGAATATTTCATTTTTACACAAAAATACGAATTACAAAATTCCTTCTTAGTACAAAAGATGCTACAACAAAAACAAAGTTCATCAATACAAAACCTGTCTATTAGAGACACCCCTCAATTCAGTCCAAGACAAAAGACTGAATTAAGCTTGGAAGATTTCCGCAGAGTGCTACCATAACTGTCAAATTTGGACTAAATGTAATATCAGTGGATTCAACCTCTAGTTTGTTCTGGGGAGCACTGAATCTGAGTTCATTATAAATATGGGGTGAGCATAACTAGCTCAGTGGATATCATAAAAGCTCTTCAAATGGGGCCAAGCATTGCGATAAAAAGAAAACATAAAGATAAAAACATTTGTGAAAACCATAGTCATGAAGCAGTTTCTAAAATGTCTCATGCCATTTAAAAGTCAATAAATCATAATCATAAGTAGTTTCTAAAATGTATCATGCCATTTAAACGTCAGGCATGTCCAAAACATAGCCAAAAAGATCCAATCATTTCAAAACATAGTATGCTAAAGCATAGCGAACAAATCCAAGTACAGTTTCAATCCAAAATATAATAAAATAGCATGAGTATCTTTTAGGCTCAAAGGTATGACCTACAGTACTAGTCAGATCTAGTAATCTACCACACCTACTAGTCTGACCGGGAGGTCAAGTTATCCCATCACAAGACCCCGCAGTCAAATAGTTCATAACAGTCATAGCAGTCACCATGGCGTCCCATGGATGACTATAGAACCGGTTCTCCACAAATCAAACATTTCCAAACACATCCAAAATTATGTACCTAGGTCACCTACGAGCCAAAACAGTCATAAAATGCTTTCATATCAAAAGAGTTTGCAAACATATCATTTGATTAACATAAAATAGCTTGGTCCCGATTTCATATGTAATAGTTCCAAAACTTGGTAAAAGTGCAGTTCCAAACATCATACACATTTTAAAATCCATCCAAACATATTTCGAAAGTCGTTAAACAAAATACAAGTGGAAGAGGGTCTATGTTACCCACCTATCAAAGCAAAAACTGCACAAATGATCACTGAACGCGATCGCCGGCGGTAGGTGGCGTGGTACCTAAAACAGATATAAAAGGACTCTTAGAAGAGATGTAGAAGTTAAAGAATGACTGTGATAACGAAAATCCAATTCCAAGGTATTCAAGGGACCTTGGTTACAACCCAACTCAAAACAACATATTCAACCAACCAACAAAATCCATAAACGGAAAGATTCACCGGAGCAATAGCCGGGACTATATCAATAGCATTCCACAACAATCCATACCCCATAACCACTACAATTAACTCTATTACAACATTAGAGCAACAACCTATGGGTGGAATTCCTCTTTACTACCAAACTGAAATTTTTACCGATTAGCCACACGCATGATTCAAACATGCTTCTCAGTAATACACATCTATCCATCCCACAACAAAGGAACACACCTAAAACCGTCAAAATATCATTAAAGACCCTTCAAACATAACCAATTATCCAAATTATCCTATTTGCGCCAAACTTCCGCTTACTTACAAAATGAAGGGAAATCAATTCCACTTGGTTTCAAGTCTCAATTCCTATCCAAACTAACCTTAAAACATTCTTAAAACATCATTATGTGCATAGACATAAGCATTCATAGCATAACACTCTAGGCCACATATGGAAGACAAAACCCCAACTCATAATCTTAAAATTTGTAATCTAACCATGAAAAGTTGTTAAAAAATCAACCCCAATCACTTCCGAACCTCCAAAACACTAAAAACAACCCATAACATACATAAATCATAACATATAAGGCTGCAAAGGGGGTTTATTTTCAGCCATAAAGAATCCTACAAAACTTGAAATTAAAGCTTGGATCATAAAGCCCGTAAGCCATAAATGCTAAAATACATAAAATCTTACCTTCCAATGTGATTCCTACTTGAAATCCAAGAAAATTTTTGGGGGAAAATGGAGGAAGAGGAGTTCGGCTGCTGCTAGGAAGAAATGAGGAAGAAACAACAAGAAGAAGACTTAAAAAGCTTCCAAAGTTGACCCAAATAGTACCCAAGTTGACCAAATAGTCTCCAAGTTGACTATTTGACCCAAAAACTAATTTTTGCTACTAAATTAACATATTTTTCTGAATAATTCAGCCATCATACAACACTCACACACCACAATGCACTAATTACACTTAGTCCAATTTTGACCCGTTTACCCGCCGGAACCGAAATCGCGTAAACCGAAAAATTTGCCGAATTGAAAAACGAATAAGTTGAAGTACTTTATGACTAAAAATAATATGAAAAACATTTTAAACCAGTTAAAATCAAAGAACAAGGCTATTAAAATACTGGGTTTCACATTTTATGTTTAGGAAAATATAGTAATTACCATGAATTGAGCGAATTCTGAACCAAGGTTTTACTGCACGCAATGGTGTGTTGTAATTATTTGTGCAGAACCAAAGCCAAATAAATTAGTAAAAAGGAGAATTTCTAATTGCTTGACCAAAGCTTAGTAATTACATCAGAAAATTCAACCTACAGTCTTGGAAATCCAACATGAATAAGTTGGATTAAGTTTATGCTTAGTAATTGGTGAAATAAAAAAACACTAACACTTGTTTAATCTTGAATTTACTCTATTAATATTTTACCCTAATTTGATTTTCTTCATTTACATTGAATATCTTGAATTAATTTGTCCAGATAGTAGTGAAATTGGTGAGTTCAGCTTGCTACGATCCTGTGCATTTGCAATTGTAAGGAAATTGACCCATCAAGTTTTTGACGCCATTTTGGGAGAGTAGCATTTTAAATGACATTGATACCAACTAGTTTTTGCTACTAATTTGGATATATTTTTCTTATTTAATTGTTTTGTGAAATTTGATTTTTTTTGTTTCTACTCCTATAGTTTATGCTTTCTCCCTCTTGAGTGTTAATTCTAATAGATCCAAAAATTGAGAAGACCTTGTGTGGACTCTGTAGAGAAAAATGAGAAGCTGTGGAAGGATTTAGGGGCTTTATGGTAGGAAACGGTAATAAATGTAGCGAAGCACTAGTGCTGAAATAATCCACCAGTAATTCAAGAGGAAGATAGATCTTTAAAGGACTATGCATTGCCTTTATTGGAAGGGAGCAAATCTAGCATCGTAAGGCTGCCAATTTAAGAGAACAATTTTGAATAAAGCTGGCTATGTTGTCTATGCTCCAGGATTTTGTGTAATTTGGTGGAAGCCCTATTGAGGATCCAAATCAACACATTGAAAATTTATAGGAAATTTTTGGCACTTTCTAGTACACTAGAGTTTCTGATGATGCAGTAGACTCAGATTGTTTCCAATTACATTGACGGATAAGGCAAAAGGATGGATACAATCATTTTCTCCGCAATCTTTCATGACGTGTGATGGACTGGCTAAAAATTTTTAGGCAAATATTCCCTCCCACAGGCAAAAACTGGGAAGCTGGGAAATGATATAAACTCCTTTACACAACTTGATCAGAAAACATTCCACAAAGCAATGGAGCAACTCAAGGAGTTACCACGAAGGTGTCAACATCATGGTTTACAATCGTGGATGCAAATTTAGAAGCTTTATCACAAACTATTTGTAATACACAAAATACATTGGATACAAGTGGAATAGCATTCATATATAAGATTCCTGATAAGGCATATGAGTTGCTAGAGAAAATGGCTACCAATTTTTATCATAAGTCAGCAGGCATAATTAGGGGTAGAGAAGTACAGGAAGTGGGATTCATGGATGCAATAGTAGCTCAGACACGATAAATGACAACTCAATTGGCATTTCTTAAGAAACAAATTGGAGGTATGAAATTAAATTTAATGAATTCGGTCAATACTGATTTGTCTTGTGATTTTTGTGTAGGAAATTATACTACTTACGAAGTGTCTAGACATGGATTTGGGTGAGTAAGTAGTGTAGAACTTTATGGAAAATCAACCAAGGACTCAAAGTAATCCTTACTTCAATACATACAATTCGGGATAGACAAACAACCCAAAATTTTCATGGAGTAATAAAGGAGCACAAAGGCTACCTTTCCAATTATGAGCAGAATTCACCACAACAAGCTATAAAGAAGCCGAGCTTGGTGGAAATGTTTGCCATCTTCATGAATGAGATGAGAGCTGCAATTCGGAATTTGGAAGGGTAAATAGGACAATTTTCTAAACAAATGGCTGAAAGAGCTCAAGATACATTGTAGAGTGAACCAATCTAAAGGATCAAGTCAAGGCAATAACATCAAGGAGTGGAAAGATGATAAAGTTGGTGAAATTTTGAAAGGCAAAAAAAAGGTAATCTATGAATCACCTAAACTTAATGCAGACAAAAATGGTGAAGAGGATGTGCCTAGGTATTATATACATAGTCGAAGAAAAAATGAAAAGGAATAGGATAAATAGTTGCTTACGTACCCATCTGTGAACACAAGTCAATGGTTATATCTACAATGCAGCAAAATGGGAGAAATAATGTTCTAAGTTTCTTGATGTTTTTAAGAAATAAAAATTAATATCCTTTTGTTGATGTTCTCTCTCAAATGCTTAACCATGTCAAATCCATGAATGAAATGTTATCTAATAGGAGGATAAGATAGTGATGCTCACTAAGGAGTGCAGTGCAGTGCTATCTAAGAAATTACCTGAAAAGATGAGGGATCCAGGGAGTTTCACCATACCTTGTAGTTTAGGCACTATGTCATTCGATTAGGCATTGTGTGATCTAGGTGCTAGTGTTAATCTAATGCCCTTGTTAATTATCAGGACAACCCCATGGACTCCTATTACAACTGCAATCAGTAAACATGGTACTATAATTAAAGAATCCACCAGACGAGCATTGCAGATGAGATTTCAAGAATTTAAAGCTGTTTTTATTACCTGATTGCCAATTAATCTAGAACAAAATACAGGGTCTTCATTAGATAACTATAAGTATTAGCATATCAGAACTGTTCAAAGGGATTGAAGAATCAGCACTCAATTCCACCATTCCCCTACGATTTGCCCTGTAAATCAATTAAATCTACTTGAAGAGCTCCATTGTAGATTTGAACCCAAAGACAAAGAATTTTTTTAAAAAGGGTTTCTAATAAATCTTCCCATGTGGGGGGGAAAAAAAAAGAAAGAAGAAGGTGAAGAAGAAAATCAGAACAAGGGCAGAAAACCCAATAAAAATTCCTCAAATCCTTCATCTCTTTCTAATGTATTTTCCAATTGATTGATTAATTTTATATATTTACATCTCAAACCTTGCACATATATACCAAAATCTTGAAGCCCAGATAGAAAATTACAAAAGAAACAAACTTTAGGGGCTTGGAAAAATAGTTAGTTTTGATAAAGGGTGTTGCCTTGAAAATTTATTTGGTTTTGATATATAGATCTTAGAAGAATTATGGTGTTCCGAAATTTGAAGATAGAGTGAGATTGGGAGAGAGGACAAACGGAGGGATCTTGAGGGCAAGGGAAAGCCTTGCGCTGGTGAGCTTCACAGAATAAGTGGAATTGAGAGGGTAGTTTCATCATTTAAGATAAATATACTGTGGCAATATCATTGCCCATTGCTCAGCCAAAAATTCGTAATACTAATACTAAGAGTGTTCAAATACGATCCAACCTAAAAATTCAACTCAATCGGAATGAATTTGAGGTTAAATGGGTTGAGTTTTCAAATTTCGTGTTATTTCGAGCAGGTTACTCGATTTTTATAGGATTGGGTTGGGTTTTATTTTTAAAACTCAACCCAACCCAAATAAATTCGAATACCTGATTAATGAAATTTTGTTATTTTTAAATATGATACTAGTATTTGAACTTTTTTCATGTATTTGTTTTTTTTTTTTTTTAAAGTTTAGGATTTCGGATTAACCTAAAAATCTGCTCGACTAATACTTGAGTTGGGTTAAGATGGATTGAGTTACTATATTAGTTGGGTTGAGTTGAGTTGGATTTTAATTTCTTCAACCCAAAAATCCAAATTCGAAAATCTGAAAATCCAAAAACCCGACCCATAAACACTACTATTGGAAAATTGCACGATTGTGGCCTCATTCGCCATGATTTGACAACATCGAAATTGTTAGTTAAAAGTCGCACCAATCAACTAGTACGTGTTCTACTTGTGTTTATTGTACTTGATCCAATTCCTTGCACATATTTAATCATACATAACAGAAATAATATTTATTCAATCGTATTCCTTATTTGGATCTCACGTAGAAAATTTTTTTATTTCTGAATATCATGCTCTCTTGCAGGTACTAACTGACTTTGGTCTTAGCTTCACATCTACTCTTCCAGAAGATAAAGCAGTGGACCTATATTTACTTGAAAGAGCATTACACTTTATGCCTTTTTCTTGTGGAAATATGGTTTGCATTTTACTGTCTTCGGGAAATGTCTATTGTTTGGTACAATAATTTTGTCCTTATAGTGTCATAAAATGTATAGTGCCAAATTTAGCAAATACCGTTCTAAAGATTAATTTCAATAAATAAGTCTTATTATACTCTAAAAAGTGAATTGTTATTATTTTATTATATCTCAAAAATTAATGTTGAATTAAATTATTATTTTAATTTATTAGTGAATTATTATTGTATTATTATCCTTTCTTTGGATGTAATTTTTTCCAACACTTGATTAAATGCGTTGAAATTGGTTGGGAGTGTTCTAACTCAAATTAGATTTAATAGTCATGTGTATGGGAAGTGTTATAATATAGACAAGAATGGTGAATGGATAGAAGTTGATAGCCAAATAGGAAGCAAAAATACAGTTAAATGGGTTGAAATTGGTTGGGAAGTGTTATATCACAGAATAAATATAAAAGTTACGTGTAATGCACATGACTTTTTCTATTTGTGATTGACAAAATTTTTTAAATATGTCCTAAATTGGTAGAAATTAAGTTTGAGAATTAAATGGGTTTTGTTTGAAACTTTGGAAACCAAAATATACCACGACCTAAATGTAACTGAGGGTTAAAATTGTATTTTTCACATTTGAAACTTGAGATTTAACAATCATGTGCTTTATACGCAATTTTTTTCGTTTGTATTTAATGAAAATTTTAAATTTGTTCTAAATTGGTTGAAATTATAAAGTTTGAAAACTAAATATATTTGCCTAAAATTTTAGGGACCAAGATAGACTACCACTCATGAATACGGATTAAGGAGTTTATCCCATCTACTACAAATTGGATCTATATAAGAATTTTTCCAAATTTTGAAGGATAAAATTCCGTTTTCCCTATGGAAAATTTAAAGTGCAAAACAAAATCTATTATGATATTATCCGCACATTACAAATCCCTAATACCACTAATTCTCTCTGTACCTTCTTCTTCTCTAAAAACTAAAGCTCCTGCAATCCTTAACCTTAACCTTTCCAGATCTCTTTGCCCCTAACCACACCCAAAATTGCTCGGCTCGAACATGAGGACACGTGGCAGAATTTGCCGATCTCCTGAATGTGAGTGACGTCGATTCTGAACCAAACTGACTACTATTCGACTAAGGAAGTTTGGCCTGTACACATAACAATTCGACTTACAATCATGACAGAAATCTAACATAAGTTGGTCGGCAGTCTAATAGTACGGTAGCTCGGTAGGTCGGACATGTAATAGTAGTACAACAATCCTTATTATGGGCTCATTGTCCCCTAGATACTATAAATATTTCACTTAGCAACACTTGTAAGGGACATGGGGAAAAACATCAAACATTGTATTTAATACTCAGAGCAATAACACTGATCGTCTTCCCTCAAAAGCATTTGATCTTTGGCTTACCTCTTTAATTATAATTCCTTCACCTCAATCTTTTAAGTTCATCTCAGTAATACAGATTAATTTTGGTATCATCAATTGGTGCCGTATGTGGGAAACTTGACACAAAAAGTCAATTTCCACTTTCATCAAGATCATAGTAAAAAGGCCTAGGAAAAATCAAAACTGAAACTCAACACAAAAGACTGAAACTCATTCATCATCTACTCCTTTGCTACTAGAAAATGCCTATTTTTCTCAAACATTTGCTCCTAAAGGGAAGAAATGTTCTAGTTCCTTATTAACAATTTTCAAGAAATAAAAAGCTTCGTTGAAAATCAACAAACAACTACAGATGATAGTGCCACTAGTTCTCATCGCCTTCAAATGGCTTTATCCCCGTCCCACGGCGAGAAAGATCTATTTTGATCGAATAGCTCCTAATCCTAAGAGGATGGAGGGCTTAGCTATAGAAGTTGAGGGTGAGAACCTACAAGATAATGAATTAATGGCTAAGGTGGATCAACGTATACAAGAACTCCTAGGAAAGAAGCCCAATTCCAACCTTGGAGTTATTGATCGTTGATAAAGATCCGTTCATTCCTGCCAAACAAAATGAATAGATTCCATCCCATATTAAATAGCCTGATTTGGATACTTACAAAGGAACTAACGACCCCACAAATCACATTGCACATGTCTCCTTGGTATCTAGACACATCTTCGGAATACTCGGACACCATAACCTGCAAGTTATTTGCAACCACGCTCAGGGAATCGACTCAAAAATGGTTTAAAGAATTACCTCCAAGGTCATTAGATTCTTTTACTGACCTTGCGAAGAAGTTCTTAAGGCATTTCAGGAGCCGAAAAACCATACAAAGGGAAGCTTCTCATTTATTGAGCATGCAACAAAGGCAAGATGAGTCATTAAAGCAATATATCAGATGCTTTAATAATGAAGTTATTCACAACAGAAGTGCCACTGAGGTAGTACTGATAGCGGCCTTCATGAGCAAAATTTGACCTGGGATGTTCAACGCTGACATTGCTTCCTCTGTACCAAAGACGTTTAGAGAGCTGCTAGAGAGGACAAATGATTACATTCATGGAGAGAAGTCAAATCATGCCAAGAGAGAATTACAAGAACCCCTAGACAAGCCTCAAAAAAATTAAGAAAAGTCTACTGATCCCAGCAAAAAGAAGCACACTGAGCCAATCATTCACACTTGTCGACCTATCACAATTTCAAGTTAGTGGTCCTCCAGTTTCAATAAATCGAGTGTCAGAAGTTTCCTCATTTCGATGGTTCTCCTTGATGAGGATTTTACTCCTCTCAACACTCCAAGAAAGGAGATCTTGTATCAAGTTCATTATACGGGGATCATAGAACCTCTAGCACCCATCCGATCATAGTTCCATCGTAGAAATCGATCCAAATATTGTGCTCATCATGACGATCATGGCCATGACACCGAGAGTGTAATGATCTCAAGATCAAAATTGAGAGAGCAATAAAGGGTGGTCATTTGCAAGAATACATCCACAAAATTGCCAATCAATTCTACGAAAATGACAAAAGACCCATCTTCAATGAAAGACCTTCTCGACAGAACTATGGGTCCAAAATGCCCAGACTAACAACTAGAGAGGATCATCTCAGAACAATGATGATGTGGCTAGAGTCATAGCCACTATTGCTGGAGGAACCACTAACGGAGATTCCTCAAACCTTTGCACAAGGAAGATGTACGCCTGAGGTTTGGCTAGGGAAGGAAGAAGCCCCCAGAGATCACGTTCGGTTTGAATATCAACTTCACTGAAAGCGATCCGATACCAGATTGGATAGCCCATGCTGACCTGATAGTCATTCATGTCATGATCGGAGATTTTAGAGTTCACAAGGTATTCATCGACAGCGGAAGCTCGGTAGATGTCATCTACTGGCATGCCTTGGAAAAGATGGAAATGGATCCTACCCAGATTCGACCCATCAGAACACCATTAGTAGGATTCACTGGAGATACGACTGATGCCTAGGCATCCATCATGTTGCCATTGACCTTAAGAGAGGCACCGCATTCCCGAACTAAAATGTTGAATTTTACACTGGTCAAAAAGAGTTCGGCCTACAACATGAATCTTAGCTGACCTTCCCTATATACCTTTATTGTCCTACCATCTATGTACCATCTCGGCATCAAATTTGCCCTTTGAGATGGTACAGCAGGACAGGTATGGGGAGACCATCTCCTACTGAGAAGCCAGGGAATATTTCATGATGACTATCTGAAAAAATATAATGAACAGGTTGGCTGAACAAAATCATTCATCCAACCCAGGTCTTCACTCTGATCCCAAGCTAACAGCAAAATCATCCCGAAAAATTACTGATTCTGCTGAGAATGAGAAGGAAAAATTATCCATTGAAGAAATTTCTTTTGATGACGAATTCCCAGAAAGAAAACTGAGAATGTATGCTAACCTACCACTTAACTTTAAAGAGGCACTGACCAAAATTTTGTATCAATTCAGAGATGTTTTTGCTTGGTCTCCCGAAGATATGCTAGGGATCCCCTCGAGAAATCATAGAGCTCAAACTTGGAATCGACCCATCTCAAAAACCCGTAAGGCAAAAGAAAATACTCTTTGGGCCAGAACGTAGTCAGGTTACTGACAGGGAGGTCGACAAGCTACAAGTAGCTTGGATAATTAGGGAGGTATTTTACCCTACTTGGCTATCCAATCCTGTATTAGTGCCAAAGCCAGACACCATTGGAACTGGCGAATCATGGATTTAAATAAAGCCTGTCCTAAGGATAGTTATCCTTTGCCTCGAATTGATATAGTGGTAGATTCACTTGTAGGATTCAAGATAGAATACTTTTTAGATGCATACAAAGGACATCATTAGATATTCCTCAGCAAAAAAAAATGAAATAAAAATAGCTTTCATCACTGACAAAGGCATTTATTGCTATCAAACTATGCCCTTCGGCCTGAAAAATGTTGGGGCCACATATCAAAGATTGGTCAACAAACTTTTCAAAAACCAGATAGTGCGAAATATGGAAGTTTATGTCGATGATATGGTTGTTAAAAGCCAAACATATGAAGACACTCTCTCAGATCTCCGAGAAGTTTTTTTAATAATGAGATTAGTAAATCTTCTACTGAACCCCCTAAAATGCGCCTTCGAAGTTCCATCGGGAAAATTCCTCTGGTTCATGATTTTTGAAAGAGGAATTGAGGCAAATCTGAAGAAAATACAAGCAATTATTGACATGGGGGCCTAACCTCTTCAAACCATAAAATAAGTACAATGCCTGACTGGGTGAATGGCTGCTCTTAACCGATTCTTATCTAAGTCGGTAGAGCGAGGACTTCCTTTCTTCCAGGCTATCACAAAAGCCAGGGACTTCAAATGGACCGAACAATGTCAAAAAGCCTTATAAGAACTTAAGCAATATCTGACCAGGATGCCATGCTTAACAACACCTGTCAAAAATGAAAATTTGGTCTTGTCCTTGTCAGCAACTCATTTTGCTATCAGTGCTGTCCTAGTATCTGAACGGGACAAAGTTCCATGACCAATCTACTTTGTCAGCAAAGTTCTACAAGGACCGAGCAGAATTACACTAACATTGAAAAAGTGGCATTCACTTTGGTAGTTACTGCACGAAAATTAAGGCCATATTTTCAAAGCCACACCATCTTGGTCAATACAAACTTCCCTCTCAAGACAATATTGACTAAGCTTGATGTGCTAGGGTGAATATTCAAGTGGTGCATCGACTTCTCCTTGAGTGTGACCTCAAATTCCAACCAAGAACAGTAATTAAAGCATAGGCACTCAATGATTTCGTCGTTGAAAGTATTGTGCCTAACAGCTTATTCTTGAACATCAACAAGAAAGTTGAGAATCATCTGACCTGGGAATTTTATGTTGATGGGTCATCCAATGAAGTCAGTTATGGAGCTGGAATTGTCATTAAAACACCCGAAAGGGATCAGCTCACATATGCTATTCGGTTCGGGTTTCAGGCGACCAACAATGAAGCCGAATATGAAGCATTGATCACAGGAATGAAGCTTGCCTGAGAATTAAGAGCTCGAGTCCTTCGAATAAATAATGACTCCTCAATTGCAGTCAATCAGATTCTCTACAATTTTCAAGCTCGGGTAGTCATACTTCAGATGTATCTCGAAAAGGTACGACAATTTAGACAAATTTTTTGAGAAGTCGAGTTCATCAAAATTCCTCGAACAAAGAATATATATGCCGATGCCTTGTCGAAACTCACTACATCCAGCTTTATACTCTCATCTAACAAAAAAAGTGTTGGTTGAAGTGAAGGCTCAGCGAACTATAGACGAGCAATAAAAATCACAAATTGATGAAGAACCAAATTGGATGACCCTCATCATTGAATATTTGACCAAAAAAATCCCAGATGGCCGAGTTCAAGTGAGAAGATTATGTATCCAAGCTACGAAGTATGAATTGCATCAAGGGATATTGTATCAATGGTCATATCTCAACCCTCATCTCTGATGCTTAGCTCCAGCAGAAGAAAATTGTATTTCGGGAAACTCATAAAGGAATATGTGGTAGTCATATAGGGGCTTGGAGCTTGGTCTGAAAAGAAATGCTTATGGGATACTATTGGCCAACGATATATCATGATGCAACTCAAATTCTCAAATATTTCCGTAAGTGCCAGGTACATGCTCTTATTATCTGGAAGACTGCTGCGGAGATGACATTTATTCTTGGGTCTTGGCCTTTCCAGTAGTGGGCCCTGGACATTCTCGGATCATCTGTCTCTTCCTGAAAGGATCTAGAAATTTCAAATTCTAGATCGTGGCAGTCGATTATTTTTTGAAATAGATTGAAGTCTTGCCACTTCGATCAATTTCTAGGGAGAATGTGAAAAAATTCTTTTGGAAGAACATTGTCTACCAATATGGAGTACCTCGAGACTTTATTACAGAGAATGAGACTCAGTTCGTTGGAAGGCCTTTTAAACATTTTTGTGAAGAACAGGGGGTACAAATGCATACTTCCTCAGTAGCTTATCCTCAAGCTAATGGCCAAGCTGAGCTCTCCAATCGTGTTTTGTTGATCGGACTCAAAACTCGAGTAGACCGAGCTAAGGGATCATGGGTTGAGGAGCTACCAAGTGTCTTGTGGTCCTGCTGAACCACTCCACGAACTTCACATGAAGAAACACCATTCATCCTTGTATATGGTACAGAGGCTGTCATCCCTCCCGAGACTGGTATGTGATCCGCAAGAACCCAAAGTTCATTCCAAACTAACAATGATGAATTTTGAGTCTCGCAGAGAAGACTTGGATCTCCTAGAAGAACAAAGACTGATTCCAGCCGTTCCAGAAGCAACATACAAATAGTGTCTCAAGAAATATTATGACTATGCCGTTGATTAAACTATTTTCGACCGGCAGACCTAGTCCTTCAAAAAAATGAATTCAACTGAACAAAAGGATGTCATAAATTTACTGAGAATTGGAAAGGCCCTACCAAATAATAGAAGCTTAACCATCAGGATACTACAAGTTGCCTGATCAATTTGGACGAATTATTCCCCGAGCATGGAATGTTATTAACTTTAAAAAGTACTACAGGGGAATATAAATAAAGTAGATTATTTTCATTCATCCTCGATCAAAATAGTTTTGAATACATTTTCCTCTGTACGAGGGTCTACAAACACATCACCTAGTTTGGTGATGATAGCCTTATCCACATTCTCATTGTAGTCTACGAAAGAAGAAAAATCTAAGGAAATGCCCGAATGCCTCTTCTTAACCTCTTATAAAGCTTCTCGAAGTAGCCTAAAGTGCAAGATTGCAGACAAAATGTCATCAAATCGTTCCTTAAAGCTGAAGAACCTAAATATTGGTTAACATGTTTAACCAACTAAGAAGAAGAAGACGCAACTTGATCAGACTTTAGATAATCGACCTCTGACTTATATTTATCCACTTCCTCTTGCTTCATCTTGAAGTTACCTGGTCAGATCATCTACTTACTCCTTCAGATCTTTCAGTTCCTCTTCAAGACCTCCTGGCTCTTCATCCGAGGAGGAGGATGTGTCACTTGGATTTAAAGCACCCCGAGACTGTAATCGCTGCTTCAAGGCCTCTTCACTTGCAATTAACTTCTGAAGCATATCTTTTAGTTGCTCAACTTGCTTTTCAAGCACCAGGCAACGCCGATGTTCCTCACTCATAGCATTTTTGCGCTACAAGAAGAAAAAATATGTTAAAAAAACTTTACCACATAAAAAGATTGAGCAGCCTCAGATTGTAGTTGAGCAGTGGGAAGATCATCCGCATATTGATTGGTCTCGTTCTGTGAATGCATTATCAAGCCAATTATTAGCAACCCAAGCATGCTAGCCACGATTTCATGATCAATATTTCTGATCGACTGAACTGTTCTAGCTATCCAAGGAAGTTTCTGAGAGCCACTAGAGACCCACTCTTCCTCGGGAGTCCAGTCCTGAGCTCCTGGAGCTGCACACTAGGCAGTCACTTTGTTATTACTTAGAACATAAAAGGCTCTAGATTTATACGACCAAGGACAAAATGCACCACCTAGAACTGGCAAGACAAAATAAGGAGTTCGAATAAGAGGAACTAAAGGAAGAATAAAAAAAAGAATCTAAGATATCTCTACTCTTACGCTAACGAGTAGCCAAGGAAGGGACTATGGTATTTTCCTCTTCGGTCTCTTTCACTGAAGCCAGTCTAGACCTTTTTCTCTTCGGAACAATAGCAGCAGCAGCAGCAGGAGCTTTTCCCTTCTTATTGACCGATGCTGAACTACTGCTACCTCCCGTCCCTCGAGAGGTCCATAGGAAAATGATCCATTATTTGTACAAGCTTGAGAACAGCCGGTCGAGAGTCTTTTTCAGTCGAAATGGACAATATCGACTTTACCCGAGCCCTTAATCAAAAGAACAAGAAGAAGATAAGTCGAGAAGAGAAGATTATGAATATATATGAAGTTCAAATATTAATATTTACATGCATTAAAATTCTGAGGAACAGTCGTTCCCTCGATAAGATCTGCCTGGATTAGTAAATTACGATCTACTGTTGAATTTTTACCCCCAAAAAGAACAGCCGAACCAGATTGGTCAATTCTTGTCACCCAAGACAAGATTCGGGATCTAGTTCTCCTAGGGGATCTAAATTCAAGATAGGGTGTCTATCAGAAAATGATTACTTCATCTTGACCTCTCTCATATCAACCTGAGTAGCAAAGAAAAAAATTGGACTTCTAATTCTTTATTGAGCTCGGCATATCAGAAGCAATACTGGCCCTCTTCGAACTGTCAACGAAGTAGTAAAAACCAAACTTCTTTCCCTTTCTCTACACCACCTTATAAAAACACCTAAATCCGTGTGTAGATGTCGTAATATCTGAATACTTGCATATTAAGGCAAAAGTAATAAGGAGTCGGAAAGAATTCGCCATCAGTTGAGACAAGAAGATTCCAAAAAAGAAGCACAAAGACAAAAGGATTTCATAAAATGGAAATAGAAGACCTGTCCTAAGTTGATCTTCAAAAATCGTGACAAACCCATCAGGACGGTTGTGTGCCCTGTCCTCTTCATCCGAAATTTGAATAGCCATGATGTCTGGAATTTGATAATTGGCTTTCAGATGAGGAATATCTTCAACTTCAGGGTGGATTTAGTATCCACCGTAGCAGGAGCCTACTTAGAGAGAGGAGATGAAGGAGAAGAGCCCTCAAACATGGGAACCGAGCTTATAGGCTGAGTCTGAACAACCATCATATTGCAAGGAAAAGCCATATGAAAATTAGAAAGTTTGAAAATCAGAAGGTCAAGATATTGGAAGATGTAAGGAAATTTTTGAAAGCAAGCTGTAAAAGAAAATATGGAAATGGAGTATTTATGAGCCAATTTGAATTCTTGAAAACTTCAATGGTAATGGGTTAGAAATAACTACCCCTACATTAAACGTGCCTAATAATTAGGACACGTCTTTTCATAAAAGGTCATAACTCATGACGGTTAAAAAGAAGCATCAGTTCTCTTGTGATTAGAAAGAACAAAGGCCGACCTGACAAAATATCTGGAACAGATCGGCCGAATGAGGGATTAACCCGCCGAAGAGCTTCAAGTCGCTCTAAGTCCCTAATTCGATGACTTCAACTAAATGTCTGGCTCGCCAAAGTGCACAAGTAGCCATTTTAGAAATGAACATGCTCGATCACAAACTAAGATTTTGAAGAATAAGTTGTTCTTTATTAAAGAATAACTCACATGAAAAGATCTGATTTAATCCTAAAATGAATTGATCGGAAAATGAATTACAAGAATTTCAGAAAAAGTATGAAATTATTACATAAAGTAGAAAGTTACAAGAATAAAAATGATATTTTATTACATTCTTAAAGGAAAGTTACAAGACCCTATTCTACTTCTGTTGATCTCCTTCAACCTGCTCTACTAAAAGGTCTTCAACCGAGGTAGGAGTTCTTGTTACATCTTGATTGTCGAAATAAAGAAAGGTTAGAGGATCTACATCAAATATTTCTGCATCAAAAGAGAGACAAAGTCAACAATTCATGCAATCTATCAGGCCTGAAATATTTACCTCTTATTCGGGTATTTCTATTTCTGCCTCTTCTTTTTCTCCTACTGCCTCAACATGTTCCACTAAAAGTACACTCTGATTCAAAGAGGCAGTAGTTCGAGGTCTCCTAAAGGTTCTACCAACTCGGTCATCCTACGAAAGAGGCAGTTGGGTCACATAAATCGAAGCTCTCCTTCTCTATAGCCAGCTCGGGAAATTGCACTTTTATGTCGTCTAAGGCTTTATTAAAACCCGCCTTAGTGCTCATCGTGCAAAATTTCCCTAAGATCATCTTCATTATGTAATTCTGAGCACATTGCAAGTTGCTAAACCATAGATATCAGTCCTAGTTTAATATTGAAATTATTTGCCAGAACGGGAGGCGGTATAATTGTGAAACCCAGTATTTTAATAGCCTTGTTCTTTGATTTTAATTGGTTTAAAATGTTTTTCATATTATTTTTAGTCATAAAGTACTTCAACTTATTCGTTTTTCAATTCGGCAAATTTTTAGATTTACGCGATTTCGGTACTGGAGGGTAAACTTCTGTCAAAAGTTGGATTAAGTGTAATTAGTGCATTTGGTGTGTGAGTGTTGTAATATGGCTGATTTATAATGTTAATTTAGTAGCAAAAAAATTAGTTTTTGGGTTAAATAGTCAACTTGGAGACTATTTGGTCAATGGGAACTATTTGGGTCAACCTTGGAATTTCTTTTTAGTCTTCTTCTTGTTGTTTTTCTTCCTCATTTTCTCCAGCTGCTGGCCGAACTCTCTTCCTCCATTTTCTCCAAAAAATTTAAGAGAATCTTGGATTTCAAGTAGGAATCACTTGGAAGGTAAGATTTTATGTATTTTAGCATTTATGGCTTATGGGCTTTATGATCCAAGCTTTAATTTCAAGTTTTGTAGGATTCTTTATGGCTGAAAATAAACCCTCTTTGCAGCCTTATAAGTTATGATTTATGTATGTTATGGGTTGTTTTTAGTGTTCTGGAGGTTGGGAAGTGATTATACATCTTGATTTTTAACAACTTTCCATGGTTAGATTACAAATTTTAAGATTATGAGTTAGGGTTTTGTCTACCATATGTGGCCTAGAGTGTTATGCTATGAATGCTTATGTCTATGCACATAATGATGTTTTAGAAGTGTTTTAAAGTTAGTTTGGATAGGAATTGAGACTTGAAACCAAGTGGAATTGATTTCCCTTCATTTTGTAAGTAAGCGGAAGTTTGGCGCAACTAGGATAATTTGGATAATTGGTTATGTTTGAAGGATCTTTAATGATCTTTTGATGGTTTTAAGTGTTATTCCTTGGTAGTGGGTTGGATAGGAAGCATGTTTGAATCATGCGTGTGGCTAATCGGTAAAAATTTCAGTTTGGTAGTAAAGAGGAATTCCACCCATAGGTTGTTGCTCTAATGTTGTAATAGAGTTAATTGTAGTGGTTATGGGGTATGGATTGTTGTGGAATGCTATTGATATAGTCCCGGCTATTGCTCCGGTGAATCTTTCCGTTTATGGATTTTGTTGGTTGGTTGAATATGTTGTTTTGAATTGGGTTGTAACCAAGGTCCCTTGAATACCTTGGAAATGGATTTTGTTGGTTGGTTGAATATGTTGTTTTGAGTTGGGTTGTAACCAAGGTCCCTTGAATACCTTGGAATTGGTCTTTATTGGCATCTAGGATAGCCTAATTATAGCCTAGGGAGAGGCAAAGTTTTTCGGTTTTTCTGGAAAACTGAGCTTATTATCTCCTAATCTAGCTGGAATACGAATTTGAGGGGTTAACTAAGTATTTTGACTGGGGTTTAGTAGCTTGTCGAAGTTGGTCAGAAATTATGAAAAGGTCATTTTTTACCAAAGAGCTGTTGGTGTCGTTTTCTATCGTTTCGCGTCGTTTTCGCTTCCCTAGTCATTCTTTAACTTCTACATCTCTTCTAAGAGTCCTCTTATATTTGTTTTAGGTACCACGCCACCTATTTCGCCGGCGATCGCGTTCAGTGATCATTTGTGCAGTTTTTGCTTTGATAGGTGGGTAACATAGACCCTCTTCCACTTGTATTTTGTTTAACGACTTTCGAAATATGTTTGGATGGATTTTAAAATGTGTATGATGTTTGGAACTGCACTTTTACCAAGTTTTGGAACTATTACATCTGAAATCGGGACCAAGCTATTTTATGTTAATCAAATGATATGTTTGCAAACTCTTTTGATATGAAAGCATTTTATGACTGTTTTGGCTCATAGGTGACCTAAGTATATAATTTTGGATGTGTTTGGAAATGTTTGATTTGTGGAGAACCGGTTCTATAGTCAGATCCATGGGACGCCATGGTGACTGCTGTGAATGTTTTGAACTAATTGACTGCGGGGTCTTGCGATGGGATAACTTGACCTCCCGGTCAGACTAGTAGGTGTAGTAGATTACTAGATCTGACTAGTACTGTAGGTCATACTTTTGAGCCTAAAAGATACTCATGCTATTTTATTATATTCTGGATTGAAACTGTACTTGGATTTGTTCGCTATGCTTTAGCATACTATGTTTTGAAATGATTGGATCTTTTTGGCTACGCTATGCTTTAGCATACTATGTTTTGAAATGATTGGATCTTTTTGGCTACGCTATGCTTTAGCATACTATGTTTTGAAATGATTGGATCTTTTTGGCTACGCTATGCTTTAGCATACTATGTTTTGAAATGATTGGATCTTTTTGGCTACGCTATGCTTTAGCATACTATGTTTTGAAATGATTGGATCTTTTTGACTATGTTTTGGACATGCCTGACGTTTAAATGGCATGAGACATTTTAGAAACTATACACTTATGATGTGTATAATTGACAGTTTCTAAAATGTCTCATGCCATTTAGAAACTGTCTCTTATACACATCTTTCACAAATGTGTATTATCTTTATGTTTTCTTTTTATCGAAATGCTTGGCCTTATTTGATCTAGCTTTTATGATATCCACTGAGCTAGTTATGCTCATCCACGTGATTTATAATTTTTCAGATTAGGTGCTCGTTTTTGACTCTCCACCGCGTTAGCAGCTTTTAGATTTTCTCCAGATTCTACATTACTGGTAGGACTCTGCGGATAATCTTCCAAGATTCTCTTTTGTTTGGAGAGGGGTAGTGTATTAGATAGGTTTTGTATCGATGAACATTGTTTTTGTTGTAGCATCTTTTGAATAAGAAGGAATTTTGAAATTCGTATTTTTGTGTAAAATGAAATATTCGGTTTTATAGTTAAGAAATGGTTTGATGGTTCTATTAAATTGCGGTTAAGTTTGTTGCTCTGTTCGTTTGTGCCTTGCGCTTTGGACTGCAGTGTGCCATTAGCGCGGCGTGTTATGGTCCCGTTTTTGGGGCGTGACATTTAGTGGTATTAGAGCATAGGTTTGAATCCTAAGTCCAGTAATAGGTATTCGATGAGTCTTTCGAGGTTTAAATCGATGTACTCGGGTTTAGAATTATATAAGATTCTGTTTTGTTCGCGGCATTACAGGATCTGTGGAATTCTTTGACCTGGAGTTATTGATTGACTTGTTTTGGGGGATTTTGAGAGGTCCTTGCTTATTTAATCTTTGTTGTACCTCTTTTGTTGATTCTTGAAGAGTTATTCTTTGCTCATGATTCCGTCTTTGACTCTTATCAGCTAGATGTTTTCTTAGATGTCTGTCCGATAAACCTAGATGGTTAGAGGATCCTTATAGAGTGGGGACCCAGACGGGAAGGTTATGAAGTCAAGGGACACTTCTATAGTCAAAAGATAACCAATAAACATTTATACACCTTATTCATTACCGATAACCGACTTTGATCTTGATTTTGGGTTTGGATTGGTTGGCGGCTATTGGTGTGACGATTAATTGTATAGAGAGGTATGTGATGTTTCAGATGCCTGGTTTAGAACAGCGATTTTTCGTGGGAATGAAAAGAAGCCCAATAGTAGGATTCCGATTATATCAGCAGTGAAGGCGTTTAAGGCCTTAGATAGGGGTTGTGAGAGCTATTTGGCTTATGTGATAGACTCTGATAAAGTAGAGCCAGGCATTGAGGATATCCAGCTTTAAAGACAACTCCTATTAACAACCTTATACCTTAAAACTCTTCAGACCACTGGGGGGTAGAATGTGAAACCCAGTATTTTAATAGACGAAACTTTGTTTAAGGGGGGTAGAATGTGAAACCCAGTATTTTAATAGCCTTGTTCTTTGATTTTAATTGGTTTAAAATGTTTTTCATATTATTTTTAGTCATAAAGTACTTCAACTTATTCGTTTTTCAATTCGGCAAATTTTTCGATTTACGCGATTTCGGTACCGGGTAAACGGGTCAAAAGTTGGATTAAGTGTAATTAGTGCATTTGGTGTGTGAGTGTTGTAAGATGGCTGATTTATAATGTTAATTTAGTAGCAAAAAATTAGTTTTTGGGTTAAATAGTCAACTTGGAGACTATTTGGTCAATGGGAACTATTTGGGTCAACCTTGGAATTTCTTTTTAGTCTTCTTCTTGTTGTTTTTCTTCCTCATTTTCTCCAGCTGCTGGCCGAACTCTCTTCCTCCATTTTCCCCAAAAATTTTCTTGGATTTCAAGTAGGAATCACTTGGAAGGTAAGATTTTATGTATTTTAGCATTTATGGCTTATGGGCTTTATGATCCAAGCTTTAATTTCAAGTTTTGTAGGATTCTTTATGGCTGAAAATAAACCCTCTTTGCATGCTTATAAGTTATGATTTATGTATGTTATACACATTTTTAGTGTTATAAGGTTGGGAAGTGATTGGGGTTGATTTTTAACAACTTTCCATGGTTAGATTACAAATTTTAACAGAGGTAAGTGATTATGAGTTAGGGTTTTGTCTTCCATATGTGGCCTAGAGTGTTATGCTTTGAATGCTTATGTATATGCACATAATGATGTTTTAGGAGTGTTTTAAAGTTAGTTTGGATATGAATTGAGACTTGAAACCAAGTGGAATTGATTTCCCTTCATTTTGTAAGTAAGCGGAAGTTTGGCGCAACTAGGATAATTTGGATAATTGGTTATGTTTGAAGGATCTTTAATGATCTTTTGATGGTTTTAAGTGTTTCCTTGGTAGTAGGTTGGATAGGAAGCATGTTTGAATCATGCGTGTGGCTAATCGGTAAAAATTTCAGTTTGGTAGTAAAGAGGAATTCCACCCATAGGTTGTTGCTCTAATGTTGTAATAGAGTTCATTGTAGTGGTTATGGGGTATGGATTGTTGTGGAATGCTATTGATATAGTCCCGGCTATTGCTCCGGTGAATCTTTCCGTTTATGGATTTTGTTGGTTGGTTGAATATGTTGTTTTGAGTTGGTTCAATTGTTGTAACCAAGGTCCCTTGAATACCTTGGAAATGGATTTTGTTGGTTGGTTGAATATGTTGTTTTGAGTTGGGTTGTAACCAAGGTCCCTTGAATACCTTGGAAGATTTTATTGGCAGGAGGATAGCCTAATTATAGCCTAGAGAGAGGCGAAGTTTTTCGGTTTTTCTGGACCTACTAAGCTTATTATCTCCTAATCTAGCTGTAATAAGAATTTGAGGGATTAACTAAGTGTTTTGACTGGGGTTTTAGCTTGTCGAAGTTGGTCAGAAATTGTGAAAAGGTCATTTTTGACCAAAGAGCTGTTGATGTCGTTTTCTATCGTTTCGCGTCGTTTTCGCTTCCCTAGTCATTCTTTAACTTCTACATCTCTTCTAAGAGTCCTCTTATATTTGTTTTAGGTACCACGCCACCTACCGCCGGCGATCGCGTTCAGTGATCATTTGTGCAGTTTTTGCTTTGATAGGTGGGTAACAAGACCCTCTTCCACTTGTATTTTGTTTAACGACTTTCAAATATGTTTGGATGGATTTTAAAATGTGTATGATGTTGGAACTGCACTTTTACCAAGTTTTGGAACTATTACATATGAAATCGGGACCAAGCTATTTTATGTTAATCAAATGATATGTTTGCAAACTCTTTTGATATGAAAGCATTTTATGACTGTTTTGGCTCATAGGTGACCTAGGTATATAATTTTGGATGTGTTTGGAAATGTTTGATTTGTGGAGAACCGGTTCTATAGTCATCCATGGGACGCCATGGTGACTGCTGTGAATGTTTTGAACTAATTGACTGCGGGGTCTTGTGATGGGATAACTTGACCTCCCGGTCAGACTAGTAGGTTTAGTAGATTACTAGATCTGACTAGTACTGTAGGTCATACTTTTGAGCCTAAAAGATACTCAATCAATAACTCCAGGTCAAAGAATTCCACTGTACTTGGATTTGTTCGCTATGCTTTAGCATACTATGTTTTGAAATGATTGGATCTTTTTGGCATACGCTATGCTTTAGCATACTATGTTTTGAAATGATTGGATCTTTTTGGCTACGCTATGCTTTAGCATACTATGTTTTGAAATGATTGGCCTGACGTTTAAATGGCATGAGACATTTTAGAAACTACTTATGATTATGTTTTATTGACGTTTAAATGGCATGAGACATTTTAGAAACTGCTTCAAATGTTATTATCTTTATGTTTTCTTTTTATCGAAATGTTTGGCCCCATTTGAAGAGCTTTTATGATATCCACTGAGCTAGTTATGCTCACCCCACGTGATTTATAATTTTTCAGATTAGGTGCTCGTTTTTGACTCTCCACCGCGTTAGCAGCTTTTAGATTTTCTCCAGATTCCACATTACTGGTAGGACTCTGCGGATAATCTTCCAAGCTTCTCTTTTGTTTGGAGAGGGGTAGTGTATTAGATAGGTTTTGTATCGATGAACATTGTTTTTGTTGTAGCATCTTTTGAATAAGAAGGAATTTTGAAATTCGTATTTTTCACAAGCTTGTGTAAAATGAAATATTCGATTTTATAGTTAAGAAATGGTTTGATGGTTCTATTACATTGCGGTTAAGTTTGTTGCTCTGTTCGTTTGTGCCTTGCGCTTTGGACCGGTGTGCCATTAGCGCGGCGTGTTACGGTCCCGTTTTTGGGGCGTGACAATAATGCTAGACTGTGCTCCTCAAAAGTAGGTTGGGTGTAGTCTCCCAACGGTGTGTTGTACTATGGAGGCATGTTCCGACCTTTATCCGCATATTCCTCATCCATTTCTACCTGCTCACGATCAATTTGTGGTATTTCTTGCTGTCCCACATGTTGATGTGGATCCCTTTCATTAGCTATGTCTACCTATTGCTGTAAAGCTTGCCTTCTTCATTGCCTAGAGGTTCTGTCTACTTCTAAATTAAATTCAACTAAGGTTCAACCAGACCTATGCATAAACTATAGGCACAAGAAAATTGTTACAGGCACCATTTTAAATAGCACAATAACCAGTAGAAAATAAATGGTTACCAAGAAATGGCTCACGAAAAATTAATTAGAAAATAAAATAACAGAAAATAAAATTCTAAATTAAGTATTATTTTAGCGTCTCAATATTGCCACAACAAATTCTTGGCAACAGTGCCAAAAACCTAACACGTGTTGGAAAAGTTTCAAATTCCTTATCCCACACTTCCACTAATTCCTTAAGTATATGCTTATCAAGGTAGCAGGATGAGCAAGGTCGATTCCACGATGACTTGGTACGAGTACCAAGAGCCTAATTCAACTTCTATTTAGACGATCGATTTATAATGATTTGGTAATGAAAATTAATTTTTACAAAAATAAAGAAACAAATTAAAAGAACTAAAGATCAAGAGTGCAATTAAAATCAAGGAATAAACAGTAACAACTAAGACGAATCGAATGCAAGGCTAGGAATTGTCGAGAGTCAATCAGATAGAAAATCAATCATTTAATTAATCATAGTAATTGTGATTCTATTCCTATATTTCAATCCAACCCCAAAGTTATACTTTTGCTAAATGAATCCTATCAAATTAATTTAAGTAGGGTAGTGAAACCATCTACTAACTTACCCAATTAATCTAAGTCATTAATTCTCTGTAATTCGAATTTTCTTTCGAGAAACTCGGCGAATCAACTAATTAAATCTCTCAACCTAAACTGCAATAATTAGACGAATAAATTAACATCGGTCTTGATGATTCACAAACCTTATTTTGGTGATGACATATGCATTTACCTCTAAAACCAAGCTGTGTTGGTATGCTATATTGTTTGCTGGAAACAGAGCTTTTGGAAGCAGTACAACGTCCGAATAATACTACATTTCTTGGACGAACAGGATCGTTCGATAAAGATTACAACGAACGCAATTCACTGTTCGAACGGATAGTATAAGAGGACAAGTTTTTCAAGCAAATACAACGGACGCACAAGCGCGTCCGAAAGAATATCCCTCGGACGTATTTCTCCCTCCAAAAGAGTGAGGTAGAATCAAGAATTTAAAGCTCTACAAATGTGTACGGACACATCCAATCATCCAAAAGAAGTTTACATCAGACGAAGAAGATTGTCTGAAAGGAAAAATTACCTGATAAAGCATTAAACCTCTCGGACGAGATATACCATTCAATGTGTGAAACTTCCACATACACCTAGTTCGGACGATTGAACGGACGCAAGCTCGGCCATCCGAACGGCATCCACTATTCACTTATTTGAGATCGGACGCTGGGTCAGACACACAACAATAACATTGAACTTCCAAAACCCATAACGGCTAGTTTTTGAGCATTTATTATTGATCCGTTGAGAGGTGGTTACAACCCAATTTATTGCTACTATAAATACCAACTTTGATGATATTGTAAAATGAATCTTATGCATTGAATACAAGCAAGAAAAAAAGCAATTTGAGTACAAATTAGCTATTGAGCAATATTGTGTTAGTGTGTACTTTAGAAGTGCTATACAAAAATATTGAGTGGAGTGATAATCTTGTACAAAAGTGAGGTTGAGAGTAAAATTACTCTTGGCTAAACTAAAGAGAATTAGTGTGAGAAAGGATTGTCCTGCTTTGTGTACATTTGAAGATTATTGGCTCACCAAATTTGAAGGAGAATTCTAATGGATTAACACTTCAAGCTTGGTAGCTTGGAAGTGTTGTTTGTCTAATCTCTTTCTTTACCTTTTATATACTTCATAAGCTTAATGCATTTTATCTCTATCAAACTATTTATTAGTGAAAAAGATTTTATAAGTGCATATTTTGCAAAGTAAATATTAAGAAACCTAATTCACCCCCCTCTTAGGTTGCTTTGGGGCCAACAATTGGTATCAGAACGATGGTCTCTTTATTGTGCTTAGATTGTATTTTAGTAAAGATCCATTATGGCAACCAATAATGCTTTATTCTTTAAGGGTCAATCTATCACAAGACCCCCTATGCTTAATGAAGTAAACTTTATTAGTTGGAAAGATAGAATGAAAATATTTTTGCAATCCATTGATATTGACTTGTGGTATGTTGTAAATGATGCCTCACAGACAAGGTCCTTTTGAAGCTACCATCATTGATGATCATACAAATAGAAGAAGAGAAAAGACAAGGGATGAGCTCACTCCATAAGACAAGGCAAACTTGACCTTAAATGCAAAAGCTATGAGTGTGCTATACAATGTCTTGGATGCAAACGAATCAACTCGTGTCAAAAGATGCATTTCTGCTAAAGAAATTTGGGATAAATTGAAGAAAATTCATGAAGGGAGCGATGATGTTCGAGAGCAAAAGAAATCCTTACTTGTTGCCAAGTATGAGTTCTTCAAGATGTAACCACATGAAAATATTGACAAAATATATTGTTCATTAAGGATCTCGAATCCTTGGGTAAGGAGTATTCTTTGGGAGAAAAGAATAGAAAAATCTTGAATGCTCTATCCAAAGAATGGGAGGCCAAAAAAATCACTATAGAGGAGGCTAAGAATTTAAATTCCATGCCTATTGAATAACTCTCTTATATCTTATGAATTAAAACTAAAGGCCAAAGTGGTGGGATGATGAAGAAGCAAGACCAAAAAGGAGCATTGCATTAAAGACTTCTCAAGAAGAAGATGAAAATGGCTCTATCAACCTAGAAGATGAAGATCTTGATGAAGGAGATCTTGCACTCATCACCAAAGGATTTCTCAAACACTACATCAATAAAAGAAGAATGAGAAGAGGTGGAGCTATCAACTCAAATAATTTCAAAGGGAAGACTAAGCTAGAAATGAAAAAGCAAAATGCAGAGTGATTTGAATGCGGCCAACTCGGACGCTTTGCAAATGAGTGTCCTTCCAAGAAGAAAAAGGAAGGAAGAAAGCCCCGCTTCAACAATTTTCAAATCACATGAGATGATTGCAACTCCGAAGGAGAAGTTGAAGAAGAAATGGAGACGGCACAAATGGCATTCATGGCCATTGGTGATGATGAGATAACCTCTAATTATGATTCTAATGATGACAATGATCTTGAAGCTTTCATTTTAAAATTACATGATAGCTTAAAAGAGTCATTATGCTAGAAATAAGGAGTTAGTTAAGAAATCAAATGCTCTATTAAATGCTAACTCTAAACTTTTGAATGAAAACAATAGGTTATCACAAGAAAATAGTTATTTGAAGAAAGAATGCATGTGAAAACAAGGATCAAGGAAGAACAAGCCTCTTTGAAGAAAAGATTGGATGACTTGAATATTCTCTTGCATAGAAAAAAGGAAAATATTGTTGATATGAAAAACAATAGAAATGTTTTGATCAACAAGAACTTTGTCACCTTTAGAAGGAATGACATATGCTTTGTAAAATCAAAATCATCTTTATATGGAAATAAAAATGTTATTTGCAATTATTGTCAACAACATGGACATGTGAAAAATAATTGCTATGTCAAGAGAAATGAAAAACTTGGTATGAATACCGTATGGATTTGTAGTCATTTTACTACCTCTTATGGACCCAAGAAAATGTGGATACCAAAAGTTATCACGTAATTTCTTGTGTAGGAAATGAATATCACCGCATGTAAGGATACCAAATGGTTCATAGATAGTGGGTGCTCAAGACATATGACGGGTGATGCATCTCTCTTCACCAAACTCATATCAAAAAGTAGTGGAAAGGTGACGTTCGGGGATAATATGAAAGAAAAATCAAGTGGTCTTGGTGATGTAGGTAAAAATGGTGAGACCTTGATTAAAAATGTGCTTCTTGTTGATAATTTGAATTACAATCTATTAAGTGTGAGTCAAGTTTGTGATAAAAATATATATATTATTTACCAAACATGAATGTCTAATTCTTGATAAAAATTATGTTGTTTTATTTAAAAGTACTAGGTACAATGATGTTTATGTGATTTATCTTGACAATATTGGTAGTCGCAATGTAAAATGTCTAACCGCTTCTATAGATGATCCTTGAATTTGGCATAGAAAGCTTTGTTATTTCAACATGGATTTAATTGAAAACCTTGCCAAGAAAGAATTGGTGAGAGGATTGCCAATATTGAAGTTTTGAAAAACAATATGTCCGGAATTTGTGATGCATGCCAATTTGGTAAAAAAGTTAAAGTATCTTTGAAACCAAAGAATTGTGTGTCTACTTCCAAACCTTTAGAATTACTACACTTGGACTTGTTTGGTCCAACTCAACATGTTAGTCTAGGTGATAGTAAATATGCTTTTGTGATTGTTGATGATTATTCTAGGTATACTTGGGTATTATTTCTTGTTCACAAAAATGAAGCTTTTGAAAATTTTGTGAAATTATTTTCCAAAATTCAAAATTTGTTGAATTTAAAAATCATCCATTTGGGAAGTGATAATGGAGCCGAATTTAAATTCGAAGGTTTCCCGAATTTTGTGATCACAACGGTATTTCACATGAATTTTTGGGTGTTAGAGTGCCTCAACAAAATGGTGTTGATGAAAGGAAAAATAGAACACTTCACGAGGCCACTAGAACTATGATTAGTGAATGTAATTTACCAAAAATTTTTGGGCTGAAGCCGTTAACACGGCTTGTTATGTTATGAATTATGTGTTTTGTTAAGGCCTATTTTAAATAAAACACCTTATGAACTCTTGTTTTGTAAAAAACCCGTTGTGAGCTATTTCAAAGTTTTTGGTTGTAAATGCTTTATTTTAAAAATCAAAGAAAATATTGGAAAATTTGGCAAAAAAGGGAATTTTCTAGGATATTCTAGTGGAAAGAAAGTATACCGATTATACAATAGAAGAACTCTTTTAATTGAAGAAGTTGTGCATGTTACATTTGATGAAAGTAATGATGTTATTTCAAAGAATGTATATGAAGATGAACATGTAGGTATTCAAAAGGAGCTTTAAAAGTTCACTATTCATAAAGAACATCAAGAGATCATGTCAAACAATGAGGACAACACCCATCACTTAGATGAAGAAGGAGAAAAGAATGAAGACACTCCAAAAGATCTTCCAAGAGCATGGAGATTTGTCTCTAGTCACCCTCAAGATTTCATCATGGGTGATCCATCCGATGCGGTAAAAACTCAATCTCATAAATATCTTTGAATAGTAATTGTGCATTACTTTCTCATATTGAACCTAAACGTGTGGATGATAAATTGAATGATGAATCTTGGGTCTTTGCTATGCTAGATGAACTTAGCCAATTTGAGAAAAACAATGTATGGACCCTAGTTGAAAGACTATCAATTCATCCCATAATCGGAACAAAATGGGTTTTTAGAAACAAATTAAATGATAAAGGTGAAATCATTAGGAACAAAGCTAGACTTGTTGCAAAGGGTTATGCTCAAGAAGAAGGCATCGATTTTGATGAAACTTTTGCACCCGTTGCTCGTTTAGAATCCATTCGCATGTTTCTTGTACATGCATGCTTTAACAATTTCAAATTATTCCAAATGGACATCAAAAGTGCATTTTTAAATGGCTTTATTGATCAAGAAGTTTTTGTTGAACAACCCCCTGGTTTTGAAAACAAAAATTTTCCAAATCATGTTTTCAAAATTTCTAAAGCTTTGTATGGTTTGAAACAAGCTCCCAAATCTGAAAGAGCTGGGTATGACAGACTAAGTGGTATTTTAATTGAAAGTGGATTCAAAAGAGGTATTGTCGATACCACTCTCTTTGCCAAAACTAATTCTAATGATTTGTTAATTGTTAAAATTTATGTTGATGACATTATTTTTGGAGCAACTAATGAAAGCTTGTGCAAGGAATTCTCGTATTTGATGCAAAAAGAATTTGAAATAAGTATGATGGGAGAATTACAATTCTTCCTTGGACTCCAAGTTTATCAAACGAAGGAAGGAACGTTCATTACACAAATCAAGTACACAAAGGAGCTACTCAAGCAATTTGGAATGGAAGATTGCAAACAAGTTGGGACGCCAATGTGCACCTCAACCAAACTTGACAAAGATGAAGCAGGTAATAGTGTTGATGAAAAACACTATAGAGGTATGATCGGAAGCCTACTTTACTTAACAGCTAGCAGACTGGATATTATGTTTGCTGTTTGTCTGTGTGCTAGATTTCAATCTTGTCCTAAAGAATCAGATTGCACTTAATTGCTGTAAAAAGAATTTTCAGATACTTAAAAGGTATAATGGATTTTGGACTTTGGTATCCAAAATCCTCCACTTTTGATCTAATTAGTTTTTCTGATGCTGACTTTATTGGTAGTAAAATTGATAGAAAAAGTACTAGTGGTATGTGCCACTTCTTGGGTAACGGTCTAGTGTCTTGGTTTAGCAAGAAACAAAATCCTATTTCACTTTCTACGGTAGAAGCCAAATACATTGCTGTTGGAAACTGTTGTGCTCAACTTCTATGGATGAAACATACATTAAAAGACTTTGGGGTTATTTTTGATTGTGTGCCTATAAGATGTGATAACACTAGTACAATTAATCTCACAAAAAATCCTGTCATGCACTATAGAACCAAACACATCGATGTCAAGCACCACTTTATTAGAGATCTTGTATGCAAAAAGGAAATTTGTGTTGAATTTGTGTGTACAAAAGATCAACTTGCTGATATTTTCACTAAACCTTTGGCTTTATGATCGTTTTGAATATCTCAGAACTTGTTTGGGCATCATTAATTTCACATCAGTACAAACTCTGAGTTCGGACACACATGATCGTCCGAACCATATACTCTATCAGACGCTCTTAAATGTCTGAAATCCTCTTCTCTTTCTCGGACGCTTATAATCATCCAAATTCTCCCTCATTTTTCATGAACTCTCTTGAATTCCTAACGAACGCTTATCATCATCCGAAACTTCCTCGGACGTACAGTGTAGAGCTTCGACCATCCTTTCATCTGCGTTCGGATGCACCATCGAATGCATACAAATCGTTCGGACATCCAAACGATTGCTTTTCTCGTTTAAAACTCTTCATTTTCCTCCTATTGGACATTTCCTATCCTCTAAAACCTAGCTCTGGAGAATTTTGTTCCCGCTCAAAATTTTATCAATGCAGTCCTTCTCCTGTCAAATTGATTAGGGAATCTTCATTTCAAAGCCTTCCCTCATCTCCATTGAACCTCATTTCACCTTCCTACCAATCTCATTTTTTACAATTTTTTCTCCCAAATCTTCTCAATCCCACTTTTTCCCCTTCCTTCTTTTTCTTCAAAATTACAATGGTTCGATCTCGTGGCGGTTCTTCAACAACTACTCATGGACGAAAATCAAAGGGGAAGGCTCCGGTACAAGGGCAATCATCCACAAATAATCAAACCTCTATCGACCCTTCTCTACTAAAATTCATTGATGCCAAGGCATTTGAGTGGTACACTTCTCTTCTTAGCAAATCCATCATTGTTCAAAGACTTGTTTCCCAAGGTCTTTTTGATGAATTTAATTTGTCTATTGTGAAAACTTGCTTTGAAAAATAAGATTGGGGTTATTTGGTACATATACATTTACTAGTCTATTATGATATGGTACTCCAATTCACTACTAATCTTAGGAAAGGTCCCACTATTCGCACATTGATATCCCGTGTGAATAACAAAAACCCTGAGATTTCATCGAATGCCATAAATTCTGTTTTTGAATGTGAGGTATTCACATTCATCCCTCACCTAATGATTTTTCTTACTTTTTCTCATTGGATAAATGGCCTTCTTTGGATACTCGTTTTGACATCAATGAGGTCCGAGCAATTTTTAATGTCAATTTTAAACAAGCTTCGGAAGCCAAAACTACTTTGCTTACTCCTGAACTTAACATTCTCTACACTTTCGTCACTAATTTATTGTTACAACTGATGGGCATCACACTGAGCCCGGTAAATTGTAGCTCTATTTATTTTACTGTGTTTTTAAAGGCATTCCACTGGACTTTGGTTATCTCTTCTACTCACTGTGGGAACTTTTCTTAACTGATACTTGCTGCAACATACATTTTGAAAATTTTCTTACTAAAATTTTCGAACATTTTGACATTCCATTTACTGGAAAAAAACAATAACTTTAACAAATCATACATTGAACGTAAGGGTTTGTGATTTTTTAACGACCAATGGTTCACAAAAGCGGCTTATGAAATTGAAAAGTCAAAATCTAAAGCTTTTACCTCATCTCCAGCCATGCACTTCCTCATTCCCCTCCTCCTCAAACACCTCTACCATCCCATGATCCCCATACCTTTTCTTCTGAACCTTCCATTTCCTATATTTGCAGCCTTCTCACATCTTTGAGCGGCCAAATGGGCTCCTTTCAGCGTTACACTAATCGCAAATTGAAATGGCTTGTAACTCATCAAACAATTCTTCAATTAGCTTGGGCATGTCTGCTTCCGCTCAAGTCCAGTTCACCAATATCCAATCCCAGTACACTCTCGAATCATCTTCTGAAAGCGATGAAGATGGCACAAAGGATAATGATCATTCTATTCCTGAGGAGAACGATCGTGAGAACCCCACTGGAACCACCAATCTTGATAAATGCATTGCTCCTGGTGCTGATGATGACGAGGATGGAGGACATTGACGATATTTTTAACTACATCATGCAATGACGAGATACTGATGCTCATGACAGTAAAGCTACAGATGATGATGTACCTACCAAGAAATGCAAGTTTGAAGACATACGTTCCAAGAAGAAAAATGACTCCACTTAGTTTTTCTTGTTTATTTGTTTAGTTTAGTTTGGTTGACATCATTGTTAATGTAATTCTTACTTGGTTTGGTTTAATGATCTGGTTTGCTTCTATTTTCCATTGCTTACGTAAGGGAGAGCACCCTCTAAGGGGGAGCTTATTTTGATAATGTTAAAAAGGGGAGTAGGAACATGCATCTATTAATTGATTATATCTATTATGATGGAATTGTTTGTATTTGTTGATTCATGGTTTGTCATCATCAAAAAAGGGGAGATTGATGATCCACAAACCTTATTTTGATGATGACATATGCATTTACCTCTTAAACCAAGCTGTGCAGGTCTACTATTTTGTTTGCTGGAAATAGAGCTTTTGGACGCAGTGCAACGTCTGAATAGCACTATATTTCTCGAACAAATAGGATCATCCAATAAAGATTACAACGGACGCAATTCACTGTCAAAACAGATAGACAGAGAACAAGTTTTTCAAGCATCTACCTACACCGGACGCACAGGTGTGTCCGAAAAAATATCCCTCGGATGTATTTCTCCGTCCGAAAGAGTGAGGTAGAATCAAGAATTTAAAGCTCTACAATGGACGCATCCAACAGTCCGAAAGAAGTTTACATCGAATGAAGAAGACTATCTAAAAAGAAAAATTCCCTGATAAAGCATTAAACCTCTCGAACGAGATATACCATCCAAAGTGTGAAACGTCCACATACACCTAGTTCGGACAATTGAACGGACGCAAGCTCGGCTGTCCGAACGGCATCCACTATTCACTGATTTGAGATCGGATGCTAGGTCGGACGCACAACAATAATATCGGACGTCCAAAACCCATAACGGTTAGTTTTTGAGCATTTATTATTGAGCCGTTGGGAGGTGGTTACAACCCAATTTATTGCTCCTATAAATACCAACTCCGATGATATTGTAAAATGAATCTTATACATTGAATACATGCAAGAAAAAAAGCAATTTGAGTGCCAATTAGCTTGAAGTGTATTGAGCAATATTGTATTAGTGTGTACTTTAGAAGTGCTATTCAAAAATATTGAGTGGAGTGATAATCTTGTACCAAAAGTGAGGTTGAGAGTAAAATTCTTGGCTAAACTAAAGAGAATTAGTGTGAGAAAGGATTGTCCTGCTTTGTGTACATTTGAAGATTATTGGCTCACCAAATTTGAAGGAGAATTCTAATGGATTAACACTTCAAGCTTGGTAGCTTGGAAGTGTTGTTTGTCTAATCTCTTTCTTTACCTTTTATATACTTCATAAGCTTAATGCATTTTATCTCTATCAAACTATTTATTAGTGAAAAAGATTTTATAAGTGCATATTTTGCAAAGTAAATATTAAGAAACCTAATTCACCCCCTCTTAGGTTGCTTTGGGGCCAACAAGTCTATGACAAAGGTTCAAAATCCTTATCTCCTCAATTAAGCTAACAAAAAGCTAGGGTTAGTTACTCCCTTGAATTGTCTATTTATGCTAATTATTAGCCTATCAATAACATAACCTTAATGATTAACCCTCAATTCGATTACCCCATGATTGATTGGATCACTCGCATCCAAGCCCTAACTAATTTAGCAACTCAAGAAGTGTGAGAATGAAAACAATTCAATGGAATTGATTGCACACATATTAAAATGATAAACATAAAAGAAAAATATAATAAAAATTAAATTATTAAATTTCTTGATATCGTAATGAAGGAAACGTAATATTTTTTGGAATAATAACTTCAACAATCTCAACTTGGAATTTAGCTTAAGGAACTGAAGAACAAACTAGCCTAAGTTGTCATTGAAAACCCTACATAAAAGTCTGAGAGGCGCTCCCTCTTAAAAAGTACAAGAATTTCTTTACTTGTAAGTAACGTAATTAGGCCCTACATTGACCGAGTCAACCGCTGACATTAATTGATTTGCCTTCTACCATTCGCTGACAGCAAATACCAGGCACTAACTTGCCTTCATCCAACACTGTCAGTGGCTGGTCTTTTTCCACAACCCATACATGTTGTTCTTGTTCCTTCACTTCTAGCTTTTTATTAGCCCCCAAATGACCTTTCTACCCTTCATCCACCTACACATTTCACAAAACTACATAAATAGATAATATATGCTACAAAAGCATACACAATAAAAGCATACATTTAAAAACAAAATTAATAAAAATGAACACGACAACTCTAAATTCCTAAATATTACTAATTTACCCATAAAACACAACAAATGGAACTAAATGCACCAAAATTCAATATCCAAACACACAAAAATAACGCTAATTTTTGACTTTTCTGGTAACAACTATAATTCAAGGCTAGATAGTTCAAGAACACATTTGGTAACAAGATTAAGCCACAAACAATAAGATTTCAGCAAGTTTGATTCTTGGCAAAACATGAAATTTCGCTATCAAAAACCATGTAATAATTTTCCATAAAACTTACCTACAAGGCTGTTATAACAATTTAGGAACACTCTTGTACTTTCAGTTTAACTCAAGCAGCAAGATTCTCATCTAGCCTAGATTTTTGGTTTTGTGAATTAGAAAGCCTAAGAGCATTTTGGGAATTTTTAAGGAAATTTTCTAAGTGTTTTAGAGTTTATATGTAGTAAGGTTGAAGTATAGCTTCTTAAGGAAGCCATGAAAGTTTTTAGAATTTGCACTTTCGTCCCTCAAGTTTAACTTATTTCTCTTTGTCCTACTAACTTATGAAAACATCCGGAAAGGACAACTTGATCGATAAACGTGAGAGAATGATATAAATGGACATTTTCAGAGATAAAAAAGTATAAAAAGAAATAGATATATATAAAAGTCTAGGTGCTACACTCTCCCTACCTTAAGAAAAAGTTTCAACCTCAAAAGTTTCGTATGCTTGCCCCAGATTCCCAAGTTGCCTTCCTTTCTAAATGATTTGACCACTAAACCTTGACAAATAGAATTGGCCGATGCCAAAGGACTAGCTCCTTAGTATCTACAATCCAAACTAATAGCTCTTCATAAACTAATTCTTCTTCACTTTGCCACTTAGATGTTGATACTCAATCACGTGACTCGGATAAGACACATAGTATTGAAGCTGAGAAACATGAAACACATTATGTACCCTTGACAATTCTAGAGGTAATGCTAGTTGATACGTTGAATTTCCAACCCATTTAAGTATTTCGAAGGCCTACTAATCTAGAACTCAATTTCCTGCTCTTGCCAAACCTCATACTCACTCTTGTGGGGGAAACTCTTAGATATACCTTGTCCCCACTAGTGAACACAGTGACTGGTACTTAAAAAATTTTCCAAGTGGACAACTCATAACCGCGGTCATTAAAACGTGGTTCAACTTACTGTGGCGAACTTTTTTTGGTTACTGCGGTCATCAATTTGAAGAAGAAAACTTGGTCACCATAATTACTAAGAAGAGTCAACGTGAGCATTAGTGATTGCAATCACCAGAACAAAGAAAGAATTCTAGTAACCATGGTTACCAAGCTAATCAGTCACCAATCTTACCAAGCATGATTCAAGAATTCTAATCTAGGGGAAAAATCATGTAGATAATTGCAAATTTTTGCTACAACCTTCCGCCTCAACCCTAGCACTAAAAATACACCCATAAAGCCTCTTTGGACTGTGTAATATAGATGTAGGTTAGAAGTAGAGTGGAAATAGGCTAGTTTAGTTCTACATTTTCCTCCTTATTTAGGGAGGATTTTCTTAGATAGATGTATTTTAATACAGTTTATAAGCACGTAGTTGTAGATTGAAGACTCCTAGTATCAGAACTCATAGTTTATGTTTAATTTCATTTGCTTTGTATTAAATTAATATAGTTTAGTTTAAGTGCTCTCTTTTAATTGCTTTCTTAATCAGTTTACTTGGTAGAATTAGTTTATGGTTGCTTTATTTTCTTATTTTGTTAGTATTAATTAGTATATTAGTTAGTTGCCTTCTTTAAAAATGCTTCCTTAGTGATATTTTACAGCTAGGATATTTAAATGCTTTCTTCAAATGCTTTTATTTTTTTTTTTTGCAGGCTTTCAATTTGAATGCCTTTATAAAAATGCTTTCGTAGTGATAAAGCTTAGCTCATATTAGCTAATTAGGATACACTAGTCTATGAGCTTTCCATTTAATTGCTATATGTACTTGAATTCTTACGTAATTATTAAATTAGTTTATGTGCTTTCTCTAAAAATACTTTCTTAGTGATAATTAGTAGTCTAGATTATTTCATTGCTTTCTGAAATGCTTCCCCTTTTTCATACTTTCTTTATAATGCTTTCTTTATTGTTAATGTACAATTTTAAATTGTTTTGCTAGTTATATTGTAGATGGCTTTCCTAGTTTCTTAAATTCTAATTTTAGTAAAATCGCAACAAAACCGATCACCTCAACTAATAATCCAACCAAATAACCGGTAATTACCTATCAATTCTTGTGGGTTCAATCTCTACTTCCCTCTACTACTAGTTGGCAACCGTATACTTGCGGGATATCACCTAGTTAGTAATAGGATTTAGGATTTAGGTTATAAATGATATGACCTTATAGGTATTTTTTAAAGAGGCATCAAGGTTTTGGTGCCATTGCTAGGAATTGATTTTCGGTGATATTGATATAATTTCATAGGGTTACTAGATTGAAGTTTTTTATTTTCTTGTATAGTTGTTTCACCTATTTGAAAAAACCAAAAAAAATTTCATTTTGTAGTTGTGTTTCCTATTTTGAAAAATCCAAAAAAATTTTCTTTGTGATGGATAGCTTAGACTGGCTAGTAGTCTAAGCTTTCTTAATTATCTAGTTTGTGCTGTTTTAGTTCTTTTTCTTTTCTTTTCTTTTTTTTCTTTGTGTTGTTTGTTGTTCAAGGCATGAAAGGACCTAATTGAAACTATTCATACCAAGGAAATTATCATTCTTATGGTAATAGAGGTATGCCCAATGAGTATGATTCTTGTTATGAATACTCTCTTTTCCCCTTAGATTATCAAATGAGACAGTCTAGCCATCCATATCCTTATGAGGGCTACCAAGAAAATTCCTATTCTTTCCTTCCACTGCTGAAGAGCCATCATATGAATAGATCAATATTTGCTTCACCAACCAAACCAAGAAGTTTAGGAGGCAAAATCAATGGACGTGTGGATGCAACATAAACTTCGAGAAGGACTAACCCAACTCTGAGAAGGACAAGCTAGATTCTTCAAAAACCAAAACACATCCACCATAAGGTTAAAAGACCAACTTTCTAAAGTTCAAGGAATAGTAAATGGTGAATAACAATGACTCAAACGCTTCCACCAATTGGGTGAAGAACCGTTTCATAAAGGCAAAATGGATGAATATAACTAGGAAGAAACCGGTTACCAAAAATCTCTCAAGTTTGAATTCTCAACAATCGGGACAATTAGGGCTAATACAGAAGCATCACCGACACAATTTCTATATGAGTGTGAGTTTGTCCTGATTATGAATAAGGATGTTAAATTTGGGGTGTTTGCAAAGAAAGAGCCGGCTCGAGAAGGTGTGAAAAAAGAATGATAGTTTCTAGACAGGACCGGGAGAGCACGACATATTTATGCCGAAATTCAAATCCTTGGGGACTTTGGAGGAGCTCAACAACGGAACAAGTTCACCAAGTATTACAACATCCTTGACAAGTCTCTTTGGTGTTAAGGTAGCATTTATTTCCTTTTTATTTATTATGCTTTCTTTTAGTTTACATGCTCTAGTTTAAGAACCTAATGGGTAAGAAAAGGCTTGTGGCCTTGTGATTAATTTATCTTACGTTCTATTATTGGCAGATTGAATTTTGATATACTTGGATGAATTTTGTAATTGATAATAATGTCGAGGGCAATATAGTATTTCTTGTGCTTGTTGTGATATTGTTGTGTTCCCAAGGAAGAGTTCAAATCAAATCAAATCAAACAAGTAATAAATAACTGCACAAAATCAATATACTATACCTACACTTTCACAAGTATATTTAGCTGGTGGTAATACAGGATGAGTGGGTATCGTTCCTACAAAGATTGTCGGTTTGCAAGTAGCAAGATATACCAATACTCTTTTTTATAGTTAGGCGATTCAAATAGGAAGGAAGTAAACAACTCTACTCATAGCCATGATCCAAATATGCAATTGAAATCAAGATTTAAACTAATCTATATACTAAAACAAGTAATGAAAGTAAGTAGACTACAAGATTAAGAGACAAATTAACCTAATCTAATGAAAGCAAGTAAATGAAAGTCAGTAAAATTACTTCTAAATTAACAAGACTAACTAAGACTAAACTAGAATTGAAAGAGAAGTAGTCCTAAATTGACTAAGCAAAGCAATTAAGAAGTATAAAAACCAAATAAATTCCATTTTTTAATAAGACTTAATGAAATTTGCAAGGAAAACTAAATTTAAACTAAATACTTTTGGATTTTTTATAGATAAAAGAAAGCCCACTAGAAATTAACCAGAATTTAAAGCGAAGAAATGAAAATTTTAACTAGAAAACACTAAATTATCAAGAATCCTAATTACTCTAAGAAAACTTGGAATGAAAGAAACTAGAATATTTGAAGAAATTTAACTAGAAAGCACGTAAAAATTATATCTACTTACAGCTAAAGATTAACACACTAAGACTATCTAATCAAAATTTAAAACTTGCAATGAATTAAAAACAAGATCTAAAGAGAAATTAAGAGAGAAATTGTATTAAAATTAAAAACTTGAAAGTCAAGTTACTCTAATCTACTCTAAACTAAAATTACACACTACACTACCTACTATGTGTACTTCACTAACTATTGCCTAATCTATATGTTAAGTGTTTTACAAGTCACAAAATAAAAATCTAAAAGTCAAAAATTGTAAAAATGTCATATAACATAAGTCAAACGTGCCTCGATGTCACAACATGGATATTTGGTGTCGCGACATCAAGTTGAAATTTATTAATTGAATCTCCGCCTCAATGTTGCAACATCAAAATCCCATGTCGCAACATTGAGCTTGTTTCAAGTCAAGTCGTTAATTCTACATTAATTTCACTTTGGCCCTTGAACTTCTGTGATCTAAGTCTTTACTTCCATCTTTCATTTCCCAACCTACTAACACACTTAACTAATAAGTAACCAATAACTAATATTGATTAACAATTCATGATATTTACAAGAAATACAAATGCAACAATGAAATTAAAACATTTAATTCAGCACCAAAAATTGAGATTAAACTAACAAAATGCCATATTTTAGAATTAAAATAACACCAAACTTAGCATTTTACTAGTCCCGAGCAAAATAAGAAATAAAAAAGACTTACTAAATGACTTAACAAGCACACCTCCAAATTATCAACACAAAAGATGATCAATGGATGTACTTATAAAGAATAAGGAAATCTCTCAAGGGACCTCAATTACCATATAACAATTGAACAATTTCAATTAGTCATTCCAAGTTTTCTGATTTTTCCAAAAATCACAAGTTTAATTACTACACAAAATTTCAAATTACAAGGTATTAACCATTCTCTAAAAGTCCCCAAAAATTTAAGTTCTATTAATTCAAAACATTATATGTTTCTCAAATCACAAGTATTACAAAGTTGTTCAATCATCCCAACGAGATCGCATAGAAATAGAAATTTATTAGGATTCTACTTATATGCACATGTCACACAAGTTGGGAATATTAATCTATCAAGGAATGACTAGTATGATATCAATGATAAGTATTACAAACATTCCCTCTCGACTTGTAGGTATTCTAAAGCTTATGTCCAAATGGTTTAATTAGGAGAAAAAACATAGGTATATGTCAGAATCCTATACTCGCATTATTACTACTCTTATGGCTTAATTTGGAGAAACAATATGCGTACATGCCAGAATACTGTACATGCCTTATTTCTAAATGCACAATATTTTATTTTTGTCACACGGCCCTAAACCAAGGAAGAGGAGTAAAACATATCCAAGATTAATATCTAATACCAATCATTCACAAATTAGAATAATATTCCCCATGCAATCACACAAAATGTCCTAAATTCCTTCTATTCCATTTAAACCATTTTTTTTGAAAAATGGATAAATCGATCAACAATGTAATATTTATGATTTGATCAAAACAATATTTGAAACAAATTTCACCTAAAATATTAGTTCCTCTTTTTGAGAAATGGTAATACCAAGTTTTTGAACTTTGCATGGAATCAAAAGAACAATACACACACATTTAAGATCATGAAATATCTAATTCAAATAGTTCAATCACATAGTATTGCAAGTCGAGTATCATCATTAAGTAACAAATTGATCAATTTTTCATCCAAGGGCCATAAAACACACATACAAACAAAAAAATGACCATTCTCGACGAAAGAAACAGACACCCCCAAACTTGACTCTTTTATTCATTTGATTAGTAAAACTAATCCTTCTACTCACCCAAAATTCAAACATCACAACACATAAAAACCACAAAAACAATGAGAACAAACTAGACTATAACAAAATCTCAACAAAACAAACACCACTAAGTGACCTCACTAAGAGCACATCAAGTCATGCCATGCAATCCATCAATTCCAAGCTCAGAATTATCAATTCTAAGATTTAAATATCAATAATAATCTACATAGCATCAACTTAAGGCCCTTAGCCACAATAAAAAATTAAACAAGTAAATCAACTAAAAACAAATAAGCATCAAACCAAGCATTCCACCATGAAGTTAAAAAAGATCAATTCCAAATCAAGCATCAAATAAATTCACTTGGCATCAAATTAAGACCCTTAACCAATCTACTACCAAAAGAAAATAGTCAAATCCCAAATGTCTAAAAACCATAAGAGAAACATGATAAAATAGTAAAATACTAAACTACTACAGTAAAGAAAAGGAATAAAAGTCATCAAATTTTCCCAAAGTCATCAAACAAAGCATTGTTGAAAGGTGATGTTTTTTCCATTGGCCCTAAAATCTGTCACTTTTCATCATCTCTGTCATGCTCCATCTCTTCATGATCATCCACTACTTCGCTGTGTTGGCTTACCTTGAAATCCTCATTAAGTGCTCCACTGGTGCCACCAGCCTGATGTGTTTTACCTTACCGTGTCGGTACTACTGGTGGTATGTAGTAGTACTGTTCATGAGGTAGGTCATAATGCCAAAGTGGAGGCTGTGGTGGCTGAACCCAAGTATTAAGTGATGCGGTTCTCCGAGCTTCTCCTATCATAGCCAAATTGTTGTGCATCACCAATTGACTGTATGTCCAATATCCTTGCATTTCATTATGCTCCTCTTCTGTAACTGGTGCATTGCAAACATAGCCTAGCAGCAAAGGAATGTATGATGATCTTGGAGGCGGTGGTGAAAGCATTTGACCTTATCTGAGGTGATGTTTCTCATATTCAAGGACCATCTTGTACACATACTCCCTATTCATTTTGTCTCTCTAATGTGTCATTGATTCGTTGGAATCAATGGGACATCTGCAATACAAAAATGCGTGATTAGACTAGATGCATAAAAAATAGGTCTCCCGGACCTCCCCATACTAAAGAATCATTGTCTAACCAAACTGCCCACATCCTGTCCCTAATGGTGTCCCCATCAATATAGCATAGACCAATAACACTTTATCCCCCTGAATGTAACTCAAAGCATTTGACCCCCAAATTCAACAACTGAAGAAATAAAACCACAATTTTTTCACAAACGATAAACCATGATGAGAAAATTTTAACGCCACTATCTTTGAAGTATTTAACACCCAATCAACATCAACATCACACAACACTTTTTAACTTCATTCATATCTTTGTCCTTACTATGCACAAGAGATTGGTATTCAACAGACGAAACAGAAGGTGCAATAAATATGCATTAATCACATCAGCACTAAAATAAACTAGCACACCATCACACGTACTTTACCTTCCTCTTGATCACATAGATTGCAATGAAACTCATTGACTACGTTGGCATACTCTGGCTCAACTACCCTATCGAATCGCTTCCAATGCATTAATCTGTACCTCTGTTTCCTTTCTTGCACCCTCATAATCCCTATAGGGCATAGACAAATCAAAACCCCTTTCTCTAAATGAGCTCGTGTTTCCTTTCTCTCAAGAATTGAGGTTCTACAACTTGTTCATTGGCTCCACTCAGCTTACCAATCGCTCCCTCACTACTTGTACCTTCTCCTGCCTTTCTTATTCATAGATTTTCTCCTCTATCTCTACTTCTTCCTCTCCTAACACCACTACCATAAACTTCTCTCATCATTTTTCCAAATAAATTCAACACAAACCGCAATGCACAATTCTTAAGTCACAACCAATTCGAAAATAATTTACTGCAAAAAAAAAAAATCCACCAAACTTCCTCAATTTAAGAAATTTCCAAAAGAAATTAACAACAATTCACCCAAAAGAAATATGCCCAAGTAATGCACAACTAAATTTGTAGAAATATCACCAAAATTTTGCACCAAGAAAATACCCGTAAATCACACACAAATTATCAAAAATTCCAAGCAATCGATTGCCAAAAATCACCAACAATCCACAAATAATGTTCTTATGGGATTAAGTACATGATAATTGCATAAATTCGTTGATATTATCCATTTTATTAAAGAAATTCCCACTTGAATTGTCAAAGATTACTCCTTTGAAGCTTGAAAATTTTCATTCATGTAAAGCCCCAACTTGTGGATGATTGATGGTGAGAATGATTTGTGTGTTTGTGGAGAAATTAGTGGAGAAATTGAAGAATTAAAGATGAGGAGAAATAGGGTTGTACAACTAGGGTTTAGAATCTAGGGAAAAATGAAGAGGAAGAGGAAGAAGAAGAAGAAATCATTTATAATTTTGATTCTGCCAGTTTTGATATGACGACATCAAAATTTGATGTCACACATTGAACTAAAATGGGATTTTAAAAAGTTCTCCGATGTCCCGACATGGATATTTGATGTCGCGACATCGAATGAAAAATGTGCATCTCACATGTTCGATGTCACGACATCAAGACTGACCTAAAAAATAGCCTTTACTGAAGTTGAGTTTGATGTTAGGACAACATAGACCAAAAGATCTAAATGCCCTCTCAAAAGATTTCTTGTGTTTGAAGTCACGACATCAAATCTAATGTCGCGACATAGACCCTATTCCAGCAAATATTGAAATTTTCGACCCTTAGAAAATGTTTTCCTTTTCTTCACCACTTCTCTTCAACTTCATGAACCACCAACAAAAATCAAAAACACAAGTTTAGAATACCATTATCATTCATTCTTTATCACCATTTATTCAATTCAAAATCAATTTTTTTTCAAAGTAAAATTTAGCTTAAAATAATCAAAATCAAACTATATAAAAATTAACAAGAAAGAACACAAAAATTAAGAAAATAAAAGGAATTAAAAGGGCTTGGGTTTCCTCCAAATAAGTGGTCTTTTATAGTGACTAGCTTGACTATGCAAGTTGATAATTTCAAGTCTTTAAAGGTGTTCGGTCACCCTTTACTTTTTCGCTTTTACGGGAAAGGCTTGATGCCATTTTTCTCAACTATTAATACTTGATTCCGATCTCTCACTTGAACATGTTCTTCTTTCTATGCTGAATTGTAATTTTTCACTAAGGCTAATGCACCAATTATCACATCCAATTGCTTTTCCAAACATTTTCTCTTCTTTTTACGACTTTTCAATTTTTGGCCATCAAAAATTTTCTAGTCCCTTGCACAAGTCTTTTGATCTTTCATCACACTACACCTATCATTGGGTGATTTTTCCTTCAACTAAATTTTTGAATCTTCCTTTGCTTCAACCGTCTCTTTGAGTAATTTCCCATCATCAACCTTGAGAGATTCTTCAATTGACCTACCAACAAGAGAATCAAGAGAATGATTAGCATAATTTTCCTGAAAAAATTGGGACATTATCATTATAATCAAAAACATCAATTTGAACCAATTCATTTTCAACTTATAAAATCAACTTCCCTTTGTTAACATCGATCAATGGATACACGGTTGATAAGAAAGGCCTACCCAATATCAATGGAATTTCACTTTCTTCTTTGGTACCTAACACCAAGAAATTAGCTAGGAAAACCAATTTATCCACTTGAACGAGCATGTCCTCCAACAAGCCATATGGTTCTTATTCAGGTAAATCCACCAATTGGAGGGTGATTCTAGTTGATTTAGCATTAGTAATTCCCAACTTTTCATAGATATCTTTAGGCATAACATTAATGCTTGCTTTCAAGTCACAAAGTGAATAATGCAATAGTTGACCTCCAATATTCACTGTTATGGAACAGCCATCGAGATCTTTGAGTTTAGGAGGTAACCTTCGTTGAACAATGGCACTGAATTTGGCATCACCATATACTTTCTCTTCATCATCCCATTGTTGCTTTTTAGCCAAAAGATCCTTCATAAAAGGAGCATAATTGGGAATCTTGGTGAGAACATCAACCAAAGGAATTTAACATTAAGATTTTTAAGCATATTGAGAAATTAGTTGAATTGCTTCTCTTTTTACTCCTTTCCTAGATCAATAAGCCTTGGATGAAATGGCACTTTAATCAAAAAGTGTGGATTCCATGATTTTTCATTATGCCTATCCTAAGCAATGCGTTCTTTCTTCTTTTGAACTTTGCTTTCATTCTCTTTTCCCTTCTTTTCATTATCACAATCCACTTCACTTTTCTCCTCAACAACCTTAGGTTTTTGTTTCTCATCTTCCCTATTAACCTCATGCATGTCATTTTGCTCAACCAACACTTTCCCGCTCCTCAAAGATATAGCAATTGTATCCCATTTTGCTCTGTCGGATTGGGAATTGTATCACTTGCCAAGGTACCCAAAGGTTTTTCATTTTGTTGCCTAGCCAAGTACCCCAATTGAACTTCCAACTTCCTTGTCATGGCTCTCAAATTTTCGTACTCCCTACTTTCGTGTTCATTTTCCCCTCTTTGATTCTCCATTTCTCGCCTTTGATTCTCGTATTATCTCCTTTGATTTTCAATTTCTCTTCCTTGATTCTTATTTTCCCTTCTCAAATTATCACATTGCATTTGAAAATCTTCACCTCCTCCATGAAAATTTTGGTTCTAGTTTAGTGGAGGAAAAACAGATTTCTTATGTTGTGGAAATTGAGGTATTGGATTGTTAGGGTAAGAAGGGTTGGATTGGGATTGATAAACATTGGCTTGAAAATTCTTTGGTGAGGGGGTTGATAAGGCCTAGAAGAAGAAGTTGAGATTTGATTTGGGGAATTTTGTGGAGGCAGGTTGGGTTGGTAAGGAGGATTTTGTTGATTGTTGGAATTGTTCTAAGAAAATTTTGGATGGTTCCTCCATGAAGGGTTGTAAGTATTTCCAAAAGCTCCTTGAGGATTCCTTGATGATGAAGGTTCTAGATACTTAGTTGATTTGCACACTTGTACCAAAAGGAACCTCACATTGACCATTCGAGTGCCCACCACCACAAAATAACAAATAAATAGTGGTTGAGATGAAGAAGCAACGACATTTACACTATTTACTCTTCCCAAATTCTCCAACACTCTTGTAACATTATTCATAACATTCATAAACATGCCTTGTTGAGCAATTAAAACATCATTCAAATTCAATGCTCTTCTAATGCTATGTTGAGCATTAGCTTGATTGACTTGCAGTTGAGTCACCGGTTAAGTCATAGGACCATGATAGTAATAGTTTGAAGCCATCATATTTAGCAATTCTTGAGCTGCTTCTAGTGTTTTGAAATAAATGGAGCCATCGACGGATGCATCAACAATAGACTTAGTTTCTTGTGCCAACCCATTATAGAAGGTTTGGATTTGTAATCAAAGTGGGATGGCATGATGGGGACATTTTCTTAACAACTCTTTGAAGCATTCACATGCATCGTTCAAACTTTCACCAACATCTTGCCTAAATGAAGTTATCTCATTCTGGTGTTTAGTGGTCCTTGAGGGAGGAAATGTTTGGCCAAAAATTCTTGGGCCAATTGATACCAAATTGTAAACGTCCCTTGAGCATGTGATTGTAGCCACAACTTCACCCTATCCCTCAATGACCACGGTTAATAGAATTCCTTCATTGTTCTAGTAACCATGGTCACTGATGCTCACTTGACTTCTAGAATTCTTGTAACCGCAATAACTAATTTTTCGTCTTCAAATTCTTACCCACTGCAACTAACAAATGTTCGCCACTAGAAGTTAAACCCCATCTCAGTGACTGCAGTGATTAGTTGTCCACTTGAAAAAATTTCTAAGTACCAATGACTGTGGTCACCAGTTTAACAAAGGGAATCTGGTGACTAGGATTACCAATACTTAGCTTTTCTAGCCAGAATTTGGCTTGGCTTGATCATCCAAATATGGCTTGATTTGGTTTGTTTCTTATCCGATTGTTGCACTGTTTCCTCCATCCAGCCCCACAAATAAATACACTACTAATTATATAAAAACACTAAAATAACATTAAAAACATGAAATGAAGACAAATTAACATATTCTAGAGCATACAAGCTAAAACAAGCAAAAATAACATCTAAACCCTAAACATGTTCGAAACTAGGGTAAAAATACTAAAGTTTGGGGTACATATTACTCTACTTTCCTAGAGTTATCACCCAACCTGAAATACGTTTCAGGATAAACAATGGTCTTCTTTTCATGTTTGTCCAACTCGTTTGCCTATCCTGTGCTGCCTTGAGTTTATCTTGAATGACGGTTATCTTGTACACTATATTTTAAACGACTCTAGCCCTGTTAGTCTTTCTTCCCCTACTTTATCCCAGTAAAAAGTATTGACACTTTTTCCCATCTAGAGCTTTATGAGGAGCCATTCCAATGTTACAGTGATAACTATTATTGTAAGAGAATTCCATGAGCATTAGATGTTCATCCCAGCTACCTCCAAAATCAATAGCACATGCCCTCAACATATCCTCCAAAGTCTGAATGGTCCCCTCCGACTGTCCGTCTATTTAAGGATAACATGCAAAAATCAAAAACATTTTTAGGCCTATAGCTTGCTGATATGCCATGTAAAATCTTGAGGTAAACCTTGGATCCAAATTTGAGATGATACTGACTGGGACTTCATGCAACTTTACAATATTATCAATGTATCATTAGTCACCTATCCATAGGAGTATCAATCCAAGGAAATAAATAAGCTGGTTTCGTCAACCTACCAACAACGACCCAAAATATAGTCATTTCCCAATCTAATCTTAGGTAACCCACTAACAAAGTCCATCATGATATATTCCAATTTCCATTTTGGAATAGGCAAGGGATTCAGTAGACCAATTTGTTTCTAATGCTTAGCCTTACTTGTTGACATTCCATGCACTTGCACACAAATTCAGTCGTCTCATTTTTCATATCGTTCCACCAAAAGTGTTGCTTTAATTCCTTGTACATTTTGGTGCTTCCTAGATGGATTGAGAATTTAGAACTATTAGCTTCAATCAATACCTCTTTCTTCAGGACCTCATCTATGGGTACATATTACCTTTATTGCATCCAAATGGCGTCATCATCATCACTAGCTCTCTGTTTTCCACCTTGCCATTGATCTTCATGATTTTTGCATTAGTGGTTTGGGCTAGCTTAATTCTGTCAGTGAGCATAGGTGGAACTACTGGACTTGCTAGAATATGTTAACTATGGATTCTACCAACTCTAGATTAAGTTCCTCTTTTTGCTTCACCAATATGTTGGCCAAAAATTCAGAAACTTCCTATTTCATGCATCTGCTACCCGTTAGCTATACTGGGGTGATAACTATTCTTCAAGTCATAGTCTTTGATTAAATCCAACCATCTATTCGGCCTCATATTGAGTTCCTTTTATGTGAATAAATACTTCAGGCTCTGGTGGTCAGCAAATACCTCAATTGCACTCCGTAAAGGTAGTGCCTCTAGATCTGTAAAGCAAACACAATGGCTGCCAACTCTAGGTCATGAGAAGGGTGATTTTGTTCATAGGGCTTCAACTGTCACGAAGCATAAGAAATGACACTGCCATTCTAAATCAACACACAACCTAAACTGTGAAACCCAGTATTTTACTAGCCTTGTTCTTTGATTTTAACTGGTTTAAAATGTTTTTCATATTATTTTTAGTCATAAAGTACTTCAACTTATTCGTTTTTCAATTCGGCTAAATTTTTCGGTTTACGCGATTTCGGTTCCGGCGGGTAAACGGGTCAAAATTGGACTAAGTGTAATTAGTGCATTGTGGTGTGTGAGTGTTGTATGATGGCTGAATTATTCAGAAAAAAATGTTAATTTAGTAGCAAAAATTAGTTTTTGGGTTAAATAGTCAACTTGGAGACTATTTGGTCAAATGGGGTACTATTTGGGTCAACTTTGGAAGCTTTTTAAGTCTTCTTCTTGTTGTTTCTTCCTCCTTTCTTCCTAGCAGCAGCCGAACTCCTCTTCCTCCATTTTCCCCCAAAAATTTACTTGGATTTCAAGTAGGAATCACTTGGAAGGTAAGATTTTATGTATTTTAGCATTTATGGCTTATGGGCTTTATGATCCAAGCTTTAATTTCAAGTTTTGTAGGATTCTTTATGGCTGAAAATAAACCCTCTTTGCAGCCTTATATGTTATGATTTATGTATGTTATGGGTTGTTTTTAGTGTTTTGGAGGTTGGGAAGTGATCTGGGGTTGATTTTTAACAACTTTCTGCGGTTAGATTACATATTTTAAGATTATGAGTTAGGGTTTTGTCTTCCATATGTGGCCTAGAGTGTTATGCTATGAACGCTTATGTCTATGCACATAATGATGTTTTAAGAGTGTTTTAAGGTTAGTTTGGATAGGAATTGAGACTTGAAACCAAGTGGAATTGATTTCCCTTCATTTTGTAAGTAAGCGGAAGTTTGGCGCAACTAGGATAATTTGGATAATTGGTTATGTTTGAAGGATCTTTAATGATCTTTTGATCGTTTTAAGTGTTTCCTTGGTAGTGGGATGGATAGGAAGCATGTTTGAATCATGCGTGTGGCTAATCGGTAAAAATTTCAGTTTGATAGTAAAGAGGAATTCCACCCATAGGTTGTTGCTCTAATGTTGTAATAGACTTAATTGCAGTGGTTCTGGGGTACGCATATTGTTGTGGAATGCTATTGATATAGTCCCGGCTATTGCTGTCTCTTATATCTTTCTACTCTTATCGTTTATGGAGAGACAGTTGGTTGAATATGTTGTTTTGAGTTGGGTTGTAACCAAGGTCCCTTGAATACCTTGGAATTGGATTTTGTTGGCAGGGAGGATAACCTACTTATAGTCTAGGGAGAGGCGAAGTTTTTCAGTTTTTCTGGAAAACTGAGCTTATTATCTCCTAATCTAGCTGTAATACGAATTTGAGGGGTTAACTAAGTGTTTTGACTGGGGTTTTAGCTTGTCGAAGTTGGTCGGAATTTGTGAATAGGTCATTTTTGACCAAAGAGCTGTTGGTGTCGTTTTCTATCGTTTCGCCGTTTTGCTTCCTAGTCATTATACACATCTAGATGTGTATAAGCTCTGTCTACAGTACTAGCATCTAGATGTGTATAAGTAATCTACCACACCTACTAGTCTGACCTGGAGTGTCAAGTTATCACATCTAGAAGTGTATAACCTACAGGGTACTAGCCAGATCTAGTAATCTACCACACCTACTAATCTTTCGAAATATACAAGATAGACCATGTTATGATCTATTCTGATGTCTTGGGATCTGTCTTGTGTGTACTGTAACTTGACCTCTGTTATCAGACTAGTAGGTGTGGTAGATTTGTAGATGTAGATAACTTGACCTATAGTAGTAGACTAGTATTAGATGGTAGATTACTAGATCTGGCTAGTACTGTAGGTCATACCTTTGAGCCTAAAAGATACTCATGCTATTTTATTATATTCCGGATTGAAACTGTACTTGGATTTGTTCGCTATGCTTTAGCATACTATGTTTTGAAATGATTGGATCTTTTTGGCTACGCTATGCTTTAGCATACTGTGTTGAGATTTTGAAATGATTGGATCTTTTTGGCTACGCTATGCTTTAGCATACTGTGTTTTGAAATGATTGGATCTTTTTGGCTACGCTATGCTTTAGCATACTGTGTTTTGAAATGATTGGATCTTTTTGGCTACGCTATGCTTTAGCATACTGTGTTTTGAAATGATTGGATCTTTTTGGCTACGCTATGCTTTAGCATACTATGTTTTGAAATGATTGGATCTTTTTGGCTACGCTATGCTTTAGCATACTATGTTTTGAAATGATTGGATCTTTTTGGCTATGTTTTGGACATGCCTGACGTTTAAATGGCATGAGACATTTTAGAAACTACTTATGATTATGGTTTATTGACGATAAAATGGCATGAGACATTTTAGAAACTGCTTCATGACTGTGGTTTTCACAAATGATATAATCTTTATGTTTTCTTTTTATCGCAATGCTTGGCCCCATTTGAAGAGCTTTTATGATATCCACTGAGCTAGTTATGCTCACCCCACGTGATTGTATAATTTTTCAGATTAGGTCTCGTTTTTTACTCTCCACCGCGTTAGTAGCTTTTAGATTTTCTCCAGATTCCACATTACAGTACAGACTCTGCGGATAATCTTCCAAGCTTCTCTTTTGTTTGGAGAGGGGTAGTGTATTAGATAAGTTTTGTATTGATGAACTTTGTTTTTGTTGTAGCATCTTTTGTACTAAGAAGGAATTTTGTAATTCGTATTTTTGTGTAAAAATGAAATATTCGGTTTTATAGTTAAGAAATGGTTTGATGGTTCTATTACATTGCGGTTAAGTTTGTTGCTCTGTTCGTTTGTGCCTTGCGTTTTGGACCGGTGTGCCATTAGCGCGGCGTGTTACGGTCCCGTTTTTGGGGCGTGACATAAACCATTCTCGAAAGCAACACTATAAATCACAAATTCCCCAATCTTGGATGGCAATGCCAATAATGGTACAGATACCAATTTGTTATTCAACTCCTAGAAGCTAGCCTTACAATCTGTATCCTATTCGAATTTGGTCATAATCTGAGTAAGTTTGGTCAATAATACAGCTATTAAAGAGAATCCTTCCACAAAATTCCTTCAATAACCTGCCATACCCATGAAACTGTGAACCTATGTCACATTTGTTGGTCTGGTCCAATCAACAATTGCTTCAATAACATTCTTAGGATCCACTAATACTCCAATTTTTGAGATGACATGCCCCAAAAATGATACCCTTTTTAACTAGAATTTACAATTGCTAAACTTGGGATATAGCTTCTTGTCCTTAGAATCTATATTACTATTTTGAGAAGTTCTTCATGTTCCTCATTGGTTGATGAGTACACAAGAATATCATCAATGAACACAATCATAAATTTGTCTAAATAGGGTTGAAATACCCTATTCATCAGATCAATAAAAGCTACAGTGCATTAGTCAAACTAAATGGCATCACCAAGAACTCATAATGGCTATACTTGTTCTGGAAGACACTTTTTGAAATATCTTTTGCCTTGATCCACAATTGATGGTACCCGAATCTCAAATATTCTCTTGGGAAATACCCTAGCAACTTTTTACAGATAATAATCAATTCCTACCAAAAGATATTTGTTCTTGATAGTAAATTTATTCAATTCCATGCAGTTAATATATAACCAAAGGCTTCCATATTTCTTTTTCACAAACAACACTGGAGCACCCCAAGGAGATACACTAAATTTGATGAATTTCTTGTCAAGCAACTCCTACAATTGCACTTTTAACTCTTGAGCTCTGTTGGGGCCATTCTATAAGGAGCTTCCGATATTAGTGCTGTTTGTGGTGGCAAATTGATCTCAAATTCAATTTCCTTTTCCAGTGGTAACCGTAACAAGTCCTCAAGAAGTACATCTGGGAAATGTCATACCACTAAAATAACTTCAAACTTGAGGTCCTCTTTTTCTGTATTGATCACATAAACCAAGAATACTTCACAACCCTTTCTCAGTGCTTTGTGTACCTACAAAGCTGATAGTATTAGTGTAAGTTATTATCTATTTGGTTTCTTAGTACCACTCAAATACACAAATTCTTCCTTCTCTGGATAACAAACTTGACTTTCTTTTTCATGCATTCCACGTGAGCATAATTGCAGGATAACCAATCTATACCCAGTTTCATTTCAAAAGCCAACATATTAAGTTGTAAAAAGTTAGCATCAGACTCACAATGACACCGTGCAACTAGGATATAACCATCTAGATTTAAGAACTCTATGTCCTGGTGTACCAACTTTGTAAGGTATATCAGTCTAATCTGGTTTCATGCTCAATTTTCTACAAGTCTTCTAGAAATAAAAGAATGTGTAGCACCACTTCAAATAAAGCTATTGTGGGTAAAAATTAATTAATATTGTACTTGTCACAACTTGACCCAATCTGTCAGCCTCCTATTGAGTTGTGGCATATACTCGTGCTGTGGCAAAATTGGTACTACTATCACCTCCCTTCTACTAGCCCTACTACTACAATGCCTTGGTCTTGTTGTAGACCAATCTAATCCTAACTCAGTGCTTGAATCTACCACAAGCTAAGGATTCTCTTGACCTCCATCAGCACTCTCCTAGATAATATCAATGACAAAAGCTACACTCAGGAACTCGGGATCGAGCCTAAACTGGAATAGATGCTGTTATAGATACTCTAATCTTGGCTATAACTAAGAGGTTCTAGCAACAGCTAGAGGTGGATATGGCCTCACATGTGATGGCTGAGGTTTAAAACCATGAAACTGTGGCACTAGTGAATATGGTGGTCGTACACTAAGACAGAGATGCTGTCTATCTAAATACTGGGATCGATGGTAGTACATATGTAGCTCTATCAACTCCTTCGTCCTGAGCCCATCTTCGTAGATGTGTATCTACGCGTGCAATAGCTCTATGTAGGTTATCAAATGTATCTATATCAACTGCTGTTATACTCTCTTTGATCTCTTTAGTAATCTCTTCCTAAAGCATCATACTTCTCAACCTCATCATTCATAACTCCTGTGGCAAACTTCCTACTAAGGGCATAAAATCTCTATGGGTACTCAATGATTAACATCCTTGGAACCTTCCTGAAAGAATTGAACTCATCTTTCTGCTCAACTCTAAGATGTGAAGGATAGAAATGCTCCAAAAATGCTTCCCTAAAGGCCTCCCAGGAAATTTGTTCCAAAAGGGCAAGTACAGGTCTCTCTTCTGTCCACCATCTAGCTGTGTCTAGTATCAAGTATAGTTTCACTAGTGGAAATCCTTGCTCCTCTGTTACCTTTAATAAATCCATATTTTCCTATATTTGTCCCAACTATTTATTAGCTTCATCTAGATATGGTCTACCATCAACGTAGGAATACTAACCTTCCATATTGCTCGGTAGTGGTAGTAGTCACTATCTCAAGCCTTTGGTTGTGGTGATGGATAAGGTATAGGATTAGCAAGTGTAATATGAGCAATCCTGTGTACTACCTGCCCCACAATAACTACAATGGTAGCATAATCTATCATTCGTATTGGTAGTTGTGACAATATTTGGCTGGGGATGTTATAGCTGCTCTCCAATTTCCTATCCTATCTTAATAGGCTCCTCTGCATGTCCTTGACTAGTCCCTATCACCTGTTCAGATACCTCCTCATGTGTTACCACCACATGCTTCTTCTTACTTACATTTGGTGTCATAATCTAAACATTTCAACAAAGTATTGCACGTCAATTCTTAACGATATGCTAACCATTGAAGAACAAACTCATGCCCTACAATCACTCCTTACCTAAGTGTTAAAGACAGATATACAGTAACTCTAGCCTGAGGTGGCCAGTCATAAACCTTGAGACTAGTCCCTACCTGCTACTTAGGTACCTCCTCTTGTGTTGCCATCATATGCCTCTACTTGCTTACTTTTGGTGTCATAACCTGTACATTTCAACAAAGTAAGTATTGCACGTCAGTTCTTAACAAAGTACTAACCATTGAAGAACAAACTCATGCCATTCAACCACTCCTTACCTAAGCATTAAAGACAAAGATATATAAGGTATGACTGCGGTAAATCCCAGTCCAAGGTAACCAGTCTCAAACCTTGAGTTACTTGCAAGTCCAAGTCCCTAATACCACACTCATAGTAGTAACAATTCAACTTATCACTAGACAAAGGATTAAGTAATCTATGCTTGGATACCACTCAACGTCATGCTCACAAAATAGTACAATGACACCCCAAACCTCAAGATCACCCCAAGCATGCAAGGCATAGTACAAGAGCAATCTACAAACCATAAACCCTAACTTGATTGTGTAAGATGAATGTATATACTTCTATCCATATTCACAAAATGGTTCAATCAAAGATAGAATGACCCAAATAAAGCCTATTTGAATCCGTCCTAACCCTATGTTTCCTCTTTCAATTCAAAATAGTGTTTAGAAATCACTCTAGAGGGTGAATAATCTTATAGATGCAATGAAATCAATTCGAATAAGCAAACAATCAATAGAATCAAAAGGAAGAATAAAATCTGTCATTTAATCTTCATGGAAAATTCATGGATATGAATAAAATCCTAGTAACTGATTTAGCATATAACCACGGTTAAATAAATATCGAAAGAATATTTTTACAAACATTCTTGAGTACATGAATACAAGGAAAGAGGAAAAGAAGAAAAACTCTTGGAAGATGTGTTCTTCGTTACCCACCTTGATGATCCGCATCCTATTGATTGATTGATTTTCTTCTAAACTAAAAGTAGCCTAAGGTAGTCTATGTTATGTTAAAAATGACCTAAACCATCTATTTACTGTGCTAAGTAAGGTTTCATAAAGTGTAGGTCAAAACTTTCCCCAGAAAGGTGAAAACTCACAAAAACCATGATGAAGCCTTAGGAGTTAGAGCTTATAGTTGAAACAATCGGGCCGAAATTTCATGAAAGGAAATTGTAGAAGGCCATTTTTCCCTAATACAGTCATGGCTAAGATGGCTTCAAGTGCAGCTACATCTAGAAATTAGTCACTCGGCGTGGCTGTACCCAACTCTTTGCTAGGGTGCTTGGTTTACTCTCTCCGTTTGGCTTCGTTTGACCCCCAAAAATTTCAAACCTACAAAAACACAATTAAACACATAAATAAATGTATTTAAAAATTAAAAACATCATAACCTAACATTTTAGAATAAAATTCCTAAAATTACCAAAATACCCTTACTTACTAAACACAAACCCTCAGAACCCGATTAAAAACCAAGCCAAAATGTAGGTAAATAACTCTCTTTCGAGAGTTAACACACACTTACATACAACTATCAAACCAGTCATCCAGAAAATAGTAAACAGGGTTCTGCGTACAAGAAAAATCCTAAACCAAACCAAAACGGTAAACCTTGCACTAAAACAGACACACCCTAGCCCCAATAGGCAATAGCTAGAGTTTATATCATAATCCCTGCCCTGCTAGTCACAAAGTCTAGATCAACTACTAGACGGGTGATGAGCTCGTAAATGTCATATATTTTACGTGTTTTTTACCTCTATTTTTAACATAATTTGAGCAAGAGTTGAGTAATTGTATGAGCTAAAATAGTTTATTTCAAGTTTTGTAGGGTTTTAGAGAAAAATGAGTTAAAATGGATCACAATATTGGAGGAAAACATTCACTAGCGTGCAGTAAATCAGATATAGTTTGGAACATCAAGCATAATTCTTTTGTTCGAGCTCCAATTGTAGTGATTTTAGATGATTTGGAATGCTAAGTAAGTTTTCTACAACTTTTATGTTTTAAGTTTCTAGGATTCTATAATAATTTGGTTCAAAATTGCGAAGTTGGAAAATATGCACCGGTGGGAGTTGATTCTGACAGAAATTGGTAGATTGAGCTTAACTTTCCTGTATGAGTTCCAATTGAGGTGATTCAAAATGTTTTGGAATAAGAAGACATAGAGCTACAACTTTTAATTTAGAGTGTTGCTAAATTCGGCCTTTATCATGGTCAAAATCTAGAAGGAAATTGAAGCCGATTCTGCCAAGCTCTCACATGCGTGACAGAATTGCAGCGCATGTGCGCCCGCTCCAGAAGCTCTATCCCGACTTTTGGTTTTTCCCAATGCACACATGTATGATGAAATTATAGTGCACATGCGTCGATCAACACCTGGGCAACGAAACTTGACTTATTTTGCAATAAACATCCTCTGTGGGCCCGGTTGCATGGGAAATCGTGTACTTATCATCCCGGTGCCTCGTATCCCTAAAAACACCTATAATTACATCCAAAGAAGGGAAGGAAACAAGTGATCATCAGCTATTCTTAGTTTCATAGTTTTCAATAGTTAGAGCAATAGTTTAGCTGTAGGGTAGATTTTCTCAAGCGTTAAAGCTATATTTTTGTTCTCTTGTCAAGGATTCATAACTCAACAATCATCAACATTGATTTTCGCTGCAATACTAAGTTTGATTTTTTTATGCAATTTAATTCATGTTTTAATTGCGTTCTTATTCTTTAATTATCGTGCTTGTCTTATTGCTTTTAAATTGTTAATCGCATTCGTAGTTTAGTAGTTAGGGTTTTATTGGATTGTTTTTACTAAGATGTGTGCTTTTATAGAGTAGATTAATTTGAATTCTTATTCTTGATTAAATTTTTGCAATTCGGATAAATTAAATTAGGGTTTTTAGTTAATTATATTCAATTGCTTTCTGTAGGATTAATATTTTACATTCTTGTCTTTATTTTACTTTCTTAGTCAAAAACCCCTAATTATTTTGTCTAACTAGTAAATAGGCTTGTGAACCTAAAAATTGATTCAATAGTGCTCGTGGTAACGATCCTTAGTCATCCTATATACAAACATACCTCGTATACTTGGGAGTGTGTGGGAGTTGATTAGGATAATTAAGGTTTTCTTTTTTACTTGTTCATTGTTTTAAAAAAACCTAATCAATATTTCACCGAACAAGTTTTTGGTGCCGTTACCGGGGACTAATTTTTATTGGTAACAATATTAGGTGTAGTGAGTCTTACTAGATTACATTTTTCAATTTCTTTTGTTATTTATTTACAATTATTTCTTGTTCTTCGAGTTTGTTTGGATTTTGTCTTCATCAATATTTGATCTTTGGTCTTCTTTTCTTGTAGTTTGTGTTCGATACTCGTTCATCCAATCAACCACTTCATCCTATTGACTTGGAGATCGAAAAGACAATAAATAGAAATTGTAGACAACAAGATTCAAACTGAGATGACCATCTAATGGAGAATCCAAATCATGCTCTTAATGAACAAGAGGAGGTTGCAGGCAACAATGGCAATCTAGTTAATCCTAATCCTCGACATCTTTGAGATTATACAATCCCTCATTTTGAAGGAGCAAGTTCTAGCATTGCTCGGCTGCCACTACATGCAAATAACTTCAAAATCAAGCCTATACTAATACAAATGCTCCAAACACATGCTATATTTGGAGGAGGACCCAATGAAGATCCCTAAGAGCATTTAATTAGGTTTGAGGAGGTCGTTGATACATTCCAATACAATGGAGTCCACCTCGATTGTATTCAGATAAGAGTATCCCTTTTTTCTTACGTGATAGAGTAAGGTCTTGGCTCTGCTGCAATCATATTGACAAGGCACTTTCACAACATGAGACCAACTCGCTCAAGAATTCCTAGCTAAACACTTTCTACCGGCTAAGTCCTCTATGCTCCGAAATGAGATTACATCATTTAGACAAATCACTGGAGAAAGCTTAGGAGAAGTGTGAGACCACTTCAAGGAGTTTTTGAGGAAGTGCCCACATCATGCTATACCTCTATGGCTGCAAGTCCAAACCTTCTATAATGGACTATTTCCGGATACGAGACTAATAGTTGATGCAAGTGCGGGAGGTTCTTTTCCCTGTAAAACTCCAGAGAAAGCACAAGAATTGTTGGAAAGAATGGCATCTACCCATTACTATCATGGAGCAATAACTCCTTTAGTTGGACAACAACAATCACAAGTGAATCAAGCCAACGCTCAACAAGGAGGTATGCCTAGCTATGATTCTTTTTTATCTTGGCAAAACGTGATGATGAGTGGCATTACAACTTGACAAAAGCCGTAGAAAATATGTGGGAAAAACTCAGTGAACTCCATAGGTTCAACAAATCAAGGGATCTTGAATTGTAATTTCTGGGAGAAAATCACCAAAATGGCTGTTGTGAAACATTAGTGGTGCAAGGTGAGTAAATTCAATTTATTTCTAATCACAATCCAACCTTAAGAAATCAACCCACCAATTATAGAACACATATAACCCATCTTGGCGAAACCATCCTAACTTTTCCTGGTCAAACCAAGCAAATGTTCAAAGTCCGTCATTTCAGTCAAATGCACCTCAACAAGTTTGTCCAATCAACCATCGTCATCTAGACCATACTTACCACCACATCAAAGGAATCCCCAAAATTTTCCACCTTATCAAAATAACTCATATCAGCCTTCACAACCAAGACCGCCATTTCAAAATCCAAATTATCCCACACATGTGAATCATGAGGCACCCAATGATGATAATTTGAGTAGGGATTTTGGGAGGTTGCAAAGGGAGTATGAGAATTTTGAGCTGCCACAAGAAACTGATTGTATCACCTGGAGATGCAATTGGGGCAGATAGCTTGCAAAACAATGAGCGACTAGTGGGAACATTACCGAGTGATACAATCCCTAACCCATGGGATAATAACCAAGGGAGAGAACATGTTCAAGCGGTCACATTGAGGAGTGGAAAAATACTAGAGATAAAGCAAGTGGAGGATGATGACTTGAACAAGATGGAGAATGGTGCAAAGGGAAAAGAAGACGTATCAAAGAGTAAGGATGACAATGAAAAACCATATAAAACTCTTGACCAACAAGGTAAGTCCGAGAAATATTCGGCATCTACAGGTAAGCAGGTAAGTGTTCGTTCTCCCCAAAGACTAAAAGAGGATGAAAAAATGAAAAAGTTTAGGAAATTTTTGAAAATTTTTAAGAAAATTGAGATTAACCTTTCTTTTATTAAAGCAATAGAAAATATGCCCAGTTATGCTACGTTTATGAAGCAAATATTATCTAGCAAGAGGAGATTGATGCTGGACAAAATTTTATGCTTGCTTATAACGAAGGGTGTAGTGCCATCATTTAGAGGAAACTTTCCCCTAAGCTTAAGGACCCCGGCTCATTCTCGATTCCACGTGAAATTGGATGAGTGACATTCTACAGAGCTCTATGTGATTTGGGAGCTTCTATCAACCTCATACCTCATTCCACCTTTAAGAGGTTGAATGGAGGAGGATTGAAACCAACAAACGTCACTCTCCAATTAGCCGATAGAAATGTAAGGTAACCGGTAGAAATAGTGGAAGATCTTATTGTCAAAGTTGGGAAAGTATTTCTACCAGCGGATTTCATCGTGCTTGACATGGAAGAAAATGTGGTGACTCTATTCATATTTGGAAGACCTTTCTTGGCTACCGGACGAGCCATCTTTGATGTCCAAACTGGGAACCAGCAATTTACAATCAATGATGATATTGTTTCTTTTAATGTTTTTGACTCCCTTAAATTTCCAGCTAAATATGATGATGTTATGAATATAAATATCATTGATGATTTGGTTAATGATACATTTGAAGGGAATCTCTAACAGAGGAGACTAAAGACATGAACAACATCCATGAAGAAGAGATGAAAGCTAACAATAAAGAGAGCGTGATGGATGATGAGATAGAAAAGGCAATGGAGGTAAGCAAGCGGAGGAATAAAGGTAAAGGGGAGTATTTGACCAACAAACTCCCAAGGCTGAGCTCAAACCATTGCCCTCTCATTTTAAATATTTTTTTCTAGGATAAAATGATACATATCCAGTTATTGTAAATGCTTATCTTTGTGAAATTGAAATGAGCAAATTAATCTTTGTGTTAAAAAAGTATCGTGGAGCCATTGCATGGAGCATTGATCACATAAAAGGCATAAGGCCTACTGTTTAATGCATAAAATAATCCCTAATAACACATATAAGCCTATCAGACAATCTCAAAGGCAGCTAAATCCAACTTTAAAAAAGGTAATTAAGAAGGAGGTTTTAAAATTGCTAGATGTCGGGATCATATATCCCATCAGTGATAGTGAGATATATCATTGGGTTAGCCCAATGCAAGTAGTGCCAAAGAAAGGGGGATGACTGTGGTCATAAATGAAAGGAATGAATTGATTCCCTCTAGATTAGTGATGGGGTGGCAGATGTGTATTGACAATAAAAAACCTAATGAAGCCATTAGGAAAGACCATTTTCCTTTACCCTTCATTGATCAAATGCTCGAAAGATTGTCTGGACATGCATTTTATTGCTTCCTCGTTGGTTATTCAGGGTATTTTCAAATTGCAATATCCCTTGAAGATTAAGAGAAAACCACCTTTACTTGTCCATATGGCACATTTGCATTTAGGCGCATGCCTTTTGGTTTATGTAATGCTCCTAGTGCTTTTCAATGATGTATGTTTGCTATCGTTCATGATATGATTGAGAAATTTATTGAAGTATTTATGGATGATTTTAGTGTGTTTGGTGACTTTTTTTATTCTTGTTTAAATAATCTTCCATGTGTGTTAGAAAGATGTCAGTCTTCAAACTTGGCACTTAACTGGAGCATTCAAATCTTATACACATGGAAAGATGTCATTTTATGGTTCAGGAATGAATTATTTTACGCCATCGTATTTCATCTAAGGGCATAGAGGTATATAAAAGCAAAGTAGAGATCATTGAAAAATTACCAATCCCCACGAATGTGAAGGGAGTGAGGAGTTTTCTTGGTTATGTCAGTTTTTACCAGCGTTTCATTAAAAAATTTTCTTTGATTTCTCGCCCTTTAAGTACTTTATTGCAAAAAGATGTGCCTTTTGTTTTTTATGCTAAATGTTTGTCAGCATTTAATAAATTAAAAGAAGCTTTGATTACCGCACCCGTGATAGTCGCACCAAATTGGAATTTAACCTTCGAATTAATGTGTGATGCAAGCAACTATGCCATGGGTGCGGCATTGTGTCAAAGGAAAGAAAAGGTTTTGCATGTTGTGTATTATGCCAGCCAAATCCTTAATGAAACACAAATAAATTATTCCACCACAGAAAAGGAATTGTTGGCAATGGTTTTTGCATTTGATAATTTTAGGTCGATATATTTGATAGGTAATAAGGTGATAGTGCATACCGATCATTCAGCCCTTAAATACCTATTGACCAAAGATGATGCTAAACCTATACTTATTTGATGGATTTTACTATTGTAGGAATTTGACTGGGAGGTGATGGACAAGAAAGGAGTCGAGAATACTATGGCGGATCATCTTTCTTGACTTGAAGGACCCATGGCAAGAAAAGGTGATGAAATGCCCATAAATGAGACATTCCTAGAAGAGCATTTGATGAGAATGGAGGACGGGGCACCTTGGTATGTGGATATTGTCAATTTCTTAGCCGCCAAGATCATTCCATCCACCATGGATCTAAATCAAAGAAATAAATTTCTTTCGAAAATGAATTACTATATTTGGGATGACCCTTATCTCTATCGTTAGTGCAAGGATCACGTAATCTGGCGATGCATTCTTGAGAGTGAGGTGCATAGTGTCTTATTTCATTGCCACTCTTCACAAGTAGGGGGACATCATGGCTCACAACAAGGACGGCTGCAAAAGTGTTGCAAAGCAGGTTGTTTTGGCCAACATTGTTCCGTGATGCAAGAGACTTTGTGACCAATGTCAACGTGCATGAAAATTGCCCAAAAAAAATGGAATGCCATTGCAAAACATTCTAGTTTGCGAGATTTTTGACGTGTGGGGTATTGATTTCATGGGCCCTTTTTCATCGTCGTACAATAATAAATATATTCTTGTGGCGGTAGATTATGTGTCCAAGTGGGTTGAATCTGCGGCACTACCAATCTGCGGCACTACCAATGAATGATGCAAGAGTAGTGACAAACTTTGTGAGGAAAAATATTTTCTCACGATTTGGTGTTCCACAGGCTATTATAAGTGATGGAGGATCACATTTTAGAAATTTCTTGTTCGAATCCGTCATATCTAAATATGGAGTCACCTACAGAATAGCCCTACCATACCACCTGCAAACTTTGGGCAAGTAGAAGTTTTAAATCAGGAGTTGAAGCACATACTTGAAAATCGTATACCGTAAACTCATTGAGAAAGGATTGATCTAAGAAGTTAGACGACGCACTTTGGGCAAATAGGACCGCCGTCAAGACCCCAATTGGGATGTCTTCGTGCCGATTCGTTTATGGTAAAGCCTATCAACTTTCAGTTGAAATTGAGCACAATGCATATTGGGCAATCAAAACTCTCAATTATGATTTGAAGGAGACTGGTGAGAAGAGACTTCTTGATTTAAATGAATTAGACGAGCTCCGAAGAGAAGCCTATGAAAATACATGACTGTACAAGAAAAGGACTAAGTTGTGAAATGACAAACATATTTTGGAGAAAAAATTGAAGTTGGGGACATGGTTTTATTATAGAATTCAAGACTTAAGTTGTTTCAAAGAAAATTGAAGTCAAGAGGGAGCGGCCCATTTGAAGCAGTGCAAATATTCTTGTATGGTACAGTGGAACTTAAAGGAAGGCAAGGCAATTTCAAGGTGAATGGCCAAGGGGTGAAGCACTACAACGGTGGTTTGGATTGTTCACAAGGGGTGGGAAACCGTCCACCTTGCCAACCATTTGATCAAACGAGCCAAAGTCGAGCCTCAAACTATAAACAAGGGCGCTACATGGGAAGCAACCCATGTTTTTTCTTAATTTTAGTTCTTATGTTTTTGTTTAGTTTATTGATTTTATTGTTTTTCGTAATATTTTAAGTGCTTTTATGTTTTGTTTCTAGTTTTAGCGGTTGATGTTTTCCACCTCGACTCCAATGCATTAGGTTCAACATAAACGGCACCAAACGTTCTTCATGACAGAGAAGCTTCCCTTTTAACCTTTTTACACTTTATTTTAGCAAGGGGACAATGCTATTCTCTAAGTGTGGGGTGGGGAGTTTTCTTAATTTCTATTGATTTAGTGTTTTGTTTGTTATTTTTTGTTCAATTTTTGCTTTTATATTTGTAGCTTAACTTTTGATTTGAAAGCTTTTCAAATTTTTGAAATTTTGTTCAGAAATTGCTTAGCATGTTTTTTTTTATTCCTTCTACTCGATAATTTTTTAGCTAAATTGTCATGAGTAAGGTAGTCGGTGTTAATATTTTCCTAGCATGATTTCTTAGTTTTGAGCACTAATAGCCCTACAATATTATAGCATTTTGGCACTAAGATATAATTGTGTAGATTTACTTATATTGCACTCCAAACACTTGATTTATTGCATTTTCAAGACAAAATTTTAGATAACTTGTTTGATTTAAAGATGAGGGTAGGCATTTCTTTGAACATTTGAACCTTTCAAACCAACCCTACTATGAAATTTATCCCTAGAACTCTATTGGAGCCTTAATTTGTTTTTGAATGAATAGAAGCACCATTCATTTTTTTCTAACTCATTTTTTTTCTACCTTTGTGAGTTATCCTAAATGTCCCTAAAGAGTTTTAATACCACATTAATTATTAAGGCAATATAAGGATGGAAGGTAGTTGTATGGGATTGTTTGACTGAATGGTGTACAACTTACAGTGTGGGTGTTAAAAAAAATTTACAGGCACAAATTTATAAGTGTTGACCGTTGTAGGTGGTGCCCATCACTAGCACCTGCATTGGAGTGTTAGCAGGTAGTGCCTATCACAGGTACCTTTATAGATACTTTTTGAGGGTAATGCCTTCCACTGGTACCCGTTTTGGAGAAAAGAAAAAAAAGAAGAAAAAAGGGGTGAAATCTTTGCGAAGTGTTGGCGAGAAGAGTTGAAATTGAAAAAGTTGAATTTTATTCTGCTTGTTGCACAAAATTTTTATGGGTGTGGAAAATTAAGTGTGGGGTTACTTCTTTGAATGATGGTGTTTTAATGTTCAAGAAGAAGTTTTATTTTAATGAGGCGCACATTAATTTAAAGCTCTTTTTCTTATTGGTTTATCCTTTTTCCTTTCTTTGTTAGCCCATAACCTTGCCTTATGTTACAAGCTAAGAATCTTACCTAAATTAAGTCGAGTTGATTGTCTACATTAGTGGTGAAATGTAAGAAGAGTAAGTTATGGAGTGTTTAGAAAAATTAAAAGGGTTTGTTACTCATGATTTGAGCTAAGTGTTTTGAAAGTTATTTTTGTACGGCCATGCACACACCCACATCAGAATTCATGTATAGGGTTTTTTATCATCTAGACAATTTTCCTTGTGACGGTTTGCTTCTTGGTTATGCATGTGGATACATCTGAGATGTGTTGAGTATGTTTGTGATTTATTTCTATGTTTTGCTCGAGGAAGATCAAAAACTAAGTGTGGGGTATTTGATAAGCATGTAAATGTCATATATTTTACATGTTGTTTACCTCCATTTTTAATGTAATTTGACAAGAATTGAGTATGAGCTAAAATAGTTTATTTTGAGTTTTGTAGGGTTTGAGTGAAGAATGAGTTAAAATGGATCACAATATTGGAGGAAAACATTCACTGGCATGGAGTAAATCACATATAGTTTGACAAATTAAGCATAACTTTCTTGTTTGAGCTTCAATTTCTATACATTTTAATGATTTGGAAATCTAAGGAAGAGTTCTACAACTTTTATGTTCTAAGTTTTCTAAGATTCTAAACGCATCGTGTTCAAAATTGCTAAGTCGGAAAATATGCACCGGTGGGAATTGATTCTGACATAGTTTGATAGATTGAGCATAACTTTCTTTTATGAGCTCCAATTGAGGTGATTCAAGATTTTTTGAAAAGATACGACATAGAACTATAACTTTTGTGTTTTGAATTTTCCCAAATTCAGCATGTATCATGTTCAAATCGAGGAAGAATTTGAATGCTGATTCTGCCAAGCGTGCACATATCTAACAGAATTGCAGCGACATGTGCACCTGCTCCAGAAGCTCGACTTTTGGTTCTACCCAGCGTGCACATGCATGATGAAATTGCAGTGCACATGCGCCGATCGACAATTGGGCTTTGAAACTTGACTTATTTTGCAAGAAACATCCTCCCGTAGGCCTAGTTGCTTGGAAAATCGTGTACTTATCATCTCGAAGCCTCAAAACCCTAAAAACACCTATAAATACACCAAGAGAAGGGGATGAAACAAGACCTTTGATTATCATCAACTATTCTTAGTTTCTTAGTTTTCAATTGTTAGAGCAATAGTTTAGTCGTAGGGTAGATTTTCTCAAGCGTTAAAGCTAGATTTTTGTTCTCTTGTCAAGGATTCATAACTCAACAATCATCAACATTGATTCTCGCTGCAATTACTGAGTTTGATTTTTTTATGCAATTTAATTATTGTTTTCATTGCGTTCTTATTCATTAATTATCGTTCTTGTCTTATTGCTTTTAAATTCTTAATCGCATCCATAGTTTAGTAGTTAGGATTTTATTGGATCATTTTAACTTGCTTTTATAGAGTAGATTAATTTGAATTCTTGTTCTTAATTAAATTTTCACAATTAGGGTAAATTAAATTAGGGTTTTTAGTTAATTATATTCAATTGCTTTCTGTAGGATTAATATTTTACATTCTTGTCTTTATTTTGCTTTCTTGTGATTAAATTTAGTTTAAATTTAGTCAAAAACCCTTGATTATTTTGTCTAACTAGCCCTAAATAGGCTTGTGAGCCTAGTAATTTATCCAATAGTCATTGTGGGAACGCTCCTTAGTCATCCTATATACAAGCTCACCTCGTATACTTGTGAGTGTGTGGGAGTTGATTAGGATAATTAAGGTTTTTCTTTCATTACTTGTTCATTGTTTTCAAGAAACCTAATCAATATTTCACCGAACAAGTTTTTGGCGTCCTTTACTGAAAAACAATATCAAACTCCAAGGAAAGCCAATGAAATGCAATAAATAGAATTTAAACGTAATCATTGAAAGCAAGCATAAGATCAATACAGTGTGCAATGCTCATGGGAACAATTAACTATCAAGACAAAGGTAATAGTTAATTGAGCTCATGGTTCAAATAAGTCTTCCAGTACTGGATCCAGGTCTATCACTTGTCTTCTCGATTGAATAGGTAGAAGGTACAAGAAAGAATAATCCACGATACATATAACATTAAAAAAAAAAGAAAAAAAAAATGAGTCCACTTAGATGATCTCATTAGACTCCCATTCATAATCAATCATTGACAATTCACATGAAATAACATTGAACAATGCATATGAAATGGCTAATCAATTCAAGTAAATTTACAACATACAAATCCAACTGATAACTAGCCATGCTTTTCTTTTCATAACATAATATAAGACTGCACAACAACCGTATACCACATGATCAATCAAAAGGTGTAAACACAACTTACCTTGTGATTTGCAGCCTTGGAACCCTAACTTTGGTTTGTTGAAAACACTACTATATTCACCTATAATCAAGGTTGAGTAACACCATCCAATAGTGCCTACCTTAAGGTTCAATATAGGATTAAAAAGTAGGGTAAAAACACTTTTAGCCCCCAAAGTTTGGCCTATTGACATTCTTGGTCCCCAAAGTTTCACAAAAATCAAATCACGTCACTTATCTTCCAAATTTATTTTGAATTAGGAAAATTAATAGAAAACTAGCATAAGTTTTTGTTAAAAATTATGAGGAAGAGCTATTTTTTTATTAACTATTTTATGCAAGACAAGGTAAAAGATAGAGGGTAATTTTTTAGGGATCATCAGATAAGGAATGAAATTTGTGGAGGTAGAGGCATAGAAACAAAAAATTATGCTATTTTTATGTGAATTGTCCTAATTGAGTAGAAACTTTAAAGATGAGGGACATGATTTGTTTTTTGTAAAACTTTGGGGACCAAAAATATCAACAGACCAAATTTTGGTGAATAAAAGTGTTTTTACCCTAAAAAGTAAGCAAGACATGAATAAGCTAGCTAGTGAACATGAACAAGCTAGCAGGTCATATGATAAGCAAGCTAGTCATTCCTGCAAAGCTAGGAAGAAGCTCACTTTGATGATCCAGAGTCACTCCAAATGCTTAGAAACAAGTGTTAAAATATGTATGAACAAGTTGTAGAAGTTCTAGGTAAGTGAAAGTGTAATTAAATACCAAAACTCTAGGCTTAAACACCAAGAATGTCAAATTCATCCAAGCACTAGCCATGAAATCTAAGATTAGAGACGCTCAGATCATACTTAAGAAGTGATTTTAATCATAGATCAAGGTTGGACAAAGTAGGGAAATTTTTGGCAATAAGAATTAATGATTAACAATAAGATTTAAGCATTTTCAACCCATGCAATAACTTTGAAGCCCACATTCAAATCCTTCATTTCAAATGTTTTGAAATGTTTAAAATTGTAATTCAAGGCTAGATAGTTTAAGAACACAATTGGTAACAATATTAATTCACAAATAACAAGATTTGCACAAGTTTGATTCTTAGCAAAACCCTGAAATTTTACTACCAAAAACATGCAATAATTTGCAATAAAACTTACCTAAATGGCTGTTATGATGATTTAGGAATGCTCTTGAACTTTCAATTTATATCAAACAACAAGATTCTAGCCTAGGTTTTTGGATTTGTTAAGTACAAAGCCTGAGAGCTTCTGGGGAACTTTTAAGGAAATTTGCTAAGTGTCGTAGATTTCATAAGTATTAAGGCGGAAATATAGATTCCGAAAGGAAGTCATGAAATTTAACAAAATTTGTACTTTAGTCCCTCAAGTTTCACTAATTGTACTTTGATCCGCCGACTTACGAAAATGATTGAAAAGGACAAAATGACCAATAAAAGGACAAAATGACCAATAAACATGAGAGAAGGATATAAATAGTATTTTAGAAGATAAGAATGAGTATAAATGGATGTCGAAAGATAGAAAAAGTCCAAGTGTTAAAAAAACTGTATTGAGTTCAATTCCTTTTTATTTGCTTTCTGCCATGTCTCCTCCAAAGTCAGCAATTAAGGAGTTAGAAAGATGTTTTACTAATTTACAAAACATAGTAATAGCCTTCATTGGACTTCTTTAAAAGATGATATATGCTCCTATTGTGGAAAATGGATTGGGAGTAACTAGATTGAAGTACCTTTCTTCAGCATTGGGCATTAAAGAGTTTTTGATATAGAACATTTTTATGGAGAAAGCTTTTGTCTTGAATGTATTTGAGGAACTGTCCACAATCCCACATGTGGAGAAAGCCCAATTAAATCTTCACCAACTTGGAAGAAAATAATACCAGTGAAGGATGTTGTTGAGACTAATATGGTGTCTCTAATTTATGGAGAAAATTGCTCTTTTTGGTATGACAACTAAATGGGTGACGGTTGTCTACTTAATGGGGAATGCAATTTATATGTTTTAGTCAGCCAGGCATGGAATAGGAATTAGTGGAATAAAGCAGTTATCTTGTAATCTTCTCATTTTTTTCAACCTAGATGTTCTTCATGATAAATCTGTGTTCTTGACAGGGAGGGATAATGCATTGGCTTGGAAACTCACTTCTATGGGAGTTTTAAGGTGACCTCAGCCATTTAGGTTATAAGGCATTCATCATCCTACTTTATTTCTGGAAGAATGATTATAAAGATCTCAATTTTCATATGGAGGCTTTTGAATAATGCTTTGCCTTTTGATGACAATATGAAGAAAAATGGGTTTCGCTGACCTTCTAAGTGTCAGTTTTGTAACTTAGGAGGAATTTGCTAAGCATCTATTCTTGCATTGTGATATGGCCAAACGAGTTTGGGTTATGGTGCAAGGTTTAATGCAAGAGGATTTTATTTTCTATTCACTGAAGCAATATCTTCTGAACTAGTGATTTCACAATAATCAATCTTTAGTAAGGGGTATTTTTGTAAGATTGTGCCTAGTCTAGTTTCTTGGGAAATATGGAAAGCAAGGAATGCAAGTATCTTTGATGTCAATTTGTTGACTTCTATAACTGTAGTGGTTAGGATCAAGTCTTTACTTCATTCACTATAACTGGCTTTCCCTTTCAATCAACTTGCTATCTTTACCTCACACTTTAGTTTCTAGCTAAAATATAAACCTCAAACTGCTGGGACATTTTCCATTGCTTGTTGGAATCTCCTTCATAGGGATTCTTTAAGTCGACTAATGATAGAGTCTCAAGGGGCAATACTGGTTTGGCTGTTGGAGGTGGTTCTATCAGAGACTTCTGTGGCATAATCATCTCCGTGTTATCTTCTTCTTAAATTTTCATGGAATTACTTCACTAGCAGTTTATCAAAAACTTGAGCACTTCTGCAAAGGGTTCAACTATGTTAATAACTTGGATTTGCAGAATATATTAAATGAAGTGGACTCTAAGGCTTGGGTAGATATTGTTCAAGGGCTGTCAAAAGATCCTTTAGTAATTCGTAGAACAATCCAACAATTACTTTAGTTCTTATCCAACATTTCTTTCACAGTCCAACATAGTTATAGAGAATGAAATCAATTGGAAATTTTTTTTGCAAATTATGCGTGTGACCCACAATGTAATGCTTTCTTTGTACAATCTAATATGCCTTTTATACCTTGGAGTATAGCTAGACTAGACAAATTTGGTTTCAAAAGCCTTAGAAAGCACAAGGGATTCAATTAGGGTTTGGGTTGTAATACCATAACTGATGGACATTGCTCATATATGTACTTTTCCCATCAATAGATGGTTTGCTCTAAAAAAAATAAAATTGCAAGAAAATAATTTCTAGAATGGAAGCACTTAAAAATTGTGATAAATTCAAATAAAAGCAATGCTAGTTACACCAACTGACAAATTTATGAATATCTAATCAAATCAGTTCAATCTTAATCCCAAGATAGTCTAGTTAATTATTCTTTCAAATTAATTAATCAAATACACAATCACCTTTAAATATTCTTCTAAATTCATTATAAATAATTGCAACATTTACTCAAACTGATAATAAATCATTGATCAAACCTAAACTTAATCTATCTAAACATTAAGAACTTCTCATACATGCAATTAAGAAGCAAAAGATTGAATCTTCTATGACATATTCACATAAATTGTAATTATGGCTGCATCAATTCCTAACCAGTAAATCAACTCTACAAATAAAGAATTAAAAGATAAGAAACTAAAGTAGAACATCTTCCTTAAATTAATAAAGCAATAAAGTCAAACACTAGAATATTGAACATTGCAAAGAGAATCAATGCTTGAACTCCTCATGGATGTAGATGAAGCTAGCTCTCAACAAGACTTCAATGCAGTTCATAGAGCTCTTCTAACTATTGAGAAAGCAACAAAACCAATTCACAAAAGCTGTAAATTAAACTAAGAGCAAGACTAATCTAAACTAAACTAAGAAAACTATAGTTGTAGACGTTGTCCTGTGGTGTAACAATCGTATAGTCTTCAACTAGCTTATTTCCACCCATGATGTTGTATTTATGAGGGGAAAAGACAAATTTAGTTACTTATCTTTGAGGTATCAACCAATTTGGTCTCTTAGTTATCATAGAGAAAAATTTGGTGCCTCATCCTTAAGAATATTAGCCAATCTATGACTTTGTTCGATAGAATATTAATTAGGTTTTTCCAGACAATGAACAAGTAATAAAAAACCTTAATTATCCTAGTCAAATCTCACACATTCGCAAGTATACGAGGTGAGTTTGTATATAGGATGAGTAAGGATCGTTCCCACAAGGACTATTGGAACAATTACTAGGTTCACAAGCCTATTTGACTAGTTAGACGAAATAATCAGAGCTTTTTGACTAAACTTAAACTAAAATTAAGCACAAGAAATTAAAATAAAGACAAGAATGTAAAGTTCTAACCCTACGGAAAGCAATTAAAGGAAATTAACCAAAACCCTAAATTAATCTACCCTACTTATAAGAATTTAATGAAAATCAAGGAATTAAATTAATCTACTCTATGAAAGTGATCTAAAGCAATAAAATAAAACCCTAACAACTAAACTTATGAAAGCAATAAGAATATAAAAGTAATAAAACAAGAACGATAATTAAAGAACAAGAAAGTAATAAGAAAGAAAATTAAATTGCATAAAATTAAATCAAACTTAGTAATTGAAACAAGAACAAAAGTTAATGATCGTTGAGTCTCGAATTCTTGACAAGAGAATGAAATTCTTGCTGGAATAATTGAAAAATCTACCCTACAGCTAAATTATCTTTCTAACTATTGAAAACTTAAAAAACTAATGATGGCAGATGATGATCGATCAATGTTGATTTCCTACCCTTTTCTTCGTGTATTTATAGATATTTTTAGGGTTTGGGGCTCCGGGATGATAAGTACACATTTTTCCACGTAACGGGGCCCACGGGAAGACTTTTCTTTCAAAATAAGCAACCTTGCACAACATGTCCGTCGACGGGCTCCAAATTCCTGCAACTGCTCCAAATTCCTCCTCAATTTAGACCATGATTCAAGCCGAATTTGGGAAAACTCAACACATAAAATTTGCAGCTCTGTGTCTTAGCTTTCCAAAATATCTTGAATCACCTCAATTGGAGCTCGGGCAACAAAGTTATTTTCAATATACCAAACTGTGTCAGAATCACTCCTTGCCGGTGCACATTTTCCAACTTTACAATTTTGAATGAGATGCCTATAGAATGCTTGAAAACACAAAAAAATAAAAGTTGTAGAAATCTTCTTTAGCTTTCCAACTCATCCAAAATCACAGCAATTGAAGCTCGAACAAGAGAACTATGTTTGATCTTCCAAACTTATATCCGATTTTCTCCACGCCAATGAACGTTTTCCTCCAATATTGTGATCCATTTTAACTCATTCTTTACTCAAACCCTACAAAACTCAAAATAAACTATTTTAACTCATAATTACTCAATTCTTGCTCAAATTATATTAAAATGCAAGTAAATGACATATAAAATATACTATATTTATGAGCTTATCAAATACCCCACACTTAGTTTTTTGTCGTCCTCAAGCAAAACATAGAAATAAATCACAAACGTACTCAACATATTTCATCAAGCATCCACATGAATAACCAAGAACCAATCCATCATAAGGAAAATAGTCAAATGATAATAAACCCCTATACATGAATTCCAGTGTAGGTGTATGCTATACAAAAATTACTTTTAAGACACTTAGATCAAATCATGCAAACCCTTTGAATTTTTCTAAACCCTCGATAGCTTACTCTTCTTATATTTCTCCACTAATGTAGACAATCAACTCGACTTAAATTAGGTAGGACTTACATATTAGCTCGTAACATAAAGCTAGGGTATTGTCTAACAAAGAAAGGAAAAAGGATAAACAAAAAAGAAAAAGAAAAAGAGCTTTAAATTAATGTTGGCCACACATCAATATAAAACTTCCTTTCGAATATTAAAACACCCATCCTTCAAAGAAGTAACCCCACACTTAATTTTTCTAACACCCATAAATGTTTTATGCAACAAGCAAAATAAAATCATTCTTTTTCAATTTCAACCTTACTCAACAACACCATGTAAAAATATCTCCCTTCTGTTTTTTTCTTCTTTTTCTTTTCTCCAAAACGAGTACCAGTGGTAGGCACTGCCCACAAAAAAATATCTACACTGGCACTAGTGATAGGCATTACCTGTTAACACTTCCATGCAGGTGCCAGTGATGGTTACCACCTACAATATTCCGACAAAAAAATATTTCTAACACCCCTATACCTTAATTGTATACCATTCATTCAAACGTTCTCATACAACTACCTTCGATCCTTATATCACCTTAACAAAACAATTTATATGGCATTAAAGCTCTTAAGGGACATTTAGGATAACTTAAACAAGTAGATAAAAAATTAGTTAAAAAAAATGAATGGTGCTTCTATCCATTGAAAACAAATTAAGGCTCAAATAGGGTTTTAGGGATAAATTTTACAGTAACAGTTGGTTTGAAAGGCTCAAACGTTCAAAAAAATGCCTACCCTAATCTTTAAATCAAATCAAATTATCTAAAATTTTGCTTCGAAAATGAAATAAAGTAAGTGTCTGTTGTGCAACATAAGTGAATCTACACAATTATCTCTTAGTGCCAAAAAGCTACAACATTGTAGGGCTATTAGTGCTCAAAAATTAGAAATCATGATAGGAAAATATTAACATTGACTACCCTACTCATGACAACTTATCTGAAAAATTATCTAGTAGAAAATCAAAGTGACATGCTAAGCAATGTGTGAACAAATTTTTCAAAAATTTGAAAAGCTCTCACATCAAAAGCTAAGCTACAAATATAACAAAAATCGGAAATTTGTTTTAATCTGTAATGAATAAACAAACCACAAACAAATAAAAATGAAGAAAACTCCCTACCTCACACTTAGAGAATAGCATTGTCCCCAATGCAAAAATAAAGAGTAAAAAGGAAAAAAGGAAAGCTTCTTTGTCAATGAAGAACATTTGGTGCCGTTTATTTTGGACTAGATACCCTTGAGTCAAAGTGGAAAACATCAATGACTAAAACAAAAAAAAAAACATAAAAACCCTTAAGACATTAAGAAAAACAATAAAACCAAGAAACTAAACATAAACATAAGAAATAAAATTAAGGAAAAACATGGGTTGCTTCCCATGTAGCACCCTTGTTTATAGTGAAAGGCTCAACTTTGGCTCGTTTGATCAATTCAAGCACTTAAGGATGCTCAGCCATCCTTTTCTTTTTGGCTTCCACGAAAAAATTTTAACACCATTTTTCATCACTCTTGATGCTTGATTTTTGACATGAACTTGAACTTGCTCTCATTTCCAAACATTTACCAGATATAGTGCACAAATGATAGCCTCAAGTCGCTCTTTGCACTACTTTTTCTTCTTCTTGCTCATGATTCTTTTACCCAGACTCTCATCTTTCCACGCTTGTGAAACTGATCCATGAATCCTTCCCATCTCACTTTCGTCATCCAGTGGTTTGTTTTTCAAGTCAATTTTGGAGTCTTCATTTATTTCATCATCTTTTTTGAATGCATTACCTTGAACTACCTTGGGTACCCCGTCTTCAAACCTATCAATTAATGAACCAAGGGAATAATTAGTGCATTTTTTCTCAAATATTGGAACATTGTCATCATAATTAAAAACATCAATTTCAATAGATTCATTATCAACTCGCAAAATCAACTTCCTTTTATTAACGTCTATTAAAGCATATGCGGTTGATGAAAAAGGTCTCCTTAGGATCAATGGGATTTCATTGTCCTCGCTGATGCCTAACACAAAGAAATCCACAGGAAACACCAACTTTTTCACTTGAACAAGCAGATCATCCTCCAACAAGCCGTACGATTTTATCTCGGACAAATCTGGCAATTGGAGTATAATGTTGGTTGGTTTTGCATTAGTGATCCCTAGGTTGTCATAGATGGCCTTCGGCATAATGTTGATGCTCGCCCCCAAATCACAAAGTGAACCATGCAATGTGTGTCCTCCAATGTTCATGGGTATAGAGAAACTACCGGGATCCTTGAGCATGGGGATAACCATGGTTGAACAATGGCATTGCACATCATCCCATCGTTGCTTCTTAGCCAATAGATCCTTCATAAACCTCACATAATTGGGCATCTTATTGAGAACATCAACCATAGGGATGTTTACATTCACCTTTTTGAGCATCTCGTGGAACTTGTGGAATTGTTTCTCTTTTTTCTCCTTCTTTGGATCAATGAGTCGTTGAGGAAATGGCACTTTTATTGAAAGATCCCGTTTGAAAGAATCTTCCACTTTCTTCTTTCTTGACTCCTTCATTGCATTCTCCTGAGTCATCTTCTCACTATTATCTGCAATTTCAAGTTTTTCTTTAATTGTCTTAGATTTTGGCTTCGCAACTTCAATATCAATGTTTGTCTTGTCATTTTGTATGACAAATTCCTTCCCACATCTCAGTGAAATAGCATTGCATTGCCCCTTTAGATTTGAAATTGTGTCACTTGGCAATGCTTCCACAGGTTGTTCATTATTTTGTAGAGCTATTTATTCCAATTGTAGCTCAAGGCTCCTCGTGGTAGCCCACAAATTTTTCACACTCCCTTTGCAACTTCTCAAAATCCCTTCTCAGGTTATCATCATTGGATGAATCATGATTCACATGTGCGAGATAATTAGATATTGAGATGGTGGTCTTCTTGGTGGAGATTGGTATGAGCTATTTTGTTGAGGTGGAAAGTTTTGGGTATACCTTTGATAAGGTGGTTGATATGGTCTAGATAATGGGGTTTGGTTGGGAAAATTTTGCTATGGTTGGTTGGGTTGAAATGAAGGGTTCTGGACAGGATTATTTTGGCTAGACCAAGAAAGGTTCGGGTGATTTTGCCAAGAAGGGTTGTATGTATTGCCATACTATGTGGGCTGTTTATATGAGTTAGAATTTTGATTAGAAACGCATTGAGCCCGCTCAGTGTGCATCACCGAAGCATCATTTGAATCCATTTTGGTGATTTCCTCTGCAGAAATCATAATTCAAAGTCCCTTAGTTTGTCAAACCTATGGAGTTCACCGAGCTCCTTCCCATATTCTCTATGACCTTTGTCAAGTTTGTAATGGCATTCATCATCATGTACTACTGAGACAGGAAAGAATCATAGCCAGGTATACCTCCTTGTTGGACGTTGGCTTGATTTCCTTGTGGTTGTTGTTGTCCAACTGAAGAAGTTATTGCTCCATAATAGTAATGGATAGATGCCATTCTTTCCAATAATTCTTGTGCTTCCTCTGAAGTTTTATAAAGGAAAGAACCTCCCACACTTGCATCAGCTATCAGTCTCGTCTCCGAACGAGCAAATAGTCCATTATAGAAGGTTTGGACTTGTAGCTATAGAGGTATAGCATGGTGCAGACACTTCCTCAACAACTTCTTGAATCGGTCCCACGCTTCGCCTAAGCTCTCTCAAGTGATTGGTCTAAATGATGTAATCTCATTTCGAAGCTTAGTAGTCCTAGCACGTGGAAAGTGTTTGGCTAGGAATTCTTGAGCGAGTTGATCCCATGTTGTGAAAGTGCCTTGTCGATATGATTGCAGCCAAGACCTTACTCTGTCACGTAAGGAAAAAGATGGACTCCATTGTACCTGAATGTATCAATGACCTCTTCAAATTTGATCAAGTGTTCATACGGATCTTCATTTGGGCCTCAAAATTAAGTTATTCGCTTGTATTGGTAGCCGAGCAATGTTAGAACTTGCCCCCTCAAAATTAGGTATTGCATAATCTCGAAGATGTTGGGGTTTAGGATTAGCATTAACTAAGTTTCCATTGTCGCTTGCAACCTCCTCCTGTTCATTGACGGCGCGGTTTGGATTCTCCGTTAGATGGTTACCTTGGTTTGAGTCTTGTTGTCTATGATTTCTACTTATCGTCCTTTCAATCTCCAAGTCAATAGGATGAAGTGGTTGATTGGATGAATGAGTATCGACCATAAACTATAAGAAAAGAAAACCAAAGATCAAATATCGAAGACAAAATCCAAACAAACACGAGAGAACAAAAAATAATTGTAAATCAATAATTAACAAAAGAAAATAAAAAGTCAAATCTAGTAAGACTCACTACACCTAATATTGTTACTAAACAAAAATAGTCCCCGACAACAGCGCCAAAAACTTGTTCAGTAGAATATTGATTAGGTTTTTGCATACAATGAACAAGTACTAAAAAACCTTAATTATCCTAATTAACTCCCACACTCTCAGAAGTATATGAGGTGAGTTTGTAAATAGGATGAGTAAGGATCGTTCCGACAAGAATTATGGGAACAATTACTAGGTTCACAAGCCCATTTACTAGTTAGTACGAAATAATCAGAGGTTTTTGACTAAACTTAAACTAAAATTAAGCACAAGAAATTAAAATTAAGACAAGAATGTAAAGTTCTAAGCCTACGGAAAGCAATAAAAGATAATTAACTAAAACCCTAATTTAATCTACCCTACTTATAAGAATTTAATCAAAACCAAGTATTTAAATTAATCTACTCTATAAAAGCGATCAAAAGCAAAAAAATAAACCCTAACTAATAAACTTGTTGGCCCCAAAAGCAACCTAAGAGGGGGGGTGAATTAGGTTGTATCTAAAAACAATCCTTTTTAAGTGCTTAATAGAAATTCAAACTTTAAGCACCAAATGAAAACTTAAGCACAAATGAATACAATAGATATTCAACAATTTAAGCTTAAAAAACAAATAAGAATATTGAGATTAAGAGAATCAAACCAAACTCCCAAGCTTCTCAAGCTTGGAGCTTTCAACTACAAAGAGCTTCTTACAAGGCAACTACCAAGTTTACAACTTGAAGTTTAATCTAGCCACTAAAAGTCTCTTCAAAGTAGGTGAGACAATAACCTCTTGTACACAAATGAGGATCACTCTTGCTCACACTAATTTCCTTTAGTTGAGCCAAGAGTTTTACACTCACAACCTCCCTTTGTTACAATTATTATCTCTCCACTCTTACACTTGAAGAACTCTTACACTTCTAAGCTCTTTTCACACTACCTACACTATTACAACACTTGTACCCACTATTTCTCTCAAATAGCTCAAGAATAATTTGTAATCAATGTAGAAGTCCCTTATACATTAATTCAGACCTAGGGGTATTTATAGTTGCCAAATATCTGCTTTCAACAACTTCCCAACGGCTACTTTCTGTTTACTGGAAAACTAGCCGTTGGACCTTTCGGACGGCCGATGCAGCAGGTCTTACTGCGTCCGAACAAACTAGCCGTTGGACCGTTCGGACGGCCGCTGCTAAACCTTGCGTCCTACACTACGTCCGTTCTCTGAGGGTATTCGTTCGAACGTCCGAGGATGCGATAATTCCGAACATGCGTCCGATCGAAGCAAAGTCTTCTGGAAATATGATCGGACGCTGTTCTTCGTCCGAGGCTTGCTTCAAATTCTTTGTGTCGGACGATTACCATCATCCGAAGCTCTGTCACTCGGACAGTCATTTGCGTCCGTGAAGTCTTGTGGTTGTTTTATTCGGACGATGATTTGCGTCCGAACCTACCTATTTTTCTGCACACTTGTTATCAAACCATTAGTATGATTTGGTCATCATCAAAACATGATTAACATAACTGGGGTTCAACAAAACTTAAGGAAGCAATTAAGAATTTAAAAGCAATAAAACAAGAACAATAATTAAAGAAAAAGAAAGCAACAAGAAAAAAATTAAATTGCATAAAATTAAATCAAACTCAGTAATTGAAGCAAGAACGAAAGTTGATGATCGTCGAGTCTCGAATTCTTGATAAGAGAATGAAATTCTTGCTCGAACAATTGAAAAATCTACCTTACGGCTAAATTATCTTTCTAACTATAGAAAACCTATAAAACTAATGATGGATGATGATGACTGATTATTTCCTACCCTTCTCTTGGTGTATTTATAGATATTTTTAGGGTTTCGGGGCTCCGGGATGATAAGTACGCACTTTTTCAAGTAACCGGGCACACGGGAGGACTTTTCTAGCAAAATAAAAAACCTTGCACAACCTGCCCGTCGACGGGCGCTTGGGCGTTGTAATTTTCCAACGCCTGGGCATGTTGTCTAGAATGTGAATTCAACTTACCAGAATTGGTGCCTGGGCACTGTAATTTTGCAGCGCCTGGGTACTAATTCCCTCACCTACTCCAACTTCCTCCTCGATTCTGACCATGACGCACTAGATTTGGAAAAAATCAAAACATGAAATTTTAGCTCTATGTCTTAACTTTCCAAAACATCTTGAATCACCTCAATTGGAGCTCGGACAATAAAGTTATGCTCAATCTGCCAAACTGTGTTAGAATCACTCCTCGCCGGTGCACATTTTCCAACTTTGCAATTTTGAACAAGATGTCTATATAATCCTAGAAAACTCAAAACATGAAAGTTGTAAAAATCTTTCTTAAGTTTCCAAATCATCAAAATCACAGCAATCAGAGCTCAAACAAGAGAGTTATGATTGATTAGCAAAACTATATCCCAATTTGCTCCAAGCCAGTGAATGTTTTCCTCCAATATTGTGATCCATTTTAACTCATTCTTTACTCCAATCCTACAAAACTCCAAACAAACTATTTTAGCTCATCAGTACTCAATTCTTGCTAAAATTACATTAAAACAGAGGTAAACAACACAAAAAATATACTACATTTATGAGCTTATCAGACTTGCAATTGAAATTGAGGACAAATTAAAGAAGCCATTAACAACACTCTACTACAAGTTAATGGCCATTTGACTATCACGTGGATTGTTTCATTAGTTTGTCCACAAATTTCCATAATAGGCCTTAGATTGGATAATTCTTTCAAAGAAAATGGACCAAATTGGCCTGTTGTGATAGATAAAGTCAATTCCCCAGACCACATTGGTTAATACCTCGAAGATAAAAGATTAAATTGGTCTTTTTCCTATTTATAGATAGAATGTAGACCTAGGTTTTGGATTAAGTCCCAGCTTGAAAGAGTTCGATTTCGGTCCAAACTCTAGCTTGAAAAAAGAAGTACTCACGAACTCCCCTATTCTAGTCGAGGATGAACACTACGGCACTAAGATTGACATGAAGAGAAACTTGTGGCATTCTACTCTCAGATTCTCAGATAGTTTGGATGAACGTTATGGCACCGAAAAACAACTACAGAAGAACAGAACGCCGCTGCGAATCCAGATTTTCTCTTTAAACTTTATCTCTACTTGGCGCATTCTTTACACTTCTCTCATCAATCAGTATCTCCAACCTACTAAACATAAAATCACACATAAAAACCACAAAAAACAACTAAACACAATCAACTAACCAATCACTAAAATGAATAAAACATAGACTAAAATACATAAATACACTCAAAACCTAGCCAATGTATAGACTCGAAATGAACATAAAATAACTCTAATTCATAGAGTTATCAAATCATTGATAATATTTTGGTAAAAGTTGAAAATTTTTCTTTCCAGTAGATTTCATGACGCTCGACATGGAACAGGATAAAGAAATGTCGTTGAGACTTAGGCACCCATTCCTAGCCATCGAAAGAGCCCTCATTGATATCCAAGAAAGGAAGTTAGAATTAAGGGTTAATGATGCTATTCTCAATTTTAATATTTTTATCTTAAAATTGCCCTTTATTTGTGATGCTGGGAAGAGAATTAAAATTATTTATGAAGTTGACTCAAATTTTTGTAGGAAAGAATTGCCAAGACTTCCTTTAGAGAAGCCTTTGATCAGTCTAAACAACATTGACAAAGATCATGAAGGAACACAAGCATGTATTAGGCTGCTGGAGGAAAAGCCTCCAACAAAAGACAAGCTATGTACGAGGGGTATCCAACCAACGAAACCCCCTTCCCTATTTGGAATTGAAATCTCTTCAAATCATCTCCCCTCAAATATGCTTATCTTGGTGAAATGAAACTTATCTCATGATGTGAGTGCATTTTTATCTTGTCATTAGATTGATAAATTTCTTGAAGTTCTTAGAAAGTAAAAAGGAGATATTACTTGGTCCATTGATAACATAAGAGGAAATAGTCCTACCATATACATCTACAAAATTTTTATAGCTCGAAAGTTTAAGCTAGTAAGACAACCACATTGTAGGCTCAACCCTATATTAAAAGAAGTCTTGAGGAAGAAGTTTATTAAGCTTTTAGAGGTCGGGATCATTTATCCCATTAGTGATAGTGAGTTGGTCAGTCCAATACATGTTGTACCAAAGAAAAGGGGCATAACTACAGTTGCTAATTAAAAACTGAACTCATTCCTTCTAGAATTTTGACGTTTACATGCCCTTATGTTATCTTCACTGAACGACAGATGCCTTTTGGGTTGTGAAACATTTCGGGCACGTTTGAAAGATGCTTGTTACTCATTTTTCGTAATATGAGATGTAAAGAAGTTTATTGATGTCTTCATGAATAACTCCCTAGTTTTGGGTACCTTATTTGATGATTGTTTGAACAACTTGTCCTTAATGTTGCAAAGATGTGAAGGAACCAACAAAGCCCTTTATTGGGAAAAGTGCCATTTTATGGTACCAGAGGGTATGATCATAGGGAAAAAGATTTTGTCAAAGGGTATTGAATTTGATAGGTCAAAAATCAAGATAATTTAGATTGCCTCCACCTAGTAATGTTAGCAGAGTAAGAAGTTTTTTAGGTCACGTCGGTTTGTACAGATAATTCATCAAGAATTTCTCCAACATTGATAGACCTTTATGATCATTGCTTCAGAAACATGCTTTGTTTGACTTTAATTAAAATTTCTTAGTACTGTTAGTTTTTTGAAACAATCACTTTGCACCACACCCATGATAGTGGTACCCGATGGGTTTTTAACCTTTAATACTCATGAGCGATGCTAGTGACTTTGCCATTGGTGTTGTGCTTTGCAAAGACTAATAAAGAAAAAATCTTGAATGTGATATACTATGCTAGTAAAACTTTAAATGAGGCACAATTTAATTATTCCACCACTGAGAAAGAGTTGCTAGAAATTGTATTGCCTTGGATAAGTTTCATTCATATTTGACTGTTTCTAACGTAATTATTCATACAGATCACTCTGTTTTATAATATTTGTTGCCTAAATGTGATACCAAACAAATATTAATGAGGTGGATCCTCCTTTTGTAGAAATTTGACATGGTGATTCATGATAAGAAGGGGGTTGAAAATATAGTGGAGGATTATCTATCAATGATTAAGCCAAAAGCAAAGGAGAAAGAGTGAGAATCACCAATTGGGAGACTTTTTTATCCTCAAGAAAGCAAGCTTTTGTTTGCGGATATCAATAACTATTTGGTATCCAAAATCCTTCCACCCAGTAGTTTCTCAAATCAAAGGAAAAGGGTCTTTTTGAAAATCAATACTATGTCTGGGATCAGACATTCATAATCCAAAGATGCATTATAATCAAATAATAAGAAGGTGTGTCCCAGAAGAAGAAGTAGGAAGACTCCTTAGGCACTATAACACCCTTGCGGTAGAGGTTCACTTTGGCTCCATGAAAATGGCAGTGAAGGTACTTCAATGAGGTTTTCATTGTCATCACTTTTCAAGGACGCTCATGCTTTTGTGAACTCGTTCTACCTATCCCAAAGAACCGTCAATATCTCACACTGACTTGAGACACCACTCAATAATATTCTTGTCACAAAGCTATTTGATATATGGGGAATTGACTTTATGGGACCATTTCCAAGCTTAGTAATATTCTTGTTAGCCATTAACTATATATCTAAATGGTTTGGAGGCTTGAAGCAATGGCCCGTGCCAAGGTTATAATTTGATTCTTGAAGAAGAACATTATCTCAAACTTTGGTGTCCCAAGAGCATTATTAAATAACGAGGGTAGTCATTTTTGCAACAACACATTGGAGATATTGTTGGCAAAGTATGGGATGCAGCGCTCAAAATTGATTTACCATACCACCCTTAACTAAGCGACCAAGCAAAAATGTCCAAAAGGAAATCGAAAGAATAATGGAAGAGGTCATTTAATCAAGCAAGGAAAGATTGGTCATTGAAGCTAGATGATGTATTGCAGGCATATCGAACGACATTCAAAATGTTAATATGCATGTAACCCTATTGATGTTAAGGCAATCATTTACCCATTGAGAAGGAGCATCAGGTTTATTGGGCTATAAAATTCTTAAACATGGACTTGAAAGGAGCTAGAGATGAAAGAAAACTTGAATTATGTTAACTTGAGGATTGACAATGAAGTGTAACTCAAATAGTAAGACTACACTTCCCCTATAATTTAGACATGGGATCAAATCCCCAAGAGGGTAGGTAAAGATCTACTATAGATTCTGTGAAACCCAGTATTTTAATAGCCTTGTTCTTTGATTTTAATTGGTTTAAAATGTTTTTCATATTATTTTAGTCATAAAGTACTTCAACTTAGTTCGTTTTTCAATTCGGCAAAATTTTTCGATTTACGCGATTTCGCAGGTAAACGGGTCAAAAATTGGACTAAGTGTAATTAGTGCATTGTGGTGTGTGAGTGTTGTATGATGGATGAATTATTCAGAAACAAATGATAATTTAGTAACAAAAAATTAGTTTTTGGGTTAAATAGTCAACTTGGAGACTATTTGGTCAATGGGGTACTATTTGGGTCAACTTTGGAATTTCTTTTTAGTCTTCTTCTTGTTGTTTTTCTTCCTCATTTTCTCCAGCTGCTGGCCGAATTTTCTTCCTCCATTTTCCCCAAAAATTTTCTTGGATTTCAAGTAGGAATCACTTGGAAGGTAAGATTTTATGTATTTTTGCATTTATGGCTTATGGGCTTTATGATCCAAGCTTTAATTTCAAGTTTTGTAGGATTTTTTTATGGCTGAATAAACCCTCTTTGCAGCCTTATATGTGTTGATTTATTTATGTTATGGGTTGTTTTTAGTGTTTTGGAGCCCAGGTTGGGAAGTGATTGGGGTTGATTTTTAACAACTTTCCATGGTTAGATTACAAATTTTAAGATTATGAGTTGGGGTTTTGTCTTCCATATGTGGCCCTAGAGTGTTATGCTATGAATGCTTATGTCTATGCACATAATGATGTTTTAAGAGTGTTTTAAGGTTAGTTTGGATAGGAATTGAGACTTGAAACCAAGTGGAATTGATTTCCCTTCATTTTGTAAGTAAGCGGAAGTTTGGCGCAACTAGGATAATTTGGATAATTGGTTATGTTTGAAGGATCTTTGATGATCTTTTGATGGTTTTAAGTGTTTCCTTGGTAGTGGGATGGATAGGAAGCATGTTTGAATCATGCGTGTGGCTAATCGGTAAAAATTTCAGTTTGATAGTAAAGAGGAATTCCAACCATAGGTTGTTGCTCTAATGTTGTAATAGAGTTAATTGTAGTGGTTATGGGGTATGGATTGTTGTGGAATGCTATTGATATAGTCCCGGCTATTGCCCTCCGGTGAATCTTTCCGTTTATGGATTTTGTTGGTTAGTTGAATATGTTGTTTTGAGTTGGGTTGTAACCAAGGTCCCTTGAATACCTTGGAAATGGATTTTGTTGGTTGGTTGAATATGTTGTTTTGAGTTGGGTTGTAACCAAGGTCCCTTGAATACCTTGGAATTGGATTTTATTGGCAGGGAGGATAGCCTAATTATAGCCTAGGGAGAGGCGAAGTTTTTTCGGTTTTTCTGGAAAACTGAGCTTATTATCTCCTAATCTAGCTGTAATAAGAATTTGAGGGATTAACTAAGTGTTTTGACTGGGGTTTTAGCTTGTCGAAGTTGGTCAGAAATTGTGAAAAGGTCATTTTTGACCAAAGAGCTGTTGGTGTCGTTTTCTATCGTTTCGCGTCGTTTTCGCTTCCCTAGTCATTCTTTAACTTCTACATCTCTTCTAAGAGTCCTCTTATATCTGTTTTAGGTACCACGCCACCTACCGCCGGCGATCGCGTTCAGTGAATCATTTCAAAGTTTTGCAAAATAGGTGGGTAACATAGACCCTCTTCCACTTGTATTTTGTTTAACGAGTGGTTCGAAATATGTTTGGATGGATTTTAAAATGAGTATGATGTTTGGAACTGCACTTTTACCAAGTTTTGGAACTATTACATATGAAATCGGGACCAAGCTATTTTATGTTAATCAAATGATATGTTTGCAAACTCTTTTGATATGAAAGCATTTTATGACTGTTTTGGCTCATAGGTGACCTAGGTATATAATTTTGGATGTGTTTGGAAATGTTTGATTTGTGGAGAACCGGTTCTATAGTCATCCATGGGACGCCATGGTGACTGCTGTGACATATGATGAACTATTTGCTGACAGGGTCTTGTGATGGGATAACTTGACCTCCCGGTCAGACTAGTAGGTGTAGTAGATTACTAGATCTGACTAGTACTGTAGGTCATACTTTTGAGCCTAAAAGATACTCATGCTATTTTATTATATTCCGGATTGAAACTCGTACTTGGATTTGTTAGCTATGCTTTAGCATTCTATGTTTTGAAATGATTTGATCTGTTTGGCTATGTTTTGGACATACTTTTGAGCCTAAAAGATACTCATGCTATTTTATTTTAATCCGGATTGAAACTGTACTTGGATTTGTTAGCTATGCTTTAGCATACTATGTTTTGAAATGATTTGATCTGTTTGGCTATGTTTTGGACATACTTTTGAGCCTAAAAGATACTCATGCTATTTTATTATATTCGGATTGAAACCACTTGGATTTGTTCGCTATGCTTTAGCATACTATGTTTTGAAATGATTGGATCTTTTTGACTATGTTTTGGACATGCCTGACGTTTAAATGGCATGATACATTTTAGAAACTACTTATGATTATGGTTTATTGACTTTTAAATGGCATGAGACATTTTAGAAACTGCTTCATGACTATGGTTTTCGCATATGTTATTATCTTTATGTTTTCTTTTTATCGAAATGCTTGGCCCCATTTGAAAAGTATTTTATGATATCCACTGAGCTAGTTATGCTCACCCCACGTGATTATAATTTTTCAGATTAGGTGCTCGTTTTCACATCTACGCGTTAGCGCTTTTAGATTTTCTCCGGGTCAATTCTTGCTTTAAATCTTGTTAAGAGTTTGGTTCTTGTTTCGTTATAGACAACGGGTTGAATTACAACAAAGATAAGTTTTCATTGATGAACTTTGTTTTTGTTGTAGCATCTTTTGTACTAAGAAGGAATTTTGTAATTCGTATTTTTGTGTAAAATGAAATATTCGGTTTTATAGTTAAGAAATGGCTTGATGGTTCTATTACATTGCGGTTAAGTTTGTTGCTCTGTTCGTTTGTGCCTTGCGCTTTGGTCCGGTGTACCATTAGCGCGGCGTGTTACGGTCCCGTTTTTGGGGCGTGACAGATTCCCTAAGAAAAAATAAATAAATAAAATGTTAAGTTGATGACTAGAAGAATGACGCCTACAAGATTGCCAAAACTTTTTAAGTAAAATGGTCAAATATTAGCAATGATTGGGACATTCTCAATCAAAAAGAAAAGGTTTTAATACATTGAATGAAGGGTACAAAATAAATCAGATTGATTTTTTGATCAAAAGGACTATGTGAAATCTTTGGTTTTTCCTCTTCCTCTATCTTTATCCTTATCCCATAAATATAGGTACAGTATTTGAATCACATCTTGATCATTTCTACCAACTTAAAGCCCCAATTCGAATTCTTTTTATATACACACCAACGTTATGGAAGTTCCTAGATCATGTAAAATAAGAGTAGTACCAAAGGAAACCTCCTATTTGCTAATAGAAATGTTGGCCTACTTCCACACTGGATGCATCATATAACCCTTTTAGTGTGTTTGCTAGAAAATTCATGTTGCCCTATGAAAAAAATCACCCCATTGGCGAAGTCATAAGTAGTGGTGAATCCGTGTTGCTACTATAAAGTGATTTAAATAGTTCAGGTCTTCCTTTTCATCTTCGATTACTCGAACAAAATATAATTTCCACAAGCACAAATTCCACTTTTAATAGGTCCAAAAATTCTTTCACACTCCGGAAGAGTCTATATAAACCAATTACCCAGCCATTCCCTTAACTTTGAACGTTATTTTTCAAGTGTGCGACTAAACCCTTCAATGGTAAGAAGTCAAATTCTAGAAAATTCCCTTGCTGGAGGAAGAAAATTCTAGGTTCCAATTCTTTCCCAAAAGACTCAAGTCAATGGATAGACCTTATGTGATATGCTGTCCTAGGCACTCAAAAATTAATCAAATTCACTCTTAATAATGTAGCAATGGTGAGTCCGAGTCGTTCCACAGAAAACAAAGTTTATTCTTGTGCTCAATGAGAAATGTGGATTTTGAGCAATTTTAAACTAAGAACTAAAGCACGAAATAAAATTAAAGAGAGTTCAATAAAGGATGGATCTTGGTTTCAGTCACATCCATCATCGATACCAAAAGTTAACTCAATTTTCATACCAAGCACTAATTGGAAATATTAACTTGAATTCCAATTCAAAGTTGATTCTTATTTCTTTCCTAAGGTTGGTTAATTTTCAACACACGATCCAATTAACCCTAACTATTAAATTAATACACATACACCAAAGATTAATTAATGAAGCATTAAAATCAATAAAAACAATTCGGCTAATTGAACTAAACATCTGCGGTTATGTCAATTAGTTGATTATTTCCCCTAAATTCAATAACGGTAATCGAGCAATTATTAAACTTAGTTGCTTCACAGATTGAATTAAACACATACGGTAAAAATCAATCTAGCTGTAGATTAATTCCAATAACTCACTATTCTGTAGCAATAGCAAATTAAAAAGAACAATCATAAAATTAATGCAAAAAAATAATCAATACTTGATAAAAAAAAATGAATAAATTCATGTACGAAGGTCTCACAATTTAATAGAACCAACCATGCTTCAATTCCCTTAGCCAAGAAAAGGATTTTAGGCTTTAAGTGCCATGGAAGAACACACAAGTTAATGACTGCTGAAAAACTAACGATAAAACTAAAGAAATGAATGAATCCTTCAATTCACCCTACAAGGGGTATTTATAGTGAATATTAGGGTTACAATCCCTATCCTAGAATAAGAATGTGAAAACTGAAAAAGAATCCAATCAGAAGAAAAAATCTACCAAAAATAAAAAATTACATAACCCTTCTGAATTCGTACGCACTATCGAATTCTGGAACTTTGCTCTCTAGAAACAATGCATGTGCGTGGCTATCCAAATCATGTGCTTCACCTTCAACTTTGATTTTGACCTTGATATTCTTGGAATTTGGGAAAGTGTAAAACACAAAAGTTGTAGCTCTAGTACTTAGCTTTCCAACGCATTTTGAATCAAAACAATCAGAGTTTGGACTTGAAAGTTACGCTTAAAATACAAAACAGCATCCAAAATATCTCCATACTCGTGCACAATTCGTCCTTGGAATTTCTCTTCATTTTTTCAACCTTTTTCACTACAACCCTATAAAATGAACTAAAAAAAATCAAATTAAACTCAATAATAACTCAAATCTTACTATCAAATTAAACTCAATAATAATTCAAATCTTACTTACAATACATAAAAATTTGATAAATGACACATAAAATATGGCACAATTATGAGCATATCATTATGAGATCACCCAGGTCTTACTATATGGAGGTGTTGAGCACAAAGGACACGAATCAAATTTTAAAGTCAATGGCCATCTTTTAAAGCAATATTTTGATGGACTAGTCGATGATGAATAGGAAACAGATCATTTGAACACAGGGAAAGAGAAAAGTCTAAGTTAAAGTCTCTAAAAAGTGCTTCTAGGAAGGCAACTCAACTCTTCTTACCTTTACTTTACTTTTTCTTATGTTGTTGAATTTTGATTTTTTTTTAGTATTTGTTATTGTTTTAAATTTGTTATTTTGATGTTGTTTTGTGTAAATTGTGTTTTTTTTTTTTGGATGTTTTTCATGATTTATATGTGGAAATTGAGGTTGATTAACGGATCCAGGGTGTGTTCGTTTGGACTAAAAATATTTTTAGGAAAATATTTTTCAGAAATTTTTTGGTGCCAAACATCGAAAATTTTCGGTGTAAAATATTTTCCAATTTTCCTTCCTCTTGCTCAAAATAACTTACGAATTTTTTGAACGTAAGTTATTTTCCAGATAATTCAAAAGTGACATTAAATCTCAAATACTTACTTTTATAATTTCATTTGGTAAATTTATTTTGGTTTTCAATTCTTTTCCATTCGTTTTTCTCTTAATCATGGGTCTCACACTAATATAACTATCATTATGCATATTTCACTACTACATTGTACTATCATTTAATTTCGAACAAAATTAATCTTTTATTAACCACAATTACTTGTAAGGTTCTTATTACCATTGTTATAAGTTTTTTTAACTTGTATTCATAAAATTAAAAATGAAACTGTTAAAACTTTTTATTTCAAAATATTTTCATTTTGTCAACGGAATAATAAAAAATTGTATAAAAAATAGATTTTTTTTCATGACAAATATTCTCCTATTTTCAATCCAAACAAACACACCCTAAGTGTTTTGATGTGTAGAACTGATTTTTGCTGAAACTATGCTGAAAGTGGTAAAAATTTCAAGTAGAGGCAACAAAGGAGGAAATTTTGGAATTTCTAGAAATTGGAAAACTCATTGTGGTGCACTAGCAAATCAAAGATAATTTTTCGGTGGTGGACAACTTCTGGACAGTTTGTGGCCGTGAAGAACAAAAAGTGTGGCCTGTTTCTCATGGCTTGATTACATGTTTTGCCGCAGCTTACACAAAGTACAATGGAATTTTCCTCCATATAGTGAATAGTTAAGGCAAGAATCCAAGAGATTTTCGTCATGGTGCATTAGAGGCAGTTCAAAATAGTTTGACACAGCACACCTATAGATTTTCATATGACCTCTTCGCCGTGGCAAATTTCCAAGAAGAAAATTGGATCATCACACTTTTTTTAGCCACTTTTTTCCAAAACTCCCAAATAAAAAATAACAGTCACCATGAATATCTTCTCGAGAAAACCCTAGTTTATTCATCTCTTCTTCCCAATTCCTAGATGTCCAACCATTCATTCTATCAAGTCCTTTCATATTCTTAATCTACGAGATTTGTTGGAAGTATTTCATTATTTCCTTGGTTGAATTTTGTGAAATAATTGGGATATTTTGTGCTAATTAATTTGTTAGTTGAATGTTCACGAAATTCTTGCTGATAGTTGAATTATTGTGTCTTGATTGATTAATTTGTTATTGGATTGAGAATTTGGCGGAAAGATTGGATCTTTTGTGATATTGATATTAGAAACTATGGTTTTGTTTGAATTTTACCTAGTACTTGGACAATTTTATTGTTTTTTCGATTGATTAAATTGTTGGTTAGTTAAGCACATACGCACCCAAGAAAAGAACCAAAACTTCCGAGAAGGATAGTTCGATTGCTTATGATAAAAAGAAATTTATTAGTAGAAAGATACAAGATATATGTGAGGAGCTTGGAATCTAGAAGAAGAATTTAATCCATGATCAGGGGTTTAACTTTAGGGTTGTTGGGGGCTATTTTGACAATTTAAGGGCTCCAATTGAGGCACAAGTACATGCACATATTTGGTGAAAATTCTGTGAATCCCTAGTCTGGGAGTTGTTCGTATTGTTAAGGAGTTTCATGCCAAATCCATGCTCATGGTATATAACAAAGTGATAAGTGTAAGGGCTTGTACACTATATGAGAGACAAGAAAGATTATGAGAAGATTAAGAATAAGCTTTGCGTTATGAGGGTTAAATTGGTATAATGGGCAAGGAAGGACAGTGAATCACTTTGATTGCAATGCCCCCGGTCTTGTGAAAAAATTTTGGTACTACTTTGTTTGTGGTCAAATTTGCCCTACTGGTCATACTAGTGATGCTTCTAGGGAAAGGCTTGTTTAGTCTAATCAATCATGGAGGGTAAAGTGTGAAACCCAATATTTTAATAGCCTTGTTGTTTGATTTTAATTGGTTTAAAATACGCCCTGTTTTTCATATTATTTTTAGTCATAAAGTACTTCAACTTATTCGTTTTTCAATTCGGCAAATTTTTCGATTTACGCGATTTCACACCTGCGGGTTGACGGGTCAAAAGTTGGATTAAGTGTAATTAGTGCATTGTGGTGTGTGAGTGTTGTAAGATGGCTGATTTATCAAACAATTTAGTAGGAAAAAATTAGTTTTTGGGTTAAATAGTCAACCTGGAGACTAGACAGCATCACTGTGTGGACTATTTGAGTCAACTTTGGAATACTCGATCAAAGTGTTCTTCTTGTTATCTCTTCTGTCTCTTATACAATCTAGCTGCTGGCCGAACTCTCTTCTCCATTTTTCCCCCAAAAATTTTCTTGGATTTCAAGTAGGAATCACTTGGAAGGTAAGATTTTATGTATTTTAGCATTTATAGCTTATGGGCTTTATGATCCAAGCTTTAATTTCAAGTTTTGTAGAATTCTTAGGGCTGAAAATAAACCCTCTTTGCAGCCTTATATATGTTGATTTATAGTATGTTATGGGTTGTTCTTAGTGTTTTGGAGGTTGGGAAGTGATTGGGGTTGATTTTTAACAACTTTCCATGGTTAGATTACAAATTTTAAGATTATGAGTTAGGGTTTTGTCTTCCATATGTGGCCTAGAGTGTTATGCTATGAATGCTTATGTCTATGCACATAATGATGTTTTAAGAGTGTTTTAAGGTTAGTTTGGATAGGAATTGAGACTTGAAACCAAGTGGAATTGATTTCCCTTCATTTTGTAAGTAAGCGGAAGTTTGGCGCAACTAGGATAATTTGGATAATTGGTTATGTTTAAAGGGACTTTAATGATCTTTTGATGGTTTTAGGTGTTTTCCATTGTTGTGGAATGCTATTGATATAGTCCCGGATGGTCTAGTAACTTTCCGTTTATGGATTTTGTTGGTTGAATATGTTGTTTTGAGTTGGGTTGTAACCAAGGTCCCTTGAATACCTTGGAAATGGATTTTGTTGGTTGGTTGAATATGATTGTTTTGAGTTGGGTTGTAACCAAGGTCCCTTGAATACCTTGGAATTGGATTTTATTGGCAGGAGGATAGCCTAATTATAGCCTAGGGAGAGGCGAAGTTTTTCGGTTTTTCTGGAAAACTGAGCTTATTATCTCCTAATCTAGCTGTAATAAGAATTTGAGGGATTAACTAAGTGTTTTGACTGGGGTTTTAGCTTGTCGAAGTTGGTCAGAAATTGTGAAAAGGTCATTTTTGACCAAAGAGCTTTTGGTGTCGTTTTCTATCGTTTCGCGTCGATTTCCTTAGAAGTCATTCTTTAACTTCTACATCTCTTATAAGAGTCCTCTTATATCTGTTTTAGGTACCACGCCACCTACCGCCGGCGATCGCGTTCAGTGATCATTGTGCAGTTTTACTTTGATAGGTGGGTAACATAGACCCTCTTCCACTTGTATTTTGTTTAACGACTTTCGAAATATGTTTGGATGGATTTTAAAATGAGTATGATGTTTGGAACTGCACATAGTTTTACCAAGTTTTGGAACTATTACATATGAAATCGGGACCAAGCTATTTTATGTTAATCAATTGATATGTTTACAAACTCTTTTGATATGAAAGCATTTTATGACTGTTTTGGCTCATAGGTGACCTTGGTTGAAACCCTTATTCACATGGATTTGTAGATTTGGGAGCTCGGTTCTATTGTCATCCATGGGACGCCATGGTGATCTGATCATTATGAACTATTTGATCGGGGTCTTGTCTTTGGGATAACTTGACCTCCGGTCGGACTAGTAGGTGTGGTAGATTACTAGATCGACTAGTACTTGTAGGTCATACCTTTGAGCCTAAAAGATACTCATGCTATTTTAAGCTCCTCACATATATCTGTCTCTTATACACATTCGCTATGCTTTAGCATACTATGTTTTGAAATGATTGGATCTTTTTGGCTACGCTATGCTTTAGCATACTATGTTTTGAAATGATTGGATCTTTTTGACTATGTTTTGGACATGCCTGACGTTTAAATGGTATGATACATTTTAGAAACTACTTATGATTATGGTTTATTGACTTTTAAATGGCATGAGACATTTTAGAAACTGCTTCATGACTATGGTTTTCACAAATGTTATTATCTTTGTGTTTTCTTTTTATCGAAATGCTTGGCCCCATTTGAAGAGCTTTTATGATATCCACTGAGCTAGTTATGCTCACCCCACGTGATTTATAATTTTTCAGATTAGGTGCTCGTTTTTTACTCTCCACCGCGTTAGCAGCTTTTAGATTTTCTCCAGATTCCACATTACTGGTAGGACTTTGCGGATAATCTTCCTAGCTTCTCTTTTGTTTGGAGAGGGGTAGTGTATTAGATAGGTTTTGTATCGATGAACATTGTTTTTGTTGTAGCATCTTTTAAATAAGAAGGAATTTTGTAATTCGTATTTTTGTGTAAAATGAAATATTCTGTTTTATAGTTAAGAAATGGTTTGATGGTTCTATTACATTGCGGTTAAGTTTACGCATTCAGTTGCTCTGTTCGTTTGTGCCTTGCGCTTTGGACCGGTGTGCCATTAGCGCGGCGTGTTACGGTCCCATTTTTGGGGCGTGACATAAAGCACTTGATCTTGGCCAAGTGATGGATGTTGGAATATTAAAGAACTCCTAAAAAGCACATCTGGGTTTAATCCTACCTGAACTAAATACTAAGATGTCAAAGCAGGTGTGAATGTGGAATTCAATGCTCCAAAATCATATTCAATGGAGACAATTGATGGGAATTACACGAAGAAAATGCAACAAGAACAAGAATGCCATCCAAGGAAGACGCAAGGAGCAGCAAAAATTCCAACAAGCTCAATCCTCTCGAGAATCGGTGGCTGCATCTTTAATCACCTGATCATAATAGAGGAGCACGGTGACATTTATCGCTATTGAACACAGAGCATACGTGGCAACAGCAGTAGCAGTTGATCATGATCATGAAGCACTTGGAGCTTACCACCACTAGACCTTCCCAGCCACTCATAGCGTTATCACTTCCCAAGGGACTTAAATGAGATGATGATCAAAGGAGAACATGAAAAAGAATCTAGCGGAGGTGGAAGAGACAACGAAGAAGATGATGATTGATCACCTCTCTCATGTGGAGAATTTCTCAACCTTGGCTCTATCTTTTTTCTTTATCATGCTACTATTTATCATTCTTCTTGATGGACGAGACAATTTCACTTAAACTTCAATGTTAGATTTTACTTTTAGTTTGATTAAGTAGTTGATAATAGCAGATGGTATTTTGGCAGATTACAAAGTAGTTTGACTAGTAGTTTGCGTTGTAATGTTGGCTTTGTTTGGTACTTCCAATGGTTTGGCACTATTGAAGTGGTCAATTTTATTTCTTATGTTTATGTTGGTTTTGAATCATTGTTTTCATTTTAATATTGAAATTGTTTTTTAGGTTTCTAGAATGGATGAGTTGGTAACTTATCTTGGATTACAATTGGATTGGATTACGGTCGTGTGAAGTTATGTTGTTTACGTAGCTGTTTGATTGTTATAGATGGAATGGTATTTTGGTTTTGCTATTTTTGTACATGTGTTAATGTTTGTTTGAGAAAGGAAAAATAGAATGATGGCATTTTGCACTTCAAATGGTTCATTTTGATAAAAATGGGATATAACTATTCAAACTCAACTTCGCCCATCCACTTTTTGACAAAACATGGCTTTGATTATCTTTTTCCTCATAAATGTTTTTGCTCTAAAAGTTTTTCCAAGGTCATTTTCTAATAGTATGATAGCTTAGTCCACACCCTTTAGTTTTTGAAAATTTTTTGAATTTAACTAAATCCATTCGTTTAAAAGTAAACCAGTCTAAAAATGGGGTTGGACATGATTTAGGCCATCATATTGCATTATTGATATTAATCTTGCTTAGATTTGTTTAATTGATTTAAATATTTTTGGATGTGTTTCATTCTAACCTTGGCTAATTACTACTTAATATGTGTAAATAATAGTTAACAACTTTAAATTTGTTAAACATAATATAAACTTCTAGGTTAATAAGGCAACTTGGTGTCTACTATGTCACACCGGTAATTAGTGAACAAAGACCAACAAGGGTGTGAATGAGTCATTTGGTACTATCCGGAAAAGTTGTGAATTAAGGGTGTGTTCGTTTGGACTGAAAATATTTTCTTGAGGAAAATATTTTTCTTGGAAAATATTTTACATGAAAAAATCTATTTTCCATATAATTTTTCGGTGTTTGGTTGACAAAATAAAAATATTTTAAAATAAAAAAATTTAACGGTTTTATCTTTAATTTTATGAATACAAGTTAAAAAAACTTATAACAATGGGAATAAATACCTTACAAGTAATTGTGATTAATAAAAAATTGATTTTGTTCAAAATTAAATAATAGTACAATATAGTAGTAAAATATGCATAATGATAGTTATATTAGTGTGAGACCCATAATTGAGAGAAAAACGAATGAAAAATAATTAAAAACGAAAATAAGTTTAGCAAACGAAATTCTAATCGGACAGGAAGTAAGTATTTGAGGTTTAATGTCACTCTTGAATTATCCGGAAAATAACTTACACTCAAAAATTCCGTAAGTTATTTTCAGCCAAAGGAAGGAAAATTGAACAGGAAAATATTTTCCGGTGTTTGGCACCAAAAAATATTGTGGAAAATATTTTCCTGAAAAAATTTTCAGTCCAAACGAACACACCCTAAATCAGTTTAAGGTCGATTAATACTTTTTCTATGTTCAGTTACATACTTTGAATTTATTTAAATCCTAATTATCCTTCATTTATTTTGGAATAATTAGTTGGGAATAGACAATGTCGAATTTGTGTACCTTGTTGAAAACTAGAGTTGTTTGGCATAATTTACCCTGAATTTGATCAATTGCCCTTGGTTTTCTTCTAACCATCTAAAATTATGCTTGTAATCAAATTATACTCTATTTTGTTAGATTGGAAAGTAGGATGAAAATATTGAGCTTCTTGAGTTATTTGCCACTTTACTTTTGAGAAGTTGTATCATATTCATTAACATATCCAATTTCCTTTATTTTTTGGTGGTGTTAGATGTTTCTAGTTTATTTATAGTCTTTTTCTTATTTTGTTTTGCTTGGCACTAGTAAAATTTGGAGATATGATAACCCTATGATTTGAGTTATTCCTGGTAGATTTCTTAATCTATAAAAACGAATTTAATCTGTGCATAAATAATATCACAGAATATCAAATGCGGAATAAAATCGAGGAACGTACCTCCAGCCATTGATGTTGTTGGGTCACTGTCAAATAAAAGGAAATAGAAAAATAATTATCTGGGTACTTCTAAACCTAGACAATCTGATACGATGGTGTATTTTTTTGATAGAATGTCAGGCCTGAGGACCCAAAATACTCTGTATACTTATAACGTTTTTCCCCATCAGAAAACGTAAGCCATAAGAATAAGTAGTTATCACAAGTGTAATCATTATCACAATGTGATAATTATCACAAGATATTTATTAAGTCAAATTGATAAATATCAGAATCAAATGGTTCTATTGGATCAAATATTTGGAATTTCAAAAAATAAAATCAAATGGGATAATTACAAAAATTCCAACATTTCTCCCACTTGATCCACATATTTCATTCGATATACAAACTATCAAATCTTACAAGTAAGATCCAAAATACATGAATCATGGCGACAAGTCCTCTAAGAAACAAGCATTGTCTTCCATGTATTACTATGCATTATGTCTCTTCAACACTAAACTTTTATGTGATAACATACCTTAATAAATAAGCCTTATGCTTATTATAGGTCCAACTTAAGTGTGTTTTCTCAAATAACTAAATAAGTATGCGCAACTGAATATGAAAAACACAATTGAATAAGAGTTTCAATGGAAATATCAAATGTACGTACATGTAAAATGAGGTCATATCATGGAACCAAGTCCCATTCTGACTATATGATCCCTAAAAATCTTTGGTGGCATGCCTTTAGTCAAGGGATCGGCAATCATCAATTCAGTGTTAACGTGTTCAATGACCACTTCTTTATTTTCTTTAACACGTTCTCTAATGGCTAAATACTTGATGTCGATGTGTTTACTTCGACTACCACTCTTATTGTTCTTAGCTATAAAAACAACAGCTGAATTGTCACAAAATAACCTCAATGGCCTAGAAATAGAATCCACAATTCTAAGCCCAAACATGAAACTCTTTAACCATACACCATGCGAAGTTGCCTCAAAACAAGAAACGAACTCAGCTTCCATAGTAGAGGTTGCAATCAAAGTTTGTTTAGCACTTCTCCAAAACACAACTCCACCGGCTAGCTTAAAGACATAACCAGATGTGATATTCGAGATTCAATGCAGCCAGCATAGTCAGAATCCGAGTAGCCAAACACCTCTAGTTTATCAGTTCGTCTGTACATAAGCATGCAATCTTTTGTTCCTTGAAGATATCTCATTACCTTCTTTGCAGCTCTCCAGTGGTCCATACCTGGATTACTCTGATATCTTCCCAACATTCCTACAGCAAATGCAATGGGGTAACATCAGACCTTGTGCAGACCTGAGCATACATTAGGCTTCCTACAACAGAATCATATGGAATGTTTTTCATTTGTTCCCGACATTGGTCCAAATTGAACCTGTCACCCTTCACAATAGGTGCCACACTTGGTGAACAATCTTTCATCCGAAACCTCTCTAAAACTTTGTTAATATAGGTTTCTTGAGACAAACCCAAAATGCATCTAGTTCTATCTCTATGGATCTTTATGCCAATGACATAAGATGCCTCACCCATGTCTTTCATATCAAAGTTTCTAGAGAGAAATTGTTTCACCTCATGTAGCAATCCTTTATCGTTACTTGCAAGTAAGATGTCGTCTACATACAGAATAAGAAAACAAATCTTACTCCCACTGACCTTCTGGTATATACATTGATCCATATATTCTCTTCAAAATCAAATGAAGAGATCACACCATGAAATTTTAAATACCATTGACGGGAGGCTTGCTTCAATCCATATATAGACTTTTTAAACTTGCAATTGGACACTAAATGCTCACCATTACTAGAGGAAAATCCTTCAGGTTGTTTCATATAAACATCTTCCTCTAGATCTCCATTAAGGAACGCCGTTTTCAAAGCCATTTGATGGAAATCCAAATCAAAATGGGCAACCAATGCCATAATAATTCGAAGAGAATCTTTCTTAGATACAGGAGAAAAGGTTTCTGTATAATCGATTCCTTCTTTTTGAGTGAATCCTTTGGCAACAAGTCTCGCTTTATATCTTTCGATGTTGTCTAATGAGTCTTTCTTGGTTTTGAAAACCCATTTACATCCTATGGTTTTTGCACCAATAGGCAACTCGACAAGATCCCAGACTCCATTCGATGCCATCGATTCTATCTCCTCTTTCATGGCTTTGTACCACAAGTTAGATTTATTACATTTTATGGCTTGTAAAAACGTTTCAGGATCATTTTCGGCTCCAATATTATACTCAAACTCTTGCAGATATACCATATAGTCATCAGGAATTGCTATTTTTCTTAGAACTCTAGTAGATCTTCTCAATGTTGTTCCAACATTATCCTTAGGAATATGTTGTTCAACTAGTTGTTCAACAATTTCAGGTATTGGTTGAACAGGATCTACTGGATCATTATCAGCAGTTTGTGGAGTTTCAAGGCTGGTTGTTCAACACGTATTTGATCTCGGGGAGTGTCATGAATAACAATAGTCCGTCCATAACTAGAAGTGGAAGACTGTGGAACAGAATATTCTGTCTCAGATCTAATACCCAATGATCTATCACTCCCACTAATTAGGTCATTCTCAAGAAACTTTGTATTTCTTGATTCCACAATTCTTGTACTATTAGATGGACAATAAAATCTATATCCCTTAGACCTTTCAGCATATCCAATAAGATACCCACTCATGGTCCTTGGGTCCAACTTCTTTTCTTGTGGGTTATAAACTCTCACTTCAGATGGGCATCCCCAAATGCGTACATGTCGCAAACTCGATTTCCAACCTTTAAATAATTCAAATGGTGTCCGCGAAGTTTTGGGACAGCCTTGGTTGGAACTCGGTTTAATATGTACACAGCCGTCTTGAGAGCATGTCACGCCCCAAAAACGGGACCGTAACACGCCGCGCTAATGGTACACCGGACCAAAGCGCAAGGCAGCAACAAACTTAACCGCAATGTAATAGAACCATCAAGCCATTTCTTAACTATAAAACCGAATATTTCATTTTACACAAAAATACGAGTTACAAAATTCCTTCTTAGTACAAAAGATGCTACAACAAAAATAAAGTTCATCAATACAAAACTTATCTAATACACTACCCCTCTCCAAACAAAAGAGAAACTTGGAAGATTACAGAGTCCTACCAGCAATGTGGAATCTGGAGAAAATCTAAAAGCTGCTAACGCGGTGGAGAGTCAAAAACGAGCACCTAATCTGAAAAATTATAAATCACGTGGGTCTCTTATAACTAGCTCAGTGGATATCATAAAAGCTCTTCAAATGGGTCCAAGCATTTGCGATAAAAAGGAAACTAATAAAGATAATAACATTTGTGAAAACCATAGTCATGAAGCAGTTTCTAAAATGTCTCATGCCATTTAAACGTCAATAAACCATAATCATAAGTAGTTTCTAAAGTGTATCATGCCATTTAAACGTCAGGCATGTCCAAAACATAGCCAAAAAGATCCAATCATTTCAAAACATAGTATGCTAAAGCATAGCGAACAAATCCAAGTACAGTTTCAATCCAGAATATAATAGCTGTAGCATGAGTATCTTTTAGGCTCAAAGGTATGACTTTCAGTACTAGCCAGATCTAGTAATCTACCACACCTACTAGTCTGACCGGGAGGTCAAGTTATCCCATCACAAGACCCCGTATCAAATAGTTCATAATATTCACAGAAGTCACCACGGCGTCCCATGGATGACTATAGAACCGGTTCTCCACAAATCAAACATTAACACATCCAGAATTATATACCTCGGTCACCTATGAGCCAAAACAGTCATAAAATGCTTTCATTTCAAAAGAGTTTGGGCCTGCAAACATATCAATTGATTAACATAAAATAGCTTGGTCCCGATTTCATATATAATAATTCCAAAACTTAGTAAAAGTGCAGTTCCAAACATCATACACATTCTAAAATCCATTCAAACATATTTCGAAAGTCGTTAAACAAAATACAAGTGGAAGAGAATCTATGTTACCCACCTATCAAAGCAAAAGCTGCACAAATGATCACTGAACGCGATCGCCGGTGGTAGGTGGCGTGGTACCTAAAACAGATATAAGAGGACTCTTAGGAGAGATGTAGAAGTTAAAGAATGACTAGGGAAGCGAAAACGACACGAAACGATAGAAAACGACACCAACAGCTCTTTGGTCAAAAATGACCTTTCCACAATTTCTGACCAACTTCGACAAGCTAAAACCCCAGTCAAAATACTTAGTTAATCCCTCAAATTCGTATTACATACTAGATTAGGAGATAATAAGCTCGTTTTCCGAAAAACCGAAAAACTTCGCCTCCCTAGGCTATAAGCCGTCGCCGCCATGGCCGACCTTAAAATACAACCCAACTCAAAACAACATATTCAACCAACCAACAAAATCCATTTCCAAGGTATTCAAGGGACCTTGGTTACAACCCAACTCAAAACAACATATTCAACCAACAAAATCCATAAACGGAAAGATTCACCGGTGTAGCAATAGACAGACCTAGAGACATTATGCTATGAATGCTTATGTCAATGATAAACACCTAAAACCATCAAAAGATCATTAAAGACCCTTTAAACATAACCAATTATCCAAATTATCCTAGTTGCGCCAAACTTCCGCTTACTTACAAAATGAAGGGAAATCAATTCCACTTGGTTTCAAGTCTCAATTCCTATCCAAACTAACCTTAAAACACTCTTAAAACATCATTATGAGCATAGACATAAGCATTCATAGCATAACACTCTAGGTCACATATGGAAGACAAAACCCTAACTCATAATCTTAAAATTTGTAATCTTCTAACCATGGAAAGTTGTTAAAAATCAACCCCAATCACTTCCCAACCTCCAAAACACTAAAAATAACCCATAACATACATAAATCATAACTTATAAGGCTGCAAAGAGGGTTTTCTCAGCCATAAAGAATCCTACAAAACTTGAAATTAAAGCTTGGATCATAAAGCCCATAAGCCATAAATGCTAAAATACATAAAATCTTACCTTCCAAGTGATTCCTACTTATATCCAAGAAAATTTTTTGGGGAAAATGGAGAAAGAGAGTTCAGCTGCTGCTAGGAAGAAATGAGGAAGAAACAACAAGAAGAAGACTTAAAAAGCTTCCAAAGTTGACCCAAATAGTACCCAAGTTGACTATTTGACCCAAAAACTAATTTTTTTCTTAATTTGCTACTAAATAGCATTATAAATCAGCCATCAAACAACACTCACACACCACAATGCACTAATTACACTTAGTCCAACTTTTGAGCTGTCTCTTATACACGGTACCGAAATCGCGTAAATCGAAAAAAAATTTGCCGAATTGAAAAATGAATAAGTTGAAGTACTTAATGACTAAAAATAATATGAAAAACATTTTAAACCAGTTAAAATCAAAGAACAAGGCTATTAAAACACTGGGTTTCACAGAGCACCACTCCACAAAGATTCTGGAAGTTTTGAGCATGCTTGCATGCTCCGCACCATATCCAATAATGTTCGGTTTCTTCTTTCTGCTACACCATTTTGGCTCGGACCCCAGGTAGTGTATTGGGCAACAATCCCATGCTCAGCAAGAAACCTTGCAAAAGGACCAGGTGCTTGTCCATCTTCGGTGTATCTTCCATAGTTCTTACCACTTCTATCAGATCTCACAATTTTAATTTGTTTTTCACATTGTTTCTCTATGTGTTTAATGACCTTAAAGGCGTCTAATGCTTCATTTTTGTTATCAAGCAAGTAGAGATACATGTATCGTGAGAAATCATCTATGAAGGTGATGAAATACTTTTGACAATATGTGTCCATATTCGGACAACATATGTCAGTATGTATGATTTCTAATAATTTTGAACTCCTCTTGGCTCCCTTTTTCGACATGTTGGTCTGCTTACCTCTTATGCAGGCCACACAAGTCTCAAAATCAGTAAAGTCTAGAGTACTAAGTACTCCATCATCCACTAATCTCTTGATTCTCTGAATAGAGATGTGTCCCAATCTCCGGTGCCACAATATAGAGGTCTTCTCATTCATACACATCTTTTAATACCAATATTATTTTGAACATGCAAATTACTTAATGTAGCATTGTTTTACAAATTAATTTGAAAAAGACCATCAAACATAATACCATTCCCGATAAGGTCAGATTTATAAAACAAACTAAATCCAACATTTGAACAATACTAGGAATATCCCAAAGGTACAAGTTTTGACAATGAAATTAAATTTCTAGAGAAATTTGGAACATAAAATGTCCTTTCCAAATCTAAAACAAAGCCACTACTGAGAACTAAACTGCATGTCCCAATTGCTTTCAAAACGTGAGACCGCATCTTATTTCCTGAATAGATGTACTCCTCACTTTCCATTGGCTTCCTTAGGTTTCGCAATCCCTGCAAGGAATTCGTAATATGGATTGTAGAACCAGAATCAATCCACCATGTGTTATGATTAACATCTGTCATATTAGATTCATAACATACAAATGAGATTAGGTTACCTTTCTTCTCAAGCCAGTTATGAAATTTGGGGCAATCCTTCTCCATGTGCCTCTTTTTCTTACAGAAGAAACACTTGGATTCCTTCCATAAGCAGCCTTCCTTCCTCTTGCACACACATGGTCATCAATTCCTTGATGGACCATTTGTCCTTATGTGTGTTGTAAGAGATTTTGAAAGGCCCATACTGCTGTGGTAGAGAGTTCGAATATAGTGCACAAGAAAAGAATCAGACATTGTAACCTCAAGATTTTTTTTAGTTGAGTCGCTATGTCCCTCATGTGCATGATGTGTTCACGCACTCCTTTGATACTGGTGAGCTTCATGGTATAGAGAATTTCATGATTAGGGTGCTTGCTAAAGCCTTATCTGAAGACTCAAACTGCTCATTAATGGCCTTCAATAGCTCTCGGACATTATTATACTGATCGACAGAACCCCGAATGCCAGTTGAGATGTTGGTTTTTATGAATATCACGCTGAGACGATTAGATCGCTCCCATGTTTCATAAAGCTCAACATCATTAGGTTGGCTATTCTCAGTAATCGGAGGTGGTTCGTCTTTCCTAATAGCATAATCAATGTCCATCCACCCCAAATGAAGGAGAATTCTCTCTTTCCACAACTTATAGTTGTCACCCTTGAGATCGGGAATGTCACATTTCATATCATGAAAATTCATAGGTTGAAAAACTGTACAAATAATTACATACACGCTTATATCAAAATTTGAGGCAAATTAACATTTATTATGTTTTACCAATGCAAAACATAGTAATAATATGAATTACATGACATAGAAATTGCCTGTAGGCTAAATTCCTAATTCAAATATCAATTCATATAAATTCATATAATCAAAATGACGAAACTATTAAATCATGTTCCTTTCCTTAATTCCTGTGGTTAAATTAAGGAATATAATTTAATATTTCACCCCTTAATCACACAATATAATATAATAAAAATTCCTGTGGGATAAAGTTTATTATATTAGAATTGTTATAATTAACAATTAATGTCTTATATTATAGGTGATCTCAAAATTACAGAATTACTGTACATATATATATACATATATATATATATATATATTTAATTAAAGATGTTGCGGCTACTCTATAATTAAAAAATATATATACATATTTATACAGATCACAGACATTAATAATTATAGAAAAGTCACAAACATATATATATATATATATATATATATGTTCAAATAACAAACTGGAAGTATCATATATATAAATAATACATTCTACAACTAAACAATTTGAATAGTTCAATTGGTCAGATTGCCTAACCTTTAAGAGACAGGGGAAAAGCACACAAACTATACCATTTTTTTTTAAACAGAATAAGACCCTAAGTAGTTTATAACATTGTTGTGTTGCAAAATAACACAACCACAGCTGATGGCTTGATGGTCAGAGCGCGTGATCTACTTCCTCATGGTCACGAGTTCGAACCTCAGCAACCACCCTTTTGTTTTTTTTTTTGTTTTTATTTTAATAAAGAGAACTAGTTTATAGAATTATTTTATTCAAAAATTCCATAAACCACAGAGTGCTCCAGTGGTCACAACATGGGCCTGCGACCTTTTCATGTTTTTATTTTAATAAAGAGAACTAGTTTATAGAATTATTTTATTCAAAAATTCCATAAACCACAGAGTGCTCCAGTGGTCACAACATGGGCCTGTGACCAAAAGGTCATAGGTTCGATTCTTCCCACGGGAAAAATCAATTTTTACCTTTTTTTTTTTTTACTTGTTCTTCTTCACCCGTTTGGACATCCAAACGGGTATGTGCGACCCGGTTGTGACCCGAATGCAACCCGCACACATATATTCCCATCCATTTGGGCATCAAAAAATTGCGTTTTAATCACAAAAAATATGGAAATCTAATTTCCTAATGATTTCTAACTTTAGTTTTCAATAAAAACATCAAAATCATAAACCCATGTCCATGATCCATAATTCGTATATAAAAATATATGACCATAACTCAGCAATAAATAACACCAATAGACGTTTTTAATCAAAAAAAAATCATAGCATCAATTTCAAATAAATTATAATTCTAGAATTTTTCAATAACATGTCAACAGTAAACCCAAATCAACATATACATATATGCAAATCAAGGCAGATGCATAAATGCTCTGATACCAAATGATAGATTTCTTAATCTATAAAAATGAATTTAATCTGTGCAAAAATAATATCACAAAATATCAAATGCGGAATAAAATCGAGAAACGTACCTCCAGCATTGCATGTTATTGTGATAATGATTACACTTGTGAGTACTACTTATTCTTACGGCTTATTTTCTGATGACGATGGTGTATTTTTTTGATAGAATGTCAGGCCTAGGGACCCAAAATATTCTGTATACTTATAACGTTTTTCTCCATCAGAAAACGTAAGCCGTAAGAATAAGTAGTACTCACAAGTGTAATCATTATCACAATGTGATAATTATCACAAGATATTTATTAAGTCAAATTGATAAATATCAGAATCAAATATTGGATCAAATATTTGGAATTTCAAAAAATAAAATCACATGAGATAATTACAAAAATTCCAATAATTCCACAACTTGAAATCCTAATATTTTGCTAAGCTTTTCCCAGTGATTAGGATTTTTGTGAATATTTTGTACCTTATGTACACTTTATTTTTTTCATGATTTTCTTTAATTATATGAGTTATTATAATAGTTATTAAGGCTAATTAAATTTTTACTTTCTTTTTGTAGTAAATCAAAAAAGAACCAAGCCTAGAACAAGAGTTTTGAATTTTTGAAAAATTTGTCGAAAAGAGAGGTTCACCATGGCGATCTTTTGAATCTAAAGTACAATTCAGTTTGCCACGATGCGCATCAACATCCACGTGGCCAATATGAAGACAAGGGTTGCGGCAAAAATCAACAGTGTTAAATAACTCGCCGCTGTGCACATCATTAGATTTTGAGAAAATTATTTTGCCAAATGATTTTACTAAGTCTTTTAGGCTAAGTTTCAGACATGATCCAATTAGACTAATTAGCAGTAAGTAGCAGTAAGTAGCACTTAGTGTAAGAGAAAATGGAATAAGCTAGAGTAAAAAAATACTCCTTGTTAATTTTCTTGCACAATTAGCTTAATTACTCTTTTGTTTCTTGTTTTAATTGCTCAATTAACACTACTCCTTTAGTTAATTTCATTTCGACCTTTGTTTAATTCATATTTCCATTAGTTAAATTTGCAATCACGAATGTTAATTGTGTCTTCAGATATGTTTTATTTACTTAATTTCTTGTTTCTTCTTTGTTTTCTAATTTCTTCACTTATGAACTAAATATTTATAAGGCCAAGGCTAGACTATTCTAGTTCTCAGTGGGTTTTGATTAATTTGGCTAGTTGATGGGTTAAATTAGACTAATTAGGCAATTGCAAGCTGGCTTAAAGGGAAATTAGGAAAAATCGATCACTTTTCTAATTATTTTGTTTAATTAAAACGAGAATGGAAAGTGAACTTTAAATAGGGACCAAGTTAGAAATTAAGATTAGCAATCGGACTAACTTTTAGTTAAGTAATAATTCATCCCAGTTGATCACCTTTATTCTCATGTGGATTAGGATCAATTCTGGACTCTTTTACATTATTGGAGGGATCTACATATGAAATTGGTTGAGCTGATAGAGTTTGCCTTTCTCGGAAGTTAACTGTAATTGGTGAATGAGTCCTAATTAGTGTGGACCTAATGATTGAATTGGATTAATCTAATATGGGAACTAGATAGTTGAAGTCCTAATCCCACTTTATCACTTGAAAACACTCATTTTATCTTGCTTTTTAGTGTTCAATCAAATGACTTTGTTGCTCTTTTTATCTTATATTTCTAGCTATTAGTATATTTTGTCTTTTAGTAATAAATTCATTTTTTTTCTTTATATAAAACCAATCCTCTTAATTCGATAATTTAATTAACCATCTCTGTAATTGTTTAGGTTATTCACGTACGAAAGATCTCTATTCTCCACTATTCTACAAAGAGACATATATACTTGCAGTGCTTCTTTTGGTTAGGGTATAATGGAAATTAACAGGTAGTAGGAGGGAAGAGAATGATGGGAGAGACAGAAAAGAAAGAAGGTGGTGGCAGTGGGAATAGAACAGAAGAAGAAAGATGAGAGAGAGGGGGAGACGACAAAAGAGGTGAGGAAGGGAAGAGGAGATCTTTATTCTCATCACGAGTAACTACTGGGCATTGTTCAAAGCAAGTACTTGCTTCTGATCAAAGTGTTCCTATTTGTTCAAAGAAAGTACTTGCTTCTGATCAAAGTGAATTACTCAATAAAGGGAACAAAGAGAGAGAGGATCGAGGAAAGAGCAGATGAAGAGGAGAGCAATGGGAAAAGTTGGAAGGGAAGGGAAGGGAAGGAGAAGAGGAGAAGATGAGAGTAATGAGAATAAAAAAATAAACGCATCACAAGGGACTAAAATAGGCACAATGGGGTTTGAACTTTGAATCCAGATTCTTAAAGAACCAAAACTCAATAGACAACACAGTGAAGTAACTTTCCATTACTACAATGCATTTTATTTACTTTAAGGTAATAAAAATAGTTTATTTTTTTAAAACAAAACATAACTTCAACAATTACTTGAGATAACTAAGAGACCAAATCAAGCAATCATCTGCTTCATTGACTCCTCTAGAAAGCCAGGCAATTCATCTCACCAAATCAGCCTTTGTTTGTGCACCTTTGCATGTCTGGCAAGGGGCTATAAGTACCGAATTGTTGTTCCTGTTTGTCCATTCCATTTCAAAGTCACCCAACCCCGGTAAATCAATTTTGACTTCTTCCACCAAACCTCTGTAAGACTTCTGAGTTGTCCTCCTCAACATCTTTGATAGCCTTAATAATCTCCACCACAGCTCCTTCAAATTATTTCTTTATCGAAACCTTTCTTTAGTGCAATATTTATACCTTTGTTTTTCGTAAATATTGAAGAACCTGACATTGAAATGTACGGTAACAAATCCAACAACAATTTACCATCTTCCTATCGTACCCCAACCCCCACAGCATCTTCATTATTAAAAAGAACCCCATCAAAGTTGATTTTCACCCAATCATCCTTCAGACCACCCACTGTACCTCCCTCCTCCCCTTGCTACTGGGTTTTGTGCCTATGCTACAAGCCTCTCTAAAACCTCTCCAAACTCCCTCCATCGTGGCCACTGTAAGACCATGCTAGCTTACTTTGTTCTTGATGATACACACATATATCACCCAATAGCCCACGGACACGCGGCAAGGATTTGTCCCCCCGGAATAGGCTCTGATGCTCAAGTCAATTCCTTAGATAAGAGGACATGCTTTGCGGGGGGACAGAGGAATTGAAAATTAAGAGTAGCAAATAAAGTTATAATGAGAGTTGTATTATGTGAAAAGTTAGAACAAACCTTGTAATCTTGTTATTTATAGAAGTCTTTGTTGGGTTTGGATGATTTATGGGTTTAGAAATAATTATTCGGCTAATGAGATCCTTATTTATCTTGGCTTGACTTCATGTTAAAAATGAAGAAAATGTCCTTGATATTTGTTGAATATCAAGGACATTTGGCGCCGTCTGTGGGAATTCTTACTAAAATCCATCCTAAATCATGGCACCTAGCACGCGTAACACTCACTACAATAACCAAGTCAAAGGAAAATCAGCTCCTAACATCAATCAAATCAATCAATTAAAGTATTTGATCGACTTGGGGGCAACTTCAGATCTCGATCCCCAAGCTATGGACAAAGATGGAGAGATCTATTAGCTAAGACTACCAAATGTTAACTTGAAGGATATACTGGTTAGAAAACAACTAGAGCATCTACCTATTCAAAAGAAAAGAACCCCTATTCAAACCCTGCGGGTAGAGCTCTCTACTTCTACCCCTTGAGACACCAAGGAACTTCCAAATGGAGCACTCTAAACCTATTTTACTCTTCAGGGTTGAGTTGTCACTTGCTGTCGCTTTCTAGGATAGAACTCTTACTTGCTCTTACCTTCAAGGATAAAGTATTCAACTGTTCATGATCTCAAGTGTTGTGCTCAACTAGCATCCTCTAGGATCACCTTACCTCTCCGAGGGCAAGGTTCAGTCTTCATAACTAAAGGCTTTCTACAAACTATGCCTTACTCCCAAGAGTGAGGTTATCCTTATAAAGGTTAAAAATCTCATCCTTCGAGATCATCTCACCCCTCTGAGGGCATGTCTAAATCTTCCCAAGTGAAGTCTTCTACAAATTAAGTCACATTCCAAGAGTGAGACTTACCCTTTCGAGGGTCAAAAATATCAGCTTCTGGGATCACCACACCTCTCTGGGGGCAAGGCTAAGTCTTCTCAAATGACCAGGCTTCTACAAGCTATGTCTCTCAAAGAGTGAGGCTCACCCCTTCAAGGGTCAAAAATCTTATCCTCCGAGATCACCACACTCCTCTGGGAGTAAGTCTAAATCTTCTCAATTGAACGCTTCTACAAGCTAAGTCTTATTCCTAAGAGTGAGGCTCATCTTTCTGAAGGAAAAAAAAATCTCTTCCAGGATCATCACACCCTTTCGAGGCAAGTCTAGGTCTTCCTTCTAAGAGTGAGGCTCATCTTTTTGAAGGAAAAAAATCTCCTCCAGGATCATCAAGCCCTTTCGGGGCAAGTCTAGGCCCTCCCAAGTGAAGGCTTCTACAAAGCTAAGTCTCACTCCAAGAATTAGGCTCGCCCTTTCGAGGGTCAAAAATCTTATCCTTCGATATTACCACACCCCTCCAAGAGCAAGTCTAAATCTTCTCAATTGAAAGCTTTTACAAGCTAAGTCTTACTCTTAAGAGTGATGCTCACTCTTCCGAAAGTCAAAAATCTCATCCTGTATCTCTTCAAAAAAAGGTCCTAGGATCACCATACCCCTTTGGGGGCAAGCCCAAATGTTTCCAAGTGAAGACTTCTACAAGCTAAGTCTCACTCCAAGAGTTAGGATTACCTTTTCGAGGGTCAAAAATTTCATTCTCTGGGATCACAACGTCCTTTCGAGGGCAAGCCAAAGTCTTTTCAAGTGAAAGCTTCTACAAACTAAGTCTCACCTCAAGAGTGAAGCTCACCTTTCTGAGGGTCAAAAATTTCATCATCCAGAATCACCACACGCTTTTGAGGGCAAGCCTAAGTCTTTCCAAGTAAAGGATTCCACAAACTAAGTCTTAAACCAAGAGTGAGGTTCATCCTTACGTAGGTCCAAAATCTTATCCTCCGAGATCATCACACCTCTTCAGGGGAAAATCTAAATCTTCTCAGTTGAAGGCTTCTAAAGTTACAACTTATCAAACTGAGTCTCACCCTAAAGAGAAAGGCTAACACTTTTGATGCTAAAAAGTTTCATCTTCTGGGATCATCTACTCCCTCTAACTGGGAAATAAAATTAAATGACATTTCCAAAAGGCATAACCCTTCTGAGGGCAAATAACAAAATCTTCCTATGTGCAAGGCTTACATCGTTCACCTAGGAGAGTTGTGCCTAAAGTGTGTTTGGTCTCAAGACTAAGGCTTTACCTAGGAGATTTGTGCCTAGGATTACTCCTCTAGGGGCAAAAGTAAGCTTTTTCTTGGGGAAGAATTCCTTGGTTAAGTATGCTCAGAAGAGCAGCCATAACCCCCCGAGGGCAAAACCAAGTTCATCTAGAAGAGTTGTGCCTTGGTCAAGTTTGGTCCTAGGACTAAGGCTTTACCTAGGAGATTTGCACCTAAACTTACCCTTCCGAGGGTGAAAATTTTATACCAAGTTTGGTCCCAAAATCAAGGCTTACCTTTTTTAGGCAAAAAAATTATACTTAGTTTAAACTTGGTACTATGACCAAGGCTTACCCTCCGGGGAGAGAGGAAATTTTACTTTAGCATGAAGACAAGGGCTGGACTCAAAACAATTTAGACACTTGAAAAGGTTCAAGTATCTAAGAAGGGCGAAGGCGTATTGGGAAACACTTGAATCCAAACAAAAGCACAAAGTAACAAAGGAAAAACATAATATCATATATATATACTAGAAAAGTGCATGTGCATTGCACTTGTTGTGTTGTTTGTGTTTAGGTGAATACTAAACAATTAATTAATATAATTATAGTTATTTTTTGGATTAAAATAAATACAATAAGGTAAATTAATATCATATATATATATACTAGAAAAGTGCACGTGCATTGCACGTGTTGTGTTGTTTGTGTTTAGGTGAATACTAAAAAATTAATTAATATAATTATAGTTATTTTTTGGATTAAAATAAATGCAGTAAGGTAAATTAATTATAAAAAGTAAACTGTTGATTAATTTTTTTGTATGTAATTGTTTACTAATTTAAATATGCATTGAATATGAACTAATAATTATGAAGCAATAAGACTTCAAGGATTTTGTTTTTTCCTCTTTACATTCTTGGCTTGCAATTTTGCTTTGATGGTAGAAATCTTCTCGTCATCCTTCGTGATTTGCAAGTCATCTCAAAGTTCTTTTTGTTAGCGAGATTCTCGCACTTTGTGTTTATTTGTTGTTGATTTTGGTGATTCTTTGAAGTCTTTGTTTCATGCTCATTCATTTTCGGTGAAATTGTGTTTGTTGAACTCTTGTCTGTTTGATACTTGGCTTTTTGCATGTTTTTATTTACTTGCTAATCAATCTTTTCTATCGCTTCAGATGTAATCTTCAATTATGCATCAATTATTTGAACTCTTTCGGTCATCTTGAATAAAAATTTGTAATCCATCTCGTTGAACGTCGTAAGCTCCAGATAATATTTTGATTTTGTATTGTCCTATAAATTTGTATGTGTGTTAAACATGTTATGTAATACCCGACTTTTATAATCATTTCACACATTTTTACATTTGATTTTATACTTTTAAATACTCATTAATATCCCTTTTAAATATTAAATGAGAATTATTTTACCCTTTCTAAATATTTTCTAAAATTTTTGGGTCAAAGTATAATTTTAAAAAATTTGAGGGACTAAAGTGTAAATTCTCAAAAGTTATTAAAACTTACCTGCGAGGAATCTTGATTCATTTATCCTTTGTCTTCCAAACTCTAGCAAAAGCTCCAGAAACCAAACTTTCTAAATCCCTTTTTGCCAAATCTTGAAAATCCATTATTGGTTTTGAAAATTTACTCCCAAATCAAATTGGTGATTCAGGAATTCTCATAAACCTTTAGATCCAACTTCAAAAGTAAGTTTTACTTCCAGATCTGTATGATTTTTATATTAAATTTCAAGTTCCTCAGGAAATTAATTTGTTTAATTTTGTTGTTTATGAATTGATTTGATTACCAAATATGTTTATAAGCTATTGGGACTGGATTTATGATTTGAAATGACTTTTTAACTATTGTTTTTGTGAGATTTGAGTTAGGGTTTTGACAATTCTTAACCTAGTGAGATATTTGGATAAATTATAAACCCTAATTCTTAGATTTTTATCTTATTTTCACAAATTTAAGTCAATCATTACTCTTTTATGTTCAATTAATGACAAATTTGAGATTTTGAGAGATGCCCAAAAGTGAATCCCTATCTCAATTTTTATCCTAATGGTATAACACTCTCCTGGTTTAGGTGATTTGGAATTAGAGTTTTAGATCGTCGAAATTAGGATACGTCTACGAAATCGATTTTCGAGGTAAGTAACGTTTACACCTTTTTATCGATACCTTGTATATGATTGGTATTGTAATCATAGAATTATTGGTATTAAGGTAAGTATATTTATTTCGATTAATATTTATAAGATAAGTACGTTTATAAATTATATGTTTGTTATGTAATGTATCAATTGTTCATTATTGTATTATGTGTTAATGAATGATTACTGTGAAGAGGTCAATGGGTACTTTAGTGGACTTGGCTATTAGTGAGCGAATGAAATGATATACTGAGTACTCTGCTTCGTAAATCAATTATACCCAGTCTATCGGGAAGACAAGTGATAGACACTCCGTTATGCCTTGTCTACTCGGGCGGATAATAGGTAGACCTGGATCCAGTGCTGGGAAGACTTTGGTGAACCTTGAGCTCATTGACTGACATTTGCATATAAAAGAATGATAATGTTTCGTATATTGTTCCCTGTACTGATTGTATACATGTTATCTATAATTGGGTTTAAATGTTATTTACTAAGCACTATGTGCTTACTCCATTATTATTTCCCCTATGTTTGCAGTTGAGGACCAACAGGAGACGTTAGTCGGTCCTGAGTCGAGTGCTGATCAGGGAGGGGATTATAGTACAGACTTATTATTGGCGTTAGAGTTTTCCTGGTTACTATTTTAGTGTGAGGTTTGTCCTTGTGTTCAGGCCTGTGTGCCTATGGACTTGTTAGATTTACCTTGTGATTGAACTTTTGACTGTGGTTGGATTGTGGTTTGATGTTTGTATAGGGTTGTGATTTGGTTTTCGTAGATTTGAAGATGTTATGAATATGATTGTTGAATATACTTTTGTGGTCCTGTATTGGTTGATCTTGAAATCTAATGACAGGTATTATGGGTTGTATATGCTCTTGTACTGTGCCTTCATTCTTGGGGTGATCCCGAGATGCGGCGTGTCATTGTCCCGTTTTGGGGGTGTGACATGTTAATAATTTGAAAATAATTTTAAAGGTTTGACAATTTTTTGTGCTTGTTTTTTCATACATTTTCAATTGATTCCTTGTATTCTTTGATGGGACATCCAATATACAGTTTTGCTGTTTCTTCAAATAACGTTACTGTTGCATTGTAGCCTCTAGATTTGACTTGTAAATTTAATCTATACTTGCAATTTAGTTAGAATATTTATCTGTATTGATTTGTATACATTGTGTATGTTGTTTTAGTAGTATATACCTCAATATTTCCTCTATGCTTTCACTCCCGGAATTTCTACATTGTATTCTTTTAGGTGTTGCGATAATTGATCTGAAACATTTTGAGCTTATGCATCATACCATGGGTTGATTAGGTTTTCTACGCCAACAATAGCCGCTCTGAACCAATACATTTTGTTCTGCCAATGATGTCATAAAAAAGTTAACCATTCAATTATCTAATATCCTATAAAGTAAAAAAATAATTTTACCTTAATCAAGGAATTTAGATTTTCTATTATATCCTCGAGCTTTACTTCTATTGCTTGCTCAATTTTTTTCTTCACGTATAGTTTCTCAATTTGCTTTCCATCTTTGAATTTTTTCAACCTGTACAATATATAATTATTTTGTAAATTTAGTTTGAACTTTGTTTTTTTCATAAATTAGAGAGATGAATAATTTTTCTAAAAATTAATATTACTTGCCATTTGTTCAATTCTTCTGCCTCTTGGCATTGAGGCTGTAAATGCATAGCTGAGAGGTGATCGGTTCGCAATTGTATCTCTCCTGAGAAGAAATTTGTTTTTACCCTTTTGATTGCTATGATTGGTTTTTGATTTGCCATACATTGTATTTCTAATCTTGTCCTTCATTTTGGGCCATATCATCCCACAGTGTTATCGTGATTGTCTTGAACCTGTACATATTAGTTTACAAAATGAGTATATATGAAATATTATTTTGTTTGTTATATTATTTAGCTTGTTGGAGTACGTTATCTTACTTGTTGTTCATCAAAGATCTCTCTTTTGTTTATTTATTGGATAGTAATTCATGACCTTGGTCACAAATCCTATAACATCTGCAAAGAAAATAATTATGTTAGTAATATGTGTGAGAGAGTGTGTGGGTGAAAGAAATAAATGCAACACCAAGCGTTATTTGGTTTTGATGATGCTCAAAATTGATATCTTCAATATTCGTGAAATTGAATTGTAGTTTAACTAGTATATACTTTTCTTCAATTTCCTTCACAATTGTTTGTCGTTCTAGCACAATTTCAAATCTTGGATGAATTCTTTCATATTTTATGTTGATGTCACCAGCAATAGCTTTTGAAATTATATAGGTCTTGTTCCATACATATGAAAATGATTCTTCATACTTTTGAATTGTATTGTGGAAAATCAAAGCTCTAACCTCAATGCCCTGTACGATAAGATCGTCATTAGTACTTGTAAGAATTTTTGTTATTTAAGGTGTCTGTAAAGTGTGATTGAATTTTATTTTGTGTACCTCTTCGTCCATGAATATCATTGTTCTCATTTTTTTTGCTAGTCTTAGGATTGATTGAGCCTTGCATTAATCCTGGTCACAATACTAACAATTTTGTTGTCCATCCATTCCTTGTGCTTGTATTGAAATTGTTGATCATTGTTATGGTGTCCGTAATGATATTGTTTCACTGAAAAATAAGAATAAAATTAGTGTGTAAATTTTTGTACATTAATAAACGTAATTTGCAGTTTTCCAATTAAAAAGAAGAAAGTGTAAAGTTTAATTTAAGATACAGTGAACTCAAGTTTTGAATTATCTTTGTCTAGTTTTTATTCTAACTTCCCAAGATTTCTTGAATTATGGATTAATCTTTTTTCAGATTATTCCACAAGCGTCAAATTGTAGTAGTAGATTCAAAGAGTTGAAGATTTTACACCCAAACTGCATTAGAAGCAAAGATATTACAAACTGCAGTATATATTATAATTTTGATGCAACAACAAGTAAATCAATGTTCACTAATGCATTAACTACTATTGAATGGAATCGAAATACAATAAGTTTGAAGTAGAATTTGACATTACTTTTTTTTTTTTTTTTTTTTTGTCAAACACACTTTTTAAATATATTAATCGACATTAAAGTGCATAAACATTTTTTATTTATTTATTATTTTTATTTTGTTAATTTTTATTAAATAATTAATGTATAATCATAGAAATTATGGAAATTCAATTCCAACCTAAGCATCTTATTTAAATTTTATCTATTACACTCTGGTTACAAGGTGAACAGTATTTTGCTACTGTAGCTTCAATTTGATTCTTTACGATTTCCCAAAGATCATTGACTTTATTAGCTTGGTCATTTTGTCACATTGGGACAGTGAACACGTGTTCAGCAACAATTCTTGTAAGGCCATCACCAGTAACACAATTTATGACAAACATCCATATGGTCACCATGCATTAGGAAAAAAAATCAAACAAATTGCATAATTATACACCATTTGGCAAAATATTAAAAAAAAAATAGTTTAATGTATATAAAATATTATGAAATTTAATATTAATAACAAATTTTATAAGTAAAATTTAAAATCGAATTTAATATTTTTCTAGAATATATAGTCCCAAACACAAACAGTTGAAAAGTTCAAAGATATGCTATAATTTTACTGGGGTGTCCTCCATGAACATATCTTGAATTGTTTATTGTTTGGTCAACTTGACTTGAATAGGCTAGTTGCTTTAGTAAGAATTTATTCTTTTCCAATGTCACGAATTTAATAGAATTAAATATTTGTTTCTAAACTTAATTCAAAGTGTATCTTGAAATTTGAAAAAGGTTTTACATATAAAACAAAAAATGAAAACAAAAAACAACAAAACCAATTTTTTTTTTTTTTTCACATTAGTAAAGAGACATTGGTATTAGATTTATTATTTATATGGGTATAAAACTAATCTAATTTAACCTAATAAAAATGAATTATTCTGTTCGTCTATGTCTGAAAAGTCAGCAGCAAAAATACAAAAGAAAAAGTAGCCTGGTATAAATTATACATTAAAAAAAATCTATATCTCAAATCCAAACAAAACCCACAACATAATTTCAAGCAAAAATCACTTCTCAAAATCGATCAGTTCCTAGTATTTGAAGATATTGTTATCAGAATTCCAAATTATATTACCAAGTTAAAAAGTATTGGAGTTGTAAATTATACCGTTTATTTCTTAAAATTGTGGTCGAATCTGCAAGTTGATTGTTGGGAAAATCGAGTAGTGAAGGAAGGTAAGTTGTGTATGTATTTATAGATATTATGTGTTTTTGATTTCTATTTGGATTGTGGTGTATTGTTTCCTTAAGTTTTTCTTGATTTCTATTGGGACACTTGAATTTGTAATTTCCTTTTATGTTTCATAATTGTATTTTTATTTTTTTATTTTTGGCAGGTTTCCGTTTTCATCAAGGTTTTGGACACTAATTACTGGTTTTTTTTTTTTCTTTTTTTTTTTTTTTTCCGTTTGTTTTCCCTTAACTTTTGATGTCCAATTCCTTCTTGATTTTTATTAGGATTTTGATTATATTTTACCTTTTTTGTTTAGCATTTGTATTTAAGTATTTGTTTATTATTGGGATTTAGAGATTTTTTTTTCTAAATTTTTGTATTTTTAATGGAACAGATTTACAAAAATTTTCAAAAATTCTACTCTCTTTGCATGTATACTAAAAATATATTTAAACTTGCACATTTTATTGATAGGAAAGATGTATAATGTTATAGTTATCTTTGCCTTTTTCCTTTCTCTTTTTTCTACGTTAGAAATAATTGAAATAACTTAATGTAATCTCAAGTTAAAATCTTGGCACCAAACTTCAACTGTAGAACACCTTATAATGGAAGATGGGTCTTAGATAATCTGGTTTACTATGTAATTTTTGTCACTATCAATCTTGGATGAGTATTGAACCATGCTGCTTTAATTTGGATTACATGTGAAATTGCATGAGGTGTGCAAATCTAAACTCTAAAAATCTACTTTTGATAAAATATGGAGTTATTTAACTTTGAATCCAATGTGTATATTGGATATTGATTTCAATTTGTAAGTTTGGTATTAATTCATTATTTCATTGCATGAAATAACTTTTTCGTTTCCATCTATTGGAAGTATTCTAGGAAGTACTGGGAATGGAGTGGATAATGAAACATAAAATGAGTGGTTACTTAATTTAGGAATTGTATTGATAATGAAATTTAGACAACAATATTTAATTAAACATCCATAATTGAATCTAAAAATCTTAGAGCAAAACAGAGTTGCTAAAGAAAATTTAAGAATCTTGGAAAATAATCTTGATAAGTCTCCCAGTTGAAATGAATCCTCCAATCATCTTGAAAGCCAACTATAATAATTATGTTAAGCTGTGATGTGTTTTCAAGTTTTGTCTTCTCTCCATGTTGGGTGGTCTTGTGTTTCTGAGTAAAAATTTAGAGCACTTTTTTAGCAGTCAGAACACCTTATCAATACTGTTCAATTGAAGAAATAATAAGAAATGTAGAATCATTAATAGAATTTTAAACAGAATATATCTTGGTGGCATTTATAGCAAACATAAACAACACTGATCAAAGAGTAGAAAAAGTAAAGTAAAGTTGACACTACATGCATTAACATGTGTATATCGAAAAGTCATCGGGATATTCATCTTACATTTATGTGATTCTAATGAACTATTTTTTCTACCCTTATCTAGAGTTTATTAAATTACTGCATTTTTGGGTTTTGTGAACTTTATTTCATTTAATAACATCATAGTACCAAATTTAGTACTTAATCAAAATCCAGAATAACCATTGAAATAATTTATATAACTCTGTTTATTGCATGTGCTTCTTGTAGTTTGCGTAAACTCTGTAGCCCTTGCTTTGAGACAATGTGGGATAACCCTTTTAAGTTAAAAGCATGAAGGTTCCAACTAGCCAAGTTGATATGGTTGGAACAAACAGTTGATATCACCTAGATTGGACATGCTAGGCCAAGGGTCCTGTTCTTTTGTTTAACCTGTGACGCTGAACTTGGTCAAAAAGTTATGCTTTATTGATCCTCCTTTTACAAATATATAAATTGAGAGTAATTAACTAACATGAAAGAGTGTACTTGAATAAATAGTTAGAGGAAAGAAAATAATTATTTGTGAATAAATAATATACAAATAGTTATAAAAGATTATTTTATTAGGAATAAAAATAAAATAATTTGAATATATATAACAATTATATTATAATATTTTTATTTATTTTTTGCTCATGTATAAATAATTTTTCTAAGAAATGAAGCGTTGCTCGTGGCAAAGAATAAAAAAATACAAATATTAGAGGTTTTTTTATCTGTGACTACATATGTTTGTCTTAGTTAGACATCTACTGAACCTTTATGGTAGAATGTGTTGCTCTTGAAGTATCAGTTCATTCTGGTCTAACTGCTTCTGTTGTGTTGTCGAAAGGGACGATAGTAGAAGAGGTTGTGGCTATAAATTTATGTTATTTCTCGTCAGCCATCCAACTAAAGTGCCTTTCCCTGTTAGTAATACTTATTCTCCTTTTCTGCTATCAATGTCATTTGAACTTTTTGCTGAAAATATTGAAGAATCAATGAGAAGTACTAAATGGCATTGCTAAATAATATATTATTGTTTACTATTTGTAAGAAGAATATGTATGTGTACCTGAATGTAGAACTTGCTTATACACAACATTTCTAGTTTTTCTAAATGAACCATCTATAGAGAGTTTTGGTTTTATCAAAACCTTAGTTGTTGACATTGAGGTTCCTCGAGATAAAGCCATATAATTGTCCATGTGAAAATACAGTTTGGGGTAGATAGACACCAACATATGGAATTGTTTGTCCTTGTGCTTTATATAATTGTCATTGCAAAGCAAAGCCGTAATGGGAATTGTTTTCTTATAAGTTGAAAAGGATATCCTTCATTTTCTGCTGGAGAAAGTGGTACTCGTGGAATGAATACATGTTTTCCAGCGTGTTGGCCCATTGTGATTTCTGCATGAATAACCTTGTTTGTAAATCCTCTGCACACCATTCTTGTTCCATTGCATAATCCTTCTGCCGGTTCTAAATTTCTCAATAGCATAACTGGGCAATTTGCTTGGAGAATTAACTTATGCAGAGGCAAGCCATTTGGTGTCAACAAATTCAAAAATTCGTTTTGGTAATAATTGAGTGTCATCAACTGCCTCATCAAAATTGACCAATGTTTTGGCTTTTCCAGGGAAACATGATATGAGCTTTTCATTTAACTTGTCAACGTATTCATTTGTTGTTGCTAATATGGCTCAACTTGTTATGTATTCAGCGGAAGATGGATTTTCTTGCAAAGATGGAAATATAGCATTAATCAGTCTGTCTTCTGATATGTCATCATCATCATATTTGATTACCATTTCATTAGGTAATTTAATATTTCCTTCGTCATCCATTGGTTCATCTCCACTTCTAACTCGAAGCAAGAAGTCACTGAATATAGGATCTGTTCTTGCTCTCATGTTTCTAGACAAACTTAATTTCTCCATATATGTCCACAAATATGATTTGACCAAACTTGCATCTATAGTTTTTTGTATTGTTCCCTTAGGTACAACGGGAAGTACTTGTCTAAAATCACCGCCAAATACAATGACTTTTCCGCCGAATGGCTCTGTACTATTTATGATGTCTTTCATGCTTCTATCAAGTGTTTCAATTGCCCAATGTTTTGCCATTGGTGCTTCATCCCATATGATCAAACTTGCTTTTCGTATTAGTTTAGCATTCCCACTTTGCACTGGTATGTTGCAAGTGCTTGTTTCATTAGAAATTATTGGTATCTTAAAACGTGAATGTGCAGTTCGCCCTCCTGGCATAATCCTTGCAGCTGCAACTCTAGATGTTGCAGTTGCTAATGCTATCTTACCTCGATGAGCCAATAATGCTCTATACAAATAAGTTTTTCCTGTGCCTCTTGGGCCATCAACGAAGAATACTCTAGGCATTCCTTCATTTATTCTGCTGAGTATTGTTTGAAATGAAACTTCTTGTTCAGGGTTCAGATTTATTTCAGCAGAATAATCATCATGTTGAATTTCTATGGATATCTCATCACGAATTTCCTTTGGATATGTAGCAGCAGAATCAGTTACTTCGACAGGTAGAGGTGGCAAATCATAATGGTCTCAATTTATCCCCATGCTTTGCAGAAAAGAATCTATGCTTTTCAAAGTCTTTGCAATGCATGATGATGTCGAAGTTCTATTTTCTCTTTTGAAATCTTTCGACATTGCTTCAAAATACTTTTTCCATAGGTTTAGAACATTTGTTGGCGTACAATAAATCAAAATAGTCGCAAATAGTCTTCATAGTGCATGAAGCATTTGGAATATTACTGCTTCACTTAAGCACTTAGAGATGCTTTGATCTGACTCTAGATTTTTTAAATTTTTGTGTAATAAATGATTTATTTCTTTTTTACAATATTCAACCATTTCAGAATTCATTTGAGACGGTCTGGCTTTTGTGGGAATATCTTTTTCTTTAAAATCTTTTTCATAAGGTAATTCAACAATATGTTGTTTTCTGTGCCAAAAGGCATTTGGTAAATCACTACAAATTTGACTAGTAATTTTTTGTGTAATATCTTTAATCTTCATTTGATTATCTGTTAAATGCAACTGATGTTCTATATTTTGTGACTTAACTTCTTCCTGTAGGAAAGCAATTTGGTTAGTTTTTAACTTAATGTTTTCTTTAATAGAATTTATAGAAAATTTGTTTAAATAGTGAGGTTTTTCAATAGTAACAAAATTAAAAGTAAGTTGCTTTTCTTTGTTTGCTCAAACAGTTATACCAGATTCCAATAAAACTCATATTCCAGTACAGGTTTAAATTCTCATATATTATTCATCCCTTGCCTCCAATTCCTCCAAAAGCATTCAAAAATGATATAGACCGGATAATAGAAAAATTAGATAAAAAATTAGAAACACTAAGAATAAATACTATTCATGAAGAAAGTCAAACGGAAAATGACTCAAAACAAGAAATAGAATTAGGAAATATTTCTTTAGATAATCTAATAAATATGTTTTAAAAAGATGAAGAAATACAAGAAGGATATTATTCAGAACCAGAATTAGAATTATCAGCACTAAAAAAGAAAAAATTTCAAAAATATGAAAATCTTTCAGGTTTTTGAAAAATTTTGCATACAGATTGTCTTCCAACTTCTCCACTATTTCTTCTTGAACATTTCCATGTGGAAGTGTATTCATTCTATTTCGAATCTCATTTTCAGTATCATAATAATAGAGTTGAAAATAAATAGGACCATTCTCATCTGGAATCAAACCGGGAAGGTCATGATAGATTCGGCCTTGAACTCGAAATGGCATGTATATAAACTCCTTTTTCTATTTGAAGCTAAATCTTTGTCTAATTTAACCCCAAAGGATGTGAAAGAGAATATACTGTTATATGAATGAATATTTCTCCGAAATTCAATTGATTCTTTGGATTGAGAAGTGGAGAGATCATGCAATGCTTCTGGAATCTCATGACATAAGAGTTTTATGTTTCCATTATCACAACAAAATGTAGCTGATTCATATTGAAATCTTTTGGCATGACAATGGATACATGTATGCATTTCAATCAATTCATGCACTTCAGAGCACACAGGATCATATGATGTTTCACCTATATAAAAGAAAAAATGGTTAGTTATAACAAATATAATATGGTTTCCATTTTTATTTTTTTTAAAGTTTGTGATATATATTTCTAACTTTCAGATTGTCTTGGATTCATTGCAGCTTTGAGTAATCCCTTGGTAACTTGTTTTTTGTTTTTCCTTGATTCTTTAATCTTTTGAACTTTATTACTTCGTTGTTCCATAGTTAAAATATGTCAATTTGGAATATCTAGTTCTCTTCTTCTCTAATTTCTGCTTGTGAAGATAATGTATAAATGGATATACAGTAAATTTTATTGCTAAAATAAAATTGTGAAATAACTAATGGTGAATAAAATAAAATGTGATACAAAATCAACATAAATGATAAAAGTTAAGAAATATATTGTATACGAAACAACATACAAAATATTGTACAATGTATTGTATTTTACTAAAATAAAATACCAAAGCAAGTGATGCTAAAAATAATAGATGCGATAGTTAACCAGCAAAAATAATGAAAAAGATAAGAAATTCAGTAGGTTTTTTCTTAGAAGTTAGTGGTATATTTTGCTAACCTTGGGAGTTTCTTGGAGTAATTGCAATTTTCAGTGATCTCTCTGAAGCCTGTTTCCTTTTTTTTCCTTGCTTCTATTACCTTTTGAACTTTTTCATGTTGTTCCTCCTCAGTTAAGTTGGCATATTGAGTTCTCTTCTTTTCCAATTTTTGCTTATTGACCTGTTCATCTGTAAATGGTGTTAGGATACTTTCACTAAATAAAATACCAAATCATGTGATAGACAAAATAATAAGGTATATTACTTAAGCACCAAAAAATGATAAAAAGATAAGAAATTCATACGGTAGGTTATTTCTTAAAAGTTTGGGGTATATATTGCTAACCTTGGGAGTTTATTGGATTAGTTGCAACAGTGAGTGATCTCTCAGTAGTACTTTGGGAGTCTATTAAATTAGTTGCAGCTGTGAGTGATCCCTCGGTAGCTTGACTTTTGTTTCTGTTGCTTCTTGCTTCTATGTCCTTCTGAACTTTTTGACGCCGTTACTCTTCTGTTAAGTTGGCAGATTTAGCTTTCTTCTTTTCTAATTTTCGCTTGCAAAGGTTATCTGTAAATAGTATTAAAATGTTAATACTGTAATACAATAAAAATAACGGAGAAAATAATAAAATGTGACTAACCTGAAATGTAGAGTTGTTGATTTCCCTCATCCATTTCTTCTTTACGGTAACAATGTGATACTTATCTGTCATGAACAGGTTGATCTTTAGTTTAGTCTATCTCAATGCCTAATTAGTGGAAGTAGATGATGAAATATCATTTGTTAAGGCTAGTCATCGATCAATTAAAGTTTCACATCACAAGTAGTAATTGCTTTTGGTTGGTAGCTAAATATATACAAAAAATTATGGGCCATACAATCTTCAAATATATATCATAACTTCAAACCAAAAAAAAAGGGATCAGTGTCAATTGCCAGCTTATATCTTTGTAAATTAATGCTTCCAAAATTCTTCAAATTTATAATGAAGTGTTTAATCCTGATACCAGTTCTGATAAGTTTGTTTTTGTTTATTGATTGCTACATAAAACGCCACAACCGATTTACAGCTTAGTTACAGATTTAGTTACTTGTGTGATGAGTAGTTCTCTCTGCTAAAGTTCTGTAGGTTGTTTTATTCATATAGATTATGGATATTTGTCCTTGTAGATTCAATTGGCCAAGATCAACTGAATAATAAATATATTTGAAATTTCTCTAGAAAGGGTATTTCAGGGTATTTTTGTATATTGGTTTGTGAAATATTTATTACTGTATTTATGTTTTTAGTGAACTATCAATAAATGTTCTTACATGCACAGGCAATAGTTTTCTTTGTTTTTACTCATATATGATTGCAGTGATCAAAAGTGAGGATATCAAGTGCAATATCAAAACCAGAAGGTAGTTATTGTTTCTAATAGTACTTATTGTTCAATATCATCATTTTTTTTAATGTTCTGACAAACATGAGGTTTGTATTCATTTATGTTTCTAGAAATTCGTTTCAACCAATTATTAGATCTTAAAGTTGTTTTTGTTTATCGTGTCAGGAAATTCCTTCTGACAATGAACTTGAAGAATGTATAAGGCCAGAAGTAATACCAGCAAGTGATACTAATGTGACGTTCGAGAACAACTGATGCCTTTACACACCTAGTTATAAATTAATAAAATATCTAAATCCTACTACTCCGAACTAGTAGTAAAGGGAAGTAGGGATCGTTCCCACAAGGATTGTTGGAAAGTAATTATTAAGATTTCTGAGTGCTTGTGTAGTTAAGCAAAATCAAATGATGAATGATAGAACTATTCTAATAAAAATCATAATCTTATTTTTAACCTAAATTAACCAAATTAAAACTAAAATTAAAAGAAAGCAAATCACCCAACTAAAAGGACTAGAAATGAGAAATCTTGAATATTAAAAGCAATCATTTCTAAACTATAAATTAGAAGGAGTTAAACTAGAAATCAAAATATTTTTGAATTTTTGATAGAAATTAAGAAAGCCCACTAAGAATTAATTAGGAATTAATGCAATAAATTGAAATTTCTAACTGGAAATGCAAGAAATTATCAACAAATCCTAATTTATCTAAGAAACCCTAAATTGCAAGTAAAGAAATTCTTATTAAATTAGACAAGAAAGTGAATAAAAATTATATCTACACGAACCTTGCGATTAACCCACTACGATGTATCTAATCAAAATTTGAACTTGACAAGAAAATTAAAAGAAGATCTAAGAGAAAATTAAAGAGAAATTTCTATTGAAGAAGTAAACTTGGAGTTTAAGCTATCCTAAATTATCTAAAAACTAACTAAAACTCTCTACTACTTTTTTTACTAATTTTTTTATGTAACTTAAATAGTCTAATATTACACTAGGCAAAAAATCAGGAGTTACTGGTTGAAAGTTAACAAAATTACCCTTACAACTTAACTCTCAGCGAGTCGAGATCGTGGTCTGGGACAGTCGAGACCACGATCTCGACTCTCCTCCCAACATTCTTCATTTCATCCATTTTTGCAATCTCCCTTGAGCTTTGTTCCTTTTAGCTTTTAACCTTTAATTTTTAACGTGCATAATATAAACACTATTAAACACTTAATTAAACAAAAATTTAACACAACTTTATCATAATTAATTCAAGAACGAAAATACAAATACATATGAAAGAAATTAACTAAAATCCTCAATTAGTTCTTATCCAATTTCGGAATTTAAACCATCAAAATGTTATAATTTAGAGGAAAATAACTCTAGTTTACTTGAGTTATCACACCCCCAAACTTAGTGTTTTGGTAGTCCCGAGCAAAACAAAGATTAAAATTAAACAAAACCTACTAACATTCAAACATATAAATACTTCCAAAGTTGACGTGACATTTGATGAATCATGAATGTACTTAGAACAATTAAGCTATCGCTCAAGAAATGTTCAACACTACGTGATATGTGAAGTATATAAGAAATCAATCCAAAATTGAAATTTTGTTTTACATAGAAGCACACATTCATTCACTGCAAAAGATTTCACATCACCAAGCATTACAATTATCGAAAAGAGTTATCAAAAGTTTTAGTTCTTTTCATTTGAAACATCATTACTTCTCAAATTATAAATATTATGAAGTTAATCAACTCTCTCGACTAGGCATAATAAAATAGAAGTTCAATTAGGATCAACTTAAATGCAATTGTCACATACATTTCGGGAATAAACTTCTAACAAGGAATAAGTAATATGAGATTAAAGAAAAGTATTACAAACATTTATTCCTTAACTTATTGGTATATTAAAACGCAATTCCTAATGACTTAATTCGGAGAAACAACATGGGTACATGTCGGAATCCCGTACTCTCCTTATTCCTAAATTTTTTTTTTCGGCCCTAAACCAAAGAAAATGAGTGAAATGTACTACAAATTAATCTCAAATATCAATTATTCACAAATTAGAAGAACATTCCCTATGCAAACACACGAAATGTCCCAAAATTTCTTCTACTTCATTTAACTCATTTCTTTTCAAAAGATAGTTCATCAACCACATAATATAAGTGATTTGATAAGAAACAACATTTCAAATAAATTTTTCTAAAATTTCAGCACTTATTTTTGAAAAATAGTAATACTAAATTTATGAATTCTTCATGTTGCAAATGAATTACTCACTCACACAAAAATTCTTGAAATGAATCAATTATACACTCTTCAACCACAAAGCATTGAACATCAAAATTTGTCATCATTGAGTACCTAATTGATCAATTTTTCATCCATTAATCATCAAGAGGCAACAGAATGTGTAAAATGACCATTTCCAACACAAAAAGATAAACACCTCCAAACTTGTCTCTTTTATTCTAATTGATGAATAAATCATCCTTCCACTCACTCAAAATTAAACATCAAGATATAACCACATAACAAAAATTACTCAAACTATGTCCTACTTTTAAGCCTAGAATTAAAATTGAGTAAAAATGTTAAGAGCAACCATGCCATGCATCTTACCAATTAAGTTTCAAACAAAATCAACATTCAATTCAACTCATCAACTAATGCAAAGATGGCATCAGCTTAGGGTCCGTAGCCATTCTACTTTATTAAGCAATAACTAAACTTCATCAAGTGTCAACAAGAGAATCCAAAAGATATTCCATCCATAAAGCATCAAAATGTATCAACTTGGCATCAACTTAAGGCCATTATGCCAACTAAAGAAAAACTAAAATACTTTAATTCCAAAGACTGAAAGTAAAACAAAAGTAATCCAAAGTAATCAAAAGTTATGGTGTTCAATAAAAATAGAGAAAATTATCATCATCCATCAAATCGATCCAATGATCAGGTTTGGTCTTCATCCATGCTCAAACAAATGGTGGCTTCATCTCTTCATTCCATCTCTTCTTGACCCTCCTTAGCATCACTAGGTTGGGCCTCTTCATGATCATCATCCATGTCCCCTCCAGTCGCACCTACGTGGCTAGATTCCTCATGATGTGTGATAGCCGCCAATGGTGTGTAGTACTGTCCACAAGATGGACCAAAGTGCCATGCCGGAGGTGATGGTGGCTGAATCCAAGTGCCTAATGAAGTAATCTTTAAAGCTTCTCCAATGACGGTCAAGTTGTGCATTACCATTTGACTGTACGACCAGTACCCTTGTAGATCATTCCTTTCTTCTTCATTTACCGGAGTATTAAATACCAAACCTGGTTGGGTATCGAAATCATTCAAGTTCTCTGAGGTGGTGGTGGCTGTGGCTGTGGCTGAGTAGGGTGCTCCTCCTGGTGGTGCTTTTCATATTCTCTCACCATCCAATAGACATATTCCCGATTCATCCTTCCTCTAGGATGTGTCAATGATTCCAAGTGATCAATCGAGCAACCCGCTATGGTGCAAAGATGGTGAATTAGACTAGGGGCATAAACTATAGGTCGTCCAAACCTACCACTCTCTAAAAATCCTTGTATAATAAGGTGACCAACATTCACCGGGATCCCAGTCATGATGGCATAAACTAAGAGTACTTTGTCCCTTTGGATAAAGCTCACAGCATTAGACCCCCAAATGAGGCTACTGATAAAATAAAATCATAACTTAGCCACTAATGAGAGTCCTTGACGATCAAATTTTAATTCAGTAGCAGACGAAGTACTCTTAATCCACTCTACCCTTCTATCACAAATAGCATCTTTGATTGCATTCATATCCTTATTTTTATAGTTCCAAAAATGTCAAATATTGACTAGAAGGTACGGGAGGTATGTTGAAATACGCATTAATCATATCAGCACTAAAATCTACCAAAACCCCCCCGTATGCGAATCTTGTCATCTTCTAACTTACATAAATTACAATGAAACTCTTTGACTAATTGGGTAGCCCCGGGGTCAACTTGAGTGTTAAAATCCTCCCAATGCCTTGACTAATTTGTTCTTCTATCGTTCTTCTAGCATCTTCATATAATCCCCAATGCATGGATAGGTCAAAATTCCTCTCTAGTCACCTCATGCTTCTCATTATTTTTGAGTAATTGCTGAGCCCTATCACTCGAGAATTGAGGTTCAATTTGCTCACCACCCTCAAATGGTTGTTCCGAGCCCCCTTCTCCGCTTGTACCCTCGCCAGATTTCCTTTTTCTAAAACTAGTCCCTCTCCCTCTCATTCTAACTCTTCTCTCAGCACTGCCATATACCCCTCTCGTCATTTTCTTTATGCAAATGGAATTCAATCACTGAATTAAGGAGAATCCAATTTCAAAAATCCAACCTTCAATCAAGAATCAACACCACAAAATCACAATCACAAATTCTCAAAAATTTTCTGAATATTTTAATTCAACTCAATTCACAAATCAAACCAATAATTTCAACAATTGGACAAGTTAAAATCACAATTCTTCTAAAACAAATTAGCACCAATTACTTGTCCACAATTCAATAATTAAATACCACAAATTTGCCACAATTTAATCCACAAAACTCCACAATTGCCTTCAAAAATTGCCAATTACAACTAATATTCGAAGGAAGGATATTACCCGTTCTTTTTCGGATTGAAATTTGTTCAAGAATTGCTTGTGTGTCAATCCCCCTTGAAGCCAAATTTTCTCCAAAAATTCTCAAAAAGATGGTTGTTTTGATGTTCCTAGAGAAAAACAAAATGATATTAGTGGTGGGTATGGAGTTTTAAGTGATTTTTGGTGAAGATGAGGGAAGAATTTGAGAAGTTGGGGTTAGGGCTTACGGATGAGATAGGATAGAAGAATAGGGAAAGTTTGTGAAATGAAAAGAAAAGATCGAAGCTTTTAAAAATTTTCTAGCAGTCGAGATCGCGGTCTCAGTTTTGAGATTGCGGTCTCGAACATTTGAGATCGCGATCTTAATCTAAGACCGTGATCTCAACTCGTTGCAAAAATAGCCTTTGCTGAATTTTGGAGTTGAGACCGCAATCTCAAATTTGAGATCGCGATCTCGACCAAATGACGTTTCTGCCCTCTAGAAGTTTGAGTTTGAGACCACGATCTCAAATTTTGAGATCGCGGTCTCAAGCTCAATTTCTACAAAGTGAAATTTCACACTTAGCCAAAATTGCTTCACTCTTGACCATTTTTCTCCATTTACAAGGGTAACCTACAAACAAAAAATTTACAAGTTAGGATGACAATTTTTACTCATTCTTTAGCACCATTTACTCAACTCAAAAACTCAAATTTTTTTTTTTTTTTTTTTTTAAAAAATTCTAACCTAATTCAAACCAATTTAGAGACATCAAAATCAAGCTAATTAAAAATCACACCAAAAGAAAGCAATAACATCTAAATTAAAGACTTGAGTTGCCTTCCAAGAAGCACTCTTTTATAGTCACTAGCTTGACTATGGCATGACCCTTATTCCAAATAATTGAGAATGATTGATCCTACTTTCCCTTTTGGTTTCCACGGAAAAAGTTTGATCCCTTTTTTTTTCATGATTGAAGCTTGGTTTTCGGGTTTTTCATGCACGAGTCCTTTCTTTTTAACCTTAGCCATCACTAGTGCCCCAATTAACATTTCCAATTATTTCTCAAATCATTTTTTTTCTTCTTGTACCTTCTCAATTTCTTGACATCACCATTTTGCTTATTCTTTGCAAAACTCTTTTCATCCTTCATCAACACACATCCCTTATCGGGTGATTTTTCTTTCAATTCATTTCTCGGACTTTCCTTTATTTCCAACACTCGCATGAGTGAATTGCCTTGGCTCGCTTCATTTTGTTCTTCATTTGACCTAGATGAAGGATACAAGGATAGAATGAAGAGATTGGTTAGCACATTTCTCTTCAACAATGGGAATATTATCATTGTATTCAAACACATCAAATTCAATTGATTCATTTTCAACTCGTTAGATCAACTTCCCCTTGTTCACATCAATTAATGCATGAGCGGTCGACAAGAAAGGCTTCCCTAGAATCAATGGAATCTCACTCTTTTCACCTGTATCTAGCACAATGAAATCAAAGGGAAATACCAACTTTTCAACTTGTACAAGCACATCTTCCAACAAGCCATTTGGTTTCCTGTCGAATAAATTCGCCAATTGGAGTATGATATTAGTTGGTTTGACATTGTTGATCCTTAACTTGTCATAGATGGCCTTTGGCATGATATTTATACTTGCCCCCAAATCACAAAGTGATCGATGCCACGTTTTTCCTCCAACATTCACCGGTATCATGAAATTACCGAGATCTTTAAGTTTATGGGGCAAACACCTTTGAAAAATGGCACTACATTGGGTATCAGTAAGGCATACTTTCTCATCATCATCCCACTTTCATTTCCTTGCCAAAAGATCCTTCATGAAACGAGCATAGTTGGGTATCTTGGTAAGGATATCAATCAAAGGAATGTTAACATCAATCTTTTTCAACATATCCAAGAAATGGGAGAATTGCTTGTCTTTTTCCTCCTTTCTTGAACCAATGAGTCATTGAAGGAATGACACTTTTATTGATGGATCTATCTTCAAAAGTTTCTCCACATGCTTCTTCTTGGATACCTTGATCTCATTCTTTTGTTCCTTCTTGGCTTCATCAACAACCACTTCCCTTTCATTCTCAACTACCTTGGACTTTTGTTCCTTGCTTCCTTCCTCCACCTTTTTCTTCTCCTTAGATTCAACCAATTCTTTTCCACTCCTTAAGGTTATGGCATTGCATTGCACCTTGGGGTTTGGAATAGTATCACTCAGAAATGCCCCAATAGGTTTGTCATTATTCAACCTTGCCCATTGCCCCAATTGAATCATTCAAATTTCTTGTCGAAGCCTTGATAACTCTAGTAAACTAGAGTTATTTTACTCTAAACTATAGCATTTTGATAGTTTAAATCCCAAATTTTAGGTAAGTAGTTAAAGATTTTAATTAATTTCTTTCATATGTGTTTGTATTTTCGTTCTTATTAAATTTGATAAGTTTTATTAAATTCTATATTAATTAAGTGTTTAATGGTGTTAATATTATGCAGGTTAAAAATTAAAGGTTGGAAGCTAGAAGGAACAAAGCTCAAGGGACCAAATTGCAAAAATGGATAAAATGAAGAATGCTGGGAGGAGAGTCGAGATTGCGATCTCGACTGTTCTAGACCGCGATCTCGACTCGGGAAATTGTATTACTGTATTAGAGTCGAGATTGCGGTCTCAAATGTCCATACCGCGATCTCGACTCGCTGAGAGTCAAGTTGTAAGGGCAATTTTATAAATTTTCAGCCAAAAACTCCTAATTTTGCCTTGTGTAATGCTGCACTATTTAGTGAGTAAAGTAGAATTAGAGTAAGAGAAAGTAGATAGTTTTGGTTAGTTTTTAGATAGTTTAGGATGGGTTGAACTCCAAATTTACTTCTTCAATAGAAATTTCTCTTTAATTTTCTCTTAGATCTTCTTTTAATTTCTTGTCAAGTTCACATTTTGATTAGACAATCATAGTGGGTTAATCGCAAGCTTCACGTAGAGATAAGTTTTACTCGCTTTCTTGTCTAATTTAGTAAGAATTTCTTTACTTGCAATTTAGGGTTTCTTAGGTAAATTAGGATTCCTGATAATTTCTTGCATTTCTAGTTAGAATTTTCAATTTCTTGCCTTAATTCCTAGTTGATTCTTAGTGGGCTTTCTTAATTTCTATCAAAAATTCAAAAATATTTAGATTTCTAGTTTAGCTCTTTCCAATTTATAGTTTAGAAATGAATGCTTTTAATATTCAAGCTTTCTCATTTGTAGTCCTTTTAGTTGGATGATTTGCTTGCTTTTAATGTTAGTCGTTAATTTGGTTAATTTAGATTAGAATTAAAATTATGATTTTTATTAGAATAGTTCTATCATCTATCACTTGATTTTGCTTAACCACACAAGCACCCATAAATCTTGGTAATTGCTATCCAACAATCCTTGTGGGAACGATCCCTACTTCCCTTTACTACTAGTTGACTACCGTATACTTGCGGGATGCCATCTAGTTAGTAGTAGGATTTAGGTGTTTTATTAATTTATAACTAGGTGTGTAAAAGGCACCAAGTTGGGGTGTGATAACTCTAGGAAACAAGAGTTATATGTACCCTAAACTTGACAATTTTGCTCATAATTTCGAGTATTTTTAGTGTTTTCGTGTGTGTTTGTATCTATTTTTCTTTTATGTGTTAGAATGTGTTAGTATGTGTTTATTAAGTGTTTGAGTACTTATTTAGGTGACAATTAGCATATTCTATTAGGTTTTTCCCTTTAGAGTTAGTGTCGTGTCTTTGACTTAACTTCGTTGAGAGTTAGAGAGTTTTCGTTCGTCTTTGTTTGTCCTTCATTTAATGGGCCTATTTTGTGGAAATTTTATTTATATGTTTAGGTGTTATTTTATGTGCTTATTATGTTTTCCTATGTGTTAGGGTCGCTGAAAAAAAACGGCACATTAATCAGACGTCGGATGAAGATTTTGGAAGCAAAACTGTGAAGTGCTGCATTTCAGAAGTCTAAAACTTTGTTCGGGGATGATTTTTGCTGCACAATTATCCCACTATCCTAGCACTAGGTTATATACCCCTTTTAAACCTCATTTGAGGAGAGAACTTAGCTACTAGAAGTAGGCTAGATTATAGAGTAATTTTCTTCCTTTTTCCTCCCCATTTGGGGAGGGTTTTCTTTAGATTAGATTAGAGTAGGAATTCTCTTTCTTGTAATCATAATTTCCTAGCTAAAGATTGAACCTTTTTAGGGGTAAGTTCCTTGTTTATGTTAAAATTCTTTTACTTAAACTTTAATTTCATATGTCCTTAGTTAATTAAGTCTAATTACTTTCATATATTTGCTCTCTTTGCATGATTTCTTAGTGTAATTGTTAGATTAGTTAATGGATTTCCTTCAATTATGCTTCCTTAGTGGGAATTCATAGTTTAGATTGGTTAATTAGGATCAATTAGTTTATGGGCTTTTCATTTAATTGTTTTCTTTACTGGCTTTCTTAGTTTAATTGGTAGATTAGTTAATTGGTTTTCCTTAATTGTGTTTTCTTAATGTTAATTTGTAGTTTATGTTAGTTAATTACTTATTAAAAATACTTTCTTTTTACATGCTTTCTTAGAATAGATTAGGGGCTTTCTCTAAGTGTACTTTCTTAGGGGTAATGAATAGTTTAGATCAACTAATTGCTTGGTTAATATGCTTTTCCTTTTAATTGTTCTCTTTATTTGCTTTCTAAAGATACTTCCTTTTTAATTGCTTTCGTAGTGATTAATATTTACTTTAAATTGCTTTATTAGTTCCATTAGTTCTAGTTTTAGTTAAATCCATCTTCCCTTAATCAATCGCTTCAACTTGAAATCTAACCAAATACCCGGCAATTATCGACCAATCCTTGTGGGAACAATCCCTACTTCCCTTTACTACTAGTTGACAACCGTATACTTGTGGGATGCCACCTAGTTAGTAGTAGGATTTAGATGTTTTATAAATTTATAACTAGGTGTGTAAAATATCAAGCCTTCAAATTCTCATAATCTCTTTTATGCTCTTCCGCTTTCCTATCCAATTCTCTTCTCAAGTACTCGGCTTATCTTTTCCAACCTTCTTCAACCAAATTCTCTCTAGGAGCATATTGATTATGGTACATGAGTTGGAAATAATTTGCATAATGGAAAAGAGGTCTTTGCTGTTGGTTTTGAAAAGAAGGATTGATATGAGTTGGGTTGGATGATAAGTTCATAATTGTACTATATTTTATATGTCAATTACCACATTTTTATGTGTTGTAAGCAAGATTTGAGTTATTATTGAGCTTAATTTGGTTATTCTCAATCAATTTTTGTAGGGTTACAGTGAAAAAGAATTGAAAAAGATGCAAAACGATGAAAGAAAATGCTAAGAACGGAACATGCACAAATACGAAGTCATTCCAGATACTGTTTTGTATTTCAAGCATAACTTTTGATCCCAAGATCCAATTGAGGTGATTTAAGAAGCATTGGAAAGATAAGACATAGAGACGAAACTTTCATGTTTCGAGTTTTCCCAAAGAATGCAAGCATCAGGGTGAAAATTGAAGACGAAGATGGAGCACAATTGAGGAAGCCAGCGCGCATGCGCTGAAGCTGGGTTGCACATGTGCGCTGAGTCCAGAAACTTAAATTCCAGAAGCAGCTCGCGTACACATGCGCGCTAGGATCTTTGCTCATGTGCGCGGAGGACAGAACCAGCTGGAACTAACTGCCTCGCCCGCACATGCGCGGAAAGGAGCTTGCGCATGTGCACGGAGGCCAGTAGCAGAAACGTGTTTTTTAGTCTTTGAGGGATTTCTTCGGCCGGAATTTTGGACTCTTTTTCACCCGATTTCATGTTATTATCTGTAGGCATTATTTGTAACCCTAAATACTCATTATAAATACCCCAAGTTGGGTGAGAAAAAAGGGATCGACACTTTTATTTTCTTGTTGGCTAGGGTTTTAGCAGAAAATTTTCCTCATTATTCTTTCAATGTACTTTGTGCCTAAACTCTTTTCTTGATAGAGGGAATTGAAGCTATGGTCAATTCTACAAAGTTGTGAGACTTCTTTGTGCTTAAATTATTCACTTTTATCTCAAGTATTGATTATTTTTCTGCAATTAAATTTATGATTATTCTTTTTAGCTTATTATTGCTGCAGAATACTAAGTTATTAGAATTAATCTATCGCTAGATTGTTTTAACCGCGTGTGCTTAATTCAATCTATGAAGCAACTGAATTTGATAATTACTGGATTTGTGTTATTGAATTTAGGAAAATTAATCATCTAATTGGCATAACCGCGTGTGTTTATGTTTAATTAGCCTATTATTGTTCTTCTTATTCATTTTAATGCTTCTATTAATTGATCTTTGGTGCGCGTCTGGGTTAAATTAATAGTTATGGTTAATTGGATCGTGTGATGAAAATTAACCAACTTTAGAAAGAAATAAGAATCAGCTTTGAATTGGTATCCATTCGGGTTAATTCTTCAATTAGTGCTTGATATAAATTGAATTATCTTGTGTGTCAATGATCGACTAGTGAAATTGCCATTGTGGATATAACCAAAACCAAGATCTTTCTTAATTGAATTATCTTCAATTATTTTATTGTTTTAGTTTTAGTTAAAAAGCATTCCAAAACTCCCTTTTTCCAATTTAACGAAAATAATCCCAGTTCTCTGTGGGACGAACTCGACTCACCACTGCTACACTAGAATTGTTAATTTTGGGTGCTTACCATCGGCATTGCAATTCGACAGCATATTTTTCGTACCCATTGGACATTTCTTTGATGTGGCAGTTGATAAGGTCTAGATGAGGAATTTGGGGACTTGAGTGTGTTGGGCATTTTGAGGTGGGGGATTTGGTTGGTAAGGAGGATTGGATTAGTTGTGGTGTCACTCCATGAGAAATTTGGGTGATTCCTCCGAGAAGGATTGTAAGTGCTCCCATAAGCTCCTGATTGGTTCCTTGGAAATGGAGATTGATTAGCCACATAATTGATTTGCTCATTAGCTCCATATGGCATCTCACAATTCTCATTGGCATGGCCGCCTCCACAAAAATCACATGTCATGCTTGGTTGAGTTGGAGAAAAAGTCATAGCATTTACACTACTAGGTTTCCCCAGATTCTCCAACGCTTTTGCCATATTGTTCATCACACTCATGAACATGCTTTGTTGTGCCAAAAGGGCATCTTGCATGTTTAGATTCAACACTCCACTACTTGCATTGGCTTGATTAGTTTAGTGTTGAACCACCGGTGGAGTTATCGGTCCATGATGGTAGTGGTTGTATGCCATCCTATTTAACAACTCTTGAGCTTCTTCCAGACCTGCAAGGTCTTATATGAGATAGAGCCGTCGGCGGAGGCATCTACTATGGATTTCGTCTCTTGAAGTAAACCATTATAAAAGGTTTGGACTTAGAGCCACAAAGGAATGGCGTGATGCGGGCATTTTCTTAGCAACTCTTTGAATCTTTCCCAAGCTTCCCCTAGGCTTTCACCAACATCTTGTTTGAACGATGTAATCTCATTCCTTAATTTAGTGGTTCTTGCGGGAAGAAAGTACTTCGCCAAGAACTCTTGAACAAGTTGGTTCCAAGTGGTGAATGTTCCTTGGGTATGGGATTGCAACCATGACTTTGCCCTATCATGAAGAGAAAAAGGAAACACCCTCATTCGCACACAATCCGGGTGTATTCCATTAAATTTAAATGTGTCCAAGACTTCTTCAAAATTCATGAGGTGTGTGTAGGGGTCCTCATTTGGTCCACCTCCGAACATGGCATGGGCTTGAAGCATTTGGATTAGGGCAGCCTTGATTTCGAAATTGTTGGCTTAGGGCACGGGCAGCCGCGCAATGCTTGAGTTCGCCCCATCAAAATTAGGTAAAGCATACTCCCTTAGTGGCCTTCTATTCCCATTCATGCCATTTCCATTCTATAGCCACCAATTCCATTATTTCCAACTACCTCTTCTTGTTCGTTTTCCATGTTCACATTCCCTTGATGAGCATTAGCATTTGCCATTTCTATCCTTTGTTGTTCTTGTTGTACCCTTCTCAATCTTCTAAGCTCTCTTAGCTCTTTCTACCTTTCCTTGTCTAAGCAAATGAATGGCTTTTGAACTCCTTTTACCAGGCACTACACAACCAAGGCAAATATTAAATTCAAATTCCAAGTCAATTCCACAAGACAACCAAATCAAACATAAAAATTCATAAAATTAACAACTAAACTAAACTAAACTAAAAAGTTTAATCTACACGACCCGTAATGCGCTTGATATTGCCAAAAACCGAAGACAATCCCCGGCACCGGCGCCAAAAACTTGATGCCTTTACACACCTCTAGTTATAAATTAATAAAACACCTAAATGCTACTACTAACTAGATGGCATCCCGTAAGTATACAGTTGCCAACTAGTAGTAAAAGGAAGTAGGGATCGTTCCCACAAGGATTGTTGGAAAGTAATCACCAAGATTTATAGGTGCTTGTTAAGAAAAATCAAACGATGAATGATAGAACTATTCTAATAAAAACCATAATCTTAATTCTAACCTAAATTAACCAAATTAAGACTAAAATTAAAAGAAAGCAAATCACCCAACTAAAAGGACTACAAATGAGAAACCTTGAATATTAAAAGTAATCATTTCTAAACTATAAATTGGAAAGAGCTAAACTAGAAATCTAAATATTTTTGGATTTTTGATAGAAATTAAGAAAGTCCACTAAGAATTAACTAGGAATTAATGCAAGAAATTGAAAATTCTAACTAGAAATGCAAGAAATTATCAAGAACCCTAATTTACCTAAGAAACCCTAAATTTCAAGTAAAGAAATTCTTACCAGTCGATAAATTAGACAAGAAAGCGAATAAAAATTATATCTACGCAAATCTTGCGATTAACCCACTACGATTATCTAATCAAAATTTGAACTTGACAAGAAATTAAAAGAAGATCTAAGAGAAAATTAAAGAAAATTTTCTATTGAAGAAGTAAACTTGGAGTTCAAGCTATCCTAAACTATCTAAAAACTAACTAAAACTCTCTACTACTTTTTTTACTAATTTTTTTAAGTAACTTAAATAGTCTAATATTACACTAGGCAAAAAATCAGGAGTTACTGGCTAAAAGTTTACAAAATTGCCCTAACAACTTAACATCAGCGAGTCGAGATCGCGGTCTGGAACATTTGAGACCGCGATCTCGACTCTAATACAGTAAGACAATTTCTCGAGTCGAGATCGCAATCTGGAACAGTCGAGACCGCGATCTCGACTCTCCTCCCAGCATTCTTCATTTCATCCATTTTTGCAATCTGGTCCCTTGAGCTTTGTTCCTTTTAGCTTCTAACTGTGTTTAATTTTTATCCTGCATAATATTAACACCATTAAGCACTTAATTAAACTAAAAATTTAACACCAACTTATCATAATTAATTCAAGAATGAAAATACAAATACATATGAAAGAAATTAACTAAAATCCTCAATTACTTATCCAATTTTGAAATTTAAACTATTAAAATGCTATAATTTAGAGGAAAATAAGTCTTGTTTAATAGAGTTATCAACAACAACAACAAAAAAACAACTTTAAGTATTAGTAGTGCTCTCTTTCAGATGTTATGACCTGTTTAAGGGTGATATTTTGAAACCATACAAAGTTATATTGTTATTTGGACCTTTTGTCACACGAAAGACTTGTTATTGTTGGATAGTTTGAAAATTGTCATCTTCATATTTTGTTTTTTTATTTATTTATTTTGGTATTTGTGGTTATGTAGTAATATGATATAGATAGTGAAAAGTTGGAGTTAAATGGTGTTTATCTTGTCTCTAATTCAACTATGGATTTTGATTTACAATGGATAATCAAGCAAGAGAGTCAAATGGTTGTAGTTATGCTGATATTAATGTATTTAATTAATTAGTATCTGCCAACAACCTTTGGATGGTTTGGGCAAATATTGTGGGCATTCACAATGGCATATATATTGTGAGGTGAAGGTGCAGGAGGACGAATATGAAAAGGCAGCCTGCTAAACAATAATTGTACAAACAATAATAACATCATGGTGTAAATAAAAGATTTATACATGGAATAAAAAGTATCTCAATTGAATTACATGAAATAAGAAGTACCTCAAATGAAATCTTTCACCATATAATGTTGGTTTTGCTGTAATTTTGAAATTGAGAGTCACCAATAATATAATTGATGATTATCAAAACAATCAAGAAGATAGAATATGATAAATTGTAATTTGTCTTTAGAAGTTTTCCGGCTTCTTATGATTATTAGTAGTTTGCTGTATTGATATCTTAGGTAGTAAAAGGGAGTATTCTTTTCGGAGTAGGAGATGTTTGGTGACTTTCCTATTCATATGTTAGGTAGTAAAAGGATAGGAGTCGTGTGTGGGAGTGTATTGGTTTGGTAATATAAAAATCAGAAAATGGTAGGATTAATAAAAAAGAAATTATATTTTATTAAGTGTGGGTATTTTAGGTATTACAAAAAAAGTGAGAAACATTAAAAGGGGAGAAACACAAAAAGGGGAGAAACAACTCACATTTATATATAGGTAATATATATATATATATATATATATATATATATATATATATGATATTGAAAGGATAACATAGATGGAATTGGTACAAGGAAAGTTCCCAACTCAAACCAAGAAACAAGTGCAACTAAAAAAAGTAAATAATATAATATTATCAGAAAGTAGAAGCTCATACATATAAGGGACCTGAGATATGAAATCTCCAAAAAATGAAGGATAACAAAGTTAAGTACTAAGCTAAGCTAATGGTGCAGTGAAAGTGCTCACCTAAGCTCTCCCCTTCTCCTCGACAATCTCCAAAGTATATTAGCATCCCTCATATTAATTCTAACGGACACTACTTCATCCTCAATTAGAGTCCCTGATGTACTAGAGTGCAGGGGGTTGGAAGAGCTAATGCCTTGAAAAAACTCATCAATATCCAAGTCTGGATGCTTTTTCTTTGTCATATAAGACAAGGCCCAATCATAACCTCTTTTGAAAAATTCAACGCTACTGTCCTCTACCAACTTCTCAAACTCAGTGTTGACACAGTAGTCTACCAAGTGCCTTTCCAAACGACCCCGGTAATCCTAGGAGTCAAGGAAGTCAAATATTGCTACGTCTTTATTCTTCTTCTCCATGATTCTAAGCTCTTTCTTATGAGTGTCATGAAATTTCTTCATGTCTACTTTATGAGTTTCTTGAATTTTCTTGATCTCATGTGTCAACTTGGTGATTTCTTCAAGAGTCTTCTTGTATTGCTACGAAGATGCATGCCAAGTTTCTTCAAGTTTCAATACAACTTGTATTGAAAATGCTTATCCATCACTCGAAATCACTGTCTCTTGAGGTTGCTTTTTAACTCTTAAATTTTGACTAGATGTTTCTCTTGAGCGTAATGCAAGTGATAGTGGAAATTTCTAATCTAATGCCAAAGCAAAGACGAACAATGTTAGTTCTAAATATGAGCAAAATGACTTAGCAAGTTTTTTAAAGAATTGAAGATCAACTTACTTAAGCAATTTGCTTATACATCTCATTGGTGTAGGCAACACAAGTAAAGCCCAAAGGTTTCCCAACTATCTCTTGTTGCTCCTTTGGAAACACTAAGACTTCAATCAAAGGTTGACTCACTTCCTCCAAACTATAGTCATGGTACACCTTCCATTAAGGAACATATACCTCGCAAGTGGGTAAAAAGCTCTTAGATCGAGCCAAAGTGGGAACCCAAGGTGGACAAGGAGCAAGTACCACCAAAGTAGGAGCAACCTAAGTAGGAACCTCAACTGGAGGCGAAGGTGGCAAAGTAGGCTCAAAGAGGACATTGGCTTTCTTCCACGTGTAGGCTATGCAAGAGTTACTTGAGATGATCTTTTGATGCCCTCAATCTCAGTAGTAGACCCTACGGCATGCTCAAATGAATCCCTATGCTTAGCTCTTCTTTGCTCCAAATCACAGTCGCAAATGGTAGTCGATATAACATCCGCTGCAAGATCAAGGGAAAGAGTTAAATCCAAAACAAAAGTAATACTCAAGCTAAAACTAAAGGAAAAGAAGACATGCCAAAAAAAATTTAAAAATTGTGTTTGTAAGTCAACCTAAATAAAGAGTGGGATCAATCTCAGCAGGACTTAATCTCGCCGATCCTAAAACTTGTTCATGTTCACTAAGGCCTTCTTGCTCATGCTCACCTGGGGGCCCTCACTAAGATCATCTTGTTCAATTTTTATTAGTGGATTATTTGCTAGAGCTATTTTGTTTGGATTCACTCTCATAATCAACTTGGACAAAGCAACTACTCTCAGGCGCTCTCATGGAATCGTGTTTTTTGACCAGGTACAAGATGTGAATATTCAGGTAGTATTTTCACGATTAGAATATTGGTTCTATGCAAATTCATCTTTACTTTGGAAGATAAAGAACCCCCAATTAAAGCCTACCCATATACAAAGTTCACCAAAATCCTCTTGATTTATGTCCTTGGTCTAAGGCTCATATATTTCATTTTCTCAAAGAATTAACCACAAAGTCCAAATCATCAATTGAGTTATCAAAACCATGCTCCTTGGTACAACTAGTTCAATTACCAACATCAACTGAGTATAACTCAAACAGATCCAATGGTTGTTCTAAATTCATGTTAAGTTCATGACTGGAGCCAAATTCAAGTTGGGTGCTATACTAGAGTTGGATACTATGGTAGAATTGGGTGCTATGGTTGGGTTGGGTGCTATAGTAGAGTTGGGCGCTATGGTTGAGTTGGATGGTATAGTGGAGTTGGATGCTATGGTTAAATTGGGTGTTATGGTAGGGTTGGATGCTATGGTTGAGTTGGGTGCTAACCTCTAACCATGCATTCTCAACTTTCAATCTCAACCTTAACTTCAACCTCTACCTCAATCACAACCTTAACCTCAACCTCAAGTTCAACCTCAACCTCAAACCTCAAACCTCAAACTTCAAACCTCAAACTTTACCTTCAACCTCAACCTTAACCTAAAGCACAAGGCTAAGGTCCAACCTTAAGTTCAAGTCTACGGGACAACCTCAAGCTCAACCCAAGGTTCAACCTCAACCCTACAACTTACACCTCAATCTCAAATTAATGTTCAACCTTAAGTTCAAACCTGAGGTTCAAAATATGGCCCTGGTCAAAATCCTATTAGTTTCAGTCAAAACACAAGTCGAAGATTACCGCGATACTCTCAACCCAGATAAACTTGATTTGAGAGTGAGGGGACAAATAATGATACATAAATATATCCAATAGCCTATGGAACGTGACAAAATGGTCAAAAGGTCAACAAACATCAAAAGTATTTTTGTCATTTAACATGAATTCAAGCCAAGTTAAATTAAAGATAAAGATCTCGTAGGCCAAATAATTATTTCTAAACCCATAAATCTTCCAAATCTATCAAAGACTACCATAAATAACAAGATTACAAGGTTTGTTCGAACTTTTCACATAATACAACTCTTATTGCATCTTTATTTGCTACTCTTAACTTTTAATTGCTCTAAAGCATTTCCTCTCAACTAACGAACTGACTTGACCATTAAAACCTATTCTGAAAGACAGAGCCCCCTACCGCTGTCTTCGTCTCAAGTTTTGTAGTTCAGTAGTTCGTGTGTTCAACGTGCCTACTATTGCCTTGACATTGGACGAATCGTGATGCTTGGACTTCTTAGAACTCTACCCTAAGAAACCAGAAATCTACATAGATTAAGGGAATCGTGGGAAGGTTCAAAATATATTCAAGTTCAGATGTAAAATAACCAATTTTCTTGTTCTGGTGACGAACTAGCAAGCAAAAAGAGAATAAATGAATTAGGTAAGCTCTACAAGTATATAAAATGCATAAGTATTGCTCCATTTAAACAATGAAAAATGGAAATTTTGAAAATCAGTTGAACAAAATATCGAATAGAAATATTGCCAATACACCAAAATCCAGCAACTGCAAGCAGAATTGCAAAAGAAAACATTAATCGAGATGTCTATCTACAAAGACGCAATTCTACAAAACTATTATAACATGAGTTGAGCTCGGCAGCTCAACAAGAAGTACAAATAGCCATCCCAATAACAAAGAATCATTTGTCTTGATATTTTCAAATCTAAAATCTAGAACCAGATGATGGTGGTGCAGGTGGCAATCGGTTAGGAGTTGTGCGACGGCCTGAACTGGGAGTTGAGCTAATGTCACCATTTTGAGCAGGGTCACTGGATCTACGACTGTGACCATTGGATCCATATCTCGAGTCACTATAAGAGTCAGTGGGACCATTGGCAGCAGCATCAAAAGCAGTTCTCCAATCATCGCCTGACGGAGGTCCAGCAGAGGTAGGACTGCTTTCTGCATTAGTGCAAAAACACCAAATAGTTTACTGCTTGCACTTTGGATGCTACTGAACACAACTAAACACAAGCAGGGGTCGCAGGGTCAAAAACTTCAACACATTGCAACTTAAAACCCAGAACACACCTTATTCAGTCTCAACAATTCGTCAAATGGAAACAAAAGAAAGAACGATTTTAAACAGTAAGTAAAGATGCCGCCAAAAGTAGGTATAAACAAAAAACAAATCGATACAGAAGTAACGAGCTTACCAACAGAACTGGATTACAAATCCATCAACCAGAAGTACATGCATATTGCACTAAGTTGGTGGTCTATACAGCTATGTCCCTTTAATCTCCTAGGGCACATGACAACCTATGCCAACTTCAGCATTCAAAAGAGAATTAACTGATTACAACACAACACCTAGCAGTTACGTATTTTGGAAAGACGAAAGTTTACCTACTGATAGTACTGAATAAGTTGAATTAACCAATTCAGATAAATCTACTATAGCTGTACATACACAACAGTACCTAGAAGTACACACAAGACGTACTATGCAGAGAATAAATTTACCTACAGAACAAGTAAAGGATGATACTGATCAATATTACAGAAAAATCTGCATTCAACAAATGTTTTAGTGGCAAGAATTTCTATCGACCGACTATAATTAGGATTATGACAGCAAAAACAATATATATGATGAAGGAAAATCAAAGGTTTTTATATTAACTTGCTCTTATGTTTTTCCCCCAACTTTAGAAAGGTATTCACTTTTAAGATAAACATTGCAATGAACAAAGAGGCTGCAAAGAAGAGAAAACATTATGCAGCCATAATGCTTATAAGGCTAGTAAAAAGTAATTCATAACCAAAAAGACCTCTGACCATTTCTGTTCACTACCTTCTTGCTGAACTAGCTCTATCCACCTTACCTACCCAACCTATGAAGGGGAAGTGAGACCAAAAAAAAAAAAGGTTCTGCACAATTTACACATTCTAGGAGAAAGCAAGTAAAGAATTTATAGCCATTTTCCCAATCAAAAGACTCACAAACATGCAGAAGAAGATGATCAGGGACATGCAAAAGAAAATAGAAATGGAGTATCTATATCATCACCTGCTCCATTGCCATTTGAGTAGCTTGCAGCAGCAGCAGCTCGATTATCATGAATACTGAGCTGCCTAGTAAGCTTTGAAAGAAGAGAAGATTGCTTTTGATAGCGCTCCCTTCTGCGTTTGACATTCTGGTCCTCCTGAAGCAGCTCTTCAATCTTTGCTGTACTTTGGGCACTGGCAACCAAGAAATATTTTTGTTAGAGAAAATAAAAGGATAAAAATGAAGGAAAATAAATTATAAAATAAAGCAAAAAAGAAAGAGAGAAGTTGAAGGTTTCATTCATGATAACAGCAATTTGTAAGAAGTAAGCTTACCAAGTTGGTTTAAGCAAAAGTTCCTCTACTATTATACCCCCGCCCCATGCCTACTTAGCACACAATTAAGAGAACTGATATTTGACCAACTAGAGAAAAAATAATCTTTCCCTGATTGCCCCTCAATTTATATTCATATTTGTTAGTTATTTTTGGAGTTATAAATTTCGAAACATTTTTTTTGCAATATTAAATTGAGTAGAGATGTTGGTCTTTTTCCCTTTTTAAACCATGACATAAAACTCCCGATGTACAAAAATAAAAATCGTGACCACTAAAATGGATGCAGGGAGTAAAGGATTTCCTACTAATCAAAAGAATGATCTCCTACCACACTCAAAGATGCTTAAATCAATGCATGGAACACAAGAAAAAGAAGAGCACAAACCTGATAGAACTGTACAGTTTCGTAAGCATATCTTCTTTTGCTTTTTCTACTTGACAAAGAACAACAGCCTGTACAAAGAAAAATACTAGTAGGGTAGTATGAGAATGCATTCGAGAAGGGAAATGATACAGGGATTCACATCAACAAAGAGTGATACTTATTTAAGCAGACACAAATTCATAGTGATAATATATATGCTTAGAAAACTAGGTGCCTATAGATTATGAAGCATAAACTGACTTTTGGGACATTAGCAGCAAGACTGTTTAGAACAGCTTCAACATAACCACGGACTTCTTGAGCCATCCAACGAAGTTCTTCTTCAGGATCTGCAGGTCTTCTTGTCATGGTTTCCTACAATTGCCAGTCACAAGCTAGATCAGATAAGTTAAAATTATAGTCCTTGTTCAGAAATTCAATGAAGAAAAGATCCAAGCTAAACTAAATGGAAGCCTTTGAAAAAAAAAAACTAACTATTTTACGCCAACAGCAGCACAAAATAGGAACACTACAAAAACAAAAAATTAAATCTTGTACTTTTCCTATTATGAGATGGGACAAAAACTAATTTAGCTACTTACAAGAGAACCATCAGAAAGACTCTGGCGAATTGTGGGGCCAGATTCACCCTTCACTTGACCACCTTTTGAACTAATAACATTTCTCAACTTGTTCAGCCACTCTGCCTTATCTGCGACACTCTCGGCCTTTAAAACAACAGCACTGCCACTATGAGCTGCAACAGAAATTTACACTTTCTTCTTTAGTATGCAATTTTGGAGAAAAAAACCACAAAATACACATGGAAAATACTAGCAAAGCAATCCTTTATTAGCATCGACCTTTTAGAACAGTTTTATATGGAACCCTGCTTGTTATTTTGAAAACAAGACTAGGTGTTTTCCCAGTATCAGGCCCATTTGCTTTCTTATCCTTAGAACTTTTGGGTGGGGGTGGAGCTTCATCATCATCAACTTCTTCAAGGTTACATTCCTACAAATTAGACAAAACGTCACAGAATAAGTTAATCAGCAACAATACTTTTTCTAATCTATATTCAGTGATGAGCAGTCAATCAAAGCTTAATTAAACCAAAAAAGAAAAAAGAAAAACATTGAATAGTGAACTTTGATGGTTTCTGGAATAACAAAGAAAACGGTGCCTAAATGAGAAGGGAAGCCATTTCAATTGCATGGGAATATCTTCATGCTAAAAAGGAGATGAAAGACAGCTATGGGACAAGGTTCTCACAGGATTCTTAACGAATAGTTGTAGTATCTACTCCTGGTTATCAAACCAAATAAACTGTTAAGTTCTCCTTTCATTGCTACAAACAGCTCTAGGAACACAGTTTCTGATCTTCATCCAACACCTAATCATACGAACATCTTTTCTGGACTGAAAAATATGGCATTCTTGGGAGTTAGGACAACAAAAAAGCATATCTACCGTCTCATATACACTAAGTATGAAGATACAAAAGCAGAAACTTGTAAAAGGCCATTGAGACACAAATGCCCACAAATCTAGAGAAGTAGTCCAGAGAAATGGAGGGGAAGGATGGGACATTCTCTGAAAAGAAATTGAATACACCAAATACTTGAGCTTGGAATATATTGACCAGTGATCAACAGCTTATTACATATTTCCCATGATATGAAATTCTCTAAGGGCAAATTTGGTTCACAGAATCATCATCTTGGGATGATGAGTGCCAGGATGCTTCATCCTTGGATATTGTGCAGAACCTTTTCTAAAATCCCTCCTAAATTGGGCTTGTTCAGGATAATTGACACAATATTTTGATGGTAATATCATTTTATATTTTCTTTGAAAATGGTAGACAAAGGGTAACTATAGTTTATTGAAATATACCTTCATATTACTTGATCACTGTTACTTTAAAATTTTTACACAAAAAAATTAATTTTTAAATCATGTAATGTCATGTTCGAAAAAATAAAAGGAGTAAAACATTGAAATATATGTGTACATTAGCAAAAGATAGTGATAAAATTTGCAGTTGTGTAGTATCATATTAAACTAATCTCAAAAATAATTATTACATAAAATCACAGGATTGTTTTGATAATACTAGAACTTTCCTTTCATTAATAGCATTGTGCTTCAGTTGAAAATATACGTGTTATAATAACAAAACATATCAATCAAATAAGAACAAGGTAGGCTACTTCTGTGAAAATACAAGAGAATAATACAAAAGAAAAAGTGTGCACCATGTGATAAAATATGTCAGTCCTCAAACTAATTTTCTCCCAAATTATTTATAAAAAAAATTAAAAAAATAAATAAATAAATAAAAACCACATCATAATGACAGCCATATGCAAGTAAAAAAATAACTATTACAAAATAATTAATTCGGAAGGTAATTTAGGCATATTGGTTTTTATCAACCTTGGTAGAATTATTAATACCATGGGATGTGTAATACCATATATATAAAACCAGGAGGGAGATTAAATTGGTTAAGTGAGACTATTAATCATATGTCTAAACTCCAACCAAACAGCCCTAAGAGTCGGGGCAACCACCAATTACTCTTACCAAGGAATTTCCAAAAGCACAGAGACAAATTATAACAGTTAAAGGAAAGTATAAAATGCAAGTTAAAAGAGCAAAGAAACTGCATGATTATAGAGTTAGTGAGAAAGCTTTCTAGTAGAAATGAGTCAAGACAGGCTCCCACCAAACAATCGAGTAATGGAGAGTCACTCGTATCTGAGATAGTAGTACACAATATATACCTCTTGTAAAGTGATTACACCACGGAAATGCCGCTCTTCTTGTTTTTTGGTATAACCAAGCTGTAGAAAAAAAGGATTAATTTTTTAGAAAAGATCAAAATAGAAGTACTTTCTACCATAGTACAATAAGACAAAATGCCCAAAGCATGGAGCAATACAAGTGTGCTCGTTCAGTCAGGAATATCCAACAATTGTAACTCTCACAAGAACAAAAATTAGAGCACGTCACTTCCAATAGCTAGTCCAAGAGTACCAAGCAAATGATAACTAAACTCAATTCAGTGGGTTAACTAAATGTAGACAAAAAACAGATAATTCTAAGCAACATGTTTTGCAGAGTCATGGAATGCATGGAAAACATAGAGCTGGGACAGCCAAATTAAAATTACTGAGATGAAAGAACTTGTATTCCATACGGTATTCAATCTCCCCACAAAATATAATAAAGGCAAATTCGTGTCTGATTAACATAAGTTGGTCTTTTAAAAGCAAAATTTGAGTTTCCCATTAGCTTGTTATCTAGTTTCAGCTTAAAACTTAGCTTGTTTTAAGCTCAGACGAGCAGTTTCTGAAAAGCACCCACGAGATGCTTCTTGAGGAGAATTTTTTCCATTTAATACTTTGAAGATAAAATGCCCATTTTAATTTTCTAAATAGCTTTTCCAGGAATCACTTTTATTTAGTAGTTACAGCTAAAGAAAACAAGAACAGGCCCCAAAAAAAATCTCTCGAGGCTTTTCAAAATTTGGACACCAGATCACTGCCCGTGCCACCGTCTTACAAGTTACTAAGGCATTAAAAGTGGTAAAACAAGCAGAAAAGGCGTGATCTTGCAGTTACAAAATCAAAATCACAATATCCAATAGAACAGTTACAAGATGAACATGCAAAAAGAGAAAATCACTATGTAGTAGCTACAATAGATAAATATAAACAAACAAAGAAAGAAAAGAAATGTATCTAACCAACACATAACCAAATTTTAAAAAAAATAGAAATAAAACTGTAAATCGCAATTTAAAGAGAGCTTTACACTTGAAAAGTTGCCAACATATAAATAAATTAGACGTCCTAACCTTTCCAGTTTTTTCATTCAAAACAAACCATCGCCTACTCCATCCATTTGTTTTGGCACTTCTCTTCAACAAGAACCCTGCACATGTTTTGAAGGACGGGGATAAGCAAAAAGGACAAAAGGTAAACATCAGACATAATCAAGCGGCAGATTTCATTTGTTTCCAAAGATTTTTGAAAGCAGAGGATTTGCAATAAATCCTTTTAACAACAATTATAACTTATTAATCACCAACTTCATTAGATCAGTCAAGTAAAGCCACAATGTATATGAATTCAAGCACTTAAAAACATCACCTAATCATTTATGGATGCTCATAAATACATGCAAGGTGAAAGGCAGATATTCTGTGCATCCAAAATTACCATCAACGCAAGAAAAAGTTGCATTTACAAAATCTTGCATCTCAAAGTATGTATGCAGTATGTTTTTGGCCTGATTGCTTCTTCATAACTTATCCCTTCATCTTCACTCTTGTGTGCAGTTTCATACAACAACCCTCTTTTAAGCATTTAATTGTATCCCACTCTGGGACTTTTAGATATATCCAAAGAACATGTATTTACTAGTTAAATGAAACAACGTGGTCAAACAGAACCATTTGCCCATTATTAACTATTTCTTCCCTGACAAAGGAGATGCAAAACAGGAGCAGGTCTATCCATAACAATACACACCAATGCAACCACCAAACTCACTCCCTATGGACTAGAAGCCCTGACTTTGTTCATGGGTAGAGGCACCAGGTTCCACAAGGCCACTAGGGCCAATTGCATTTTGTTCATTAACAGAAAGGGGGAAAAACTGTCCTTCCACACATTATTGAGATAAAATTAGATTAATTTTTTACAATAAGATGCATTGAAAAAAAAAACAAAATTATACACGAATCAGCTACAATTTCCGTGAAGTGAAACAAAGAGGAAACCCAACATGAACTCATGAAAAGATCAAGTCATGCGACAATGTAATTAAGAGCAAATACTTCCAGCAAACAAGAAAGAGAAAATCATATATTGATGGAAACCTGCTGTTATCTCTCCCTCAGCCCCAGCAGTCTTCAAGGCTGGTCCATCTTGTGCATCTTTGTCTTGCTGACCAGATTTATCCTTCATTGATTTTAGGCTCCCCCCAGTCTGTTGGCCCCCAGTTTGAGGACTAGTGGCCTACATTAATATTCGGAACACCCAGAATGCCAAAAAAATTAAGGGAAGGACCAAAAGGAGAAAAATAAAATACAATAATCAAACAGAATCATCACAAGTAGCCAGCATTGGCCGGCAAAATTATTACCATACCCTATTCAATATTGATTGCTCTGCATCAGCTGCTTTCTTAGAAGATCGAGTTTTCAGCTCTTCTTCACGCCGCTGTCTATCCATTCTGACAAAACAACAAAATGTGCAGTTATTGCAAGAAAATGTACATTTCACTTAATAAAAAGGAAATTCAGTCATATGTGTTGGAAGAATTAGAGATTAAGGATCATATTCACCTAATAATATACAAATAAGAATAGTTAGCATAATGTACTTTGATTCTGTTTCAGCCATTGATAGTATACATGATAAAATAAATGAAACACAATGAACTACTCAAATATCACCACAAAAAGTTGCCCTCAGTAGGAACTTCTGATAAGCAACTTTGTGTTTCACACAACACTGGAGGTGCTGTCCAACAAGGAAACCACACATTTTTGGAAAAATCATGACAAACACCCTCTTAAATGTATTGAAACAGGGGCATCAGTCACTTGAAAATCTGCTCTGATCCTTTTCATAAATACAAAAAATGTAAGTTATATCCCATAACCCAAAAAAATTTAAAAAAAAAAAACTCTCAGGAAACATAAGTTTCAACCAATAGCATTTCTGAGCCCAAATCTCAAAATTCCCGTTCTTCCATTCTACATATTAAACTTCAAAATAAACATCTCTGTGGAGGCTCCACTCTTAATATAATATGTCTTAAGAAATTAAGAAAATCTGTACCACATATAAAAGGAAGCATGCCATAGTAAGTTTGAAAGACCTACTAACCTTAAGCAACTGTATGTATAAAATCTACGCAACATTGAAAATCAATTGAAGGATGCTGGAAAAGGAAGATATAATTATGGTTCCACTGATAATGCTAAACCAAAAACAATTAACTAGCAGGATTTGAATGTAATTCAGGTACTATTTGGATTAACCAAATAAATTGACCAAACCACCCTTGTTTGGTTTTCAGTGTTCGGATAATTAGTGTTCAGTTAAATCGAATAAAAACCAAACAAGGAAATTTGTCATATGGTTTGGATGTCGTTATTGAAAATCACCAGCCAAATAACCCAAGTTCTATTTTTAATAGTTTAGTTTTTGGTTTTTAGTGACCACCATTCCATATTTTTATGAATTCACACTTTTCTATCATTTGTAGCTTTTAGTTTTTAATTTTAGTTTTATTAGTTTTAGGTTTCCGTTTCATTAAAATTTTATTAGTTTTACATTTAGTTTTTTTTAACTAATCAATAAATTTCAGTTAATCTGTTAAAACAAAAACTAAAGATAAAATTGGTCAACCAACCAACCGACTGAACAAAATTTTGGTTTGGATATGGTTTTGGTTTTCTTGCACTGAAAACCAGAAAAACTGAAATTTTTTAACCGAACCGAAAACCGACTGATGAACTCCCCTGCACGTAACTAGATCCCAACATATAACAAATATAAATATTTAAAAAAAAAAAAAAGGTGCAACAAGAAGCTTAGCCTTGTTTAAATGAAAATGACCAAAACAGTAACAACTATTCAACATCCCAAAGTAACTTTACCGCCTCTGCACCAAACGGATAAAATGTTGAGGAGGAATAAATGCTCGCTCCATGTCAACAAGAGCAACAACCATCTTCTTCGCCTCACTCTTAAACCCATCCAAAGCATCTGTGGCAATTGCTACAACCTACAAAAGGACACAAAAGAGTTTGAAGACAAAAGTTCAACAGAAATTTTCTTGTTTACCTACCACTAAACATTATCGAATGTACAGTAAAAATTTTGTCCCCACCTCTCGCTTAAAAGGAGGATATCTTCCAAGACCTGGGGTAGCATTGGCAGCAGCGGATACAATGTCCACTAGTACACGGTGCACCTATTCAATGTTTTTATGTGAAAGGTGAATACCAATCTGCCAGATGTTACAACTCCAAGAGCAACAGAAAATTTAACCAATAACCCTTGACCCATACTATGTAGAATTTGCCACATAACAAAAGTATAAACCAAAAAAACATGGACACATGCAAAATCAAAAATAGCATTATGATGCCTTCTACTAACCAGTGAGCTTTAACCAGCGAGTAGACAGACAGGAAGCAATAGTTCAGTCTCCAAGAAAGGATTTTCAAGTGGAGCCCCACCAAAAAAAAAAAACACACACACACACACACATTTGCACTTAAAGCAATTCAGCAAAGAGAACCATGAAAACAAAAAACAGTCTGGGAACCAATAAAGAAAGAAGTTTTGATATAAATGTCTCCACCATGGCCTCTGACCTCTATTCAATTTAATATCTAGCTCACAAAAACAAGCATTGAGTTGATATATAAATAGAAAGGAAAATATCATTCACCTGCCATGACTTTTCAAAATTACAAGGAAACCCTAACTTTTCTTAAATTGCATTGAACTTTTCTCAGGTGTTTTAGTATGAAAAATATCCTTGCGGATGACCATAAAGTAGCAAGGCCACTGTTATGCAAAAGAAAATGAGCAATTTTGTAGAGATATTCTAATTTTAATATGATAAGTGAGGTTAGTAAAATCTTATAGGCCCACATTAGGCTATTTTACTTTGACAAGATTCTTGGGAGGCTACCTTAATTTACCCACAAAGTAATTGATCCAAATTTGATGGGGAAACTTAGCTGTAAGCTAAAACTAAACTTAGAAAAGTAACAAAAGTAGGGACAAGCAACGAATACTTGATGCAAAACACCGTACAATTCAACAAGTACAACTTTTCCAGGAGAAAGTCAAGCCAGCACAAAGAAACATAAAAAGTAAAACTCATTGAGAAATAAGCTTGAGGTTACCTCATCAACACATAGTCGGGAAGGTTCTTTTGCCATATCTAAAACAATCTTTATTAAGGACCTCAACCCTTTCTCTGGAGAAATAAGGTAAGGTTGATAACCATCTGCCTCCAGAACAATCTGGTAAGGACTGAAACCAGTCATCACATATAGCAAAGAAAACTGAAGCAAACTGGTGGTTGTAAAATGTACTATTACACATAAAAAATGCATCAGGACTGCCCTTACATGGAGGATGAACAAGAATCTTACCCTCTTAACATTGTTTATGTCAAAATGTCGATCTAAGGGGAGTTGCTTTATCCTGTTAGGAAAGTTGCCCTCAAAACTAGCAACAACTTTCCAACCATCACCCTGTAAGAAAATCAAGGCATTGTAATAAATCTCACTTGCAAAACGAATAACTTGATCATGCAAGAAGTTTCTACAATGGATACTACGTACAACAGCATTATGACGAAGGTAATACGATAGAAATGGCACATCACTTGATAGATTGTCTCATAAAAGGAAGTTAAGTAAATTCTTTGGAGAAATCAGCTATTTGTCATTGTTATTCTTGCCTCATGCACAGCTGAATAATGTTAAATTGCCATTAAAATGTTTGCATCTCACCTAGATTTTAAGCAGAATCCATAAATTACAGCTTTTTGAGATATCTTATCTAATTACTAATCCCTGATTCATGTTCACCCAACAAACCCTTATGAATTTACACTCAGTTCCCTGTTCTTATTTTAAACACGTGAAGAGAAAAATAATAGAAAGACATGATGCAACTTCATCTCTTCTTATGGAAAAAAAAAAAAAAAAAGGACAGAGAGAACTAAAGTTTACAAAAACACATCATGTGAGCTACAGCATCTTGAATGTAGTTGATTCTCACCCACTCTAATCCAACAATTAGACAGCTTTCTTTCTGGTTTTGAGCTTCATTCTCGTATAAATAACTACTACACATCAGGAAGGTGCTAGTGCCCTGCTGTTGTGAGGCTCAATTACACTTTAAGACGTTCCAAAACTGCCTCAAGCAATTTAACATTCCACAATATAGATATTACTCCAATACAAGTTTTATCCACCCAATCAACACAACGAAACATTAATAGCATATGCAACTTTTATCTGTAATGACATGCTCTTAGGATTAGTTTCATATTGATGGCAGAAACTACATTTTTTGTGCTCTTCTTTGCATGGACCTGCAAATCTTTTCAGATGACATTCTATATATGGAAGATAAGGCAACTCTTTAGCAGACAACCTCAGGCTGAGTTCTTAACAAGATTTTGTTTGCCTGAGATTCAAAGAGCAGCCACATCATACAATGAAAAGTAGCAGTAGAAATGTCAGAATGTTGTCCACTCCGTTGTTTACTTATTTTCTAGAATTGTAGAATAAAATATACTAATTAAAAGAAAAAAACTAGTTGTACAGCTTCCACTGGCAAAAGACATAAAGAATAAAAACATCCAAAAGAAAACCAAAGATATTCAGAATGTATATGTAATTACATAAATATTACGAGCATATGATTCCCCTAATTCTAATAAATTATTACCTCTCCACTTGTAATGTGCTGGAGAAACTTGTCCTCAAATTCCCGGCAAAGCTCCAGAGCCAAGGCCCTCGTACCCTCAGCACTATCAACCATCTGTTCCCCAAGCCTCACCAATTCATCCTGTACAACTTGAGACTTTCCCTGAAGGCTGCAAGAAGGGTACCAAATACATGAGAGCCAATGGAGGGACTATAAGATCAATCTTGTTGAAAGAGACACTGCATGCTGCAGTTCGCATCTGAACTCATGAACCTAGATCTCCATGCATTAGCAAATTATCAATATAAAACATAGAAGATGGACACAAAAGCAACACAAATAGTAATGCAGTCTCTATTGCAGTTTAACCAAGGTAGTAATTTTTATTGTCTAGATGAAAATGCCAAATCCAAGAAAATGGAAACTATGAAGGAATAAATGATAGAATATAACCTTCACACCAAACGCAATAATGTGGACACCACAATTTCAAAGCAGATACTTGCTCACTCCATTTAAGTAATAAAAAAAAAGCCAGTGATAACTTGCATTGAAAAAGAAAAATGAGAGGTCTCTGGTCTCATATATCAAAAGATGCAAACAGTAGACAAATATCAAAACCTCTGACACAAAAGAAAACTTTGAAAACCTATGACAAGAAAGAAAACTGCCATATATTTAACTTATATAGTTAATGGAAATCTCCCAATTAAACCACATAGTGGGTATCAAGGATGTGTAGCAACCAGGAAAGGAAAAAAGAAAGAAAAAAAACACATACCCCGAGAGAAGATTTGGGAGCCTAACTTTCATACGACTGCGAATCTGGTGAGCAAGGGCCTCTACCAACGCTAATCTTCCAAGCTTGCTTTGAGGGGCTCCAGTCAATATAGATTTAAGTTCTTGCTCTCACTCTCAGCACGCCAAGCAGTTTCTAGAGAGTTGTCAGATCCAACATTCCCGGACTGGGCAGAGGCAATAGACACGGATTGACCAATTAATGCAACCCATGGGATATCAGCAGTACTTCGTGGTCCTTGATTCAATAAAAGTGCCTGAACAGCAGCAAGGATTTTTGGATCTGAAGCAGCTTGATCAATTTTACTGATGACACCAACAGTTCTTGTACCTGGTCATCATATACAGATTACTAATAGTTTGGAAACAGAACAAGAAAGAGATTTAGAAGATGGAAAATAAAGAATATCATCTTCAAAAAATGCTAGCAGGGATAGTGGTAAACTCACATTCTCCATCGTACTCTTTTGCAAGTCTGATAGCTTTAGTTGATGCAACTTCTGGTGCCTGGGACGCAGGGATTACAAGAAGCAAAATGGCATCATTATGTTCAGCATATTCGCCCTGAAAGAAGGACCCAGCAATTAAATTTCCATGGATGGGCAGTTTCAAATAGCAATTCAACTTCTTGAAAAGTTATCTCTTGAAAATATACCCCAGCCACTCATGGAAAGATATATCTGACTCAAATGAATCAGTTGGAGACACTCACCAATGAGTCATCAAGATTCCCCTTATCCACTCCAGGCAAATCAATCAATTTCAATGGAGGAGCTGTATGCCAGAACAAACAAATAGAACAAAGAATTTGAATGTCACAATATCCATTATGAAAAAACAGATCACACAAGTATGGCACCCTCTCAATGAATATTTAAGCAAGAAAAAATTATGCAGCTGAAACCCCTGCTAATTTTACATAATTCCAGTACTCTACATACTCCAACAATTTTACTAACCATGCACATTTGTCACAGTTGTCACAATTTATCATTGCTAGACTGTAACAAAGTTTGATGTTTTTTCTAGAGCTGCCTAATATGCTGCCAAGCCAAAAGAATGGAAAAGAACAGAAATAAAAAAATAAAAAAGCAGTCTGCAGTTCAACACAATTATCATAATTCAGCAGGTAAATATTGATAGCAAAAAAAAAATTCTAGCAAAGCAAAAGCCTTCCAAATTTCAGACACCTGTACTTGTTCGAAGCCTCAGATATATCTCGTCGTGACTTTTGCTTGAAATTTTGCTTAGTCTGTCTTGTAAAGAATGGCGGAGAGCACCTAAAATGGGATAAAAGTTGTCAACTAAAACTGGAGCATGAAACAACCATTTTAGAAGTAAAAAGTTTCCTCTTCAGAATAAAGTTCATGGAACAGAAAACATAACCTAGGTATAGAAACTATCCATTCTTTGTAAGAAACCTTACTTGCAGAAACTGGTTGAGACTTGCTGTCAATCTGCAAAATAATTGATTTGCTGCTCAAAGAACTATCCCGTTTCAAATCAATGCATATGGGAGCACGAGTAGCGCCACCTTCGCCAGTAGGCTATAACCAATAGTTATAAAAATTAAAATTAAAATAAGTTTGAGAAAAGGTAATATTCAGTGTGATTCAGATCTCTGGAAACAGACACAAAAGGTAATGTAAAGAAGTTACCAAAGCCGGATGTCCAATTAAACTGTTCAACACAGCTGATTTACCTGCACCCTGAACAATCCATGAACAATTAGTATGTTATTATCTCCTAACCAGAAGTAAAGTGCCACAGTGAAAGTAGAAGACAAACTGAAAAATGTATCCTGCTTTATTCTCAATAATGCACCTAAAACAGTTTAACTAAAATTACATCACAGGACACTTCTGTCAGCAGTTGTTAACAAACATGGAGAAGTTTCACTACAGGTAACAAAGGCTTACAAGCTACTCTGTTATTTCGTCCCCTAGGTAAAATCACACATCAATACAAGGTGCAAAAGCAATTTTAGCCAACTTTTCTCTAGTTGCACAATTCTAACCAAAGATTATCTTGGATACCAAATTATGTGGATTTTGAAAATAGTGCATCCGACAGTAGGATAACATTTATCAGAAACCAGAAATTCAACAATTAGATTAAGATGAGCAGATTCCCAATCCAAAAACTGAGACTTTTCATTACCAAAAAAAAATACAAGCCCATGCAGCATTGTGCAAACATCATTAGTTTCTTATATACATTGTCATAGTACATAACATAATACTTCTCAAAGATCATGCCACGATAAAGCAATTACAATTTTGGTGGACACTTGTTTGACTGTTCCAATTTGATGAAGCACAAAGATAGTGAACTTGACCAAGGTTTCAGCATGTCAAGTACGATTCTAGGAACAAAAAAATCATTAACACCCACTTTGGCCTGATATTCTTAAGTTCAAAACAACAGAGATCTGGACAGCAAGTTTAAAATGTGTAGTTACAAAGAAGTAGATGCGGATGGTTGTTCCTTCATTGTTGTCTGCAAGATTCACATAATTTATCTAGTTTGTTTTACGCTTCTCCAAGTAATAATACAGCTTATTTTACTAGATTTTAAGAAAACAATTCTGGTATTCTAGCAATGAACTTGATTTACATGATTCCACAAAAACCAAAAGACAAACAAGTAACAGGACTTTCCATAACAGTACATCCAGTACAATTTTTGTGAGATAGTGTTCGTTTACTTTCTTCCTAGATATCTACAGCTTACTGTAAAAGCTAGTAAGACATTAAAAATTGTCTATGGACTGCAAACCAGACACTTAGTAGTATTTCTTGAGTCCTTGACTTTAGGACGGTGTGTCACGTTTTATTTATGCACTTTTCAACTCTTTCCGTAAATATATTTTCCTATGTGAAAAAACAATGTTTAGATAAGATTGCATGGCTCAGAATGAGTCATTTGCTTTTAATTGTGGAAATATAGTTTAACAATCCAGTACGTGCAATTATGATGCTCAAAGTTGCAGCTATGATTGATTAGATAGCATTTCAGTTTTCTTAATATATATGAAGATGACAACTCCATGCAGTTTTCGTAGTTGAAGCTACTTTATCCTCAAACTCAATACTTCCACGAAAATTTGCTTCAGTTAAGTTTTCATGCTCACTAAACATATATTCTAATTGCATACATCTAAAGCTAATAGATTTTCTACATGCATCTGGTAAATGAACTATAGTTTGCCAATCACAAATCAGATCCAATCACCTTTCTCCTTGGCATTCTTGATAAGAAGCATTTAGCATAGTAATGGCACCTAAAGGAAATAGCTGGCTTTTGGGTCCTTCTCCTTAGTTTTCAACTCAATCATTCAATGGCAAAAACTTACAAAAATTGTGAGGAAAAATAGAACACTTCCTTCCCTACATTCACAGCCCCTTCTTGTAACACAGTACACAAGCAGAATGATACACAATTTCACAATTTTTGATAATTTATCCACTGTCTCTTCACATTACTTCATTCTTTTACATTTTGAACTCACCAATGGCACCCTTGCTGTTGCTTAAGGTTTCGTATTTATACTGATACATATAAAGATTGGCCCAACCATTTTCATTCATTCATTTAAGTTGCCTACATGAAAGCTTTCTTCAAACATTAAATTCTATACATCACATTGGGCTGGACAAATAAATAGTAAAACTAATAGAGCTCTACAAAAAAATGTTCAATTGCTATTTTACATATTAAGAGTATACATAACTAAGTTGTTGTTTTAGCTATGCATCAAAGAAATCAAAAAACTTATCTGGCATATAACAGCACAAGTAGGTACATAGGTACTCAATCGTGCTTCTAGAACTACAGAATAGAAAGTTCAAAAAAATACAGTGCTACTAACAATGTCAATGAAGTATCAGCTTCCAATCATGTAGGAAGCTTTCTTCAATTATCATACACCAAATTTACTTTGGTTTTAAGTAGATTTATTCATTTTTTCATCATTCATAATTTCTTCAGACTCAGATCTACTATTTTATTACCAACTGCACCACCAAATTCTTAACTTCTTGCCAACTTTGCCACATAATTACACTCAATATTCACCAACGTGCCGGAAAAAATGAAATCGCCAAATACAGATCAAAGAAAATGATCAAATTTAGCGGATCTCAAAGCAAAATTCCAGATCCAAATCAGCTATAATCTAGAGATGTACCCAGCTAATAACCATATTTATAAAATAATACAATTAAGTCATCAACTTACGGTATTGCCGAGAGCAACAACATTGAGGAAAGTGGAAGGCCGTCTAGACGAGGAGGACGACGACGTGGTTTCATCAACATCCTCATCGGCTAACGTCGCCGCCGCTTGCCTCATCGAATCTGATAGCTGCGACAACTCCTCGATCGCATCCATTGTATTCCTTTTCCGATTCCGATAATCACAAAAAAAAATTCTCTCTCTCCTTCAAATAAAAATTCTCCAACTACCGATTCACCTCCAACTAGATCCGGCCGAATACAAATAGAAATCCTAGATCGAGTGTGTAAGGTTTGTGTGAGAGAGAGAGTTAGGGTTTCCGGTGACCGGGAACGAGAAATACGAAAAAGTTTTGAACTTGAGAAAAATGGAGTTTTCAGAGAGAATGAAAGAGAAAATGGGAGAGAAGGCGGTGATGATGATGACATACCCAACAATGGAACTTTTAATTTAATTTAAAGCGTACTTTGTTTTATTTTGATCCCTATTTGACCCTTTTTTTTTTTTTTTTTTCCTCCATGTAATTCCAATTTTACATTACTATTGCCACATTGAATTCAAGGATGCATATTTGGGGGGCCTTTCTTAATTGAGTTGTTTTGGGATTTGAATTTTTCATTTGAAGTGCTTTGAAAGGTCCTTCAACCTTTTTGCGTGTGAGGTAAGACCTCAAATTTAGACGTGTTTTGAGTTGCCATCCCAATTCACACCAATTAAAAATAACACCTACGTGAACCAACAGCTTCAAAGGTAGTAGCCTTTTTAAAAGGGAAAATTGTCAAAATAGTCCTTCAATTTTTTTATTTTAGTCAAAATAGTTTCTCAATTTTTTTTTTAGTCAGAATTGTCCTTCAATTTTTATTTTTTAGCCAAGAAAGTTCTTTTATGGTGGAGTCACCATAAAAATCTTTTTCTTTTTTTTGATAAATTTCATATAAAATGACTATCTTGGCTAAAAAATAAAAGTTGAAGGACCAATCTGGCTACAAAAAAAGTTGAGGGACTATTTCGGCTAAAGTAAAAAAGTTGAAGGACTATTTCAGCTATTTTCCCTTTTTAAAATAAAAGTTTTTTTTTCCTTTTTTGGTAATGAAAGGAGAAACATGCATTTAGGACTGTAAATTGGGACGGGCTGACCCGAGCTCGGCCCGTCCGACCCGAATAATAAAGGGTTGAGCCTATACTAAAGCGAGTTGGGCTGAATTTGGGCCTAAATATTAGGTTCGATTAAATTGTGAGTCGAGTTTGGGCTTTATTAGGCTCGGCCCGATTAAAACCCGGCTCATATATATATATAAAATATTAATTTCATTCTACATTAAATAGTACTACTTAATTTTATGTGGATAATGGTTAATAATTCTAGTATTTTATTAACTTACCTAAACTCGGATAATTAAAAATAATAACATCATTAGTCAATTCGGTTGAAATATTGTCAAGGTTCAATGAAATAGTTAATAGTTGTTTATTGACATAAGTAGTACATATTATTCCATATTGTATTGACCGGGTGTAAAAAATAAAATTTTAACGAAAAAACTATAAAAAAATTTATTGAATAATGTGAGTTTGGGTTAGCCTGATTAAATCCCGAAATCCGAATAATTTTGTGAGTTGAGTATGAGATTCACATTTGTGAGATTGGTCTGGCCCGATTAATGTCTGAAACCTAAATAAAATTGTGAACCGAGTTTGAATTTTGCAAAATCTAGCTCACAAAGTCCAATTGACAGTCTTACATGCATTAAATGAAAATATTAGTATGTTACAAGGGGTTCTGCAAAAGTCATCCTTAGGATGTTGCACAGTTGGAAGGGGATAAAATCCTGAATAACAAAAGATTGAGTTTGATTTACTTCAAAATTAGCTAAAAAATTAGCCCTTCTATTCCCTTATCTAAATACTGATACTATATTGCTGGAATGAAGACATGAAGCATTTGCAATCATCAATACATACATAGCTGAGTCACAAATTCGTGAATAGTATAATTAGCTAATTTAAGCAAATGAATAACAATTTCAGCATCCAAGCAACTTCTAGGCTTTGAATGTTAAGGGACTGGGCTAGTTAGAGTCCATCTATAAACCTCCCCAACTCAGCAACAAGATTTGACATAACTACTAAGTTTCATATTGAACACTTTAATCCACCTACATGATTGATCTTTACTCAATCCACTAGCACCAAAAACTCAAGATTCCCTTTGGAAGCTCAATCAATGTTAAGTTTAAAGAGGAGATTCTTAGGAAGAGACAAGTCAATGAAAATAGGGAGTTTAGAAGCTACCAGGTTATGACTAGGTCTTGGGAAGAAGTAGTTAATTGCAAGGAAAAAGGCAAGAGAGAGAGGATTAAAATGTGGGATATTTAGTTCAACAGTTTTTTATTTTCTAACTAGATAAAGAGTCCAACATGAAAAAGATAACAGAATTCCCTAAGCTAGTCTATTGAAGGGAAAGTAATTAGACATAATTGAGACAACCCTCTCTTAACTAGACCTAGAAATTAGAAATATCTAGGAGTTTTTGGTAGGGGTGTTCATCCTGACTCGAAAAATCAGCTGAACCTATCCGACCCGAACCGAAAAAAGAGGTTACCCGAACCGCATTCTAAAAGCGGGTTGGGTCACTCAAGTTGAGGGTCGGGTAGAGGGTCATATTTCTTTGACCTACCGGGTACCCGATCCGGTCCATTTCAGGGGTAATTTTGTAAATTTGATTAATAAGATTTCATTAGAAGTAAATACTTATCAGGTTCATTAGTGGCCTCTCATATCTTTTTTTTCAATTCCTTATCTTTCCTTCCTTTTCCGCCTCAATCATCTCTTCCCTTCCTCTCTCTCGCATCCTCATTTCTGACACTCGCGTCTGTTGAAATGTATTTCACGATTTAATTATTGTTGCTATTGGCCTGTTGCTACTTTTAGTTTGTTGCTATTGGGATATAATATTGGGCTATATTTTATAATTTAGATTTAATTACCTGTTGTTGACTTAATTGTGAAATTAACTTGCTTAACTATGATTATTTAAATTTTTATATTTTATTACTAGTGAGGGTTGGGTACCCGGTAGGCTGGGTAACCGGGTACCCGCTTTGTATGGACTGGGTAGAGAGTTGAAATTTTCTTAACCCGATCGTGAGGGTCGGGTACTTTTTTTACCTTATGGACCGAGTACCCCGTCCATGAACACCCCTAGTTTTTGGAGTACCAGCAGGTTAATCCACGAGGTAATAGCAGTGGAGCATTTTCCAAAAACATGCTTCAAGTCTTCAATATGATCAGTATAAATATTACAGCAAGTACCATTAGAAACATACCTGGCCATCAGGGAAAACTTTAAACTTTGTAGAAAGTCTATTCAACATGGTCATCCACAGGAAAGGTTACACTCTAGAACTAGTGATAACTCTAGAAAACTAGACTTATATGTACCCTAAACTTGATAATTTTGCTCCTAGTTTCAATTATTTTTAGTGTTTTATGTGTTAGAAAATATGTGTTAGTATATGTTTATTAAGTGTTTGAATACTTATTTAGGTGATAATTAGCATATTTTATTAGGTTTTTACATTTAGAATTGTGTCGTGTCTTTGACTTAACTTCGTTGGGGGTTAAGTTTTCGTTCGTCTTTGTTTGTCCATCGTTTTTTGGCCTATTTTGTGAGAATTTTATGTATATGTTTAGGTGTTATTTTAAGTGTTTACTATAGATAATAATGTTCTCCTATGTGTTAGGGTCGCATAAAAAAAATGACGCATTAATCGGATGTCGGATGAAGATTTTGGAAACAAAACTGTGAAATGCTGCATTTCAGAAGTTTTAGTCCATATCGCGATCTCAAATTTGAGATCGCAATCTGGAGGCGGCTAGAGGAAAAATGACTTTATTCGGGGCTGATTTTTTCTGCACAATTATCCCACTACCCTAACCCTATATATACCCCTTTTAAACCTCATATGAGGGGAGAACTTACCTTATAGAAGTAGACTAAATTAGAGAGTAGTATTTTCTTCCTTTTTCCTCCCCATTTGGGGAGGGTTTTCTTAGATTAGATTAGAGTAGGATTTCTCTTTCTTGTAATCACAATTTCCTAGCTAAAGATTGAAACTTTTTAGTGGTAAGTTTTCTTGTTTATGTCAAAACTCTTTTGTTAAACTATAATTTCATATTTCCTTAGTTTAATTAGTCTAATTACTTTCATATATTTTCTCTCTTTGCATAATTTCTTAGTATAATTGTTAGATTAGTTAATGGGTTTCTTTCAATTATGCTTCCTTAGTGGTAATTCATAGTTTAGATTCGTTAATTAGGATAAATTAGTTTATGGGCTTTTCATTTAATTGCTTTCTTTACTTGCTTTCTTAGTTTAATTGGTCGATTAGTTAATGGGTTTTCTTTAATTGTGCTTTCTTAGTGTTAATTTGTAGTTTAGGTTAGTTAATTACTTTTTAAAAATACTTTATTTTTACATACTTTCTTAGAATAGATTAGGGGCTTTCTCTAATTGTTGCTTGCTTAGGGATAATGAATAGTTTAGATTAACTAATTGCTTGCTTAATATGTTTTTCCTTTTAATTGTTCCCTTTATTTACTTTCTAAAGATACTTCCTTTTTAATTACTTTCTTAGCGATTAATCTTTTCTTTAAATTGCTTTATAGTTCCATTAGTTCTAGTTTTAGTTAAATCTCTTCATTTAATCAATCGTTTCAACTTGAAATCTAATCAAATAACTGGTAATTATCGACCAATCCTTGTGGGAACGATCACTACTTTCCTTTGCTATTAGTTGACAACTGTATACTTGCGGGATGCCACCTAGTTAGTAGCAGGATTTAGGTATTTTATAATTTTATAACTAGGTGTGTAAAGGTATCAACTAGTAAGACATTTCCATACCCAATTTGGATTATCAAAAATAGCACAAGTAGAAGAGAAGAGAAGATAATAGGTTGATTTATCAGCCAAAGCTACCATTAGATGTTCCTTTCCATCTGATAGCATCGTTAAGATGGATTTATCAATTGGAAATGAATACTATTAATTCAGTTGATAATATCTACAGAAGGCAAAAGGAGATTCTATCAAAATTCTAGGAGTCAAAAGGCCAAAGAGATCCTTAACCTTCAAATCAATTGGGGACCTAAAATCAAGTTCCTAAGTTGACCTCTACCAATCCAATCATCCCACCACACTCTGGTTCTCGTACCATTCTTAATTGCCCATATAACCCTTTTATCAAACAAAGTCTTCCCTTTTATAGGCACTTTTTATTGATTGAGCTTTGTCATTTCTTAAGCACCAAAGAATTAGACAATTCATATTCCTACATATGCTTTCTAGAATCTTAATCCAAGGTTTCCAAGGTTCATTAACTCTTCTCCTACAAAGGACAGCTAAACAAGTAGAATTGACATCCTCTATCTTCTTAATCTCAAGTTCCTCCCCCAAGAATTTAGGCCTACAGATAGTATCCCAATTAACTCAATGAAGTTTCTACTTCTCTTTAGGGAAAGCCCCGAAGAAATTTTCTTCGGACTTTATCTATCTCATCACATAAGAATTTTGGTAATGGGGCACATTGGCTATAGTAAGTTGAGACGGAAGAGAAGACCTATTGGATAATAGCCTTTCTCCCAGCAAAAGATAACCGTCTAACTCATATATTTGGTAACATATTCTTGATATGCATATGTTCTTGTCATAACAGTAGGATACCATTTGCTGGACTACTGCCTCTTCAGAGACTTGCTGGCCAATTATAAGAATTATTGTACATATTAAAAATATAACAAATAAAGAACTAAAAAAAAAATAAAATTAAAAAAAAGAAAGTCAGAGTAACAAGGAAAGTATAATCAAAAGTAATCAATCAACCTCTTCCTAGCAACGATATCAAAAACTTGATGCGTGCTAGACATACTATAAGTGTTGTCGCACCTCCCCCACAACCCGCGGTTAGGCCGGCTCCTTTGGGACCGGAACCGTCGCCATGTGGTGCTCGTGAAATAGGTGATTAAATGCAAAAATACCTATTTACTATTTACAAACATAAATTACCTACTTACTATTACGAATTTAAATGAATCACCTATTACTATTACATAACGGGGCTTTAAATGCGACTATGAATTGTACAAAAATAATCTAAGCTAGGGAACACAGGATTGGATTCGCCACCAGGTGTGTTGGTGCGCCGGGACACAAAAATACATCAAAATTTAAAGAGAAAATAAACCCTAATCTAGATTGACTCCTGGTCCACGTAATTCAAAAAAAACATGAGTTCGGGAATCCTGTTGTAAAATGGAAAGGTTTGGGATAGATTTGAATTTCCCTCGGCACCCACTTTACCCGGCGTTGGACCGGTTGCATGATTTTATCGCGTTTCCCTTTTTAATTTTAGTATTCATTATTGCCGACTTTGTAGCGTACGTGTGCTTGAGATAGTTTAAAAGTAATAAAATATGTACATATTAGTGAGGAAATGAAAATAAATGGTAAATAATAACATTGACAGGTAAATTTAGCCCAGGGTCCAATATAGCTTTAAAGTCGCACACATTTAGCTTGTAGTGCCCTTTAACTCCCAAGGGGCAAAACAGTCGTTTGTCATGCACGCCAGAGTTTACTTCTAGCCCGATTTTATATTATTGATACAGTTATTAAGTCATGGACTAAATTGAGTTTGATTCAAATATTTAATGTCTACTCGTGCAACGAAACAAAATTTGAGGACAGAAGAGTAGATTCACATCATTTAACAAGTAAGAAAAAGCATAAATATTATATCGAGACCAACAAACATAAAAAATAAAGCACAAATCATCACAAAAGAAACTAATCGAAAAATATGTGCAAAATCAGAGCCTATTTACAATTTAATACTCATAAGGGCAAAACGGTAATTTCACAATCAAAGGGTAATTAAACATATTAAAATGTCAAACAAAAATCAAATTAAAGCTTGGTGGTTATTGTCATTAAAATGTAACTTAGAAGAAATTTGAAAAGAAAAAACAGTAATATTAAAGAAAATTTTTTAAGGGCCTCAAATGTAATTTAAAAAATTATTTGAGGGCTAAAATGCAAAAATCTGAAATTTGGAGGGTTAAAACGCAAATAAAAATTTTTCTTAACTTTTTTAAAAAAAAATTTGTGTGCCACGTCATCGATGACGTGGCTCAATCTGGTGGTGCCACGTCATCGATGACGTGGCAGTCCTATGGAGCCAAGGGGACAAAACTCAAAAAATCCTAAGGAAAATGAGGGCAAGGAGATTCGAACCCAAGCCAAGAGATTTAACTAAAACTAGAATCAATAGCACGAAGCCATTTTTGGGTAGAAAAGATTTCTTTTTAGAGATACAATTGAAAGTTTCATCTGCGTTCCCCCAATCCCTCTTCTTCCCCAACGGTAAACAACCATTCAAAATTCTCCCAACTCCATAACCACCCCAAAAGTTGTGTACCTTCAAACCTTAACCCAAAAATTCTAAGAAAATAGCCATAAAATTCTAATTTTTACATAGAACATGAAGATATAACAATTAATTACTACATGTGAATAAGTTTACCAACATAAACAACTACATAAACATAAATCAAAGGGTGAAAGTGGGCATATGAACCAAACACAAACTTGCATAAAACATCCACAAAATTTTCGTGTAAACCTTTAGAGACATTCCCAAAAATATTCTAAAGCCAATAAAAACATTAAATTTAAACATTATGAACTATAAAATTAAATTCGAAAATTAAGTCACAAATAATGTAAAAATAGTAAGATAAGCATTTTGTCACCAAAACAATCGATTCAAAAGCCCATTTAACTCACGTCAACCTCAGGAATGTGGTGGAACTGGTTATACTTGGCTTGGAGTGCGTTTGAGCCGAATTTGCTTTCGGCACCTCCAAGCTTCCGGTTGGTGAACCGGCCTTCTTCCACCACGTTTTTCACCCACCATATGAACGATTTTTCTTGAGCTTTAAAAGAGAAGTTTTTGTCCCAGGTACCCTCTACAACTTTTCTTCTTTGAGTTTAGTCTAATTCCTCTTCAATCGCTTGGAATCTTGGCTCAAAGTTGGCTATCTGGAAAATTTTCCAGACTTAGAAAAATTTCTCTTTTTTTCTGCAGATTTTCTTGGCCACCAGCCTTCTTATACCACATCTTTTACCCTCAAAATGAATGATTTTTCTTGAGCTTTACAAAGAGAAGTTGTAGTCCCAGGTACCCTCTACAACTTTTCTTTTTTGAGTTTAGTCTAATTCCTTTTCAATCGTTTGGAATTTTGGCTCAAAGTTGGCTGTTTGGAAGATTTTTAAACTTAGAAAAAAAATTTCTTTGTTTTCTTCCTGCAGAAATTTTCGTCCTTGCTCTTTAGACTGATTTTTTTTTGCTTTTAACGAATTGGATTGAGTGTAAAAATGGTCAAAGACCATTTCTTGTCATGTTGGGAGTATGGAACATCTGATATTTGGTGAGAATGGGTTAAAAAATGTAGAGAAAAACGTGGCCAAAACAGCTCTGTCGAGCTGATTGTTTGGCACGTGAACAGTTACCGCGCGTACTGTTCACCCGCTGAATTTGATTTTTTAATTTTTTTAATTCTAAAATCTTAATAATATTAAAACTCATTCTTAATATTTCAAATGCATAAAACACATAATAATTAAACACCATAAGACCAATTAAGAAGGAATTAAAGGATAAATTGAAAGGAAATCAAAGAGCAGGTTAAGAAGAAATTAAAAGGTGAATTAAAAAGAAAATTAAGAGTCAAATTAAGAGAAAAATAAGGGACAACTTAAGGGACAAAAATAGGTGTCTACAGCTTGCCCCTCTTTGCCGGAGTGTTGAAGAGGATCAAAGAAACTCTAGGCAAAGATTGTAGACACCGCATGACTGGATGATTCCAATCGTGCAACAAAATTTGCCACATGTCAACATTAAGCTCATGAGGTCATGGAAGAGGAAATTCACCATCTTGACAAACACACCGGGGAGATTAGGTCTATCTATTCATCCAGAGCGGAAAAGTCTTCATTGGGGGAAAGAAGTGAATAAAAAGACACCCAGTGAAATGAACCATAAGAGACATAAAAATGAAACTTGGAAACAAGAATGAAATCCCGATCTGCTGTTTATCGGGAGCGCAGGGACTTAGGATGAAACATAGCTGTGAATGACAAAGAAAACTAACTTGCCATAACATGCAAACGCCACTGGTGATGAAACTCAGCAAACAATGTGAATTAAAAGCCCGACTTTGGACCATCAAGGCAAGGGTATGTAAACACAAATGAACACCCGACTTTATGTCGTCGGGGTAAAGACATGTAAATTAAAATGAAAACCCGACTTTGTGTCATCGAGGTAACAAGAGTAAAATGAAAACCCGAACGGTGAGTTTGTCGGGTAATGCAAACTTGAAATGAAAGCCGAAATTCGTTTATCTTGATGCAGAAATGCAAAACTGAAATTCGTTTATCAGGTTAATAGAACATGTTAATAGAATGGAAACCCGAAATTCGTTTATCGGGGATAAAAATGCAAACCTGAAATTCGTTTATCAGGTTATAAAAATAGAAATGAGAACCCGAAATTCGTTATATCGGGAGTGCAAATGCAAACCTGAAATTCATTTATCAGGTTAACGGAGATGGAAATGAGAACCCGAAATTCGTTTATCGGGTGAAGATGCAAACCTGAAATTCGTTTATCAGGTTTATGAAGATGAAAATGAGAACCCAAAATTTGTTTATCAGGTTAATAGAATAGAAACCCGAAATTCGTTTATCTGGGATGAAAATGCAAACCTGAAATTCGTTTATTAGGTTATGAAAATGGAAATGAGAAACCAAAATTTGTTTATCAGGTGAAGATGCAAACTTGAAATTCGTTTATCAGGTTAATGAAGATGGAAATGAGAACCCGAAATTCATTTATCAGGTTAATAGAATGGAAACCCGAAATTCGTTTATCGGGGATGAAAATGCAAACCTAAAATTCGTTTATCAGGTTATGAAAATGGAAATGAGAACCCAAAATTTGTTTATCGGGAGTGCAAATGCAAATCTGAAATTCGTTTATTAGGTTAACGGAGATGAAAATGGGAACACCGAAATTCGTTCATCAGGTGATGCAGAAATGCAAATTAGAAATTCGTTTATCAGGTTAATAGAATGGAAACTCAAAATTCGTTTATCGGGGATGAAAATGCAAACCTAAAATTCGTTTATCAGGTTAAGAGCTGTCTCTTATACACACCCGATGTGTTCGTTTATCGGGTGAAAATGCAAACCTGAAATTCGTTTATCAGGTTAATGGAGATGGAAATGAGAACCTGAAATTCATTTATCGGGTGATGCAGAAATGCAAACCTGAAATTTGTTTATCAGGTTAATAGAATGGAAACCCAAAATTCGTTTATCGATGATGACAAATGCAAACCTGAAATTCGTTTATCAGGTTAATGAAAATGGAAACCCGATATTCAAATATCAGGGATGAAAATGCAAACCTGAAATTCGTTTATCACATTAATGAAAATGGAAAAGAGAACCCAAAATTTGTTTATCGGGTGAAAATACAAACCTGAAATTCGTTTATCAGGTTAATGGAGATGGAAATGAGAAATCCCGAAATTCATTTATCGGGTGATACAGAAATGCAAACCTGAAATTGGTTTATCAGGTTAATAGAATGGAAATCCAAAATTTGTTTATCGAGGATGACAAATGCAAACCTGAAATTTGTTTATCAGGTTAATGAAAATGAAAACCCGAAATTCATTTATCGGGGATAAAAATGCAAACCTGAAATTCGTTTATCAGGTTATGAAAATAGAAATGAGAACCCAAAATTTGTTTATCGGGTGAAAATGCAAACCTGAAATTCGTTTATCAGGTTAATGAAAAATGGAAATGAGAACCCGAAATTCGTTTATCGGAATGAAAATACAAACCTGAAATTCGTTTATCAGGTTAATGAAAAATGGAAATGAGAACCCGAAATTCATTTATCGGGTGAAAATGCAAACCTGAAATTCGTTTATCAGGTTAATAAAAAATGGAAATGAGAACCCGAAATTCGTTTATCGGGTAAAAATGCAATAAGTATGATACATACACGGAGCCATGTCATTGGGTATCACTCCTTTACCCATGAAATGAAGTGTAAAAGGCAACTAGTAATTAACCCTAATCATGACTGGATTGTAAATTGGGACATTAAGCCCTAAACGGTAAATGACAGCATTATTTAAACTGAGAGGTTTGATTGGGAGCTTAGTGTACCATCTCCCAAGTGCGATCACCTGTGAGGTTGATTGCTTCATTAGGGGTTGGCGTGAATCACCCCTTTCAAAATGTGAAGAAAGACCGTTGGGTATCAAGACAGCTCTCAGGATTAGTGTATCCCTTGTTATTTATGAAGGATATCCAATCAATAAAATTTGCCCCAGTGTCATGGATTTTAGCATCCATTTTATTTTCATGTATCTACAGGTACTCAAAACAATGCGATATCAAGCAAAGAAAACTCGAATTGGTCAGTGCCAAAACATACGAAATGTCAATCTTAGAGAAAATTTCTATAAGCAAGGTGACCGAGCTCGCTAAGAGCTGCCTACGTATCCCACCACAGGAATCAGGTTGAACGTAGTTCAATTAAACAGATGGTTTTCACATATTTGACAACTAAAACATCAACAACAAGAAGAACAACTACAAACAAACTAAATGGCAGCATGTGAGTTTGATAGAAGTACATGAATAAATAATACAGGCACATGGGAGCAATCTTAGTAAAAATCGTGCCATCACCGTATTAACACCGCTTTGACTTTCATTTCAAGTGATTTGGACCCGATCAGGCAATGCTTTGGATCCATCGGATACGTGCCTTTTAAAGGCCAATGACTGGTTGAGATAACGACATAGAGGCAACCAATAAGCCTAACTTCGGTCAACAAATTTCAATTGAACACTTTCCCAGACTTGGATCCAGAGAAGTCGTCAACCAGGCTTTGGCCATTTGCTCAGTTTACCCCTTCCTCAGCGCCTTATCAGGTTTTCACTAAGGTTTCCCTCCCTTTTATTTTTTATTTTTTACCGCACACTCTCCTTTTGCCTAGGCCGTCCCGTAGGGTTTTCAACCAAGCCTCTCTTCTGCTTGCTCTATTTTTTTTTTTTTTTAAAACAAAGGTGCCCTTTCTGGGTTTTCACCTATGAGGTCCAAGTAAACGGCAAGGTGTGGGAGTAAACGGAAGACGTCTGGCTAAGTAATCGCCTTTCCAATGCATACGAACTTTAGTTTTCAAAGTTTTTCGGCATCAGTAAGGCTGCCTTCCCTGTAATTGGGATAGACATGTTAACATCAACTGCCGAGACCGCACAAACTGCTCCCTTTAAGCCTATGTAGAACTTAGGATAGTTAGGATCAAAATGGGTTAAGTCGTGTGATTGGTAAAGATTGGGATTATCTTAACAAAAACTTGTCCCAGTTTAGTTCTCAATATTTTTATTATAACAAACTGAGTTTTGTTGGGCATTTGTTTCGGTCAGCCTCCCAAACTTTTTTTTTTTTTGCCACCCAAAACAACAATTTGCCCCAACATTGCAAATGAGCTCAGTTCCAATTTGTTTTTACAGCAAAGGATAGGGACAAAGCACAATTGAAACGAAAGATAGGCATCTTAAAGAGAAAAGATATAAAAGGATTTAGTTTCTGTCTCTGAAAAGGAAAAGAAAACAACAGGTGGAATTCTATCCGACGTTCTGCAATGACTTAAAGGTTTACAGTCTGCCAAATCAGATGAAAAACTTTTTGACCATGTCCGTATTTATCAATTAGGAAAAAACCTGTCCATCCATCTCCGTAAGGATAAGAGCTCCTCCTGATAATACTTTGTGTACAATGAATGGACCCTGCCAGTTAGGAGCAAACTTGCCCTTTGCTTCATCCTGTATTGGCAATATGTGTTTCAATACTAGATCGCCAGCCTGAAAATGTCTGGGCTTGACTTTCTTGTTGTAAATTCGGGCCATCCTCCGTTGATAACATTGGCCATGACACACAACTGTTAGCCGTCTTTCATCAATGAGTGCAAGCTGTTCATGTCTGAGCCGCATCCATTCTGCATCTTTTAATTCAGTTTCCATAAGAATGCGTAGAGAAGGGATCTCATCTGATTTGGCAGACTGTAAACCTTTAAGTACATGCAGAACGTAGATGCGTATAAGAGAGATGTCCTGATGGCAGTCCGATAACCCAGTAATGCATATGGCAATGTTTCATGCCAATCACGCTGATTGTCAACCATCTTTCGAATAATTCTCTTAAGATTCTTGTTAGCTGCTTCAACCGCCCCATTCATTTTTTGCCTGTAGATGGTGGAATTCCGATGCTTAATCTTGAATTGGGCACAAAGACCATCTACCATGTCATTGTTCAGGTTCTTGGCATTGTTGGTAACCAATGTAGACTGGATCCCAAAGCGGCAAATGATGTTCTTTCGGATGAACTCCGTCACTACCTTCTTTGTTACGTGCTCTTATATTCAGCCTCGACCCACTTAGTGAAATATTCAATCACTACCAGAATGAAGCGATGACCATTAGAAGCTGGCGGCTCGATCAATCCAATGACGTCCATTCCCCAAATTTAACAGGGCCATAGAGTAGTGATGTTGTGCAATTCAGTTGGTGCTACCCTTATCTCATCCCGGTGCATTTGGCACTTAACACACCTGCGGACAAATTCGATGCAATCATGCTCCATAGTAAGCCAAAAATAGCCTGCTCTCATTATCTTCTTAGCTAATAAGTGCCTGTTCATGTGTGGCCCACAAACTCCCCTATGAACATCCTCCATAATGTAAGCGGCCTTTTTCTTATCAACGCACCCCAGAAGAACTAGATCTATCGTCCTTCGATAAAGTACATTGCCATTTAAAAAGAACTTGATTGACATTCGGCGTAGGAACTTCTTATCTGAAGTACTAGCCCCTAGAGGATAGCAACCTTTGTCCAGAAACTCCTTGATATCATACGAAACCAAGGAAGTCCATCAGATTCTGCCTCAAGAGTGCAACACCCTGGCTTTTGCAGCACCTGAATGGTAATGGGTTCTATCACTGTGCCGTCTGGATGACTGATCATTGAAGAAAAGGTAGCCAGAGCATCGGCATATACATTCCTGGATCGGGGTATGGAAGTGAATTCCAAAGTATCAAATTGTCGACCTAATTTGAGAATACTGCAGTGATATGGCATGATTTTAGAATCCCTGGTTACCCAGTGCCCCAGTGTCTGATGGACGAGCAAATCTGAATCACTAAACACAACTAACTCTTTAATACCCATGTCCAATGCCATTTTCAGACCAAGTATGCAAGCCTCATACTCTGCCATGTTGTTCGTACATGGAAGATGTAACTTGGCTGTTGCTGGGAAGTGTCTGCCCTCTGGTGATATCAAAATTGCTCTTATACCCGCACCGAAAGTGTTGGATGCACCATCAAAGAATAGCCTCCAATGTGGATATTCATCTTTCATGTCTTCGGCAGTGCCACGACAAATAACACTAGTCTCTGTAAAGGCATCTGACATATCTAGCCTACTCTAAGACCTTATGCTAAGAGACAACATCTAGATGTGTATAGCAAGATGATCCGCTATCGCTTGTCCTTTGACAGCCTTTTGAGTAGTGAAGATGATATCGAATTCTGCTAACAACATCTGCCATCTAGCCAAGCGTCCAGTCGGCATAGGCTTCTCTAACAGATAGCGAAGGGGATCACACCTGGAAATGAGATAAGTGGTATGACCCAGTAGATAATGCCTTAGTCGTTGGGAGGTCCAAACCAATGCACAGCGTGTTCGCTCCAAAAAAGAATAATTGGCTTCATGGACTGTAAACTTCTTGCTTAGATAATAGATAGCCTGTTCTTTTCTGCCCGAATCGTCATGCTGCCCCAAGACACAACCCATGGATCCGTCCAAAATAGACAGATACATGATTAATGGCTTTCCTGGCTTTGGGGGGACCAACACAGGAGGGTTCAAAAGATAATTTTTGATTTTGTCAAAAGCCTGTTGATTTCATCATTCCAGTACATCGGTGCATTTTTTCTCAACAGTTTGAACAAAGGTTCACAAGTAGCTGTAAGCCGAGCAATGAAGCGACCAATGAAATTGATTTTTCCCAAGAAGTTTTTTACGTCCTTCTGAATCTTTGGCGCAGACATATCACAGATAGCTTTGATCTTTGCTGGGTCTATCTCAATTCCTCGCTTACTGACAATGAAACCTAATAACTTCCGGAATGAGCTCTAAAGGCGCACTTTGCTGGGTTCAACTTCAGATTATATCTCTTCATCCTCTCAAATACCTTCTTAAGATTGGTCAAGTGATCCTCGGCCTTCTTGGATTTGATAATGATGTCATCGACATAGACCTCCATCTCTTCATGTATCATGTCATGAAACAAGGTGGTCATAGTGCGTTGATATGTTGCACCAGTATTCTTGAGTCCAAATGGCATAACTCTGTATCGGAATGGCCCCCAAGGAGTAATGAATGCTGTCTTTTCCCTGTCTTCCTCGTCTACTCCATCAGCCAAACAGTTTCAGTCGACTATCGAGACTTAAACAAGGCCAGTGGATAGAATGATGTTTCTTATGTCTAGAATGATGTGAATGTTTGGCAGCGGAAAATCATCCTTGGGACTGGCCTTGTTTAAGTCTCGATAGTCGACGCAAACTCTGACCTCCCCAGTCTTCTTCGGTACTGGCACCATATTGGAAAGCCAAATAGGATACCGGGATACAATGATGATTGTGGCATTAAACTGCTTGATGATTTGTTCTTTGATCTTTAAGCTCATTTCTGGCTTAAACTTCCTTGGCTTCTGCTTTACAGGCGGGCATTTAGGATCGATGGGGAGTTTGTGAACCACGACATCTGTTGAAATGCCAGGCATATCATTATAAGACCAGGCAAAGACATCTTGGAACAAAATCAAAAATTCTATCATCTCTTTCCTCTGCCCTGTAGTCAAATGTATGCTGATTTTAACCTCTCTTACGTCCGTGTCTGTCCCAATGTTTACAGTTTCTGTTTCTTCCATCTAGTTAGGCTTTGGTTTTTCCTCGTGTCGCCCGAATTCATTTTCAATATCACACTCGTCCTCATCACTCTCAGACTGTAGAATTAGGGTCGGGTGTGATATCAAAATTGCACTCATCGACCTCTTAAATGGTAATATCCAAAGGATCAAAAGCATTGATTTTGGGCCATCTGGGAGAAAATAAAGCATGAAATGAAAGAAAACAAAATGAGCTAAAACATCTTAAAGAAAAAAGTTCTCTTTAATCAAAGATTTGTACAAGTGATCCTAGAGAACATAAACTTGACATTCATTGGCCATCCTATAAAAATCAATTGTCTTCAGAATTCACCTCCAAAATAGATGAATAAGATGAATGAGGAAGGCAATATCATGATTGTACTTGCTTTACTAATCAACATCACTTCTGATCATTTCAAATTACATTAAGAATGAGATCTTTTGAATTCTGCTGTGCAAGAGACCTACTTATACACTAGATGGCTTAAACAAAATGACTTAAGAAGTACTCATTTCAAAACATACATACAAAGATGATATTAAAAGGAGCAAAATAAAAAACAATATCCTTTCAAATGTACCGAAACTCCCTATGACTAGGGAGATCATCAGATGTCCAGTTGTGCAGTTGGTCGATCTCAGCAAATGGCAGCTCAGTGTCATCCTTCTCCGTCTGCTCTTGAATAATTACCGCCACAAATAATTCGGCTACCCCTTGGATAAGATCCTCCTTTTCAGCCTCATCTACATCAGGAGCCATAATGGCGGCAGAACGTGGGAAAGTAATCTTAAGAGGTGGAATGACCATAGGCAATGCTCAACCTTCTTTTTCAGCTCTCTTTAGCTCTTTAATCTCCCTCAGCTGCCTGGCATTCGGGCAAAAACCGAGCCCAAATGTATTCATCTGCGTTGGTAGCTCAATAGGTGTATTATGCCTTGCAAATTCATCCCCAAACCTTGGCCGATGCGATATCCTCCACCCAGCATTTCCTTTGCAATCATTACACTCGCCTTATCCCAGACAGCTTAAGTCATTGATGATTGCTCTCTAGGCCCTCGGCTGACAGAGACCACATCATAAGCTAAGAAAGGCACCGGAGTGTCACTGCTCTTCCCAAGTTCCCCCTTGACCATCATGGCGTGGTCATCTTTGGCAAATATAGTAATCAGCTTAAACTTGTAAATGAATTTAACCCTTTGATGCAAAGATGAATTTAACCCTTTGATCCAGGGGCGTCCCAGCAGCAAATTATATACCCCAATAATTGGAACAACCTGGCAAGTGACCTAATGAGCAGTTGGCCCCAAAATAAGGTTTATCTCTCCGGTGGCTTGTCTTCGAGCCCCGTCAAACCCTCTGATCACCATGGATGAATTCCTGACCAGGTCATGAGATATTTCCAGTTTATCCAATATCTTCAAATGACAAATATTTTAAGCAGACCCATTATCAACCACGACCCTAGGCAAATGCCGCCCCTCACATCTAACCGAGATGAATAGAGCCTTGTTGTGGTCGCTCCCTTCAGAAGTTAAGTTATCAGATATCAGAAAAACAAATTTGGTTTGATGCCAGCACGCTACCCACTAACCCAGTAAGTTTGTCAGTGGGAATATCATGAGGCACATGAGCCTCACTCAAAATCTTCAAGACTGCCTCCCTGTGTAGCTCGGATGTTAACAATAAGTTGAGCATAGAAATTTGTGAGGGCATCTTATTCAACTGCTCAACTATTGAATATTCACTTTTTTTGATCAATCTTATAAAGTCCTCCACATCTTTTGCTGGTACGGTACTCATACTATCTTCAAATCAGAGTTTACCTGCACGCGAGCGGGTATAAATAGGGCTGCGTTGGGCAGCTATTTTGACACTTAGTACCTTCATATTAAAACATAATAAAAAAAAAATTTAGATATATATAAACAAGCATAATCATAAGTTTACAGCATAAAACGTGGTTCCTTCCCCAAGAACCCTAAAAACAAAAAAAGCTCTAAAGGGTACGAAGCCCGTTTGAACTTATTCGGCGAGCTCCTTTAGATGGTCTCATATCTTCAAATCCTATCATTTGCTCCTCATACCGCAGAAGCTTGCTACGTGCTGATTCAGCAGTCCCATTGTGCATTAGGCGTCCCAGATCAGCAGTCATCTCGGTGCATGCCCTTTTTCGGTTGTATTCCTGCTCTCGAATACAGGATTGCTGTTCTTAAAGTCTTTTGTAAGCTTGCCTGTGCTTATCTAGAGTTTCTTTGTCCTTAGCCTCCAATAGTGCGGTCAACCGAGCAACTTCTTCTGAAGGGTCTATTACAGCTTGCAGTTGCTGGCTAAGCAAATGTTCCAGCCATACATCGTACTAAGGTGTGGTCCTTGAAATTCCACACTACTGTGGATCTTATAACGACTCCTGACATGCACGTCTGGATGCCCACGCTGACAAAATACTCGACTTTTCTGGTATTGATTCGGGCCGTATCCCTTTGTCGAACATAACATTGAACCGATTAGTCGCTGATTTTGGAGGTACTGTCTGAACCTCTCCAAACTGACGTAAGACTCGGAAAGGCATGTAGGGGGTCTGTCATAACAATGCCTTCATTTCTTATCAAGGGTATGAACGGAAGGCTAACAGATTGCAGACTCGGTGCATGACAGGGTACCCATTCTAGAACCCACTGTATCTCTGACTCCTTCAATGAAGACAACCAGCGAATGTAATTCTCCTTGTCTTTCAGCAACTTCGCCCGATTGATGCATTGATTGTGACTTTGTACCCAATTCACTCTACCCCAGGAAAAATCATGGCAAAAAATCTTTCGTCGCACCAAATGTTCCATGAACCAGACTTGTAACAAAAGGCTTGAACCCTTGAAAAATTTGACTCCGTTATGATAGTTTGTACAAGCCACCAATATGTCAACTAGAATAGTAGGGATTATGGTGAGGTCTTGACCACCGACGCCATGTATCAAATCGGCTAACATCCGTACCGTCTTAAATGCTATCTTCCCATCCGGCCTCAGAAAAAGATATGCGTTGGTCAGTGCTAGAGCAAAAATCTGGACTTGCTTCTGAGCCCAGGACTCCTCAGTAGGGATGCAAAAAATGAGTCTTGTTCCTGTGAAATCCCTGTTTTGTGCCGAAGTGCTCGTGTAAAAATATCAAAGTAACCGAACTAGCCTCGGGTCCCCCTGGTATCACGGCCTCTAATATGTCGGTGAACAAAGAGAAGTCCCTTGCAATACCTAGAGACGGTAGTATAACAGCCCGGTCCTTGAAGTCCAGTCCGAGAAATCCTGCGATCTCCTCTAGTGTGGGCACCATTTCAAACTTTTTGAATCTGAACACAACTGCCTCACTGTCCCAAACCTGTACCAAAGCGTCTACTATGGTCCGATTTGGCTCAATATCCCGCAGACATACTAGGTGACCTAAATAACCAGCTATTGTATTCAGTTCTGACAACTACATGTTTCGTTCCCACTCCTGTAGCAAATAGGGCACTTTGGTCGCCTTTCCAATTACTCGAGCGGAACTCATCTGCATGAAATACATGTTAGCCTTACCTGAGGCTTGTACCCCTTCAGAGCCTTTATAAAATGAACCCACGCAAGCTTGCAAATCCCATTGTAGGTTATGTACCTAGGGATAGGTATGCAATTCTATACACAGGGTATCCAACAGGGTATCCCTTCTACGGCTAATAATATGCAATGAGTAGCCTACGGTGGCCCTACAACGCTGGGGTAAGCCTAAATGCACACAAGGGATAATAAAACTTTGGAAACATGTCGCGGGGGTGGGTCTCCTATTTGGGTCTGGCAACCATATGCCTTTGACCCTACCTAAGGCTAATGCAATGCAAAAATCAAATTTTACTCTTTCTTGCGGGAAGTAGATACAAATTACATGGCCAAAGTAAATCATACGAATCAGAAAAACTAATTACTATTACATAATAAAATTGTAAAGCTATTTACTATTACAAGCAAGATAAATGGGTGGGTCCTATTGCCTCTTGTCTAGTGTCCTAAACAAGGTCCACACAGTTCTGCCCTATGGTTTAAGCTATATGAATATGAGGTTGTGGCTTACTAATGTAATCTAGATGCCAGTCTCTTATAAGGCTTGGTTCCCGAACCTTCAGACTTTGGGCCCAAAAATAAAATCCGTCAATTCTGATGGGCCTTACCGTCGGTGGTTAGGTGATCGCCACAGATACCGTTACGTGCACATTCTGTCACAGCTGCATATCTGGGTAGATCGTCTTAATTCCTACAGAGAATGTGGAAACGACACCCACAAAAATAGGACATGCAATAAATGAGACATGTGTTATGCTGTGTTCACTTGGAGGCGATAAGATTCACACATTTTAGCGCGTTTGGCTCTAAAGGTTTGATGCACCCCCAACATCCCAAAAATTGCCCCCAAATTAACCACAAACAGGTATAATAGCAAAATATATTAAAACATGTACAATAAAGCAAGAACAAATCACACCATAGGCAGACAGGGTATGGCACGTAAAACGAGACCTAAATCGAGCAAACGGGTACTCAAGACAGCAAACATAGTGAAATATAGTAAAACAAGTGTAAAATAATTTGAAAAGAACAAATAAAGTTACACATAGCATGTGGCACATAAAACGAGACTCAAAATCCATAAACCAGCACACAAGACAGTAAAAATGGTGAAATACGGTAAAACAAGTGTAAAGTAATTGAAAAAGAACAATTAAAGTAACATGTAGCATGTGGCATGTAAAACGAGACACAAAAATCCGTAAACCAGCACACAAGAAAGCAAAAATGGTGAAATACGGTAAAACAAGTGTAAAGTAATTGAAAAAGAACAATTAAAGTAATACGTTGCACATGGCACGCAAAACGAGGCTTAGAGCCGGTAACATAGCACACAAAATTGGTAAAAATTAGCCGATTTATAATGAACGGGGTAAAATTGAGAGAAACGCGTTAAAATCATGTGCCCGGATTCTCAAAGTCCCCAGTGGAGTCGCCACGCTGTTGCACCCCCCCACAACCCGCAGTCTGGCCGGCTCCTTTGGGACCGGCACCGTTGCCATGTGGTGCTTGTGAAATAGGTGATTAAATGCAAAAATCCTATTTACTATTTACAAACATTACGTGTAAAATTACCTACTTACTATTACAAATTTAAATGAATCACCTATTTACTATTACATAACGGGGCTTTAAATGCGACTATGAATTGTACAAAAATAATCTAAGCTAGGGAACACAGGATTGGAGTCGCCACCAGGTGTGTTGGTGCGCCGGGACACAAAAATACATCAAAATTGAAAGAGAAAATAAACCCCAGTTTAGATTGACTCCTGATCCACATAATTCAAAAAAAACATGAGTTCGGGAATCCTGTTGTAAAATGGGAAGGTTTGGGATAGATTTGAATTTCCCTCGGCACCCACTTTACCCGGCGTTGGACCGGTTGCATGATTTTATCGCGTTTTCCTTTTTAATTTTAGTATTCATTATTGCCGACTTTGTAGTGTAGTGTGCTTGAGATAGTTTAAAAGTAATAAAATATGTACATATTAATGAGGAAATGAAAATAAATGGTAAATAATAACATTGACAGGTAAATTTAGCCCGGGGTCCAATTTAAAGTCGCATACATTTAGCTTAGTAGTGCCTTTTAACTCCCAAGGGACAAAACAGTCGTTTGTCATGCACGTCATAGTTTACTTCTAACCCGATTTTATATTATTGATACAGTTATTAAGTCATGGACTAAATTGAGTTTGATTCAAATATTTAATGTCTAGTCGTGCAACTAAACAAAATTTGAGGACAGAAGAGTAGATTCACATCATTTAACAAGTAAGAAAAAGCATAAATATTATATCGAGACCAACAAACATAAAAAATAAAGCACAAATCATCACAAAAGAAACTAATCGAAAAATATGTACAAAATCAGAGCCTATTTACAATTTAATACTCATAAGGGCAAAACGGTAATTTCACAATCAAAAGGGTAATTAAACATATTAAAATGTTAAACAAAAATCAAATTAAAGCTTGGTGGTTATTGTCATTAAAATGTAACTTAGAAGAAATTTGAAAAGAAAAAACAGTAATATTAAAGAAAATTTCTTAAGGGCTTAAATGTAATTTAAACAATTTTTTGATGTTTAAGGGTTAAAATGCAAAAATCTGAAATCTGGAGGGTTAAAACGCAAATAATTTTTTTAAAAACTTTTTTAAAAATTTTTTTGTGTGCCACGTCATCGATGACGTGGCAACAAGTGGGCCCTGTCAGAAGGCTTTTCTTTTTTCTTTTTTTTTTTGGATTGCCACATCATCGCTGACGTGGGATGACATGGCAGTCCTATGGAGCCAAGGGGACAAAACTCAAAAAATCCTAAGGAAAATGGGGGCAAGGAGATTCGAACCCAAGCCACCAAGAAAGAACACCAGTTGTTGAATCACTAGCCCGAAACCATTTTTGGGTAGAGGTTTAGTTTCTTTTTATTTATACACTTGAAAGTTTCTCTGCGTTCCCCCAACTTCTCCCTCTTCTTCCCCAACGGTAAACAACCATTCAAAATTCTCCCAACTCCATAACCACCCCAAAAAGTGAAACCTTCAAACCTTAACCCAAAAATTCTAAGAAAATAGCCATAAAATTCTAATTTTTACATAGAACAATAATGAAGATATAACAATTAATTAACATAAACAACTACATAAACATAAATCAAAGGGTGAAAGTGGGCATATGAACCAAACAAAAACTTGCATAAAACATCCACAAAATTTTCGTGTAAACCTTTAGAGACACACCAAAAAATATTCTAAAGCCAATAAAAACATTAAATTTAAACATTATGAACTATAAAATTAAATTCGAAAATTAAGTCATAAATAATGTAAAAATAGTAAGATAAGCATTTTGTCACCAAAACAATCGATTCAAAAGCCCATTTAACTCACCTCAACCTCAGGAATGTGGTGGAATTGGTTATACTTGGCTTGGAGTGCGTTTGAGCCGAATTTGCTTTCGGCACCTCCAAGCTTCCGGTTGGTGAACCGGCCTTCTTCCACCACGTTTTTCACCCACCAGATGAACGATTTTGCTTGAGCTTTAAAAAGGGAAGTTGTAGTACCAGGTACCCTTTACAACTTTTCTTCTTTGAATTTAGTCTAATTCCTTTATTGATCGCTTGGAATCTTGGCTCAAATTTGGCTGTCTGGAAAATTTTCCAGACTTAGAAAAATTTCTCTTTTTTTTCTGCAGATTTTCTTGGCCACCAGCCTTCTTATATTTTGACCCTCCAAATGAATGATTTTTGTTGAGCTTTACAAAGAGAAGTTGTAGTCCCAGGTACCCTCTACAACTTTTCTTGTTTGAGTTTAGTCTAATTTCTTTTCAATCGTTTGGAATTTTGGCTCAAAGTTGGCTGTTTGGAAGATTTTTAAACTTAGAAAAAAAATTTCTTTCTTTTCTTCCTGCAGAAATTTTCGTCCTCCCTCTTTAGACTGATTTTTTTTTGCTTTTAACGAAGTGGATTGAGTGTAAAAATGCTCAAAGACCATTTCTTGTCATGTTGGGAGTATGGAGCATCTGATATTTGATGAGAATGGGTCAAAAAACGCAGAGAAAAACGTGGCCAAAACAGCTCTGTCGAACAGTACGCGCGGTACATTTCACGCGCTGAGTTTTTTTTTTTTAGCGTATTCTAAAAACTTAATAATATTAAAACTCATTCTTAGTATTTCAAATGTATAAAACACATAATAATTAAACACCATAAGACCAATTAAGAAGGAATTAAAGGATAAATTGAAAGGAAATCAAAGAGCAGGTTAAGAAGAAATTAAAAGGTGAATCAAAAAGAAAATTAAGAGTCAAATTAAGAGGAAAATAGGGGACAATTTAAGGGAAAAAAATAGGTGTCTACAAGTGCACTAGTGAAACAAGTAATAAAGTGATAAAGGAGAGTATCATTTCCACGAGAAAGGGTGAAAGATTCACAATTAATCACAATTCAACAATAGTGTTATCTAAGCAATTGAGAAATGGAATAGTTTATCTTATTAAAATTATGTCAATCAAATAACTTGAAGTATAAATAAAGATAAGAAAATAAGACTTAAAGATGTTAGGGCTTGATTTCACGTGACTTACATAATTATGAGACTTAAATTCAAACAAGAATAAATCGAGATATATATAGGAGATGGTAGTAGAATTCCCTAATTTGTATTAGACTTTCTCAAGTTAATAACTATTCTAACTCTATTCACTTTTGGAAAAGTCTTTTTAGAATTAATCTAGACAAAACAAAATCAGAATATCAGGATCTTTAGAACCTGGCCTATTAGTACAATTTTAGGTCACTAAAAGGACAACACAATTCAATCATGATCAAATATCTATTATAAAAATAAACAAATCATGGTATGCATTATTTTCGACGAATATTCAAAAATTAATACCTAAATATGATTGAACAAGAATCTAATGTATTTATATATAATAAAATGACGTACATAGCACACTTTAATAACCGATGACATGGACAACCTCTTTATCTGCCATGTGGACAATCTCATTATATGCCATGTGGACAAGTTATTGAAGATATAGTTAGTTCATTTTAAAATTTCAAAATCTATTTTCTAATTATACATATCAAAGGTTTTGTTTGTCTCATTTTAAATGCCCATCACATTTCTATGATTTATCTTTTGATCAAATCATTTTAAATTCATATTCATATTCAAATAAAAAGTTATCCTTATCATCTAAATCCTATGGGTATTTATATCACATATATATGATTGTACCTACGCATATTGTTCCTTCGATTTATCAAGGTTATAATTTTTTTACATTTTTCATGTTCTAAAATTTAATTGTTTAGGTATTGTAGGTTTTAGAAATGTCTTTTTAGATAATGGAATAATTAAATTTTATGAAGTTTTTATTCATTTTAAGATGTAAATTTAGATGTAGTTGGAACATTGATGTATTTTATTTGGATTCATTATTCTATTTGTAGGTGGTGAGAATTTAACAATCCATGTTGGTAGAGAAGTGGTGGAAGATGTAGATTTGCTGAGAAATTTGTCATTTTGTAAGAACTTTTGTTATTACCAATACTTAGATGTCTTTACTTCTTTGATAATACACAATCTCGGTTGTCCTCTCTATGGTAAATAGTAATTTTTTCTTATTATTTCAAATAATTTCATTAAAATGTTAGATATTGTTTATTTTGCCTTTGATATGATCATTGTGATCTATAAAGGAATCATATGATATAAGTTTTACTATCTCTTTCATTTTGTGATTCATGTGAGACTATCTTTTTCCGTTTATCATTTTTTATTTTCTTATCTTTTAATTACTTTTTCTTTTTTTTAAACCTTGATATACATGTACTCTCACCTTAACTAATCCATCTTAATAAATAATACAAAGCCATCAAAATTCATTGTTTATATTATAGTTAGTAATACTACAAGAAATTCTTAAGAATATCAAGGAGTATTGAAAATTCAATTTGTTGGAATCGGTGAAATAAAAGATAAAAAAAAGGAATTTATAGTAATCATCTCTATAATACTGTATTAATGTACCATATATTAGAATGAGAACACAGTAAAATGCATTTCTCAAGGTTGGGATGGCCAGAAGGAGCTATAGGAAGCAAAGTCATAATTTTACCTCCTCCCACAAATGTGAAAATGCATCATAACGAATAAGTGATACCAATACCTACTTATAGAAGCCTATCAAAGCATAGGTATTGTGTTTATAAATAAGCTATATTTGCTAATAAAGTCCTTGTCACGCCCCCCAAAAAGGAACAATGACACGCCGCACCTCGGGATTACCCCAAACATGCAAGGTACAGTAAAAGAGCAATATATAAACCATAATACCTGTCATTATACCTCAAAATCAACCAAAACAAGACCACAAAAAGTATATTCAAGAACCATATCCATAACAATCCACGATAACCAAATCACACTCATATACAAGCATCAAACTACAATCCAAACAACAGTCAGAAGTTCGATCACAAGACAAATCTAACAAGTTCATAGGCACACAGGCCTGAACATAGAACCAACCTCACACTAAGCCAGTAGACGAAAAACTCTAACTCCAGTAACTGGGGTTTGAACTGTAATCCCCTCCCTGGTCAGCACTCGACTGAAGACCTGCTATCGCCTCCTGTTGATTCTCAATTGCAAACAAAAGGGATGAAAAAATAATAACAGAGTAAGCATATGGTGCTTAGTAAATAAAATTTAAGCCTAATCATAGATAATACATATATAATCAGTGCAGGATACAAGATACAAGACATTTTCAATAACTAAAATACAAATGTCAATCAAGGAGCTCATGGTTTACAAAAGTCTTCCTAGCACTGGATCCAATGTCTACCTATTATCCGTCCGAGTAGACAAGGCATAACGGAGTGTCTATCACTTGTCTTCCCGATAGACTGGGTATAACATTTACGAAGTAGAGTACTCAATATATCATTTTATTCACTCACTCATAGCCAAATCTACTCAAGTGACCCATTGAACTCTTCACAATAATCATTCATTAACACATAATACAATAATGAACAAATAATACATTACATAACGAACACATAAATTATAAACATACTAACCTTATAAACATTACTCAAAATAAATATACTTACCTTTCTACAAAACCAATCATATATAGGGTATCGATAAAAAGGCATATTATCTAACGTTACCTACCTTGAAAATCGATTTCGTAGACGTATCCTAATTTCAACGGTCTAAAACTCTAGTCCCGAATCACCTAAACCAGGAGAGTGTTATACCATTAGGATAAAAATAGAGATAGGGGTTCACTTTTGAGTATCACCCAAATTCTCAAATTTGGCAATGACACAAAAAAGTAAGGGTTGGCTTAAATTCGCAAAAATAAGATAAAAATCTAAAAATTATGTTTGTAATTTCAAGTATATTACCAGGTTATGAATTGTCAAAACCGTCATTCAAATCTCACAAAAACAATAGTTAAAAAGTCATTTCAAACCATAAATCAAGTCCCAATATCTCATAAACATATTTAGTAATAAAATCAATTCACGAACAACAAGAATTAAACGAATTAATTTCTTGAGGAACTTGAAATTTAACATGAAAAGCATGTAAAATTTGAAGTAAAACTTACTTGAGAAGTTGCATTAAAGGTCTATGAGTATTCCTAGATCACCAATTTACTCAATTTGGAGGGAAAATTTCTAAACTAAGTATAACATCGGAGATTTAGAATTGAAGGATTTTGAGAAAGAAATGGTCTCTAGAACTCACTTGCTAAATTGGAATTAAAAAGTGATACATACGACCGAATAAGGAAGATTCTTGAAAAAGTTTTATAAACTTTTTAAAATTTATATTTTAGTCTCAAGTTTTATGAAATTATACTTTTACCCGAAAATTTTAGAAAATATTTAAAAAGGATAAAACGATCATTTAATATTTGAAAACAATAGTTATGGATATTTAAGGAAATATGATCCAGTACAGATTACGTGAAAGGAGTGAAAAAGTCGGGTATTACAATCATTTCCTAAAAATAATTTTAACTCTTCCTTTTGAGATATTCAGTCCAATGATTATCAATACTAAAAAATATGAAATTGCAAATATGTTAAGTTTGACGAAGATCCAAATATGTTAAGCTTTATTTGAATACCTCGACATTCTATACAGTGTAATCAAATAATTTCGTTTTATATGAACACCTTAACATTTTATACGGTGCAATTGAATAATTTCTTTTATAGTTTTAAAATAAAATGTTAGCATTAATTATTAAAATTAAGAATAAAATAAATACTTACATAAAATTTTAATTTCAATATTAAAATTGCATTCAATACTTGATATTAAAATTAGAAATGTTTGATATCATTTCCATAATTTCTCCCATTCAACGAACGAGGTTAAATCTAGTTTATATATAAAAAGGCATTAAGAACGATAATATATACCCTTATGGAAAAATAACATAAAAAGATTGAATTTTTGTTCAAATAAAGCACTCATGAATTATGTAGTTGGGCTACATCAAGCCTTAACACAAAATTGATACATAAAAACAAGTAAAAGAAAGCAAACACTGGAAGTCATGGCAAATTGGAGAAGAAAATATCACGTGGAGCCTCCAACTGGATGATTATGTAGTCCTCTTGACAATCCTCCAAGATCTTCTAGAGTTGTAAATCTAATCACTAAGAGAAAATTTAAACTAATCTACCCTATTCCATTCTTACAATACTTGTTAAAATAGATCCTTAGGGTTCCTATTTATAGATACAAGGTGTATTGGAGGTCAAGATATGGTTTTAGGTTGAGTTAAGTCCATATGGACCCACAGTAGTCCGGGCCTTGTCCTCATCACAAACCGTCTCATCTAGATAAGTGATGCAACAACGCGACGTTATATTTTCTCCTTGAAAGAATACCACAATATTCTGCTCCCAGAAGTTCAAGTTTTGTTGATGAATGCCTTTACACTCTATTCTAGTATATTTTGGGATGTCCCGACATTGGGCTTCTGGAGTACCTTCTCAATTTCAACTCCACTTCACTTTTTCTTTCTTTTATTTTTTTGTTGCACTTTTAAACTCAAACCTATCTACCAACCTATAAAACACAAAAATAATACATAAACACTACAAAAATACATAGAACAACTAAACCATAAAATACTAAAAACATGCACAAAAAATACTGTAAAATGTACTTAGAATGTAGCCAAAACCTAGACCGGAGTGAATAGAAAATAGAGCTATCATCTAGCAAGTTTTAGATTGATTTCTCCCCTTCTATGGGTTTGCCTTACTTTCGTAGACTCTCACTCTATTCCTTCCTACCTATCATAGTAAATTGTTTATGAAAAGGACTCCCATACCCTTTGTTATATTAGGCATTCCCTTTCCGTTATTACAGCTCAAAAAAATTAGAGTCCACGCACACTTGTGACGAAGAAAGAATCCTTTCCTCTAGCCACGACCCATGATACAACAACCCAGCCTTATCCATTAGAATTTACTCTAGTCTACACTAATGGAATTGAATGAAAACTTGCACAATATGTATTTTTGCCCATATACAAATAGGATAGAATGATGTAGATAGCTAGAAAAAATGTCTCATTTTCTATTCTTTAGAAGCCTTTATTTATAGGCTAGAATATTAGGAGTTACAAGTGTATAAACTAAGCAGAACAATTTATAAGTAGGTTAAAATATGCATTAATATGATCATTACAGCCAAACCTATAAAAATGATCAAAAAATGATATCTAAAATAACAAGTTAAAATTGTAATAACCAAACTTTCCACTCAAATCTCACTCCTTGAAATGCTTGTTAAAGTCTATCCCTATTGTTCGATGACTATTCTACCCTTTTTAGTTTTCATGTAAGTTGGGGGAACAAATGAGATAAGATTGAAATTGCAGGAGTAAAGAGCAATTTCTTAAAATTTGTATGTCTTCCTTAAGAAGGACCTCTCCAACCACTTATGCTACTTTAACCGTTTCACTTTAAGCCTAAATTTCCCTAAACTTTCCTAATCTCTCTCAAACTTTTCTTTGTTGCAATTTCAAATTATAGGCAAAAATAAGGTAATCACGTGAAACTAAAGGTGAATTAAACCTAAGATTACAACTTATTAGGTAAATTACTGGTTAATTTTATGTGTGGCTTTGATAGGTAGGGTATCATGGTTTAGTTTGAGTATTTGTAGTTGTTCAATTCTTGTTATTAATGAATAATTCTTTCTATCAAATGTTCCCTACTTTATCCATCCATGATTTTGTGTTTAAAAACAGTTTTTAAACATGAGATTTATGGGTACTTAGATTTGGGGAATTTGCTGGTTGCACGAATTTTGCATGTTCCTAGTGTTTAAGCCTAGGGTTTTGGTATTTAATCACACTTTCACTTGTCTAGAACTTCCACAACTTATTCATACATATTTTAAAACTTTTTTGTATGCATTTGGAGTGATTTTCTTTACCATCAAATTGAGCTGGTTCATGGTTTTGTTGGAGTGACCAGCTAGCTTGTTCATAGTCACCAGCTAGTTTGTTCATGTTTTGCTTACATTTTGATCCTATATTGTACCTTAATGTCTACTCTATTGAGTTGTGTTAACCTTCCATGGTTATAGGTCAAAGAACTGGGCTTTCCATCCAATTTAATTTAGGGTTCCGAAGTGGTAAATCACAAGGTAAGTAGATTCTTACATCTATTTATTGAATGTATTGTATATGACTGGATGTGCAGCCATGTATAATTTAAGATTAAGGTAAGTGTGGCTAGTTTTATAAAGGTTCATATGTTGAAAATGCAAGTCATGCTTAATTAAGCAGTATACAATGTATAATGTTGTTTTGTGTTCTATTTTGATTGAATAAATGCCAAAGTAAGCTCAATAGGTCACATAAGTGGACCTGGTTTTATTATATGTTATACAATGATGAGATACTCAAATTTGCTAAATGATCAATGAAATGACTTTGCATGCCAATCTATTAGGTTGACAAAGATAGTCAGGCTGATAATAGATAGACTTGGATCCAAGGCTGGAATACTTATGTGAATCATGAGCTTAATATTCTTGCAATGCATATTTTGATAACTGACTATAATGTATACACTGAGCACTACATTAATTTTATGCTTCACATGTCAATAATTGGGTTTATGTACTATTTATTGAGCAATATTTTGTTCACCCCGTTTCTTGCACATTGATTTTGTTTTGTAGTCTAAGACCAGTTTGAGGTGTTTGTTCGAGCAAGGAAGGGATTTTGTTATGGATTCTGGCTATTGGAGTTAAAGTGTGTTTGGCTTTGTAGTGTGAGATCCTTTTCCTTTTGGTTGGCCTATGTGCCAGCATTCTTGTTTAGGGTTTGTGTGATGTACGGATCCTTAGTTTACTGCTTGTCATAACCGATTTTCCATTTGTATATAAGTGTGCGATATTTTGTGTATGGTGCTTATGTTCTTGTGTTCATGAATTTGCATATTTGGTCCCCAATTGTGGCATGTCATTGCTCAGTTCTAGGGCATGACAAAAATAGCAACCTAAACATAATAAACAAAACTAAACCAAAACTAACTCTAATTGCTAGAGTTATCCCACTCCAACTAAACATTTGCTAGTCCCGAGCAAGAAAAGAACAACAAATAACACTAAAAAAAAAAACACGCTACTCCTCAACTCCATATAATTTGTGAAAATGATCGTAACACCTATGGATAAGCAATGGGTGAAAAATCATTCAAGTGTGCAAAAAAATTTGACTACTAATCCGTCCCATTATAAAAATATTAACAATAGTCATAAAAACAATCATTAAGTTAATCATACTTATCCAGACTAGCATACATTGACAATGCTCAACAAGGGACACAAAACCAAAAAGTAATGCTTCATACCTACTTAACTAGTATAGACTAGCTCAAATTCAATCTTTTCGTGTTGTTTGCCCATATGATTTATTGTTATTATTCTTAGTTCTTTGTCTTTTTGAATCAATTTTTGGTCATGTTTAGAAATTGATATTTAAATATTAGTCAAGAATAATACCCACCATGATTTGTTTATGTTCATAATGGGAGATTCATCATGAATGAGTTGTGTTGTTTGTTTAGAGGCTTGAAAGAGTACTAATAGTCTAAGTTTCCAAAGATTTTGATATTCTAATTCTACTTGCCTAGATTAATTCTGAAAAGAGTTCTTCAAAAGTAACTCTCTAATTGGAATAATTATTAGTCTGAGGAAGTTCGATACAAATTAGGAAACTTTTCCATCTTATGTACATCCTGATTGATTCTTGTTTGATTTAAGTCTCATGGTTATGTTAATTATATGAAGTCAATTTCCTATCATCCTTAGTTTCCTTAGTTTCTTGTTCTTGTGTCTTGTTCATACTTCTATTTACTTAATTGCTTTACTTTTAGCTAATTTAGTTAGATAATCTATTTCTCGCTCTGATTTCTCAGATAAAGCCATAGTCTTGTGATTATTTGTATTTATTTGGTCTTTCACATGGGAAATGATACTTTACTCAGAACACTTTATTACTTGCTTGACTAGTTCACTTGCTAGTGTAATTAGCATGCACCATGGATCTCTTATGTAGTGACATACATATGAAACTTAAATTTTTAAAATCATCTAGGCCTTCTTTAAACTACTTGAGTCCAATTGTCTACCCTATTTGAAATTCTATCCCTAGTGTCTTCGTTTGCTGAAACAAGCTTACTAGCCTTTGATTTTCTTGTTTGAGCCACATAATAAAAATGAACCATAAAGGATTCTCTGGCGGTATCACTAGTTGCCTTGGTGCTCTCTCTTGAGTCATGCTCAATTCTACTTTTCTTCTTGTTGTCGTAGCACTATTATTTGGTGCTAAAGGGTTCTTTTGATTTCTATATCAAAAGCTACAGCACTGCGAGCAGAGCATATAATATACAAAGTACTCAAGAAACAAGATTACAGCACAATATTCAAAACATAACCATAGTGAAAATTTAAACAGAGAAACAATCTCGCAAAAGAATAATTATGCTAAAATAAGAAAATAAAAAGAAAGAAAAAGGTCTAAAGTAGGAATCTTCTTGGCTTTCAAAATTGCCTATGGTAATATTCTTCCCAGCAATGGTGCTAATTACTAGATGCGTGGTGAAAAAGTTAATTTATCCTACTCAAAATTCCAACTAATTTCACAAGTGTACGGTATCAATGTAGTATAATGAATAAGGGTACATTCCCACAAGGAAAAATACTCTGCAAAGACTACTAATCAAGATTGGAAATGATTTGATTAAAAAGGCTAGAATGCGTGGAAAATTAAAATTAATGTAACTAAAATTAAATAGAATAAATTATCAAATGTTAAGAAAATTAGTCAGATACCAAACTATCAATTTTCCGAATATGCTTAATGCACCAATCGATTAACTCAATTGCATAATTACAGAGATTTAGTTCACAATTATCAACTCAACCCTGATCCCTTGTGATGAAGAGTCCTATCAACTTAATTGTTCTTTAGGGAAAAATTACTTTCGGGCCTAGTCCCAATTAAATCAAGTAGCAGGTATATGGAATTATCGAGAATCATCCAGAAACTCACATTATACATGAACATGAATCATCTAATCTACTAACTATCACTAATCTATGGTAGAGGGTCGACTCTTGTATTGCCTCGGCCAATCTACCCAAAATTAGAGTAAGCTACTTTCTAGAATTATCTCATTTGTGATAAATCAATGCTCATAAGTGCAATTGATTCAACTGATGGCTAATTAAGTCGATTAATCGAAAAATTACATCATATGTATCTACCCTAATGAAATTAGTTCATGCTTGAAAGAATAAATGCGCAGAGAATAACAATAACGCAAGAAAATGAAATATCCATTAAACTAGGGTTCAATAATGTGGATTGCAGAAAACTACTTACAATAAAGAAAAAATTAAATTTCCTATGCAATTGAAAGAAAATACTGGAAATTATTCTAAACTAAAAATTTGGAATTCATTGATCTTGTCTTTAACAAAAGTGAAAACTAAAACTAAGAACTGTGCAATGGAATAAAACTAAAGAGAGTTGAATAGCATCGTAAATTACTCTTAAAACTAACTACTAGTAAAGAATAGTCATCTCCTCTTAAGACTAGGAGATCTTTATTTATTTCCTACTCAACTACCAAAAATTAGGAGGCTTTCTAATCAGATAAAACTGTCAAAATGAAGGTCCATTACAGCCAAGTGAAAGACTAAAATCTTGCCATAACAAAAAGTTTCCAAAATTTTACTTCTCGGCTTGGTTCGTCACAACAAATGATTTACTATTGGAGAGGTTTATCGTGGTAAAGTTTGCTTCTGACTCTAGTTCTAGGTGGTTCGCCATGGCGAACAAGATTGCTTAGTGACCTTCGCCATGACGAACTATGGTTGTTCCTAGTTCGCAAAAATCAACTTCTCCACTTGAAATTTGATTTCCAACTTGATCATCTTTCCTTCTCTTTGCATGGAAACAGAAATAACCATAAACAACTAATTAAGACTCAATTTACCACTAAAAACACATAAACTAACCAAATTAGACTTTTGACACTGTCTCTTATCACGAAAACACAATAATAATGACTCAAAACTACAAAAATTAAGTATAAAAGAATATAATAATACATTAATTCTGAGATTATCAAACTTCTCCCAACATAGCCTTTTGTTCGTCCCGAGCAAAAGAACAAGACTAATAAACAGATCAAACAAACAAGTGCACAACAAACTCTAGTTGAACTGTATCAGTAACAGTGAAATCATTGAGCATAAAAGTTAGATTAGTCCAATGCATAAGAGTGTTTGCCCAATGATCCCACAATGATCATAAAAATGATATGCTCTCACACTAACAAGAAAAAGTAGGAAGCAGAATTGTTTACTTTGCCAATCTTGATAGTTTACATCCACAAAGTTCAGCCATATGAGAACATAGTTGGACACAATGTGAACTAATCCAGACGAAGAATCAAATAGGATTTAGAGGCCTGTAATGAAGGTTAAGGGACAATGTATGATAAATATAGGTAAAGTGCCTAAAATCACCTTAGTCGGATCATAATCCAGCTTTATACCACATTTCCATAACTATAATCAGTACCATCACAACTTGCCACAATAGGAATTCACAATTACAACATGTACTTAAATGAAGTAGCTAATGTTATCGTAGCTACATTATTAATTCAGAGATAATATTCCTCTTATTCTTTAGCAATATTAATATTTTTTTATTTTTTATTATATATATATTATTTTTCATTTTTTTAAACAACAATATCACACATACATAAACATCACTTGTCTTCTCATTTATTCACCAAAACAAAATCATCATAATAATGCCAACGAAGGTGTTGGAAAAAAGAGAAGTAAAACATTATAAAGGTAAACTGGCTAATCAGGCGGTTAAATGAATGAAAATAGGCTAATTAAGCTCAAAGGGGACACTTGGGATAACATTTAATCAGGTAGGCAATTTGGCTTAAATAGTCCAAAGAAAATGCCTAAATCATTTCTAAAGTCCAAATGATGCTCCTATCTTTCACATATAGGACTCCTCAACCCACTATCTCAAACAAATCCAAGTTTCTGTAACCCATCAAGATTATCACTCAAAGAATTTAACTATGCTCTCACCCATTCACATCACACGTAGGCATGTATATATTGGTGATAGCATTTTCATGAATCAATGGGGTCACAACTCAAAAACTCCTCTATGCAAGTAAACTTACCAATTCAATTAAATTACTCATCATTCACTATCAAAGATACAAGACGCATAGAGTTACTTTGTGCACTTCAACACCAAATATTAAATGCAAAATAGTCACAACAACATATCTATAGACGCAAAATATATAGATAAATAGACATAAACAACTAAACTAGACACTACTAATTTATCCAAACTTAGAAATAAAACACAACCCAAAACATAACACAAAAACACCATCAAAATAACAATTAACATAAGAAAACCACCTCCAATCCCTTTAAACTTGAACTAAGTATTGTTCCCAATGGTTGCCAAGATGGTAAAAACATAGTTGAAAATACTTAAAGTAAGTAAATTGTTTAGAGCAAAAAAAAAAAAACTCCTCAAGCAGTCCTAGATGGCTCAATTTCATCTTCCTTCTCAGAGTTAGATTCATCCTCATCATCATTGTCTTCATCAGATCCCACCTCTTCATCTTGCGGGCCATAGCACTAATGTTCAGCTTATGTGGCTCCGCAGGCTACTCACTCATGTTAAATGTTTGCAAATTGTTTGTCATGTGAGTAATGATGTGAAGCTTCCGATGAATTGCATCCAAACTCTTGCTACAGTAGGTTAGGAGTTTTCGGACTCATTTTTAGTGCAAGGGCGGTATGTGTATTCAGGATTATCTGGTATAGATGGGACCCAGAGGTTTTGTGTAGCTTCTTGCGCTTCTTAGGGTTGCCTTTGTTGCACAGCTATCCAATCTTGAATTGCTTTGTTATGCCTTTTGAGGGTGGTTTGAATCCATGGACTCGTAATGGGCTTGTCAGTTAGGATGTTGTACCCATTCTTGAGAGAAATACCTACATTGGAACTTAAATAGGTGATTAATTTTGGAATAATTAACCCAATATAGTTCTTGTTCCCATTGCATAGAATTTCTTGTTGGATTTCAAAACCAATGTCAACGGTCATTTTCTTCATCAGTGCATAAACCAACAATGCTCGATCTCTAGTAACTTTTCTCCAGCTCAAATTAGTAATCGACACAATGCGAGAAGTGACAAAATAGTACCAGATAAGAGCATGAATGGAAAGAAAAGTTTTATTAAATTGTCAGGATTTACCACCATGGAAAACATCCCATGTAGCCATACCTGGTGGAATCTTTTCATCACACAACTCATGACAGATCATGTCAGTTCTCAAAGACTTGAGCATATTCACTATTTTCAATATTAGGAAGCTGATAATGAGCATTAATAATTTCTTCACGAAAATTCAAAGGCTTTTTCTGAACCGCAACAACTGTACCAAAAATTTTATAGGAATTAGTAATAAACTCTTGGAGAAGAATCTCACTGCCCGCATTTTCTAGTAAAATTTTAAAAGTACCCCATTCCCTACTAGCTAGTTCATCATTAAAGTCACTCCTCATATCCTGTGCTTCACGATCATCGGCAATGTTATCTGGAGGAATAGTGAACATGAAACCTCTTTACTGACAAGGTTTGCTAATCCTAGCCTACTTCTCATTATAATCATACACATTTACTGACAAGGTTTGCTAATCCTAGCCTACTTCTCATCATACACATTTACTGACAAGGTTTGCTAATCCTAGCCTACTTCTCATCATACACATTTTTGACCCATAGACTAAGAAATCTATTACGATCATATTTAACCAGAGGTGTGTGTGTCCGAGCCACTAGCTTCATCCAGTGGAAGACGTTTTTCATTTTTTAGCCATGGCAATTCAATGAGTAGAAGTAAAATAATAGAATTGACAAAATAGATTCCACACAAAATTACCTAAATAACTAATATGAAAACCACAATAATTATTAATAATTTTGCATAAAAATAATTCAAATAAATGTACTCAAAATGTTTGACTATAGGGACTGTCCAATCTCAAAAGAGTGTAGGAACGATCTTACCTGTCAAAGGATAACCAAAATTTGAACTTGGATGAAGAACTTTATTCCCTTGAAAGTTGAAAAGATCCCACATTTGCCTTGAAATTTCTTGATAGATGATGATGAGGCCTAGTTGGAGGATTTTCGTGATAGGTAATGGTGGTTTGGAAAAAGATTATGAAGATTCTTGGTGAAGAGAGAAGATTTATAAAAATTGTGGTAGATTTGGAGTGGGATTTGGGTTTTGGTGTTGCAGAAGAAAAATCAAAGGAAGAAGGAAGAGGGAGAGTTCGAATTGAAAAAGGAAAGACGAAAAAGGGTTTAAAGAGGAAAAGGAGGAAAAAGAAATGGAATGGGGTGAAAAAATGGTGATTTGCTGTTGTTTAAGAGAAATAAGGGGAGAAAGTTCCAGCTAAGGTAATTTTAAAAAATGGGTACCTAATCTAGGTCATTTGCCCACGGCAAATGGTATGCTTAAATTAGTTTCCTACGATGAACTTTTCCTCTAGTTTTGAATTTTGCCCATGGTTACTTCTCCGCGGTGAAGTTTGCCATTGGAAAAACAAATTAAGTGAGTTCGCGGCAAACCAAAAGATGCAACAAATCTAGGGTTTTTTCATTTTTTGGATATTTCCCATATGCTGAAACTTTGTGTTCCTTTACCTGCAATTAACAAAACGAGAACATTCAATAGTAATTTAGAAAAAGAACTAAATAAGAAGAAAAAGAAAATAATTTAAAACTCCTGAGTTGCCTCCCAAGTATCGTTTCTTTAGAGTCAATAGTTTGACTTTCATTTCTGATCATGCCATTGGGATTGTTTCATATCCCTCTTCCATTTCTTTTCCATGGTGTAACTTGAGTTGATCACCATTGGCCTTGAATATGGAATCCTTACTCTTAATCTCGATCACTTCATAAGGAATTTCTTGTACTATCTCGTATGGTCCATTCCACAAGGATTTAAGTTTCCTAGAAATAAATTAAATTGAGAATTATAGATTAACACTTTGTCGCCTGCATGGAATTCCTTGTATAGAATGTTCATGTCATGTCACTTTTTGGTTGTCTCCTTATAAAGTCTTGCATTATTATAGGCTTCTCCTTGAAATTTCTCTAATGCACAATGTTCCAATAACCTCTTTTTACCAGCAACTTTGTAGTCAAAATTATGGGTCTTCATTGCTCAAAATGCCTGTGCTCCTATTCAACTACTAGGTGGCATGCCTTCCGAGCACTAACCTATAAGGGGATGTACCAATAGGAGTCTTGAATGTCGTCCTGTATGCCTATAATGTATCACCTAGCTTGTGAAACCAACCTTTGTAAGAAACATTGACTATTTTCTCCAAAATTCTTTTCAACTATCGATATGATACTTTGGCTTGTCCAGAGGTTTGGGAATGATAAAGTACTAAGACTTTATGAGCCACCCATACTTTGACAATAGAGATTCAAGTTGAACATTTTTGAAATGTGAGCCTCCATCATTGATAATGGCTCTTGGAACTCCAAATCTTAAGAAGATATTGAGCTTTACGAACTTGGTAACTACTCAGACATCATTAATCGGTAATGTAATACCCCGGGCCTAGGCTGGCCCAATAACTTCTAGGCTACTAACAACTTGGCTTATTAAGTATTTTGAATTGAAACCGTTGTTTCTGGTCAAAGGTTATTGGGCTAGGCTAGGCTTAGGGTGTTACAGGTAAAGTTTCTGCTTCTATCTATTTGGAGATATAATCCACAGCGACTAAGTTGTATTTATTGAAAAAATAATTGGGAATGGACGTATGTAGTCAATGGCCCATACATCAAACAACTCAACTTCATGTATACTATTGAGAGGCATTTTATCCTTCTTAAATATATTCCCTGATCATTCACAAGCATCACATTGCTCCACAAATATTCTAGTGGCTTGGAATAGCTTGGGTCAATTTAGCCCACACTGAAGGATCTTTCCAGCTGTGCATTAATTTTTATAGTGCCCTCCTACTGGAGAAGAGTGATACATTCTCAATACATTCTCCAAGTCTTCCTCAGGCACACATTTTAGAATCACTTGGCCTCCACATTTCTTGTAAAAATATGGCTCATCCTGAAAGTGAAATTTCAAATCATAAAAGAATTTCACTTTTTGATTATAATCCAGCGCTGGTGGAAGGATTTTTTCTACCAAATAATTTGCCAAATCAGTATGGCAAAAGGTTGCACAACTGCCATCAGTCATTCTTCTAGAAATTCCTCCCTTATTGGTAGTGGTCGCTCTAATCTGGATAAGTGGTTGGCCACTGTATTTTCAACACCTTTCTTGTCAATCACCTCCCAATCAAATTCCTATAACAACAAAATCCAATGAATCAATCATGGTTTGGCATCTTGTTTAGATAACAGATATTTCAATGCAACATGATCTGTATATACAATCACTTTAGAACCTATTATCCAGTAAAAGCGAAATTTGTTAAAGGCAAAGATTAAAACTTAGTGGTTGAGTATTTAATCTAATCTTCATTTAAAGTCTTACTAGCATAATAAACAATATGAAGAACTTTGCCCTTTTTCTGACAAAGGACTGCATCCATAACATAATCACTTGCATCACATAACAATTCAAAAGGTATAGACTAGTCAGGTGATACAATCACGGGTACTGTTACTAGTTAGTCTCTCTCTTGAGAACTTCAAATGCATGAAGACATTTTTCATTGAAGTTAAATATCGCATCCTTTTGCAACAATTCATACAGAGGCTTAAAAATAAGAAAAAAAAATCTTTTATGAAACGCCGACAAAAACTAGCATGTCTCAAAGAAACTTCTTATTCCTTTGATATTCCTGGGCGGAGGTAGTTTTTGAGTTACTTCAACCTTGGCTTTATCTACCTCTATATCTTAGCAGATATTTTATGCCCAAAAACAATTCCTTCCTATACCATAAAATGACACTTTTCCCGATTCAATGCAAGATTAATGTCTTCACATTGTTGAAGAACTAAATTTAGATTATGCAAACAATTATCCAATGAGGTTCGAAACACAAAAATATCATCCATAAAATCTTAATTACACTTTGCAATCATGTCATAGAACATAGCAAATATACATCTTTGAAACATTCCTGGTGCATTACAAAGACCCAAAGACATTCTTTTATATGTAAAAGTACCAAAGGGACAATAGTGAAAGTTATCTTTTCGTGGTCTTCTGGGGATATAGCAATTTAAAAATACCCAAATATCCATCTAAAAAGCAATAAAAACTATGGCTAGCTAAACATTGTAGCATTTGATCAATGAAAGGAAGGAAAAAGTGGTCTTTCCGGGTGCTCTCATTTAATTTCCTATAATCAATATAGACTTGCTATCCGATGACTATCTAGAAGGAATTAAATCATTATTATCATCTAAAATCATAGTCATTCTTCCTTTCCAAGAACTACTTAAGTCAGACTGACCCACTTACTATCATAGATTGCATAAATTACACTAGCATCTAAAAATTTCATTACTTCTTTACAACTTCTTTCAAAGATGTATTTAATCCACGTTGGGGTTGTCTGGATGGTTTGTAAGTATCTATCATCAGAATCATATGCATGCAGATAGTAGGGTTAATCTCTTTTATTTCACTTAAACTCCAAGTAATGGTAGATTTATGCTTCTATAAAACATCTAACAACTTTTGTAGTTAGAAGTGCAATTATTCATCAGACAAGTATGCACTTACAATGACAAGCAAAGTATCATTTCTCTCCTAAAAATGCATACTTCAAACAAGATGGAAGTGGTTTCAGCCTTGGGGGATTTGTTGGTTTGATATTCCCTTTACCTTACTCCTCTTGTGGTGTTGTCTCCATTTTTGGAGGATTTGCCTTTAGCATCCTTAAACAAGCGTTTGTTACCTCATCATGTCTTTCTACATCTCATCCTTGTATTGGGGCCTTCTCCATAGGAAGTGTAATTTGGTTCTTGCAAAATTCATTAGAAAGTGTATCAACTAAATCAATCATCATAGCATTATCATAAGTAGAACGAAATTTAAAGGAATTGAAAATAGAAAAATTAACAATCTGATTATTGACTCTCAATTGCAATTTTTCCTCTTACACATCAATACGTGCTCTTTCTTTTGCTAGGAAAGGCCTTCCAAGGATTAATGGCGTGTCTTTGTCTTCCTCCATGTCTAACATCACAAAATATCTGTTGGGAAATGACATTTATCTACTTTAACTAGAATATCCTTCATTATCCCTGTGGGATATTTGATGCTTTTATATACCAACTGGAGTGAAACATTTGTCAACTTAAACTCCTTGCCATTCAATCTATGGTAAATAGACAGTGGTATCAAATTAATTAATGCCCCCAAGTCGCAAAGTGCTTTCTGGAATTTCAACCCCATTAACTGTTCATGGAATGAAAAATTAGCCTAGGTATCTCATCTTTGGAGGTAACTACTTTTGGATAACAATACTACTTCCCTCTGTCAAGTACAAAATTTCATCACCTAGTAGCTTCTTCTTATTTGAAAGTATTTGCTTCATAATTATGGCATTGCTAGCATCTTCTCAAGAGACTCTATAAGTGGAATGTTGATTTCCATTTTTTTGAGAATTTCCAAAAATCTCTTGAATTTTCTGTCTTCTTCTTTGGTTTTCAGCCGATTAAGAAATAGAATCCTAATTGGTGGGTCTGATGGCTGAACAGAAGGTAAGGTTTACTATTAGGCTTTCTTTTTGGAGGACCCAAATACTTTTCTTACACCTGCTCATCCTTCTTTTCTTCACCACCCTTGACTTTCCCAGCACCGACTGCTTTTCTGCTTTGCAATGTAATAGCCTTTACCTTTTTCCTTAGGTTGGGAACGACATCACTAGGTAATGTTCTCATCGGTCTTTCTACCATTATCGTTGCAATTTGTCTAACTTGGGTCCCAAATTTCTTCTTGAAGCCTCCTTATTATCCAATCTACCGGTAGTGGACTGTGCAAAATGATTCACCGAGTGTCTAATTTGCTAAATTTCTAATTAATTAGATTTGATTGAATTGTTTTTTAGGTTAATATTTGTTGAGTCTATAAAACAGAGTATTTTAATATACTTTTAGCTTGGCTTTTGTTCGAATTCGAGAGTTTTAGTTTATTAAGTTGAAGTATTTTCATATTTTTGCACCCTGAGTCCATAAAATGTGTTTTTATTTTTTTATGTTAAAAAAGTATGCATTTATGCCCTTAAAATGTGTTTTTGTAAGTTTTATATGCAATGGATGTCAAGCGCAGCAAAAACGGAGTAAAATGGAGTAAAAATAGAGCAAGATCAAGCATCCCAAGCTCGAGCTGAGAGCTACCGGTGCCCAAAGCTTTGGGTGGGGCACCTAGCCTCTAGAGCCTAGGTACTGCCAGCACCCAAGAGCTTAGAAATGGCGTACAGAACTCTACACTATCTATTTTTGATGAATTTTTATGTTCTGACCCTAGGTTTTAGAAATTTTTTATCCATGTTTATGTAAACCCTACTTTGCACTATATAAGGATCATATTAGATCAAACCTAGATATATTAGAACATAGAAAAAGTGGGAGAGTAGATAGAATTCATCAGACAACTGCTTTCAAGAAAATCAATACAAAATAAGTCGGTAATAAAGAAAGCAAAGAAGAAGAAGAGAAGATTCAACTTGACAACCCTCATTTTTTATTCTCTTCCTTATTCTTTTGTATTTATGATGCTATGCTTAATCACCATTATAATTGACTCTTCTGTCAACCCAATTAATCTGATAATGCACTAAATCCTAAATCTAGGGTTTCATTCATAACTTGCCATGAATCTTAGTTTATTTGATTGTTTCATTCATGATCATGATCTTACATTTGATTTGCTTAATTAGATGATGTTAAATGCATTTATAAGCCTGATCAACCTAGAAATTGATTTATAACCCTAATTCAAAATCGAAAAAAAAGAGTTTTAAGGTAAGGAATTAGTCTAATTAACCTTTGTTCAGAAGTTCTATTGGGAAGGAGGGACATTTGTGAATACGGATCGAAAGATACCTATTCATCTTAGGTAGTCCTATAGAGTGCTCATTCAGGCATTAAGCTTGCCTCGAATTCACATAGAAATATAGTGAGTTGACTCGGTTTAGTAGATATGTGAGAGAAGTAGAAAGATAACTCACAATTAGATGCGACTCTAGACTAGTAAATATCATAAGTGAATCAAGAATTGATCAGAACGATTATAAATGGATTAATTGAGGGGATTGGTAAGGGACGAATATACCCTAGATAACTTAATTATCGATTTCTCCACTATTTACTTGAATTATTGTTTTGTTCTTATTTTGTGTTTTATTATTTTTCATTCCATTATTTCTTAGTTTAGATATGATCAAAAATGTGAAGTTTAGGTTTTTAATAGAGTATTAGCATAGTTTCTGTGGGAACAATATTCTACTCATCATTATATTGCTTGTTCAATATGTGTACTTGCGTATTTCGTGAGTCATGTCTAGTAACAATTAATCAAACTACGAACAAGTTTTGGTGCCATTGCCAGGGACTTAGTTCAAAAATGTATAATCTATTAACATCTAAATAAGTACCAAAATTCTAGTCTAAATATAATTTAATTTATTTTTTTGTTTTTGTATCAAAATATTTTTTTTATCATGTATAAACATTCGTATTCGTGGTCAATTGAGGAAACTTCTCATGCTTATATTGATAACTCTGCACACAGAATTGGAATTTAGTTAGAAGCATTACATAGGATGGTTGACAATTTCTTAAAACTACCAAATGGCTATAATATTCATGGTGGCAGTCAGAGTATCTATGAATATTATTTCGGTAACACCTATAGTTTTCCTTATGATTATGCTAATCATTCAAATTCCTTCAACAAGTGTGTATATTTGTATAATGATATATATAATCCTAGTTGGGGAGAGTATTCAGACTACCCATGCTACCCATATCAATAGTACTACTCAAATACACCTAATGATACATCCAAAAGATGCATGGTCTTGTGTGGAAGAAAAGTCCAACCTTGAGGAGATGATTACAATATATTTTGAATCAATGGAGACAAGATTGAGGTCTAAATGAGACATTACGTATTCATGATGAGGCAATATGTAGTTTGGGGGAGAAAATCTGAACAACTTGTTGCTGCAACATTAGAAATGTCACTAAGGATACCATCATTCAGTGACGATATCGTAGGAGAGAAAGTAGGGACTTCAGTCAAGGAACAACCTTTAGAGCCAATCACAAGTGGTAATTCATGCAATGAAGTTCATGAGAAGGGCAATTTTGAAAATCTATTTAGGGCACGACATCAAGGAATGCAAGATAAATTAATTTTATGATGTTGATGTTTCTATTGTTGACAAATTCGCTACTGTTTATAATTTGGAAGATACTTTACCTCTACCGGTATTTCAAGAGTCATACTTTGCCAAGGAAGTTGTGGTGACCACATGAAGCTATAGTTTGTCGAGAAGATGCCTCATATATTGTAGGGTGTACTGCATTGGAATACCATGGGAATGTTAAACAAACACTTGAGCATGGATATGACTACTCGAAGAAAGCAAAGCCACCTTGACTTTGTTTTGGTGCTTCCCAATAGACGACGGGTGCACATTATTTAAAAATTCCTAAACCACGTTGGCATTATAAGGGGAGTATTCTACGTCTTTAAAATTTCTTGTTCTTTTATTTTTTTTTGGTTGTGTTTTGGCATGAGTCATAAGCACATTTCTGCTATTTTTAGTTTTTATTCTGTCAAGGATTTATGGTGTTGTGCTGTATTTGTTTTTCTTTAGTTTTTTGCGTGATTTTAATTTTTTTTATTTAATTTCCAAGTCTTACCATATCTTGTTTATAGACTAACATAAGTTAATTTAAGATTTTTTGGTCTTAAATGATGCTTGGATGGAGTTTATGAAGAAAAATTTGAGCTGCACACGTCAAACGGTCCAAAAATGGACCAGAGTAGTGAAAAGGCACGTGGTAAGGTGTCGAAGCCCACAGGCTTGGGAGGCGTGCCTAAGCCTTGTCCAAATGCTCCCCTTTCTTCCCCTACCCTTCAAAACTCTTTCAAAACATCCCCAAACCCTTCCCTCCTTCTTGTGGTGCCCCAATTAGATCTTTAAACCTTAAGACCCAATTGAGCACCTGCCTAGCTCTCGCCAGGACTGGGTAATAAAATCTCACTTATAAATCCAGATTGGAAATTCAAATTAGGCTATACATATATTTTGAAAACAAACTTTAGTATTTAATACATGCCATTCGGCTACCAAAGCGTAATACAACTTCTATACTAGTACAAAACTTACAATCCGTCAACTACAAACTAGGATTTGTATACATTATGCTACTAACTATATCAATGTAAACAACTAAGGACAGCAAGGAAACTTCTCATTAATTGTATGTTTTTCTCACAAGATCCTTGACTCTGTAAGGAAAAACAAATTTCAAAATATTATGAGCTTACGCTCGGTGAGGTCCAACATTCAAATATAGTTTCATGTATTTTTAAGTAAAATATTCTAAGGCAGCATAGTAATAAATAAACACATATGGAGCAAAGTAGAATTCACATAGAGGTGGATACGGTTGGCCTCGAATTGAGACCATGTCTCTTGTTCGCCAAGCTAATAAATGGGCTCCATGTTCGAATAAAGTTCCTCCAAATAATACATCTCCAGCCATAACTCCAAGTGGCCACAATAAGATTGGTAAACACGAAAGTACCATGACAAAAGAAAATAACATGCCCAAAACACTGACAATTGTCCCATCCAAGGTGTATGGGCTGCAAAGCCATAGTAGGTAAACCGTTTTGACCAAGTCTATTATCGGCTCGACGTGTCTAACCCACATATGGAAAGGGCCCAGTTCCTCTCAGTGCGATAAAGTACACAACTAGAATTACATCATGCACAAGTAAATTTTACACAAATGGATTAACCATGTTCATGAAGTTCATTGTATATATATGACTCACGTAATCAATTAACACATAAAGTCATCAAAATTCCAGCCATGGCATTAAGTTCATTATAGACATTCTTATTAAAATTAAAACTAAGAACACCCACCGTTTGGTAGTAGTTTGCGCGAGAATGTCCTTTTCTATTCCTTAACCAGTTCGATTATCCATATGGACTCAATTTAGGTTATTTTTCTCACGGAAATTAAGAAATAAAAGAACATATACCCAAATTATGCCATGATGTAGCATATTATACACAAATATGTTCAGATCGGAGGAGGGTGATTTTTTTTTTTTCAAAAAAAATCCTTTTTGGATGGGCTTCTATTAAAAAAAAAAAAGAGTGGCATTTATAATTGCTCGAGTAAGTTCATCCTCCAAACTTTAAGAACTACACGATTTCTTGCTAAAGTATGATAAAATTCTCTAGTTTGTTGTGTTCTTGTTCATGTGATTAACTTAAGCAATTTTTTTCAGGATTAACAAAATTTTAGATTGAGGTGTGGTAACTCTAGTCATTAGAGTTATTTTTTTCATTCACTTTTGATCTAAATTTGTGTAAGTCTCGGGGAAAAAACTTTAAAAAAAATTACAGGAGAAATTAGAATTGTAATACGATTTTTGTTATTTTTTATATTTTTGTGAGTTGGTGATTTTAGTATTTTAAACTTTCTTTTATAGTTATTTATTATTTTTTAATCATGCTTAGTAAGTTGATGCGGTTTAAGACGAGTTCGGGTTAGAAAACATGATAGTCAGAGAGCTGCGATCTATGATGGCAGCAATGTTTTTTGGAATAAAAATTTCATTTTTTAGTATGCTAGTTTCGGATTCCTACCAAATTTTAAATGTATGCTCTCCTGTATGTGCATATCTTAAAAGGGTTTCTAAATCAGTTTAGCTCTAATTTAGCATACTTCATATCGTAAGCTTAGTTCCTGTAGTAGAAAACCTAAGGAACCTTGAAGGTTTATTCAAGGAGAAAGTTAATCTTCATTCGAGAGGAGCAAAGAGACGATCTTCTTCAAGAACCTTCTACTTGCTAATGTTTGTTTGCTTTACTTTTCTTTGTTTAGACTTCATGATGTTTTGTTAAATCAATTTTGTATTTATTTTCAATTTTATTGAGTAGTTTCCATTATTAGGGACTGATATAGCCAAACTTTACATCTCATAAGTACACTGATTTGAATTATGTTCCAACTAGTGGTTTCTAATAAGAGTACGAATTATTATTTTTCATGCTTTTTTTTTTCATTTAATTAGGGATTTAGATCTAAGATCAAGCATCCAAAAGGAAATTTTAATTATTTTTGAATTGTTAGACAAAGCTAATGGCTTGTGAATTTCTGTCAACAATAATGATTGCCGTAACTTGTTTATGATAATTTATGAAGGACAAATCCTATAGAAGTTGTGCAGTCCATTTAATTTCTGTAAAAGAACAACCAACATTTTAAGGCTCCAGCGATCATAATTGTTCTCAATTGAAATGGCTGAGAATAACTCTGAAAAGATTTATTTGAAATAATATAATTTGAAAAATTTTATAGTTCCTTTAGTGTTTTTAAGTGAACCATTTCCTCAAAAATAATAATAATAATAATAAAATAAAATCCAATGTTAATTTGCAACATCACTTAATAAGAATAAGGGTTACCACATGATAATATTTCTGTAACCTACTTGATAACCTGATACAATAGGTTACATACTTAATTTTATTAGTATTAATTTTTTTCTTATTAAATACTTCTTATTTCAAAAAAAAAAAATTAAATATTTCATCTCATGGTGTCAAAATAATATGTGAAAGGTGGCCACTTTTTATATATACAAATCTTATCCATTATTATGCATAAATTCAATAACGTTAGAGATGAGCTATTATTACCATTAGTGCAAAAAGTAAGACAGAGAGAGAGAGATTAATTTATTGAAAAGCTATATTTTTCTAAGATTAAACAATGATTGCAACAATATTGTTGAAAACAAGAGGAAGTATTATGAGAGGACATATGGTATTATATGAGACATTAAATTAAAATTATTATATGATTATCTGTATCTCTATAAAATAATTTTTGGATCAAACAAAAATTAAGATAGTATCGTGCAATATTAAAAGAAATACTATATATATATATATATATATATATATGTGCAAATTTGTATCGAAAATATAATTCTATAGGTAATTTTTTTAGCTTAGGCAATGAAGAGCAAGAGGTATTCTAATAAATAATGTAAATTCTTTAACAAAATCATTACATTAATATGAAACTAAATTCGGAAATCAAGCATTATTTAAAGGTGAAGAAAAAGTGAAAAGTTAACCGTTTACTTTTCAATTATAAAACAACTACCACAATCGTTCTATTTAAAATAAGATAAAGTAATATGGGAGTTCCATATAGTATCACGTGAAATAAATAAATTAAAGGAATTATTTATACATTCACAAAATAATTTTTGTGATAAAACAAATTTGAAGATAGAACTGTGAAATATAAAAGGAACAAACATAAATATTTTCATATAGCAAGAGGTACTACTATGAAATATAAAAGTAAGTGCTATTAAAAATCCAAACATTAATATTCTCATATAGCAAAAGGTACTACTTGATCCATGGAAAATTCTTACATGAATCTAGTCCACAGTAAGTGGGTTGGACCCTTTGGTTCATATTCATCCACATCACCGTGAAGAAGTTTATTTTTAATGAGTTAGAGTGATGTTGATGAATATGGACTAAGGGGTCCATTTCACCTACCGTGGATCGATTCCATGTAAGAATTTTTCCTTGATCCATTATATCAACTAAATAACTGAATCAGTAAAAATCTGAATAAAGAAACTAAAAATATAAAAAAATAATAAATGAGGAAAAAATTTTATGATACATCATTATTCATAACATCAACCAAGTTATAACACATAACAAAATGGTACTATGTAAGACAAAAAAACTTACTTGCATAATGTAAATGTAATACTATCTAAGATAACTACGACGTACTATCCAATCTTAAATATTTCTAACTTTTAGCATCTGTAAAATATCAGTATCCAATTTGAGGACACAACACACTGAATACCAATGCATCACACCATAAATACAAGGCAATAAAATTGATAAGCTACATTTGCTTCATTCAATATACCATAATGAATGCCTTATTTAATATAATCAGTACACTAAAGGGTCCATATAAAATTTTCTATAAGATAGTTCTATGAAATATTAAAAGAAGTACTGTAAGAGATGTCTCATATAATAAAAGGTACTACATTACTAACTAACTAATTGCATGACATTAAAAAATTGAAAAAAAAAAAAAAACCTAAAAAAACAATAAATGGAGGAAAAAATTACATCATTTCTTTCTAATCATGACATTACAAGGTTACTAGCCAAATTATAACAATTAATAAAATAGTACTCTGCAAGAAAAAGACATGTAATGTGAAAATATTAATATAGTACTATCCGTATAATTGCAATATACTATTTGTTACCTAAATATGATTTTCAAATTTTATCATTCTTTATCACATTTATAATTATGAGATCCTTGTAAAACAAAAATTTCATGATAAAAATAGTACAAACTGTCACTGAAGACTTGAAAATGTGTAGAAAATTTATAATTTAGTGTAATAATACTGTCAAATGTTAAAAAAGTATTCACATGGACAAAAACAATATAAAAAATTATTGTAAAAGGTATTATGTGTAATCTAGTTAACGGTTGTATCATTTATGGTAAAAACTTCTACCCTAATATTTGGTTAATAAATGAAAATAAATAATTTCTATACTATTTAACAAAAAATGTAGGTAGTATGTGTTGAAAAATAATAAGATAAAATAATATGAATCAACTTGTAATGTTATCAATCTTAGTTAAGCATACACAAATTTATATCAAAAACTACTTATATAGGCATATATAATTTGTAAACAATATAAATATTTGATAAAATAGTTACATTAATATGAAATTCAACTCCAAATTAAAAAAAAAAAAAAAAGAAGAAAAAATGAAAAAAATTAAGAGCATATACTTTTATAATTATGAAACAACTACTGTAGCAATACTGTTCAAAATATAGAAAGTATTATGAGAGGTTCAAATAATGTCGTGTGATATCAAATTATATATATCATCTATATATTCACAAAGTAATTTTTGTAGTGAAGTACAAATGAAGATAGTGGTGTGAAATATAAAAATGAGTATTAATTAAAATCTAAATATAAATACTCTCATATAGTAAAAGGTACTATTAGTTGGTTTTGTATTAGGTAAATAATCGGTAAAAAATAAAACAGTTTTAGAAACTATAAAAATATTAATTGGAAAAATAAATGATGTACATATTAATTGTGACTTATCAAAATAATTATATGTAATAAAATAGTATTATGAAATTCAAACATACTTACTGTCAACATGTCAATGCGGTAATATTTAGGACCACAGAGCCGAAATCTTTATGTTGGACAATGCAAAGTGTTGATGCATAAAAATACTATCCAATAGCTCATGGACACGTGACCAGTCTATCAAAACTGTTAAGACCTTCATGGGCCCAATAATTATTCCTAACCCCATTGATCAATCAAACCCATCCTTGAAGAAGTATAAATAGTAATTTGGAAGGTAAAATAAAGGGAGATACTTCATTTTTCTCAACTCCATACTGGTCCAATTCTGGCTTTCATTTCACTCTCAATTCTCTCCCTATCACCAATTCTGACTTGAGCGTCGGAGCTTCCCCGGGAGACATAGCCCCGCCGCTCTTGTATTTGGTTGCAAGTTTCCTAAAACGTAGGTATACCGCACGCAATTTGCCATAGCACAGGAGAATTTGGACAATAAGGACTCGAATCTTATTTTACATTTTGGTGCTCATTTTTTCATGCATCAACATTTGGCGCCGTCTGTGGGAATCCAACAAGAAGCCATTTTTGTGTCTTTACCTATGGCTCCCAGCACGCGCATCACCCACCGCCACAATCTAGATAGAGGGAAAGAGGTTATATCCCAACACCAGTCAAATCGATCAATTAGAGTATTATCGATTGGAGGGGCAAGCTAGGGATCCCGGTCCCCAAGCTAATGAGAAGGTTACAGAGATACAATTGCTAAGGCAAAAAAATGCCATGTTGAGGGAGCTTCTAATGAAACATTAACATGAGCAACAAGGTGGTGAAGGAGAAGAGAATATTCACATAATTCTGGTGGCAATCCCCGGGTTGTCCACTTTAGACGTCATACCCCTTTAAATGACAGACACTCTCGTGCGATTTATAGAGATAACCAAGGAGGAAGGGAAGTAACTCTAGTACTCAGGTCCACCCTACAAGAATATGAAGGTTGGTCCGCCCTGTTTGAATCTAGAAAGGAAGCCTCCTCCAGGCCAAGAGAAGCTAGACCGAGGAGCCCAAGCGAGGCGGCCTCAGTAGCAAGGGAGAGGGGAAGACCTCATGAAAGGGAGCAAGTTTTGGAACGCATACCTAAGAGAGAGGAAGAGCTAAGAAGAAAATTAGAGGAGCTTCAAGCTTGGGTAGATAAGATGGATGACAATGAGGGCATGGTTGCCAGATACAAGTACTCCTTGCCATTCACCAATGAGATTATGCAAGAACCCCTTCCAAGGCATTGGCAAACACCTCATTTTGACTCTTACGATGGAAGTTCGGATCCGTGGGAGCACCTTGATGCGTATCGAGCCAAGATGTGTTTACAAGGAGCTTCAGATGCTATCCTATGCAAAGGATTTCCCGGAACCCTTAAGGACGCAGCTTCGGATTGGTCAAGAGGATATAAAAAAAGGGACATAAGAAGTTTTGATCAATTTGGTTGACCTCTTTTTGAACAAATTTGAGAACCAAAAGAGGATTCCAAAGACAAGGACTCACTTGCTTACTCTTAAGCAATGGCCAGAAGAATCCCTTTTCGATTACGTGGATCGGTTCAAGAAGGAATCCACTGGGATTCAAGGAGCTACGAAAGATATGCAAATCATGGCATTTCAAAGTGGGGTAAAGCCCAGAAAGCTCTCATTTGATCTTAATTTGAGGTCACCCTCTACACTTAATGAACTTTTTCGTAGAGCCAAAGAGTTTGCTCAAGTAGATGAAGGGAAAAAAAAAAAAAAGTCAGAGGGTGAAAGTGGGAAGAAGAGAAAAGCAAATGGAGGAGTTAGCGGAGCAGAACCTTCAAAGAAGGTCAATGTGAGGGATAGTTTATCTATAACTATAACCGTTCCTCATAGGAGGAGTCCCGACCCTCCTAGAGTTTATACCCCGCTCAATACGCAACCTTTAAGCATTTTGGCTATCATAGAGAAAGAACCCTTTGTCAAGTGTGAGAGCCTGGGGCCACGAGGAGTGACCCAGAATGGTGCAACAGGAACAAATGGTGCTATTTCCACAAAGATCATGGACATGAGACTAATGATTGTATTTCTCTCAAAAAATTGATTGAAGACTTGATAAGAAGGGGTTACCTCAAGCAATTCATCCAGGGGATGGATAGAGGAAGACCACCCCTATACCAAGTACAAAACCCCGATAAAGGAGACCGAGATCCGCCTCGAGGAGAAAGAGTAGCGGGGGGTGAAAAACCAAGGTAAAATAATCATTCATACTATCTCTGGGAGGGGCAACAAATGGTGAATCCGCATCATCACGCAAGGCCTATGCTCGATAGATGAACTTGGTCCAATCTAGCATGAAAAAACCTAGATTGTACCAAGACATAATATTCACTGCGGAGGAGGCAGCTCAGGTGATTCACCCTCATAATGATCCTTTGGTAGTGACCTTACCCGTTACAAATTGCAATGAACATTGATTGACAATGGAAGTTCCACAAAAATTTATTTTTTATGAAGCCTTCAAACAAATGAAATTGGAGGAAAAAGACTTGAAACCCGTGACTTCACCCTTGTTTGGGTTCGCCGGGGAAGTGGTTGAACCCCTTGGATACATTACTCTTCCTGTCATATTTGGTACACCCCCTCAAGATGTTCAACTCATGATTGATTTTGTAGTCCCCAAGGCCTCTTCGCCTTACAACATCATCATTGGCAGACCTACGATTGGAGCATTTGGTGCTATTCCATCATCCCATCACATGAAAATCAAATTCCTAATGGAGAATGGAGTAGGTGAGATAAAGGGAGATCAAGTCACAGCGAGACAATGCTATATAGTTTCATTGAAATTGAAGCATACTCTAACGGTATCTATAAGTTGAAGACCAAGGATGGGAAGTTCGTACCTCACACTTGGAATGCCCAAAACTTGAAAAAGTTCTACTTTTAAACTTTCTTTATGTTGCTTTTGTTTTTTGTAATTCCCTAAGCCAAGCAACACCTTCTGAGGTAATTTATGAAACAAACTTGTGCAACTTGTAAATATTTGCTTTTGCTATTAATGAAAATTTCTAGGTCTTTTGCCTACATAATGGCTCATTATTTTTAGAATAGCGGTCCTATCCTCTACTCAATCTCCAAGTGCAAAACCATGACTCTCCGGGGTCACTTATTCCCTTCGGGGAGCATCTTTTGGGATACCACGACTCTTCAGGGTCACTTATTTCCTCAGGGAAACAAAATTTAAGACCACTCTCAGGAGTCGGCATAACCCTTCCGGCGGCGAAAATAAGTTTATCCTTGGAGAAGTAGTTCCTTGGTTAAGTAGGTTCAAAAGAGGAACCATAGCCCTTCCGGGGGCAAGAAGAAAAATTTTCCTAGAAGATTTGTAGCTAAGATAACCTTAGTATCAACACTAAGGCTTTACTTGGGAGATTTGTACCTAGGACAAAGGACAAACCCTCCGAGGGCGAAAATAAGCTTATCCTTGGAGAAGTAGTTCCTTAGATAAGTAGGCTCAAAATCTGAGCGACCATAGCCCTTCTGGGGGCAAGAAGTAAATTTTTTCCTAGGAGATTTACGCCTAAGAAAACCTTAAAAACAATACTAAGGCTTTACTTGAGAGATTTGTGCCTAGGACAACCTTTCCGGGGGCAAAAATAAACTTCTCTTTGATTCGGCGTAAGAGCTAGGGTTTACCCTCCGGGGACAAAAACACATTTGCTCAAGCATAGCGATAAAAGCTCAACCTAACAATCTTAGTCACTTGAAAAAAATATTCAAGTGTCTAATGGGGGCAAAGGCATATGTGGAAATGCTTGCAGAAAAAAAAAAACACAAACTATCAAAGAAAAGCCGCGATATCATATAAGCAAAGGAAAGGCATCACTTAGGTGGAGTTGGTACAAGGGAAGGCTCCAACTCAAAGTCAAGCAACAAACTCAAGAAAAGTAAGTAATAAAGAAAACAAGTAACATAATACTAGCCAAAGATGGAGCCCATACATATAAGAGACCCGAGCTCTAAGTCGCTACCAGCTCAAAAGGTAAAATAGCTAAGCAAAAGGCTAAACTAAGCTACTCCATCCTTAGGGGAAACCCCCAAAGAGCTAGGGTGAAGAGGGATAGAAGGAACACGGCCTCGAAGTAGGTCTTCAATATCCAAGCTTGGATATTTCTATTTCACATAAGATAGGGCCCGATCATAACCCTCGTCGAAATACCCCATGCTACGGTCTTTTACCAAATCCTCAAACTTGGGGCTAGCATGATAGTCTACAAAATGCTTTTCCATGCGATCCTTGTAGTCTTGAGAATCTAGGAACACAAGATGGCAGAATCTCTACTCTTCTTTTCCATGGATTTAAGCTCTTCCTTGTGCAACACACAAAGCTTTTTTATCTCGCTCTTATGAGATTCTTGAATCTCATTAACCTCATTTTTATGAGAGGTTTGAAGCTCTTGGTTCTCTTTCTTCAATTTGGTAATCTCTTGGAGGTTCTCTTGATTGTGTTTAGATGCAACACACATAACCTGGAAGTGTTGCCTTTTCTTTCGCTTCTTCAGAATTTTTAAGCTTAGCCTTCTAAGCCGAAATTTGAGAAAGATGGTATTCTTGAGCTTTGTTCAAGTGGTAGTAAAGATCGCCAATCTAAGAATCACGAGGAGAGAACGATGTTATCTATAAGTATAATAAAAAATACTTAGTCATTTTATGAAAAGAAGAAGAAGTTATTTGAGCAATATGTTTAAACATGGCATCGGCATCGGCGACACAAGTACAGCTCAAGGATTTTTCGGCTGTATTCTTCCGCGACTTGGGCAATGCTAGTGCTTCTACCAATGGGCGGCTCACTTCTTCCAAAAAGGAATTCTCATAAACCTCCCAAGAAGGAGTATAGATCATGTGAGAAGAATTAGAGACCTCAACCCATGGGGGGAACTTGTTCTTGAGGCGAATTTGAATCAAGATATAGTGGGTTGAAGTCTCTTGAGTAGAAGCCTCTCTTTGAGCCAATGGTGTCGGAATAGCCTCTTTGGAAGGCATTGCTGTCAATGTTCTTTTTAGGTGAGGATGGCGCAAGAGCTTTTTGTGCCTGCCTTTTTGGCCCCAAGATCCCAAATGTAGATTTCTTGAGAGCTTGAGATGAACCTTCATGCCTTGTCTATCTCCTCTTCAAAGCGCGCTCACAAATGGTATTCTTCAAAGCATCCACTACAAGATCAAGAAGAACAAATTAAACTCAAGTTGAATATCAGTGCAAGATGAAGATTAGAAAAAATTGGTGCAAAAAATACTAAGTAAAATGCATATGCATGGCAACCTAGACGGACAAGAGGATCAAGATGGGTTGGGCTCAACCTTGCCGATACCAACACTTGTTCATCAACCACTTTTTGCCAAGAAAGTGATTTGACCTCCATAAACAGGGCAAGATTCCCACTCTCGCGCCCATTAAGAGGAGAAAGCTCGTTGATCTCTGAACCTTTTAAATTATAGCTCCAAGTGGGAAAATTCCATTCGGGCAACCGCTAGATCAAAAAGTAATGACTTCTCTAATCAACTGGCCGAAAGCTTGGGGTGAGCTTCTTCGGCCAATTTTTTGTTAGACTGCCAACTAAAGGTGAACCCTACTCCATTCGACGCAAGCCAAAAAATTTCCTTAAAGGTGCCAATTGAAGGTTTTACCCCAAGAACGGCACAAGTGATCAAATATGCATTGATGTGGCGGATGGATTTGGCATGTAATTGTCCAAGCCCCACTTGGTAATGTTCCAACACCTTGTGAAAAAATAATGGCAATGGGAATCTCAATCTCCCTTCTAGTTGCGCCAAATACACTGACACATATCCGGAAGAATTTATGCAAGGTCTATGGTCAATAGAAGGAACCTTAACCTTGTAAAAATTAGGAATGTGATATTTCTCCATCCATTTCCTAATCAACTCCAAATCAACAACCGAACGAGACAATTGAGAGTACACATATGCGGGGTCATTAATATCACCCTTAACTTTCTTTTTTTCTTCATGTGTGGGAGAACCTTTCATTTTTTTGCTCTTGGATGGAGGTGGATATAGACCACAACCTCTTCATTAGAAGGCTCATACTCATGTTGAGGTAAATCCTCTTCATTAGAGTTTTTTTCGTTCAAGGTGTTGCCCTCTAGTCCGATACACTTGAGGGAGTCCCGGTGACACAATTGTAGATGGACGGGTAGTTCTACTCATATTCACCATCACCTTGGAAGATGAGGCGCCATCAATTAAAGATCTACTCGCAAACATACTTTGCCAAAATTTTCTTGGTTTTGGTCTCATATCAAGGTCATCTTGAAGAAAATCTAAGTCCAAAAGTTCACACAATGGGCTGTCTCTTATTACTTAGCATTTCACTCAACTCACCAAATACATGCTCAAGGATATCCTCCACTTCATTCGAAGAAAGTTCCCCACAAGAATTAGCCATATTAATAACGTTGCATGCCTTGTCAACATCTTTTCCTTGTGTACAATCGGTTTTACCATCAGTAGCAATCCTATGAGAATTTAAGTCATCAATAAAAGCACCATCCAAATCTTGGGAGAAAATGCTATTCGCCATCTCTTGTGCTAACTTAGGCACTTTACTCAAAGCATCAATGTCATACTCCCGAGCACAATCGGATTCCCCATCGTCATCCATTATGTCTATGGTACTAGAATCGATTGAATAAAATTGGTCATCACCATGAACCAATTTTTTCTTGACACTTAAACCTTTACCCTTCTTACCTTTGTTTTGCATGGGCAAGCATAGAATGAGACAATCAATTGGCAATTGAGATCCTCCTATAGTAATGGTTTGGGAAGTAGCCGGAAGAGCATCCACGGAACGAGCCACCGTGGGATTGATGGTGGTTATATTTTCGTCTCTACTGAGTTGGATTGATGAGGATTCTATCCCACAAGCATAGGTATCCCCGGTGAAATCAATATGAGCAGTGGATTCTTTCTTGATTTCATGAGGCCTAACTTCGAAGCCTTGGGATCTCAAGTTAATAGCAACATCAAAATTGAGGCCCGTAGCTGAGATTTGAGTTGTTTTAGCAAACATTTACTGGGGTTTCCTTCTAAGTGCATATGGCTGGGAAGTTGTGAGAAATATCAGCAGTGAAACCAACAACTCTGACGGCGGCATGAATCGGGTTATCGGTCTCCCATAAGGCATCAACGGGTCTGCCATCCAGACCCGCGACAGCCATGTCTACGAAGCCCTGGGTTGCAACTGCCATAATGGCATTTTCTTCAGTAGCAGTTGCGTTAACAGCATATTTAGAAGGCGCAGCAGCACCTCTAGCGACGGCTGCATTTTTCACTTCATCGAGTTGAGCAGTAGCCGCATTGTGGGTTTTAAAAGCAGCAGCAAAACCAAAGGTACAGTCATGGTCACTAATGTGAAATGAGTGAGCTGCTATGTGGTCGTTTGCAACCTCTGGAAATACAATAGCATCAACAAACCCGAGAGCAGCCACTACCATACTTTCTACGTCCACACAAGCAGCTTCGACATTATCTTTTCCTATTCCAGCAGCTGTGTGAAGTTGATTTTCATCCATACTAGCAGCATGTGGTGAAGACTCCTCTTTTATCCTTTTCTTTCCTTTTTTTCATTTCTTTTCCTCTTGACCTCTTGTTTCTCTCTTGTTTCTTTCTTTTTTCCTCTCATTTTCTTTATTTCTTTCTCTTATTTCTTCCATATCCATCTTTAAACTGAAGAGACCCCTTAGCAAGTGAAATATCACTTCCAAATCTATGGATTAAATCTTAGATCAATGTTCAAAATAAGTGCACATGAGGTGTTTGATAAAATGCCCTAGAGAAAAATGAAGAGAGAGAAATAAAAAGGAAGTGCAAAGTGTACTTACTTGATCCAAGCCTTGGAAAAATGCAAGACAATCTTGAAATCTTGTATGTAGGTTTGGATTTTGGGTTTGATGAGTAAGAGTAAAGTGTTGAAATTTGGGTGTAGAGAATTAAAGGTGGAGTATAAAATGTAAAGTATGTGGGTAAGGGTGGAGTACATTAAGGTGGAGAGTTAATTGATGGGTGTAGGGGTGAGGGTGGAGTATTGGTCCTTGTTTTGGCATAAGGGTGGAGGGTGAGGGTTGAGTATTGGGTATTGGCGTAAGAGTGGAAGATGGAGGGTGGAGGGTTGAGTGTTGGGTTTTGGCCTAAGGGTTTAGGGGTGAGGGTTGAGTTTTGGGTTTTGGCGTAAGGGTGGAAGGTGAGGGTTGAGTATTGGGTGTTGGCGTAAGGGTGGAGGATGGAGGGTTGAGGGTTGAGGGTTGAGTGTTGGGTTTTGATCTAAGGGTGGAGGGTTGAGGATTGAGTGTTGGGTGTTGGCATAAGGGTTAAGGGTTAAGGGTTGAGTGTTGGGTGTTGGAGTAAAGGTGGAGCTTTGAATAAAAATTATTATTTTGAGATACTAAGTACAAGTTTCACAAAAGCTCATAAGTGAGCAAATGAGTACCATTATTCAACTTATGGAGGAGGAGTGCAAGAACTAAAGGAGTTGGGCAATATTCCGCCCCAAGAATAAATTCAATTTTTTGAATTTTTGGTTCCGGCCAAAATCGTATTTAAGACTCCGGTCAAACCCTTATTAGCTCCGGCTAAAAAATTATTTTTCCAGCTCTATTCAAGACGCAAGTCAGAGATCATCATGCTACTCTCAACCCGTACAAATTCGACTTGAGAGTGGGGGCAAGTGATGATGCCTAAAAATACTGTCCGATAGCTCATGGACACCTGGCCAGTCTGTCAAAGCTGTCAAGACCTTCATGGGCCCAATAATTATTTCTAAGCCCATGGATCAATCAAGCCCATCCTAGAAGTCTCTTATAAATAGTAATTTGGAAGGTAAAATAAATGGAGATACTTCATTTTTCTCAACTCCATACTGGTCCAATTCTAGCTCTCATTTCACTCTCAATTCTCTCCCTATCACTAATTCTGACTTGAGGGTCGGAGCTTTCCCGGGGACATAGCCCAGCCGCTCTTGTATTTGGTTGCAGGTTTCCTAAAACGTGGGTATACGTGCGTAATTTGCCATAGCACAGGAGGATTTGGACTATAAGGACTCGAATCTTATTTTAGTGTATAAGAGAATAGAATGCCAAACACTTTGGTGCTCATTTTTTCACGCATAAACACAAAGGTATCACTGAAATATGAACTTCTTGGTGAAAAGTCAATTGTGGCATGCTATTCTCGGCAGAATTTTGTGGCAAAATATACAAAGCCAAGAAAATAACTCAACTTTATGTTGACGCAAATACAGAGCTCCAACAATAATAGAGAATTAGCCACACAAGTATGAAGGTCTTTCAGGTGTTTGAACCTTGAGAAAATCCCAAAATACCCCTTCAGCTATATACTCAACTAAGCTTAATTATAAACAAAATACTACCAACTTAATCTGCTTAGTTGACTAGTTTAATTAAGTACAGAACATGTTTTCTTGAAAACCTTAATGGCAACGCATCCACCATAATAAGTTCATAATTGTCCTATATTTTATATGTCATTTACCACGTTTTTATGTGTTGTAAGAAATATTTGAGTTATTATTGAGCTTAATTTGGTTATTCTTAGTTTTTGTAGGGTTAAAGTGAAAAAGAGCTAAGTATGAAAAAGATGGAAAAGATTAAAGAAAATGCTAAGGGCGGAACATGCAAGAGTATGAAGCCATTTTGGATGCTGTTTTGTATTTCAAGCATAACCTTCGAGTCCAAGTTCCAATTGAGATGATTTTGGAAGATTTTTACAACTTTCATTTTTTGAGTTTTCCATGATTCTATATGCATCTTGTTCAAAATTGCAAAGTTGGAAAATGTGTACCAGTGAGCAGCGATTCTGACACAGTTTGGTAGATTCAGCATAACTTTCTTATCTGAGCTCCAATTGAGGTTATTCAAGATGTTTTATAAAGATAAGACATAGAGGTACAACTTTTATGTTTTATATTTTGCCAAATTCGATTTAAATCAAGGTCAAAATCTAAGCCAAAAGTGAAGCCCAGCACACGTGCACTGGGGTTGTGCAGCGCATGTGCGCTGGGACCAGAAGACAACTTTCCAGCACTGCCTAAGGCGGATAAGTTCATAATTGTACTATATTTTATGTGTCATTTACAACATTTTTATGTGTTGTAAGCAAGATTTGAGTTATTATTGAGCTTAATTTGGTTATTCTTAGTTTTTGTAGGGTTAAAGTGAAAAAGAGCTGAAAAAGATGGAAAAGATGAAAGAAAATGCTAAGGGCGGAACATGCGCGAGTATGAAGCCATTTTGGATGCTATTTTGTATTTCAAGCTTAACTTTCGAGTCAAAGCTCAAATTGAGATGATTTTGGATGATTTGGAAATCTATTGAAGAGTTCTACAACTTTCATTTTTTGAGTTTTCCATGATTCCATATGCATCTTGTTCAAAATTGCAAAGTTAGAAAATGTGTACCGGCGAGAGCGATTCTGATACAGTTTGGTAGATTCGACATAACATTCTTATCTCAGATCCAATTGAGCTGATTGAAGATGTTTTGGAAAGATAAGACATAGAGCTACAACTTTCATATTTTGCATTTTGCCAAATTCGATTTCATCAGGGTAAAAATTGAAGTCGAAAGTGAAGCCCAACCCCTTGTATCACATGCGCTAGGGTTGTGCAGCGCATGTGTGCTGGGACCAGAAGACAACTTTCCAGCACTGCCTAGGGCACACATGCGCCCAAAATAGGTAGTGCATGTGCGCCCGAAACAGCAGAATTGCGTATTTTTGAGTTTTTGATAGATATCTTCGCCCGGTTGGATTCTTTGTCACCCAATTTCACGTTCTTATCTGTAGGCATTAATTATAACCCTAAGTACTCATTGTAAATACCCCATTTAGGGTGAGAGAAAATGATCGTCACTTTTATTTTCTTTTGGCTAGGGTTTTTAGTAGAAAATTATTCTTTATTCTTTCATGGCACTTGGTGCCTAAACCCTTTTCTTGGTAGAGAGATATGAAGCCATGGTCAATTTTACTATGTTGTGAGACTTCTTGTGCTTGAATTTATTCAATTTTAGATCAAGTATTGATTATTTTTTTAAGACTAAATTTATGATTGTTCTTTTTAAATTATTATTGTTGCAGAATACTAAGTAATTGGAGCATTAATCTATAGCTAGATTGTTTTAACCGGGTGTGCTTAATTCAATCTGTGAAACAACTACGTTTGATAATTGCTTAATTAGTGTTATTAAATTTAGAAAAATTAATCATCTAATTGGCATAACCGCGTGTGTTTATGTTTAATTAGCCTAGTTGTTCTTGTTGATTTTAATGCTTCTCTATTAATTAATCTTTGGCGCATGTTTGGGTTAAATTAATAGTTAGGGTTAATTGGATAGCGTGTTAAAATTAACCAACTTTAGAAAGAAATAAGAATCAACTTTGAATTGGAATTCGGGTTAATTCTTCAATTAGTGCTTGATATGAAATTTGAATTATCTTGTGTGTCAAGGATCGACTAATGAAATTGCCATAGTGGATATGACCAAAACCAAGACTTTTCTTACATCGAATTTTCTTCAATTATTTTCTTGTTTTAGTTTTAGTTTAAAAGCATTCAAAACCCCTTTTTTCATTTGGCACGAGAATAAACTCCATTCTCTGAAAAAAATGGGATAACCTATACTCACCACTACTACAGTACAATTGAGAGTTGTTAATTTTGGGTGCCTACGACAGCATTGCAACTCGGCATTATTATCTTACCACCAAAATTTTGGCGTCGTTGCCGGGGAACGGTTTGAATTATTTTTGTGCTATTTATTCCAATTTTTCTTTTCTTTCTTTTTATTATTATTCTTCTACTAATTGTGTATACCTGTGACCTGATCTGTTGGACAAGTTGAATTCCAATTTGATCTGAAAATACAGGGAACGTTACGCAAATTGGGAAAAGAATTAAGAGAATGATAGTTAAGGGAAGAACAATTATTTAATTATATCTTTGTTGGTAATAAGGAAGATCAAGGGCAGACGAACATGGCGCAACGAACTTTGAGAGAATTAGCAGCGCCTACTTTACACCAACAACCTTTATGCATTACATATCCAGAATTAGATGTTAATGTTACATTTGAATTAAAATCTGGACTAATCCATTTATTACCTTCCTTTCATAGATTGTATAGCCAAGTGAAGATCCAAACAAGAATCTTAAGGAATTCCACGTAGTTTGCACAAGTATGAGACCCACCGGAGTGTCAGAGGAACATATCAAGTTGAAAGCATTTCCATTCTCGCTCAAGGATGAGGCAAAGGATTGGCGGTTCGATTTACCTTCGAGCAGTATTACAACTTGGGAGCAGATGAACAGACTATTCTTGGACTGTGAATATTCGCAAGAAAATTTGTGGCATAAGGCAATTTAATGAAGAATCCGTGTATGAGTATTGGTAGCGATTCAAGAAATTGTGTGCATGCTGTCCACATCATCAGATAAGTGACTTCTTGTTAATTCAATATTTTTATGAAGGTTTGTTGCCGAATGAAAGGAACGTGGTCGACGCCACAAGTGGAGGCGCATTAGACAATTTGACCATAGATGCTGCTCGTGACCTTATATTGAATACGGCCGTGCGTTCTCAAAAGTTCGGGGCACGCCATGATCAACCTCTCAAACGTGTGAATGAGGTGCCTAAATGTTTCATCTTTAGAACAACAAATGGCTAGTTTGACTTCTTTTGTTCGACAGTTGGCTTCAGGAACAGCAACAACAGTACAATCTTGTGGTATTTGCTCAATTGATGGACACTAGATAGATATGTGCCCCACATTACAAGGCGAAGGCCAAGAACAAGTAAATGCAGCGGAAGGATTCCCAGGGTAGCCATGACCAAATTATGATCCCTACTCGAATACGTATAATCCTGGATGAAGGTATCATCCTAATTTGAGATACGGGAATCCAGCACAACCTCAACCTCAATCTCAACAGAATCGACAGAATTTTCAACCATACAGGTCGTCATTCTCTCAAAGACAACAAGCCAATTTGGATAATCAGTCCGGTAAGTCTTTCGAGGAAAAGTTGAATGCTTTAATCGATAATACTATTCAATTCCAAAAGGATACCAAGGCCAGTATTTAGCAGTTGCAGCATCAAATGGGACAAATAACGACTGCAATTAGCCTGTTGGAATCATGCAGAATTTTGAAAAGTTGCCGTCTCAAACAATCATCAACCCCAAGGAGAACGTGAGTGCAATTATGTTGAGGAGTGGTAAAGATGTTGAAATGCAACGCAACATAGTTCCTGACCGTGTTAAGGCCAAGAAGAATGAGACCAAAGCTAAAAAAGAGGTTGGCCCAAGCAAGAAGAGAAGCAGCGGAAGTTAAGACAAAGGTGTTCCTGTATGGCCAGAATATAAACCCGAACCCCCATTCCCCGAGGCATTGAAAGAGTTTTCAAAGGAGGATCCCGACAAAGAGTTGTATGATACTTCTTGTAAGTGCGAGGTAAATATTCTTTTATTAGACGCTATTAAACAGATACCTCGTTATGCTAAATTTTTGAAGTTATTGTATACCCACAAACGAAAGCAAAAGGACAAGAAAATTGAATCGACTGTCTAGATTAGTGGAAGGGTGTAAGAAGAGTTTGTTGTGGGGTGTTTAGAAAATTTTTTGAGGGTCTTCATGATTTAATTTAACTATATTTTCAAATCTAAATTTTTGAATGGCTATACACACATACAAACGAATTTCATGTATTGGTTTTTATTAGCATTTGAGCTCTTGGATTCGTAGACTACTTTGATTGGTGGGTTGATTATTGATTATTTATACGGATATTTGAAAAATATGTTGAGTGAAATGTGCTAAACTTAAATGTTTTAATTTTATATTTGATCGAGGACGATCAAAGGCTAAGTGTGGGGTAATTTGATAAGTTCATAATTGTGCTATATTTTATGTGTCAGTTACCAAGTTTTTATGTGTTGTAAGTAAGATTTGAGTTATTATTGTACTTAATTTTTTTATTCTTAGTTTTCTTAGGTTTAAAGTGAAAAAGAGTTGAAAAAGATGAAAAATATGAAAGAAAATGCTAAGGGCGGAACATGTACGAGTATGAAGCCATTTCGGATACTGTTTTGTATTTCAAGCTTAAATTTCGAGTCAAAACTCCAATTGAGATGATTTTGGATGATTTTTATCCTTAAATCTATTGAAGAGGTCTACAAATTTCGTGTTTTGAGTTTTCCATGATTCTATACGTATCTAGTTCAAAATTGCAAAGTTGGAAAATGTGTACCGGCGAGGAGCGATTCTGACATAATTTGGTAGATTCAGCATAAGTTTCTTACCTGAGCTCCAATTGATCTGATTCAAGATGTTTTGGAAAGCTAAGACATAGTTCTACAACTTTCATGTTTTATGTTTTTCCAAATTCGATTAGTATCAGGGTCAAAATCGAAACCGAAAGTACAATCTGGCGCACATGCGCTGGGATTGTGCAGCACATGTGCGATGGGAACAGAAGACAACTTTCCAGCACTGCCTAGGGCGCACATGCGCCCAAAATAGGCAGCGCATGTGTGCCCGAAACAGTAGATTTGCGTACTTTTGAGTTATTGATAGATTTTTTCGCTCGGTTGGGCTCTTTTGCACCTGATTTCACGTTCTTATCCATAGGCATTAATTATAACCCTAAATACTCATTATCTTGAATAGTCAAGATGAAAAAATACTACATTTAGGGTGAGAGAAAATTATCGACACTTTTATTTTTTCTTTTGGCTAGGGTTTTCAGTAGAAAATTATTCTTTATTCTTTTATGGCACTTAGTGCCTAAACCCTTTTCTTGGTAGAGGGATTTGAAATCATGGTCAATTCTACTATGTTGTGAGACTTCTTGTGTTTGAATTTATTCAATTTTAGATCGTATTGATTATTTTTCTGCGATTAAATTTATGATTGTTCTTTTTAACTTATTATTACTCCAGAATACTAAGTTATTGGAATTAATCTATAGCCATATTGTTCTAACCGCGTGTACTTAATTCAATCTGTGAAGCAACTAAGTTTGATAATTACTTGATTAGTGTTATTGAATTTAGAAAAATTAATCATCTAATTGACATAACCACATGTATTTATTTTTAATTAGCCTAATTATTTTGTTGATTTTAATGCTTCTATTAATTAATTTTTGACACGTGTCTGAGTTAAATTAATAATTGAGATTACATTGGATCGTGTGTTAAAAGTTAACCAACTTTAGAAAGAAATAAGAATAAATTTTTAATTAAAATTCGGATTAATTTTTCAATTAGTGTTTGATATGAAATTTGAATTATCTTGTGTGTCAAGAATCGACTAATGAAATTATCATAATAGATATGACCAAAATCAAAACTTTTCTTACATCGAATTTTTTTCAATGATTTTCTTGTTTTAGTTTAAAAACATTCAAAATCTCCTTTTTTTCATTTAACACGAGAATAAACTCCATTCTCTGTGGGACGAACTGTACTCACCACTACTACAATACAATTGAGATTTGTTAATTTTGAATACTTACGACAGCATTACAACTCGGCATTATTATTTTCACACCACACCATATGGCAAAAGATACAAGTAAATCTCTCGAGGAAAGAATAAAAACGTGTCTACAAATGCGCGCGCACACAAAATAATACATACTTGATAAGTAGGCAGCATCATCAATAAGATGAGCTGCAAATTTAACATGATGACGGTAAGTTATCTTTCACGGAATAAGATGAGCTGCAAATTTAACATGTGACGGTAAGTTATCTTTCACGGTAAGTTATCTTTCATCTTCCTGAATAAGTATCTACTCATTTTCCCAACACAAATATCAGGAATTCGATCATAAAATTGCACACCTCCCACTTTCAGCACGCCTTCTAAGCTCCTCAGTCTCCCTTTGGGCTCTCTCTAAATGCTCTCTCAACTCTCGGATCTCATCATTTGATTTCAGTTGAGCCTGTTGGGCAGTGACCTCAGCTTTCAAGCGAGCAGCTTGCTCTTCTGCCAATTGCTGTTCAAGTTTAAATGTTGTCTCCCTAAGCTTCGTCTCCACCTGTTGAATAATATCAATGCCAGAATGAAATGGTTTCTAAATATCAACTCAATTGCCTAAATCCCAATCCAAACGCTACTAAGGACCGGGTGAAGAATGAATAACTCACACATCCCTAGTTTTTAAGTAAAGAAAAGTCAAATTCCCCCCTTGTAAGATGTTTTCCCCCACTACTCAATTGTCCTTGCACTCAAATATGATCACCATGCACAAACAATTTTGTCAAAATCCAATTTAACAACCCTCGAGGTACCAACATAATCGTAGGCAACATTTGACCTCAAATAATGGTTAAATCACGTTTAAGTATATTGATAGTGCAGGAATCCAAACCCCTCAAAACACAGAAAAGCAAAAACTTAGCAAGTCCAAACACTTTTTCTTGCAAGGTTCCATTATTAAATTTACCGCTTGGCACCTTGAGAGAACATGGCCAAAAACATTACAAAACAGCACCAAGCCTCATAAATGACAGCTGAGACATCAGTCAGATAATACACTTCTTATGAGATCAAAGACGGTTCCATAGGAAGATACAAAGAAGATGCGATGCTTCAACAATAGCTAACAGAAACACAGTATATGCTGAGCAGTGTCTCTGGGCCAACTGCATAAAGCTCACTGTATTACAATATAAAATATGCAACTAGAAACAATGATAATAGGCAGATTGTAGAACAAAAACTATTAAGAGGTACTAAATTACAGAAGGGTCATTTATACATTGGCATTCAGCATAGAAAGTCAACAGAGATTGAACCAAAGAACTTTTTTATCCCCTCCCACATCAGACGCATAAATAAACGAGCAATGAATGCATGCCTTTTTATTTTCTTAACTAAATAAACAGCTAACCAAATATAAAGAATAAGAACTCTGATGCAGTCAAAAATGAGTTCAAGAAAACCTATACTTCAATGATTTTCAGGATATTGCTCCAGCTTCATTGGTCGTAGTTGTGTTTCTATGAGTTTACTACGATGTCAGATTTTTAGGCCTTAAAGGTATTTGTCTTTTTCTGTATTCACAAGAAATTTTCAGTAGTTGAGTCTTATTTAGTTATGTGATTATATTATATTGACTTAGACTTGTAATTGTTACAGGAATAGTTTAGGAGTCTTGCGCTTATCTGATTAGCATAGAAGTAGTAATTATATTCAATCAATAGGTAGAATTATATGTTTTATTTAGTTTATTCTCTTGTTACAGGGAGTTATTTAGACAGATATGATGATGAATGAAAGAGTTCAATTTGTTGTTTATTAGTTTGTTAGTTCAATTGTTCAAGGCCTTGAACAGTGCCGTGAACAGCTAAATATTCTCTTCATCCTTCCGCTCGGATTTGTAGACAAGATCGTCCAATCTTGTGTTACATTAGTTTGGTATCAGAGCCAAACTTTCCCCTCTTCGTTAACCATATTTTTCTTCTTCTTTACTTCAAATAAGGTAATCACCGCAGAGCTTTCTTCAAAGTTAAAAGCTTTTTGTAAGGATCATGAGACTTGTAAAGGGAATATCGCTGCACTTAATCATAAAGTACAAGACATTAACAAGAAAATGGAGGCCTTGCAATTATCTATTGATAATAATGGATTTGAGAGTATGGCTGATAGGTTCGACAGGCTTGTGGCTTTATTGTTGGGGAAAAAGCCAATTGAAGCAAGTTCAGACTGAAGGCCTTCTTAGCCATGAAGAATGTGTTCTACCTATTCTGCCCCCTCAAAATTAAGTTGTCGATCATGATAAAATTATGACCGTCCAGCAAGAATTCAACAAGGAGGTCATGACTACGGCAAAAGATGACTGTGTGACAAAGGAAACTTTAAATGCAAATCTCGTTGAATCACAACTGGTGTAAGTTCAAGAACAAAGACTTGAGATTTTTGAGTTTTACTCCCTTCAACAATCCACTTTATTTTGAAGAGTTTCACAATATTAAGCCCATGACGTTACAGATTTATTTGTAGCTTCCTTGAGTACACGGCAAGAGAAAATGTTAGAATTGCAGTTATCCTTCTAAATCATGGTTAACATATCAGACTTTGGTTTCCTTATTTACAATTCTTTAAAACTCGAGGTCAAGTTTTCCAACCATGGCAGAATGATGCAGTCAATAATGAGTTGAAGAAAATCTAAATTTAATGATTTTAAGAATTTTGCTCAGCTGCAATGAGCTCCTGGTCTTAATTGTGTTTCAGCGAGTTTGTAGTCGTGTTTTTATGAGTTCACTACAATGTCACATTTTTAGGCCTTAAAGGATATTTTGGTCTTTTCTGTATTAGCAGGAAATTTTCAATAATTGAGTCTTATTTACTTGTGCGATTATATTCCGTGTTTACTTAGAGTTGTAATTATTATAGGAATAGTTTAGGAGTCTTTCTCTTATCTGATTTGTAATATTAATAGTAATTATATTCGAGATAGAATTCAATGTTTTAGTTAGTTTATTGTCTATAAATACTCTTGGTATGGGGAGTTATTTAGACAGAGATATGATGAATGAATGAGTTGAATTTATTGTTTATTAATTTGTTAGTCTTTTCTCTTAAATTCCCCCAATTTTCCTTCTTCTCTACTTTTTTCCCCCAATCTACTGTTCGTCCTTCTGTGCGCTTGCAGACAAGATTCTTTCACCCTTCCCCTCGCGCTTGTAGACAAGATTTCACGCATTCTGCCATCCTCCCTTATTATATCTCGTGATCTCAATCTAAGGTAGTGGGGAATTGCTGCTATTCTTCCTGAATAGCCTAGATTCTCAGCCATATAATAAGATTTACATAAATATCAGAAGGAAAATCCAAAGATATAATATGGGGGGTTTAATAACCCCCTTGCAGACGGGTTTTATTAGTATAGAACCCTTAAATCCAGGAGGGTTTAATCGGTACTGGGCCTGCTGCTATTTCAATTCTTGAAATAGAGGCCAGGGTTGTATTAATCAGTACGGACCATCCAATCTTCTACTGTTCACAGCCTTGAACAGCCACAGATTCTTTCCTCCTGCTCGCACTTGTGGACAAGATCGTCCAATCTTGTGCCACATCAAACTCCCTCAAGTGGACCAATTTTTACTGGTCCAAACTCTAGAAATGACCTTTCATACCAGGCCGACCGGTATTTCAGGAAACAAGAAAAGAACATTCGACTAATTGAAACTATCAAACTCCGTTTGTCACAGATATCAAAAGCACTCAGCGGCAGATTAATATGGTCATATCAGAATTGTAAAGTAACACCAATTTGATGTCCATCAAAATCTTGAAGGAATTATTGCAATAAGACTTGCTAACATTGGTGTGTTAAAAAGTCAAGCTACAATCTTACACAAACCACAAAACAAAAAGCAAACCTCATGCACATGGGAATGTACAATATTTAAGACATTAGATAAGTTTGAAACTCTCCGATACCAAAACAAGACAGTTCTAATAACAAAAATTAGCTAAAGCATTACTATCAAATATTCACTACTAAAGAAAATTTCAAGAAATCTGCCAAAAAGAAAATTCCAAAAAACTCACCGACTATACATTCAAAAGAATTTATTATTTATTGAGATGAAAATTTTGAATTCTAAAACCCCTTTTAGGATCTCCACTGAAGGCACCGGGTTGTACAACAATACAGATTGAATAGCAATTGAGTACAGTATAAGCAGAAATAGAGAAAAATCGAGCTTCAGAAGAAATATAGGGTTGGAGCTCTGAAAGACTTAGTAAAAACATGAGCAGTTAGGACCAAAAATCAGGCAGATTTCAGCAACCATTCACATGAAAAACTATGTTTTCTACAAATATTTTTCAGAAGGTAAAAGAGTGTGTTAAGAAAATATGTTTTACATATTCATTCATTTTTTTCAACGGGATCTGAGAAAAGGCAAAAGTTAACCACTATTGAAGATAGATACTACTTCATGCGTCTTTTCTCAGACTGTTAGATTCAAATGAATGAGATATGATCTGTCTCTTATACACATCTAGATGTGTATAAGAGACAGCATTATGACATTCAGTGCCATAAATTAAGATTTTTGGTATGCAAGGGAACATTGTATGTCCGTTGGAATGGGGGCGGTACCTTGAATATAAAGATACTTGAATGCCTGTCTCTTATACACATCTCAGTAATTCGCTTCAGCTGGTTTTCATGTGATTTATGCATCTGCTCCTTTAGCTCAGATATCTCTAGTTTGGAGTACCCTTTCATGGCCTAGGAATTCACTTCTGCAGCTTGATCACGGAGTTTTTTGGCTCCTTTCTGTTAGATAATAAAGTATGCACCATTTGTCTTTCGTAAGCTTTATTACAAAGCTGTACTGGAAGGAAAACAAATAATGGTTGCTTAGGAAGTTCACCTTCAATTCAACAAATATCTCATCCGTATATGGTTTTCCTCCATTTTTAATTACAACTTCGTTGACATGGAAAAGAAGTTGCTGAAGTTGTTCGGCTTTCTTGGCTTCATCCTTTGTCTTGTTATCAAATACTACCCACCTATTTCCACAAATCTCAAGTATTTCCTACATCAACACCAGAATACATTTCAAGTCTATAGTTCTTATCTAAAAAGAGAAGATCATTAACACAGATTATTATGCTAGACCTTCACAACAAAGAAACCAATTATCTCTACCTCATTGTTTTGCAAAGATCCTAACGGTTGCATCTCAAAATGCTTCAGATAAAGGATTTTCTAACTATATTACAGCCCATGTTCCATAAATGGCATGCACGGTCCTAATATCTCCAGGACAAAGAATAGTCGTGTTTTAGCCCCAAGCCCACATAGAAGCCTAATGGTGATGTTGAACGTCCCAGCTCAAACCCATCAAGGAATCAAGAATGGTCAAGAAAATACTCAAGTCCAATGCCTTAAGCATAAAGAAAAGCGACTAGGATCATTTTAAAAAACAATTTGCGACTTAATCTTTGATGAGTAAGCTAGAATGAAGTTTCGATGAAAATGGTTCGATCATTTCAAATGTTGACTTCATGAGCTTTTGATTACCAAGCTGATATATTTTACTAAGTAGCAAACTGGGTCATAGTGCATAAAGTAGAATTTTGGAATATTACAAAGTGCAGAATATAAGTTAATTTTTTCAGGAATATCAACTAGAAAAACTAAAAACAGCACAAAGAATTTATGACCTAGAGGCATTATTTTAAACCTCAGATTTCTAAAGCTCATTTCTACAAACACAACATAGCTTCATGTTTAAATCCAATTAAAGTATGATACATCCATCATGAAAATTAAGTCAAGTCATCGCAGACCTACCTTTAAAGACTCATTATCATCCAAGTAATCCTCCAAAGTCGCTTCATTTTCTTCAAGCTCGTCACCACCGGTAAAAACCACAATCATATAATCTGTGATCTTGCTTCCGAAAAAATTTTGTAAGGTCTCAATGGCAGCTCCTTCTTCTGTTGTGAACCGGGATCTGACTGACAGAACTACAAGGACTGCATGGATGCCATCCTTGGCTAGATCAATGCATCTAACAATCTCTTTTCCAACAAATTCAGGTTCGACCAAGCGCTCGAACAACCCTGCATTTGTTTTGAGATCAACATTTTTTAGTGAAAATAACAACAATCATTGAAAAACTCTCTTTTGTGAAGTTTCAGAGATTTTTCTCTTATAACATTTCAGCTCAAACATTTAGCCTTCTGTGCAGTATAGATCAACAAGCAACTTATTTAGGAAGGGAAATACCATGTTGTGGTGTGTCTATCACATTCACAATTTGACCATCTTCCAACACAGACCTCTGTAGCTCACAGGTAGTTGTCACACCTTTAGATTTGGACATTGACTTGAATGCTTTTCTTCTAAGAATGCTATTACCAGTTGCACTTTTTCCATTACCCGTACGCCCAACCAGAACAACCGTTCGAACCCCATCTGAAGCAGAACCAAGCTCCCAATCATCATCAATAGAACTTCCACCCATGGTCTCAGGAACCCAAAAAAGACTGTAGGAACAGTGAGAACACTTTCAAATAAAACTTTCTTATACAACAATTCAGTACTTCTGTCACAAAAATAGGTCCACTCAGAGTAATATACAACACCATGACAATCAGAAAGTGAGATGTTTTGAGATTTGCGACAATTCTTTTTTATAACTTTCAAGATAAAAGATTACGGTGAACAACACATTTGTTTAAGTAAAAAATTTTAAAGCAATCAGAAACTGGGAAAAAAATAGCCCATCTGTCCACTGACAACCTTCATCTAATTTAACTGAAGACGACATAACAATAAGCTATTATTGCCCACTTTTGTTACGAAATATTACTTCAGTCCAAATTCTACAGCAATTCTTCACAAAATATAATTAGCTATGGTCCACTCAATTACCACTGCCAAATGAACCCTTGTCCATAAAATATACGACTGTCTTAATGACTACAAATTCAGATTTCAACTATTATTGTTCAATATCAACTTCATCCCAACATAATTGGTTTAATCTAGGGCATCATTCGCCAAAACAACATGATCCCAGAATAAAGGCCTTAAAATAATTTGTTTAAAAGAAATTAAGGGTTTTTAATTGAGCAGCAGTAGCACAGACCCACAAGTTTTCACAGTTAATCTACTTGAAAAAGTATGGAAAGACGAAAAATAAATACGACGGAACAAGGAAAAAAAATTCCAACGGACATACATACCCTTCCAGAGCTACTAAATATTAATCACATATAAATGTAAGTAAATTACAAAAAAATATTATAAAAAAAAAAAACTCATTAATCATCAGAAAAATACCGTGATACTGCGAATTTAAAAGGACAAATTAAGGACTCCGATAATTTAGATGGACTGACCTTTAAAATTCAAAGATTGCAAAAAGACGAGAAATTGCAATACCGAGGAAGAGAGGGAGAGAGAGAATATGAAAGATGGATAATAATAGAGGACCCGGGGATGACTTTGGTACGAGTGAATTATTAATGGAAAAGACCCAGTTTTTTATTTCATCCGTACGAATTAAATCTTATAAAATCTTACTTATATCAATTAATGTTATAAATTTTATAATATTTAGGAGGTGTTTGGTTTATGGGTATGAGAGGGGGAATGAGAATCAAAGTTAATGATACACATAGATGGTGTTTGGTTGAACACTATGGTAATCATTCTATGGGAATGAAAGTGTTAGAAAATACCTACTTTCATTCCCTGCTTGTGACATGGGTTTCAAGTTGAGTAACTTATTAATATAATGACACCCATTCCTATGATCTTAATTAAACCAAACAAGTAAGGGGGAATGATATAAACCCATAGTGGAGTTTATGATTCCCATTCCGATTCCGATTCTCGAATGTGAACCAAACACCTCCTTAATCTATATCACAGGATCTACAAGTAGGATTAAAAACCAGATCTAGTTAAGTATTTCCTATTATTTATATGGCAAAATAAGGGTTAATAACACTTTACCCCTGAAAACTATATAAGTAATTATACTTTACTTCGCTAAATTATAAAAATATACACTTTACCCCCATTCACATTATTATCTTTTAAAAATTTTAAAATATCAAAAAAAATTACTTAGATGACTAAAATACCTTTTGTATCATATTTTGATTTTTCATATATCTAATTGATTTTCGAGAGTTATAAAAGAATTAAGAAAATAATAAAATATAATAACACATTGATACCTTGGATTTTAGGGAATGAGAATGTATAAAATTGTTGAATTATATTATATCCGACATCACAATTTGCACAGATTAAGTCAAATATTCAAAATTATAAAATACTAAGAGATATCGAAAAAAGTACAAAATTTTATAGAAATTATATTTTCATACAATACTTTTACAAAAAAAAATTTCGCAGAAAACAAGCCTATTTGGAAATGTTCTACCACTACAATTAAACATTTAAATTTGAAATAATATAAAATAAAATCTAAAAATTTAAAAATTTAGCCAAAAAATATATTTATATAGATTACATTGAAATAGTATATAGTTTATTTGTACTTATTTTTAAATAATTATCACATCATTATCAAAATTTAAATACATAAAAAATTAAAATATAGTACCAAGGGTATTTTAGTCATCTAACTAAATTTTTTTGATATTTTAAAATTTTTTAAAAGATGAATATTTGAATGGGGAGAGCAAAGTGTATATTTCTCTAGTTCAGGGGTCAAAGTGTAATTACCCATATAGTTCATGGGGGCAAAGTGTTATTAACCCCTGCAAAATTATACAATTTTTCATATGGTTTAAAAACTTATACTGACTATCTCTATAACACAATAATTTGTGCTTTAAAAACTTAAGAGGTCTTTGGTTCATATTCAGATATTAGAATTGAAATAGGAATGAGAATCATAAGATTTAGTATGAATTTATATCATTTCTCTTACTTAGTTTGGACTTAGTTTGGTTTGAATAGAGAATGAATTTCATTATATTAGTAAGTCATGAGTGAGAAATGAAAATGGACAATTTCTAACACTTTCATTCTCATAGAATGATTCCTATAGTTTTTAACTGAACAATATCCATAAGTATAATTAATTTTGATTCTCATTCTTTCTCCTCATACTCATAAACCAATCACCTCCTTATATTGTATAATATTAAAAGACAACACAATTATTACCTAACATGACTGTATAATATCAAAACACAACATAATAATTACATAAGAAGGCTATAGAACTAAACTTCACAGGGTTATTTTGGATTATTTAAGTCTAAAATGTAGTTTAAAAATTGGAAAAAAATTAATTTAGTTGCACTGAAACATGACTCGATTTGATAGAATTATATGTAATTCGATGAATATCGACTTTTAGATTCACAGATTTTTATTCGAGTTGAGTTTATTTAAAACTCAAAAATATGATAAATTATGAAGAAAAATTTTGAAACTTAAATTTTATGATTTAATAATGAATACACATGTAAGAGGATTATAGAAGAAATATAAAATTTTATATACTTAACCTAATTGTTAGAAGAATTTTATTCTTAATAGATGAAATAATAATGTATATGACTTATACTTTCAACTTTTTAATTTTTAAATTGATAAATTCAACCGAATTTCCCAATATATTCGACTCAATAATTTTTTGGGTCAAGTCAAAAAGAAATAATCCATCAACATACTAAAATATCAGTTATTATAGTAACAAAATAATTGGTCAATATACTAAAATGATAATATCGGGTTAACATACTAAAATGAAGCAACTACTGGACATGTTCAATAGTTGCTTCTCAATCTGTCATTTGGAATGTAGGGCCTTAATTTTTTTGAATAAGATGTGCCTCTTATTTTTCAGAAATATGGGCCCTCCACTACGAATGGAACGCCACATTGATTGAAGAGCAATTAATAGATATATCCAATAGTTACTGCTGACCAACATAAAATTTCTCCTCCATCAATCTCACACCTATTTATAGTATTATTTTCCTTTGCTTAACTTTCCAATTAAACCTCCTCAGAAATTGACTAGAAATAAGTTTCAATTACAGGGAATGTCGACATCGTCAACAATCTCCTATTGCAATCTTATTGCAAATCCTAACGATCCTACCTATCTATAAAAATATTTTGAAAATCAGATCGGACCGATCGATTCAACTAGTTGGACTACAAACAGGAAGAACTATCAATTTGGTTCATTTTTATATCCGAATTGTATTAAAAAACGAACAGAATCATAAAAAATTGTGAACTAAAAGAAAATCAGTTCAACCGACCCTTGCTGGTTTTTTAAATTTCAGATTAAAAATTTATTTAAATAAAGAGAACAATTTAAAGAATTGTAAAACAAACTCCAAAACCATAAAATAGTGAACACACCAAAATTTAAACTATTAAATTATTATTTTTTTGACTTTTCTTATACTTATTTTTGTACATATTTGATTTTTCTTATTTGAAATTTGATTAATATTTTTGGATATTAGAACAAAAATTCTCAAAAAATAGTGTTTCTCTTCTAATTTTTGAATTTCATAGAAGTATATTTTAAATCATTTTAAATTACACTACATGAGAAAAAAAACTAACTAGAGTAATTAATCGGCCGATTCAATTGATCTGATCGATTAAATCATGAACCGAACAGGCTACTGAGTTAATGTCCTATCTGATTTTTAAAACATTGATCCACAGTATATTTAACGAACACACATATTCCTTTTTTTTTTTTGGATAAAAAACTGGAAATTTATTGATTTGAGTCAGCCACGTGGGCTAGAACTACATCCATTGGTAGCACTTGAAACCAAACTATTGTTTGATTACAAGACTTGGCTAATACAATTAATTTAGCAAAAGAGTGGGCTAGACAATTCCCAATCCGGCTAGTCCTTCTAACTTCAGAAACCTTTAAAACTTCAATCCAGTTCCTTGTGTCCTCTGCCTATGGACTAATCATTGATAAATTATCTTCCTCCTCGGACAGAACTTTAATGAGTTCTTTCACATCAACTTCGAGAACAAAGGAAGTCAAGTTTAGTTCAACTCAAAACTCTAAAGCCCTTCGTGCAGCCACTATTTGAGCAATTTCTGGGTTGAAAGCACCACATACCCTTTCGGATAACCCAGCTAAGATCACCCCACTGCTATCCCTCATCACTACTCCAATTCCACAGCTTGATGATTCCTTAAAAATAGCTGCATCGAAATTAAGTTTTAGGAAATTCGAAGGCAGTTTCAACCAACCACCTTGCTGCTCTTGTGCTCGATTAGGACTTCCAGCTGAATTGGCCCCCTTCAAAGCAATTAGAAAATTGTTTATCATACTAGTTAAGTGATGATGACATTGGAACTAGTTGCTTACGTGACATTAGATATTTATATAAATTACTAGTATGGTAAACTCATTAAGGACACTTATTTAATTAGTCACTGTACTAACTCTAGATAGCCAAGGCACCCCACTGATGTCTATAAATAGGGAGTTTTTGGGTCAAACTTGTATCTTATTCATTCCAAAATTATACTCCATCTAAGGCATTTTGTCTATTACCTCTCTTTAACTTTTCACACTCATCATTTAGTGCCGTCTGATGGAATTGAAAACAAAAAGCTTTTATTTCTTTATTTTTTGTTTGGTTTCTCTATTTTCTAGTGAATTCTTTCTATTCTCACATTTTTTGACAATTTTTATTAATTGAATTTTCACAAAAATGAAAAATCGTGCTGCTACTCGTCATGCTAAGAGCAAAGGGGCTGAGGGAGATAATAAGCACCTCCTGATTGAAATTGACGCTCAGGATGATGCTGGAGCTTCTTTGATGATACAACAAAGGAAAGAAAATGTACTCCCTAGTACATTTATCATTTTGAATCATTTAGAGCTTTTGTAGAGCAGTGAAAGAATGGCACACCTTCTGCTTAAAGAAATCAGCAAGAACAACTACACACTGAACAAAAGTGCCCTGGCCCTCACCGTGACAAGCAGCCTAAAATTGCCATGAGCAGCACTAACTTGAGGCAGAAAATCATCCGTTCTCTGTCTTTGGACAGACCTAAGCAATCACAAACTATATCAAGTACACCAAGGAGGATCACAGTGTTAGAATTATATGCCCTCAAAACTAATTATAAATTATTTGATTAATAAAAGTTATTTTAATATTTATCTTGGGTATATTTAATTAAATTGATATACGATATCAATAAAGCTTTACTTAGAAATTATTATATTATCCTATTGGTTGATGAACCAAAAGTGGAAATAATAATTTAAGAGTTATATCTAAATTTGTTCTAGACTATAAAAATAAAGTCGACACTTGTTGTACTGCTTTACAATAGAATGATATATTTTATTAAAGGTCATTGAGGTCGTGACCTTAAGCAAACAAGTGTATCTGATGTAAGTTATACACATACTGAACAAGATTCGTTTAAGAATATAATAATAAACGTTATGTTAAATTGTATTCACTGCAAAATCTTTTATGTCCTTAGGCTTGAGAAGTTTATATATATTTAATTGTTATGTACACAATTTTGAATTGCCAAAAGTTAATATTAAATTAAAGGCTATATACAGACAGTATTAGATTATGTATGTATTAATTAAATTATATAAATGCTCAAGGAGACTACCATTCTTGAATAACAAGAAAGTATATTTAATTGATTTCATTAGAATTGGACTCAAAAGAATTGGTTGGAGCTATTTTAAACAGTTTTTCATATTTATATTTATTTATATAAATATTTTATAAATGATTTTAAAGTACATTTAGAATATGAAAATCATGATATATGGGAAATAATATTTTGACAGTAGCCCATATGGAAAGCAGTACGGTGGAAGGTGCAAATAGCCTATTTTGTATGTAAAGGGACTTTTATCTATATTTTTATTTCAAAATGAATAGTGATGTATTGATGGATATTATTTTTATTGGTTGGAATACTGACAAATTGGTAGTCTGATAAATATATATTTATGAGAGCAGTAACGTAACTAATGGAATACTGATGAGATTGGTATAATAGTTTTAAGTTTGATAAAACTTGCTAAATCAAGTTAGCAGATAAATAACAACTTATCCTGTGTATCAGTTTAAATAATCGTAAGATTGACTTAGCCATTGATATTAGATTAAATAAGTTGAGTCTGATTTATCGTGTATACTTTGAAATAAAATCCCTAAGCATCTCACATAAAACTCTCTAACAGACAAGTCTAAAAATAGCCTTAACTATTATTTTGGTTGGCCATCAATCAAACAATAGAAAACCTAAATATATTTTTAGGAAAATACCGAGAGAGCATGGATACTTTAGAAGGCAACACACTTGGGTAGTTGAGAAGAGAAATTATTGCTTGAGAAATTGCTACAAAAGAGAATAAGGTAATTGTTGTATTACATTGACGATACAAACAACTTTTTCTTTTTCATGTATGAATCAATTTTGTAATTGTTGTGATTCTTGGGGCTACAAACTAGCAGTGGTATTAGAGTCCACCACATCTAATTATATTTTTGATCATTCAATTATTACTGTAATCATAGGTCTAACTATAATTTGATATATTATTGGCATGTTATGATGTTGTCTTGGATGCAATTCAAGATCAAAATTTTGGGATCACTTTCTTGCGAATGGTTTTTCTGCAACTGGGTATGTACTAATTTATCATATGGTAATTGCATACATTTTGTGGAATTCAAAATTTTTGTGATCCTATTTAAATATTCCATATGTGATACTAGAATTGTCTCCGATGAATAAGAAAAATTCCCATACAATTGATTTTTATTGTCATATTTTATACTTTAATTGTCTTGTTTATATTTGATAATAGATATCAATTTTTTCACACGTCTGTTCTACTTAAGCAAATATTAAGTGTTAGATAGAATTATTTTATATAAATGATTGCTGTGACTCTCCATTACTAGTAAATAAATATATTATTAAATTGATATCTAATCGAAGCCAATAGGATAGATTAGATTTTGTTTAATAATGTTTTTAATTTTTTTGAGCAACCACCTACTAGGTGGGGGTAATCCCTTTTTATTATTAAAAAAAGAAAAGATACATGGAGGCTAACATGAAGTCTAGCTCTTTAGCAATAAGAGAGTGAATTCAAAGACGTACCCTTTGAATTCTAGCATCTTGTAAGATCTAAGATACTAACTTTCACTACACTTTAGAACTAAATCAGCGATTTGGACTAATAACATCCTCTAATTCTATGAATTTGACTTTTACATCTTAGAACTAAATTAGAGAAAGGGATTTGGAGGTCATCCTGGTTTGCATTGCTCTTGACATATTGTATGTCCTCTTACATCTTCCTTTCTTTTTTGGGGCAAGAATGTCCAATTTTCTTCTTGGATTGGGTGCACATTCCGTCCATTAAGAGATTCATTATCGAAAAAGTAGCAAGTTTTTTCTTCCAACACCATATCATTGGGCATGATGGAATCATCAATTGATTTAACTTTGCTTGTTGGGGAGAAGGCAGGTTGGATATGAAGTTGGTTTCCTTGCTGCCTAAGAACTTGCTTGAACGTTCGTTGTTGCTTGTAGATAGTATAATTTCCTTGAATGTAGGCTTACCCATGGCTGTGAGGTCTTTCATGTTTCGATTCTGGTGATGAGTCTTACTAGGCTGGGAATTTTGCACGGTTTCTCCCCACTTATGCAATGAGGGAGGTGCATTAGGACAAGGAGATTCATTGTCTGAAAATAGTATGGGAGTTCCTCCATAATTTGGGCATTAAAGATAGCAATGTCCATATATTCTTTTGAATTTTGAATAGGCAAATCTATGAGCAGATTTGGAGGTTTTGGTTGATTTTTTTTATACGGTCAAATCAGTATCTTTTGAGGCTTATAATGGAGTTAGGTCTTGACTTATCTCAATCATCTTTGAATCTTCCATCCCAACTTCCTTGCCATTTGAATTTTGAATGTCCTTCTTTTGTGGAGCTTCACTAACAACCTCCACTGCCTTGGAAGATGGTGGCTCTACCACCGGAAAGTGTTCCACCACCATATTTCCGACTATGGGTGCTTCCGTCCCCAAGTTTTCTCCTTGATTTGGTGCCATTTTTTAAGTAGTATTTGAAATTGGCATTGACTCATCTGGAATTTCCTTTGGAACACTTGAAGTCTTGACTTCTTGATTTTGACTGGTTTCCAGCGAGAAGATGGCATGTTGAATGGCCTTGTAGGAGCTTTACCCTTAAGAGGTAGTGATTCAAGGTTCTTGGAGGGTTGAGCAGTTCCTACTTTGCAATCAGCCAAATGGTGGACTATTTTATGACACTTTGTACAGTAGGATGGGATGTTCTCATAAGTGATTTTTGTCACTTTTCTTTGTCACCTACTCCTTACTATACTCTCAGTTGGAAGAGTTGCCAAAAGATCAACCTCCACGCAAACCTTTGCTGTGTTTGGGCGTGTGAAGTTTTTTGTGGCCAAATCAAGCTTGAGAGGCGTTCCCACAGCTTGAGCCAAGCTAAAAACCGCATGTTTAGTGAAGAAAACTGCTGGGAGATCTTCCAACATGATCCAAATCGGTACTACTGAAGGATTGATGTTTGACGTGCAGAGGGGGGTTCCATTTGAGAACTCTTATGTAGAATCCATTAATGAACCAAGTGTTTTTGAGCCAACAACGCAAACCTCCAAAGAAAATCTGATTAAAATGTGTTTATGATCAAGAAAATATATTGTGAAACTTCCCTTAAAGCCAATCGTCTGAAAACTTTTACTCACGGTTTCTATATTTGGTTTGTCCTTTGGGAAGTTGCCCACCAAAGTGAAACGAAAAAGGGCAGCTAGCTTTTTAACCTCTTCCTCAGAAAAAATATTGCTAGTTCTTCTTTGAATGATTACAACTCTTTCAAATTATATGGAAAGGCCGAGGAGTGCGGTAGAGATTCCACCTTATTTTTTAGGACATCCGCAAAAGAACGAGCTTGCCCCCTTAGCCATTGGCTGAAGGGCCTCCATTTTCTCCATGGCCAATCAGCCAAGAAGGAATGAAAGTGATAAATTTAGTGAGAGAAAGTTTTATAGAGAAGGAGGAGAGAAAATTTCCCTTACTATTGTTTAATAGCTCCTTAACATAATAATTATAATGTTTTTACTTATTTCTTAAGAAGATTAGCATTTTTATGATTAGTGTGAATATCAGCTAAAATAGTAATAGATCTCACGAGCTCATATTTTGCTTAAATGATAGTATGCACTTAACTGAATTATGTGCCCAACCAAAATGGTAGAAGACACATTAATTTAGAAGTTAAAGGGAAAACAAGAATCATAATAAAATTTTAACATGAAATTTGATTAAGATAAGTAGGATTTACTTTTATTTTATGTATGAAATTAATTTCAAAAGAAATATTTGATACATGATGATCTTGAAAAATAAAAGTTCATGATAACTACATTAAAAGTTGAACATAATTGTTATATTCTAGTAGGGTGCGTATTATATTTTTCTTGTAGGTAGTACCATTAGAATTCAAAAACCTGAATATAATGGAAATATGTATTATTTAAATTGCAGATTCAGCATGCCTAATTTTAGCCCATTGTTTTTTTTAAATTATCTAATGATATGGATCCGAATAGCCTGAAAATGTGTCAAGATGAGGAGATGAAAGATGGAGAAAGCGTGGATTCACTCTTGCCAAGATTGGAGTACATTCGTGGTATTTTGATCGAGTTGGATTGGACTATCTTCAATTCATTATTACATGATACCCAATTCTTCAAAGTAAAGCACAAGTGGAGATCCTTTAAGTGCAAGAAGGCCGAATTTCTTTAAAGTTTATTTTAGTTTGGTCTTTATTATGTAAAGCCCAATAGTAGTTTAAGTTTGTGTAAATTGGGCTAGTTTTAAGTTGGGTTTAGTTGTTGGTTTACCTCTAATTCTTAGTTTTAGGCTCATTAATTAGCCTTAATAAGGCCCATTTAGCCCAAATCTTGGGGCTACTTATGGTTGAACCCTAGCACTACTTTTTTAGGAGTTTTTAAGCTAGTTTTTAGGATTTCTATAAGCTTATAAATAGGTCTCATCATATGGACATTCAAAGTTTATTTTAGTTTTGTCTTTATTATGTAAAACCCAATAGTAGTTTAAGTTTGTGTAAATTGGGCTAGTTTTAAGTTGGGTTTAGTTGTTGATTTAATTCTTAGTTTTAGGCTCATTAATTAGCCTTAATAAGGCCCATTTACCCCAAATCTTGGGGCTACTTATGGCTGAACCCTAACACTACTTTTTTAGGAGTTTTTAAGCTAGTTTTTAGGTTTCTATAAGCTTATAAATAGGTCTCATCATATGGACATTCAGCCTTCTTGCACTTAAAGGATCTCCACTTGTGCTTTACTTTGAAGAATTGGGTATCATGTAATAATGGATTGAAGATAGTCCAATCCAACTCGATCAAAATACCACGAATGTACTCCAATCTTGGCAAGAGTGATTCCATGCTTGCTCCATCTTTCATCTCCTCATCTTGACACATTTTCAGGCTATTCGGATCCATATCACCTAACCACTAGTACATTGGTGGGAGGAGAGGGGCGCTACTCCAAATTTTATTAATTTACAGAATAAAATATTATAAGGAAGGGGACTAGGACAAAACCCCCAAGAAAATACAAGTCATGGCCCTACACGACTTTAAGGTATTTAGTTATGATATAATGATAACCTTGGATATCCATACTAAGCAACCCTCGAATACATAAAGGAACCAGAGAAGAAGTAAAAAACAAGTCACAATGAATATCTAAACTACCCAACTTGGTGAGTTTGTTAGCTATTGCATTCATCTCATGCAAGGTATGTTGAAGAAGAAAATTGCCTGAGTTCATGATGCCTTTGATTTTACGAACCAACCAGTCCAGCCTCCAAGGAATAAGAATTGATCTGAGTTTATCATATCAACCAGAATTTTGGACACAACGCAATAGTTATGAGCTAAAAATTTGTGGCTTTGCACATTTCTAGCCCATGTAGTAAACCAAATGCCTCTGCTTCCAAGTTAGTCCCATTGCCGAGGTGTTTAGAGAAGCCAAAAATGAGATTTCCATTGCTATCTCCATATCCCGTCATGCCTAGATTTCCAATGGACAAACCATCCACATTTAATTTTGCTCCATACATCAGAGGTTTATTCCAAACCGATAGCTGAAGAGAGAGATGATAATGCACCATCCAATCATTGCTAAGAAGGCCACTAACATGAGGATTAGCAATTATGGATTTGAAAACAAAGGAATGCACCATACAACTCTCACGCAAGAGGCTATGAGTTTTGTTGATCAAGCAACCATATTTCCACCTCTTCCCATCATGGATGAAAGCATTTTTGGATAGCCAAAGGGTATTGCAAACCATCACCAAGAAAAGGAGATGATGATACCTTCAATTTATAGAAAGATGAACCAACAACCACCATGCTTGGCAATAGAGCATATGGTTCTTATCATCAACATAGGGAATAGCGCAAATCCTATTAAAGTGTTTTCATAGTTTTTGTGCATAAATACAACAGGCAAAATAATGCACAAGAAAGTTCTCACTAGGGCAAAAAGAACATTTGGAAGCCATTTGAAACCCCAACTTTTGAAGTTGTTCCCGAAAAAGAAGCAATCCATTTAGAACCTGCCACATGAAGATAGAGTTTTTCAACGAAACATGACCACTCCAAATGAATTTCCTAGAGGCAAGTTTTGCTCGAGGTCGTTTAATGCAATCATAGGCAGCGGCAATGGAGAACCAACCCAAAGTGGTAGAGTTCTATATATGAGACTCTGTTTCAACTGAAATGTAAAGTGTAGTGGAATTGACTTTAGATTGAAGTTGAGAAGAATGTAGATTATCAAGAAAGGAAAGATCCCAACCTATGCCATTTAAAAACACTTGGTTTATTGGAACCCTCCAACTTTGTTCACTATTACTTCTAAGAGGACCATCCCCTAGCCAATTATCATGCCAAAAATCACAATCCCCTCTTTGAACAAGAATTTGCATATAAGTGTGAAACTTATGCTTGAGCTTAAGCATTCTTTTCCAAATCGAGGATGTATTGGTAGGATTATTACTATATCTCTTCCTCACAAAGGATCCTTACAAAGTAGAAGAGGTATAATGTTTCCACCACAATTTTATCGTAAAAGCATCAATGACATCCGAAAGACTACGAAATCCCATACCATTTTCCTAATGGGAACAACAAAGATCTCTCCATGCTATCCAGTGTCTTTTCGGCTTGCCATCTTTAAAACCCCAGAAGAAGTTTGAAAATAGCTGTTTCGATTACATTCAACACAGCTTTAGGTAGTTCTTGGATAGCTAGTATGTGAATGGGAATTGATGATAGAACATGTTTAATCAAAGTAAGATGCCTCCTGAAGATAGTAAAATATGCTTCCACCCGGCCAATCCTGTTAGCATTGATTTTATCAATGAGACACTGAAAATTAGCTCGCGATCTCATTCCCTTAAAAATCAACAACCAAGATACATCATAGGCAAGGTTAAAAATCTCATCTTTGTGAGTTGTTCCACCCTTTGAATGAAAGCTGTGGCAGTCTCTTATAAAAGGCAACAAAAGAGCTTTTAGCTAGACTAACTTGTTGACCCGTCCCCTTTTGAAAGCAATCTAAAAATGACATCAAGTTTCTCAAAAACTTGCTTTCTCTCTTTGTGAAAATCACAATATCATCAACAAAAGCAACGAGGGATATAATCGGACAACCTCTTAGGAAAGCAAAAGGGGAAATTCTAGTGTTCCACACTAGAGCATTAAGACCCCTTGACAAGACCTTTGAACAAATAATGAAAAGCAATTGGGAGAGAGGATCCCCTTGCTTAAACCCCCAAGTAGCTTGGAAGAAACCGTGACTCTGACCATTAGTAAGCAAGGAAAACTAGCTAGATTGAAGATTTCTCAGAATGAGTCGTAATAAATTTAGAGCAAAAACCAAATTTCATGAGTACCGTCTTTAATAAAATCCACGAAACACGATCAAAAGCATTGACCATGTCCAACTTGATCGCAATGTTCAAGCCTCGAGTTTTTCGAGCAAGAAACACATTGTCTTCTAGAGATCTCCCTTTGATGAAACCTGCTCGATCTGTAGAAATGATCCCTAGAAGCAATGGCGCAAGGCAGTTAGCAAGAAGTTTGGTGAACACTTTATTAATGAAAATTACAAAGGGAAATGGGATGGAAATCAACAAAAGTGTTAGAGTTAGGTTTTTGGGGATCAAAACCAACAAAGTAAGGATAACCTCTTTGGCAAAAAAATCTAGGACAGCCGCATGAACATCTAATCTAATAATCTCCCAACAGGATGTAAAGATGTACTAGAAAAACCATCTGGTCTAGTAGAAATATCCCAAGCCAACTGGAAAACCACCTCCTTGACGTCCTCCAAAGTGACATCTTTCACCAAAGAAAGGTGCATTATCCTCGGCCAAGAGGATCTGAACCATATACTGAAGTATTTCTTGAGAACGTACACTGTCTAGTTCTTCAGATATAAAGAGTTCCTTAAAATAACAAACACCTTCCTCCTAAATATCCTCCAATGAATCAACTCAAATAATCTCTGAGCTTTTAATGTGATGAATAAATGAAGAAGCCGTCCTTTGATTAACCGTAGGGTGAAAGAAAGGTGTATTTTTGTCACCTTCCTTAATCCATCTTACCTTAGATTTTTTGCCACCAGAAAGTTTCCTCCAAGCTAAGGTGATAAAGAAGATTAGCTTGTGCTTCATGAAGGTTTTGCCTTGCCTTTTCCATCTTGGTAGTCTCATAAACTTCTTCAAAAATCTTCACCCTCTTCTTGGCTTCCAAAGAGAAAGAGAAAATATTGCCAAATTGGGATTCGTTCCATTCTTTCAACCTTCCTTTGATATGTCTGGGTTTAAGAGAAAGAACCAACATACCTCTACTCTGAATGGGCAAAGTTTCTTTAGCCAGCCAATTATTTCTGACTACTGAGAGGAACTGCTTTTGCTTGATCCACATAGCTATAAATCGAAAAGGCTTGGGACCATCAAATTTAGTGTAATTAAACTCCAATAATAAAGACGTGTGATCAGAAGTAGTATGATTAAGATGCGAAACTGAGGCATTCGGCTAGAGATCCTAGCAATGATGATTATGTAGAAACTTATCCAGCCATTTCCAAATATGATGACAATTTTGAATATCTGTCTCGGTGAAATTCATCCCAGAGAAGGGATCTCCATCAGGCCACAAGCTGAAATTGTCCCACTAAAATTGTCCATCGCTTGAATATCTTAAGGAGTATAACCTAAATATTCATCTGCAAAAGAAATAACATTGAAATCCCTAGCCACCATCCAAGGACCTGAAATAGAAGTACACAAACCACAAAACTGGTCCCACAAGTCCATCCTATCTGCCTGATTACTCTTGGCATACACAACAGGACAAATGATAGAGTGATCCCACATATCGGATATATGTTTAACGGAAAGATGAAGTAATTTATCATGATTAAATTCAGTAAACGCATGGAAAGGAGTATTCCAGAATATTCAAATTTTATTAGACACGTTAAACATACTGATGTTTTCCAAACCTTATTTTGATGATGACATAAACACTTAACTCTGTAAAACAAGCTTTTGCAGGAACAGATCTTTCGGACGCACAGAACCGTCCGAACTAGGTCAAAAGCTCCTCGGACGCATTGCATCGTCCGAACAAACTGGCAGAAAGAATGGGATCCTACCGCCTTTTCTTCGGACGCTCAGGACCGTCCGAAACCTCTATCGGACGAAGGACCGGACGCATGCACGGACGTCCGAACGAAGCATCTCAACAAACTGAAAGAAGATCGGACGCTTCCTCGGACGCATTCAATCCTCCTCGGACGTCCGAAACCTCAACTGCTATTTTTTGTGCATTTATTACTTAGCCGTTAGGAAGTAGTTGAAAGCTCTATTTATTGCTCTTATAAATAGGTGCTTTAAGATCACCTGAAAAAATGATCTAATACATTAAATACAAGCCTAAGAAAAGAGTAATTTGAGTGCAAATTGACTATAGTGGTTTGTTGTATTAGTGTGAAGTTGTGAGTGCAATTCAACTATGAGTGGAGTGATAATCTTGTATGAAAGTGTGGTTGTAAGTAAGAATCTTGGCTCAACTAAAAGAGTTTTAGTGTGAGCAAGAACTTCCCAACTTTGTAAAGATTATTGGCTCACCAAGTGTGTGAAGCATTCAAGAAAATTGATACTTCAAGCTTGCTAGCTTGAAGTATTGTTTGTTCAATTTTTCTCTCTTTACTTTACTGTTCTAGTAAATTTATTATATCTGCATTTGAATTGAAAAAGGTTACTATTTTCTGAAAGCATAATTTTTAGAAACCTAATTCACCCCCCTCTTAGGTTGCCCAACAATTGGTATCAGAGCTTGGTCTCATTATATTGCTTAAACTGCTATTGAGAAAAGAACTATGGCAACCAACAATGCTCTAGATGTTAGAAGGCCAGGGTCCAAATAAGTCTAAATGCAACAATTCTAAAGGTTATTAGTTGGAGAGATAGAATGAAAATATTTCGCAATCTATTGACATTGAGTTCATGGTATGTTGTCAATGAAGGTCCATTTGAAACTTCTATCATTGATGATCACACAAATAGAAGAAGAGAAAAGACAAGGAATGAGCTCACTCCACAAGACAAGGCAAACTTGACGTTGAATGCAAAAGCCATGAATGTGTTATATAATGCCTTGGATGCAAATGAATCAACTCGCGTAAAGGGTTGAAAGTGCAATAAAATCCTGAATGCTCTATCCAAAGAATGGGATGCCAAAACAATTGCCATAGAGGAAGCTAAGAATTTAAATTTAATGCCTATTGAATCACTAATCAATTCTCTTACATCTTATGAACTCAAGCTAAAGGCAAAGGTTGTGGATGATGAAGAAGCAAGGCCAAGAAGGGGCATTGCTCTAAAGACCTCTCAAGAGGAAGATGAAAACAGCTCCATCAATCTAGAAGATGAAGATCTTGATGAAGGAGATCTTGCACTCATCACCAAAGGATTTCTTAAACATTACATCAACAAACGAAGAATGAGAAGAGGCGGAGCTGCAAACACAAATAATTTCAAAGGGAAGTCAAGACTTGAAATAAGATTATTTACATCAATTCTTGAATGCGGTCAACTCGGGCATTTTGCAAATGAGTGTCCTTCCAAGAAAAAGAAGGAAGGAAGAAAACCAAGATTCAACAACTTTCAAATCACATGGGACGATTGCAACTCCGAAGGAATGAAGTTGAAGAAGAAATGGAGTCGGCACAAATGGCCTTTATGGCTATTGGAGATGATGAGGTAAATTCTAACTATGACTCTAATGATGAAAATGATGAAGATGATCTTGAAGCTTTCATTTTAAAATTGCATGATAGCTTAAAAGAATCATATGCTAGAAATAAGGAGTTAGTAAAAAAGTCAAATGCCTTATTGAATGCTAACTCTAAACTTGTGAATGAAAACAATAGGCTATCACAAGAAAATCGTGATTTGAAGAAAAGAATGCATGTGAGATCAAAGGTCAAGGAAGAACAAGCCTCCTTGAAGAAAAGAATGGATGATTTGAATGCTCTCTTAGCTAGAAAGAAAGAAAATGTTGTTGATATGAAAAGAAATAGAAATGTAGCAATCAACAAAAATTTTGTCATGTTTAGAAGAGATGACTTATGTATTGTAAAACCAAAATCTTCTTTATATGGTAATAAAAGCATTGTTTGTAGATATTGCCAACAACATGGAGGCATACTAAGAATATGTGTTATGTCAAGAAAAATGAAAAACTTGGAATGAAAGTTGCATGGATAGTAAGCAATTTCACTAACGCTCATGGACCCAAAAAGATATGGGTACCAAAAGTTATCAATTGATTCATTGTGTAGGTACTTAACATCGCCAACAATGCTAAGTGGTTCATAGATAGTGGATGTTCAAGGCACATGACGGGTGATGCCTCTCTCTTCACAAACCTTACATCCAAAAACAGTGGAAAAGTCACTTTTGGAGACAACAACAAAGCAAAATCAATCGGCATTGGTGATGTAGGTAAAAATGGTGAAACCTTGATTAAGAATGTACTTCTTGTTGATAATTTGAACTATAATTTATTAAGTGTTAGTCAACTTTGTGACAAAAATTTATATGTTTTCTTTACCAAGCATGAATGTCTTATCCTTGATAAAAATCATGTTGTTTTGTTCAAAGGCACTAGACACAATGATGTTTATGTGATTCATCTTGATAAGAATCCATAATTAGCAATAGCAATGTAAAATGTCTTACCGCTTCCATAGATGATCCTTGGCTTTGGCATAGAAGACTTTGTCATTTTAATATGGATTTGATTGAAAAATTAGCCAAGAAAGATTTGGTAAGAGGCTTGCCAAAACTGAAATTTCTGAAAAATAAAATTTGTGATGCTTGTCAATTTGGTAAACAAGTCAAAGTTTCTTTTAAACCTAAGAATTTTGTGTCTACTCATAAACCTTTAGAATTGTTGCATTTAGACTTATTTGGACCTAATCAATATGCTAGTCTAGGTGGTTGCGAATATGCATTTGTTATCGTAGATGACTATCCTCGGTTTACTTGGGTATTATTTCTTGTTCACAAAAATGAAGCATTTGAAAAATTTGTAAAATTGTTTTCCAAAATTCAAAATTTATTGGATACAAAAATTGTTCGGTTAAGGAGTGACAATGGTGCCGAATTTAAATTTGGGGGTTTTCCCGACTTTTGTGATCACAACGGTATCACTTTCATGTCTCTTATTTTCTAATGTGTATAAGAGTTCTCAACAAAATGGTGTTGTTGAAAGGAAAAATAGGACTCTTCAAGAAATGGCTAGAACTATGATTTTGAGTGTGACCTACCACAATACTTCTGGGCCGAAGCGGTTAACACGGCTTGTTATGTCATGAATCGAGTTTTATTAAGATTTTCTTTAAATAAAACTCCTTATGAACTCATTTTTTGTAGAAAACCCGTTGTGGGCTATTTCAAAATTTTTTGTTGCAAATGCTTTATTTTAAAAATCAAAGAGACGCTTGGAAAATTTGACAAAAAATCGGATGAAGGAATTTTTCTAGGATATTCTAGTGACAAGAAAGCATACCGAGTTTACAATAGAAGAACGCTTTTAATTGAAGAAGTTGTGCATGTTACATTTGATGAAACTAATGATGTTATCTCAAAGAATTTATGTGAAGATGAAGATGTAGGTATTTTAAAGGAACTCGAAAAGCTCGTTATTCATAAAGATCATCAATTCATTTCATGAGATTACATCAAGCGTTGATATCAACAACCATCAAATTGATGATGAAAAGAATGAGGATGCTCAAAACGATCTTCCGAAAGCTTGGAGATTCGTCTCTAATCATCCTCAAGATTTAATCATAGGTGATCTTTCCGATGGGGTAACTACTCGTTCTCATAAACCTTTGAATAATAATTGTGCATTACTTTCTCACATTGAACCCAAACATATAGATATTGCCTTGAGTGATGAATCTTGGGTTAATGCTATGCAAGATGAACTTAGTCAATTTGAGAAAAATAATGTATGGACCTTAGTTGAAAGACCTTCTTCTCATCCCGTTATTGGTACTAAATGGGTGTTTAGAAACAAATTAAATGACAAAGGTGAGATCATAAGAAACAAAGCTAGACTTGTTGCAAAAGGTTACGCTCAAGAAGAACACATTGACTTTGATGAAACCTTTGCACCCGTGGCTAGATTAGAATCCATCCGCATGTTTCTTGCATTTGCATGTTTCAATAATTTAAAATTATTTCAAATGGATGTCAAAAGTGCTTTTTTAAATGGTTTTATCGACCAAGAAGTTTTCGTCGAACAACCTCCGGGCTTTGAAAATAAGAATCTTCCAAACTATGTTTTCAAACTTTCCAAAGCTTTATATGGTTTGAAACAAGCACCAAGAGCTTGGTATGAAAGATTAAGTGGCTTCTTGATAGAAAATGGTTTCAAAAGAGGTATAGTTGACACCACACTTTTACAAAAACAGATTTAAAAGGATTGTTAATTGTTCAAATTTATGTTGATGATATTATTTTTGGAGCAACTAATGAAAGTTTGTGCAAGGATTTTTCACAACTAATGCAAGAAGAGTTTGAGATGAGTATGATGGGCAAGTTGCAATTTTTCCTCGAACTACAAATTCATCAAACTAAGGAAGGAACATTCATTACACAAATCAAGTACACAAAGGAGCTGCTCAAACGATTTGGTATGGAAGATTGCAAACAAGTTGGTACACAAGTTAAAAGAATTTTTAGATATCTAAAAGGAACAACGGATTTTGGTCTGTGGTATCCAAAGTCTTCTGCATTTGATCTGATTAGCTATTCTGATGCTGACTTTGCTGGTTGTAAAATTGATAGAAAAAGTACCAGTGGAATGTGTTATTTTCTGGGAAATTGTCTTGTGTCTTAGTTTAGTAAAAAACAAAATTCCATTTCTCTTTCTACTGAGTTCGGACGGTTCATTGTCACCTCCACTATGAATGAATTGCTTAACTTCTTTGGATGAAACATACTCTGAAAGATTTTGGTGTAATTTTTGATTGTGTTCCTATATTGTGTGACAACACTAGTGCAACTACTTAATCTCACAAAAAATCCTGTTTTGCACTTTAGAACCAAACACATTGATGTTAAGCATCATTTCATTAGAGACCTCATTTGTAAAAAGGAAATTCGTGTTGATTATGTGCCTACTTCAAATCAATTGGCTGATATTTTTACAAAACCCTTAGCTCTAGATCGCTTTGAATCACTCAGAAAATTTTATTTTTCAGAAATTTCAGCATAGGTTCTTAGTTCGACGCACTCCTTCGTCCGAACAATTTTCCTTTCGGACGCCTCGACCGTCCGAAAGCATCATGAATCACATAAACATCATTGTGTCTAGTGCCTTTACAACGCTGTCTCTTATACAGGAAATCTTCCGGACGCTCAGAGTCGTCTGAAAGAACTTCGGACGCACTAGCTCATCCTTCGGCCGTCCGTTCTTCAGCTTTCGGACGTTGTGTCGGACGCACACTAAACGTTCGGTCGTCCGAACGGTACCCCTGTTTCATTAAAACCATCCAAATTCCCTTTTTCGGAGACTTACCTTCTCCCCCAAAACCCTTAGGCGATTTTTCTTCCTCTCCCCTACCCCTTCCAAATTTCCACTATCTCTTCCAAAATTGATTGAAAAATCATCCTACCCATAACCCTTATCACCTAAATCACATCTCATTTCCCCCATTCACCATCTCATTTCCTCAAAATCTCACCAATCTTCAATTTTTTTTTAATTTTTTAGTTTTCTCTTCTTCCACTACAATGGTGAAATCTCGTGGCGGTTCCTCTACAGCGATTCGGGGTAGAAAAACTAAAGGGAAGGCTCCTGTACGAGGAGAATCATCGGCAAATTCTGGAAGTTTCCACTACTCCAACTTTATCCAAATTTATCGATGCCAAGGAAATCCGAATTTATAATTCTCTTCTCAGTAAATTATCATCGTTCAGCGTCCTTCTTCTAATAGATCTAGATGTGTATAAGAGACATCTTCCAATTATCAAATCCTGTTTTGACAAACAAAATTGGGGTCATTTAGTGCATCTCGATTTACCTCATCGAGTTTATCATGACATGGTGCTTCAATTCAACGGCCAATCTTCGGAAAGGTCCTACTATTCGCACCCTCATTTCTTGTGTTAACAACACTGATCTTGAGATTTCATCGAACATAATCAACACCATTTTTGAATGTGAAATCTTTGACCCACTAAATGCTGTCTCTTATTTTCGTCTAGATGTGTATAAGAGACAGATGCTATAGTGGATGGTTTCGAGCCATTTTTAACATCCATTTTAAACAGCTTCGAAGCCAAAACTACTTTGCTCGCCCGAAAGCAACATCTATATGCTGTCTCTTATACACATCTAGATGTGTATAAGAGGCATCGATCGAGCCAGAAAATGAGCCGGGACTATATCAATAGCATCCCACAACAAAGGATTTAAACACCTAAAACCTTTTTAAGATCAATATTTTGTTTCAATTTAAACATAACCAATTATCCAAATCATCCTTTTGGAAAATTTCTCACCAAGGTTTTTGATTTCCTCAACGTATAGAGACCTTTTCCTCCACATCTGATTTTGCTATCCCTCATTCTCCTACTCCTCAACCACCTCCACTCACATCTGCACCATCTACTTCTGAGCCATCTTCTGAACCATCTCTTTCACATATATGTGGACTTCTCCAATCTCTGAGCACTCAAGTCAGTTCATTTCAACGTCGCACAAATCGCAAGTTAAAACGACTTGAAACTCGTCAAATAATTCTCCAAGAGGCACTCAGTCTTGGCATGTCTGCTTCGGCTCAAGTCCAATTTGCTGATCTTCAGTCCCAACATCCACTTGAGTCATCTTCTGACAGTGATGAACCTCAAAATGAACATACACGTGAAGACAATGCAGAAGCTGCTCAAGAAGCTGTCGATGACGATGACGACGACGAAATCTAAGAGGGAGCCTTTTTTGATTGATGTCAAAAGGGGGAGTAGTTATATTGTTATGCCTTGATATATGTTATGCTTTGATATGGTTGTTATGTTGATAATTGATATCCAATTATGCCTTGATATATGTTATGCTTTGATATAGTTGTTATGTTGATAATTGATATCCAATTATGAGATATTGCAAATTGATTAGTCATATCCAATTGAGGTTTGTCATCATCAAAAAGGGGGAGATTGGAGGATGTTTTCTAAACCTTATTTTGATGATGACATAAACACTTAACTCTGTAAAACAAGCTTTTGCAGGAACAGATCTTTCAACGCACAGAACCGTCCGAACTAGGTCAAAAGCTCCTCGGACGCATTGCATCGTCCGAACAAACTGGCAGAAAGAATGGGATCCTACTGCCTTTTCTTCGGACGCTCAGGACCGTCTGAAACCTCTGTCGGACGAAGGACCGGATGCATGCACGGATGTCCGAACGAAGCATCTCAACAAACTGAAAGAAGATCAGACGCTTCCTCGTGCATGCATCCAATCCACATAGATGTTTCTACCCTAACGGCTATTTTTTGTGCATTTATTACTTAGCCGTTAGGAAGTAGTTGAAAGCTCTATTTATTGCTCTTATAAATAGGTGCTTTAAGAACCTAAAAAAATGATCTAATACATTAAATACAAGCCTAAGAAAAGAGTAATTTGAGTGCAAATTGACTATAGTGGTTTGTTGTATTAGTGTGAAGTTGTGAGTCAGCAATTCAACTTTGAGTGGAGTGATAATCTTGTATGAAAGTGTGGTTGTAAGTAAGAATCTTGGCTCAACTAAAAGAGTTTTAGTGTGAGCAAGAACTTCCCAACTTTGTAAAGATTATTGGCTCACCAAGTGTGTGAAGCATTCAAGAAAATTGATACTTCAAGCTTGCTAGCTTGGAAGTATTGTTTGTTCAATTTTTCTCTCTTTACTTTACTGTTCTAGTAAATTTATTATATCTGCATTTGAATTTAAAAAGGTTACTATTTTTTGAAAGCATAATTTTTAGAAACCTAATTCACCCCTCCTCTTAGGTTGCTTTGGGACCAATACACACCAAACTGAAATCCAAGACAAATACGAATACCATCGAATTTGTGAGCTTTCAACATGGGTTTAGCCAATACTATAAAATCAATTTTATACATATGAACAAGATGCTTAACTCTCCGGATATTAGATTTATTACCAATTCCTCGTATATTCAATCCATTCCATTAATCTGCTCAGAAGGAATGAGGGAAAATTTATTAAAGGTCATCATTTGCCTTGTAATGATAGTTCTAGGAATATGAAATTGCCTGTTCTTACCCTAGGTGTGCCACAAGATGAATCAACGTGCATCATCTGAGAAGCATTATGAGACCCAAATTTTGGATTAAGGGCTCTTTCAAACTATCAGAGCTGCTTGAATAAACCTTCCTTATCCCATGGCAGTCGAACAACTCTTGAAGGGTCTGATAATGTCCCATCCATGGACCCTTCCAAAATTGGCTGCATGGCTTCATTTAGTGGCCTCAACCGAGCTTACTAATTATCAATCATGTCATGAGTAAAAAAGACTTACCAAAATCTTCATGCATTCATGAGTCCTCTAAAACAATTTTATCTGCATCATGAAGAGTTGTACAATCGCGCTGCTGGCTGTTTGTAGAAGTCCCAGTAATGGGATCAACCTGATCAGTTGACTTGTCAGAATCATGGCTGAGAAGAGTCCATTCGTCCAAATGGATGATTGAGAGTGGTTCATGCAACAAAAAACCAACTTCAGCCCTTGATGCAATCTTGGGAATAATCGAATTTGGTGGAGCATCTACGATGAGAGTTGAATGAGATGGATTTTGAATGATAACCATGGAAGCATTCTTTGAAGGATAGATTGGAATTTCTTCTTTTTCTTTGTCCAAAACCCCATATGATTTACCTAGGATTTGTCAAATGAACTGATTTTGGTTGAGAAATCCTTGGCTGTTGACTAGGGTTTTTCTTTAGATTGATTGGCTGGAAAGTGGAGGAGGATGCTGCTTCAAGTGGGGATTGGCGTGAAATGTCCAACTCTATAACAAAGATCACAATGCGTTGGTAAGTCCTCATACTCCACGTACTACCACAAGCCGTCATCTTCGTTACCAATACACACTTTGGAAGGAAAGGGATTGGAAACGTCATATTAGACACAAACCCTAGCAACATTAGGTCTGTCAACCGTGGCAGTGGAGGCATTAATCTTCAAAGGAGATTATCGATCCATTGAGCCATAGAGAAGAAAGCCATTTTGTCAAAATAAATACAAGTCAGATCCTTGAGGAAATCCATACTGGAACAATCGGCGATCCAACATTTACCTAAAGACCTAGAGTCTATTTTAGTATAGCATCCCAAAACCATTTATGATCTTGAAAACCTTACACCAATAGTGCAAGTAATCCTTTACAAGGTCAAACTAGATGAAAATATGATGATAATCCAAAAAACCAAGTGTGATCAAGCGTAGGGATTCCATGGAAGGCATGCCTTGTAAACTTTCCTAAAAGAGCATGTTTATATGACAGAGAATTCTTTTGAATATCCTTTTTGAAGAAGAATATGGCTGGTTCCTTCTTGAAAAGGGAGGGTTTTTTCAACTTGATTGGCTGGGACTTAGAAATCACCACATCTCCAAAGAAATGATTGATGGGCTTGAGTTGCCCTTTAGTCAATGATTGAATGGCAACCATGAAGGAAAAACTCTAAGGATGAAGGAAGACAAGAGAAGGCACGAAGAAGAGGAGAGAAAAAAGCCTAGAAATATCTATGTGGATTGGATGAGAACTATTTGACAGGTCCAAACTATGTGGATTGGAAAGAAACCTCAACATTATTCTTACTGTTGAAAAAGTGGCTTTCGTCCATAACACTAATTCCCCTGAGTTTATTTTAGCTGAAGCCACTAACGAACAAACACAATTTTTTTATAAGTGGCATGACACAGATGAATTGACAAAATGTTATATTTTAGCCTCCATGACTAATATGTTGCAAAAGCAACATGAAGTTCTGCCTACAATTAGGGACATGATGATGAACCTAAAAGAAATGTTTGGTGAACAAAGCACAAATGCTTGTCAAGTTATTATGAAGAACTTGACGTCTACTAAAATGGTAGAAGGCATTCCTGTGCGGGAGCATGTGTTTAAGATGATGTCCTTCAATGATGAACCTGACTTGTTTGGGGCTGAAATTGATTTCACCACAAAAACTAATGTAGTCTTGTCATTCCGTTCCTGATTCTTTTAGTCAGTTTGTGTTAAATTTTAACATGAACAAAACGGAGGTAGCTTTACCAAAACTGCTCAATATGTTGCAAGTTGTTGAGATCCTTATCAATAAGGATAAGCCATATGTCTTATTGACAGAAAAGGGAGAATCATCTAAATTCAAACCTAAAGGTAAGAATTTTAAGAAAAATAAAAAATTCACCAAAAGGACTCCAGGACGAAAAGTAACTAAGGGTAATGAAAAGAAAAGGATAGATAAAATTATTTCCATTGCATAACAAGCCTGGTCATTGGAAGAGAAATTGTAGCATTTATTTGGCTACTTTGAAAAATAATAAACCTTCTAAAGGTATGCCTAATTTGCTTATCATTGAAACTAATTTAATAGATTGTCCATTTGATAGTTAGTGTATGGATTCTGGCACAAACTCACACATTTTCAATATGTTATAGGGGTTCAAGGAGACTCGAGGACTAATTGATAAGGATGTAGTCTTGAAGATGGGGATACATCAAATGCAACTGTTGCAGCAGTTGCCGTTGGAATTTTCTATTTAAAATTATCAATGAATAAAAGTTTAGTTTTAGAAGACTATTTAGTTATTCCAATAATTCATAGGAATTTGATTTCTATTTCTAAACTTGCTATTTTGGGATATTCTTTGCATTTTTCTTCCAAGGTTGTTATCAAATTAAATAATAAATTTTTAGTTTCTGGCTTTCTCAGCGATGGTCTCTATTTCCTAAAACCTATAGATTGATCCATAAATTATATTGAGAAAAATAATTCTTCTAATGTACAATGCTTGTGAAGGAAAAAGGGATATCAATCCAACATATTTTTATGGCATCTAAGACTTGATCATATTAATATTAATTGTATCAATATGTTGGTACAAGATGACCCATGAGAATTTTTGAATGTTGAACATTATTCAATTTGTGAGCCATGTTTAAAAGGAAAAATGACCAAAGTTCCTTTCATAGAGAAAAGAGTTAGAGCTATTAGCACATTACTGGGATTAATACATATTGATTTTTGTGGTTCATTTAATCATTTAGCAAGAGGTGATTTTTCTTACTTTGTTACTTTCATTGATAATTTTTCTAGGTATTATTATTTATACATAAATCAGAAACTTTTGAAAAGTTCAAAGAATTCTCTAATGATGTAAAGTCCTTAGATCAGACAAGGGTAATGAATACATGTTAGATGATTTTAAAGGGCACTTCAAAGAAAATGGAATTGTTTCTCTCTTAACTCCTCCCAGTACACCTGCAACATAATTGTGTAGTAGAAAGAAAAAATAGAACTTCATTAGATATGGTTTATTCTATGATGAGTCAGAATTGCCAATTTCTTTTTAGGGCTATGTTTTGGAAACTGCTATTTATTTATTAAATAGAGGTCATACAAAATTGGTTCCTAAAACTCTATTTGAACTTCGGGTTGGAAAGAAACCTAGTTTGAACCATTTAAAGTCTAGCTCATGTTAGAAAGTCTAACATGAACAAACTGGAATATCAACTTCAAGAACAGATTGGTGCCAATTTGTAGGTTACCAGTTTCTATTTTTAAAATCCTATTGAACAAAAATTACTTGAAAGTAGGAATGCCTTTTTCATATGGAAGATTATAGCTTAAAACTAAAATAAAATCAAAGATGTTCTTGAAGAACATGGTGATGAGCCAATATGTGAGGTAAATGAAGAACAAAGATATTTGTCTCCTCAATCAGCTGAAACACAAGAGTCTCGAAGGCGTAAAAGGTTAATTATGCCACTTGTTAAATGCACTTTGTTAAATGAGATTTATGGAGTACAAATCCTTCTACTTATCACGAGGCATTAAGTGATAAACGTGCTGAGTATTGGAAAAAAGCTATACAATCAGAGATGGATTCTATGCATTCCAATCAAGGCTGGGTTTTAGTATATAAACCTAATGGTATTAAACCTATAGGTTGTAAATGGATCTACAAAACAAAACTTGAACATATTGGAAAGGTAGAAACCTACAAAGCAAGACTAGTGGCAAAAGGTTATACTCAAAAGGTTGGAATTGACTATGAGAAAACTTTTTCACCTATAGCTATGCCTAAATCCACCAGAATTCTTTTATCAATTGATGCATATTATGATTATGAGATATGGAAAATAGATGTAAAAGATGCTTTCTTGAATGATCACATTCAAGAAGAAATTTACATGGAGCATCTAGAAGGATATATATCTCATAACCACAAGTCAAAGTTATACAAATTGTTAAAATTTATTTACGGCCTTAAACAAGCATCTTGTAGTTGGAATATCCGTTTTGATGAAGCAATTAAATCATTTGGTTTTTTACAAAGTATGGATGAACCATGTCTTTACAAAGGAGATAGTGGAAGCACTATTGTACTTCTGATTTTTTATGTTGACGACATTCTACTTATTAGGAATGACGTAGGTGCAATGTCATTAGTGAAGGTATGGTTATGTAGTCATTTTGCAATGGATGATCTTAGAGAAGCTTCCTATATTCTTGGTATCAATCATTGTTCAGAGACTGGAAGAAAATGATGTTAGGTCTTTCTCAAGCTACTTATATTGATAAGATAATGACTAGGTTTTGCATGAAAAATTTCTAGAAATGGTTCTTGCCCTATTGGCATGGAATTAAACTCTCAAAACAAATATGTCCCAAAACACAAGAAGAGGGAGAAAAGATGAGAACTTGCGAACTCCACAAACAAACTAACGAGACTCTAATTGATGTGGAACCCAAGAATGTCTAAACAAATCCGACTTGACGAATTCAAACCCTTTGATTAAGAAATCAAGAATTCGAAGTATCTATTCTCAACTGGAAATCGATTATGAAAAATGTTGGGGTATTTTCGGGTTTTCACAAATTTTTTAACGAGAACAAATTATGAAGAACTGTTAACTGAAATTATGTATATATATAAACCCTGAGCACAACTACCTAAAATTGGAAATAAATCCTAGTAGGAAAATGGTTTAGAACAATTCTTGCATGAGATGGGTTTTAGCACTTATGGGTCTAAGTCGGAAAAGGATTCAAAAGAGTAATATAATTTGAACTAAGAAAAGGATTCATGTTGTGCAAGTGTGAAAGAATAAGGAATTGCAACAAACATGGGATAAGAAATTTTAGGGTTTTAGGAATAGATTTTTTTTGCCCTTCTTTTTTAATACGAGAGGAAAAAGGAAGGAGTAGTGAGCTCATAGAAGGTAAAAGCCTTGAACTTGAGTAAAACATGAGGAAAGTTGTGTGACATCTTCAAAGTTGAGTACAAACACTGAGGGAGTACCGTGAAGTCCTTCTTTATTTTAACTAACCCTTATTTTGAAATTCCTTGTGTCTTTGAGTTATTTTTACTAGTTTAAAATATCCCAAGAAGGAGAGAGTTCAAGGTTTAATGCCTTAGAATCTCATTTTGCCAAAATGGCAAGGTCACTTGAAAGTATTCAATGCTCTCTCGAGACATTAACTAAGGCATGGTATGAACCTAGTCAGCAATTTGGCTGAGTTGAGCCTTATGTTTCTCGCATATGAGACGAGACCGTTGAGGTATGTGTCTTAATTATGATTTCAATAACTGTGAATCTAATGACAAATTCTATGATATAGATTTAAGGTCAAGGAATCACTGACATGCTCAGAATGATGAGTAGGAGGTAGATTTTTCTGAGAAACCCGCCTAGGTGATTTTGTAGGCACTTCATGCTCAACCTAAGGATAACCAAACTGGGGTACAATGTTCTAATATTTTCTTCACTAAGTGTGTGGTTCAAAATCATGCATGTGGTTTGATCATTGATCATGGTAGTTGCATGAATGTAGCTAGTCAACTCGTGGTAGATAAATTGAATTTGCCAACCACTAAACATCCACATCTATATACGTCACAATGGTTAAATAAAGGCAATGAGTTAAAAGTCTCTAAGCAAGCCTTAATTTCTTTAATCCTTGGAAAATATAAGGATGAGGTTTTATGTAATATAGTACCTATGCACGCTAGCCATATTTTGTTAGGTAAGCCATGAGAAATATGGACTGAAAGCTACACATGACGGATTTGCAAAAAAGTACTGTTTTGATGAAGATGGTAAAAGATTACTCTTAAGCAATTACTTTCGGATAAATTCCATAAATAGAAATTTATATTAAAAGATCATATGAAGAACATGATAAATTGTTGGCTGAAAATTGAAAGAAAGGTTAAAAGTGTTGAACCCCAGTTATGATAATCATGTTTTGATGATGACCAAATCATATTAATGGTTTGCAAACAAGTGTGCAGAAAAATAGGAAGGATCGGATGAAAATGATCATCCGAACACAATCAAGAAAAATGACCAAAAGTTGAACAACACCTTACGGACGATGAAGAGCGTCCGAAAGAAAGGAGCTCTGACGCAAGGGAGCATCCGAAACATGACCAGACAACACCGAGAAAGAACACATCTTTCAGACATAGAAAACTGTCTGACGGATAGTGCTTCGGACGCAAAAGACCGTCCGAGAAAAGAAATTTAGAAGTATGATGATCGGTACATTGACGTTGAAGACCGTCCGAAACCAAAAAGATCGGACATTGAAGACTGTCCGTAGAAAGGAGCTCAAAATGAAGTAATTTTCTGTCAGAGCTGTAGGACTATCCTTCGGATGCAAAAGACAGTCCGAGAAAAGAAATTTGAAAGTATGATGATCGGACGTTGAAGACCGTCCGAAACCAAAAAGATCGGACGTTGAAGACTGTCCGTAGAAAGGAGCTCAAATTGAAGTAATTTTCTGTCAGAGCTGTAGGACGCATATGACCATCCAAGACACTGTTCATCAAGCTGTAGGACGCATATGACCGTCCGAGACATTGTTCATCAAGCTGTAGGACGCATGAACGGACGTCCGAACCCCTAACGGCTAGTTTTTAACAGCTAGTTTTTTGACCGTTGGAGCTCAAATTTCTGCACATCTTTCACCTATAAATAGCCCAAGGATATCCAAATGATGTGTGGAACTACTACATTCAATACAAACACTTGTAAGAGCTATTTTGGGAGAAATAGGCTAAAGTCAACATATTGTGGGTTGTATTGGTTTGGTAGTATAGTTCTCTTGGCTCAACTACAGGAAATTAGTGTGAGCAAGAGTAGACTAGTGAGTGATCTTCAAGTATAAGAGTGGAGGGATAACAAGTGTACAAAAGTGAGGTTGTATTGTAAAATCCTTTGGCTCAACTAGAGAAACTTAGTTGGTGCAAGGGTGAGCCGACTTTGTGTACTAGAAGGTTATTGCCTCACCTTCTTTGAAGAGGCACTACTAGTGGATGTACTCCAAGCTTGAGAAGCTTGGGAGTTTGGTTTGATATTCGTCATCTCAATCTTTTATTTCTTCTTTAACCTTTGATTGTTAAATATTTGTGTTTGATCATTTGTGCTTAAGTATTTATTTGTTGCACAAAGTTTGCATTTTCATTAAGCACTTCAAAAGGTTTGTTTTTTGAGACAACCTAATTCAGCCCCCCTCTTAGGTTGCTTTTGGGCTAACAATTGGTATCAGATCTTGGTCTCATATATTGAGCTTAAACCGCTTTTGAGTAAAAATCATTATGGCAACCAATAATGCTTTATTTTTAGAGGGGCATTCTATCACTAGACCTCCCATATTTAATGGCATTAATTTTATTTTTTGGAGGGACAAAATGAAATTTTTTGTTCAATATAGCGATATTGATTTATGGTATATTATTTGTGAAGGTCATTTGGAAGCTAATGTTCTTGATGAAAATACTCATAGATTAAGGCCTAAGACTAGATATGAGTTAAATGCACAAGATAGATTAAATTTATCTTTAAATGCTAAAGCCATTAATATTTTGTATAATGTCTTGGATGCAGATGAGTTTTCTAAAGTAAAAGGTTGCAAATCGGCCAAGGAAATATGGGACAAATTGAAAGAAATCCATGAAGGAAGTGAAGATATAAGAGAGCACTTTTGAAGTCACTTCTTGTACTTAAATATGAATCCTTCAAAATGGAACCTCATGAGAACATTGACAAGATGTATTGTAGGTTCAATGATACGGTAAAGGGAGATTTGGAAGGTTTCTTAAAGAATATTTCTTGGGCGAGAAGAATATAAAATTTTTGAATGCTTTACCTAAGGAATGGGAACCTAAATCCATTGCCATAGAGGAGTCTAAAAATTTAAATTCTATATTCCTATCGAGTCTTTAATTAATTCTCTGACCTCCTTTGAATTGAAGATGAAATACAAGGTACAAGATGAGGAGGCAAAGGGAAAAAGAAGCATAGCATTACCCTGTCTCTCATACAAAAGGAGAAAAGACTCAAGGACAGCCTCATTTCAACAACTTCCAAATCACTTGGGATGATTGCAATTCGGATGGAGAGGTTGAAAAGAATACGAGGAGGCTCAAATGGCTTTTATGGCACTTGGCAACAATGAGGTATCCTTTAGATGTGATTCTTGTAATGATTCATGTGATAAAGATGATGATGATGTTGAATCATTTATTTTTAAAATGCATGAATGTTTGAAAGAATCATATGCTAAGAACAAAGAGTTAAAAATTAAAGTTGTTAATGCTTTATTAAGTACCAACTCAAAACTTGTGCATGAAAATAATTCCTTGACAAAAGAAAATGATGTTTTGAAAGAAAAATTTGTTGGAAAAACCAAGATCATGGAAGAACAAGCTTCTTTGAAGAAGAGATTAGATGATCTTGATGATATTTTGAAAAAGAAGAAAGAAAATGTTTTTGAAAAGAAAAGAACTAGAAATATGTTTTTGAACAACAATTTTATCACCTTTAGAAAAAATAATTTGTGTTTTGTTAAATCTAAATCTTCTTTTTATGGCAATAAGGATATTATTTGTAATTATTGTCATCAACATGGCCATATAAAGAAAAATTGTTATGTTAAAAGAAATGAAAAATTGGGAATAAATTCTATTTAGGTGATTAAGCATGTTACTAATCCAATTGGACCCAAGAAAGTTTGGGTACCAAAAGTTATTGCTTAACTTTGTATGTAGGTATGCTTGGAGAGCACCAAGGAATTCAAGATAGATTATCTATGATTTTATAATCTATTCAGGGTGTTCAAGGCATATGAGCTAAGATGATATTGAAATAGGTAACATCTAAAATTTTGTGTGCTTTCATTTATCAAGTTGAACTATGTTCTCTTGAATGTTACTCATATATGTGATTGAATTTGTTTAGAATGATAGGAAATATGTATCCCCAAATTGTTATCTATAGTAAGTCATTACTTGCAAAAGAAAGGGGGAGCATTCTCTTTTTTAAATGGATTATTTTGCATTACATATGCTTTATTGTTTTGATGATGCTTTTTAGCAAGGAATGAGCGAAAAATGTTTTCATCCTAATTCTTTGCAAGAATTCCCTCATATCTACTTGAATACATATTCTTGAAGGGAATAAACGTTTTGCATAACTTGACTTATTCTCCATGTACTCATATTGAATTATATTCACCTTTCAAGGGGGGGAATAAACTAAAGGGGAGCTTAAACTTCATTATCTTTCTTATGTTTTGATGATGCCAAAAGGAGGAGAAAATAATGGACAAAACTTCTTGATAGAGATTGATGCTTCATATTTTATGATTGTTTTTAGAATTGTCCAAATGATTTGTCATCATCAAAAAGGGGGAGATTGTTGAACCCCAGTTATGATAATCATGTTTTAATGATGACTAAATCATACTAATGGTTTGCAAACAAGTGTGAAGAAAAACAGGTAGGATCGGATGAAAATGATCATCCGAACACAATCAAGAAAAACGACCAAAAGTTGAACAACACCTTACGGACGATGAAGAGCGTCCGAAAGAAAGGAGCTCGGACGCAAGGGAGCATCCGAAACATGACCAGACAACAACGAGGAAGAACACATCTTTCAGACGTAGAAAACTATCCGAAGGATAGTGCTTCGGACACAAAAGACCGTCCGAGAAAAGGAATTTGAAAGTAATCGAACGTTGAAGACCGTCTGAAACCAAAAAGATCAGACGTTGAAGACCATCCGTAGAAAGGAGCTCAAAATGAAGTAATTTTCTGTCAGAGCTGTAGGACGCATATGATCATCCGAGACACTGTTCATCAAGCTGTAGGACGCATATGACCATCCGAGACATTGTTCATCAAGCTGTAGGACGCATGAACGGACGTCCGAACCACCGTCCGAACCCCTAACGACTAGTTTTTTTATTGTTGGAGCTCAAATTTCAGCACATCTTTCACCTATAAATAGCCCAAGGATATCCAAATGATGTGTGGAACTACTACATTCAATACAAACACTTGTAAGAGCTATTTTGGGAGAAATAGGCTAAAATATTGTGGGTTGTATTGGTTTGGTAGTATAGTTCTCTTGGTTCAACTAGAGGAAATTAGTGTGAGCAAGAGTAGACTAGTGAGTGATCTTCAAGTATAAGAGTGGAGGGATAACAAGTGTACAAAAGTGAGGTTGTAGTGTAAAACCCATTGGCTCAACTAGAGAAACTTAGTTGGTGCAAGGGTGAGCCTACTTTGTGTACTAGAAGGTTATTGCCTCACCTTCTTTGAAGAGGCACTACTAGTGGATGTACTCCAAGCTAGTTGAGAAGCTTGGGAGTTTGGTTTGATATTCGTCATCTCAATCTTTTATTTCTTCTTTAACCTTTGATTGTTAAATATTTGTCTTTGATCATTTGTGCTTAAGTATTTATTTGTTGCACAAAGTTTGCATTTTCATTAAGCACTTCAAAAGGTTTGTTTTTTGAGACAATCTAATTCACTCCCCCTCTTAGGTTGCTTTTGGGCCAACAAAGAGAAAGCCTATCTAATCCTAAGAATAAATCAGATTTAATTGTAATTCCAAAGGAAGAGAACTTTATCGTCAAGGCAAAAATTTTTAAGAGTCTTTATCTTTTGTTGCCTAATGATTTTCTTCCAAATTTTGTTGTGCAACTATTCGAAGAAGCAAGTGGAGACAATGAAAAGTTCGAATTTGCACATTCTACAGGCAAAGTTCTAGTGACTTCTGTATATTATTCGAATTTAAGTGCCAATGGTTTGGTGAAGGGGGTACTTATAGTGTGTCCTCTTACTTATTTGATAATGTTAAGAGATCTAACTCTTCTTGTACATTTGTTTTTCTTGAGCTAATTTGTAAGGCTCATGATTACCATTCTTTTTGTGTTAAGTTCAATAATATTTTGGATAACAATTGTGTGCTTCTACATAACTATGTGCATAATAATATTTTGGATAACAATTGTGTGCTTCTACATGGCAATGTGCATAGGTTCTTTAATTCTTTTGATATTCATCAATTTTTGAAGTGGCATGATAATCTTTTTGAGCATGATTGCTTCAATCTTTCAAAAATATTTTTTGATTTTTTTATTTGCTAGTCCAAGAAATATGCTCCATGATTTAGGGTTTGTGTGTTCCATGATGTCTTTATTTCATGAGCCATTTTCCCAACATCCATTTTCAACATTGGTGTTTGATACTTTTGCATTTGAGCAACATATATTGCATTTTTTCTTGCTTTGCCGATATCATTTGTTTAAATTTTTGTTGACTTTGTTTAATGTTTGTCCTTTCCATCCAGGTTTGAATTCGAGGTTACAAATCCTTTCCAGGAGGGAGGAAAGGATACAAAAAGAGATGTTCAGGTCCTTCAAGATATCATGTTTGTGAATAATAAAGCCCAACAAGTCAAGTTTGAGTCCAATCAAGTCAAGGGTCGAATTAGTGAAGTCCAAAGGCCCAAGACTTGAAAACGAATTTGATCCAACATGAGGGGTCAAGAAAACTCTAGTTTAGGCTATACCTTAGAATCGGCCACTTTAATCCTATTTGGCCTAAGATTTAGTTGAAGACTTGTTTTAGAAGTTATTATTTTGTGTGTTTTCTGAATTTGGACAAGTGTTAGTCCACATTTGTCTTTTGGGCCAAGTTTTGAGTCCTTTTGTGCCAATCCAAGTCTTGTTTAGATTTGGCTAGTTAATGTCCTAATTTTTAGGAATTGTAGCTGGTTATTTTCACGTTATGTTAGGGGCTGGTTTTACACGTTAAAATACCCCCCACAGCTGAAATATTCATTTAACATTCAATAATAATTTGTGAGAGAAATTCTCCCAAATTGTCTTCCAAAGACTTCTAGTATTGCGAGAGTGATTTTTGTGATTTGTAACCCAGAATGGTATTGGTTCTTGTTTCACTATAGACAACGGATCGATATCTCATACAGTTGAGAACATATATCTTTAAATTCTTGATTTCTTAATCAAAAGGTTTAAATCTGTCAAGTTGCAATTTCGTTTCTTTGTTGCAAATTTCTATTTCTTGTGTTGTAATCTTGGCCAATTTGCTCCTAGAGTTTTGCAAGATATTATTTTTCGTGAATTCTTGTGAAAGTTATGTATCAGGGCGATCTTGGTTCCGCAATTCAAATTTGGGTCTCGTTAGTTCAATAGCAGGGTTCACATAAGGAAGTCTCATGTATGCAATGCATTGCACTAGACTAGATATAGCCAACCAGTCAGTGTTGTAAGTAGATACCAATCCAATCCTAGTCCTGAACATTGGATAACAATAAAACATATCCTCAAATATTTAAATAGGAACAATTTTCACATCATCGTTGATATATGGAAGTGAGGATTTGACAATCCATTGCTATACTGACTCAGATATTTCAATCTAATATAGATGATAGAAAACATACTTATGGATTTCTATTTAATCTTGGTAATGGGGCAATAACTTGGAGAAGTTGCAAGAAAGATACAACAGCAAATTCTACCACAGAGGCAGAATATATAGCTAGAAGTGAAGTAGCAAAAGAAGCTGTTTGGATCCTCAAGCTTGTAAAAGAGCTTGGTGCTGTTCCTTCAACTGAGTCTTCTATCACTATATATTGTGATAATGATGGTGCAATAACAAATTATGTAGAACCTAGAGCTCATCAAATGGAAAAACACATTTAACGTAGATTTCAATAGCAAAAATCATGATATCATACGTAGAAGAGATATTGCAATAGTAAAAATTGCTTATACTGATATGTAGCTGATCCATTCACTAAACCTTTAAGTCAAAAGGTGTTTGAAAAATATCTTGAAGCTATGGGTTTAACCCCTACTGCATGTATGATTGGTTTTGAGTGCAAGTGGGAGATTGTTAGAATTATATGTTCTCAAAACTATTTATAAATTATTTGATTAATAAAGTTATTTTTCATACGCATAATATTTATCTTGGGTATATTTAATTAAATTGATATACGATATCGATAAGACTTTACTTAGATATTATTAAATTATTCTATTAGTTGATGAACTAATAGTGGGGAATAATAATTTAATAGATAATATCTAACTTTGTTCTAGACTATAAAAATAAAGTCTACACTTGTTGTACTACTACACGATAGAATGATATATTCCGTCATTGAGGTACTGACCTTAAACATATAAGTAGGTATGATGTAAGTTGTACACATACTAAACAAGATTTGGTTAAGATATAATTACAAATGCTATTGTCAAATTATATTTTGCCGTAAAATCTTTATGTCCTTAGACATGAGAGGTTATGTATATTTAATTGTTATGTACATATTGGATTGCCAAAAGTTGATGCCTGAATTAAAGGCTATATGCAGGCAATATCAGATTATGTATGTATTAATTAAATTATATAAATACTCAATAAGGAATCCACCATTCTTGAATAACGAGAAGTACATTTATTTGATTTTATTAGAGTTGGACTCAAAAGAATTGGCCGGTGCCATTTTAAATAGATTTTCATATTATATTTATTTATATAAAATTTTATAAATAATTTTAGAGTCCAATTAAAATATAAAAATCATGATATATAGGAAATAATATTTTGATAGTTGCCCATATGGAATGTAGTACAATGAAATGTGCAAATTGCTATTTTGTATGTAAAGTGACTTTTCTCTATATTTTTATTTCAAAATAAATAACGATGTATTGATGGATATTATTGTTACTGGTTGGGATATTGATAAATTGGTAGTTTGATAAATATATATTGTTTAGATTAGTAATGAAACAAACGGAATGTTGATGAGATTGGTATAACAGTTTAAATCTGATACAACTTGTTAAACTCAATATTAATCAAGTTAGTAGATATATCACGACTAATCCTGTGTATTAATTTAAATAATCATAAGATTGACTTAACTCCTGATATCAGATTAAATCAGTTGAGACTAATTTATCCCGTATATTTTGAAATAAAATCCCTAAGGATCTCATGTAAAACTCTCTAGCATACAAGTCTATAAATAGCTTTGGCTATTGTTTTGGTTTTCCATCAGAATCAAATGATAAAATACCTAAATATAATTTTAAGAGAATACAGAGAGAGCGTAGACACTTTAGGAGGCAACACACTTGAGTTGATTGAGAAGAGAAATTTCTAAGAAGTTTCTAAAAAGAAGAATAAGGTAATTATTTAATTATATTGATGATACAAACAACTTTTTCTTTTTCATATATGAATCAATTTTGTAACTGTTGTGATTCTTGGGGCTACAAACTAATAGGTCATGACTGACTAGGTCCTCAGATGAGGTGAAAATCATTGAAGAAGATAGGCCCTTCCCCAACTGTTAGTAAGTGTCTAAACAGCTCAAAGAGCAGAGCCTAGAGTAGAAATTTCAGGAAATCCTGAAGAAAAATAACCAATTAACTCATGCCTATTTACTTTCTGAAGTGGACAAGGATCTGTTTACAATGTCCATCAAAATAGAGCTCCTGCATCCCCAGTTTAAACAATCGGACTTGACAAGTTCAAAGGCGATTTTGATTTTTCAGGTCACATTTCCCATGTGGTGGTAATAATGAGCTTATACGATTACAATGATGCCATCAAATGCAAGCTCTTTGCTACCAAACTCAGAGACTCAGTTCAAAAATGGTTCCATGAGCTGCCGATTAATTCAGTGGCTACATTCCATGACCTAGCCAAGTCTTTTTTGAGCCACTTTTGTAGCATATCAGTCTTACAAAAGGACACTTCACATCTGATGAATATCAGTCAGAAGTTTGATGAAACCCTGAGCCAATATGTGAACCGCTTCAATGATGAGGCGATACAAATAAAAAATGTGGATGAAAAAATATGAATGCTATAAGTCTTCTATAGTGAAGTTCGGCCAGGGGCCTTTAATTCTGAATTGGTCAAGAAGGTGTCCTTTATATTCTTAGAATTGCTGGAAAGAGCATCTGAACACATCTACAAAAAAGAGTCCAATATAACCAAGAGAGCTCTATAAGCCAAAAAGGAAAAGATAGAAGTGGTTTGGACCCTTCCTCCTCCAAGAAAGCTAAAATTTTTGATAGATTGGGTTATCCTAATCGAAGGCCCTTCACTGATAGAATGACATTTTCAAATAATAATGTTAGGAACAGACTAGCCCGAACCACGATCCTGCCAGACACAAACTTTACCCCTTTGAACATCTCAAGGAGAGAAATTTTATACCAAGTTCAGCACATGAGAAATTTGAGGCCCTTCCCTCTGATGCAAACTAGTCTAGATCAGAGGGACAAGTTGAAATATTGTGTCTTTCATGGACAACATGGCCATGATACTGAGGTGTCCAATCACCTCAAAATTGGAGTTGCAAGAGCCATATATGAGATGGCCATTTACAAAAATTTATTTAGAGGGCAGCTGTAGAATTTAGGAGGAACGATTAGCAACAAGACAATAAAGGCCTACCTTGGCAATTACAGAATTAGCCATGCCATAATCAACCTCACGAGGAACCTCAGAATAATATCGTTGGAGTGATTAATACTATAGCTGGTAGGCCAGCTATTGGCGATTCAAACAATGGTAAAAAAAATGTATGCTTGTTATATTCCTGAAGGAGAGGATCAGGATGATTCTCGAATATATTTTTGAGGATCCTATTCCTAGCCATATGCCACATAGTGACCCAGTGGTGATTCATGTTCAAGTTAGTGGTTATAAAATGCATAGGGTCTTTGTGGATTCAGGCAATTCAGTAGATATAATTTTTTGGGACGCCTAGGAGAAAATGGATATAGGTCATTCTCTAATCAAGACTTTCAAAACTCCTTTGGTTGGATTTATTGGAGATTTAGTTATGCCAGAGGGATAGATTACATTGCCTCTGACCCTTCAGAACTTTCTCTAAGCACTGGGTCAAAATGATTAACTTTGTTATTGTGTGAAGGGATAGTTCATACAATATGATCTTAGGGCAGCCAACTCAATATACTTGTAGGATCCTGCCCTCTATTTTTCACATCAGTATCAAATTTAGGTTGAGATAGGTTTGAAGGAACAATTATCGAAATTTATTAGGAGACTAGGGCCTACTACATAATGTTCCCCCGATCACAATCTCAAACAATATCTATGATGGAGGTCTTATCTTGAGACATTCGATGCCGAGCCTTCCAGTTCAAAACACCTGAGCTTCCTATGATTCCTGATCCTAAAAGAAAAGGTAAGGTGAAAATGGAGCCTAAGGATGATGTTCCAATTCAGGAAATTGCCATTGATCCGAATCTGATCTCTTAATCAAAAAAAAAAATTTATCCCATTCCACCAGTTGAGCTTAAGGAACTTTTGATTCAATTGCTTTACTAGTACAAGGACATTTTTGCTTGCACTATGGGGGATATACCTTGCATTCCTCAAGAAATCGTTAGGCATAGACTTGGCATTGATCTAGATTATAAACTAATCAAGTAGAAGAAGCACCTTCTCGGACTAGAGAGAAGTTTAGTAATTGAGGCTGAGACAGACAAAATTCTTCTAGCCAAGATCATTAGAAAATTTTTTTATCCGATCTAGCTTTGTAATCCTATACTTGTAAGCAAGCCTAATTCATCTTGGCATACGTGTCAAGATTTTACTAATTTAAATAAAGCCTGTCCAAAGAACAGTTATCCTGTGTCCCTGATTGATACTATAGTTGAATCCTTTGTAGACTTTGTCATTTTACATTTCTTAGATGCTTTCAAAGGGTATCACAAAATATAAATAGCAAAGAAAAATGTAGAAAAGACTTCCTTCATTACAGATTGAGGCACTTAATGCTATCTTACCATGCCTTTGGATTGAAAAATTCTAGAGCAATCTATTAGAGACTAGTCAATAAGATCAAGTTTCAGATAGCTCGCAAATATGGAAGTTTATGTGGATGATATGGTTGTCTAAAGTAAGACTTGCGAGGAAACAATTGAAGATCTGAAAGAAACCTTTGACACATTGAGATCAATCAAATGAGTCTGAACCCTGAAAAGTGTTCTTTCGAGGAGTAGGGCTAATTTAGATGTTTCTTAGTTTAGTTGTTTAAATTTTGTTTGGTAATATAAAGTGGTTTCTTATCAATACTCGATTCTTATTATTTGTGCCTTGCCATTGAGATTTGACTTGTTCTTGGTGTTGCTTGTAGTGTTTGGTTCTTGAAGAAGAGGCATTACTACTTCTCAATTAGGAACTAGAAAGGACATTAAGGAGGATCCGAAAAGAGAAGAGATTGCAACAAGAACAAGAGAAAATTACAATGCTGGATGATAATAGTAATAAAAGGATAGACAATGAGAGCCTTAGGAATAATGATAACGAAGATGGCTTTGCTAACAATGGTTTGTGCAGAAATGGTAATAGAGACAATGCGTAACAAAGATCGTGGTTTAAATGGAAATGGGAGGCCGCCAAGGGATTATGCAATGCCAAACTTTGATGGAGCCAATTCAAGGATTGCCAGAATTCCTATTCAAGCAAACTATTTCAAGATTAAGTTGGTCCGGATATAAATGTTACGAACCCATACCATAGTTGGGGATGGATTAGTTGAGGACACTTATACACATTTGATGAATATTGAGAAGGTACTTGACACTTTTAAATTCAACAGGGTACACCTAGATTGCATGAGAAGGAGGGCATTTCCATTCTCATGAGAGATAGAGCCAAATGGTGGTTACAAACTCATGATCAAGTAACATTACCCACATGGAACAACTTAGCACAAGCATTCTTGCAAAGTACTTTCCACCTTCAGGAATGGCACTGCGAAGAAATGAAATCACTTCTGTCAAACAAGACACTGGAAAAGGTATTGGTGAAGCTTGGGAGAGATACAAGGAATTGCTTCATTGTTGCCCACACCATGCTATTCAACCATTTTAGTTGTAAATTCAGACATTCTATAATGGTCTTTACTAAGAGACAAAGTCCATTGTAGATGCATTAGTTGGTGATCTCTATTTTTCAAGATGTCAGAAGAAGCCCAAGGTTGTTGAACACCATGGCTAATTCTAACTATTATCAACATGGACCAGTGGCATCTCTTATTGTGCAACACAACTTATAGACCTCCTCAAGGCCAAAGAGAAGTCCTTCATCCAGATCATGCCGATACATTGATAGCCCAAAATAGCTTGATAATAAACATGATGTCCAACCTCACTAAGGCATTGGAGAACATTGGAAAGGTGAATTCCATGCCAATACAACCTCACACATCATTGATTTGTTATTTTTTCTCAGGGGATCACCCAAATGGATGATGCACAAGTGAGTGAACATTCATGGGAAATGAGCAAGTGAATTATTTGGGGAACCAAACCTCATCATTGAGACACCAACCAAATACTTATGGCAATACTTATAATCCATCATGTTTGAGAATCACCCCAACTTTTCATGGGGTGGTCAATCATCCCAAAGTTATCATCATCAACACAACCACAACAATCAAGGTTCTTCATCTAGACCTTACCACAAAGAACTTCCCAATCCAACTTCTGAAATTCCCAACCAAGCATTTCTTATCAACATCAACCATCTCCTAATCAGCAACCTTTTGTATAATGGTCAAATTCCTCAATGGGATGTTGAGGATATCTATAGCCAACTTGCTTAAGCTAGAAGAGAACATAAGGCATTGAGAAGGGAAAGTGAAGTGGCAAGAAAGGAAAGTGACGTGGCTAGAAGACAGAGTGAAATTGTTAGAAGAGAGAATGAAACTTAGAAGGGACCATCAGGTATTTGCAAGAAATTAATGTGCATCCATTAGAAACTTGGGGACACAATTGGGCCAAATGGCTAGAGTTGTATACAACAGACTGCCTATTCCTCTAAGTGACACACTCCCAAATCCAAGAGATCTATATCCAAGGGTGCAATATCTACCTACTTCTCATCGGAGCATTGCAATGCCATTACCTTGAGAAAGAACTAGTTGTGGAGGATGGGAAGCATGAAGTTGAAGACCAAGTACAAAAGTCAAATCCAATGGTAGATGACATCCAAGTTGAAGTTACAAGTGGTGAGAAGGTTGGGAATGAAAAGAATGAGGTCAAGAGTCCAAGGGAAAAGAAAAGTAAATTTGAGAAATGGGAAGAATCTTTGGAAACAAATCCTTTAGTTGAAGTCTCTTTCCCACAAAGGTTAATTGATCATAAGCAGGAAGACAAGGACAACCAATTTAACCAAATTTACTGAAATGTTCAAGAGGCTTCAAGTCAACATTCCTTTTGTCGATACCCTTTTCAAAATGCCTCATTATGCTATAGTTTATGAAAGAGATTTTGTCTAAGAAAAGATGGTGAAATAATGAAGAGACAGTTTGTCTAAGTGAACAATGTACTGCACTTATGCAGCGTAAGTCACCTCCTAATCTGAAAGATTTGGGAAGTTTCTCACTATTTTGGTAACCATTGGAGATCACATCATCAACCGTACTTGCGTGATTTCGGTGCTAGTATTAATTTGATGTCTAAATCAATATATGACAAATTGGAGAATATACATGCTAAACCAACAAATGCCACCATTCAATTGGCAGACAAGACCAAAAGGAAACCATATTGCATAGTGAAGGACGTCTTAGTTCAAGTAGAAAAGTTGATTTTTCTGGTGGAATTCATGGTGCTAAAATGACTAAAGATGCAGACATTGAACTGATCTTTGGAAGGCCATTCTTGATTACCTTGAATGCTCTTACTGATGTCAACAAAGGGAAGTTGAAACTCCAAGTTGAGAGTGAAAATGTCGAATTTAATATTTTTGAGTTTTATGAGAAAGTTGCTAATGTAAATGAATGTTATCTCATTGACTCACTTGTTTCTTATGTTGATAGGACAAAAGAAGAGGGATCGCAAGTTGAAAAAGCCAAATGCCTGAAGGATAACAAATGGAAAGACTCTTGCCACTTGTGTGGAAGAACACAAAATTTGAATGCAAAAAAAGAGGAATTCAAAGTTCAAGTATCAAGCACTAGAAATTTGATGTTGGGGACAGAATTATGATGACAAAGGAAAAACTGCATTGGTATGCGAAGTGCAAAGCCACACGGGTTGGTTCAATCCCCATCGTTGACATTTCACCGGGTGGGTGCATTCACTTCAAGGATGGTAATAAAAAGCTTGTGGTGGACAAACATAATTTGATACTTTACCCTTGGATGCCTATGGAGAAAGGACATTCATCCATCCTTTACTGTGTCAATTAAAGCTCAACATTGCTATAGTCAAGCTAATGACTATAAACAAGTACTTTTGGGAGATACCCCAATCTTTATTTTTCTTGTTTGTATTTACTTTGAGTTAATTTCATTTTATTATTGTTTGATTAGGTTAAACTAGGTTAAATTAGGTTTAATATAATTAGTTATGTTTATTTAAGTGTTTTGAAGGAAATATGAGTGGAGATGTGCTTACCAATTTTGTGATTTGAATGTTTGTAAGTGATTGACAAAGTATAATCAAGTGAGTTTAAGCTAGAAAACCAGCCAACAATTTGGCTAATTATGGCAATAGGGTATTGTTGAAGTTCAATGCATAACCACAATATCAAAATTTGATACTGTATTGTCAAATGCAATATTTAGAATCCAAAGTTCTGAGTTTTAGACAATATCGTGGTATCAAAAACCAATACCGAGGTATCAATGTCAACATCTGGGAGCTAATTTTTGTGAAGTCCTAAACATCCTCGTTTATAGTTTTTAAGAGTTACAAAGTATAGGGGTTTGAATAAGATTCGAAATGCACTATTACAGACCCAAAACAGATACTCGAAACTCTAAAAACTGTCAAAATCACGTAAAAGTTTGCCCCAGTTGACGCAATCACAGACTATGAGTGTTATTCTCTCCAAACTGCAACTATAGCTGATATACCTTGGGCCACAGCTTCATGCAGCTTTGTCGTTTTTCCTCCAAGATCACTCATCTTATGTCTGACTGATGCACCGTTTTGTTCCTACATGATCGTAGAACAAAATCACACATTAATATCTCTAACTTAACTAAAAAATAATGCTTAAACACTAACTAAAACTATAAACAAAAGATAAATAAGATCACACAAAGAACATTAATTTCGGGAAGAATTTGGTAAACAACCTAAACACAACCCTAAACATGTACACATATAAATAAAAGTTAAATAACATCAAATAAATACAAAAACAATACATTATTAATATATTAACACATAGAAATGGAAATACACGAAAACACACACGTAAAACTTAAAAGCGTTGAAACTTGTGCAAAATTGTACAAAATAGAGTAGGAATAACCCTAATTTCTTAAGGTTATCAACCCCAGCTTAAGGTTTTTCTAGGCCAATCAAAAAAAAAAAAAAACAAACAAACAAAGACACAAAACACATTAACTTTATTAAAAGTATAAACATTCGTAACAAGGAAAACCATAGAAGTAGAGATGCGATCTATATGCACCAAATATGTATATAAGAAAACTTTGCTAATCAACCCCAAATCACCATAAAAGTGTAAATCTCTCCACTCAAGAAAACAGATATCAGTTGCTCACTAATCAATGAAAATCCATTGAACAAAAGTTTAGGAAGTGACAAACATATTGTAAGAAATTAGCACACACAATACTCACTAATACAAATAAATTTTGATATGGATCTAAATAGCCTAAAAATGTATCAGGTTGAGGAGATGAGGCTAGAGCAAGTATTGACTCGATCATGCCAAGATTCAAGTACATTCATGGTGTTTGGATCAAGTTGGATTGAACTATCCTCAATTCATTCCAATTCTTCAAAGTCAAACACAAATGGAGATTCTTTAATTCCATGGGTTGAATATTATGTTATATTTTACTAGAACCTTTATTTGTTTAACTCCATTATTATGTAAAGCCCAATAGTAGTTTAAGTATTGTGTAAATTGGGCTGGTTTATGTTGGGTTTAAATGTTGGTTCACATTAATTTGTAGTTTTTAGGCTCATTAATTAGCCTTAATAAGGCTCATTTAAACCAAATTTTGGGGCTACTTATGGATGAACCCTAGCACTACCTTTTTAGGAGTTTTTTAGCTAGTTTGTAGAACTTTATTAAGCCTATAAATAGGCATCATCATATGGATGAATTACAACATACTTTTATCAATAATATTTGTCTTTTCAGTGAGGAAAAAGTTCTTTCTTTTAGTCTTTGGATTAAGACTTTGTTGAGATCATCGATTGAGCATGGTGATTGTTCTAATCGACTTATAGATTTGGTTCTAGCCTGATTCATAATGGGAACGGGTCAATTCTCACTTTAAATCTTGTTAAGAGTTTGATTCTTGTCTCGCTATAGACAACGGGTTGAATTCTTGCTTAGTTCTTGTGTGTTCTTTTTCATTCTTGTTTGTTGTGTTTGCTGTCCAAAATTCTTGTGACCAACTTTGGAGTCGATCCTTAAGGTTTTGGTGCCATCTTGAATTGTTGGGTTTCATGGAACCAAGTTAATTGCACACATGGTTCGCATCAGATTGGTATTAGAGGTGGTCCAAATCTGGTCAGTTCTGTTTACATTCCTATTTAATTTTTCTCTTTTTCCTTCAAAGAAAATCATGTCTCAGCTTCTGCAAAAAAAAGGGTTATTGTTCACCATTACTATTACTCGTACTGATCACTATTACTGTTCATCCGGAAAAAACTTTCCTTATTGATTCTTGTCTTGTTATTGATCTCGTGCCTTGTTCTTCTTGTGCTGTACCTAGATTCTTAATTATCATTCATTCTTAGATGTTTGTTGCTTCCGTGTTCTTATTGATAAAAAAAAAATTCCAGCCATATTGTTGTAATTGTTCTTCATTGTTCTCTTTGTTGTTGCTACTACAAAAAAAAAAAAAATCTTTTCTAAGACGAGTTCAACAAAAAAAAAAAAAAGTGTTCTTGGTCAAATTGCAAAAAAAGAGGAAAATTTTGGCTGAAAGTGAAAAAAAAAAAAAAGCGTTGAAAAAGAAAACATGAAAAAAAGGAAGAAGAAGAAGAGCCTGTCTATTGAGACACAATAAGAAAAAAATTTGATAAGGTTTGCCTATTAAGTTGTTTATGTTGGAAATTATTTTATTGTTGTCTTAATCGAAGAAGGTTTGGATTTCCTAATTGAGTTTGGAAAATTTCCCCAAGTCCAAGTTGATTTTTGGAAACATAACCAAATTCTTTCTTTTGGAAAACTTTCCAACTTCCAAATTTGGAAATTTACCAAATTTATTTTTGGAAACTTTCTGTTTTTGGTAACTTTCTAAATCAAGGTCAACTTTCCAAATTTTTAATTCTATTCAAAAGAACTTAATTTTTATTGGTTCTTTTAATTTCGTTGTTAGTCTTAAGTGCTACTTGCTTGTTCTTGTGTACTTAGTTTCTTTTTTTATTTGATAAATTTTCTTACCAAATTCTTATTTGCTTTCTATACATTTTGTTGCTTCAAGTAGTTTCGGATATTTTGTTGTATCTTGTTCTTTGAAAGTTTAAATCTAAAAGTTTGGTGTCTCTGTCATTGGCCTGTGATTATTTGTTTTCTTTGACTTCCAACCAATTAAGTGGTTAAGACGTAATGGGAGGTCACTTTGGTCCTCGTAGTCTTTCGAAGACTTTGAGAGTGAATTAAAGAGAGGAAAAAGGCAGTGTGGTGAGATCATTTGAGTATTAAAAGCCTTTCAATTAAGAGTATACATGAGGGATTGAGTGATACAACTTGAGTAAATTGCTCTCCAAAGAGTAAAGCCAGGTGCTGAGGAAAATTTTTGATTATTTTTTTCTGACACTAACTACTTTGTTGTGTAATTTTTATTTGTGATGTCTTGTTGGCAGGAAGAGATTTTCTTCACTAAAGTTCTTGTGAATGAGAGGGCTTGTGGTGTTGTAATTGATAGTAGCACATGGGTTAATATGGCAAGTACATATCTTGTTGAAAAGTTAAATTTGCCTACTTTGCCACATCCAAAATCTTGTATGTTCCGATGGTCATACTGAAAGTGAAGAGTTTGAGGTTATTGAGCAAGTTAATGTATCATCCACTATTGGTAAGCATTCCGATAAGGTAGTTTGTGATGTAGCACCTTTACACACATGTCATTTACAACTTGGTCAACTATGGGAATTGTCTGAAAATGGTTTTTATGATAGCTATACTAAGTCGTATCACTTCTATAAAAAGGGTAAAAAGTTTAAATTTATTCCTTTTCCACAACATCAAATAAATGAAGAAAAATTAGAAATTCAAAGAAAATTTCTTGAATGGAATCAAAGTAAAAAAGCAAAGTGCGAAAAACCAAATAGTGGCTGAAAGTCAAGATAAAAAGATTGTAAAGGCTTTGACCATAGACCAAGAAAAAGAGCGAAAAGTGGAAGAGATCAAGAGAATTTATTTGTCACGCCTAACCTTGATTTATCTTTGTCTAGTTTTCTTTCTTTGTCCAGCCCTTCAAAGGTGTAAGTCATGATGCATTAACCTCCCATTTTAGTAGATCTTACAAGCGTTATTCCAACCCAAGCGAGGTAAGGAAGATATGGTAGTCAGTATCCTATCTCAAAGGTATGAACTTATTTCTATTTTTTGTGCTAAAATTCTTAGATTTGAGCATCTTAAGAAATTGTACAAATTTAATTCTAAATTTAGAATTATTTTTAGTGTACATTCTGTTTATTTCTTGTTTAAAATTAATTCCTTTGACTTTGGTTTTGACTTGGTTGTTGTTTTGAATAGATAAGGCATCCAAATTCTTGACTTCAATTCCAATTCATGGAGCATGCGACCAAGCTTTAGTTGATAATCATTTACATGCCATCAAATCTAATTTGATTGGTTGTGTTAGCATGCTACATGATATTCAACATTTCACTTTTGTTCAAAATAACTTGGATAACTTTGTTAGTTTGGTTGACTTCGTTTATGAATTTCAAATTTCAAGTAAAGTTTACTTCAAAATATTAAAATTTTGTTCATGTCAAATTAAGTTTTTATTATGGCGTGACAACTCACTGTTTGATTTTATTTTACTTAGACACGCCACCCAAATTTTTATTTCTTACTTAGTTTTTGAGAAACCTAAGTTGTGTGATTTAGGTTAAATACTTTACAAGAATGAAATCATATCAATTTTGCCTCAAAACACTTTGACTAAAATTTTTGTTTTTAGACAAATAACTTCCAACTTGTGTCAAAATCATTGTTTTCCAGCAGTTGCTCAAATTGTGTTTAACTTGTCAAAACTAAATTATTTTGTACTTTGGCATCCATGTTTGTTTAACTGTTTGGACAATTACTTTGCAAACCTTTGCTGTGTTCGCAATAGTGCACGGCTTCAAGGCCTATCTTCTGTTAATCTTGTGTCCCATTTGATTAATCAGTGTTTTTCTTATCCAAGTTTGGATTCGAGGATGAATCCTTTTGAGAAGGGAGGGAATGGATCCGAATAGCCTAAAAATGTATCAAGTTGATGAGATGGAGGCCAAAGCAAGTATGGACTCGATCATGCCAAGATAACATCAAGTACATTCATGGTGTTTGGATCAAGTTGGATTGGACTATCCTCATGATAACTCTACTAAACTAGAGTTATTTTACTCTAAATCCTAGCATTTTGTTAGTGAGAATTTCGAATCTGGGTTAATTAATGGTAGATGTTAATTAATTTTAAAATTATGTGTTAGTTTTTTGTTATTGTTAAATATGATATGTTTTGATTAGAATTTATGTTAAAGTGATTACTAACTTGGTTTAATATTATGCAGGTCTAAATTTAGAGGTTGGGAGCTGGAATGGACAAAATGCGAGGACCAAAAGGTAGTTTCAGAAGAATTGAAGAATTGTTGGAAAAAGTGCCCAAATCACGATCTCAATTATCCAGATCACGATATGGACACGGAATTAGGCTAATGTAATTGTAGGTCCAAATCGTGATTTCAACTATCCAGATCACAATATGGACTCGTTTCTAGCACATGTAGTAATGGCAATTTTGTAATATTCCAGTAGCCAATCCACAATTTTGTCTAGTCTTGTATAATACTCAACTATTTAAGGTATTTGACTACTGTAATAGTACACATAGTTTTAGGTGTAGTTAGTAGATTAGGAAAGATTAGAATGGAGTAACCTTAACTCACAAGTTTTAATACAAAATCCTCTTTAATTCTTCTTTAGATCTAGTTTTTAATTCTTTGCAAGTTTAAATTTTGATTACTTAGTTTTAGTGGGTTAATTATTAGCTTCAAGTAGATATAATTTTTACTTGCTTTCTGGTTTAAATTCGTGAAAATTACTTTGCTTTGATTTTGAGCTTTCTTAGAGAAATTAGGGTTCTTGTTGATTTATTGCTTTCTAGTAAAAATTTTCAAATCCTTGCATTGATTTTTAGTTAATTTTTAGCGGGCTTTCCTTATTTTTAGTAAAAAAAAAATCCAAAAATATTTAGATTTCAAGTTTTGCTCTTTTCAAATTCTAGTTTAGAAATGGTACTTTCTAGCTTTATAACCTCTTTTATAGTCTTGTTAGTTGGTCTAGTTAATTACTTGCTCTTCAATTCTAATCCTATTTTAGTTAAATTAGAGTGGAATTAACTATTTTTATTTACTTGCTTCTATTAGAGTAGATTAAATAGTTTCTTAATTTCGTAGTTGCTTAGTTCCATTTAATTTCTTTAGTAGATAATTTATTTTAAATTTAGATTTCAATTGCTTCAGTTTAATTATGGTTTTAATTAGTGTAGTTTCATCTCCTACTATTTGAATTTTCTTAAGTTTAATTATGGTTTAATTAGTGTAGTTTCATCTCTTATTATTTGAATTTCCTTAACTATACAAAGATTCGTAAATCTTGGTACTTGCCTGCCAAACAATTTGCGTGGGAATGAAGGCTACTCATCCTATACTACTACCAACTCTGTAAACTTGCGGAAGTGAGGTAGAGTGTAGTGATTTCGTGAGGTTTTATTGTACTTGTTTGCTTTAATTTGACCTCTGCTTAAGGGTTTGACAAGTTTTTGGCGCCGTTGCCGGGGATGTATTTCCTTGGTATTTTGCAATATTGAGCACTTTATGGGTCATGTAGATTAAGAACTTTAGTTTAATTTAGTGTTTAAATTTTTGTTTATTCATTTATGTTGGTCATTTTTCTTATTGGATTATCGTCGCACTTGGATTGATTACTTGTTTTTACTTTTGTAGTGTATGGTACGAAGAGACAAAGGGCCGTTTATTTGCTTGGATGAAGAAAGAGAAAGAGTTAAGGGAAATCTAAAAGTTTAGAAGAGTACAACAAGATCAAGAAAGAATTGAAATGGCAAATGCTAATCAAAATCAAAGAAATTTGAACATTAGAATGACGAAGAAGAGGATGCCGAAAATAGTGGAATGGGTGGTTATGGAAATGGGAATGGCATGAATATGAATGGAAGACGTTGAGAGAATATGCGTACCGAGTTTTGATAGGGCAAATTCTAACATTGCATGGATGCCCATGCAAGCAAACAATTTTGAGATTCAGCCTGCTTTGATACAAATGCTACAAAGCTCACGCGATATTTGGGAGTGGTCCCAATAAAGATCCGTACACACACCTAATGAATTTTGAGGAGGTTTTAGATACTTTTAAATTCAATGATGTGCACCCACATTGTGTAAGAATGAGAACATTCCCTTTTTCTTTATGGCATAGGGCGAAATGTTGGCTTCAATCTCATGCCCAAGGGATGTTTACTACTTGGAATCAATTTGCTCAAGAATTCTTGGCAAAACATTTCCCACCTTGAAGGACTGTCAAATGGTGGAATAAAATTACCTCCTTTAACCAAGATGTTGATGAGATCTTAGGAGAGGCTTAGGAGAAGTTTAAGGATTTGCTAAGGAAATGTCCTCATCTTTCGATTCCATTATGGCTTCAAATTCAAACCTGCTACAATAGATTGACACAAGAAACAAAATCCATAGTAGATGCCTCCACTGATAGTTCTATATCCTACAAGACACTAGAAGAAGGTCAAGAATTGCTCAGTAGGATGGCTTACAGTAATTGAGATTATCCTGCACCAATGACTTCAACGGTAGCTCAACACCAAGCCAATCAAGCAGGTGCAAATAATGGAGAATTGCATTTGAATATGCAAGATGCATTTTTGGCAAAACAAAGTATGTTTATGAATGTGATGAACAATGTTGCAAAAGCATTGGAGAACTTAGGGAAACTGAGTAGTATGAATGCAATGTCTTCTTCTTCAAATCAACCAAGCATAGTATGTGATTTTTATGGGGGCGGACATGCAAATGGGCAATGTGAAATGCCTTATGTGTCCAATGAGCAACTCAACTATGTATCTAATCAATCATTTTTTCCAAGGAACCCATTCAGAGTTTATGGGAACACATATAATCCCTCTTGGAGGAATCATCCCAACTTTTCATGGAGTAATAATAATAATCAATCCAATCCTCCCTATCAACCAAATCCCCCGCCTCAAAATTTCCAACACAATCAAGCTTCAAGTTTCTCATCTGGACCCTACCAACCTCTACATCAAAAAACTCGATTTCAAACTAACTCCTATCAATCTCTATCTAACCCTCCATTTTAAAATCAACAACCAAGACCTCCATTCCAACATTCAAACTCTTCCCAACCTATGTATAATGACCAATTTGCTCCAAGAGAAAATGTATGTGAAGATGGTTGGAAAAGATAAGCGTAGTATTTGAGAAGAGAGTTGGAAAGGGAATAAGGATAAGGAAGAACATTGGAGGGATTATGAGAATTGGAAAGCATCAACAAGATATTTGGAAATTCAAGTAGGTCAATTGGCAAGAATGAACAATGAAAGACCTATTGGGGCACTTTCAAGTGATACGATTCCAAATCCGAAGGAGCAATGCCATGCCATAACCTTAAGGAGTGGAAAAGAGTTGGTGGAACCTAATGAGAAGAAAAAGGTGGAAGGAGGAAGTAAGGAACATAAGTCTAAGGTAACTGAGAATGAAAGGGAAGTTGTTGGTGATGAGGACAAGAAGGAACAAAAGGATGAGATCAAGGTATCCGAAAGAAGAAGCACGTGGAAGAACCTCTAAAAATGGATTCATTGATAAAAGTGACATTCCCTCAACGGCTCATTGATCCAAGAAAGAAGGAAAAGAGAAGCAATTCAACCACTTCTTGGATATGTTCAAAAGGATTAATGTCAACATTCCTTTAATTGATGTCCTGTCCAACTATGCTCATTTCATGAAAGATCTTTTAGCAAGAAAGCGAAAGTGGGATAGTGATGAGAAAGTATGCCTTGATGCCAAGTGTAGTGCCATTGTTCAAAGCAGGCTACCCCCTAAAATCAAAGATCCCGATAGTTTTATAATACCGGTGAATATTTGAGGAAAAAGTTGTATCGATCACTTTGTGATTTGGGGGCAAGCATAAATATTATGCCAAAGGCCATCAATGACAAATTAGGAATCAACAATGTCAAGTCAACTAATATCACAGTCCAATTGGCGGACTTATCCAAGAGGAAACCATATGGCTTGCTGGAGGATGTTCTTGTTCAAGTTCTGAAAAAGTTGGTATTTCCTGTTGATTTCTTGGTGCTAGATATGGGTGAAGAGAGTGAGATTTCATTCATTCTAGGGAGGCCATTCTGGTCAACCACCCTTGTATTAATTGATGTGAACAAAGGAAAGTTGGTTTGACAAGTTGAAAATGAATCAATTGAATTTGATGTGTTTGAATATAATGATAATATACCTATTTTTAAGGAAAAATGTGCCAACCAATCTCTTAATTCTTACATTGCTCGGTCAAATGAAGAGCAAAACGAAGTTAACCAAGACAATTCACTCAAGCAAGCGTTAGAAATAAAAGAAGATCCAAGAGATGAATTGAAAGAAAAACCACCTGATAAAGGGTGTGATGTGACGAAGGATGATGAGATTAGTGCAAGTGGTGGAAAAATTTGTGATGGTAAAAAGAAAAGTAAATGGTTTGAGAAACAATTAGATATGCTGATTGGGGCTAAGGCTTGGAAGAAAGGACTTGTACATGAGAGAACCGAGAATCAAGCTTTACTCACAAAGAAAAAGAGCACCAAGCTTTTTCCGTGGAGACCAAAAGGAAAAGGATGGCCGGCCATCCTCAAGTACTTGGAATGAACACCCATGTCGTAGTCAAGCTAGTGACTATAAAAGGGCATTTTTTGGGAGGCAACCTAAGTTTTTACTTTAGTGGTTTTTGTTCCTTTTGGTGTGATTTTTAATTAATTTTATTTTGAATGATTTGTTTTTTAATTAGGATGTAAATTTTAGTTAAAAATAGGTTCTTTTGGATTAAATAAATTGTGCTAAAGAATGAGTGAGAATTGTCACCTTAACTTGTTAATTTTGTTTTTGTAGGTTGTGCATGGACTTGAGTAAAAGTGGTGAAGAATGAAGAAAATATGGGTAAGTGTCAAAAATGCACTTTGCAGAAGTTCAAGGCTAGATCGCAATCTTGAGTCCCAGATCGCTGTATCAACCTCAAACTTCTGCACAGGAAAAAATTTCACCCGAGTTGAGATCGTGATCTAGATGAATTCATACCACAATCTCGAGATCAGGCAAGATCATGGTATGGTAAATCGAGATCGTGGTTTTGATACTAGCAGAAGTAAAAAATTTAAAAGGCCTCTCCATCTTCTTTTCTCATTTTTCTCAACTTTTCCTTTCTTAACTGTGAACCGCTCCCCTAGCCATTAAAATTTTTCCATTAAAAACTCTTTGAAACACCTAATTCATCACCATAACCCTTCTACATCATTCTTGGAGCATCAAAGAGATAGTACTGTGGAGTTTACTTGGAGGAATTTGAACATCAAGGAGGGATTTGCAATCAAGTTCTTTGGGAATTTTTGGGCAACAATCGGGTAAAATCGTTCCTTAATTTCGTAGTTGCAATTTTTCCAATTTTTGAAGACAATTTTTGGGTGTTTTTGAATTAGTTATGTTGTGGAATTATTGATAACAATTTGGTGATTTTGGCGCTAGAATTTTGTGCGAATTTCTTGAGCAAGATTGTGGTATTAAATTCATTAATTCTCTTTAATTGTTGGAATGTGTATTGAATTGATAGAATTTTCATTGAGAAATTGTGAACTGTTGTTGATAAAATTGGTGAATAATTGTTCGTTGTGAATTCAAATTTTTTTTCTGAGCTTAATTATTAAATTTGCTGATTATTGTTGTGAAAAAATGACAAGTGGTGTTTATGGAAGTGCAGAGAGGAGAGCAAGAATAAGGAGTAGAGGAGTGGGTTCGAGAAAAGGAAAAGTATATGAGGGTACGAGTCAAGAAGGAGAAGAAAGTCAACCTAGTGAGGGTGGCGGGTCACCAGAACCTCAATTTTCTAGTGATAGGGCTTATCAATTGTATAAATCTAATGAGAAACGTGAGGTAATCAAGGAGAGAAATTTTGATGTATCCATGCATTGGGGAGCATATGAAGATGCTAAGAAGGTAATAGAAGATCAGATAAGGGCATGGCATTGGGAAAGGTTTAATGTTCCGGTTGACATCAAAAGTACTCAATTAGTGAGAGAATTTCATTGTTGATCTTCATTAATTTGTGTGATCTTGAGGATGGGAAAGTGAGAGCTCAGGGAGTATTGGTTGATTTCTGCTCAAACATGATTAATGCTTTATTTTACACACCTCCTGTATCATCTGATCAATATTTAGCACTTGTGAATGATAAAAAGAAGGATATGGATATAATTAAAGATGCTATTTGTGATGTCAAGGTAGATTGGATTCGGAGCTCTATCGGTGATTCTAAGTTGAGATTCCCCCATCATGGACTCTCACTTGTGGCTAAACTTTGGTGTTATGTCATTAGCTATCGAATTTGGGGGTCCAGTGCTTTAAGTTTTGTTCAGAGAGACAAGGCCTTGGTGGTCTAGGTATCATGATAAGGATACTAGTGAATATTGTCAGTTTGATTAGACAGGGATTTTTGGACAGTGGATGGTCCGGGAGACCTATCTTTTATGCACCTAGTCTAATTCACCATTTATGTATTGTTGCAGGGTGTCCCATTGATTTTGAGGAATCTATGACACATCCTAAGGGCCGGATAAATCAGGAATATGTCTATAGGATGGTACGAGAATATGAAAAGCATCATTTCAGAGAAGGCACTGCTCTACCATCACCACTTCCACAACCTTAGAGTACATCATATATGTTGAATCCCAGTTATGTTAATCATGTTTTGATGATGACCAAATCGCACTAATGGTTTGAAAACAAGTGTGCAGAAAAATAGGAAGGTTCGGACTCAAATGACTGTCCGAAAGATAGAGTTTCGGATGATGGTAATCGTCCGGCACAAAGAACCTGAAGCAGTCTTGGACAAAGAACAGCGTCCAATCATATTTTCAGAAGACATTGCTTCGATCGGACGCAGGTTCGGACGCATCCTTGGACATCCGAACGAATACCCTCAGAGAACGTACGCAGCATCGGAAGCAGAGGTTAGCAGCGGCTAGTTCGTTCGGACGCATACCCACTGCATCGGCCGTCGAAAAGGTCCAATGGCTAGTTCATTCAGACGCACACCCACTGCATCGGTCAATTGGACCGTTCGAAAGGTCCAATGGCTAGTTCTCTAGTAAATAGAAAATAGCCGTTGGAAAGTTGTTGGAAATAGATTTTGGGCAACTATAAATACCCCAAGTCTGTAAATGCAAAAAATCGAGAGTAGAACGACTGCATTCATTGAAGAAGAGATTAGATGATCTTGATGATATTTTGAAAAAGAAGAAAGAAAATGTTTTTGAAAAGAAGACAACTAGAATATATTTTTGAACAAAAATTTTATCACCTTTAGAAAAAATGATTTGTGCTTTGTTAAATCTAAATCTTCTTTTTATGGAAATAAGAATATTATTTGTAATTATTGTCAACAACATGGCCATATAAAGAAAAATTGTTATGTTAAAAGAAATAAAAAATTGGGAATAAATTCTATTTGGGTGATTAAGTATGTTACTAATCCAATTGGACCCAAGAAAGTTTGGGTACCAAAAGTTGTTGCTTAACTTTGCATGTAGATATGTTTGGAGAGCACCAAGAAATTCAAGATAGATTATCAACGGAGGGTGTTTAAGGCATATGAGCTAAGATGACATTAAAATGGGTAACATCTAAAATTTTGTGTTAAGAATGTGCTTTCATTTATTAAGTTGAACCATGTTCTCTTGAACATTACTCATTTATGTGATTGAATTTGTTTAGACTGCTAGGGAACATGTATCCCCAATTTTTTGTCTATAATAAGTCACTACTTGCAAAAGAAAGGGGAACATTCAAATTTTTTTTTTAAATGGATTATTTTGCAAAAAAAATTGCATCACACATGCTTCTTATTAACTTTGCCCTTGTCATTTGAGGAGATTCTAATTGGAGTCGTATTCACCATCATAGCCTCTTTATTATTTCCGTTCTTTATAAACTTTTCTATTTTCTTCACGTCTTTCTTCTCATTTTTCTGCTCTTCAATTGGGACATTCATGCCATGATTAGTAATGCTTAACTCCAAGTCATGCACTTTAGTCGCCAATTTATCGAAAGTTGCAAGTTGGATCCCCTGTAAGAATATAGGATAGCCCCCAATGCATACCTTGTATGCACATTTCAATAGCAGAAGTCTCGGATAGTTTGTCTTTGCAGTTAAGGCACAGAGTGCACCAACGATCAATGTAGTCGATAACTGCTTCATTCTTCCACTGCCTTGCGTTAGTAAGTTCGGTCATACTAACGGTTCGACGCGTGCTATAGAAACGATTCAGAAACTCGCGCTCCATTTGCTCCCAGACTGTTAATTAACTCAGGCTCTAAGTCCGTATACCAATCAAAAGCATTACCCTTCAAGGATCTAACAAACTGCTTTACAAGAAGGTCACCTTCAGTGCCAGCATTATTACATGTCTCTATGAAGTGTGCAATATGTTGTTTCGGATTACCTTTTCCATCGAACTGCTGGAACTTTGGAGGTTGGTAATTAAATGGCATCCTTAGACTATCGATCCTCTTTGTGTAAGGTTTAGAATGAAGAATAGATGATTGTGACGGGCCACCAAATTGAGCTCTCACGGAATAATAACTATCATGTCCTGAAGTTGTTTGACTGAAAGAGAAGCTACAGACATAGGTTGTTGATCATCTTGAAAAGAAGCAGATTTGTGGGGATTCTCTTCAACATTTTTACCTTTAACGATCGAGTTGTCACTATTTTTTAGGCTAGATTCTCCCCCACTGAGAATTTCTAACTTGTTCATCAATTTTGCAATTTGCAAATCTTTCTCTTCAACGATCTTTTTCAAGTCATCGATCGTCATGGACATGTCGCTCACTTGTTCTTCCAAGTGTGAAGCATTCGTCACCATGGATGGCATAATATTAGATTGTTCAAAAGTGATGGCTTTAGAGTTGATCCTACGCAGACCTCCATTTGGTGCCTTAGAACTTGGAAGATTAACTGCAAGCGAATTCGAAACGTTGCCCACAGAAGAGGATCCATCACACATATCATGGAAGCCTTCCTTTGTAGTGAATTGGCCAAATGCAAGTGGCTCCAATGAGAATGTATAGCGCCATTCACTTGTAAAGGTCCGTACTTGCAATTTTTTGTTGGACTATCTTAGTAGCGAGCGCTTTAACTTTAGCGCGGGTCATTGGTCCAGAGTATAACTCTACAGAAGAAGTCTCGGACGAGATGTTATTCTGGGCGGACCGATTTCCTTGTGCAGCCATGAAACTTTAAGGGAAGAGATGAAGGGCAGAGTTGGTCCCACTGGGCGTGCCAAAAATTTGTTCACACAAATTTTGAAGTATGGAAAAATACTGAAATCAGGAACAAATAAAATAAGAATCAATTTGATTAATTTAAAGGTACGCAACTCTGATTTGTCTCTTAGAGCCTTTTTTACAAAAAAAAGAAAATACTCCCTTGATTCTTGCTCCTCTAGATTGCGGATCTAAGGATGATAGATCTTCTTGCGACAATTTAATGACCGGAAGAAATATCTGTCGAACACTTGTAACGGAATTTGAGTTGACCTTGAGGAAAGACGTCTCTTGATCTACACAAAGGTTGAGGATTTGAACACTTGACACGAACAACTTGATAGAGATTAATCACTTGAAGACTTGGAACGAAGACCTTGCAGGATTTCGAGGACTTGGTGGTCGAAGAACTTGCAGAGCTTCAAGGACTTGAGGGACTTGACGTGTGCCGTAAAAATCTCTAATCTTCCTCCTCTTCTGTCTAAGGGAGGGTACCTCTATTTATAGGTAAAAATAGGGTTTCCTACCCCTAATGGGTTACTTGGAACTCAAGTCACCCATCACTTAAAATAAAATATTGGGCCGGTCCAGGACATAGTCCAAAACACTTTAATGGACTTTAGTCAATTTAATTTACTTGATTGAACCCAAATCCAAGGAAATCAAATTATCACATCCCATGCATTATTGGGCCTTGCCTTGAATTTGTCATTTAAATTAATTAATCAAAACAATTATTTAATTATTGTCTTAATAAATAATTTAAAATTTTAACGTCTACAAATGCCCCCACTTCAAGGCTTGGTTAAAAATTCATTTTCAAGGATTGAAACCGGGACTTGAAGTTCTTGTTCCCTTTTTTTTATGAAGAGCCGAACATTTTTTTTTTCGATCAAATCACGCAAGTGTTCACAAATTTGCACACGGATCATTGAAAGTGAGTTGAACTACAAATTTAATTTCTAACACTAAAAAAAAATTAAACCTGCTGGAAGAGTCCACAATTCAAATGACATAGTTGGTGGTTCAATGGTACACCACATACACTACTGTCATTCTAAACTTCCATGACTCAAAATAGCATGTTTCTTTATGCAACATTACTACTCAATTGTGCGGCAAACTTCCACCAGCATATTAAATCCCTTTTCCTTATTTGAATCCCATACAGTAACAATGCACATGCTATTCTAACTACCAAAACCCAAACAAAATTTCCTTTCTTTGTCTTGACAGCACCTTATAAGCGTACAGAACCTAGATTCATGTTTCTAGTCATTTCCAAATTCAAACTAGAGCCTTAGGCAAGGAACTCCAATTACCAAAACATAGAGGCCAATTTTCTACAAGACTCAAACCTGTTAAGAAGTTACTTTGGAAATACCTTGCAAACCAAAACTTTACTTTTCAAACTATCCAACTGAAATTTGCTCCTCACCCGTTACAAAAACTATTTCTCTCTTTTTTTTTTTTTTCACCAAGCTTCCTAAACAACTTGACTTCCAAATTCTTCAATTTCCAAAATCTCCGAAGTTCCGCAACTTCCAAATTGGTGATTACCCAATTCGTAACACTTCAAACTCTATTTAAAAGACAACACTCCAGCAGCCACATCAAGCAAACAAGCAAAAACTCAATTTAGTCAACCAAATTACAGGTGAATTGCATCGCTCAATGACTTTTCTTGCTAATATCAAACTGGAATTTTTTTTTCATTCTTGATCTCAGATTGTTTAAACAATTGAGTAACAATGGTGATGGCAATTCTTATTTTGTGTGACTTGTTTGCTGCAATTCACCTGTAATTTGGTTGACAAACTTTGAGGTTTCTTGGTGTTGTGTTTGAGTGCACACCTCTTGTACTCTGTCTCTTTTACCAAGAGAACTTTGCATTTGAAGGGTCATTCCCCTAGTTAATTTTAGGGAGATTCTGCATCTTCAATTGGTTCAAGAGCTCTAGCCACTGATTTTTTTCAACTAGCAGATCCTTACCGTGATTTTTTTTTTTGGCTACTTTGGCAACTTGAAACCCCAACATCCACAAGAAATCCAAACTCTAATTATCAACACCTGCAAACGTTACTATCCTTTTGCGCATAAGGCATCCGGACATAATATCTTGTTGAAGTACATCACTTTTGTTGTTAAATCATCAAGTAGCAATTAACTGTAACCTCATTCTGCTTTCTAACTTTTACTTTACTATTCCAATTCACTCTCTTTGTTATAGGAACTTTTGGCAACATGCAAATTAAGGATGTGCAAAACTCCTGAACAATGCCTCCAACTTCTTGATGGCAAGCGAGGCTCTAGTGCTCACGACTTATCTCTACACACACTGTCACCTGCCATAGGTGACTTGGCAATAAAAATTCTGATCCTTTAGATACGTCATCTCATCTTCCCGAGTGGTCGACCAAATCTGCGAAAGGAGTGATTGGCCCTTCTTCTTCTTTTACAAGCAAGGAAGTGCACGTGTTATTGTCTCACAACCATGATGGAGAGCAAAGCACCAACAAGTTTCTTCTTCCCTTTGCTCAAACTAATTTGGACAAAACTGCTTGGGATGCTCCGTCTTCTAATTTCGGCGAAACTTGTTACACAACGTGCTATTGGGAGTGGGCCGAAGATGTCCTCTCAGGACACAAGAAGGTGCTCCTAGATGCCAAGATCTATGACGCCGTTCATGCATCTTTGTTCACATACGACTATTGCGACAACACCTTGCATGCCTTCCTTGAACTTTGGTGTCACACGACGAATACTCTGCATTCATCTACTGGCGAATTATCCATCTCACTTTGGGACTTGCGCAAGCTTGGTGGCCTTCCAATCCATGGCACTTTTTATGATGAAGTTGTTCCTTCAGCTGATGAATATAAACTTTGTGGCACTAGCGTTGACGGGAAATCTCGATTACCAGCAAGTTGCATTCATTTATTCTCTACCTTTCATAAACTCACAAAAAGAACGAAAGATGTTCGGATTGCTGACTGGATTCAATTTTGGTTTAAAGGCCAAAGTAGATATCAACCGCTGTCTCTTAGACACATCTAGATGTGTATAAGATACAGAACTGCAAGTTCACAATCCAAGTTCAATCATTGACAATGACTACGCATTCAAGATTAATAATAAAGCTGAACAATTCCTTGACTTGGGAGTTGACGAGACTTCAAGAGATGAGACATACCTTGCTGCATTTTTGTCTTGCTGGATTTGTAAATTCCTTCTGCCACGTCACAAAATTGGCCACATCCATCCCAGCGTATTTAAAGTGGTGAGTTTGATGGCTTGCGGACAAAAATTTTCCCTTGCTGTACCGGTGTTATCAAGTATCTATAATGGCTTAAACGAAGTTGTCCATTCTTCCAAGCTGCGGGAATCCACTGCTATTTTTCCAATCCATAATTTGTATGCATGGATAGCTCACTATTTTGACGCCTACACATATGCATGTGAAAATTTAATTATGGAGCCTTAATGACTAAATTTGGTGGTGAGAAAATGGCCATCTTATTCACATCTAGATGTGTATAAAACTGTGGAGCTTCATTAAAATCATTGATGGCCTAGCTTATGCTTGGCTCAAGATGGGCTGAATCTTATACACATCTAGGTCGACAATGGAGATTTATCATCTTCATGGATAGATACTTCTATTTGCACTAAGTTCATGTTACTTGACTCTTCGTTTGAACAATGTTCATATTATTGAGCCGTATAATCCTTGCGAGTTTATAAGGCTGTCTCTTTTGTCAGGATGTTCCTTACGACTTGAAAGAAAAGCTCCCTCCTTATTCATTGGTTGACATAATGCAATTGTGGGAATCTTCCACTCGTGTGGCAACACAATCTAAGATAACTCTACCGGCTCAAAAAGTAAGCTTCTTTGTTACAACGAAGATTATCATCATTGGTGGTCAAGTAGATCGAATGAAGCTCCTAAACACAAGTGTTCAAGATTAATCCAGATATCACTGCTTTTGAGTCATGTGCACATTTGGCGTCTAAGAGTGATGTGGCTATTCATTCTTCACATGAGCACAAGTCGACCAAAAGGAGTAGTTCTCAAAACCATTCTTCTGTGCATTATGACACTGGAAAGGGAGATATTTTGGACACCTCAATCAAGACCCTCAAGATGCAAGGAAGACGATTCCCAAAGATTCACATAAAGAAACTGAGGCAACCCCTATTCAAAATTCAAAGGGCAACTTGACGGAAAAAGAGGTGAATGCACCAAATGAGGAACAACCGTCAAAAGCAGTGATAGCTGGAGACTTAACATGCCACAACACTTGTGACAAGGAGGAGTCAAGTGAAAGTACATCCGGCCGTGATCGCCCCTGGAACCGACCCAAGAAAGGCAATAAAGGAAACAATGCACGAGACTTGGATATGGCTCACTTATCATTGATTCAGAAGCACTCATTCAAGGCGTACCAAGCTCAACAATACCATTGGAGCAACTTGCTCAATATGTTCTTATTTCATTTAACTCCTTTTGCCCTCATGCTTCTTTTTTTTTCGTAATGTTGATATTGACCCTATACTTGTCCTCTCATTTCATTTTTTTGTTTTTATTCTCTCTTTCAGTTTGATGATCATGAGCAACGAGTGGACCTTGTAGACGATACTCTTGAAGAAATGGAGGTTTCAGTGACCGGGCCTAGCAAATTTGATATTTTCAGCAATGTTGTCCATACTTCTTTGAATGCCAATCTTACCAAGAACCTTGATGATGGGGGAAATGATGTCGCGAACAGTCAAGCTATGATTCAAATGGAAAACACCATCATGACACGGAGGACTCCATCTATTCAAACTACTTTACTAAAGCAGCCACTCAAGACCTTTAAACCCCCAACTTGGCCATTGCCGTCAACTGTATCTGAGTTTTATTCGGAAGAAGTAATATCTCAAACTGTCAACGAGAGTATGTATCCATGTTATGGAGGAATCTTAAGCAGCAGATTTCAAAGACTTCCTTAGAACACATGTCCTCTCTAAACAAACATGCAACAAGGTTTCTTGAAGAGATGGGGAGCAAAACGGACTTCTCGGCTCTGCAAGGTCTAATCAAGACATTCTTTGAGAATATAGAGACATACAACTCTATCAAGGCATCATTTGATGGAAAGATGGCTCAAGAATCTTATGAAGGACTTCTTTCAACTACCCAACAAAACTTGCGCACCATTGAGATGCAAGACCAAGAGCAAGTAAAGAGTGTAGAAGACTTGGAATCACAAATAACACAACTTGGGAACAAGGAAATAGAATTGAAAGAGCAACTTGAACACCTATGTTCTCAGAACTTTAATGCCATTCACAGTTTATACTCATGTGGGCGAGGAGTTTTTTTACTGAGTCAACCTTCAAGCATGAAACCGCTTTAAGAACTTCCCGTTGATTGGGTGCCAATCTTAATGCCATCCTTATCTACCAGTTTGTACGCACCATGAGAGTAAACTTCTTGAACCACATGAGGCCCATCCCATTTTGAGGTGAATTTGTTTCCCATGCGATGATTGGTGATAATTGGCCTTCTTATTGCAAGAACTAAGTCTCCAACTTGAAAAGTTCGCGGCCGCACTTTCTTGTTGAATGCCTTGGACATTCGAGCTTGGTAACACTCAAGTTGCTGTTGAGCTTGCAATCTCTTCTCATCAAGAGCTTCTAGTTCTTCCAGTTGCAAACGAGCATTGTCTTCAGCCGTGAGACCTTCTTGAATTGAAATTCTCAAAGATGGTATTTGACACTCCAATGGTAAAACCGCTTCAACTCCATAGACAAGCAAATACGGCGTAGCTTGTGTAGGTGTCCTGAAAGTTGTCCTATAAGCCCAAAGCGCTTCACCGATCCTGTCATGCCAATCTTTCTTGGATTTAGATACCACTTTCTTTAGTAAATTGCATAAGGATTTTTGTTGAAAGCTTCTGCCAAACCATTCGCTGGTGCATTGTACATTGAAGAATTATGCTGCTTGAATTTGAATTGGGCACACAATTGGTTCATCAAACTATTGTAGAATGGCTTTCCATTATCTGTGATGATGTATCGAGGAACACCATACCTAAAGATAATAGAGGTCTTGATGAAAGAGACAACGTTTTCCTTCTTTACTTCTTTTAACGGAATAGCTTCCGCCCACTTAGAGAAATAATCTGTCGCCGCCAAGATATAAAGATGGCCTAGCGAAGATTTAGGTAATAGACCAACCACATCTAGACCCCATGCATCAAAAGGCCATGAAGCTACAGTAGGATGTAACGGCTCTGGCGGTTGATGAATCAAATTTGCATGAAGTTGACAAGCCTCGCATCTTCTTGCATAATTTAGGCGGTCTCTTACCATAGTAGGCCAGTAGTAGCCCATTCTCTTAATTTGAAAGTGAAGTTTTGGCCCAGATTGATGTGCCCCACAGATAGCTAGAGTGTGCTTCCTCCATCGCCTCAGTAGTCTCTGCCCCATGCAAACAACATTGGAAGTTTCCTTCATAAGATCGGCGATACAATGTATCTTTGTAAAGCACGAATCTGGGGGATCGACGCCGAATTTCAGTTCGATGTCGGAGATCTTCCGGTAACTTTCCATGCTTCAAATAATCAATTAATGGTTGTCTCCAATCATTTTCATCAATTTCAGAAATCGAGATTGCGCTTGCCTCCTTTATGAAGTACTCTGGTAAAGATGGGACAATCCATTTGCAACAAACGGCAACATTGACTTTTTCATCATCAGATAATGCTAGGGTTGTTGCTAAGTTTGCCAGAGCATCTGCCATGCGATTTTCTTTTCTAGGAACATGCTCTAAAGAAATACTGTTGAATCCTCCCACCAATTGGGTAGCATAATGAAAGTAAGGAACAAAGTCATCTTTCTTCACATCATATTGCTTCAATACTTGACTTATTACTAATTTAGAGTTTCCGAACACCTCAAGCTCCAGAATATTCATTTCTACTGCCATTTGAAGCCCGATAATCAAGGCTTGATATTCAGCTACATTGTTAGAGCATAACTCAGTTAGCACCACCAAAAATGGGAGAATAAATCTTTCTGGCGAAACAAACACAATTCCTACCCCCGCTCCAGTTGATCTAGCTGCACCATCAAAGAACATCATCCAAGGCGGTAGAACCTCTATGAGAAAAATGTCCTCATCAGGAAAATCATCAGAGAGTTCCCATTCAGCAGGAATAGGGTGGTCAGCGAGAAAATCAGCTAACGCCTGTCCTTTAACAGCTTTTTGAGGCACGTAAATGATTTCGTATTGATTGAATATGATAGACCACCGTGCAAGACGTCCAGAAAGTACAGGTTTTGACATAACAAACTTTACTGGATCTGCTCGCAAGATTAAATGAACAGTATATGCCTCAAAATAATGCTTTAACTTCTTAATTGCATAGAACAAGGCTAAGCATATCTTTTCGACAGGGGAAAATACTTGATCTCATTCTCGGTTAGTGAACGACTTAGGTAATACAATGCTCTTTCCTTTCCTTCTTCATTCTCTTGTGCCAAGAGTGCACCTACAGACTTTTCATGTGCCGAAATATATAGGATTAAAGGTTTTCCTGGAATAGGAGCTCCAAGTACAGGTGGGTTCAAAAGGTACTTCTTGATACTCTCAAAGGCATTTTGGCAAGACTTGTCCCATCTAAACTCGGCATCTTTCCTTAACAAATGATGGAATGGTTGACAACGACCAGCGAGATTAGAGATAAATCTTCGAATGAATGCTAAATTTCCTTGAAGGCTCCTTAGTTCTTGCAAATTTCTCGGCGCAGACATCCGTTGTATAGCATTAATCTTGCTTGGATCCACCTCTATACCACGGTGTCGAACAACAAATCCAAGAAATTTTCCAGAAGAAACGCCGAATGCACATTTGAGAGGATTCATTTTTAAATTGTACCTCCTCAATCGCTCGAACACAATTCGAAGATCCTCTAAATGATTTGCCTTTTTCATAGATTTGACAACCAAGTCATCTACGTAACACTCGACCTTCTTATGCAACATGTCATCAAAGATGTCTCTTATACACATCTAGAAGTGTATAAGAGACAGCACCATAATGCACTAATTGGTTCGAGCAAAGGGAAGCAGAAACTTGTTGGTGCTTTGTTCTCCATCATGATTGTGAGACAGTAACACGTGCACTTCCTTGCTTGCAAAATCCATGAAAGATTGACTTCATACCCCGTGGTAGCGTCAACCATGAGCTCAATGATAGGTAAAGGAAAGTCATCTTTTGGGCATGCCTTATTTAAGTCTCGAAAGTCAACGCAAATGTGAATTTGACCATTCTTCTTCTTAACAGGCACGATATTCGAATCCATGTTGGATATTTGTCTCTTATACACATCTAGATGTGTATAAGAGACATAGCTTGACTTCAAGAGAGTAATCTCAAAAAGTGGAAACAAACCGCTAGTGCTCGACCTTAAAAAACCTGCAAGTATCAAATAACCTTCAGAAGAATTTCCCATGTTTGTTGGCGTTTCATACGTGACGGGACAATACTTCGGATTTCTTTATTATCCTCATCCTTTAGAAAACTTTCACTATCAGAGTCACGGTATCTTTTCCCTAGTAATGTGGACTTTCTTGCCCCCAGTCGATCAAATATAGAACCTAGTCTGTTAAAAACTGACTTGCGAGAGCCATTACTACTGCCACTTTGAATTTGCAAATGGGGCCCCAATCTTTTAAATATCGAAGAACGTGAAGATGGTTCCCCAATGCGATCAAAGGCAGATACTCGAGCTTGTGACTTCTTTTGCACGTTAGTGTCATTGTTTTCTTCTTCCACAGCAATGTGTTGGGTATTGGCTGCATTTCTTCTCTTCTTGATAGATATCCTTACGGGCTCATTCGGTATAAATCCCACTCCCGATCTAGGAGTATCGACATGGTATCCTTGTTCCTTCAACTTTTTTTGAGTTTCATTGAGTCCATGAATTCTTTCACCAGTTACTTCCGGCACAAGTTCGCCTAATTTCGCAGGGCTCGAGAAATTATACCCAGACTTCTCAAGTAATTTGTAAGCCTTAGCATCAAAATTTCCTTGAACACTTCTGTTGGAAGGTGAACCCGTCCTATATGCAGAAATGGATGGCTGCGATTTTTGTGAGGGGACTTACACAATTTTGTTCGATCACTTGAGGAACCTTTTCTTGAACGAAGGGAGATTGCCCTTCTTTTCGTTTTGATCGAGGTACGTACCGAAATACATGAGGAACTATTGTAGATTCGACTTTCTCTTTTCCTTTTTGAGGTGTTGAGGCAATTATAATACCTGCGAGCTTATCCACACATCCATCCAAGATAACAGATACTCTATCTAACCTTTCTTTTGTGTCGCCACTTCGAATCTGGCGTTCTTTAGAAGCGAAGACCTCTTGTTTATTATTGCAGTTGACATAGAATTTTGCGTCAGCAAAATGTGACTCTGCTTCTGTGAATGGTTTGATGTCAGCACAAATCCTCTCCGCAATTCCATTTCTCATGTATTTAAAACATTGGTGAAGAGTCGATGGTACCACCCTATTTTCATGCACCCAAGGCCTTCCTAGCAACATATTGTAGGACGTCCTTGCATCTATCACATGGAATAGAGTACTACCCGTTTTAATTCACCTATGATCAAGTCTAGACGAATTATCCCAATTGCTCGTTGGCCTTCTTAATTGAAGCCCTGATCGTTAAGCGACTTGCAGACAAGTCATCAAGTGAAACACCAAGCTTTTTCATAGTCGACTTTGGCATGATGTTGACAGCAGAACCACCATCGATGAGTATGCGATTTACCTTTGCCCTTGTCATTTGAGAGCTATTTGGCTTATGTGATAGACTCTGATAAAGTAGAGCCAGGCATTGAGGATATCCTAGTGGTTAGAGAGTTTCCGGACGTGTTTCCCAAGGAGCTGCCAGGTTTACCTCCGTCGCGGGTTGTCGATTTTGAGATCGAAGTATCCAGCTTTGTTTGCTTCGTGATTTCGTAAGTTTCGAGGACGAAACTTTGTTTAAGGGGGGTAGAATGTGAAACCCGGTATTTTAGTAGCCTTGTTCTTTGATTTTAACTGGTTTAAAATTTTTTTCATATTATTTTTAGTCATAAAGTACTTCAACTTATTCATTTTTCAATTCGGCAAATTTTTCGATTTACGCGACTCGGTACCGGCGGGTAAACGGGTCAAAAGTTGGACTAAGTGTAATTAGTGCATTATGGTGTGTGAGTGTTGTTTGATGGCTGATTTATAATGATAATTTAGTAGCAAAAATTAGTTTTTCGGTTAATTAGTCAACTTGGAGACTATTTGGTCAATTCGGGAACTATTTGGGTCAACCTTGGAATCCTTTTAAGTCTTCTTCTTGTTGTTTCTTCTTCATTTCTTCCTAGCAGCAGCCGACTCCTCTTCCTCCATTTTCCCCAAAAATTTTCTTGGATTTCAAGTAGAAATCACTTGGAAGGTAAGATTTTTGTATTTTAGCACTTTTTGGCTTATGGGCTTTATGATCCAAGCTTTAATTTCAAGTTTTGAAGGATTCTTTATGGCTGAGAAAACCCTCTTTGCAGCCTTATATGTGTTGATTTATGTATGTTATGGGTTGTTTTTAGTGTTTTGGAGGTTGGGAAGTGTGTGATTGGGGTTGATTTTTAACAACTTTCCATGGTTAGATTACATATGTGGCCTAGAGTGTTATGCTATGAATGCTTATGTATATGCACATAATGATGTTTTAAGAGTGTTTTAAGGTTAGTTTGGATAGGAATTGAGACTTGAAACCAAGTGGAATTGATTTCCTTTCATTTTGAAAGTAAGCGGAAGTTTGGCGCAACTAGGATAATTTGGATAATTGGTTATGTTTGAAGGATCTTTAATGATCTTTTGATGATTTTAAGTGTTTCCTTGGTAGTGGGTTGGATAGGAAGCATGTTTGAATCATGCGTGTGGCTAATCGGTAAAAAATTTCAGTTTGGTAGTAAAGAGGAATTCCACCCATAGGTTGTTGCTCTAATGTTGTAATAGAGTTAATTGTAGTGGTTATGGGGTATGGATTGTTGTGGAATGCTATTGATATAGTCCCGCTATTTATATATAAATCATTCCGTTTATGGATTTTGTTGGTTGGTTGAATATGCTTGTTGTTTTGAGTTGGGTTGTAACCAAGGTCCCTTGAATACCTTGGAATTGGATTTTGTTGGTTGGTTGAATATGTTGTTTTGAGTTGGGTTGTAACCAAGGTCCCTTGAATACCTTGGAATTGGATTTTGTTGGCAGGGAGGATAGCCTACTTATAGCCTAGGGAGGCGAAGTTTTCGGTTTTCTGGAAAACCGAGCTTATTATCTCCTAATCTAGGTAATACGAATTTGAGGGTTAACTAAGAGTTTTGACTGGGGTTTTAGCTTGTCGAAGTTGGTCAGAAATTGTGAAAAGGTCATTTCTGACCAAAGAGCTGTTGGTGTCGTTTTCTATCGACATATACCTAAAGTTCCCTAGTCATTCTTTAACTTCTACATCTCTTCTAAGAGTCCTCTTATATCTGTTTTAGGTACCACGCCACCTACCGCCGGCGATCGCGTTCTGTGATCATTTGTGCAGTTTTTGCTTTGATAGGTGGGTAACATAGACCCTCTTCCACTTGTATTTTGTTTAACGACTTTCGAAATATGTTTGGATGGATTTTAGAATGTGTATGATGTTTGGAACTGCACTTTTACCAAGTTTTGGAATTATTACATATGAAATCGGGACCAAGCTATTTTATGTTAATCAATTGATATGTTTGCAAACTCTTTTGATATGAAAGTATTTTATGACTGTTTTGGCTCATAGGTGACCTAGGTATATAATTTTGGATGTGTTTGGAAATGTTTGATTTGGGGAGAACCGGTTCTATAGTCATCCATGGGACGCCATGGTGACTGCTATGACTGTTATGAAAACAGTCATAAAATACTTTCATATCAAAAGAGCTGTCTCTTATACACATCTAGATGTGTATAAGAGACAGAAGTAGATCGAGTCATATCAGATTAAGAAATAGAACAGGAAAAGATACTCATGCTATTTTATTATATTCGGATTGAAAGCGTACTTGGATTTGTTCGCTATGCTTTAGCATACTATGTTTTGAAATGATTGGATCTTTTTGGCTATGTTTTGGACATGCCTGATGTTTAAATGGCATGATACATTATAGAAACTACTTATGATTATGGTTTATTGACGTTTAAATGGCAAGAGACATTTTAGAAACTACTTCATGACTATGGTTTTCGCAAATGTTATTATCTTTATGTTTTCTTTTTATCGAAATGCTTGGCCCCATTTGAAGAGCTTTTATGATATCCACTGAGCTAGTTATGCTTACCCCACGTGATTTATAATTTTTCAGATTAGGTGCTCGTTTTTGACTCTCCACCACGTTAGCAGCTTTGCCATTTTCTAAATTCCACATATACTGGTAGGACTCTGTGTATAAGAGACCAAGGTAGGTTTTTTTTGGGGAATGTCTCTTATACACATCTAGTCTCTTATAAGAGACAGATTTGTGTTGTAGCATCTTTTGTACTAAGAAGAAATTGTCTCTTATACACATTTTTGTGTAAAATGAAATATTCGGTTTTATAGTTAAGTAATGGTTTGAAATGGTTCTATTACATTGCGGTTAAGTTTGTTGCTCTGTTCGTTTGTGCCTTGTGCTTTGGGCCGGTGTACCATTAGCGCGGCGTGTTACGGTCCCGTTTTTGGGGCGTGACAGAGTATACATTAGAAGAACTCTTTTAATTGAAGAAGTTGTGCATGTTATGTTTGCTGAGGCTAATGATATTATTTCAAAGAATGTGTATGAAGATGAATATGTAAGTATACAAAAGGAACTTGAGAAGCTCACCATACATGAAGAACATCAAGAGATCTCGTCACGCAACGAGATGAACACTCATCACTTGGATGAAGAAAAAGAATAGAAGCAGCCGTACACAGAGGTTACTCGGTCATAGACGATTAATTTCTGAAAAAGGTAAACTACAATTAAATAAAAGCATTTGAAAGTTTCAACTTTGATTACCTTTAAAAGAACTTTTTGACCTTTTCATCTACAATGTAATATGCATAATTCTTCTTTTCTTTTTCCTTTTTTTAGCTTCTTTGTCGATGACCACGATAGGAAGATTGCATTGACACAGCAATTGTCACATAGCTTTTTGTTTTTTATAATCGATAGATTAGTTTAGTTAAAAAATGAAATATTATACTACTCCATTAGTTGGATCATAGATGACCCTGACTCTTTCCTTTTCTTTCTTTCCTTTAGCTTCATTTTTTTGGGAATATTAGTAGTTTCTAAATAATAATTTACCATGTTCTTCTTCAATATCCAAGTTACTTTATCATACACATTGAAGTATTTGGTTGCTGTCCAAGAAATTTAAATTGTAAACCAATCAAAATTACCAAATACTTATTAAAATTGTATTCAACTTCCTAAGAGGATCCAATCATTCTCAATATTGCTTAGTTATACTACCAGTTATCTTTTGGAGGCTTGTACATTGCGCGAATGTATGCCTTAGCAAATTAACATTTTTAGTTTGCAGACCTTATTGCTCAGTAAGAGATTAATCTTTTTGCTTTTGTGTAGGGAGTAAGTGATGGAGGCATGGGCAGCTAGTGTTCTCTTGAAGGATGAAGAATTGCACGTAGCTAATATAGGTGATTGTAAAGTAATTTTGAGTAGAAATGGAGTAGCTAATGATTGACTAATGATTATCGCCTCACCAGAGAAGATGAGTGTGCCTGCATAGAAAAATCGGTAATTAAGTTGTCAGCCATTTTTATTTATTTTTCCAATGCATCAATCCATTTTTTTTATCTTCAAATTAATCAGTTCTAAAAACTTGGCATTATATCTATATTGCAGGGTGGTTTGATGGATCTCCATCATAGTGTTTGAAGAGTGAATGGAACCCTTGCTGTTTCCAGGGCATTTGGAGACCTTTACTTAAAAGATCACATCATATCTGAACTAGACACTTTGCAGCTTCCTTTAACCTTTGAGTGTGAGTTTCTGATTATGGCTTTTGATGGATTTTGGGATAAGGTAATGTTGTACATTCTCAAGCCATTATTAATTGCATATATAAGCATGTTTCCTTTTGCATACGCTTATTAATTATAAGTTATCCATAATTAAGATCGATATTTAAGTGTTTATCAAACTTCAAGTGGGTAATCAAGAGGTAGTTGATGTTGTATCAAGAACAAATGATTCACTGGAAGCCTGTAAGAAGCTTATAGCTATGTCCACGAGTAGAGGTGGTGTAGATGATGTTACGGTCATGGTGATAAACCTTCAAACTTTTGTAAATTAATGGCAAACATTACTGGAAGATTAAGCATAGATAGAGAAAATTCCTTTATCATCCCTTTGTAACTATTTTGTCCTTCTTGATGCATAACATTCTAAAGGAGAGGATGATGAGTGGAGAATTTATGCATTTCCCTTCATGTTCTCATGAAGAATTATAAAGTATAAATGCATAGCCAGTTAGAGTATTTGTCTCTTTTTGAGAATATGTAGTATCCTTCAAATCTTAGGAGATGTTTGGTTTATGTATATGAGAGGGAGGATTAGGAATCAAAGTTAATGATTCTCATAAATGTTGTCCTTGGTTGAACATTATGGAAATTATTTAATGGGACTTAGGATTTGAGATTCAAATTGATTAACTTATTAGCATAGTGAAACCCATTTCGGTACAACCAAACAGGTAAAAGGAATGACACAAACCCATTGTCACACCCCAAACTCGACATAATTAAAATAACCTGTAATTTAGAGTATGGCACCAGCATACCCTCCCAAGAGGATACAAACCCGTCTATCCCGCTTATAAGTAACAATTGCCAAAACCTACATACACAGCCTATATAAATACAAACCCAAATATTTACATAAATTCAAACCATGAACACCACAAATCTTCAACCTAGAAGAAAAGTACAACCACAACATCCCACTAGAATCACCATAGCCTTATATATATACAACTACACAAGACTTTTTAAACAAGGTGAAACATAACAAAACTAATTCTACTCGGCAGTATATCAAAACTCCGCCAGAAAGCGATCTAAACGTGATCACCTGCAAGGGCATAAGGTAAGTGGGTATGAGCTTTCATTTGCTCAGTAAGTAACTCACTCATATCTCCACTGGATTGAGCACGTTAAAAGTGTATATTACATTTCACGAAAATCATTTCACAACAATCATTTAACCACAATTAAGCATCATATATGCATGGCATACACAACTATAATAGACACATTTTCTCATATTTTGTTCTATTTAATTCTTACAATCTATATCTTTTTCATTTGCCTTCAGCTAAAGAATATGCTATGGTCACTATTATATCCCGTGACAGGGCCGTAACCCACTATTCTTACCCGTGGTAGGGCCATATGTCGGTTAAACGTAGTTTCGAATATCATACTACGGTCACTATTATAACCCGTGACAGGACCGTTTGTCCACTATTGTATCCCATGGACATTTTAACATAGCAATTCAATAGTCTTTCCCATTCCTTTACTAGTTTAATGAGTCCAATGATACCACAAATAACATAATAAACAATCATTCACAGACATATAATCACCAAACAAATTGGATCCATATGCTCAATCCAATTTAATACGCAAATAGATTTTCAAAGCATTAACAACCATTTAGTACAAAAGTACTTTAGAAATCAGTTTTTTTTAAAAATAATAGAAATATGAAAAAGCCACTTACCAAGTAATCAAAATGTCTACTTGAACTCCCGTTAATCCTTCCTAATAATAAAATCAGAACATAAACCATCTCCTCATAATCTAAAAGGTAATCTACAATAATATTAGCCTCATTAAATTCAAATAAGGCATGATCTATAGCATAACAAAGTTAGCTATGACATTTTCAGCACTGACAGTGCTGAACAAAAATGACCTTAACTCAAGTTATATTCGTCCACAAGCCACAAAACTGATTCTGATAGAGACTAGACTCAATTTACTAGATGTTTCAAGAAGACAACATTTCCCAGTTCAAAACACAACTTGCTCAAAAACGGCTCGTAATTCAGAAAATACTCTGCTGCAGAACCAGATTTTCAGTCCACTTTATGGACGTAACTGCTGTTACTATACTGAGAAACAGAACAACATCTTTATATCGTTTTGAAGGGCTGCAAGTCTAGTTTCCAACGCAACAAACGGTGTGCAATTTCGATATTACTACGCTGAGATATGACCAATTTTCTAAAGTTACGCAGTGCTGTCTGCGAATTCCAGGTACGAATTTTGCAAATTTCTTGCCTTTTTCTTGGTTATTAACCATACAAATCCTTTAAATTCAACACATACATCCATAGGTTTAATTTTAACAACAAAGAGCAAGAAAATAAATCCAATTACACCAATTCTAACCATTAAATCATCACCACAAGCTAAGATTTTGAAACCCACAATATTCTTGAAAAATTCTTGAACCCCATCTCTTAATCTATCAAATTAGCTAATTGAACTCAAGAAAGAAGGAATTTCTTACCTTAATTATGGAAATTTGTGGTTGAATTTGCTATTTCTCCTCCTCCCTCAAGCTCTTGGAAGTGAAACCCTTGTTCTATGTGGATCTATCAAGAATTGGGAAAATAGAATGAGAAAATTGTTTTGCAGTATATAAACTAGTTTAATTATTTAGATTTGACCCCCAACCTTTGCTCTAATTATAAATTGACCCCAAAAATTTCTAATCCTCAAAATTAACATGACTAAAGTATGACAAGGATATTTCGGGTATCACACCCATAGTAATAGTGAGATTTATGTTTTTTATTTCAATTCTAATTCTTGAATTCGATCCAAACAACTCCTTAATTAACTTCAATTTTCATTCTTTCTTGGTTGAACTAAAATCTACCTTAACCAATTTTCTTTTCCTTTTTTTCATGCCTAATGAAAAAATAAATATACAAAGAAAACAGAATGGGAAATTCCTTAATAGAATTATGTTGATCATCACTATTTCTGGAAATTTCATTCCTGGCCTAGATGATATAATGCAGCTTTAATTCTCATGAACTTTTATATTGATGAACAAGAGAGAGCTTTTAGGGGAGTCCATTTAATCTAATCAGGTTATCTTGGAGTATAGTTGAACATCTTTATATAAAATTATCTCATATTTTAATTAATGGCAAATTTATATTTCATCCATTTATCTCTAATAATTGATTTACTTTGAATGAATCCATTGAGTAATGTTAAATATTGATACAAATATAGAGAGGCTCAAGATGTACCAATTTGAGGACATGAAAGTTAGAGCAAGTGTGGACTCGAGCTTGCCAAGATTGAAGCACATTCGTGGTGTTTAGATCAAGTTAGATCGGATTATCTTCAATTCATTCCAATTCTTCAAAGTCAAGCACAAGTGGAGATCCTTAAAGTCCATGGATTGAAAATATTATGTTATATTTTTGCTAGACATTTTATTTGTTTAAATCCATTATTGCGTAAATCCCAATAGTAGTTAAAGAATTGTGTAAATTGGGCTGGGTTTAAGTGCTGGTATAATTCTTAGTTTTTAATTAGCCTTAATAAGGCACATTTAGCCCAAATTTTGGGGCTGCTTTGGCTGACCCCTTTCTAGGTGTTAGACCTAAAATTTAGGACTTTTAAGATAGTTTTTAGGATTTCTGTAAGCCTATAAATAGGCATCATCATATGGACAAATTTCATCATATTTTATTAATAAATTTTCATCTTTTTCGTGAGAAAAAAGTTCTTACTGTCCAATTTTGTGTGACCAACTTTGAATTTCGATCGATGGGGTTTTAGTGCCTTACTTGATCATCGAGTTTCGTGGCAACAAGTCTAGATTGCACACGGGGTGTGCAATCAAATCCACAGTTGCTCAAACTTTCATCTCCTCAAATTGGTACATCTCCTCTAATACCAGCTGATGCAAACCCCGTGCGCAATCTAGACTTGATGCCACGAAACTCGACGATCAAGCAAGGAACCAAAACCCCGTGGATCGGAATCCAAAATTGGTCACATAAATTTGGATAGTAAGAACACACAAAGAGAACGGGAAAAGAACAAACAAAGATAAGTAAGAATTGACCTATTGCTTATATTGATAAAGTAGGAACCAGTATGTTCTTTTAAGTTGGTTAGAACAATCACCATTACTCAAGCGATGATCCCAACAAAGTCTTAATCCAAAGACTAAAAGAAAGAATTTTTTCCTCCCGAAAAATATGAAAATTTATTCATAAAAATATGTTAAAATTTGTCCATGTGATGATGCCTATTTATAAGCTTACCAAAATCCTAAAAACTAGCTTAAAAGTCCTAAATTTTATGGCAAGAGGGGTCGCCAAAGCAGTCCCAAAATTTGGGCTAAATGGGCCCTATTAAGGCTAATTAATGAGTCTAAAATTTAAGAATTAAACTAGCACTCAAACCTAGCCCAATTTACACAATTCTTTAACTACTATTGGGCTTTACACAATAATGGACTTAAACAAATAAAATGTCCAGTAAAAATATTACATAATATTCAACCCATGGACTTAAAGGATCTCCACTTGTGCTTGACTTTGAAGAATTGGAATGAATTGAAGATAGTCCAATCCAACTTGATCCAAACATCATGAATGTTGGCTTCAATTTTGGCAAGCTTCAGTCCACGCTTGCTCTAGCTTTCATCTCCTCAAATTGGTACATCTTTAGCCTCTCTAGATTTGTATCAAATATTTATTCATAATAGTTGTGAATATGAGGTACTAAATCTTTAATTATATCAGCCATAAATATTTATGGTTCCTAGTGGAGGGAACTCCAATTGGACACAGCTATCCTCAAAAGCTAGTCTCGTGACTTTCTCTCAATGTGATGGTTTGTTTACAAGTGAATATGATTGAGTCTCATATCATTTTATATTAGTTGTGAGGATTAACACGATAGACCATGGATAAAACAATGAGTTGAACTAGACCATAACTCACATTGGATCACATGGGGTTTTCACTTACTTAATGATCCAATAATGTCATGATTGTGTGGATTGATTTTTTGACTTATAGTTTATGAACACATCATACTTGAATGTATGATGTTCGTGGTGCATAAAATTGTACTCTTTAAGAGTATAATAAAGCACTACAATAAATTGGTTCATACAGGTCAAAGATAGTGAGTGTAAGAATCCATTACTTTTAAGTGAAAAGTAAAGAGGGTGTCAATAATATGATAATGGTGAATATTATCAAAAAAATCTTTGGCCAAGGTAGTTGACGTATAAAGGAAAGAGTTTCCTAGTTAAGTATACATGCTAAGATACACACATGTCATATAAGAGATCGCAAATCAGTTTGACAAGGAAACCATGAATATGATTTAGTTTGATACCAAAATGGAAGGATTTTATCACATGTTAATCATAATATAAAGGTTTATGATGAATCCCACTCATTCATATCCTATTTATAGCCACATATGTTGCTAGATGTCACTCGTAGACTTTAGGGGCAATTTGGGAGTGCATAATTAATATCTCCAAAAAGATTCTTCTAGGATTTTGATGTCAGTTATGAGATAATGGACAAAACCCTTGACCCAATTGGTCATTATCAATTTATTTGATAATTATTCTGATGTCATTAGGGTCACAAGAGAACCTAGTTGGTTGCACACACAAGGGCTTGATGATCAATTAACTTCAAACTAGCCGACGAAAGTGTAAGAGTTGCACAATATTTATTGTATTGTATAGTAATGCATGAGATACACTAATTAAAGCTTAATTGTGGCTTACTCCAATTTAGAGATGAGATAATATGAGGGTTTATTTAAAATAATTTGAATTTAATAATGTATACAAATATTTTGTATATAAATTATTGAACTTGTGGGTTTAGTTATTATATTTAATCCGAGTAGAGACTTGGACGTAAAATATGATTATGTAGGGAACAATAACATATGTAAGCTAGTCTAATTAATTTTAGAAAGTTCTTGTTTAGCTATCAATAACCATGAAATCGAATTAACCTAGGGAGAAAAATTAGGGTTTTTTGGTTTAATCATATTAAACTAGATTCCACCAAACCTTAATTTTCATTAAGTGATCTACAAATACTCACTTAAACTCCACAAGTTAGTAGGAGCAGCATATTCTAACATAAAAATAAGAGAAGGTTCTCCCTCTTGCCACAAAAATTGTTTCTCCATCTTTCCCTCTTTGGCATTTCTAGAGTTATGATTTTGGTCAAAAAGTGAATTCTTTCACTTGCTAGTTTAATTGTTTGGGATTTTTTCTAGCATGGGGTATTAAAAACTATCGGAGAGGAGAAGTTGATTGATCAAGTGCTCATGTAGACTGTTAGAAACGTCATACGTTTGACATTCTTCTTCATTAACACAAGACTTCTTCAACTTACCACAATATGATTCTCGGAGAGGAAAATAGCCAGCTTTGTAATAGCTTGTGAAATTTTTAAATAATACTAGGTGGTAGACCTTAAAAACATATAGGAGATAGAGTAGTTAGTAATTCTAGTTTAATTCTTAGCTTAACTCTCAAGTAACTTTAGTTTTTAGAATATTTTCAATTTTTAAAATTTTTGATCCTTAGTTTAATACTTTACAAGTTTCAATCTTTGTTAGATTTAATTATTAAGTTTATGATTTGTACTATCTTTTTTTAGAAATGAAAATATTTCATTTCCAAGTTGATTTAGTTCGTCTACTAGAATGGCTTGCATGAGTTCTTTACTTTTGATGCTTTAACTTATTGCCTCGATCTTAGTTTTTATGTGTTTTTCTCTTTCATTGTTGTCTATTTCTTTAAGTATGAGTAGTTAAATTCCTTTGAGATTGGACTAATAAAATGTGATTTCTATCAATGTGCATTTGATTTTAATTGGAAGAACATGAATTGGTTGACAATTGGATAATCATAAATATTTTGAGAGTTGGGTAAGAGAATAAGGCCTTTCTTGAACCAATTTCATGGGTTTTAATATAAAATACGAGCATTGAGTATTAATTACTAAACCAATTTTCCAATAGATTTGGAAGGGTAGTAGTCGAGCCAAGATTCTATCTTTTCTAGTTGATTCCATTGATTGTTAGTTTTAGAATCATGAGATGGGCTGAGGGAATGATTCACACTTGGGAAGCAGTCTCCAATTGAAAGCAATTTGATAATCAATTGAAGCAACCACCTGGTAGAACGTTTTCATAGTATGATCCCTCTTTTATTATTGTTAGTAGTAATTATTTACTTTCCATTATTACTTGCTGTGACTAATTCAGTTTTAGCCATGGCATACAACTTGATTGATCTTCTAAATAGCACAAGAATCCCTAAAGTCCTACTAATTGTTTTTAAGAAAATTTTCATGGGAATGATCCTCCCACCACTTACTATTGATCTTCTCTATATACTTGCATATGTGTAGATTGTAGTTTAAGTGTTTATAGGTGGTTTTATTACTTGATTGGCTATTGAATTTGATACCACACTTAGCACACATCCGGGGGTCTAACCAACACCTTAGTGGGCAATGAGGAGCATCTCCCATAGAATTACTCCAAGTCTACCTCACTTAGACCCTTAGGGGTAGAGTTCTCTACTTACATCCTGCGAGGTCAACTCATCTTCCGAGGTGGTGCGACAACCTTCGGCTAGTCGAGTAGTGGTGTTTTTTGGTCCCCATGCATCCAGTTGTCTCTTCGTTTTCTTTATTCTCTCCCTCTCTCATCTCTCATCTCTCCTCTCTATCTCTCTCTCTCTCTAATTTCCCATGACTACTTCTAACATAAGGATCCCAAGCCCAATTTCACCCTACGTCTAAGTTAGTTCTCTGATTTCTGCCAAACTCATTAAAGGGTGGTCAGCATGCCTATGAAGTTTTTGAAAAAAAAAAATCTCGAAAGAGATAAAGCATATGAAAGGGGAAGAAGTAAGAAACTTACTTGGAATGTGTTAATGGAAGCGGAAAACTGAAGCTTCGCTCCCGAAGTAAACTATCAACAGAGAATTTCAAGCCAGCATTTAAGCAATTTCCTATGCAAATAAATTCCATATTTCCCAATTCCACCAAATGAAATTCTTATACAGTTCTTCTATGCATGTCAAAAAAAAAAAAAAAAAATTCCTCCATGAAATAAATTTCTAAGTTTTTTTTTTTTTTTTAAAAGTAAATTTCAAAATTTTGGAACTGGCTCTAGAACTCCTGTCATTTTTATGTCTCAAGTTATGACATTGTTATTGCATAATTTTTTTTTAATTACTCTTAACCCAAAAAATTTTGATTTGAGAGTTGGGGACAAATGATACAAAAATAGTATGCTCACCGAGGAGACTACATGTGTGATGCGAATCCCACAGACAAGCTGGTGGGACTCGGAACTGATGTTGAATTTAAGAACGCCTAAACAAATTCGACTTGACAGATTCAAACACTTTGATTACGAAATCACGAATTAGAAGTATCTGTTCTCGATTGTATGAGATATCGATCCATTGTCTATAACGAGACAAGAATCATCAATACTATTCAAGTTAGGTAATCACAATAATTAATTTTGCAAAATATCTAAGTTTTTGGAAGGTAAGTTGGAGAATTTTTTCACAAAGTTTTTATGAATAATGTTGAATGAATGTTCGGCTAGCTTTTCGGGGTGTATTTATTGTGAATATTAGCCCCCAAAACATGGACAACAGCCCAAAATACCTAACATGACAAAACAGCAAAAACTTGCACATGACAAAACAGCTACAATTCCTAAAAACTAAGACATTAACTAGCCAAATCCAAACAAGACTTGGATTGGCACATAAAGACTCAAAAATCGGCGCAAAAGACTAATGTGGACTAATATTTGTCCAATTTAAGAAAATATATAAAATAATAACTCCTAAGAACAAGTTTTGAAACTAATTCCTAGGTCAAATAAGATTAAAGTGGTCGATTTTAGAATATGGCCGAAACTAGGGTTTCCTCGATCCCTTTGCGGTGGATCAAATTCGTCTTTAAATCTTGGGTCTTTGGACTTCCCCAACTCAAATTCTTGACTTGCTTAGACTTCAAAGTTGATTTTATTGACTCGTTGAACTCAACCATTCACAAGCCATTATCCCAATATCTATTTTCAACATTAGTATTTGATACTTTTGCGTTTAAATAGCATATATTGCTTCTTTTTTTGCTTTGACGAGATCATTTATTTAAATTTTTGTCTACGTTGTTTAATGTTTATCCGTAGCCTATCTAGATTCAGATCAATGTGACTTCGAGCCTAGGTCTACTAGGGGTGTTTTGGTAATTTTATCCTAACAGTCAAAATAGGCCTAAATAGGCCAAGTAATTAATTTTTAGCCTGTGGTTTAGTCAGGCCCATAAATTATAGTTATAAATAGTGAAAAGGAAAAGATGAGTCACACAATTCACAATACACTTCTATATTTGCAGGTTTTAAATTCTCTCTGAATTTTCATCTATTCAAATCTGACTTGAGCATCACAGCTTTGCCCAAGGACAAAACCTCACCTTTTTTTTTTTTTTCAAGTGCTTTGAACGTGAGTAATACATGTAATTACTAACCTTAGTGTTGGATGAATTTTCTCTTGACCTTAATCGTAACTAAAAATTTGTACCAATAATTTGGAATAACCGTTTGTCAGGATTATTTGTACTATTTATTGCCTATATTTTTAAAAACTATATCACATTATTCCTTCCGCAAATGGTTATTTCATTATTTTAGAAAGTAAAGTATTATTCTAAATAACTCAAATCATGTGATAAATAATATCCTAAATAATAAGAAAATATTTTCTTCAAACGAAACCATTATCTGTTAAATTTGAGATTATAACTAAAATATTTGAGAAAGAAAAATAGTGCACAATATACTTAAAACTTGTAACAAAGACAATAGCATAATGTAGAGGCTAATGATATTCACAAAGCTTGAATGCTATCCACAAAGTTATATTTACAGTAATTCCAAAACTGTCCGTCATCGAGTCCAATTAGAAATATTAATCGAGTTCATTGACACCACCAAAAACTTAGCTTGCCAAAAAAAGAAAGGCTTTACCCACAAGATCTTCCCACTCTTGATTTTCAACCTCCAATCACTTTCCTTATTATCACCAATCTTCGACCACAGCTTTCCAATTTTCACAAGTCACCTTCGCTTCTTGCCTTGTTGTTAATCAATGTTTCAGATTAAGCATGCTATTACGGTGAATCAGTTCACCCCAAAAAAAAGCTTATCTTATTATGCAGAAGGTTTTTTTTAGTTGATCTGTTTTCTCTGACTAATTCTTCGGATTTCTATAATTAACTCACCTTGCATATCCTAAATCATATAATACTAATATCTTGCATTGAGGTTGCTTGGATGGCTTTTATGCTTTTGGATACATGTGTAAAACTTGGTTAGGCTAGAGCAAGGATTTAATCCATGATGGTCTAGACAGGCTTTGTGTTTGCTTGCCTTTAACCAAGGTTTTTGTGATTGCTAGCATTCCTGCGATGATCAAATCATTCGATTTTTTCTGCCTTGTTTCGGTTTCTTGATCAGATCATCTGCTATTTTTTTTTTCTCATTTTTCTTAACAACTCTCATTTTATTTTCCTTTAACCCTAACAACTTTCTGTAGTTGTTTAAGTGTTGATTATTGTGATGGATTTTGATGAATTTTTTGTTTATTGTGATGGATTGGAGTTTCAAGAACATTGGAAAAAATGAGAGGGAGACAAAATGAACAAGGAAGATAAACCCATGGAAAATGGTGAAATATTATAGGGCAATATAGACCTTTTATTCTTAATTGCTCTGCTATTCACAATTTCAGCTCTATCAATACCATTTGCCTATGGTAGAGCATCACACTCCAAAAAAAACATAAAAAATACCTAGAAAATTGTGGCGGAATTTCCGTCCAAATTTAGTAAATTTTACTCAATTATTCCAAGGTGGTCCAAGTCCGAGTTAGACACCTAAAGGCCTAAATTGAGTTTTCTCTCCATAGTTTTGGTGCACGCCACAAATGGTGGAACAAAATTGTAGGGAAAACAGCTAATATAGTTTGTAAAATTTTTACTAAAACATTAAAAGGTCTTAAACTTTAATTTGCATCATTTTATTTCTTAATCTTTTTTATTCATGTCAATTTGGTCGCGGAGGGGTGTGATGTCCATAATTTCAACCTTTCATAGCTTTGATCCAAATTGACCAAGGACATAACAAACATTTACATATTAAAAGAAGGATGATTTTCTTTTCAATTATAAAGTGCATTATTGTATATTCACATATTAAAAGATGGATGATTTTCTTTTCAATTATAAAGTGTATTATTGTATTGAAATATTAGTACCGTTGTCAAACCAGTCAAAGTTAACAAAAGTTGAAGTGATAGACACTACCACTCACGCAATGGCCAAATTGGGGGAAAAAAAAAAAAAGGTTTGAGAACGTACAAATTAAAGTCTAAGAACCTTGATTATTTAGTAAAAAGTTCATTGACTATTTTAATAGTTTTTCCAATATATATATTAAATTTGCCCTTTTTTGGAAGGGTGGGCTACATCCACTAATATAGGCACGACCATGGTTTCAGAACCAGTGGTTCCAGTCGATTTTTCGGTTACGTCAGATTTCGATTCGGTTCTGGTCACGATTCTATTTTGAATTTTTTAAAGTAAATATACATTTTGGATAATATTAAAAAAATGTAATAAAAGTTAAGATGAGAAACAAAAAATTACATTTTATTTATATTTCAATTATAAACTTTATTTTTGGAAAAAAAGTACACTATTACATCATTTATCGAACCATTAATAATTAAAATAAAGATACATTTTAGATAATCCATATTAAAAGATAATCTAAAGAAAAAATTAAATATATCAATTACATTGGCCTATATATATATATTAAAAAAATTAATAAAAGCTAAGATGAGTGACTAAAAATTATATTTTATTTATATTTCAGTTGTAGACTTTATTTTTTTAAAAAAAGTATACTATTACATTATTTATCGAATAATTAAAAATTAAATTAAAGATACATTTTAAATAACTTATACTAAAAGATAATTTAAAAAAAATTAAATGTATCAGATTATGGTTCCAAAAATATAAAATCTAAACAGAAATCTTGCCTATGATTTTGAATTCAATTCTAAAACCGCTAGTTTTTTATAATCCAATTCCCACGATTTCGATTCCCGAATCGGATCGTACGGTGGCCGGCCACCCTAGACTCTAATCTTAACTGCAAAAACGCTAGAAAGATTGGACACCGGACTATTGCAATTGATACAATTTCTTCAATACGAAATTAATACCTTACTGAAATAGTAGCATCCAACTGAAATTAATACCTTATTGAACGCAAATTAAAAAAATAATAATAATAAGTAATCACACAACTGCCGCTTTTTTAACTCCTCAAGTTTTATAAGCATACAGCATAAACCACAGCCCCACAAATCACCCTTTTCTCGGCTTGATTGAAAAGAATCAGATGTGTATAAGAGAAGGTTTAGTCATAAATCTTGTATTTTTTTCTTCCTTTCTTTTTGAGCAATAATAATACTACCGTCTACTGTAGTATGGATGCTGAGGCTGGAGAATTTCAAGACTGGGAGGTACTCCAGCCGGACTCGGGCTCTGATTATACCGACAACCCAGTTCATAACTCGAACGATTTTCAAGAAATTGATGCTCAATCGGAAGGTATGATTCAGACTGTGGGATTAATCCCCCATTATTTTTCTATGGACCCTTTACCCAATAGTCATAGCACTAGGACTACTTCTGCTGCTTTTGATGTTAGCGAGGTGGGTTCTGAGAATTCGGATAATCCCAGTTGGATTGATCCCAATTCGGATACTCGGTACCCCACAAAAGATGCCGGGGAGTTCTGGTCAGATTCCAGCAGTGACCGGTCCGATGATCGAAAATTTTATGAATTCCGAGGGGGTAATGAAAAAATACAGGTGGGTTTTGATAGAAATGAGAAGATACAGGTGGGTTGTGAAGGGGTTGAAGAAATTAGCGGTGTAAATGAGAAATCTTTGGAAAGCTTTGATAAAATATGGTCGGTTTCCGGTCATATTGAACTGGATTCTGTGAATGTTGGAGACTTGGATGTGGAAAGTGAATCAGGTTGCGAAAAAAATACCTATCCTGAAGCTTTGGAGGAAGGAAAGCGTGAAAAGCAGTCGATTCAGAGCTTGAAAGATGAGGGTGAGAGTGTTGAAATTGTATACTGTCAAGGAAAGTGGAAAAGGAGGAGGAGGAAGAGAAGAAAAAGTCTGTGTTGTGGTGGAAGGTACCAATTGATTTGTTAAGGTACTGTCTTTTCAGGGCAAGTCCTGTTTGGACTTTCTCTGTAGCTGCTGCTGTGATGGGATTTGTTATTTTGGGTAGAAGATTGTATAAGATGAAGAAGAAGACCCGAGCCTTAGAGATTAATGTCACCATGGATGACAAGGTCAGTTTTTTGTCTCTCTATTTTGTTTTTCTTTTCATGTTTTATTGCTCCACAGATTTATTTTTTTTGGTTTATATCTATTGTTTTTGTCTATGTCTGTTTTTGGTTTGGAGCTTTTCATATAAGGTTTTTTTACACTTCAGTAGTTCGGCATACCTGATAAATAATGGGACTTTGCTGATATTCTGACATAGATTGTGGTGGAATTGCTGGTTTCTATGGCTGAAAATAAGAGAGCTAATGGAAATTATTTGGAGAGGAAGAAATGAGGATTAAATGAGATTTCTAAATCTTTTTTGGACTTGCCATATTTTGTTCCAAAAAAAAAAAAAGAGGAGGATCATAATGGTTTCACTTTGTTAAGTATTAGTCTGAAACAGATGTATAAACCTATTAGGCATTATTTCATTACCTGTTGTAAATCTTTTCTGGTAGATTATATTCTTGCTAATGTTTCTTAAGTTGAACAATAAATGTTCTTTTGTCTTTCCACATTGTCACTTTACTCGTTGAGTCTAAGAATTTGATTGCTAACCATCAGAAGCCATGTTGTACTCCCTCCACCATTAAAAGAATGGAGTCATAGTTTCTGTCTTTTATCAAAAGTGGACTTCACCAGAAGCCTTGTGCTACTACCTCCACCATTAAAAGGGTGGAGTTCATAGTTTCTGTCTTTATCATCAGTGTGGTCATGTAGAATGGTCATTTACCCATATCAAAGTCATTACAGAGAGGATGCCTCAACTGTCTGATATGTGGGGCCAACCTGTTGTTGGTTTCCAGAAGTATTCTTATGCATTTTGGAACAGGAGTTAATTGTCCTCAAAGCAAAAGTCGAATTTTCTTCCTACACCTCAAAAGAGTGGGACCTCAGGAGAAAACTAGTTTAAAAATAGTTTGTTAATTTGAGAATTGACTAAACTTTCGAAACATTCCAAAACTTAAGGGGAGATATTAACTTTGGAATGGAGGCTTGAACCTAATGAAGTACCATTCTGCATCATGGTAGCATCTTTGTTAAGTAAGACCATGATACTAGCTCTGTCTTGTCCTTGAACTTGGACTTGATAGATACTGTGTTGATAATTGTTAGATCAGTCCTTTTTTGGTTGTGACAAGTTAGATCAGTCCTTTCTACTGTTCAGAGTGGACTATGTTCCTTTTTGGGGACTAGTAGGTTCTCGGTAATTTTAAGGTATTAGCTATTTCAAAAAAAGGGTTAGTTTTTTTATCCTTCAAATGCTTAAGAAATGAACAACAAAATTCAAGCAACAGGCAACCTTTCCCTCTCTTGTCGCCAACTCCAAAACTGAAGTGCTTTTCCCTCTTCAGAGTAGGATCTTGTTACATTTTGCAGAGCAATTTATAGCAAATCTAGAAAGTTTTTGTAACTTTTTAAGGTGTTTTTTTTTTTTGAGGGGAAGCAGTTTTCGGGGCTAAACTTTTTTCTCTCGGTATCTGTTGAGTTCCTTCATTTATGCATAGAACATGTCTGTTTCATATAGCGTATGAGCAATTCCTCCGTATAAAGATGGTATACAATTGTTCTTTCTTTTTAAATTTGTAAAAGATGTTATAAACTTATTTTCCTAGTAGAATATTTTCCCACATTTTTGGGCATACAGTTGTTGCAGATTTATGCTTAGAAAATGTAAATCCATGAAACTGCACTAGAAATATAACCATTTGATTTAATTCGTTCCTTTTTACTTATAGCATATATAAACATTATTGACAAAAGCCTTATTGAAAGTAGGCTCTATGAATTGCAAAAAGGTGCATTTTAGTAGCCTCTTATTCTTGCATCTTTCCTCTTTGTTCTCTCTTTGAGATTCTCTAATTATTGTTTGATTTTATGCAACTATTCATTATTCTGTAGCAAGAAATGCCATTCTTTCAAGTTTCTTACACTACATGTCCATATTGGCATTTTTTAAAGCAATCAGACTTTAGTACAATGGGGAAATGGGGAACAGGCAGGGCAGTTGCCCCCGTCTAGTCTCACCATACCTCTTGTATCAATGATGCAGCCAACAAGAAAGTTTAAGCTAAAGGATTTTTTGACTTTTCTCAAGCTTCAATTAAGAAATCCATTGAAAATAAGAGATCTTTTTATAAAGATGGAATACGTTGTTAGTTGTTTTAGGATATTTTTTAGTTTATGTCATAGGGGTATTTTAGTCCTTATATTATCGCAGTAAATTTTCAGCGAAATGTTATTGAGTCTTGAGTTGTTTTCAGTTGTTCAAGGAAACTAATTAGATCGATATAGTTCTAGTACTATTAGTTATGTTTAGGATAGGAACAGAGAAATGTATCATAGTCACAATAGGATTCTATTTTCTTACCATGGTTTTCAGCTTATATATTAGTCACTGTTATAGAGTTATTTATTCTGAGATTGATCAATAAAGAGTTTAATTTGTTGTTGTTATTTTGTTTGTTCTTTCCTCTTAAATTTCCCCACATATTCCCTCTCTTCTCTTAATTTTTCCCCTCATATTACTGTTCACGGGTACTTTAGCCTCGAAACAGCCCTAACTTCCCTCTATTCTTCTGCTTGCGCTTGTCGACAAAATACCCCAATCTCGTGCTCAAGAGCCAAACTTTACTGTATTTTTCTTCTTCATCTATAAATATGTGGTTACTTACATCGAGTTCCAGTAAATCATCGCATTTCTTCCATCTTTTTATGGGTCAGGTGATGCTACAATATTCTGTGGGTGGCTTGCTTCTTTGATTTTTTTTTTTTTTTTTGGGGCTACAATAATCACATAGATGACTTTTACAAAATTCTAATTGCCACGATGAAATTGGATGGAATGGCATATACATGTTGGTATACGGTCGAACAAGGTGCACTCCAATACAATGGCTGAGATAAGAGAGCTACTTTTAGAAGAGTGTTTGCCTTTTTATCATCATCAAAAGAAAGAGTTTTATCATCGGGCAGAAAGTTTTGTTGAATCACACTAGATCATGGTGCCGGAGAGGACAGAAAGCAAGAATCTGGTTCATGATCCTCTTATTGAAGCTAAAGATTTGGTTGCTGATTTTGTATCAACCATAAGTACTTTAGTAGTACCTGAAAATACAGAATTGGCTACTAGATGTGACGAATTTGTCAATGAACCTAAGGCAGAGCAAAAGAGACTTGTTTAGTGGAGCATGTTCCAGAAATTAAGCTTGCAAAAATCATAGTTTTAGTAAAACAAAATCAAGACAAGAATCAAGGTTGCAATCAAGAGCCCACAAATTAAGGCAGTAATAAGAATAATATCAGAATCCTATTAGATTTCATATTTTAGTCAAGTCCTATAATAAGCTATGTAGGGGGCTAGAATCCCTATTATTATGTACTACCTAAATTAGTCAACCTAGTCTTGTTATTTAAACAGTTGAACGTAATGAAAGAGGACAAACAGAAAATTATTCAACTTGAGATAGTTAGCTCTCTCTCTTGAGCTCCAAGGTTGGTAGCTCCCTTTGAAGAGCTCCATTTTCCCCCAATCTTCGCACCATAGGTTCTCATAGAAAACCTAACCTGAATCGTCCCGTGACTAGATTCGATTCCAAGGCTTGCAACATCTTGGTATTAGAGCTAGGAGTCATGGGAGATTCAAGCAACCAGATGCATCAAATAATGGAGACGATGAAGCACATGCTGGAGGAACATAGGCTGAGCATCAGGCAACACTTGCTGCCCTAACAGCAAGAATTGACAATCTGTCCCAAAATCAGGAAGGGTTGACAAGCCAGGGACGCGAGCCGGAAAATAGTAGCAGCAAGTCGCCAACACCTGCACGACCAGAATCTGCATTAGGGGGATGTCTAAAGAATATATAACAACAATATTGTCCCCCGATACGCAAAGCTTGATTTCCTTCATATGGTGGAAAGGAAGACCCACTTGGTTGGCTGAAAAGATGTGATCAGTTTTTTTGCATCCAGCGGATAGCTGCAGAGGATAAGGTTGGACTTGCTTCATTCCACATGACCGGAGACGCCCAACTTTGGTTTTATAATTTATCTCAAGAAAGCCAAGATTTATCACGGGAATGTTTCAAGGAATTGTGCCATCTTAGTTTTGGACCGCCAACACGAAGCAATCCCCTTGGAGAACTCATCACCCTTCGGCAAACAGGGATAGTAGAAGAATACATGAGCAGATTTCAAAGTCTACTTGCGCGGGCCACCACTGTGCGCACTGACCAACACGTGGTTATTTTCACAACGGGGCTGTCTGACTCTATCCGCCTCTAGGTGGAAATCCACCACCCTACTGATTGGGTGTCAGCCATGAGCCTTGCTAGGGCATTTGAAAGAAAGCTCCAGTCCGATGAAGGGAAACGACCCCACAGTTACAGCTGGGCAACATTAAGACAAAATAGCGGTGTGGGGTTAGGAGAACAAGCACACCCACCAGCCTTTATTAAAGGCCTGGACCGGGTTGAAATGGCAGAAAGACAGGCCAAGGGACTGTGTTACAATTGCGATGAGGCATACACTAGTAGCCACAAATGTAAATGCCTTTTTTGGTTGGAAATAGCAGACACTGAACAGGATGAAGATGCAAATAGCATTGTCATTGCCGTGGAGCCTGAGCTCTCTCTCTATGCAATTACAGGAGTCCGAAACTCGCAAACTATGCAGATTCAAGCATGGAAAATCTAAGGTAGCACTACTTTATCTCATCATCTTGATTTCTCCTACTTATAAAGACTAGACACTTCCTCCAGTCTAGGTAGTGGGCCCTACCCTTTCTGACTGGACTGATTGATTTGAACAGCAGAAAATTCGAATTTGAGATACTGGAGAGATGAGAAAGATTAATAGAGCTATTCTAGCCTCGTAAAACTCACTAGTATAGATATGCGGTATTATTGAACCAAAATTCTCGGTCTTTCTCATTAAAGCGTGTCAAAGCTAGATCAACTAGTTGACTCACCTTTGGCTTTCGTCTCGGTAGGTGTATTATTCTATACAAGGGTGACAGCTTCTAGTTCTGGTGGATTCTGGAAGCACGCGTAATTTCATAACGAAGTCGCACATCAGCTAGGTATACCTTACCAGAAACAGCCAGTCCTCCAAGTCTCTGTAGCAAATGGTGAAAAAATTTCCATGTCCTGGCATGTGTGAAGAAGTGTGCTTACAGGTTTCCTCTGACTCTTTCTATGTTGATTTGTATATCGTACCATTGGACGGTTTTGATGTGGTGATAGGTGTGAATTGGCTGCGCATGTTGGGTACAATTATGTGGGATTTCTCGTCCTTGACAATGTCCTTTTCACTCAAGAAGAAGAAGGTGACGTGGAGAGGGGAAAGTATGGAAGCCACACCTAAAGTATTTTCAATCCAGAATTCAGCAAGTCTTCAAGACATGGCACTAGACATTTTGCTGGTGGGACATCAAGATTTATTTTGGGAACCAGAAGGATTGTCACCGTCTTGAGCAAAAGATCACCGTCTCGAGCTACAGGATGAATTACGTGGCTCCAATTACTTCACTTAGCTCGACCTTCGCTCTGGGTATCATCAAATCCGTATGGATCCCCCCCAACATTGAGAAGACTGCTTTTCGCACCCATCACGGCCACTTCGAATCTATGGTGATGCCTTTCAACTTGAGTAATGCCCCTTCCACCTTCCAAGCTCTCGCGAACGAAATATTTCGAGCAGGCTTCCTTATTCTAACGGATGTACGCATGTAGCCCACTTTTCTCCATATTCTGCGCTCTCGTTTGAATCGAGGTGCCTTGGAAGTTCTGCTTCAATGGGATGGTTTACCACATGCAGAAGCCACTTGGGAACCTTTGGACAGGTTCCGCTAAATCTATCCGGAATTCGCGCTTGAGGACAAGCTCGTGCTTGAGGGGGGAGTGATTTTACTGACGCATTTCTGGGGTAAACAATGTGGAAAAAGGCAGAATAAGATCAAGGAAGGAGCAGGTTCAAGAAGGGAAAGAGAATGATGTGGCAAAACAAAATCAAGACAAGAATCAGGGCTGCAAGAGCCCACAAATTAAGGCAGTAATAAGAATAATATCAGAATTCTATTAGATTTTATATTTTAGTCCAGTCCTATAATAAAGGGGATTAGAATCCCTATTATTATATACTACCTAAATTAGTCAACCTAGTCTTGTTATTTAAACAATTGAACGTAATGAAAGAGGACAAACAGAAAATTATTCAAGTTGAGATAGGCATCTCTCTCTCTCTCTTGAGCTCCAAGGTTGGTAGCCCCTTTTGAAGAGCTCCCTTTTTCCCCAATCTTTGCACCATAGGTTCTCATAGAAAACCTCAGTCGAATCGTCCCATGACTAGATCCCATTCCAGGGCTTGCAACATCTATCTCATGGACAGAAAATCAGACCTTCGGCTTTTTGATTGGTTCTTTAAAACTCAACTGGTTGAGTTTTTCAAACCCGGGAGAATGATGTAGCCAACAAGAAAGTTTAAGCTTAAAGGATTTTATGACTTTTCTCAAGCTTCCATTAGGAAATCCATTGAAGATCGGAGATCTTTTCTAAAGATGGAATATGTTGTTAGTTGTTTTAGGGTCTTTTTTAGTTTATGTCATAGGGTTATTTTAGTCTTCTATATAATCGCATTAAATTTTCAGCAATTATGTTATTGAGTCTTGAGTTGTTTCCCAATTGTTCTACGAAACTAATTCAATAGATAGAGTTCTAGTATTATTAGTTATGTTTAGGATATGAATAGAGAAATCAATAGTCAAAATAGGATTCTATTTTGTTAGGTGGTTTGCAGCTTATATATTAGTCATTGTTATAGAGTTATTTAGACAGAGCAATTGACCAATAAAGGGTTTAATTTATTGCTATTAATTTGTTTGTTCTTTCCTCTTAAATTTTCCCTCAGATTCCCTCTCTGCTCTTAGTTTTTCCGTCTCATGTTACTGTTCTTGGTACTGTTTACAGTCTCAAAACAGCCCCTAACTCCCCCCTATTCTTCTGCTCACGCTTGTAGACAAGATACCCCAATGTTGTGCTACATCAATCAATGTGTAAAATTGTTTTAAAATTTAAACAAAATTAGTAATTCCAATATTTTGCCCCCAATAACAAGTAAAAATAGTATAAACTACAAAAATAATCATGTTTTTACCACTTAATGCAATTTGGTAATTATGTTTCATTAATAGGAAAAATAACTTGGTTAAGAATTAAACAATCTTACTAGAGTTCTATTATTGTAGCAATTATTATGAGGATACATTGATTGAGTATTGGTAAAATTTACAATAGAACCAAAAGTAAAGTTGGTTTTTGTTTTTAAGTCTTTCTAATAGTAATCAATAATTACAACGTCATGAAGATAAAAGTTAATGCAGCAGCCTTAAGTTGGTTGGATGAGATTTTTCACCTTTGGAAGCCTAAGAATGAAGTGAACTTTGTCAGGTGTAGGCAACAAGTTTTGGTCTAAAGGCAGTTGCCCATGGTGATTCTTAGGGTCTTTAGTTGATTTATGTGTCGTAGGAATATAATTCTCTGAGTTTAGTTCTTTCTAGATTTTTAGGTCCCAGGGATATTTTAGTCTTTGTGTAATTGCTGTAAATTGTCAGCAGGTTTTGTTTTAGTCTAAGGTAGTTAATTGTATTATTATTAGGAGTTTAGTTGATTTAGGAAGTATTTGGTTATGTTTAAAATAGAACAATAGAATCATAATCAAACTAGGATTCTTTTTCTTTTAGGTAGTATTACACGTTATAGATACTTTATTACAATGGTAATTTGGCTGGCAGACTGATCCATAAAGAGTTTAGTTATTTGTTTATTAGTTTGGTTGTTTTTCTCACTCAAATTCCCCCAGAATCCTTTCTTCTTCTCTGTTTCCCTCAATTTATTGTTCTTTGTACTGTTTACAGCCCTTGAACAGCCCCAATACCGCTTCATCCTTACTCTGCTAGTGCTTGAAGACAAGATGATCCAATCTTGTCCTACATGAGTTTGGTATCGGAGCCAAACTTTCCCCTCTTTCTAAAGAACCATAAGTTTTCTTCTTCATATTTGATGGTTACCAACACAGAGCTTTCTTTAGAGTTTGAAGCTTTGCCGAAGGAATATGAGGCTTCTACAAAAAATATCATTGCACTTAATCTAAGTGCAAGATATTGACAGAAAGTTAGAAGTATTGGACATCATGTCTGGCAGATTGAATGACATGTAAGGTAGATTCGATAGAATTAAGGTTTCATTGTGATTGAAGCATATAATAAAGTTTCAACTTCTAATCCACAATTAGCCGTTAGAACTCCATTGTTTGGTTTACCTTCTACTCAACCAGTTTCTCAACCAATTTCCCAACTCATTTCCCAACCAGGGAAGTAGTAGTTCTAAAACAACTCCACATCAATCCCACTTCACTGAATGTTCATATCAGAACAGTCCTACCACTATACAAGGTAAGATGTAAGCTGCCTTACTTTCTGCCTCAAATCTAATTTCAAACTCACACTCAATTTCATGCTCTTAACTTCCACCTCAGGATCAGTTCTACCATAATAATAATTTGGCAATTCAGCAAGGTTTCAGCAAATCAGTCGAGCTAGATGTTCCAGATTTTTATGGGGATGGTCATGCAGATGTTTTCCTTGATTAGGTGCATAGTGAAGAGTTTTTTGTTAGATGGTATGGTATAAGTGGTCATTCAGCAGCTTTATTTTGCTGAAGCTAAGTTAAAAAGGGACCACTCGTGTGTGGTGGATTAAGAATAGTCTCAGGAGGCGTGGAATGGGTGATGTTTGGACATGAGAAGAGATGAAACAAGCCATGACTTACCACTTCCTTCCGACTTCCAACGGAGAGTTCATCGTCAATTCATAACATGATGGTTGATGAATATACTAGTAAGTTCTAGTCAGTTATATAATTTGGCCACCCATGGTATATTTGAATGGGATGAAGGATGAAGAGAATTATGTTATGATTGCTTCATGTAAGAATGGATTGAAATTGCAAATTTCAATGAAGATTGCGACAGCTGTGCTTACTACTTTGAGTATTATTGTACAAGTGGCTCTACACATAGAAGCAAAACATGCCACAAGGTCTTCTTTATGAAACCCAATGGTCATCAAGGAGAGAATTCCACAGCTGCTTTTATCAAACCGCCAGCAGTACAAGGGAATTACAAGTCTGCTGATCCAAAAGGTAAGGCTTCTTTGGTTGGAGATAGTACAAAAGCTAAGATGGGTGTTTTCAATGTAGCCTTCAAGGTTTTATGAGCTGGCAATGTGATGTGTCAAACCCTAATTTAAAAATTAACTGCGTACTAGCCTACGTCTTCGCAAGTGCATGGGTCGCGTAGTATATAGGTAATAAGGGTCGTTCTCACGAGGATCAAATTAGTCAATTACCGAATACTTACTATCAATCATTATTTAGACGACTATAATTAAAAAGAATTATTTTTGGATTTTTAACATCTTCTTTTTTTTGGATTTTTGTAAAAATAAATTAATTAACAAACTAACCCTAGAAAATTACTGAAGAATAAATTTATATAAATTGAACAATTAACTAAACTACTTTGGCTATAAAAGAATTAATTGACGGAAACCCTAGATAGAATTAATTTAAAATCTAACGAAAGCAAAATAAAATAAATAACAAAATTGAAGTACGAATTAACCCTAACTGAAAATAATTAAATAATTAAAAGACAAATGCTGAAGTAAAATAATTAACCAATAAATACTAAAGCGTACTCGAACCCTCTGAAGATTGTCACAGGTTCTTCGGAGAATCCACTAATCCAAGTTCACAAAGTGTAATAAATCCACGAACAAATTGCCGAAATTGAAATTTTAAAATTGCTAAAGAAATTTTAATGCACTAGAGTATAAAATTTATCAAGAGAAAACCCTAGCAGCTACTCTAAAAAATACCTAAAAACTAACTTCTAACTTAATGAGGGAAAAGGGCTATTTGATCTAGGAGTACGTGGGCTTCTTTTTAATAAATAAATTGTGGCCCCCACGCGTTTGACTCCTTGTTGCCTTGTATTCCCCGCTGGCCCACAGTATCCTTTTTGCCTTGTTGAATAAACGTAAGCCTTGCTGCAGTTTGGCAATCCTTGTTGCAGCAAGGATCTTTACCGCCAAAGTGAATTTGGCCTGGCTTTCCCTTTTATTATTTTTTCTTTCTTATTTTTTCTTTCTTTGTTTAGAATTGCAAGTCTCCATTTTTGAACTTCCAAAATTACCATTTCCGGCACAACGAAAACATATGAGCATTACTAACATTTTAATACAAAATTAATGCTAAAATTACCAAAACACATTAAAACACACAAAACCTAATTTTAACCTAATATTCCTAAATCGCACATGAAACACCTAAAATTAGAGTTACAAAATATCAAATTAGGGTTCATAGTAAATAAATTACCCCCAAATTTTTATAGTTATCAACTCTCGTTGTGCGTGTCCCGGCAAAAAAGAAAAGATATTGTAAAGAAAAAAGATTAACACAATAACACGACCACTAACAAAAAGAAAATCCACACAAAACTAACTCTTCCCATGTATCAATAATAAACTTTTTAACAAAAAACTCAAGATAAATTCCGCATACATGTAAGGAAATTTGATCTATAATCACACATTCATGGCAATGCAACTCCACTCACAAAGAAAAAGTATGGAAAGCAAAATCACTCCCTAACATATCTTGACAAGACTTATATTAACCATAGTTTAACAAGTGACAATTAAGCCAGACATTCAAAAGAATGTTTCCATGCCATGATGGGATTTCCTTACAGAAATATCAAAATAACGCAGCGGAAAAACACCGGAAATCCCTATAAGAGGATCCATGCGTTCCGATTAAATCGTCTAGGGTTTAGATATATATACCTTTGATGCTCGATAGCAAAACCCTGGTTGCGATCTGAACCTTTCACGATGTTAAACTATGGTTAATATAAGTCATCTAGATGTGTATAAGAGACAGATGTCTACTATACACTCTGTTAAACTATGGTTAATATAAGTCTTGTCTAGGTGTCCACACGAGTAACTTTTCCGATTTTAGGGTGTTGCTTGCTAGAGCAGTGTTTCGGAACTATTTCGTAGGGTTTTTCGTCCGACTGTGTGTTACTAATGAGTCGCATGTCAGACACCCAAACCCTAAAGAATCATATTCTATATATAGCGGTTAACCTAAATTCAAAGAACTCTTCTTTGATTAGAATTCTTCTATCACACGTATTAGATATATTAACGCGTATGATAGTAACCAGATATATTTCCTTACGAATTATTATAATTACTATTTAACTGGACAATCCTAGATGTCCAATGAGACAGTAAATATTTCTCGAGTATTGAATCTAGACCTGTCTCTTATACACATCTAGATGTGTATAAGAGACAGATCTAATGACACTGTTAATAGTTAGAGCCTGATGCTTGCTAGGAATGGCAAAGTTGCCATGAAATCTGAGAAAGATAAATCAAATTAATTAAACACCCATAATTTATCATTAACAGATTATAGGAACATAGATCAAGATTGAACTCTGTCTCATGGCATCATGACCAAGATCCTTTCTCTTGATGGCATTGATGTGTACATACCTGATCAAATAACCCATGTCATAATCCTTTTGTCACACGATGTCTTAGTTGGACATAGAGCATGGACAATGTCATCTCTATTTGTGTCCAACTATTTGATTTCTCGATCTCGAAGTAGAATGATAAAACAAATGAATTTGATCACCTTATCAATCCATTTGAGCACGGCCATGCATTTTACATTCCTACTAATCGAGGGGCCCAAAGACATCTCTCTCATAATAAGAGGGACAAATTCCATCTTAATTACTCATTTTCCTCCGCATAATTTCTACATGTTCAATCACAATCTTTATAATCATCCGGTTAAAGACAATTCGTTTGATTGTGTCAAAACACATAAGTTCTTATGTAGGAAACTATGGTGATCTCTTATACATGATCAAGATGTGTATAATGAGAATTACCAATGACATAAAACCATGTATTCTCATAACGGGTCAATCCAGTACTTAGTCAGGAATGTAAAATGCATGATTTTGCTCATATCCATATATCCATAATCATCATATGATTATCAATCAAAATCATACTAGTCTTAAATCAACACAGTTCCCACTATATTGAATAACTAGGGACATTTAGAATAATAAATTATTCATGGATTCTAATATTAAAACATGCAATAATAAATCTCTTTATAAATAAAATATCATGATGACAATATTCGTTTTAAAATTATCCATTAAAAGTCTCCCAATTAAACAATTAGGTCCAATCTTACATATGTCTAAGACCTATTGACCGAACATGGCGATCATGTTTTGGTTGTGGTAGTGGTTTAGTTAATGGATCAGCAATGTTGTCATCAGTTGCTCATCTATTCACGAATGAGATGATAACGTCTTTGGATGTGTTTGGATCGTTGATGCGATCTAGGATCTTTGGCTTGTGCAATAGCCCCATTATTATCACAATATCTATCAACTGGATTAGTGATCTGCTAGGAACAACACCTAATTCGGTGACAAATTTCCTAATCCAAATGCTTCCTTAGCCGCATCGATGCTTTGCTATATATTCTTCCGTTGTAGAATCTGCTATGGTCGCTTGCTTTGAACTCTTCCATAACAAGACCTCCATTTAAACAGAACACTAGTGTTACATTACAGGTGCTGTCTCTTATACACATCTAGATGTGTATAAGAGACAGGGGTATTAGATACAGCTATAGGATCCATCATGTATGCGATGTTATGTTCTCGTTGCCGGATGTCTCATATGCTTTGAGCATAGATCGCAACCAGGGTTTTGCATTCGAGCATCTGTGGTATCTACTCTAAATGCAAAAGATTTATGAGACATCCGGTCGAGTACATAACATCGCATACATGATGGATCCTATAAGAGATGCATATGGAATATCACTCATGCGATTTCGCTCTATCCGTAGGATTCAAACACTGACTCTTATCCACTATACTAGCATGTCTATTATACAGGCTTTAAGCAAGGCATTGTATCTGTCTCTTATACATGGATTTGGTTCATTGGAAAAGAATTGAAAAAATTCTCCATTCACTTTTGAGATCTATCTCTATAGATCTTGATACCAAGGATATAAGTGCTTCGCCCAAATAGTATGCAAGATTCTAAAAGAGGATTCTTGCCAATGTCGCATGGCATTAGTCTTGGAAAGGCTCAGTGTCTGTCTCTTATACACATCTAGATGTGTATAAGAGACAGCGTTAATCTTACTACTTCTATTTCCTCGTCATGGGTATTAGATTTTTGATGAATCCAAACTCTTTGATGCTTCGTCAAAACGAAGATTCCAACTCCGAGAGGCTTGCTTTAATCCATAAATGGATCTTTGAAGCTTACATACCTTTTCGAATTCTCGGCTTGTACAAAACCCCTGTCTCATATACACATCCTCGAGTAAGGGTCCATTAAGATGTCTGTTTTGACAGCATTTGCCATATCTCTTAATCATAGTATGCTTAATTGCAATAAGAATCCTTATGGATTTAAGCATAACATTTAGGTGAAAAGGTTTCATCATAGTCTATACCATGAGTTTGTTTGAAACCTTTTGCAACCAATCGTGCTTTTTAGGTATGTAGATTGCCATCCATGTCTGTTTTCTTCTTGAAAACCCATTTACACCCAATAGTCCTTGACAGGTTCTGGACAATCCTATGTTCTCAAACAAGAAAGCCAAGCTGTATGCATCTCGCTATATATGGCAAAGTGCCATTTCTCAGAGTCTGGACTAGTCATAGCATCTTGGTAGCTAGTGGGCTCATCTGATATGACTAGATCATTTGTAATTTATTTCAAGTGAGACAAAAGGATTAAGACATGGGTTATTTGATCAGGTTATGTCCTGTCTCTTATAATAACAATTACAGAGATTCGCAGATATCATCTAGATTCAAGATCAAATCTGATTAGAAAAGCCTGCATCTTTATGGAGTTTTGATATGCGCTTCTCATTTATGTGACAAAGGCGACAATGCCATAAGAAAGTTTGATTTGAATCATCCAATCTAGGTTTCTTTGTATTTATGTTATAAACAATCTCTGGATTGGGCTTTTTAATGTTTAGAACGTAAAGACCATTATGCAAATCAGCATTTCCATAAAACACGTCTTCACGGTGAATGGAGAATTTTTTATTCTTAATAAAGAAATCAAATCCATCATTGTCTAAACAAGAAACAGAAACAATGTTATTGCTTAAAGCAGGTACATAATAACAATTATTCAAAGTTAAAATCAGCCCGGGAGGTAAAAGGAGTTCACATGTTCCTACGGCTAGAGCAGCAACTCTTGCTTTATTTCCAACCAGCATCTCCACTTCACCTTTCTTTAATCGACTACTTCTTTTCAGATCCTTCACATTAACACAAATGTGAGCTCCACATCCACTTCTATTTCCTCGGAATGGGTATTAGACCTGTCTCGTGTTCTACGAATAGATCACAGTGGTTGTCCTGTCTCTTATACACATCGTGATGTGTATAACAGACAGATGCAAAGATTCAGATCGCAACCAGGGTTTTGCTTTCGAGTAACAAAGGTATATATCTAAACCCTAACCTTTTTAATCGGAACGCTTGGCCAGGCAATTTTTGATATTATGCTCAGTTTTAAGCATCGAATGCAGCTCAGAAACAGATTTCTCCATGTTGTTCATGTTGAAGTTCATAACAAATGGCTATAACTCTCGGGAAGAGAATTCGGATCAAATCCGTTGCCGCTCTTGACTTATGGGAAATCCAAGTCTTTCAAGATGATCTATGTGACCCTTCATCTTCAAGACATGAGGACTAACAGGCGCTCCTTCAGCCATTTTGCAGGAATGTAAAGCTTAATAAAGGAAGTTGGTCCCATTCAGCTTGTCCTTCTCAAGGATAGATCGCAAAGATAGTGTTGAAGTGTTATTAGCGGCCATCGATCTACAACAATTATGCAAAGTACAATATTTCGATATTAATATAAAACTCCCACTAAATCAATTACCCTCATAAATGAATACACAACAGTTTGTATTTAGTGGGTTAAGATCCATATTTCACTTAATTTAAAAGNACAAAATTAAGTTATTTAGGTAGGTAACTCTTTACCAATTACATCATATGTAACTCTTAAAACAATTATGAGATCAATACATCACATGTACCGGCATGTTTAATCTCATCTTATGCCTATGGGCCCAAAACCGTTTTATATGTTTAATTTGGCCAATAAATATTGGGCTAGAATCACTGTCTCTTGTACACATCTTCGAATGAGACAACACAATTGGAACATGGGAATGACTCACAATCAGTTGTTGAGCTTCCACAAGATGTGTATAAGAGACAGGGCCATGCTATGACACATCTAGATCTTCCAGTTATGTGAATGTGCAAATTGATCATGAAATCTGAGATGCACTGTCTCTATATACACATCTAAGATCACATATACATATACAAATAATAAGATAAACGTGTCATAGCATGGCCCTTAAACTATGGTGATCTTCATAAGCCAATATGAAGATCAAGGTCAATCCTAGGGTCAAATTACAACTTCAAAATTTCTTCCATTTAGCTTCATGGAATACACCTTGTTGTTGATTGACGCCAAGTTGCTCCTCTTGCCTTCTTTACAAGCTTTGTAATACAATAATGCAAAAAGTAAAAATTACAAAAAGAAGAAGGAATCGCCACCGTATTTATATAATTACACCCCAAAATAGAAATGAATTACTATTCTAGTAGGTCAAAAGGGCCATGCTATGCACCATGCATATGAACACATCATAAAACAGAAAACATACTATTATTTATCCGACGTTATTACCAAAACGATTTTAAGCCACTACGACAGAAAGTACGGCGGTCCCGCTAGCCGGTTAGCGGGCGGGGTCCAGGGCGCGCCTCGCGGGTCCAGGCGAGCCGGGTCGAGGCGGCGCCCGAAAAGTTTTCAGTATGAAGTACAGAATCTAACTCTGTCTGTCATAATTTTTCATGATGCGAATTAAATCCATCGAAGAACATACACATATCATATATGTAAATCATTCGACGAAGAATACATATATCATATATACTCTGTTCATGTACTTCGATTATGTCCAACATAATATGTTTTTAACTAATTTCATCAATCCAGAAACGGTTTAATTGAAAACGCAAGCGGCTCTGATACCACTGTTGGGATTTCCTTACAGAAATATCAAAATAACGCAGCGGAAAAACACCGGAAATCCCTATAAGAGGATCCATGCGTTCCGATTAAATCGTCTAGGGTTTAGATATATATACCTTTGATGCTCGATAGCAAAACCCTGGTTGCGATCTGAACCTTTCACTTAAAGCAAGCCTCTCGGAGTTGGAATCTTCGTTTTGAGAATTCTAGTCAAAGAATTGAGGACAGAAATGTACATGAAACTGAATTCTATACCTGAAGAATATGTAAGCTTGCCACAAGAGTAGATTTTCTAGATTTTAGCAAGTGTTGCATTGCTAGAGCAGTGTTTCGGAACTATTTCGTAGGGTTTTTCGTCCGACTGTGTGTTACTAATGAGTCGCATGTCAGACACCCAAACCCTAAAGAATCATATTCTATATATAGCGGTTAACCTAAATTCAAAGAACTCTTCTTTGATTAGAATTCTTCTATCACACGTATTAGATATATTAACGCGTATGATAGTAACCAGATATATTTCCTTACGAATTATTATAATTACTATTTAACTGGACAATCCAGTAAATCCAATGTAATTAGTAAATAATTCTCGTTCATTGAATCTAGACACAAATTCTTATTCAACGAACTTAGTCAACAATTAACTTAACCCAATGCTTACTCTTAGTGTGTGACCCTTTAGGTTCATTTAACGTTGGCAATAAGTATAATTTCTAATTTCAATACTGTTGCCTTTAGTACGAGCATAAACCAACAATAATCACTAATACGAATTAATCCAGACCAAAGATCAAATAGGACTTTTCGGCTTGTAATGTAGGCTAATGGACAACGGTAGGATAAATTTCGATAAAGTAGCTCAAATCACCTTAATTACATCACTTTAACAACTTCGAACTGAAATCCCAAATACATGTATGAACCACATCATTATTTAACCAACAACTTAACCAACAACATAGAAGGCTACAACATGACTTCTGTATTCAGTAAACACATTGGACTTGAATAACACTTTTTTTTTTCCCTTTTTCGAATTTTTCTCTCCTTTTTTTTATCATTTTTTTTTGCACTTTTCTTTTTCTTTTTTTTTTAAAAAAAATAATAAAAACAATAATAATAATTCCAAGTAACATTCACAAGAACTTTATAATAAATAGGGTACTTCAACTAAGTAAAATATCTTCTTGAATTTCTAGTCCCAATAAACAACATATCTCAATCTTTCACCAGAAACAACTTAGTAGTATCGATGTTGCCATGTCACCAACACTAAGGTGAAGGGTAGAAAGATGGGAAAACGAAACAAAAAGGATAAAGTGGTTAAATAATGTGGTTACCAACGAAAAATAGGCTTATAGGCTCAAAAAGGGACACTAGAGATAGTCATAAAATGGGTAGGCTTTTTAGGCTCAAATGGTCCAAAGAAATTGCCTAAATCACTTCCTTGGTTCAAACTTCATTCATACTTCGCAGTTGTGAAATGACCCCGACTAATATGTCACAAGTTAAATCCAAGTTGCAGTAAGTGGTCAAGATTATCATTCATCAAAAGGTAACGAAACTATCACACATACTGCACATTATCACACATTGTCATGTAAGAGTGATGTCACATTCCTGTGAATCACTAGGGTTAAAGAACAAAAATTTCTATACAATTCAAATTTTTTTTTCAAAAGTATTGATACAGAAGAGTCAATTAAGTATAGAAATTCTCCTAAGACGCATTTTAACAAAACAAATACATAACACAAAACACCTATTATGTCTGAAACAACCTATTTGACGAAAACACACATACCTATATCATAGCTCTCTTCCCCCAACTTGTGTGAAACATTATCCCCAATGTTTTCACAAAAGTGGTAGAAGAAGCAAAAACAACACACATATCACGTGTCACATAAAACGAACGAAATGAAAAAGAAAACACAAAAAAAAAAAGAAAAAGAGATAGAAAACTCCCTCTTAGAGAATCCCGAAGGACCAACTCCATCATCCCAGTGTCAGCGTACTCCTCTAACTGCTCAGATCCAGGATCAAATTCATCATCAAGTGGGCTAAAGTACTGAGGTGCATCTGGTTCTGGTGGACGACTCGCCATATTAAGAGGATGGACATAATTCAAATGGTGAGCTAAAATGTCTAATTTGCGATTAATTGCATCTGGCTATGAAAAACGGCTAAGGAACGCAACCCTGCTTCAGTACGCGGTTGACGAAAGACATAATCTAGATTTGCTGGAGGTGGAGGCTTCCAAGTCCCTTAGAAGCCGTAAGACTTTGTGGGTCCAAACCAACAACGTACTCCACTTGCTCCTTAGGTATTTTGCAATCAAATCCTGGAAGGACTTGTCGTGCTTCTTTAAAGTGAGGCGTATCCAAGGACTAGTGATAGGTTTATCAGGAGAAATCTTTGGATCGCTACATAAGGTAACACTTGCTTTGGTACATAATTAAGTAATCAAATTAGGAAAAATAAAATTATATTGATCTTTAGTACCATTACGGAGAATTTCCATTTGGATCTCCAAACCAATAATAGACCAACCCTTAACCAAAGCATAAAGGACAGCCCTATCTCGAGTCACTTTAGTCAAATGAGTAATGGGAAGAATACGGAAAGTCAAAAAATGATACCAAACTAAAGTATAAGAAGATAAGCTAGTTTTCAGGAATTGTTTATGTTTCCCGTTCGAATAAAATTCCCATGCAGCCATACCTCGGGAGCACTTGGATCACATAACTCCCTTGAGAGTAAATCATAATCAATATTAGAACAGTTTAAAAACCTGCATACTCAGCAATATTCGGAACCTGGTAGTAAGCATTGATAATCTCACGACTAAAGTTTACCGGTCACTGTCTAGCCTGAACTACAGTGCTAGTGAGTTTGTGGGTGTTAGCAATAAATTCCCTAACAAGTATCATTATCCTCAGTATCTCTTCACCAACAAATTGATTCCATTGACGATTAAAAATAGCAAAACTTAAAGCGTGACATACATCACAAGATGCAGTGTAAGCACCAATTTGCTCCTCCCCCGAACCATTAAAATCAATCCCCATCTCTAAACAAGGCAAAACAATTAAAGCAAGTTTGTCATGAAACATTTGTGTCTCAACACTCACAAATCTAATTTTGTCAAGAACAATTTTATGCTCATTTGACGGAGGAGGAACAACGCCAAACTCAACAAGAGCTGTAGAATTCGAGGCTTTTCTTTTCTTACCTATAAGTCACAAACCAAGCAAGCACAAGAAGACAAGGGAGAAAGGAAATCAGTACAACCACAATCCCACAATTACAAATAGGGAAAAAAAAAAAGCAATGGACTCCGCAAATTGGAATTTTTTAAAACCCACTATAAAGAGAGTTCTAGGCAAAAATCAAATTTTTAGAAGAACTAACAATGAAAAATTATGATTCTTACCCCAAAACCATCAATTGCAAGCAAGAATTAAAGTGGAAAGATCTTACTTGAACCAATTAAAGAAAATTGGTGGTGAAAAATCCCAATCTTGAAGTAGACAAATATTCCCCCAATCTTGAATTGAAAACCTTGACTTCGTTGGAGAAAAACCCTTCCATGGATGGAATGTTGGTGGTGAAGGAGAAAAAAAACTTATGGTGGGGCTGGGAAAAATTAAAGAGAAAAATAAGCAGTAGAAGAATAGAGGGAGAAGGTGGTGGTTGTGATGGGGTTGATGGTGGAGTAGTGAGAAAACTCTAAGAAAGAGAAGAATTGGGTGGGATGGAGAAGAAAAGATTGTGATGGTGGTTTAAAAAAAAATAGGAGGAGAGATGTGGAGAAGAAGAGTTGGGTGGTGGGGTTGATGGTGGACAAAGGGGAGAAAAGAAGAGAGAGGGAGAAGAAGAAGACGAAGAAGAAAAAGCAACAAAGAAGGGGGGAGGGGGAGGATTTTTTTAAATAGTAAACTTTATGCTCGCTGCAGAAAGCTTGCACGCTTTTTTTTTTTTTGGGAAAAACAGTAACTTTGCTTGCTGCGAGCATAAGCTCGATGCAGTGAGCTTAGTCATTGTGTTTTTTTTTGAATTATTTTATTTTATTTTATTTTATTTATTTTATTATTATTATATTATTATTTATTTTTTTTTTTTTTACAATTGCACTTTCACTTCCGCTTCCAACCTGCAAAACAACACACACTTAATTAACTTAAAAATTAAAACATTAATAGTAAACTAAACTACTAAGTACTAAAGCAGAAAAATGAATAAAGTTGGGTTGCCTCCAAGAAGCGCCATTTATGGTCTTAGCTAGACTTGTGAATGGGACCATTATATGTTGAGGAATCAGAGATGGACAGTTTCTCGTCCGTTGTCAATTGATCCACCATAATAAATTGAGTCTATGACCATTGACTTTAAAATTGACTAACGATCCCTTTTTTTCCATGACTTCATATGAGAACACCTCAATGACATCAAATGGTCCATCCACCCTTGAATTGTAAAGAAGTATCAAATCACCAAATTTGAATTCCTTCCATATGATATGTTTATCGTGCCATGCCAGGTCTTTGTTTTTTCCTTATAAATCCAGACACTTTCATAAGCTTCTCTCTAGAATTCATCCAATTCATTTAGATCCAAAAGTCTCTTTTTAGCGCCTTATTTCCAATCAAAGTTCAATTTTTTCACTACCCAATAGGCCTTGTGTTCCAATTCAGCCGGAAGGTGACATGACTTACCAAATATCATCCGAAATGGAGACATCCCAATAGGAGTTTTGTAAGCAGTGCGATAAGCCCACAAAGCATCATTAAGCTTTTTAGACCAATCTTTCCTAGATGCATTAACTGTCTTTAAAGTATCCAAAATTTTCTTAAGTTTGCGATTGGACACTTCCATTTGTGCCAAGGTTTGAGGATGATACACAAGTGAAACTTTGTGTTTTACCCCCATATTTGGACAAGAGTGCTTCAAATTTGGCATTTGTGAAGTGACTTCCACCTCACTAATGATAGCTTGTGGGACTCTAAATTTCGAAAATATATTTTTCTTGACAACATTTACCACCACACAGGCATCATTAGTGGGCAAGGCCATCGCTTCGACCCATTTTGAAATATAGTCCACCGCCACAAGAATGAATTTATTGGGGAATGAACTAGGAAATGGGCCCATAAAATCCAAACCCCATAAATCAAGACTTCACAAACCAATATGTTGGTCAATGGCATCTAGTTCCTTCTTGATATATTTCCAATTCTTTGGCATTCATTGCACTGAACCACAAAATCTCTTGCATCTTTAAATAAATTGGACCAATAAAAACCACATTGGAGGACCTTGGCAGTTGTCCTTTGACCTTGAAATGATGACCACTTCCTGGAGAGGCATGACAATGGTGTAGAATATCAAGTACCTTCTGTTCCGGAATGCATCGACGTATCACTTGATCACTACATCGGCAATAAAGAAATGGTTCCTCCCAAAAATAATATTTGAGTTCAGCAAATAACTTTTTCCTTTGATTGATGTCCATGGAAGATGGTACTATCTTAGCTACTTACTAATTTATTATATCCGCATACCAAGGTTGTGTATCCCCATGGCCATCAATTGTTCCGTGAAAAATCGATCATTAATTGGCACCTCCTCTAGAGCTAAAAAATTGGATCCTTCTAGATGGGAGAAATGGTCGGCAACAAAGTTTTCAATGCCTTGTTGACGACCTCCAGTCAAATTCCTGCAATAAAATTATCCACCGAATTAACAGAGGTTTTACATCATGTTTAGAAAGCAAATATTTCAGCACGGAATGGTTAGTGTGCACAATCACTTTGCTTCCTATAAGATAGGATCTAAATTTATCTAATGCAAAAGTAAACACGACTAATAATTCGTTTTCGATAGTTGAATAGTTGACTCGTGCATCATTTAGTGTGCGGTTGGCATAATAGATGACATGCAAAACTTGGTTCACTCTTTGGCATAAAGCTGCGCCTACCACGTAATTGCTCGCATCACACGTAAGTTCAAACGGAAAATACCAATTTGGAGTGATTATGACTGGAGCAGTAGTTAATGCCTTTTTCAACAATTCAAATGAATGCACACACATATCAAAATTAAACACAATGTCCTTTTGCAACAATGCACACAATGGCCTAGAAATTTGTGAGAAATTTTTAATAAAACGCTGATAAAAACCGGCATGTCCTAAAAAATTTCTAACACCTTTTACATGGCTAGGAGGAGGTAACCTCTCAATTACCTCTACCTCGGCCTTATCAACTTCAATTCCTTTTTCAGAAATTTTATGACCCAAAACAATACCTTCCTTGACCATAAAGTGGCATTTTTCCCAATTCAAGGATAAGTTTGGTTCTTGCAACCCATAACATTTCAAAACAAGAGTCAAATTATGCAAGCACATGTCAAAAGAATCACCAAAGACACTAAAATCATCCATAAAAATTTTCATGCAACATTCAACGAATCATAAAATCTGACAAACATACACCGTTTGAATATATATGGAGCATTGCAAAGACCAAAGGGCATTCGTCTATGTGCAAATGTACCATAAGGGTAAGTGAAAATGGTTTTCTCTTGGTCCTCCGGCACTACGACTATTTGGAAATAGCCGGAGTACCCATCAAGGAAGCAATAGAAAGCGTGCTCTGCAAGTCTCTCTAACATCTGATCAATAAAGGGAAGGGGAAAGTGATCTTTCCTAGTAGCCTCATTTAACTTTCTATAATCAATGCACATGCACCACCCGGTGACTAGTCTAGATGGAATGATTTCATTATTTTCATTAGCTACCGCCGTGAACACTCACTTTTTAGGCACTACTTAAGTGGAACTAACCTACCCACTATCACTAATGGGATAGAGTAATAATACTATGCATCTAATAATTTCAACACTTCCTAGCCACTTCCTTCAAAGTAGGATTGAAGCTACGTTGAGGTTGCCTACATGGTTTAAAATTTTCTTTGAAAAGAATCTTATGCATGCCCTTAATGTCCTCAAGGCTCCAAGCAATTGCTTTACGATGCAATCTCAAGACATCAAGCATTTCAGACAGTTGATCCTGAGTAAGATAAGAACTGACAATAACAGGCTGATTATTATCCTCATCTAAGAATGCATATGAACATTTGATGTTAGAGGTTTGAGTTCAAGTGTGGGGGGTTCGTTGGTCGGAAACCCCCCTTTATCTATCATCCTCTTGTTGATCATCACCCTTCACGATTGGGTTTCTTCTAACATCTCCAAGTATCTTTGAACATCTTTATCGTGCTACTCTTTGTCCCCTCCAATAATTGCTCTCTACAATGGAATTCTCTTCATGTTCGCCCTACAAAATTCATCACAAATTTCGTCAATTATGTCAATTTTTATTACAATTCAATGCATCAAAAACATTAAAAGAAAAGGTATGCTCATCGATCCGAAATTGGAGTTGCTAGCTTGAATATCAATCAAAGCTCTTCCAGTGGCAATAAATGGCCTCCGAAGAATGATAGGCATGTTCTTGTCTTCTTCCGTCTCCAAGATAATAAAATCTACTAGCAAAAACACTTCGTCAACCTTGACTAGCACATCCTCAATAATACCTGATGAATATTTAATGCTCCTATCCGCAAGTTGAGGGACACATTGGTAGGCTTTAATTCTCTACCCTTCAAAGGGGCATTAAATTACTTGAGGCCCTTAAGTCACAGCTCTCTCAAAGAATAATCCTCCAGTTTCTCATAGAATGGAGAATGATCCTATATCTTTCAATTTAGGAGGTAATTTCTTCTGAATTAATGCACTACACTCCTTAGTTAAGCACAAGATCTCATCTCCTAGGAGTTTCCTCTTTCCCATGAGCATTTGTTTCATAAATTTAGCATAATTCGGCAGGAAGTCTGTTCTCCAAGGCTTCAATGAAAGGAATGTTTATCTCCAACTTTTTAAAGATTTCCAAAAATCTCTTGAACTTCTTTTCATTGTCATTAGCTTTATGCTTTTGTGGAAATGGAATTTGATCTTGCTTTGATGGCTCAAGAGGTATAACTTTCTCTTCAGTTGTTCTCCTAGCAGAAATTTGATATTTGGCCGGTTCACTTTGTTGCTTGGGTTCATCCTTTGATAATGATCCCACTTCCTTTTCTTGAATTTCCTTACCCTTGGCTTGCACCTTCTTTGCCATACAATTACCCTTATACTCATTTAGCTCATTGTCATTATATGAGATGATAGCTTTGGCTTGTTCCCTTTGGTTACCATCCTGTGGGTTTGGGATAGTATCACTTGGCATGGTACCTTGCCTAGCTATTTGTCCCGTGTAGTTCTTCAAATTCCTGATTGATGCTTCCTAATTCTGCATGAACTGAGCACACTTATCTTTCATACTCCGAGAACTTTGACCTTGCTGTTTTGGTTGTAGGGGTTGGTTAAAGGGTTGGTATGGATGCTAATTTTAGTGTTGATTGGAATTTTGAGGTTGGTTTTGAGGTGACCGAAATGGTTGGTATGATCGAAATTGAAGGTTAGGATTAGCTGGTGGTCTAGGTTGTGAGATTTGGGCTTGTGGATGGTTAGGTTGAAATGAAAAGTTATTTTGTCAATGGTTGGGTTGATTGTTGTTACCACTTCGTGAAAAATTGGGATGAATTCTCCACCTTGGATTGTAGCAGTTGGAATATGGATTATTTTGAGTCCTTGGATTGAACCATTGGTTGTTGACAAATTGGACTTATTCCTAACAAAATGACTGTTCAAATTCTCACTGATTAGTTTCATGATTTCCTCCACACAGTTTACAAACATTACGAATTGAAGTGATGAAGCTACCGAATTGACATTCAAATTACCAAGAGTTTTTGTCAAGTTTGCCACCGAGGATGTCAACATTTTGTTTTGAGTTAAAATGGGTATACACATCAGTTTGGTCAAGATTTAGAACTTCCGTCCTATCTTGTTGAATTGGTTGAACCGCTGCTACCTAATAGTAATTAGAGGCCATCATATTCAGCATTCTTTGGGCCTCTTCGGGTGCTTTATAGGATAAAGATCCTTCTGCGGCAGCATCCACCATTATTTTGGTTCCAAGATGTAGCTCATTGTAGGAGGTTTGCATTTGCATCTACAGTGGAGTGTTACGATGTGGGCAACGTCTCAATAGATCCCTATATATTTCCCGAGCTTCACTGAGGCCTTGTCCATCATCCTGTTTTAATGATCTGATTTCATTCCCTAATTTTGCAATCTTGGAGGGAGGAAGGAATTTAGTTATAAAACCTTGAGCAAGTTCCTCCCAAGTTGTGAATTTTCTTTCATTGCAGTTTTGTAACCATCATTTGTCTTTATCCCTTAAAGAGAAGGGAAAAGCCGTCATGCGGACTGCATCTGGTGAAACCCTATTATATCTAAAAATGCTGATTGATCTCTTCAAAATTTCTCAAGTGGGCATGTGGATCTTCAACTGACCACCTCCAAACATGGCATGAGTCTAAAGCATCTAAATTAGAGTTGGCTTGATTTCAAAATTATTTGCTTGGATAGCGGACCTGGTGATACTAGTAGCCCCATCAAAGATGGGCCTAGTATAATCCCTCAACAATCGTTGTGTATTATTGTTCCTGTTCCCGTTTCCATTTACAGCTTCTTCCTCATCATCATTCTTGGGAATATCCTCATTCCTTTGTTCATTCAAATTGGGCATGGCAAATTTTTCTTGGTTCTCTTGTTTCTTTTGCTTCCGCAACCCCCCGTAGAGTTCTTCTATTTCCAAATCAAGTGGAAGTAAGGTCATAAACTATAAAACGATACTAGAACACGAGTTAAACACATCACTGCGGAAAATTAAATGAACAAAGAATAAAATCATAGAAAGTGGATGAGAAGAAATTAAACAAAAAATTAAAAAATAAATCTAAATTAGCAATGCTAAATATTAAGCGACTCGATATTGCCTTGAAATTTGATCTCCAGCAATGGTGCCAAAAACTTGATACGTGTCAAACCCTAATTTAAAAATTAACTACGTAATAGCACACGTCTCTGCAAGTGCACGGTTCGGATAGTAATGTATATGTAATAAGGATCGTTATCACGACTATGAAATTAGCCATACCGAATAATTGGTTTCAATCACTATTTAGATGACCACAATTAAAAAAATTATTTTTGTATTTTTTTTCTTTTTGTTTAGATTTTTATAAAAATACATTAAATAACAAACTAACCCTAGAAAATTACTAAAGAATAAATTTGTATAAATTGAATAACAAACTAAACTAATTTGACTACGAAAGAATTAATTGACGGAAACCCTAGATAGAATTAATTGGATATCTTACGAAAGTAGAATAAAATAAATAACGAAATTGAAGTAAAAATAATTAACCAATAGATACTGAAGCATACTCGAATCCTCCGAAAATTGTCACAATCTAGGTTCTCCGGAGAATCGATGAATCCAAAATCACAAAGTGTAATAAATCCACAAACAAATTCCTGAAATTGAAATTCTAAAATAGCTAAAGAAAGTTTAATGCGCTAGAGTACAAAATTTATCAAGAGAAAACCCTAGCAACTACTCTAAAAAATATCTAAAAACTAACTTCTAACTTAATGAGGGAAAAGGTTTCTTGTTAATAAATATATTGTGGCCCCCATGCCTTACTCCTTGTTGCCTTATATTCCCCGCTGGCCCACCGCATCCTTGTTGCCTTATTGAATAAAATGTAAGCCTTGCTACAACTTGGCAAGCCTTCTTGCTGCCAAAGTGAATATGGCCAAAGCTTGTTTGAGCCTGGCTTTCCCATTTATTTATTTTTTCTCTTTTTTTTCTTTCTTTGTTTAGGATTGCAACTCTCCACTTTTGAATTTCCAAAATTACCCTTTCTTGCACAACGAAAACATGCGAACATTACTAACAATTTTAACACAAAATTAAGCTCTAAGTACTAAAAATTACCAAAACACATTAAAGCACACAAAATCTAATTTTAACCTAATACTCCTAAATCACACACAAAACACCTAAAATTAGGGTTACAAAACATCAAATTAGGGTTCATGGTAAATAAATTATTCCAAATTTCTATAGTTATCACAATGTCCAAACAAAAGGAATTTATTCTTTTGGAAGCTGAATAAGATAATGATGTTGAGCAAGGTGATGATGAAGATGAACATCCCTGTCTCGTTTTATGCCCCCTTTTTAGTACACATAAGGGTATAGAAGATGAAGATTGGTGATCGAATTTTATTTTCCATACTTGAGTTTGATGTAATGGACCATTGTGCACCATGATTACTGCAGCAACACCATATAAGAAGATGTACATAAATTGGGACTGAAAACTGCGTCACATCCTAATCCATACAAGGTTGCTTGGGTTAATAACTGTAACGTTAAGATGAATTAATGAGAAGTGTTTGGTCATTTATTCTATAGGAGGTTAATGATTTAGAGTATTAGAAGTGTTTGGTCACTTATTCTATAGTGGTGGTTTGATTGAGAATGTTGACGCTGATGTACTAGTAGCCTATGAAAATTTGTCATCTTCTATTGGGTTTTGGGTTTAGGGTCTAGGGTTTTTGCTTTTTGATAGGAAGGTGCATCATTGCAGGCATAGCAACACTTATGCTTGCAAACATGGTGATCAGAACCTCAAACTTGTTCCATGTATAAGGATTTGCAGCCAATGAAGCTCAAGAGGTCCTTCCTTTTGAGACACATACCTGGTGATGGTATTTTCGGACCACATCCTAACTCATCGGAGCTGAGTTCTTTTCAGTTGGGGAGAAATGATGCAATAGCCTTAAGTTGATTGGATAAGAATTTTCGTCTTTGGAAGCTTAAGAATTAAAGTTAAGGGTGCATGCAACAAGAAGATTTGGTCTAAAGGCAGTTGACCATGGTGATTTTTAGGGTTGTAAGTTGATTTTAGTGTTTTAGGAATACTGATTCTCCAAGTTGCATTTATAGAATTTTAGGTCCCAAGGGGTATTTTATTCTTTTGTAATTGCTGGAAATTGTCAGCAGGTTTGGTTTTAAGTGTTAGATAGTTATTGTATTAAACTAGAATAGGACGTTAGAATAGGTCAACAGAAATCATAATCATAATAGATTCTATTTCCTTGAGACAGTTTTACAACTTATAAATACCTTGTTACAAGATTGTTTTGGTTGGCAGATGGATCAATAAAAAGTTCAATTATTTGTTTATTAGTTTGTTCTTCTGTCTGAAATTCGCCCAGATTCGCTTTCTTCTTCTATGTTATTCACTCAATTTACTTTTCTTGGACAGCCCTTGAATAGCCCCAAAGCCTCTTCATCTTTCCACTAGCGCATGTAGACAATACCACCCTATCTTATCTTCATTATAAATTCTAAGGTTTAATTTATTTGCAAGTTACCACTTTTGAGAGAATATATATAGAGCAAGAGAAAATCATGATATAGCATATTATTATATTTCAAATCCGGTGTAATTCTTTTAAATTTGAAGTTCTTATATAATTGTTTTCTATTTTTACTAAATATACGTTAACATTACTTATTTTTGTGAATGGATTTATTATTTAATGAACCTAGAGATTTAAAAGAATTTTGACAACTAGGAAATGAAAAATTACGTTGGAAGAAAGAATATTAGAACAATAAAAAAATTATCCTTAATCAGTATAAATTTTGCCCCCACTAAAAGAATTTTGACAACTAGGAAATGAAAAATTACATTGGAAGAATGAAATGAATATCAGAACAATGAAAAAATTATCCTTAATCAATATAAATTTTGCCCCAACTCCACGTGTGTCGAGTTTTTCCTAGCATAGCCGGTCCCAAGCCCGGGTAAAGGAGGAGGGTTGTGTTAGGTCGACAGCCAGCGCAAAACTTTGTCAATCTTATGAGATGAATCTACTACGATATTGCTCTAATGCCAGGGCGATTCCCATAAGCGACGCGTCGCATTAGAGTGTGTGCCTGAGTGCGGCGAATAGTGGGCAAGGGCCACTACATCTCCATAGGGGTCCGGGTGTAGTGAAAAATATGCAATGGTCCTCACATAATAAGGGGAGGGTAGTGGGGAAGAAAATGTTCTAGAGAATAGGATTAGAATAGGAACTTGGAATATTGAAACTCTTACTGGTAAATCAATAAAGGTAGTAGATACAATGATTAGGGGAAGAATGAATATTTTGTGTTTACAAGAGATAAAATGGGTAGGAGAAAAGGCTAAACTACTAGATAATTCAAGATTTAAACTTTGGTACTCAGGAGTAAACAGGACTAGAAATGAGGTAGGTATTATTATAGATGGGTCGATGAAGGATGATGTAGTGCAGGTGACTAGGATATGAGATAGGATTATGTCCCTTAAACTAATTTTAGGACGTGAAACTATTAATATCTTTAGTGTCTATGCGTCTCAAGTAGGTCTAGATGAGTCCATTGAGGCTAAGTTTTGGGAGGATTTAGATGAGATGATATAGGTAGTGTCCCCCCAAGGTGAACAAATTTTTATAGGAGATGATCTAAATGGGCATGTGGGAAGAGATAACGAAGATTATGGACAAGTGCATGGTGTATATGGTTATGGGGGAAGAAATGAAGAAGGAAAATCAATCTTGGAGTTTGGAATGGCATTCGACTTTTGCATTATCAATACTTTTTTCAAGAAGAGGGATGAACATTTAGTTACCTTTAAAAGTGGTTCAACAAAGTTACAGATTGACTTTCTCCCCACAAGAAAGAGGGATAGAAGGGTTTGTAGAAATTGTAAAATCGTACCTGGAGAAAGTTTAACCTCATAACATAGGCTTTTGGTGGACTTGAGGCTTAAACATCACATTAGGCGAAGGAACCTACGTAAATCACCAAGAATTAAGTAAAGGATTTTAAAGAAGGAAAAAGAAGAAATTTTTAAGGAAGATTTGTTAGGGCAAAGTATCTGGGACTTACAAGGAGAATCTGACACTTTATGGAATGACATAGCTGGACCTCTTCAGAACTAGAGTGAGAGCAGTGGCTAAGAAGATATTTGGAGAGTTGAGAGGTTATGCCCCCATGAACAAGGAATTTTGGTAGTGGGATTAAGGTGTACAAAATAAAATCAAAGTTAAGAGGGCTAGCTATAAAGTTCTATATAGTTGTAGAAGTGACGAAAATATTGAGAAATATAAGCTTGCTAAAAAGGAGTCAAAAAGGGTTATAAATGAAGCGAGTGATGGGGCTTTTGAAGATTTTTACCAAAAATTATATTCTAAGCAGGGGGAGCGAGATATTTATAAAATTGCTAAAGCAAGAGCCCATAGAACGAATGACTTAACCCAAGTCAAGTGCATTAAGGATGAAAGTAATAAGGTGCTAGTAAGAGATGAGGAAATTAAGGAAAGGTAGGCGAGATACTTTCATCATTTATTCAATGAAGACAGTGGAGACGATATCATTTTAGAAGAGTTAGTTAAGTCTGAGGAGTATAGAAACGTAATGTATTATCGAAAGATTCAAGTATTCCATACCTGTCTTCAGAGGTGGAAGAAGCTTTGAAGAACATGAAGAAAAGGAAAGTAGTTGGTCCCTATGATATTCCAATCAAGGTATGGAAATGCTTAGGAAAGAAGGGCATAAGTTGGCTTACCAATCTTTTCAATAAAATATTACCAATGGAAGAAGAGTACCCTCATACCCATATTAAAAAATAAAGGGAACATACAAATTGTGTGAATTATGGAGGTATTAAGTTAATGAGCCACACGATGAAAATTTGGGAGAGGGTGATTGAAAGAAGGTTAAAAAATGAGTCTAAGGTGTCAAATAATCAGTTTGGTTTCATGCTAGGGAGATCGGCTACTGAAGCCATACATCTCTTAAGGAGACTTACCGAGGGATACTGAGATAAGGAAAATGATTTACATTTGATTTTTATTGATCTTGAAAAGGCATACGATAGAGTCCTTATAAAAGTTATGTGGAGAGTTTTAGAAAAAAATGAGTTAGAATAGCATATATAGAATCAATAAAGGAGATGTATTCAGAGGGATGTAGTTACAAGTGTGAGAATACCAGGAGGGTTGACACGGGAGTTCCCTATAAATATAGGTTTACACGAAAGTTCAGCTCAAGTGCTTATCTATTTGCATTGGTTATAGATGAACTCAAGGCACATACATGAGGAAATACCATGGTGTATGTTATTTGTATATGACATTGTGTTAGTGGATAAAACAAAAGATCGGTTAATGCTAAACACGAAATTTGGAGAGAGACACTTGAGGCAAAAAGGTTTAGAATTAGTTGATCAAAAACAGAATATATGGAATTTAAGTTTAGCAAAGGTGCAAGTAGGAATGGAATAGAGTTTAGTATCGGAGATCAACGAATACCTATAAGTGAAAATTTTTAAGTGTTTAGGATCAGTCCTTAGAGTGAAGGTGGTATAGATCGAGATATTACGTATCGGATGCAAGCGGGTTGGACTAAATGGAGAATGGCATCGGAAATATTATTTGACCGCAAAATTCCTTTATGACTTAAAAGTGCCGTAAATTCTATAGAACAGCAATTAAGCCAACGATGTTTTATGGGTCTGAGTGTTGGGCAGTGAATTACACACATGAGCAAAAGATGAGAGTAACAGAAATGCGAATGTTAAGATGGATGTGTAGGTACATTAGGATGAACAAGATACGCAATGACCATATGCGTAAGAAAATTGGAGTAGCATCTATTGATGAGAAAATGACAGAAACATGCTTAAGGTGGTTAGGTCATCTGTCAAGACGACCAGTAGAAGCACCTGTCAGGCGAGTAGATTTTGGAGAGAGTAGTCAACATAGGAGGGGTAAGGGAAGACCGAAAAAGACTTGGTGGGTAACTTGTAAGAAAAATATAGCCCATCTAGGAATTGAGGAGGATATAGTCCATGATAGAGCGCAATAGCGTAATAAGATTCATACAGCTGACCCAACTTAGTAGGATTAATGTTTGGTTTGTTTGTTTAATAGAAATTTTGCTCCCACTAAAGAAACTTTCTGGCTTTGCCCCCAGAGAGGTCCTGTATTGTGAAGATACAATATGAGCCACTTTGCAAGCTAATTTCAACATCAACGCTCCCAAGCATGTTCCTTGATCTAGTTGGATCTTCTCTCAGACTCTCTCCTTTTATTGTCCTATGTTATCACAGAATGTTAACCAAAAAGCAAATACTCAATAAAAACATTTGCAAGAGGATAATTCTTTGGGAGGAGGTATTAAATACATAGTGCATGATAGATAATTTGTTGGTTGATATAATGGAAATTCTAATGAAGGGATGATGCTAAATGCTTTTTGGTAGGCATCTGTACAATGCGTGGTTACATTTACTAGTAAATGAAAAAGTCTTTGGTTGTTACCAAGTGTTGAAGAGTTTGATAATTTGTCTTTGAATTTAGAAATGATGTAGTTTGGTTAGCTTAGATTTTTTGGTTTTTCAGATAAAGAGTTGGGAACTGTTGAAGTCTCGCTGATGAAAATACAGCCTACCCCCCCCCCCCTCGCCTCCCAAACCCAAAATCGGCGGCTTGGATTGTGTTTGTCATTTTCTTTTACTACTATCTTAGCTACTGTGTTTGGACCTTCTTCTCTATTTGCTTTGGTTTCTCTATTACTCATCTCCTTAAATTTTATCTTCTTCCACTCTCCCATTGTTTTTCTTTTTAAAATCATTACTGAAGGAATACTGCTGAAGTGCTTGGATGGAAAGTTTCCACTAAGCTGGTGCTTATGGTTGCCCTTGTGATATAACTAAAATGTGATAAAAATTTAACGTTCCTTTATCTGAGCTTGTATTTTGTGAAGTTTGCTTTTGGTCTCAGGAATGCTTTTTTATTTTTTTGTGGGTATTTTTCCACTTGCTCAAGAAATCCTATAACCAGCTACATTGATTTATGTTGTGTGTCTGCAGAAGATCTCACAGTTCATGAGCCGAGCTGCACGCCTCAATGAGGCATTTTCAGTAGTGAAGCGTGTCCCTGAAAATCGGCCATCACTTCCAGCTGTTGGGGTTGCACCGTGGCCTGTGATGAGTCTGAGATGACAGTTATGTATGTAGAATTTGAAAGCAACAATGTCTGCCTGCTGAGTCTATTTTCATGTTTTTGTTTATATAAAGCTCTGCCTTTCAGCTTCCTGTGTGAATGAACATTGAATATGCTTATCAGTCTTTTAAGGTTTTTGTATCATGGAAGGTTATGTATCAACTTTCTCAAGTTGGTTAGTCTCTCAAACGTTAGTTTGTAGCTATATTTTTTTGCATCTAAGAACTAATGAAGCAATGATGCACTACGGCTCAGCCAGTATTAGTTTTTTGGGCCAACGAAAAGAAGGATCCTTCTGTACACAGATTGGTGGCTCAGCCAGTTTCAGTTTTTTGGGCCAACGAAAAGAAGGATCCTTCTGTATACAAATTGGTGTATATACAGGTGTGTAGACAAAAAGATAAACGTCAATATAAGGTAGAATAATGTGCTGGACCGGTGAATGATGTGATGTGATGAAGCATTTATTCCGATCAATATATATATATTTTGACTTACTCACATCTTTTAAATTTTAATTCCCCATCTTTACATAACAAATTTATACAATTAACTTTACATGTATGATGCTTTAATAAGTATTAGTACTAATAAAAAACATCTATAATCACGGATGACTCTATCTTCACATGTTTTTAAAAGCTTTACCTTTGGTAGGGAATAACAAGTTGCAATATGACAGGTCCATTGTCATGACATTGTATTTTAAATATTTATACAATACATTAATATTTATAATTTGAAGGTTTGTATGTTGCAAGTTTTCAAAATACAACGAAATTTCTAACAAATTATAGAATTTTTTTTAAACTTTTTTCTTTCTTTAAGAAGTTAACTTATCTATCTTTTGAACTGAATACAAACAAATTAACCTTTACCAAGTATGAAAATATGATGCGGAAATAACAGGTTAGAGTTGGACCTAAAGAATCGACATGAAACTAAATTATTATATTTTGTCATGTCGTATCATGCCACTTGTTAATTGAGTGACTCGAAAGAATCAAATTAATTGTTTTGTATGTTGTTCTGTCCAAAGTGCATCATCCAAGTTTATGAACCCAGTCTTTATGTGACATGTTCACTATCTTTTCAAAAATTTGTTTCAATTCTTTATTCAATATAGGATAATGCATTTTGTGTGTCACCACTTATTTTGACAACAGAGCATCAAATTGAGAAATTTTGAAGTGTAAACCTTCGTCACTAATAATATTTCTTGGCACTTCAAATCTTGAAAATATATTATGCTTGATGAAATTGGTAACAACTGTGGCATCTTTGGTCAACAATGCCACTACTTTAGCCCATTTCGAAACATAATCAACTATCACTAGGATATATCTGTTGAATATATCTGTTGAACAAGAAATTTGTTAATGGTCCCATGAAATTAATACACCATGCATACAAAACTCAACTTCTAATTTATTATCGAGGAGCATTTTATTTTTGCGTGAAATATTCCCAAACCGTTGGCACTTATTGCAATGCACCACAAACTCCTCATTCTTGCATCCCAGCACATAGTGATGGGCATTATAGCCCACTCTTTAGTACTTTTGTAGTAGTCTGGTGATTCCCATGATGCCTGCTTATTGCTGACGAGTGGCACATCCGTTATACATTCTCAATTTTATCATGAAAAATACTACTATAAATTCGATTTTGAATTTCATTTATAGATTTTACAATTAAAATTAAATTTTATAAAATCTTACTTATATCAACTGATGTCACAGATTTTATAACATTTAATCTATGCCACAGAATCTACAAGTGATATCATAGACTGAATCTACCTAAGTCTTTCCCTTTCATCATTGGTATTGTAATACCCGTAAATTTTTTTTGGCAAAAATAATAAATAGGAAAATAAATATTTGAATTATATTAAATAATAGAGTTTTAGTACAAAAATAATACAAGACTAATTATCCTTGTGAATTTTGAAAACTAGCCTAACTATATTATAAGAGAAATTTTAGGAATAAATTGCCTATAAATATTGGCTCTTAAAGCTAAAAAACTCTGACTTATTTTTGAAAAAATTCGTAGGAGAGAGAAAAGAAATTTTTTTTCAACAAACTAGTAAGTTTTTTTTTTTTTTTTCGTAATTAATTATTTATATTATTTTAGGCTTGAATATTATAGATTTATTAGAAATCTTTTATAGATTATTATGTAGATTATTAGGGATCATTTATAAATTAATTTATACCTATTTACGAATTTAATTGCCATTTATTATGGAGTATTTTCGTATTTAAATAATCTGAAATTTAAGAAACTGTTGTGGGTTAATAATTATTTTCATATGGAATGAATCTTGAATTTTGGATGTGTTTTTCTATAAAGAAACAAGAAGAGTAGATTGCTTGTGTTTTTGAAAAAAAAAAAAAGGAACAAGTAGCAGCTTGCTGCGTCTGCCTAGAATAGTGTATAAGACAAAGAAGATGATGTTGCTGTTTTTAATTACAAGTTAGTCTTTAGTTTTGCAATATTTTTACTAAGGCCTGATAAATTTTAAAGGAGGACAGGATTAAGTCCTTATGAACTTTAAAAAAAATTAGAGATTTACCCAGAAAGGTTTTGATGAGTCAAACAAAGTCCAGAACTCTCTGAAATTACTTTTTGAACCCTTGAAGTTCCTGAAAAATTATACTATGGCCCGAAAGTTTTAAGAAATTATACTAAAACCTAAAAAATATTTTAAAAATTATAAGAAAGCCCTCAAATATTTTTCTAAAGTTGTATAGAGCTACTTATTATTTTATATAGTTATATGAAAGCCCAAAATTTTTTCTAAAAGTTTCAAAAATGATCCTAGATTTTCTAAAAACATGTAATAGTAAACTAAAATTTATTTTGCAACGGAAATTGAATTGACTAAACCTAGTAAGGACTCAATTGAGTTATTTTGACAATTTTAAGAGATTATATTATTACAATTAAGCGAACTAAAAGTACATTTTACATTTTCACATCATTATTGAATTTTGAAATATTTAAAGTATTAAATCAATTATGGTCCCTAAGAATTTGTGTAATAGGTTTATAGTGAGTTGGATTAAGAGTTTATTAAGTGTTCATTAATGATAGAATATCATGATTTTTTATAGGAAAATATCAGCGTCAAGATTAAGTACGATTATTGAGCTCATTCGAGATAGGTGGTGCTTACCCTCTAAATTTTCAAATTGTTTTATGAACTTCGGTATTTCTTAAAATTGTTTTATAAACTCACAAGAATTTCAAAGTCGATTTGTGAAAAGTGTGTTTTATGAAAGAATTATTTTTGCTATGAAAATTTGGATCATGTATAGTTATTTGACTTTCTTGGTTTTAAAGTTATATAAAAATATGATATATGCATTATTTTGAATATATATGACATGTGTGTGATATATGGGTAAAATATTAATGAATAAAGGCTCTAAACGAATATGAGATAGTCGGTAGGAATTATAGTCCTGAACTCTCCAATTAATTATGATTATGATTATGATTAAGATAATGATCATGAGTACAATAATGATAATGATAATGAGATAAGTCTCAATGAAAATGATAATGATTAGAGAAATTGTCAGGTGGTTCCATGGAAATCTCTTGACAACCTTTTCTAGTGAGGTCAAGTACTCGACTGAATACTCAGTAGCCAATGAATGCATAGTTAGTTTTGAACCTCTTCTGATAAGTGAATACATGAATTAATATGATTTTATGATTTATGAAAATGAATACTTGATGCATGTATGATTATGAAATTTGTCAAATTAGAATGACTTACTTATGATTATAGTATATTTCTGAGTATTTCAAAAGCATTAGATAATGATTTTGAAAATATGATTTTCTTGAAAACATGAGCATGTGATAGTGTGACATGATTGCGAAAGTATATTGTAGACATTAATAATTTAAATTACTATTAGTTAAGACAATAATTTAAAAATTGTTTTGATAAATTAATTTAAATGACAAATTCAAGTCAAGGCCCAATAATTCATAGGATGTGATAAGTTGATTTTTTTTGGACTTGGGTTCACTCAAGTAGATTAAAGCTATATTGAATTGACTAAAGTCTATTAAAGTATTTTGGACTATGTCCTGGGTTGGCCCAATATTTTATTTTAAATGATGGGTGACTTAAGTTCCAAGTAACCCATTAGGGGTAGGAAACCCTATTTTTACCTATAAATAGAGGTACCCTCCCTTAGAGAGGACCGATAGCATTAGAGATTTACTACATACATCAAGTCTCTCAAGTCCTTGAAGCTCTGCAAATTCTTCGACCTTCAAGTTTTCAAAATCCTGCAAGATCTTCGTTCCAAGTCTTCAAGTGAATAATCTTCAAGTTGTTCGTGTCAAGTGTTCAAATCTTCAACCTTTGTGTAGATCAAGAGACGTCTTTCCTCAAGATCTACTCAAGTTTTTCACTACAAGTGTTCGACAAATCTTTTTCCAGTCACTAAATTGTTGCAAGAAGATCAATCATCCTTAGATCTGCAATCTAGAAGAGCAAGAATCAAGGGAGTATTTTCTTTTTATTTTTTGTAAAAAAGAATATATACAAAAATAATCAGAGTTGCGTACCTTTAAATTAATCAAATTGATTCTTATTTTGTTTGTTCCTAATTTTAGTATCTTTCCATACTTCGAAATTTGTGTGAACAAATTTTTGGCACGCCCAGTGGGACCAACTTTGCCTTTCATCTCTTCCCTTAAATTTCATGGCTGCACAAGGAAATCAGTTTGCCCAGGATAACATCTTGTCCGAGACTTCTTCTGCAGAGTTATACTCTGGACCAAAGACCCGCGCTAAAGTTAAAGCGCTCGCTACTAAGATAGTCCAACAAAAAATTGCAAGTACGGATATAAGTGAACGACGCTATGCAACCTCATTGGAACCACTTACATCTGGCCAATTCACTACAAAAGAAGGCTTCCATGGTATGTGTGATGGATCCTCTTTTGTGGGCAACGTTTCAGATTCGATTGCAGTTAATCTTCCATGATCCAAGGCACCAAATGGAGATCTGCATAGGACCAACTCTAAAGGCATCACTTTTGAACAATCTAATGTTATGCTTCTTTCATCCATGGTGACGAATGCTTCACACTTGGAATAACAAGTGAGCGACATGTCCAAGACGATTGATGACTTGAAAAAGATCGTTGAAGAGAAAGATTTGCAAATTGCAAAGTTGATGAACAAGTTAGAAATTCTTAGTGGGGGAGAATCTAGCCACAAAAATAGTGACAACTCGATCGTTAAAGGTAAAAATGTTGAAGAGAATCCCCACAAATCTGGTTCTTTTCAAGATGATCAACAACCTATGTCTGTAGCCTCTCTTTCAGTCAAACAACTTCAGGACATAATAGTTAATTCCGTGATAGCTCGATTTGGTGGCCCATCGCAATCATCTATTCTTTATTCTAAACCTTATACAAAAAGGATCGATAGTCTAAGGATGCCATTTAATTACCAACCTCCAAAATTCCAGCAGTTCGATGAAAAATGTAACCCGAAACAACATATTGCACACTTCATAGAAACGTGTAATAATGCTGGCACTGAAGGTGACTTTCTTGTAAAGCAGACTTTGTTAGATCCTTGAAGGGTAATGCTTTTGACTGGTATACGGACTTAGAGTCTGAGTTAATTGACAGCTGGGAACAAATGGAGCGCGAGTTTTTGAACCGTTTCTATAGCACGCGCCGAATCGTTAGTATGACGGAACTTACTAATGCAAGGCAGTGGAAGAGTGAAGCAGTTATCGACTACATTGCTCGTTGGCGCACTCTGTGCCTTAACTGTAAAGACAAACTATCCGAGACTTCTGCTATTGAAATGTGCATACAAGGTATGCATTGGGGGTTATCCTATATTCTTCAAGGGATCCAACCTGCGACTTTCGATAAATTGGCGACTAAAGCGCATGACTTGGAGTTAAGCACTGCTAATCATGGAATGAATGTCCCAATTGAAGAGCAGAAAAAGAAGAAGAAAGACGTGAAGAAAATAGAGAAGTTTATAAAGAACGAAAATAACAAACAGGCTACGACGGTGAATACAACTCCAATTAGAATCTCCTCAAATGACAAGGGTAAAGTTATATAAGAATAGTGAGACGCGACCCCTATTCAATAGACAACAAGCAACTTTGAAGGAGATGGAAGAAAAGCAATATCCTTTTCCCGACTCAGATGTATCCGACATCCTGGAAGATTTGCTGAAAAAGAAGCTGATTGAGTTACCTGAGCTGAAACGCATTGAAGAGGTGGGGAAGGTTAATGATCCAAAGTATTGCAAGTACCATCGGATAGTCAGCCATCCAGTAAAAAAATGTTTCGTCCTTAAAGACAAAATTATGAGATTGGCTAGAGAGGGAAGGATTATCCTCGACATAGAAGATGTAGTTGGATCAAACCTTGCAAATGCCGTTTTTTCACCCAAGAGACTTGACACTCCACCAATGGATAGTCCTACAATATTTCCTTCGCATATGGCAACAACTCTATTACAGTTCGGGAGCCTTAGACCGGTTCAAGTTTGCCTAGGTATGGAGAGGTCAAGAGATAAATGTGAAAGAAATTTTGATCCAAATGCCCAAGAGGATGGAGAAAATGATGGATTCTTGTCACCAAGAGAAGGAAAGGACGACGAAGTCCTACTAAAAAAAAACACCGTCTTTGTAGACAACTCCAAAAAAATTGGCTACCCTGGCGCCAACATTCTATGGTTTGTAGTAAGACCTCTTTGAAGAGAGGTGATCAGAATGCTCAAAGAGCGTATGCCAATCACACCTGGAGAATACTTTGCAAAAGGGTTCTTGAGAGAAAACCAAATAGAAAATGTCAATATGACGTCTTCAATAGAAATTGAGGACAAGGATGTGACCAAAGAAGTTGAGATTCTGGCAAAGCCAACAAAAGATAATGGCTCTTTTGTGGAATTAGATCTATCTTCACTAGAATCAATTATTCATAGCTTATTCGAGCTTCCACAAGAGGCTAGGCGCTTGCTTGTAGACGTTCTTCAAGAATGTGATGGTAAAGATAGTACTTTTGAAGAACCTATTCCAAAGAGTAGTTGTCCAAAAGTAAATTGTGCAACCATTACTTTCACCGACGAAGATCTTTTGCTAGGACCGATGTCACATAATCGTCCTCTTTTCATTTCGCGTTTCGTCAAGGAGAAAAAGGTAAATCGCATACTCATCGATGGTGGTTCTGCTGTCAACATCATGCCAAAGTCGACGACTATGAAAAAGCTTGGTGTTTTATTCGATGACCTGTCTGCAAGTCGCTTAACGATCCAGGGCTTCAATCAAGAAGGCCAACGAGATATTGGGATGATTCGTCTGGACTTGATCATAGGTGAATTAAAGGCTAGTACTGTCTTCCATGTGATAGATGCAAGGATGTCCTACAATTTGTTGCTAGGGAGGCCTTGGGTGCATGAAAATAGGGTGGTACCATCGACTCTTCACCAATGTTTTAAATACATGAGAAATGGAATTGCGGAAAAGGTTTGTGCTACATCAAACCATTCACGAAAGAAGAGTCACATTTTGCTGACTCAAAATTGTATGTCGACTACAACAATAAACAAGAGGTATTCGCTTCAAAGGAACGTCAGATTATATGTATTCATTCGAAGTGGCGACACAAAAGAAAGGTTAGAAGAAGTATCTGTTACCTTAGATAGATGTGTGGAGAAGCTCGCAGGTATTAGAATTGCGTCAACGCCTCAAAAAGGAAAAGAGAAAGTCGAATCTACAATAGTTCCTCATGTCTTTCGATACGTACCTCGATCAAAACGAAAAGAAGGGCAATCTCTCTTCGTTCAAGAGAAGGTTCCTCAAGTGATCGAACAAAATTGCATAAGTCCCCTCACAAAAATGATAGCCATTATGACGGGTTCACTTCCTAGTAGAAGTGTTCAAGGAAATTTTGATGCTATGGCTTACAAATTACTTGAGAAGTCTGGATATAATTTTTCGAGTCCTGCGAAATTAGGTGAACTAGTGCCGGAGGTAACTGGCGAAAGAATTCATGGACTCAATGAAATCCAAAAAAAGTTGTAGGAACAAGGATACCATGTCAATACTCCTAGATCGGGAGTGGAATTTATACCGAATGAGCCCGTAAGAATATCTATCCTCAAGAAGAGAAGAAATGCAGCCAATACCCAACACATTGCAGTGGAAGAAGAAAACAATGACACTAACGTGCAAAACAAGTCACAAGCTCGAGTATCTACCTTTGATCGCATTGGAGAACCGTCTTCACGTTCTTCGATATTTAAAAGATTGGGGCCCCATTCGTAACTTCAAAGTGGCAGTAGTAATGGCTCTTGCAAGTCAGTTTTTAATAGACTAGGTTCTGTATTTGATCGTCTAGGGGCAAGAAAGTCCACATTACTAGGGAAAAGATGTCGTGACTATGATAGTGAAAGTTTTCTGAAGGATGCGGATAATAAAGAAATCCGAAGTGTTGTCCCGTCACGTATGAAACGCAACAAACATGGGAAATTCTTACTGAAGGTTCTTTGATACTCAAGCGGCGGACAATTATTCATACTGGCCCTGTAGGTGAAGATAATGAAGAAGAAGTGGTAACCTTACGTCATATCTCAGTGGAAGAAGATCTTACTGTTAGTCAAAGAACTATGGGATTGAAGATACACCTCTGCAACTAGAAGACGGGGGACAAGCAACAATTGATGATCTCAAAGAATTAAATTTGGGAACCCTAGATGACCCGCGTCCAACTTTATTAGTGCACTTTTGAATTCCAATGAAGAGAAGGACTACTTTGACCTGCTCTTGGAATACAGAGATGTTTTCGCATGGACGTATAAAGAAATGCCCGGATTAGACCCAAAGGTTGCAGTTCATTGCCTTGGAATTAAACATGGTGCTCGACCGGTAAAACAAGCACAGCGGATGTTTCGACTTGACTTGATCACTCGTATTGAAATCGAAGTAAATAAGCTCATAGAAGCTGGATTCATTCGTGAAGTTAAATATTCAACATGGATATCGAATATCATGCCCGTTAAGAAGAAGAATGGTCAAATTCGCATTTGCGTTGACTTTCGAGACTTAAATAAAGCATACCCAAAAGATGTTCCTTTACCTATCATTGAGCTCATGGTTGACGCTACCACGTCTTTCTGGGTATGAAGTCTTGTATTTCATGGATGGATCGTCTGGGTATAATCAAATCAGAATGGCACCAAAGGATGAAGAATGTACAGCTTTTCGCATTCCTAAGGGGATATACTGTTATAAGGTGATGCCCTTTGGTTTAAAAAATGCAGGTGCCACATACCGAAGGGCCATGCAGAATATCTTTGATGACATGTTACATAAGAAGGTCGAGTGTTACGTAGATGATTTGGTTGTCAAATCTATGAAGAAGGCAAATCATTTAAAGGATCTTCGAATTGTGTTCGAGCGATTGAGGAGGTACAATTTAAAGATGAATCCTCTCAAATGTGTATTCGCCGTTTCTTCTGGCAAATTTCTTGGATTTGTTGTTCGACACCGTGGTATAGAAGTGGATCCAAGCAAGATTGATGCTATACAACGAATGTCTACGCTGAGAAATTTGCAAGAACTAAGGAGCCTTCAAGGGAATCTAGCATTCATTCGAAGATTTATCTCTAATCTCACTGGTCGTTATGTCATCTGTCAACCATTTCAGTCATTTGTTAAGGAAAGATGCCAAGTTTGGATGGGACAAGTCTTGCCAAAATGCCTTTGAGAGCATCAAGAAGTACCTTTTGAACCCACCTGTAATTGGAGCTCCTATTTTAGGAAAACCTTTAATCCTATATATTTCGGCACATGAAAAGTCTGTAGGTGCACTCTTGGCACAAGAAAATGAAGAAGGACAGGAAAGAGCATTGTATTACCTAAGTCGTTCACTAATCGAGAATGAGATCAAGTATTCCCCTATCGAAAAGATATGCTTAGCCCTGTTCTATGCAATTAAGAAGTTAAAGCATTATTTTGAGGCATATACTGTTCATTTAATCCCGCGAGTAGATCCAGTAAAGTTTGTTATGTCAAAGCCTGTACTTTCTGGACGTCTTGCACGGTGGTCTGTCATATTCAATCAATACGAAATCGTGTACATGCCTCAGAAAGCTGTTAAAGGACAGGCGTTAGCTGATTTTCTCGCTAACCACCCTATTCTGCTGCTGAATGGGAACTCTCTGATAATTTTCCTGATGAGGACATTTTTCTCATAGAGGTTCTACTACCTTGGATGATGTTCTTTGATGGTGCAGCTAGATCAACTGGAGCGGGGGCAGGAATTGTGTTTGTTTCACCAGAAAGATTCATTCTTCCATTTTCAGTGGTGCTCACTGAGTTATGCTCTAACAATGTAGTTGAATATCAAGCCTTGATCATCGGGCTTCAAATGGCAGTAGAAATGAATATTCTGGAGCTTGAGGTGTTCGGAGACTCTAAATTAGTAGTAAGTCAAGTATTGAAGCAATATGATGTGAAGAAAGATGACTTGCTTTCTTACTTTCATTATGCTACCCAATTGGTAGGACAATTCAACAGTATTTCTTTAGAGCATGTTCTTAGAAATGAAAATCGCATAGCAGATGCTCTGGCAAACCTAGCAACAACCCTAGCATTATCTGATGATGAAAAAGTCAATGTTGCCGTTTGTTGCAAATGGATTGTCCCATCTTTGTTTTAACCAAAGTACTTCACAAAGGAGGCAAGCACAATCTCGATTTCTGAAATTGATGAAAATGACTGGAGACAACCATTAATTGATTATTTGAAGCATGGAGAGTTACCGGTAGATCTCCGACATCGAACTGAAATCCGGCGTCGATCCCCCAGATTCGTGCTTTGCAAAGATATATTGTATCGTCGATCTTATGAAGGGAACTTCCAACGTTGTTTACATGGGGCAGAGACTATCGAGGCCATGGAAGAAGCGCACTCTGGTATCTGTGGAGCACATCAATCTAGGCCAAAACTTCACTTTCGAATTAAGAGAATGGCATATTACTGGCCGACTAAGGTAAAAGATTGCCTGAATTATGCAAGAAGATGTGAGGCTTGTCAACTTCATGCAAATTTAATTCATCAACCGCCAGAGCCGTTACATCCTACTATAGCTTCATGGCCTTTTGATGCATGGGGTCTAGATGTGGTTGGTCCATTACCTAAATCTTTTCTAGGCCATCTTTACATCTTGGTCGGCGACATATCTCTAAGTGGGCAGAAGCTAATCCGTTGAAAGAAGTAAAGAAGGAGAATGTTGTCGCTTTCACCAAGACCTCTATTATCTTTAGGTATGGTGTTCCTCGATACATCATCACAAATAATGGAAAACCATTACACAATAGTTTGATGAAACAATTGTGTGCCCACTTCAAATTCAAGCAGCATAATTCTTCAATGTACAATGCACCAGAGAATGGTTTGGCAGAAGTTTTCAACAAAACCTTATGCAATTTACTAAAGAAAGTGGTATCTAAATCCAAGAAAGGCATGACAGGATCGGTGAAGCGCATTGGGCCTATAGGACAACTTTCAGGACACCTACACAAGCCACGCCATATTCGCTTGTCTATGGAGTTGAAGCAGTTTTATTGTTGGAGTGTCAAATACCATCCTTGAGAATTTCAATTCAAGAAGGTCTCACGGCTGAAGACAATGCTCGTTTGCGACTGGAAGAACTAGAAGCTCTTGATGAGAAGAGGTGTGCAAGCTCAATAGCAACTTGAGTGTTACCAAACTCGAATGTCCAAGGCATTCAACAAGAAAGTGTGGCCGCGAACTTTTCAAGTTGGAGACTTGGTTCTTGCAATAAGAAGGCCAATTATCACCAATCATCGCATGGGAAACAAATTCATCTCAAAATGGGATGGGCCTCATGTGGTTCAAGAAATTTACTCTCATGTTGCGTACAAACTGGTAGATAAGGATGGCATTAAGATTGGCCCGATCAACAGGAAGTTCTAAAACGGTTTCATGCTTGAAGGTTGACTCAGCAAACAACTCTTGGCCCACATGAATATAAACTGTGAATGGCATGAAAAAAAAAACTCATGGCCCACATGAGTATAAATTGTGAATCGCATTAAAAAAAAATCCTGGCCCGCATGAGTTAAAACTGTGGACGGTATTAAAATCTTTTGAACTACGTGATAACTTGATTCCCTCCTTTTGGGATACGTAGGCAACTTGAAAGTTACTTTCAAGTTCAGTACACATCAACATCAAAATTCCATTTTGGCTTAGGCTAGTTGATATGTGAGTTGTCAACAGAGTTGCTAAAAAAAAAAAAAGAGACACATGTGAATTTGAACGAAAGGGCATTTTTATTCCGTGTAAATGCTCTTTATTACATCAGCGATGCCAAAGTGGAAACATGTCAAGACTAATCTTTTCCTACTTGTCCAAAATAAAATTGTTGCAAAAATAAATGAATAAAAGAGCTATTTGAAAAATTGAAAGCTTGAAAGTTCATTTCGTCCTCTTCAAGTAGACTCTCAATTTTGACTAAAACCTTCACATCTTCTTCAGATAGGCGTGGGGTGTTCTCTATCTTTTGGATCTCATCTCTCAGTCCGGCGACTTCAAATTGAGCTCTTCTTAAGGCTTTCTTGGCTTTGATTAAGAACCATGGTTTTTTTCTCTCTCTGAGCACATAGATGTTCAAGTTGCTCTTTCAACTCTCTTCCTTGTTCCTAAGTTGTGTTATTTGTGATTCTAGGTCACATCAATCTTCTACACTCTTTACCTGCTCTTGTTCTCGCATCTCAAAGGTGAGCAAGTTTTGTTGGGTAGTTGAAAGAAGTCCTTCATAGGATTCTTGAGTCATCTTTCCATCAAGTGATGCCTTGATAGAGTTATATGTCTCTATATTCTCAAAGAATGTCTTGATTAGACCTTGCAAAGCCAAGATGTCCGTTTTGCTCCCCATCTCTTTAAGAAACCTTGTTGCATGTTTGTTTAGAGAGGACATGTGTTCTAAGGAAGTCTTTGAAATTTGCTGCTTAAGATTCCTCCATAACATGGATACATACTCTCGTTGACAGTTTGAGATAACTTCTTCCGAATGAAACTCAGATACAGTTGACGGCAATGGCCAAGTTGGGGGTTTTAAGGTCTTGCGTGGCTACTTTAGTAAAGTATTTTGAATGGACGGAGTCCTCCATGTCATGATGGTGTTTTCCATTTGAATCATAGCTTGACTGTTCACGACATCATTTCTCCCATCATAGAGCAAGGTTCTTGGTAAGATTGGCATTCGAAGAAGTATGAACAACATTGCTGAAAATATCAAATTTGCTAGGCCCGGTCACTAAAACCTCTATTTCTTCAAGAGTGTCGTCTGCAAGGTCCACTCGTTGCTCATGATCATCAAACTGAAAAGAGAGGATAAAAGAAAAAAATGAAATATGAGGACAAGTATAGGGTCAATATCAACATTACGAAAAAAAAGAGCATGAGGGCAAAAGGTGTTAAATGAAATAACAACATATTGAGCAAGTTGCTCCAATGGTATTGTTGAGCTTGGTATGCCTCGAATGAGTGGTTCTGCATCTATGATAGCCATGTCCAAGTCTCGTGCATTGTTTCCTTTATTGCCTTTCTTGGGTCGATTCCAAGGGCGATCACGGCCGGATGTACTTTCACTTGACTCCTTCTTGTCACAAGTGTTGTGGCATGATGAGTCTCCAATTGTCGCATTAACAACCTAGGGTGAGAAAATGACTAGTGGTGTTTTTCCACCATTTGCTGACTCAGCTACCACCGTTTTCGACAGTTGTTCCTCATTTGGTGCATTCACCTCTCTTTCCGTCAAGTTGTCCTTTGAATTTTGAGTAGGGATAGCCTCGGTATCTTTATGCGAACCTTTGTTAATCATCTCCCTTGCATTGTTGAGGGTCTTGATTGAAGTGTCTAAAGTATCTCTCTTTCTTGTCTCATAAGGCACAGAAGAATGGTTTTGAGAACTACTCATTTTGGTCGACTTGTGCTCATGTGCAGAATGAATAGCCACATCACTCTTAGACGTCAAATGTGTGCATGACTCGAAAGCTTTTTCTCTTCTTCAAATTAATCTTGATGGTGTGTTTAGGAACTTCATTCGATCTACTTGACCACCAATGATGATAATCTTTTGTAATAAAAAAGCTTCCTTTTTGAGTCGGTAGAGTTATCTTAGATTGTGTTGCCACACGAGTGGAGGATTCCCACAATTGCACTATGTCCACCAATGAATAAGGAGGGAGCTCCCGACTTTTCTTTCAAGTCGTAAGCAACATCCTGACAAAAGCCAAATTGGCGGCTAAACCTACAAGGATTATACGGCTCAATAATATGAACATTGTTCAAGCGAAGAGTCAAGTAACATGAACGAGTGCTAATAAAGTAGTCAATTCATGAAGATGATAAATCTCCATTGTCGACCAAGACACGATCCTTCTCTTGAGCTAAGCATAAGCTAGGAAGAATTGATGGGCTCATCTTTAGGAGGAGACTTCTCGCGTCGTCAGCAGTGAAGAATTTGTATATTTTCTCACCACCAAATTTAGTCATCAGGGCTCCATAATTAAATTTTCCATGAATATGGTAGGCGTCAAAATAGTGAGCTATCCATCCATACAAATAATGGATTGGAAAAATAGCAGTGGATTCCCACAACTTAGAAGAATGGACAACTTCGTTTAAGCCATTGTAGATGCTTGATAACACCGGTCCAGCAAGGGAAAATTTTTGTCCGCAAGCCATCAAACTCGCCACCATCTTTAAATATGTGAAACCCAGTATTTTACTAGCCTTGTTCTTTGATTTTTAACTGGTTTAAAATATTTTTCATATTATTTTTAGTCATAAAGTACTTCAACTAGATTCGTTTTTCAATTCGGCAAATTTTTCGATTTACGCGATTTCGGTATGCTCTTAAACGGGTCAAAAGTTGGACTAAGTGTAATTAGTGCATTGTGGTGTGTGAGTGTTGTAAGATGGCTGATTTATAATGTTATTTAGTAGCAAATTAAGAAAAAAATTAGTTTTTGGGTCAAATAGTCAACTTGGAGACTATTAGGTCAAATGGGTACTATTTGGGTCAACTTTGGAATTTGTTTTAAGTCTTCTTCTTGCTTGTTTCTTCCTCATTTTTTCCCTGCAGCAGCCGAACTTCTTCCTCTATTTTTCCCCCAAAAATTTTCTTGGATTTCAAGTAGAAATCACTTGGAAGGTAAGATTTTATGTATTTTAGCATTTATGGCTTATGGGCTTTATGATTTAAGCTTTAATTTCAAGTTTTGTAGGATTATTTATGGCTGAGAAAACCCTCTTTGCAGCCTTATAAGTTGTGATTTATGTATGTTATGGGTTGTTTTTAGTGTTTTGGAGGTTGGGAAGTGATTGGGGTTGATTTTTAACAACTTTCCATGGTTAAATTACAAATTTTAAGATTATGAGTTAGGGTTTTGTCTTCCATTTGTGACCTAGAGTGTTATGCTATGAATGCTTATGTCTATGCTCATAATGATGTTTTAAGAGTGTTTTAAGGTTAGTTTGGATAGGAATTGAGACTTGAAACCAAGTGGAATTGATTTCCCTTCATTTTGTAAGTAAGCGGAAGTTTGGCGCAACTAGGATAATTTGGATAATTGGTTATGTTTGAAGGATCTTTAATGATCTTTTGATGGTTTTAAGTGTTTCCTTGGTAGTGGGTTGGATAGGAAGCATGTTTGAATCATGCGTGTGGCTAATCGGTAAAAATTTCAGTTTGGTAGTAAAGAGGAGCCATTCCACCCATAGGTTGTTGCTCTAATGTTGTAATGGAGTTAATTGTAGTGGTTATGGGGTATGGATTGTTGTGGAATGCTATTGATATAGTCCCGGCTATTGCTCCGGTGAATCTTTCCGTTTATGGATTTTGTTGGTTGATTGATTATGTTGTTTTGAGTTGGGTTGTAACCAAGGTCCCATGAATACCTTGGAAATGGATTTTGTTGGTTGGTTGAATATGTTGTTTTGAGTTGGGTTGTAACCAAGGTCCCTTGAATACCTTGGAAGAAATTTAATTAGCAAGGAGGATATCCTACAAGCCTAGGGAGGGGCAAGTTTTTCGGTTTTTATGGTTACAACTAGATGTGTATAAGAGACTATTCATAGCAACTCAATATGAATTTCCAAGGTTATTCAAGACACCTGACTAATTATACTTGTCGAAGTTGATCAGAAATTGTGAAAAGGTCATTTTTGACGTAAGAGCTTTTGGTGTCGTTTTCTATCATTTGAGTCGTTTAGCGTTTCCCTAGTATGATCTTTAACTTCTACATCTCTTCTAAGAGTGTATTTTATCTGTTTTAGGTACCACTCCACCTACCGCCAACATATTCATATCACAAGAGTTTGCAAAGGAATCAATTGATTACATAAGAGATACCTTGACCCTGTCTCTTATACACATCTAAAATGTGTATAAATATGTTTGGATGGATTTTAAAATGTGTATGATGTTTGGAACTGCACTTTTACAATGTTTTGGAATTATTACATATGAAATCGGGACCAAGCTATTTTATGTTAATCAATTGATATGTTTGCAAACTCTTTTGATATGAAAGCATTTTATGACTGTTTTGGCTCATAGGTGACCTAGGTATATAATTTTGGATGTGTTTGGAAATGTTTGATTTGTGGAGAACCGGTTCTATAGTCATCCATGGGACGCCGTGGTGACTTCTGTGAATGTTATGAACTCTCTGATACGGGGTCTTGTGATGGGATAACTTGACCTCCCGGTCAGACTAGTAGGTGTGGTAGATTACTAGATCTGGCTAGTACTGAAAGTCATACCTTCGAGCCTAAAAGATACTCATGCTATTTAATTAAAATCCGGACTGAAACTGTACTTGGATTTGTTCGCTATGCTTTAGCATACTATGTTTTGAAATGATTGGATCTTTTTGGATATGTTTTGGACATGCCTGACGTTTTAATGGCATGATACATTTTAGAAATTACTTATGATTATAGTTTATTGACGTTTAAATGGCATGAGATATTTTAGAAACTGCTTCATGATTATGGTTTTCACAAATGTTATTATCTTTATGTTTTCTTTTTATCGAAATGCTTGGCCCCATTTGAAGAGCTTTTATGATATCCACTGAGCTAGTTATGCTCACCCCACGTGATTTATAATTTTTCGATTAGGTGCTCGTTTTGGACTCTTCATCTGCGTTAGCGCTTTGAGATTGTTTCCATTCTACATTCTTGGTAGGACTCTGCGGATAATCTTCCAAGCTTCTCTTTGTTTGGAGAGGGGTAGTATATTAGATAGGTTTTGTATTGATGAACTTTGTTTTTGTTGTAGCATCTTTTGTACTAAGAAGGAATTTTGTAATTCGTATTTTTGTGTAAAAATGAACTTATTCGGTTTTATAGTTAAGAAATCGTTTGATGGTTCTATTAAATTGCGGTTAAGTTTGTTGCTCTGTTCGTTTGTGCCTTGCGCTTTGGACCGGTGTGCCATTAGCGCGGCGTGTTACGGTCCCATTTTTGGGGCGTGACATTTAGTGGTATCAGAGCATAGGTTTGAATCCTAAGTCCAGTAATAGGTATTCGATGAGTCTTTCGAGGTTTAAATCGATGTACTCGGGCTTAGAATTATATAAGATTCTGTTTTGCTCGCGATATTACAGGATCTGTGGAATTCTTTGACCTGGAGTTATTGATTGACTTGTTTTGGGGGCGTTTTGAGAGGTCCTTGCTTATGTAATCTTTGTTGTACCTCTTTTGTTGATTCTTGAAGAGTTATTCTTTGCTCATGATTCTGCCTTTGACTCTTATCAGCTAGTATGCCGCCTAGGACGCGTTTTGGTTCTAGAGGTCGCGGTAGAGGCTCGGCACAGCAGGACCCTCAGCCTGGGGAGCGTCTGGCTGGTGGGGATCCACTGCAGGAGATTCCTGTAGTCGAGTCAGCTTCAGAGAGTGTTACTAGGCCTGCGGTCTACCCTAGGGACGAGGCAGGGCCGTCAGTACCTCCTCCTCCTCCGACTGGACCGCCAGTGGTTGATTATGGCGCCATTGCTGTCTCTTATACACATCTAGATGTGTATAAGAGCTGAGCGACCTCCCGTTGCTCCACCACCTCTAAGATACGTATCGACATGTCCATCCCGGTTTCAGACGCTCAAGAACTCTATAACAACATACGAGCAACCAACCGAATGGATCCACATTCCAGATGTACTATCAGAGACAGGGCGAAATAGAAAGATTACCGATTAGCCACACGCATGATTCAAACATGCATCCATCCAACTCCTGTCTCCTTTCTTGGTTGCTGAGGCGGCCAAGTGGTGGCAGACCGTTGAGGCTACGTTGCCCACACCGAGACAGCCTGTGACTTGGGAGATATTCCGGGAGCAGTTTCTAGCTCATTACTTTTCCCCGTCCATCAGAGCTCAGAAGATGGACGAGTTTTATCTGTTGGAGCAGCGAGATCTCTCCTCACGCCTCAGTATGCATTCCAGCTTCAGAGGCTTGGGGAGTATGTTCCCGCTGTCTGGCGTGACGAGCAGCAGCGTATGTATCATTTCCGGAAGGGTCTTAGAGCTGTCTCTTCGGAGAGAGCTGATAGTGGGTCGTCCCCAGACTTATGAGGAAATGTATAATCTAGCCATCCAGTTGGATTCGGATCGAGGCGTGAGGAGAGATCGAGATACCTTTCAGAGGGTCGAGCTCGCGCCAGACAGCCGAGACTAGCCGACCATTTCGGTCTCATCCTCGGTCTCGATCGCGTGGACACTGCCGGACAGGACTTTAGCACCTCCACTGGGAGTAGGAGTCGTGGTCGACAGGTGGTTTCCTAGGAGGGTCCGTCGACGAGTTCTTCTGTTTCTTCTTGATTGGGAGCCACCTCGAGATCTCGGTCGGTGGCGGTTCAGGCCGTCGATTTCATATGTAATAGCTGTCTCTTATACACTCTATACAAAGCTATTGGAGGACAGGAGCTAGCTAAAGTGAATGGCGATGCCCCACAATCAAATAAAGCATAAGCAGGTAAGGTCGCACCAAATCGAGGACAGACTAGTAACCTGCAGGGTGGTCCGCCTGAGGACAAGAGACGGAGGACTCAGGCTGTCTCTGCATGCGTTGAGTCAGCAGCAGGCCGATCGACCGATTCAGTAGTTGCAGGCACGATCTTAGTGAATTCCATACCTGCTTATGCTTTATTTGATTGTGGGGCATCCCATTCATTTGTAGCTAGATGTTTTCTTAGATGTCTGTCCGATAAACCTAGATGGTTAGAGGATCCTTATAGAGTGGGGACCGGATGGGAAGGTTATACTAGTCTAAACATTATTTTGGAAGGTTGTCGGTTGCCCCACAATCAAATAAAGCATAAGCAGACCTGGAATTCACTAAGATGACCGCCTGCAATTTGATTTTGGGTATGGATTGGTTGGCGGCTAATGGTGCGATGATTGATTGTAAAGAGAGGTATGTGATGTTTCAGATGCCTGGTTTAGATACGGTGATTTTTCGTGGGAATGAAAAGAAGCCCAAGAGTAGGATTCCGATTATATCAGTGAAGGCGTTTAAAGCCTTTCATAGGGGTTGTGAGAGCTATTTGGCTTATGTGATAGACTCTGATAAAGTAGAGCCAGGCATTGAGGATATCCTAATGGTTAGAGAGTTTCCGGACGTGTTTCCCAAGGAGCTGCCAGGTTTACCTCCGTCGCGGGTTGTCGATTTTGAGATTTGCTTAGAGCCAGGGGTGGCACAAATTTCAAAGGCCCCCTACCGTATGGCACCTGCGGAGTTAAAGGAGTTGAAGGAGCAGCTTCAAGAACTCTATTGGACAAGAAATCTATTCGTATAAGTGTTTCACCTTGGGGAGCACCGGTCTTATTTGTTAAGAAGAAAGATGGTAGTTTGAGACTTTGCATATGACTACCGTGAGTTTAATAGGGTAACTGTGAAGAATAAATACCCTTTGCCACGGATTGATGACTTGTTTGATCAGCTTAAGGGTGCGAGGTGATTCTCTAAGATTGATTTGCGGTCCGGATATTATCAATTGAGGGTAAAGGAAGAAGATGTACCTAAGACAGCTTTTCAGACTCGCTATGGCCACTACGAGTTCTTGGTTATGCCTTTTGGTTTAACTAACGCCCCTGCAGCCTTTATGGAGTTAATGAATAGGGTGTTCAAGGACTATCTTGATGTATGTGTAGTGGTCTTCATCGATGATATCCTGGTTTATTCTCCGAGCGAGGAGGCTCATGCTGAGCATTTGCGAGCAGTTTTGAACTTGTTGAGGAAAGAGCAGTTGTATGGTAAGCTTAGCAAATACGAGTCAATTTGGCTTCGGAGTGTTGCATTTTTGGGTCATGATGTCAGAGGAACTTATTTCTGTAGATCCCAAGAAGATTGAGGCCATTGTTGATTGGCCTAGACCTACCACAGTGACTGAGGTGCGGAGTTTTCTGGGCTTAGCTGGTTATTATAGGAAATTTGTGGAGGATTACTCATCGAATTGTATAAGAGACACGCGGCTTACCCAGAAGAGAACCATTCTTGAATGGTCAGATAAGTGTGAGGCAAGCTTTCATCACATATTAAGCATAGGTATAAGAGACACTATCTGAGCAGACTTTGGCAGCATTGGTTGTTCAATCTACACTGGTGGATCGCCTTAAGATGGCCCAGTTAGATGATCCTGAGCTACGTAAAGTAATGTTGAAAGTCTAATGGTGAGACCTCCAGTTTCAGGTTAAGCTGATGGTAGCTTGTGACGAGACAAACGTTTATGTGTGCCGAACGACTCCGAATTGAAAAGAGAACTGATGAAAGAAGCTCACTCTTCGCGCTTATCTATTCATCCTGGGGGTACGAAGATGTATAGGGACTTGAAAATGAGATTTTGGTCACCATCATGGCTTGGAATGAAAAGAGAGATAGCTGAGTTCGTGGCGAGATGTTTGGTGTGTCAGCAGGTTAAGGCTGAACACCAAAGGCCCAGCGGTTTACTACGATCATTGGAGATACCGGAGTGGAAATGGGAGCATATTACTATAGATTTTGTACATGGGTTACCACGGACTAGGCGAGGTAATGACAGTATATGGGTGATTGTTGACCGCCTAACAAAGTCCGCCCATTTCTTACCGATGAAGGTGACCGCTACTTTGGAGTCATTAGTGAAGTTATATGATCAAGAGATTGTCCGTTTGCACGGTGTGCCTAAGAGCATTATTTCTGATCGCGATCCCAGGTTTGTATCCAGGTTCTGGACAACCTACCAGAGAGCTTGTGGCACAACTTTAAGTCTTAGTACTGCTTATCATCCTCAGACTGATGGCCAATCTGAGCGTACTATTCAGACATTGGAGGATATGTTGAGAGCTTGTGCCATAGACTTCCAGGGAAGCTGGGATGAGCATGTGATGCTTATGGAATTCTCGTATAATAATAGCTATCACAGCAGCATCGGTATGGCACCATTTGAGGCTTTGTACGGTCGTAAGTGTAGATCACCTTTACATTGGGATGAAGTTGGTGAGAGATCCTTGGAGGGCCCAGATTTGATTCAGGCAATGATTGATAAGATTGCTATTGTTCGCCAGAATTTGAAAGCGGCTCAAGATCGTCAAAAGAGCTGGGCAGTCGCAAGAGACAGCCAACCAGTTTGCGGTTGGGGATAAAGTGTTTGTGAAAGTATCGCCGACTAAAGGGGTAGCTGTTGGTTTATGTACTAAAGGCAACAGTGTTGGAATTAGAAATTATACTTATTGCCAACGTTAAATGAACCTAAAGGGTCACACACTAAGAGTAAGCATTGGGTTAAGTTAATTGTTGACTAAGTTCGTTGAATAAGAATTTGTGTCTAGATTCAATGAACGAGAATTATTTACTAATTACATTGGATTTACTGGATTGTCCAGTTAAATAGTAATTATAATAATTCGTAAGGAACTATATCTGGTTACTATCATACGCGTTTATATACCTAATACGTGTGATAGATGAATTCTAATCAAAGAAGAGTTCTTTGAATTTAGGTTAACCGCTATATATAGAATATGATTCTTTAGGGTTCGAGTGTCTGACATGCGACTCATTAGTAACACACAGTCGGACGAAAAACCCTACGAAATAGTTCCGAAACACTGCTCTAGCAAGCAACACCCTAAAATCGGAAAAGCTACTCGTGTGGATACCTGTAGAGGGCGTTCGTTCAATCCAGAGCAGCGCCTAAGGTCTGACGTGTTCTACGAATAGTTCGTGGTTGCCGTGGTGTCCAAATAGTGACCGTGGTGTTCAGATCGTGGAAAGGTTCGATCGCAACCGGGTTTTGCTATCGAGCATCAAAGGTATATATATCTAAACCCTAGACGATTTAATCGGAACGCATGGATCCTCTTATAATATTCATCTTTTTTGTGAGGAAAAAGTTTTTCTATTCCTCTTTGGAGTTCATCACCTGTCTCTTATACACATCTAGATGTGTATAAGAGACAGACATACACGATTATCATATATGTAATATGGTCGACAGAACTAATTTCATATCCACAACGGTTTAATTGTTCAACAACAGAATCTATCAATGTATGCTAGTTGAAAATCTGTTTGATATCTTGATCTCAATACATACATATGATGTATGCAAAGATTCTATTCGATAGAAACCTGTTCTGTTCGATGATTCTATTTGATAGATTCTGTTGTTGAACTATATGTATATGTGATATGTGTATGTTCTGTCGAATGATTTACATATATGATATGTGTATGTTCTGTTCGATGAATTTAATTCGCATCATGAAAAATTATGACAGCACACTGCTAAATGAGTTACGATTACTCTTTAGCGTCGGGCGCCGCCCTCGACCCTGGCTCGCCCTGGACCCGAGGCGCTGCCTGGACCCCGCCCGCTAACCGGCTAAGCGGGACCGCCGTACTTTCTGTCGTAGTGCGCTTAAAATCGTTTTGGTAATAACGTCGGATAAATAATAGTATGTTTTCTGTTTTATGATGTGTTCATATGCATGGTGCATAGCATGGCCCTTTTGACCTACTAGAATAGTAATTCATTTCTATTTTGGGGTGTAATTATATAAATACGGCCTGCGTGTCGTTTTTCTTTTTGTAATTTTAAAGTTTTGTATTATTGTATTACAAAGCTTGTAAAGAAGGCAAGAGGAGCAACTTGGCGTCAATCAACAACAAGGTGTATTCCATGAAGATGGAAGAAATTTTGAAGTTGTAATTTGACCCTAGGATTGACCTTGATCTTCATATTGGCTTATGAAGATCACCATAGTTTAAGGGCCATGCTATGACACGTTTATCTTACTGTTATTTGTATATGTTTATGTGATGTTAAATGTTAAATATATGTGGTGCATGAAAACATATGATCAATTAACAAGTTCACATAACATGTTAAGCCCTCAATTAATCAGCTTAAACACCTTCCAAAGACTTTGATCACGATGTGCGTTTTTGCTAAAGTAAAAGTACATTAGTTATTTTAGTCGTATCTGTCTCTTATGGTGCTACTTAGATGTGTAAAGAGGCAGCAGGTAAGCATCTCTGTCTGTTATGCTCACAATATTAATGCTTTGGGCCCATAGGCATAAGATGAGATTAAACATGCCGGTACATGTGATGTATTGATCTCATAATTGTTTTAAGAGTTACATATGATGTAATTGGTAAAGAGTTACCTACCTAAATAACTTAATTTTAATTGTCATGCCAAAGCTGAGTTAAAGTTAAGTGAAATATGGATCTTAACCCACTAAATACAAACTGTTGTGTATTCATTTATGAGGGTAATTGATTTAGTGGGAGTTTTATATTAATATCGAAATATTGTACTTTGCATAATTGTTGTAGATCGATGGCCGCTAATAACACTTCAACACTATCTTTGCGATCTATCCTTGAGAAGGACAAGCTGAACATACCAACTTCCTTAGTGACTGGTTCAGACATTTGAGAATTGTTCTCAAACAAGAAAGGAAGCTGTCCTTCTGGACAATCCTATCCCTGAACAGCCTTGAGCCAATGCTCCATCTCAGAGAGAGATGCTTACAGGTGCTTTCAAGAATCCTCTTTTAGAATCTTGCATACTATGCTTGCTACCATGAGCCCAGACCTTCAGAAGGACTTGGAGCACTTGGAAGCTTTCTGGTCAATCATCTCAAGGAAATGTTCCAACAGCAAGCACGGCAGGAAAGGTTTGATACGACCAAAGCTTTACATTCCTGCAAAATGGCTGAAGGAGCGCCTGTTAGTCCTCATGTCTTGAAGATGAAGGGTCACATAGATCATCTTGAAAGACTTGGATTTCCCATAAGTCAAGAGCTGGCAATGGATTTGATCCTGAATTCTCTTCCTGAGAGTTATAGCCAGTTTGTTATGAACTTCAACATGAACAACATGGAGAAATCTGTTTATATACGCATTCGATGTTAAAACTGGCCATCCATAATATCAAAAATTGCCTGGCCAAGTTTTAATGGTTCATAAAGGTAAGGGGATAAAACGAAAGGAAGGTCAAATAAGGCTTATAAGAAAAGCCCTATACACAAAACAAGCCCAAGAACCGAACAAGCCTAAGCCTCCAAAGGAAGGAGTTTGTCACTTTTGCAATGAGCCCGGTCATTGGAAAAGCAATTGCAAACTCTATTTGGAAGATCTAAAGAAGAAGAAGAGTAGTGAGACTACTACTTGGTATTTATGTTATACACGTTAATCTTACTACTTCTATTTCCTCGTCATGGGTATTAGATACTGGATGTGGAGCTCACATTTGTGTTAATGTGAAGGATCTGAAAATTTTAAAAATAACAAGAAAGGTGGACATAATTATAAGAGACAGCTGGGAAAACTGTCTCTTATACACTGTCCTATAAATCACAGCAAAAGGAGTTCACATGTACCTCCCGGCTGATTTTAACTTTGAATAATTGTTATTATGTACCGCTTTTAAGAGACAGGATCAGCAATGTTGTCATCAGTTGGTACTTTGCATATTTTTCTTTATTAAGAATAAAAATTCTCATATTCACCGTGAAGACGTGTTTTATGGAAATGCTGATTTGCATAATGGTCTTTACGTTCTAAACATTGAAAAGCCCAATCCAGAGATTGTTTATAACATAAATACAAAGAAACCTAGATTGGATGATTCAAATCAAACTTTCTTATGGCATTGTCGCCTTTGTCACATAAATGAGAAGCGCATATCAAAACTCCATAAAGATGGGCTTTTGAATCAATTTGATCTTAAATCTTATGATATCTAGAATCTTGTTTGTTGGGAAAGATGACTAAAGCTCCTTTTACTGGACACGGTGAACGAGCCAATGATTTATTGGGCCTAATACATACGATGTATGTGGTCCATTAAATATGTTGCAGAGGAGGTTACCAAGATTCATTACCAGGGGCAGAGCCCAGGGCGGGGTCGAGGGGCTGTCTCTTATACAGAGCAGCCTTATCAATGGCATTTGAGCATAATTTCTGCATTCCAATACTGTTGCCTTTAGTACATTATGCTTTACAAACACTGCATTCACATTGAATCGTGTTCCAACTAAAACGTAGAAAAGACACCATATGAGATGTGGACTGGTACAAAAGCCTTGTTCTGTCTCTTCTACAGATCTGGGGATGTGCTTATGAGACACGACACATCTCAGATAAGTTAGCTCCCAAGTCTAAGTATAAGAGACATCCAGTGGGGTACAGAGGCGAAACTAAAGATTACTACTTCTACAATCCCTCTGTCCAGTAAATCTTAGTCAACAATTAACTTACCCCAATGCTTAGAGTTTCTTTCCAAAAGAACTAGTGGGAGTAGAGTACATCTTGAAGAATTTCAAGATCCACAAGACAACACTCTCTCTCTGTGCAATCTCATCAAGAATCACAATTAGTTGTTGGTTCGAATGAGACAACACAATTGGAACATGGGAATGACTCACAATCAGTTGTTGAGCTTCCACATGAAACACAAGGACTCCGTAGACACCACTAGAAGACAATTAGCCAGGATAAGAGACAGATCCACGTATTCATCCAATGTAACTCATTATATAGATCCATGAGCCCACTAGCTACCAAGATGCTATGACTAGTCCAGACTCTGAGGAATGGCAAAGTGCCATGAAATCTGAGATGCAATCCATGTTTGACAATCAAGTTTGGACTTTGATTGATCCACCGGATGGTATAAAAACTATTGGGTGTAAATGGGTTTTCAAGAAGAAAACTGACATGGATGGCAATCTACATACCTTCAAAGCACGATTGGTTGCAAAAGGTTTCAAACAAACTCATGGTATAGACTATGTTGAAACCTTTTCATGGGCCATGCTTAAATACATCTTGGAGCCTCTCTTAGAATGCACCTGTCTATGATATATGAGATATGGCAAATGGATGTCAAAACAGCGTTTCTTATATGAGAAAGCTGTTTTGAGGATCCATATAATTCATCCACGTATTAGGTATATTCACGCGTAGCATACGAAAAGGTATGTAAGCTTCAAAGATCCATTTATGGATTAAAGCAAGCCTCTCGGAGTTGGAATCTTCGTTTTGACGAAGCAGTCAAAGAGTTTGGATTCATCAAAAATGAAGATGAACCTTGTGTTTACAAGAATATTAATGCAAATGCAGTTGTGTTTCTGGTTTTGTATGTTGATGACATACTGCTCATTGGAAATGACATTCCTACCTTGCAGACTCAGATATTCACTCTTTGACTAGATCGTCAAAACGAAGATTCCAGTCTTGCGAAGCAGCTTATATCCTTGGTATCAAGATCTATAGAGATAGATCTCAAAAGCTCATTGTCCTATAGTCAAAGTACTTATATAGATAAAGTACTAAAGCTCCACATTAGTATGCAAGATTCTCTTATAGAGGATTCTTGCCAATAGACAGTAGCTCATGTCTTGGAAAGGCTCGGTGTCTGCGACACAAGATGAGCGGCTTCTTCTTAGTAAGCCTCCATTTGCATCTGTCTCTTAGGATCCATCATGTATGCGATGTTATGTACTGACCGGATGTCTCATATGCTTTGAGCACTTCTTTTCAGATCCTTCACATTAACACAAATGCTGTCTCTTATACACATCTAGATGTGTATAAGAGACAGCTTTGCATATTTTGACGTCTCCTCTCTCAATGATCTCACGAATGAGATGATAACGTCTTGGAAGAGTTCAAAGCAAGCGACCATAGCAGATTCTACAACGGAGAATATATAGCAATCGATGCGGCTAAGGAAGCAATTTGGATTAGGAAATTTGTCACTGAATTAGGTGTTGTTCCTAGCATCACTAATCCAGTTGATATCTATTGTGATAATAATGGGGCTATTGCACAAGCCAAAGAGCCTAGATCGCATCAACGATCCAAACACATCCAAAGACGTTATCATCTCATTCGTGAGATCATTGAGAGAGGAGACGTCAAAATATGCAAAGTACCAACTGATGACAACATTGCTGATCCATTAACTAAACCACTACCACAACCAAAACATGATCGCCATGTTCGGTCAATAGGTCTTAGACATATGTATGATTGGACCTAATTGTTTAATTGGGAGACTTTTAATGGATAATTTTTAAAACGAATATTGTCATCATGATATTTATAAAGAGATTTATTATTGCATGTTTTAATATTAGAATCCATGAATAATTTATTATTCTAAATGTCCCTAGTTATTCAATATAGTGGGAACTGTGTTGATTTAAGACTAGTATGATTTTGATTGATAATCATATGATGATTATGGATATATGGATATAATAAAAATCATGGGTATTTGTTGGCGAACAAAGTACTGGATTGACCCGTTATGAGAATACAACATGGTTTTATGTCATTGGTAATTCTCATTATGAACATGTTGTTCATCCTTAGACTGAGATCACCATAGTTTCCTACATAAGAACTTATGTGTTTTGACACAATCAAACGTTGTCTTTAACCGGATGATTATAAAGATTGTGATTGAACATGTAGAAATTATGCGGAGGAAAATGAGTGATTAAGATGGAATTTGTCCCTCTTATTATGAGAGAGATGTCTTTGGGCCCTCGATTAGTAGGAATGTAAAATGCATGGCCGTGCTCAAATGGATTGATAAGGTGATCAAATTCATTTATTTTATCATTCTACTTCGAGATCGAGAAATCAAATAGTACATCAGTGGACACAAATAGAGATGACATTGTCCATGCTCTATGTCCAACTAAGACATCGTGAGACAAAAGGATTATGACATGGGTTATTTGATCAGGTTATGTCAGATCAATGATCTTCATTTAACTTGGGTGGTCATGATGCCTTGCTAGAGGCCAATCTTGATCTATGAGTATAATCTGTTAATGATAAATTAAAGGTGTTTAATTTATTCAATTCCAAAACTTCCTGGCTAATTGTCTTTAGTCCAAGTGGGAGTATTGTTGGTTTATGTACTAAAGGCAACAGTGTTGGAATTAGAAATTATACTTATTGCCAACGTTAAATGAACCTAAAGGGTCACACACTAAGAGTAAGCATTGGGTTAAGTTAATTGTTGACTAAGTTCGTTGAATAAGAATTTGTGTCTAGATTCAATGAACGAGAATTATTTACTAATTACATTGGATTTACTTGTCTTGTCCAGTTAAATAGTAATTATAATAATTCGTAAGGAACTATATCTGGTTGACTAACTATCATACGCGTTTATATACCTAATACGTGTGATAGAAGAATTCTAATCAAAGAAGAGTTCTTTGAATTTAGGTTAACCGCTATATATAGAATATGATTCTTTAGGGTTCGAGTGTCTGACATGCGACTCATTAGTAACACACAGTCGGACGAAAAACCCTACGAAATAGTTCCGAAACACTGCTCTAGCAAGCAACACCCTAAAATCGGAAAAGCTACTCGTGTGGATACCTGTAGAGGGCGTTCGTTCAATCCAGAGCAGCGCCTAAGGTCTGACGTGTTCAACGAATAGTTCGTGGTTGCCGTGGTGTCCAAATAGTGACCGTGGTGTTCAGATCGTGGAAAGGTTCAGATCGCAACCAGGGTTTTGCTATCGAGCATCAAAGATATATATATCTAAACCCTAGACGATTTAATCGGAACGCATGGATCCTCTTATAGGGATTTCCGGTGTTTTTCCGCTGCGTTATTTTTATATTATGGCTAGGAAATCCCAACAGTTATGTAGCTAGGTTTGGGAAAGGTGGAAAGTTGAGTCCACGCTATATAGGCCCCTATGAGGTGTTGAACAAGGTTGGTGATTTGGCATATCAATTGGCTTTGCCTCCGGAGTTGTCTAGAGTTCATAATACCTTCCATGTCTCTCAGTTGAGGAGGTATATCCCTGATCCCTCTCATGTGTTGAGCCATGAACCTTTAGTAGATCGGGAGGACACGACATACGAGGAGGTTCCGGAGAGGATCTTGGATCGACTACGTGAAGGTTTTATGGTCTAATCATTCTGAACGAGAAGCTACCTGGGAGCTTGAGAGCCTCGTGAAATCGAAGTATCCAGCTTTGTTTGCTTCGTGATTTCGTAAGTTTCGAGGCCGAAACTTTATTTAAGGGGGGTAGAATGTGAAACCCAGTATTTTAATAGCCTTGTTCTTTGATTTTAATTGGTTTAAAATGTTTTTCATATTATTTTTAATCATAAAGTACTTCAACTTATTCGTTTTTCAATTCGGCAATGAAAGCTGTAAATCATAAAGTTGGACTAAGTGTAATTAGTGCATTGTGGTGTGTGAGTATTGTAAGATGGCTGATTTATAATGTTAATTTAGTAGCAAAAAATTAGTTTTTGGGTTAAATAGTCAACTTGGAGACTATTTGGTCAATGGGTACTATTTGAGTCAACTTTGGAAGTTTTTTTAAGTCTTCTTCTTGTTGTTTCTTCCTCATTTTTTTCCCTGCAGCAGCCGAACTTCTTCCTCTATTTTTCCCCAAAAAAATTTTCTTGGATTTCAAGTAGAAATCACTTGGAAGGTAAGATTTTATGTATTTTAGCATTTATAGCTTATGGGCTTTATGATCCAAGCTTTAATTTCAAGTTTTGTAGGATTCTTAGGGCTGAAAATAAACCCTCTTTGCAGCCTTATATGTGTTGATTTATGTATGTTATGGGTTGTTTTTAGTGTTTTGGAGGTTGGGAAGTGATTGGAGTTGATTTTTAAAATCAACAACTTTCCATGGTTAGATTATAAATTTTAAGATTATGAGTTAGGGTTTTGTCTTCCATAAGTGCCCTAGAATGTTATGCTATGAATGCTTATGTCTATGCACATAATGATGTTTTAAGAGTGTTTTAAGGTTAGTTTGGATAGGAATTGAGACTTGAAACCAAGTGGAATTGATTTCCCTTCATTTTGTAAGTAAGCGGAAGTTTGGCGCAACTAGGATAATTTGGATAATTGGTTATGTTTAAAGGGTCTTTAATGATCTTTTGATGGTTTTAGGTGTTTTCCATTGTTGTGGAATGCTATTGATATAGTCCCGGCTATTGCTCCGGTGAATCTTTCCGTTTATGAATTTTGTTGTTTTGAGTTGGGTTGTAACCAAGGTCCCTTGAATACCTTGGAAATGGATTTTGTTGGTTGGTTGAATATGTTGTTTTGAGTTGGGTTGTAACCAAGGTCCCTTGAATACCTTGGAATTGGATTTTATTGGCAGGGAGGATAGTCTAGATGTGTATAAGAGACAGCCAAAAGCTCGGTGGTTTGATCGGCTACTCTTTTAATGCATTATCTCCTAATCTCTTGTACATAAGAATTTGAGGGATTAACTAAGCATAATAAGAAGTTTTCATTGTCGAAGTTGGTCAGAAATTGTGAAAACCTTCATTTTTGACCAAAGAGCTTTTGGTGTCGTTTTCTATCGTTTCGCGTCGTTTTCGTTTCCCTAGTCATTCTTTAACTTCTACATCTCTTCTAAGAGTCCTCTTTTATCTGTTTTAGGTACCATGCCACCTACCGCCAGCGATCGCGTTCTGTGATCATTTGTGCAGTTTTTGCTTTGATAGGTGGGTAACATAGACCCTCTTCCACTTGTATTTTGTTGACCGACTTTCAAATATGTTTGGATGGATTTTAAAATGTGTATGATGTTTGGAACTGCACTTTTACAATGTTTTGGAATTATTACATATGAAATCGGGACCAAGCTATTTTATGTTAATCAATTGATATGTCATCCTTGCAAACTCTTTTGATATGAAAGCATTTTATGACTGTTTTGGCTCATAGGTGACCTAGGTATATAATTTTGGATGTGTTTGGAAATGTTTGATTTGTGGAGAACCGGTTCTATAGTCATCCATGGGACGCCGTGGTGACTTCTGTGAATGTTATGAACTCTCTGATACGGGTCTTGTGATGGGATAACTTGACCTCCCGGTCGACTAGTAGGTGTGGTAGATTACTAGATCGGCTAGTCTTGAAAGTCATACCTTCGAGCCTAAAAGATACTCATGCTATTTTATTATATTCGGATTGAAACGTACTTGGATTTGTTCGCTATGCTTTAGCATACTATGTTTTGAAATGATTGGATCTTTTTGGATATTTTTGGACATGCTGACGTTTTAATGGCATTATACATTTTAGAAATTACTTATGATTATAGTTTATTGACGTTTAAATGGCATGAGATATTTTAGAAACTGCTTCATGATTATGGTTTTCACAAATGTTATTATGTCTTTATGTTTTCTTTTTATCGAAATGCTTGGCCCCATTTGAAGAGCTTTTATGATAAGAGACAGGCACTGTCTCTTATACACATCTAGATGTGTATAAGAGACAGCACTTACACCTTGAAAAATTCATCTGCGTTAGCGCTTTGAGATTGTTTCCATTCTACATTACTAGGACTCTGCGGATAATCTTCCAAGCTTCTCTTTTGTTTGGAGAGGGGTAGTATATTAGATAGGTTTTGTATTGATGAACTTTGTTTTTGTTGTAGCATCTTTTGTACTAAGAAGGAATTTTGTAATTCGTATTTTTGTGTAAAAATGAACTTATTCGGTTTTATAGTTAAGAAATCGTTTGATGGTTCTATTAAATTGCGGTTAAGTTTGTTGCTCTGTTCGTTTGTGCCTTGCGTTTTGGACCGGTGTGCCATTAGCGCGGCGTGTTACGGTCCCATTTTTGGGGCGTGACAAATACAATGCTTATAACAATATAATAATAATAATAATAATAATAATAATAATAATAATAATCCAGAAACATTACTCATAAATACAATTAAGTGTGCGGTAAGATATTAAAGGAGTAATGAAAAATATCCTCAAACTATTTTAATGAGTCATGTTACCTTGGAGCACGCAGGCTCACTTATTGGAAATTCAAACTAAATGAATTATTTACTCATCTCTAATCTCTATCTTAATCTCTTTCCTTGTTCTTGTTCGTCGAATCACCATTCTCTACTATAATATATTCCACTTCACTATTTGCGTAAAAACATTAAAAATAGAGGAATACGCGATAAATCACCCAACAAGTAGCAATACCTTCTGTTGGACCATGCAGTTACAATACATATAATTTTTTTATCAATCATGCCATAAATCATTTACATTTTTAGTTTTTATAATAACATTTCACTTTCACAAAGCACATACATACAAACAGTGATATTCTTGTCATAGTTAGATTTGACGATTCACATGAGTTTTAGTGCCCGACACAGTTGATTGCGATACATATAGTGAACAACCCATATAACACACAACACATTGACTCATATATATCAACTATATTTCTTTCTTAGTTCTGAGTACTCAGCCTAGTGCGAATCCCCACTAGGCAGGATGCCAAGGGGTCGAACTAAACCATTCGACACAATTAGACCATCGTCTGACCACTAACTACATGCAACCAAAAAATGCCACTTATACTTTTGCATAATATAAAAATCATAAATTACCCAACACTGTCCTTGTTTATATTATAATATAACTTTCAAAATAAATTTTCAAAAACATTTAATGATAACTTAGAGTATTACCAAACAAGTAAATACGCATAACTTCAAATCAATTTTCAAAAACCAGAAGGTAAGAACCACAATCCTCGTATGTTGAGAAGTCAACTATCCTCAACTCGTACCTCTTCGTATGCTCCTATTAATAATTAACAAAATCCTGAAGCTTAAAATTCCATACTCCAAATTAACTAATTTTATCCTTCGAAATGAACCCATCTTATTCCAACCTATAACTCATTCATTCTTAATCTTAGAAACGTGCTTTAGGTCTTAACCTAAGTTACAATAGTCTAACACTAAGCATCCATAAGCATAAAAATATTATTCCTAACTTCATTAGGACTTTCTTGAAACTTCAGGGTCCTCAAAAAAATTTTGAAAACTTTCTTTAGAATTTTATAAAAGTTTTAGGGTCATAAAATAATTTAAGAAAAATTGGAGGGCATATGGTAACTTTAGAAAAGTTTTAGGGGTCATACAAAATTTTTTACAAACTTCTTTGGACTCAAAAGTAATTTTAAAACTTTTTGGATTGAATTGGTTCTTCACAGAATCATATGGGTCTTCACAGAATCATATGGGTCAAATTGAAACTTTAAAAATATGCTTGGACCTAGTCAATATCTAGATTTTAAAAACTTTTGGGTTAAATACTAATTTAATAACAAAACCAGAGTACCTGTTTTACAAAAACACAAAAAAGAAATCATCATCATCTGGTCAAGTCTGGATTGGCACACCACTACGAGTCCAAGACCGACCCATGTGATTGCTAAATAGAGCTTGTCAAGCTTTGTGATTTAACGTTTTCCCTGATTAAGTCTTTCTTATTTTTTAATCTAAATAATAAATTATAAAAACATAAATCATAAATAAATAATAAAAAATCAAAATTAAAAAAAAATTAATGTAATATTACAAATAAAACACTTACTTGCTTGGATGCCTAAAACCTTTGAGAAATCTACCACTCTTCTCTCAAAACCGTAAAGTGAATTATGGTATTCTAAGGGGGTATTTAAAGGAGTAGTACAAGTTCCTGATAAGTTTAAAATCATATACTTCAGATAGGAATAATACACTTAGGACCTATCACATGTACAGTTCCAAGGATGAATAAAATTCTATCTAGTAGCATACCTATCCAAACATATAGTTATCTAATTATTATTACTTTTTCCCTAAAAGACAGGTCTTCACATGCATACAATTGAGACTCATCCTCTATAGATGGTATTTACTGCTCTTACAGCTCTGTCAAAATCTTCAGGCGTTCTTAGCTTATCACTTCAGCCAATATGACTACCATATGAGCATATAGCAAACCTCTTTTTTGATACTCAATCAAATAAGCATAAGCTAGTACTTTTCCAAGAACATTTTTTTGTATTATATCATCCTTGAATTCATTAAACTTTGGATGGAAGATACGTGATAAAAGATCCGGTCGATCTTGAGAAAATTGGTCTAGGAGTGATTCATCTATTATTTCACGCCAATTTGGATTACATATCATGGTCAGCATTAAATCTGGTTTTCTAAATTTTTGGACTAATGCCAAAGTATTTTGATAGCATTGGTATATATCTCGGGGGCTCCCAACAAATGTAGAGGGCAAAATAGTCTTGCAACCGATATTTCCTTATGGTAGAGAATAAATTGAGTTTTGAGAAAAGATTAATATTTTCGAATACATTGTAGTAATTATTTAATGAGCAAACATGCATCATTTTCACCACCTTGAACCATTGCATCTTGCAATCTGTGACATAGTTTTGATCTGATAGCATCTTATTTTGCACGTAGCCATCGTAGTTTGTTAGCCTCAATTTTGACATAATTGTCCATTGTATATTGTTATAGAAGTCGTGTAACTCTATGTAAAATAGATGTTTCGTGAGGTCGAATCTGTGTATATTTTTTGAATTAGTGTTAGTTTGAATAAATTTTTAATTGTAGAATGAGAAAAATAAGATATACGTGTACCTACAATAGGTAGGCATAGAATTTATGACATGTTAATTTTGTTCCATTCATATCCGTAAATTCTAAATGGGAAAAGAAAAGAGTATTACAGAGCATCATAATATCTAATAATATTAGGGACATTAAAAAATTGTCCACTATTTGCTTGAACTATTGTGTCCCTATTATTGATTTGACCAATATCTTTACCACCAACAACAATTGCTGCTACTTCAGACACCGTGGGCATAGTATATTGGTGATGATTGGGTAGGTGTTGCTTGAACATATAATAAACTTAGAATTTGGTAAATCTTGACATTGACCCAATTGTCTAAGAATCTTAACAAATGGATTATATTTGTCAAGAATTCTTTTTTATTTTTTCTACCAAATCCCTGTGCAAGTCTGGATTCCCATAAATTCTATTGTTAATTTCATACTCAGGATCCCATATAAAATTTTGAAGATATCCACTTCTTGTATTTGTGGATGGTGGTAGATTCCCAATTTTGTGATATTTGGAACCTTGAGCTCCGAACGAATATACTCCTCCACCTCTATTTATATTTTCATCGAGATGTATATCCATGGCTGTGATTGAACAAATGTGATTCAAGGATCTTAATTATTGTCGAAATTACCTTCCTTCAGGTGTTTGAGATGTAAAAAATACTAATAATTCAAGGGGACATCATATAGATGGTATGACAATCTTTCCACTTGAACAACACAGTTTAGATGTTTCCCCAGGAAACATTTTGGCTTCACAATAGGGTCACATTTGCACTGGTATCGATCAATAGCAATTGAAATCTTAGATTACTAAATAGTTCATAGTAATCTCGTGCTATGTTGTATGTGCTCCTTCAACCCACTCCACTTTGAGAATTAGTGATTGCTGGATTAACATGTACCAACGATACAATTGTTTCATGTGAATATGTTATTAAGCTTTTATTGATGGGTATCGATACCTTTTATTTAATCTGTTTTTAAACCTGTATTTATAATTTGAAATTTATTTTCTGAATAAAGTATGGAATTCATGGTTGAATGCATATTATTAAATTGTTCATCCGGTTCATGGTCACAATTTGTTCGTGGAATTTTGCAAAAATGTTTTCCGTTGTAAAATGTGTGAAATAATAAACAGGTAGTAGAAGAATTTGTAATTTGTATACTTTCTAATGAAAGAAGGAGAACTACCAGTCACAATATCTAATTGAATAAATGGTTAAATCATGATTGAATGTAACATGTTGAATTAATGTGTAACTGCATAATGTTTTCATTATTTGTATCAATAATCTTTTAGAATTATGTTATTTTTTGTAAATTATAGGGCGAATTAATTAGGCCATATAAGACCAATTAATTTTAATGCACGAAAGAAGATAACATGTTTTTAGACGTATAAATGGAATCGAAGGAGTTTAAACATTCAATAATTCAAAATCCATGGAGAGTTAAAGCATATAATTGTCAAAAAGAAGGCATACCTTCTATTCTTTCTGCATGTATGTCATCAAAATTTTGTCGCACTTCAATATCTGCATTTTCAATTTTTTTTAAATATATATTAGAACATGTGTATTTTTTTCATTTCACTATAATTTGATTATATTTCAAAGAAAATATAAGTCTTTATATTTTTTACGATGTAGATTTGATATATGGGGATATGCTACTCGACTGGTACTTTCGTGCTCATATGTGGATGAGTTTGGTCAACCTCAGGTACATATGTTATGGGAGTTATGCGAGTACTCCCGCTTATCATTATGGTTTCAGAATTTGCAAATTTGAAATGGAATATTATCATAGCAATAACTTGAACATGATTTAGACTGAGATCTCTCCACCTATCAATGTAGTCAATGACGGGTTCATTCTTTGATGAGTTGATGTCAATTCCACCTTGCTAACCATGCAGCTTGTGCTATAGAAGTGATCAAGAAGTTCTTCTGTAAGTTGATTCCAACTGTCAATGGAGTTAGGCTCAAGATCGTGTACAAGTCGAACGCATTCCCCTTTAATGATCGAACGAATTGCTTGATGAGATTGTCACCATCAGTTCCAGAATTGTTGCAAGTTTCAATGAAGTGCACAATGTACTGCTTGGGATTTTCTTTGCCATCAAATTGTAAAAGTTTTGGTGGTTGATAGCCGACGGGCATCCTCATGTTGTCGATTCTTTGAGTATAAGGCTTTGCATAAGTAAATGGAGATTTCTTGCCCCCTTTCATACTTCTCTTTGATAGATCCTTCAATGAATTCTTTTAATTGATAAACATCAATCATCTTGTCCTGAGGAATTTGTAATTTAATCTTTGTCATCTTTGTTTGTGATTTTGAAGACTCTCCACTTTCATCATGGCCCACTGGTTTTTTGGAATCCACTCAAGTTGTTTCTTTGTTACCACCATTCTAGTTAATAAGTTGAGCAATTTTAACATCTTGATCTTGAATGTGCTTTGCAAGTCTTTCAATGGCTTTGGTAATGCTTCAACTTGTTCTTCAAGAAATGATTGAATCATCATAACTTCTACAATGTCGTAGTCCCTTGATTTGTGGAAATTTATTGAATTTGAGAAAATGAAGCCACCACTTGAATCATCATGAGAGTTGTAGTAGATGCCTTGGATATGACTTGGTGCATGAGCACTTGCTCAATCACAAAAAATTCTTTCTTTGACTTCATGGTGTGTTAAATTTCTTTGCTCCCATTGAAGAAGAAGATGTGCTTTCTTGTACAAGACAACCAACGATTTTTGCAAATTGTGTCTTCATGTTTTGATGAGCATAATTTGAATAGTCAGCTCCATGATTTGAGACAATTTCAACGATACTAGATTTATGATTGTCAACCTCTAAGCGAACGGCCTTTGAATTGTTGCATTTTTGTGCCATCAATGAAATTTGAGCATGAACTTTGTGAAGAGAAGAGATGGGAGGTAAAGATAGTTCCACTAGGCATGCCAAAATTATGTGCAGCAAAATATTTCAAATCTGTAAAAATTAACAGGAAAAAAAATAACGAATATAATTTATTTATATCAAAAAAATGAGATACAATTTCTAAGATTTCCTCCGATTCTTCTCTTCAACTATTGACTAGAGGGCTTCATGGCTTGATCTCGAGATTTGATATGATCGAGGGTGTCATGGCTTGATCTCAAACTTGGAGTTGATTAAGGGTTTGAAAGCTTGATCTCAAACTTGGAGTTGATCTAGGGCTTAATGATTTGATCCTGAACTTGGAGTTGATTGAGGGCCTCACAGCTTGATCCCAAACTTGGATTTGATCGAGAGTTTTGATCTCAAACTTTGAGCTTGATTGAGGGTCTCATGGCTTGATATCGAACTTTGACTTGATTGAGGATCTTAAAACTTGATCCCAAATTTTGACTTGAGGGCTTCACGGCTTGATCTCTAATCAAACTTTGATTTCTTCAACTCTTGATATGGAAGATTTGAATGACACTTGATGAAGATATTCAAATCTTGATATATGGAAGATTTGAAGAGAGAATTTGAAAACTTGATAAAGAATTTAGAGAGCTCTTATAACTTGTAGAGAAATTCCAACAATACGTGTTGTGTGTCTTCATACCTAGGAGTAACCCCTATTTATATATGTAGGATGAGAGGGGTTAGAGTGATTTGGCATAATCCTAATTTTTCTTGCAAGAAACATGAAGTGTAAAACAATTATACTACTTAGATATCATCTTTATTCCTTAAAAAGATAAAATTACAACAAAAAAAAAACCTAGTCTCTCTGATATTTTACCTCCTAAAGTAATATAAATACATAAATAATTTAATTACCTATAATACTGTCCCTTTATTTATTTTTTATTTTTTATTTTTTAAATAAAGAGATAAATATTAATGTATAAATCTTTTATGACATGATGCGATTTAATTAGGATACCACTTCTAGATTGTAATGTAGGAATTTCAATTATATTAAAATTTTGACACCTTCAAACGTGTTTTTGTTAGTTTTGACCAACTAATTGTGATCTTTTAATAATTATTTATATGCCAAAATTGGAACTCAAATTTTTATTAGTTTTTTTAATGTGATTATAATTGTTTTTTTTACACTGTCAAAATTAAAATTGTAACACAACTATCTATATTAATCTAATTTCCTGTCCTTTTGAAACTGTACTTGATGCCAAACTCTTCGGAACTATTATAATTTCCACACTCTTCAAAACTGTACTAATTACCACTCTTGATAATTGTACTAACAACATAGACAATGACACAATCTTTAAAATTCTACTAATTGCCACATCTATTAAATTACTTATTTCAATCGTTCTTTTTTATTTAATGTTTTTAATTTAAATTTTATAGTACTGGCTTATGAAAGTAAGAATTGCAATAAGATTTTTTATTAACACGTACAAATCAAGTAAATAAATTCATAAATTAGTGTGATATTAGTTGTAATATGATATTTTCAAATAAAACCCGTGAAACTTACTTCTGATATATTTAAATTAACTGATACAAAAGCATAGACGATGAATGTTGAAAGTCTTGTTGAAGGGTCCTGAGAGTAATGTCATTCTTATTTGATTTAACTTCAACTTCAACAATCTTCTATACCATAAGAGTAATGTTATTGCTATTTGAATTCACTTCAACTTCAATAGTCTTCTCCACCATCAAAACTTATTTCCAATTCTGTAACCCAAGGGGAACGAAATGGAAGAACATCAATAAAAGAAACAATGTGTAGAAAACAATGTTTTTACCCTTGAATTGAAATAAATTTCAATTTTAAGTATAGAAACTCACTAAATTTTCAAATCCCAAAAATGGAAAAACCAATTTTTAAATTTTTTAAAATAATATGTTTGGTACCTCTTGAAATAATGTCTGGAAAATATTCATCTCGAGGATATATGGACCGAGTTGTTTCCTCAAAATTACATGAAGTGGAGATTTGTAATCAAATTATTGATTTCGATAATCGAAACGCCTACAGCGTCTTACATCATTTTATTTTAGCACAAAACATCTCAATATAAACAAATGGGGAAAAAAAAGAAAAAGTCAATTGGGTTCTTTATGGGAAAAGATGGAAATGATCTCTATAGGATGTGAAAGTTTTGCCAAAAAATTACAATTAATTTATAATATCTTTCTACATCTTAAACGGAGTTGTCTAATGGACGGCCGAGGCAACTCGCTATTGGGGTCATCCATTAATTTAAGTATAGAAAACTCACTAAATTTTCATTCTTAAAAAGAGAGAAAACTGAATTTAGTAAATTTAAATATAATATATTTGTCAATTAATTTGTCTCATGTCATGTAATTTTTGTACCTCTTATCTAAATGGAGTTAAATTTCATTTTTAAGAATTTAGTAAATTTAAATATAATATATTTTGTATCAATTAATTTGTCTCATGTCATGTAATCTTTGTACCTCTTAAATGGAGTTAAATTTCATTTTTAAGTATAGAAACTCAATAATTTTTCACTTCTCAAAAAAGGAAAAACTGAATTTAATAAATTTAAGTATAATATATTTTGTATCAATTAATTTGTCTCATGTCATGTTATCTTTGGGACACAAAGGAACTATGGAAAAAAATTAATAGACACCATGATTCAAGAAATTATAGCAAATCATGCAATATATTTATCTTGACACCCTCGATAAACAACAATATGATAATTCAAAGAAGTGTTCCACAAAAATAATAAATATGTAAAGTTCCTAATTGAGTAGCAGATATATGAAAAAAAAATACAAAAAAAGAAAAGAAAAGAAAATGGTGTAAGAAGAATCCAAGAAAATGTATCTTTGCTTCTACACCTTACTTGTAGTTGTTGAAAAGATTAGTAATTTCAACTTGAATGGCTTGTGGACTTGATTTTGTTTTGGAATAAAATTTTAAATATATGCCAATAATTGTAAGTAAACAGTAATCAAATTTTAGTAATATTTAGTTACAAAATGGAAAATAGGAGTATAGTCATTGCTAAACAGCCACATATGTTAGTTAACTTTCAGGTTAGTTACAAAGTTGAGTGTGATATGGTATCTATTAATAAGTAATACCGTATCTATTAATAAGTAATGGATGTCCCGCGTATCCACATTAATTGGCCACGTTCGGAAGTTGAGTGTGATACGAATATGACACAGTTTGTCCTTTTAGACCAAGAGATTCGTCTAAAGGAGTGTTCAAATTCTTGTCTAAAATACTATGGAACATTCTAGAGTACTATATTGGATTTCATAGAAATTCTAGGAGGTCTAGAATATTTTTTGGATAAAATTGTCTAGAATATTGTAGAATATAATTAATGTAGAATATAATTAATGTAGTAGATGATAATATGTTTAAAATATACTCTTGTAACTATATAAAGGAGCGAACCCTTGACATATTTCACAAATTTAAGAAATTCAATACGTAGAGTTATTATTCTCTTATCTTATTATGAGTGTGAAAAAAAGTTAATTTAGAATAAAAATCTAAGTCCCGCATCCGTGACAAATACATCTAACCTCATGTTAATTTAAGAAGTTGCATCGCACTGACTTTATTTTATTGTGTCTCTAATATTTTATAAGGTTAGATAGGAAAGATTATAAAATGATAAATATAAAAAAAAAATGCTGGAATTATATATATATTTGTATTTATATTGTATAAATATTTAAAGACAAACGTTATTGCCACATTCAGAATTGTTAATTGCCGCATCAATGTCACTGAAATGACCAAATTGTCCCTCCCAGGCACCTCTTCAATAAAAGGGTATTTTGGTAATTTCATTAGCTTTTGATTTGGCTTTAACAAATCTAACTGTGGCAATAACATTTGCCATAATTAAAGACAGAGAAATCTGAAATTCCAAACCCCATCCGTCCATCCGATTCTCTTCAATGCCGTCAATTTCAATAGGAGAGGGATATCAACGTTCGGGCGCCGGTAAGCCCCCTCACCTTTCCTCCGTTCATCCCTTTCCTTCCCCTTCCAAAACAAATATCGAATTTCCTCAACTTAAATTTCTTTCCTTTTCTTTTAATTTTTTTCTTGATGGTCTAAATTATGTCTTTTGATCAAATTAGGTTATTTTTCTTATTAATCCATTGAAACATTTCTTTGTAGGTTCCAATTTCGGTTTCTTTTAGGATTTGGGAGCGAGTTGTTAGCAGAATAGCTCGAGAGCAAAAGGTAAAATTTCCAAAATTTTATTTAAATTTTATCTTGTAGCATATCTGATTTCCTCAATTAGGGCTATTTTGAAGTTTATATCTGGCATGGTATTTGATTTCTAATCGCCGTTGTTCATAATATTAGATGTTAATCTGATATTACGGTTGAAATTCCTGGGTTTGATTCCATCAAGAACTCTAACGGAAGTGCTGAAAGTTAGAAAACAGTGAGAGAGTTCTTGATGAAATGTTTGTTGTGACCTCAGATTAATTCATAGTGGTAAACCTTTTTTACTTGACCGGAATCATGGGAATTTCATTTATACTTGGAAGACTGATTTTCAAAAAAGATTCCATGTTTCATTGTTCCTCATGCAATAAATATTTGTGCATGGTTGATATCAGTGTGGATTATATGAGTTACTGAATTTGCTTTCAGTGGGTAATCATAAAATATAAACAGTTTTAGATGAACAATCATATTATATTATTTCTCTATAACAGCATTAGTTATTCATAAAAAAGTGCCATTGCAGCAGTATCGATACTTTGAAACTCCTACTTCAGATGTTAATGCACAGTGTTTGTCTCCATTGTTTGGGTTGTCTAAATTAAGAGTCTAAATGGCAGTATCAATCTATGCGAAATTGCAGTTTTTCTCCCTAAACTGATACAGTCGATCATGAGTTCAAGAAAAGCTACACAATTTAATGATCAAGATTTTGCTCCAGCTTAGATTAGTCATAGATGTTATATTTTTGGTCGAAGGGTATTTTGGTCTTTTATATTGTCACAGAAATTTTTTAGTAGTTAAGTCTAAGTTATCTTATGATATTAGGAGGGGCAAAAGGCCGTATAGCCCCTTTAACTTTCACATGTTATTGAAATTACCAACCAAACAATTTTGTGCCGAAATGGTCACTTAACTTTCAAAACTATCAAGCAATGCCCGTTCCATTAATTTTTGACATTAAAGTAGTCGTTAAGTACAAAACGTGATTTGCACATGGGTTTTCTAAAGGGTAAAAACGTCTTAAATTTGTTTAATGGCTCAAACTAATATTTATAAACAATGAATGGGTCAAATTGAAATTTTAAAAAATTATCCTGTCTTCAACTACATTTTCCCATCACTTGCTCACCTATCCCTCTCCTCCTCTTCCTCCATTCCCTCCGCCTCTACCTCCCCTCCCTCCACCACTCTTCAGTCTCCAGTCCTCTGCCTTCTACTCCTCAGTTCCTACCCACCACTTGCCTCTCAGTCTTCCCCATTCAGTCCGATCACCAACATTCCTTCAATCCCTCCACACCCTTGCTCCAATTCCTCCGCCTCCTCCTCTTCTACCCCTTTTCCTCTCTTCGTTCTCAAATCCTTCGCCATGATATTTTTTCAGATCTACTAATAATTTTTTAGATCATATCAGATCTAACAATTATGAACATATAAAACCCAACACAAATAAGACACAACACAAGTGATAAGAAACTTGAGAAGATATAAATTCGCTAATCTCATTTTTGCAGGGCTAAAATTTGCAAATCTTATTTTTGATGAGTTGTAAATTTTTGGATCCAGTGGAGATAAAGGGAAGAGGGAGGAAGCGAGATTAATTGAGGAGGAGGAGAAGAGATCAAGGAACGGGGAGGGAATCGGGATAAGGGGGAATGGGAAGAAGGTCAGAGTCAGGGTGAAGGGATGAGGGGGTGATTGTGGATTTGGAGAGGTGGTGGTGGCGGCAGAAGTGGGACGGGTGGGCCGGTGGGGTAGGGTGGGGATTGATGGATTCAAAAAAGAAAAAGAAGAAGATGGTGGTGGCTAGGGTTTGGGGAATGGTGGTGGGTTCAAAAGTATTGTTGTTTTGATATTTTTAACATTTAAAATGGCAAAAGGGTGAAGTAGACCGTGGTTGGGCGAATATGCCCTTTTAAACATCACGTGAATGGCACATTCAAAACACTAACACCTCACTTAACAATTAAAATGGATGGAAGGGCCAAGACAAATTTGATAGTTGAGTGACCATTTCGGCCACAAAAATAATTTGGTGGGGAATTTCAGTAACATGTGAAAGTTAAGGGGGCCGTACAGCCTTTTGCCCTATTAGGTTGTTATCATTCCACGAAGTTACCAATTTTGCTCTAAAACCGCATAAATACACCTTATGTGATGCCATTTTGAATTGATTTGTGCAATTTTTTTAGAATTTGACAAAATTGAAGGTTATATTAGGGTTTCTTTTGGGTCAAACATTATGTTTTCGTTAGTTGGTTAGCCAAATAACTGGCTCAATGCCTTCTGGTTCGTTTTTTGGTTATTATTAATTGCTTAGAATTGTAATATATATATATATATATATATATATTTGATGGCGTTTGTTTAAATCATTTATAATCTGGCAAAATATCCCAAAATCGGGACCTATTTAGCTAAAACTCATAAAGATTGGGGGACCAGTCAAAACATGGATTGAATTGTATTTTTTGTTGAGTTAACGGCCATGTGCACAGCACATGAGCAAAACCGTTAAGTATTTGGACCTTTTCTGTCATTTGTCCTACTTCCTTGCATAATTGATAGTTTGGGGACGAAAACACATAGATCGGGGACCAGTTTTGAGCACTACCCATAGTTTGGGGACCAAAACTGCAAATCTCCCTTTATATTAGAAGTCTTATTGATTTCAATAATTGAGGTTTAATTGGACCAACTTCAGTCCAGAAGAATTAAGCATCTCATTGATCCTAATCTAGTGGCCCATAGTTTTGCAAGTCTTAAAGTTTTATAACTGAATTGTGATGAATAGAAGTTTAGAGTGCAAACTAAGAAACCTCCATATTTTTTACCAACCATTGGCCCAGAGCTTTTTCTCCCTCCGTTTTCCCCCTTCTCTTTATTTGTGATATTGGATATCTCCTACAATTTTCTTAGGCGTTTTGTTCAATAATATTGAAACATTTCTAGTTTGACATTTTCTGAAAATCATATTGTAGTTTAAGGGTTATTCTGGAATCTGGATTCCTCTATCCCGATGTAACTTTTATACATAAGAAGTATTGATGTAACACAAGATTGGGATATCTTGTCTACTAGCGTGAGTGGAAGGAAAGAGGGGATTTGGGGCTGTTTCGGGGCTGTGAACTGCCGGGAACAGTGATTTCTGGAGAAATTAGAGGGAAAACAAAAGAGAAATAAGAAAATCCGCAGATTCTTGAGGAAGAAGAACAAAATAAATAAAAATTCTTGTGTATTCAAATAACTAAACTTTTCAATTCATCAATCTTTCTGCCTAAAATAACATAGCAACACACCTAATTTATAAAGCTGTAAATCTACCTACAAATAGAATCCTATTGTGATAAGGATTACTAATTCCTATCCCAAACATAACTAAATACTTCCTAAATCAACTAGACCCTAATTATGAACTTAATACAAGTAGAATTAGAATACTGCTTAAGACTAAAAACACAATTGCTGAAATTTACTGAATACTGCTTAAGACTAAAAACACAATTGCTGAAATTTACTGCTATTAAATAGAAGACTAAAATACCCTTAAAACCTAAAATTACCGAAAGACGACTCCTAAGACATCCAAACTAAAAACTAACGTCAACCTTCTAAAATGTCTCTGGTCTTCAGTGCATTCCTAACAGAAGCTTGATTAAACTCATATAAATCTGTACTTTTGAACTTTATTGTCTGCTGCATCATTCTCCCCCGGTTTGAAAAAACTCGACCTCGAGTTTTATAAACAACGATAGTATAAAGATTCTGAAGGTCTGATTTCCTGTCCATGAGTTTGAAAGATAATTGTAATTCCAAAAGCTACTCATGTGTTCACTTGATGTGGCAACAAGTTAATTTGGACATATTTGGATTAAGACCCTCAAGGACAAAGTCAATTACTGAAAGGGATAAAACAAGAAATTCTTCATGACTTTGCTCCTGATCCAACTCCAACTTTGATGTTACCACGGTTTCGTCCATAATTATTTCCTTGGTCTGCTTGGCTGAAACAATAATGGCTTCCACGGGCTTAGTTTTTGGAGCTCTCTCCACTAGACATGTCTCATCTGCATCCACCTTAGGCTCCTCGACATTCTTTTCAAATCCAATAGCCAAATCTGATTTTTCAGGCACTCCTTAACTGTTCATTGTTGAATCAGCAACCAAAACTTCATCTTCTATAAGAGGATCACAAACCAGATTCTTGCTTTCTACCATCTCCTGCACCACAATCTGGTTTGATAATCTTCAACGAAACCTGCCTGACAACGATAAAACTCTTGCTTTTGATGACGATAAAAAGGCAAAAAATCTTCTAAAAGTAGCTCTCTCATCTCCACCCAAGTAGAGATTTATCTTTGCTGTTGGAGTACACCATTTTCGACCGTACACCACCACAAATTAGCACATCCTTCTAAGTTCGCCTTGGCTATTAGAATTTTATAATAATCATCTATGTGATTATTGTAGTAAAAGAAGTAATCTAGAGAAGCAAGCCATCTACGAAATATTTCAGGATGACTGGACCAATCAAAAGATGGAAGAAACGTGATGATTTGCCGGAATTCAGTGTAGGTAACCATATTTATAGATGAAGAAGAAAAATATGGTTAAGAAAGAAGGGAAAGTTTGGCTCTGATACCAAATTGATGTAGCACAAGATTGGGATATCTTGTCTACTAGCGCAAGCGGAAGGAAAGAGGGGATTTGGGGCTGTTTCGGGGCTGTGAATGGTGCCGTGAGCAGTAATAATTCTGGAGAAATTAAAAGGAAAACAAAGGAGAAATAAGAGAATCCGCAGATTCTTGAGGAAGAAGAACAAATAAATAAAAATCAAATAACTAAACTTTTCAATTCATCAATCTTTCTGCTTAAAATAACGTAGCAACACAACCTATTTATAAAGCTGTAAATCTACCTACAAATAGAATCCTATTGTGATAAGGAACACTAATTCTTATCCTAAACATAACTAAATACTTCCTAAATCAACTAGACTCTAATTATGAACTTAATACAAGTAGAATTAGAATACTGCTCAAGACTAAATACACAATTGCTGAAATTTACTGCTATCAAATAAAAGACTAAAATACCCTTAAAACCTAAAATTACCAAAAGACGACTCCTAAGACATCTAAACTGAAAACTAACAACATCCATCTTCTAAAACATCTCGTCTTCAATGCATTGCTAACAAAAAAAGCTTGATTAAACTCATAAAAATCTGTAATTTTGAACTTTATTGTCGGTAAACATATGCATCAAGTATGATTCTTGGCGTACCATGTATATTTGAGGTGGTTCCACATGATAAGAAGATGCTTTTCAAATTTGATATTCTTTAATAGAGTCTCGGTTCTTCTAGTTCTCTCTCTCCCTCTCTAAGCATCACTTAAGTCCCATAGGTTTGACCATAGAAATGATTCTGCCTTTTCTGTATTTTTGGCATCTTTTTGTGATGAACACATATTTAGTGTCTACGAGGAAATTAGTGGCAGATAAAGATGGAAGATGCACATCTCCAATAATTGACATAACAATTACATGCATTTTTGGGAATGATTAGTTAAAAAGAGTCTTTCTACAATCTATCTTGGAAAAGGGAGCATTTTTCAACTCTATGCGTGCCGCATTACACCTACAGAAACATATTTTAGCCAAAACTGCATACTAAATGATGTGATGCACATGTATTATCTTAGAAATTACTGTTTAAAGAAATAGAAAATTTATGGTATTGGGACTGTTGAGTCCTTTGTTACTCCTTTCTAATTATTATGGATATGCATTTATGGGAAAACAAATTTATTAATTACAGTGATGCAAATTCTTGTGAGGCAACTGAACTCTTCTGTGGTAGAACCTATCTTGATATAGATGTCTAATATTACTTCTGGATTTGTGCTTTTGTTCATATTCTAACGGCATTTGTTTATGTATATTCTTTTTTATTAAAAAAAATATTTGTCTTACAGAATCATATATTCGAACTGCATTTGTTTATGTATATTCTTTCTCATTAAAAAAAAAAATTATTTGTCTTGCAGAATCGTATATTGAAGTTAGGTGAGATGGATGAGAATGATAAGCAAACTGAGGACACTAAACATACTTCTGATGAAAATATAAGTGAGTCCGAAATCTCGATTGATACCCTGGCACGAAAAGTCCAAGAATCTCTTTCTCTTGTGAAAAGGCATAAGTTTTGGGAAACTCAACCAGTGGGACAGTTCAAAGATATATTGGGGATACAAGCCTGCCTGACAATATTTAGGCCCAATTGAGCCTCCAACACCCCTCTCTGAAGTCAAGCAAGAACCTTATAATCTTCCAAATTATTATGAATGGATTACCTGTGATATGGACTCTACACAGATGTGTAACGAGGTGTATAATCTCTTAACTAGTAATTATGTTGAGGATGATGAGAACATGTTCAGGTTCAACTACTCGAAGGAGTTCCTCCAATGGGCACTTCGTCCTCCAGGTTATTATTAGAGCTGGCACATTGGAGTGAGAGTAAAGAGTTCAAGAAAATTGGTTGCTTTTATAACTGGTGTTCCTGCAAAAATCCGGGTTTGTGAAACTGTTGTAAACATGGCAGAGATCAATTTCTTGTGTATCCATAAGAAACTTAGGTCCAAAAGGCTTGCTCCTGTCATGATCAAAGAAGTAACAAGGAGGGTTCACTTGGAGAATATCTGGTAAGCAGCCTATACTGCTGGTGTGGTTCTTCCTACTCCCATAACCACTTGTCAGTATTGGCATAGATTTATAGTTGTTCTTTAAATCCAAAGAAATTCATTGGTGTTGGATTCTCTAGACTTGGTGCAAGGATGACAATGAGCCGGACAATAAAATTGTACAAGTTGCCGGATCAAACAGCCACTCCTGGTTTCAGAATGATGGAGCCTCATGATGTTCCTGCAGTTACTCGTTTACTTCGAAATTACTTGAAGCAGTTTGTTGTTTCACCGGACTTTGATGAAAATGATGTGGAGCACTGGCTTCTTCCAAAGAAGAATGTTGTGTATAGTTTTGTGGTTGAAAGCCCAGAGACTCATGAGATCACCGACTTTTGCAGCATTTACACTCTCCCATCATCTATACTAGGTAGGCAGAATTACTCTATCCTAAAGGCTGCTTATTCTTATTACAACGTGTCTACAAGGACTGCATTGACTCAGCTGATGAATGATGCTCTTATTGTGGCTAAGCGGAAAGATTTTGATGTTTTCAATGCTTTGGATGTCATGCATAATGAAGCTTTCTTGAAAGAATTGATAATTTGGCCCAGGTGATGGAAAGCTTCGTTACTATCTATACAACTACCGAACAAGACACGTTTTAAAGCCATCAGAACTTGGGCTAGTACTCTTGTAGTTTTGAGTTTGCATTTTTAGTTCTGCCATGCACCATAAGTATTCTTATTCCTTTTACTTGCGTTGATTTGTCTAGTTCTATGGGTGCACCAAAGTGCTCTTATGATGATGTTTTTCCACGTGTTCAACAAAGAAAATCCAAGTTGAACTGCAAGTGGTTAATTTTGTGACTGAACTACATAATGCCCAAGTTTAGTTGGTGATTTTCTGTGATGTGCTCGTCTTGTTTGTTGGAACTGAGTGAGGAAGAAAAACTCCAATTCTTGGCGTTTTCTGTTCCACTCTCCTGACATTATCTTTATATTGCCTTGCTGCTTCATTGCTTGATTCATTTCAAAAGTAGCAATTATTCTGTGATCAACTATTATTTGTAGAAACAGATCACCAAAACCTAGAATTTCTGTTAGTTCCTTATTGTATTTATCGGTGCTATTTATTTTGATAAACTGATGAGGACAATACCAACCCTTCATATTTGACAGGTTTTATCTGGTTGATTGAAGAAAAGCTTTACGTATGCTTATAATCAATTCTTTACCATCTGGTTTTTGGTATGAATTTCCGTGTGAGACACTGCTTCAAGAAACTTAGCAACTTATAACTGCTAGATTCACTTGGTGAATCTTTTTTGTAAAATCGCAATTTTGTTGAGGAGCTCGACATAACTAGCGAAAATTAAAATTTTATCAGCATAATGATACAGGGTGGCTTGTATCATGAGTCATGACAACCATGGTGTGTAAATGCTGTTTCAGCTAGCTTGGTTGATTAATTTAATGGCATCTATACATTCGCAAGTGCACAAGATAGTAAGTAATGTACAAGTGAGTTCTAAGCAATGTGATGAAGAATGTCCACATTCGCAAGTGCACAAGATAGTAAGTAATGTACAAGTGAGTTAAGTATCATAAAAGTTTCACTTAGAGGATCATATTAAATAATATAAAAGTGAATGGAGTATCTATCTTACAAAGTAATGTACAAGTGAGTTCTAAGCAATGTGATGAAGAATGTCCTACATTCGCAAGTGCACGAGATAGTAAGTAATGTACAAGTGAGTTAAGTATCATAAAAGTTTAGAGGATCATATTAAATAATATAAAAGTGAATGGAGTATCTATCTTACAATAACTGTGAATAAGCATGGGAGATTAATAGTTTCGCTTCTATTAGGAAAAATCAATTATTAAAATATTTAAATTAACTAATTTAAAAGACTAACTAAAAATTAGGGCAAATAATTAACTAAATTGAATTCAAGATTAGACAAGCATTAGAGTATTTTGATTTCACCAATTGATCATACATAAAACTTAATTCAAGTTATCCAAGATTGATTTTCAAGATTGACAATCAAATTTATAATTATAGTTATTACTTAATGGTCATGTATTAGAACTCTCTTTTATTAATTTATTTGTTTATGGTCCACCACAAATAATTAAAAATAAAGAAATTCATAAAGTGACCATACAAACTTTAATTTTGGTTCGACATTCGCTCAATATGATTTTAGTATACAAATTATTTGGTCCGTTTCATCACATATATACATAAACAGTCAAGAATATGGCCAAAGATTTAAAAGAATTAAGAACATAGCAAAAACATCAATTTTTAATGAAACTTACCATGAATAACAATAAAATATGAGTTCATACAATCACAATGGCTATATCTCAAAACCCTAAAAAAAGATCTAGCACATGGCATATGATAAAAGAACAATACAAATAAAATAAAATATCATAAGAAAGATCTATAAAAGGTTTAAGAATGCTTCTCCAATTTTGAACATCCTCTTCGACTTTTCTTAAAAAGCAAAGAAATTCCTAGATAATCTTACAACCCTTAAGAAGATACCGAAGTTGAATGTGTTTTTGATATACTAGAGATCCTTATTTATAGGTATTAAGCATTACAAAAGTGTAAGGTTCTGAATAACTTTTGAAACGTGCCAAAATGGGCCCAAAACGAACGTTTGGAACCTTAAAAATCGTCAAAATCGCATTGCTGTTAGAAGGCCAAAGTTGAGTGATGCTGTCTCCAGGTCGATCAACGTTGGTTACCAGAAGCTCCTAAGTTGTTTGACTTAGAGCCAGAATTGAGCAGCTTGCACAATTTTGCTAGTTTTTGCTCCGTTTTACCGTCTAATCCCGTTCCTCAATCCAGAAGTGACTCAAACCTCTTCAAACCTAAAAAAAACACAATGATAAATGCACTAAAACACATAAAATACATTCTTAACCAAAAATCCTAATATGATGAGGAACCCTAAAATGACACATAAAGAACTCAGGGTTAGCACAAAAGCCTATCTGAAACACATGTGATGAATAACTCTCTCTTAGGAGAGTTATCACACTTTGCAACTTGAATTTTTGCTTGTCCTAAGTAAAATAGAACAAACAATAGCTACAAAACACATTAACTTATCGACTCAATGTATCAATGACGTAACAAGGAAAGACTAAACAAGTAAAGGAATGAACCAAACATGTGCATAAACAAACTTTTATAATCAATCCCAAATCATCATGAAAGTACTAATCCCTCCACTCACAAAAAAAATCAAGCGCTGATATCAATCATCTCACCAATCATGAAAAATCCATTGACCAAAAATTTAACAACTGACATCCAAGTTAGGAACAATTCACATACATAGTGCTAACTAATACAAATTAAATCAAGCTAAGAATCAAATAGGTCTTTCAACCTTATAACATAGTCTAAGAGACAAAGGTGGGATAAATTTTGATAAAAGTATCTCATATTACCTTGAATAATTTAATAAATACTCTGAACCACATCTACTATTACATCCCCAAAACACCAATGAAGGCCAAATTTGTACTTCTTAATTAAATTAGAAGGAATATTCCTTCTTTGTTCACAAAAACTTGAACAACTATTTTATTTTTTTTCAACAAGTTTCTTCTCTCTTTTTTTTTTTTCTTTTTTTTTTCTATTAAACAACATAACATAAGCGATTAGCAGTACAATAAAGTCGTATATTTGACTTTTCACAACAAATAATACTTCCTTTCCAACTAGCCACTATAAATATCATAACCATAGCATTGATGTTGCACACCACCAATACTAACTAAGGTGAATGGTAAAAAAAAGAAAGAAAGTAAAACACGACAAACTCTAAATTGGCTAAAATATCATGGCTATCAAAGAAAATAAGGATCATTAAACTCAAAAAGGGTAACTAGGGACATATTTCAAATAGGTAGGCAATTTGTCTCAAATGGTCTAAAGAAAATACCTAAATCATTCCATAGCTCTAAGCTTTACTTAACGAATTCGCAAGGCATAATCATAAGTATCGCTCATTGAAAATATCAAAGCTGTCACACTTCCTCACATCACACACAGTTCTGATATGTGTTTGGTAATAACTTGACTTCTAAAAATCAGAGGGTTCAAAAATCAAAGTACACAAAAATTCTAAACACATAGTCTCCTTGGAACATTTTAAAACTATTGACGCATAGTCACAAAAAGTTAATGCACATAAATACTACTAAAAACTCATAAAATATTTTTCATTATTTTGGAAAATTTTTTGAATTTATTTTTAAAGCACAATGACACCACCAATTACATAAACAAACCACCATAAAACACAAACACATAATTACACCACCCAAAACATACACCCCAACTTAAACGGAACATTGTCCCCAATGTTTCTAATTCATACAACAACAAAAAATAATAATCAAAACCTAATAAATTTTTTTAACCCTCTACAATACTTTAAGCAAAGAGGGTATAGAAATCATGAAGTATGCCATAGGTAGGAAGTCTTTAAAATAGTGAAATCCATAACAATGATAAAATGAAAAGACACTCAAAACATAAAATCTTTTTGAATTTTTTAAAATATATTTATTTTTTATTTTTTCTTTTTCCTTTTCTTTTTCCAAAACAAACTAACCCTAGTGAACCACTTATACCTATGCTTGAATAACCAAAAAAGCTATAATAATGAGGAATAAAATCTATACAAGTAAATGTAAATTTCAATCAATAAACAAATTTCAACTTTAAGATATGGTTTCACTTTTAGTCATGCAAATCACCAACAAAATATACTAACAACTCTACCAAGTACAAGAGCACATGAAATTAACTCATACAAATGAAATCTAAACAAAGAGTGCAAAAATGTAATAATATAATTTCTGTTTCTTGAAGAACATAACAAGTCCAAGTAGAAATCATTACAACCTTACGAGGTTAAAACAATTTAAGAAAAAACCTAAAAGGTCAATAACTAAGGGTAACTAGGTTAATCACAATACAAAGGTCACAAAATTGCCAATTCATCCTACCAAATTTCTATAACGTTAAGTTTCAAAAAGGATTCAATAAACAAGATAAGTCAAGGTCAAAACCAAATATCCGTAAAATTATCATCAAACTACTCAAATACTCAATAATTTAGAAAAATATATCAATAACTAATGACTTCTACAAGAATCAAATTAGTCACAAGGTTGATATAATCGCTTTCATAATCCCAAAAGCTAAAATGCCAAGCTGGCATTTTCTTTGCTGCATTAAAACCCTAATAAAAATTCACGTCATAAGTTTGTTAAGTTTAACAAAAAAGAAAAGAGATTCATTTTTCTCAAACACCAAACCTGGTAAGGGAGCAACTCAACAAAATTTGTCTTGTTCTAAAATACCCATGATATGATTCCAATGACGTGAAATTTGTTATATATTGGTCAATGTTTTTATGTCAAGTGCATAATATTTTCCCTTAACTTAAAAAACATTCATTTGGTCATGGTTATGTGATGTATGTCATTATATATATATATTTTTCCACATACTTATGAAATCCTTCTCATAGGATCAACTTAAGAGACTATTTTTGTAGTTCACAAATGCTGACAAAGGGAAAATTTTGATGCTAATAGCAGAGTTTGGATCCATATTTGAATCATTTTTTTAGTCTGATGATTTTGGTGGAATTTGAAACAAAATTTGGAAAAATGGGGTAATTTTTTTTTTGAAATTGAGTATCTATTGTTCAAAAACAAATTGGGGAAAACTAGTGTAAGTTTCAACATTGGTGATTCTCACCAAAGTCATGTTGTGATGTGCCAGTGAATCTGTAGGCTATAATTGAAAATTGAGTAATGCATCCTCTAACTTTTTACCACAAATTTGGTATCTTATCATAGTCTTACTGCCGTTTTGAAAAAAAAATGTATTTTTGTCCATTCCCCCATCTTGTACTGGTACGCTTCGTTGAACAATGAGCAAAACCTCATATCATATCCAGAAATACAATTCAAGATTTCAGATTTCTTCAAGATACTTTGTATGCATTTTCTTTTATGTTGGAAGCACTTTGTTGGCTTTTATTTCAGCTCACGCATTGATTTCTCAAGTTTCAAGGTTTCAATTGATTTCATTTTCAAATCTTAGTTAAATTTTCAGATTAAGTTATCTAATCTATTTCCAAAATTTTTAAACTTTTATAGAATGACAATTTTTCAAAAGAGTGTTCAATTGCATTTTTATGATTTTGGTTTCAAACACTTCTTATTTATAAAGTCCTGAGTTTCCAATTCCCTGACTTTACTGTAGGAGCAACCCAACTTTACTGAGGTGAGAATTAGATTTCCCCAACTCTACCATGGGAGCTGCTCGATCCTACCTTGGTAATCTTCCTGATTTTATCGTGGTTGACAACTTCAATGCGTAATTTTGCATTGTCAATCTCCCCAACTCTGCCGTGGGAACAACCTGACTCTATTGTGGGAATCTCTCTAATTTTACCTTGGTTGATAATCCTTTGTTCGATTTTACAGTGAAATTCTCCCAATTTTATTGTGGTTGAGAATTTTATGCTTGACTCTACTATGATAATCTTCTTCGATTTTACTGTCATTAAGAATTTTATATTTGATTCTATCATGGCAATCTCCCCGAGTTGCCCTACCACGGCGTTAGATTCTACCGTAATGATAGTTCAATCCTTGATTATACTGACAGAAGTACCCAATGATACTGTGACAAAGCTAGACTTCAAGTTGTTTCAATTTCAAGGTCATTTCAATTCTAGTTATTCCATATGAACGTTTAAACTGCATAGTGGTTTAAATTTCAAAGTCATTTCAATTCCAACATTTGAATTTCAAATTTGTTTCAATTTTAGTTTAGGAACCTGAATATTTAAATTTCAAAGTTGTCTATTTCAGTTCAACAGTCTAAACATTTAAATTTCAAAGTCGTTTCAATTTTAGTTCAATATCCTGAATGTTTAAGTGAATCGTCCTTCATGAGAACAATGTAACACCTAGGGCCCTAGGCTGGCCCAACAACTTTTGAGCAGAAACAATGGGCTCAAAATGTTTAAGCCAAGTTGTAAGTAGCCCCAATTTAAGGTGTTATAAATAATACAATATCCCCTCTCACTTTTGATGTGGGACGGGCATCACATTTACCCCTCCTTTAGGCTTTGTGTTCTCGCAAAGCCCAAGTTGGGGCCGAATAACATATCACATACACTGCGTAGTATAGCCCAATGCCACTGGCCCAATCTTACCCTGTGTAGAAACCACACAAGATTCGCTCTGATACCAATTGTAACACCCCGAGCCCTGGACTGGCCCAACAACTTTTGAACAGAAACAACGGGCTCAAAATGCTTGAGAGAAGTTGTAAGTAGCCTACAATCTAAGATGTTATAAACAATACAATATCTCCTCTCACTTTCGATATTGGATGAGGCATCACAGACAGTATTCCAAATTATGTGTGCATCGAGATGACAACATCCTTAGTTGTTGTTTCGTCCATTAGAAGGATAGTATCCCAAGTTGTCAATTTCAATTCAACAAATTTTGAAGTCATTTCAATTTTCAGTTCAACAACCTCAAAATTTACATACCACGCTATTTCAATTTCAGTTCAGTAGCCTGAATATTTAAGTGAATCGTTCATTGAGTTAAAACAGTATACGGACCCAAATTATCATCCATCGAGAGGATAGTATTTGAAGTTGTCAATTTTAGTTTAGCAGCCAGGATATTTAAATTTCTAAGCCGTTTCAATTTCAACCCAATAACCTCAATAGTTAAATTTCAGTTCAGCAGCCTAAATATTTATGTGAATCATTTGTCGGGATGATAATATCTCAAATTACTATCCATCAACTGGACAGTATCCCAAGTCATTTCAATTCCAGTACAACAGTCTAAACATTTAAGTTATTTCGTTCATTGGGAGGACAGTATCCCAATATGTTATTTCGTCCACTGGAAGAACCCAATTGCTATTTAGTCCATCGAGAAAAGAGTATCCCAAATCATCATTTCATTCATACTTTGGCAACATAGACTTTTCAAATATTTCGGTAGTCTAAATATTTAAATTCAATGTTAGTTACTAGCTAGCAATCGAAACATTTTATGTATTCATATCCGGTAGCAGGATATTTAAATTGTAGTCTATCAACCCAGACTTTTTGGAAAATTCTTCTATTTTCAAATGTACTATGACAGCCCATACTTTTAAATTCATGTCATTTCAATTACAGTTTGACAACCCAGACATTTTGACTCCTTTCCATGTCAATTATAGTTTGGCGGCTCAGACTTTCAAGTATTCTTATTTGGCCACCTAGATATTTGAATTAAATGTTATTTCTAATATAGTCTGGCAACTCAATCATATTCGATAGCCCAGATATTTAAATTCCTGTCACTTCAATCACGATCCAAAATCTCGGATATTAAAATTTCAGTCTTGTTTTTCAATTGCAGTTTGGCAGCCCAAAATTTCAAGTTTTCTATTTGGAAGACAGATATTTCAATTTTTGTCTTTTCAATTGCATTCTGGCAGCCTAGACTTTTCATGCATTTGTATCCAACAACCCATATTGTAAATTTAAGTAATGTCTTTTCAAGTAATACATGATGGAAGCCTAAACTTCTAAAGTTCTATTCTGTCCTTTCATTTGCAGTCCCAAAGCTAGGATTTTTAGCTACATCCTTGTCTGGCAGCGCATACAATTATAGTTTGTTGTAATTTCAAGTTTTTCTAGTAACCCGGGTTTTATCGTGTCTTTACTTTTATTCCAAAACTACATTTAAATTGATTCCCACGGTGGGATATGTAGGTAGTTCAATTAAAGCTCGGTCAACCTTTTACTTTTAAGGTATTCCATTCAGTTTTGCAAAAGTTTTAGATAGTTAATGACTACTTATTGTAGATCAAAGTATGAACTATGTTTGACCTAATTCCCAAAGTGAGATATATGGGCATCTCAATTGGAACCTGGTCACAATTTTAGCACTTTTATTATTTTTGTTCGTATTGTGTCCTTGGTATACTAAGATTATGTTTCCTATTCTTAAAAGAAAGCAAGTTAATGCTGTGTCTTTCCATTTAGGTGCAATAGGAATCCATAATCGCATTTCAAGGAGTAGGTTCGACAATTAAATTTTGAGTTATTGTGAGGACCTTTGTTCCAGTGACAAAGCTCAAATGTAATAAATCAAGTGGACATTTTATGAAGATTTTTACACATCTCAAGGTTGAAGTAAGAGCTTGATAAGATCAAAAGCTGGATGATGTATGCCAAGTCTAAAGCATGAAAGCATAGCTTAGGTAATAGATATAATCTAAGTATCTAATTCAATTGCTTATTCTAGAGTAATAAAACAACATAATTCACATAGACCACAAACTGCACGCTCGCAAGTATATGTGATAGATTAGTAACTAGTGGCACGGGGTATCGTTCCCACGAAGATAGCAATAGCAACTACTAGAATTCCAAGGCCACATGTCACGCCCCAAAAACGGGACCGTAACACGCCGCGCTAATGGCACACCGGTCCAAAGCGCAAGGCACAAACGAACAGAGCAACAAACTAAACCGCAATGTAATAGAACCATCAAACCATTTCTTAACTATAAAACCGAATATTTATTAGACACAGGGTTATGTTGTTTAATGTAGCTTAGTACAAAAGGAGATGTGTATAAGAGACAGACTGTAGGTCATACCTTCGAGCCTAAAGTAACTCATGCTATCTCTTATACACATCTAGAAGCTGCTAACGTACTTGGATTTCAAAAACGAGCACCTAATCTGTTAAATTGTAAATCACGTGGGGTGAGCATAACTAGCTCAGTGGATATCATAAAAGCTCTTCAAATGGGGCCAAGCATTTCGATAAAAAGAAAACATAAAGATAATAGCATTTGTGAAAACCATAGTCATGAAGCAGTTTCTAAAATGTCTCATGCCATTTAAACATCAGGCATGTCCAAAACATAGCCAAAAAGATCCATTCATTTCAAAACATAGCTAAAATGTCTCATGCCATTTAAACGTCAGGTATGTCCAAAACATAGCCAAAAAAAGATCCAATCATTTCAAAACATAGTATGCTAAAGTATAGTGAACAAATCCAAGTACAATTTACAATCCGGAATATAATAAAATAGCATGAGTATCTTTTAGGCTCGAAGGTATGACCTACAGTACTAGTCAGATCTAGTAATCTACTACACGTACTAGTCTGACCGGGAGGTCAAGTTGATCCCATCACAAGACCCCGCAGTCAATTAGTTCAAAACATTCACAAGAGTCACTGTGGAGTCCCATGGATGACTATAGAACCGGTTCTCCACAAATCAAACATTTCCAAACACATCCAAAATTATATACCTAGGTCACCTATGAGCCAAAACAGTCATAAAATGCTTTCATATCAAAAGAGTTTGCAAACATATCATTTGATTAACATAAAATAGCTTGGTCCCGATTTCATATGTAATAGTTCCAAAACTTGGTAAAAGTGCAGTTCCAAACATCATACACATTTTAGAGGTGTCCATAGTACCACGCGCGATCGCCGGCGGTAGGTGGCGTGGTACCTAAAACAGATATAAGAGGACTCTTAGAAGAGATGTAGAAGTTAAAGAATGACTAGGGAATGACTAGGGAAGCGAAAACGACGCGAAACGATAGAAAACGACACCAATAGCTCTTTGGAGAAAATGACCTTTTCACAATTTCTGACCAACTTCGACAAGCTAAAACCCCAGTCAAAAACTTAGTTAACCCTTGAATTCGTATCGGTCTAGATTTCAGATAATAAGCTCAGTTTTCCTCTAAGAAACCGAAAAACCTGTCTCTTTGCCACATCCCTAGATGTATAATTAGGCTATCCTCCCTGCCAATAAAATCCAATTCCAAGGTATTCAAGGGACCTTGGTTACAACCCAACTCAAAACAACATATTCAACCAACCAACAAAATCCATAAACGGAAAGATTCACCGGAGCAATAGCCGGGACTATATCAATAGCATTCCACAACAATCCATACCCCATAACCACTACAATTAACTCTATTACAACATTAGAGCAACAACCTATGGTTGGAGCTGTTTTACTACCAAACTGAAATTTTTACCGATTAGCCACACGCATGATTCAAACATGCTGCCTATCCAACCCACTACCAAGGAAACACTTAAAACCATCAAAAGATCATTAAAGATCCTTCAAACATAACCAATTATCCAAATTATCCTAGTTGCGCCAAACTTCCGCTTACTTACAAAATGAAGGGAAATCAATTCCACTTGGTTTCAAGTCTCAATTCCTATCCAAACTAACCTTAAAACACTCTTAAAACATCATTATGTGCATAGACATAAGCATTCATAGCATAACATTCTAGGGCACATATGAAAGACAAAACCCTAACTCATAATCTTAAAATTTGTAATCTAACCATGGAAAGTTGTTAAAAATCAACCCCAATCACTTCCCAACCTCCAAAACACTAAAAACAACCCATAACATACATAAATCAACACATATAAGGCTGCAAAGAGGGTTTATTTCAGATTCCATAAAGAATCCTACAAAACTTGAAATTAAAGCTTGAATCATAAAGCCCATAAGCCATAAATGCTAAAATACATAAAATCTTACCTTCCAAGTGATTTCTACTTGAAATCCAAGAAAACTTTTTGATGGCTGATTTATAATGTTAATTTAGTAGCATGCTGTCTCTTATTGAGATTAAACAAGCAAGAAGAAGACTTAACAAGGTGTCTAAAGTTGACCCAAATAGTACCCAAGTTGACCAAATAGTCTGTCTCTTTGACACATTTAACCCAAAAACTAAATTTTGTCTAAATTAACATCTAGATGTGTATATCAGACAACACTCACACACCAAAATAACTAATTACACTTAGTCCAACTTTTGACCTGTTTACCCGCCGGTACCGAAATTGCGTAAATCGAAAAATTTGCCGAATTGAAAAACGAATAAGTTGAAGTACTTAATGACTAAAAATAATATGAAAAACATTTTAAACCAGTTAAAAATCAAAGAACAAGGCTATTAGTCAAATACTGGGTTTCACACCACAAGTAATATCAAGACAAGGTGCAGTGAAGCAAAAACAATAAACAAGTAGGCAAAGAGATAAATTAATGAGTTAACAATAGATTAACACAAGTAATAAGAAGGGGAATTGGGCCATCACTATGATTCCTTTACTAGGTGTAGTCTTCTAATGGGCTAACATTCAATGGGTACAATTGAGAGTTCCTTCCCAACTATAAACCAATCCCTTGGCCTAGTTCATGGTTCTAGTATAATTTTCTATATGGAATTTAAGGAACTCATTAAGAAAGCTAGCATCTTGGCCCGACTACTAACCATCCGAACCACATAACAAACCTACCTAAATATTTGATACAAGAAGAGATGTATTCTTCAGGACATCAAACTTGTGAATCTTGGAGCTCAAAAAGTCAATAAAATCATGTTTGAAGTCCAAGTAAGTCAAGGGTTCGAGTTAGTGAAGTCCAAAGGCCCAAGACTTGAAGACGAATTTGATCCATCGTAGTGAAGGAATGGGTCAAGAAAACCCTAATTTCGACTAAGGCCCTATTTGGCCATGTTTCCTAATTAAATTAGGATTTAGTTTCAACATTTGTTTCTAAGAATTTTATTTTATTTGGTTAATTAATTTGGACAAAAAATCAGTCCACATTAATTTACTTTAGTCAGTTTTAAGTCTTGTGTGCAAGTCCTAAACTTGATTGGATTTGGCGAGGTAGTTTCCTAGTATTGTTAGGCCTTTTTTGTATTGGAGCTGGTTCTTTTCAAGTTACTTATACCCCCTTACAGTAAAAAATACTCATTCATTCTTCATACAATAAAATTACTTGAGTTTTATTCTCCAATTTATTTTCCAAAGACTTGGGTACTTTGCAAGATTGATTCTTGCGATTACCTATCCTGAACACTATCGATTCTTATCTCGTTATAGACAATGAGTCAATACCTTGTAAAGTCGAGAATATATACTTCTAATTCTGGATTTCCTAATCGAAGGATTTGAATTCATCAAGTTCAAAAATTGTTTAGGCATTCTTGCGTTCTGCATCAATTTCGGATCTCGTCAGTTTTATCTGCAGGGTTTGCATCAGAGTGGTATCAAGAGTTTTGGTTCCTAAAAATGTTTTTTTCTTGTTCCATACATTTATACATTGTTTCCTTGCTGTTTTGTTCAGTTTATTCGGAAAAAAAATTTAGCTTGTTCATATTCTTTTCATTCTTGTTCTTGAAAAATTGCAGCCATAGTTCTTGCTTTTTTGTGTTGGTTAGTGCTGTTATTTTTTCCCATGTCCAAGTATTCTTGTTTACAAAAAAATGTACTGTTCAATCAGTACTATTTATCAGAAATGTTCTCATAGTGTAAAAAAAGAAGAAAAAAAAAATAGCAAAGACGAATAAGAAAATAAAACCCTAGCCGATTATGATTTGTCTTTTGAAATTGTTGTCTTGTGCGATTTTCTTGTGCTTCAAATTTTTGTGGCTATTTTGTGCCAAGTCTTGGTGGTATTTCATTGCTGGGAATTCGTGCATACATGTTAGGCTGTAAAAAAAATCCGAAAGAAAAAAAATGAAAACCGAATTCACAAACCCTAGTTGGGTAGGGTTTGCATGGTAGTTTAGTGCTTCCAAAACTACTTGCTATTCCTTGTTTGTATATTCTTGCATAATTTCAATCGTTGTCTTTGTTGGTATACAACATTCACTTGAATCCTTGTTCCACCTGGATTACACTAATTCCAATTTCCAACTAGGAATAGGTTTAATCCTTTGCTTATTAGGATTTGAAGTGAAATGCTGCAATTTTTCTCCTTTCCTAAGGCATAATTCTCGAGTGAAATTTCTTTATATTTTTCAATTTTTGTCTGTATTTTGCTCTCGACTTACATACATATTTTTGTAAATATTGAAAATACCCTTGTTCCTTCTAGTTAATTCGTTCTAGCACGAAACCTTAGTTTGTTTTGACCCTCTTATTGTTTGACTTTCTAAAGTGCATAGTGTGCGTTCTTTGTTAAATTGATCCATCATTACTTTAATCCCAGACCAACCCACTATATTCCTTTGTGAATTTGAGCCAAGATTAATGCATAGATAACACCCAAATTGATTGCTTAAGGTGAATAGGTATATGCCTGTCAATATTCATGAAATAGTTCAATCCATTCACAGGAAATTTCCATACAAAGGCTACTTGAACCTGTTCTAATCCTATGTTTCCTCTACGATTTCACTCAAGATTTAAAAATCACTATAGGGGTTGGCCAATTATCTAGAGGCATTAAGAACAATTCAAATAAACAAACAAACATAATAAATCATATCGAACATTCAGAACCTCTTAGCATACAATCTTCATGGTAAATTTTGAATAAAACCCCAATTTAGATTTAGTGCATAAAAGTAGTCATAATTACATCAAGGCAATAAAACACAATCATCCTAGAGTAAATAATCTCAAAGAGAAGAGATAGAGAAGAAAAACTAGTTATAGCCACTTATTCCGTCCTCCTTCTTGATGATTCTCCGTCTGAAAGATTGATTGTGTACTTGCCTAATGGTTATGGCTATTTCTCACGTTAAACTCACGTTATTTGACACTGCTTTAACTAAATACTTCTGCTAACTTCTATGTTTAGAATGACCTAACACATGTATTTATATAGGTCTTTAGGGTTTCAACAAGTTACGGGTCGAAAATACCCCTAAACCTACTTAAACTCATGAAACTCGATTTTTTTGCTTATTGCATACTGTTTCTGGTTGCCCTTCCCAGCTCCTGGGCTTGGGTGCACCTAGCAACCAGTCCCTAGGCACCCTTCTGATCCTCGAGGAGTGGGTGCCCATAACTCATCACTCCGAGTCTTGGTTTTGCTCCGTTTTCATCCGTTTGACCTCTGGTTGATCCCAAACCTATAAAAGCACATTAAAACAACTAAATAAGTGTAATTAAAGACACATGAACTAGATATTTTAGAGGAAAACCCTCAGATAGCCAAAATACCCCTACTTATACAACAAGACACCTCGAAACTAAAACTCAAGCCAAAATGCTTCAAAATAACTCTCTTTTAGAGAGTTATCAAACCCCCTAATTTAAACTTTTATTCGTCCCAAGTAAAACAAAACAAACACATAAAACACATAAGATTCAATAACCTTATCAATGCATTAATATTCATAGTAGGAAAAACTATTAAGTAGAGAAATGCACTCAACATATATATATAAAATAACATTGCTAATTAACCCCAATATCATCATCATGTTAGTATTAACTCTTCACTCATAAAAATAGGTATCACTCACTCACTAATGGATGAAAAACCTATTGAAGAAAAGTTCAGCAAGGGACAAACATGTTGGAAGGTTTTAATACTAACTAATACAAATGAACTCAAACCAAGGATCAAGTAGGTATTTAAAACTTGTAACGTAAGCTAAGGGATAAAGGTAGGATATATATTCGGATAAAATAGCTCATATCACCTTAGATATATTAGTGAATAACTTCGAACCATAATTCACTAGAACATCCCCAAAAACCATAACATTTAAATGAATATTATAAATACCACTTCCAAAGTAAAAAATGTACATTCTTTATTAAAGTGTAGAAGGAATTGTCCTTGTTTACTCATAACACTTAGAACAACGTAGAAGGGATTATCTTTCATTTCTTTTCTTTGTTTTTCTTTCCTTTTTTTTTTTCACTTTTTTCAACAAAAAAATTACAAAACATCGCCGGGAGGGGGTTGTTATTACAAAGGTTAAAAGTCATAGACTTGACTTTTTCCTCAACAAACATGACTCCTTTCCTTTCAACCATCCATAACATCATGCCCCTAATATTGATGTTGCGCACCATCAATATTAACTACTAAGGTGATGGGAAGAATGAAGGATAAAATAAAAGGATAATTTGGTTAAATAACATGGTAAAACAAATAATTACAGCTTATAAGGCCCAAAAGGGGACACTAAGTATAAATGTCAACTAGGTAGGCTTTTTGGCTCAAATGGTCCAAAGAACTTGCCTAAATCATTTCCTTGGTCTAAAATCCACTCATACATCTTTTCGCAAGTATATAAATCATACCCAATTCCAACCAATGTCTCAAGCAAAACAAATATTGCAAGGCAATAATGATTAACATTCACTAAAAATTACCTCACTTTCACCCCCTAACTTAAGGTAATATATTTAAGGTATAGTGGTAACACTTTTATAATTCAAAGGGATTAAAGAGCAATGAAAGCTTATATATAGTTTCAGGTCATTCACTCAAACAAGAATAGAACTATCTTGAAACATATTTAAACTCATGATACAAATCATAAAAGTTGATGAATACACAAAACTACTACTAAAAATGGAAAATCTTTTTAGTTAATCCTTTATAATACGTCAGGCAAGAAAGTATAGAAATCTTGATCCATTCGATAGCTAGGAGTCTTTATACAGTCAGATCCTCATGATTAATAAAAAATTACCTAAAAATCAAAATTTTTGTGTTTTTTGAAAAAATTTATTAAAAAGAATACCCTAAATTCTAAAACAAACACTTCACCAAAGATGAACATAATAGTAAAAAAACACTTCCCAAAAGACATAACATATAATCACAATCACATGACCAAAAACACAAACACACCACCCAATTTAAAATGAAAACGTTTTCATGAATCTTTCAAACCACAACTAGAAACATGAAAAAGCTGAAAATTGCTCCTTGAAGTTCCCTTGGTCCTAGAATTGCTCCTTGAAGTTCGCTTGGTCCCTAGGAAGAATCCTTAATGGATGAACTTTCTTGATTTTCTTGGACAGAATTGCTCTTCTTCCTCCTGAAAGCCGAAAATTGAACAAAAAAGTGAGATCTTTTGATGATATACTCAAAATTTGAAGTGTAAAACAAATGGATTTTGTTTGGGAAAGGGTTTATAAGAGTTTAGAAGCTTTTAGGGGTGTTTTGAAGGTGGAACGGATGGCTCTTTAAAAAAATTGCTACAAATTGCACCCCAAGCTTCCCAAAAATCATAGTTGGGCACGCTTCCTAGCCTGTGGACATGTGTGCACCCAACAGGCAGTCCCTGCGATGAGTCTCACATGGGTTTGGGTGTGGCAGTGCCCAGGCTTCTCACTCGGTGCACATTTTTTGGTCTAATCTTGGACCATTTCCATTCTTATGCATATTTTGACCACCAAATCAACTTCAAACTTTATTTTAACACCTAAAACACATAATCAAAAAAAATTTGCATTAAACTACAAAATTAAAAGTTCAAAAATTAATTAAAAGTTAAAAAGTATAAGGTTAGAAATCATGACTTGCTTTCCACAAAGCGTTTTTTTAACGTTTATGGCTAGACGTAGCTAATAGTTCACGAATTGAATTCTCAAAATTCAATTAGGGATTCTATCAATTTTTATACACTCAAAATGCCCATATGGAAATGCTCCTGCTTCTATCACGGAAAATGAAATTGAGTCACTACCTGTCCTTAGAATTACTTGTTCTTGGTCCACAACAATTAGAGCTTTTACCATGGCTACGAATGGTCTTCCAAATATTGAAGAGATATCATCTTCATCTTCTTCAATAATCCTTATCTTGGACAATAAAATCAATCGGGAAATTGAGTTTCCTCACTTTAACTGGCACATTATTTAATTCCATTCAATGGGTCTAACATACTTCTTCTGTCAGCTAATTGAACAGTGTGATTGCTTTCTTTAAAGTCAATCAACCCAATTCTCCAATAGAGGTAAAGGCATTAGGTTCATACTCGCTCCAAAATTACATAGAGCTCTATCAATGAAAATATCACAAATGATACAAGGTACAGTGAAACTCCCTAGATATTTCCTTTTTGGCGGTAGTATATGAAGAAGCTGCTTATTGTATATCTTTGTGTGCTACAACGTTACTTCATTCTCACTTGCCTTATAATTTTTTGAATGATAGCATACACCTTGGTCTCTTTATAATCATCTGGTTGCTCAGTACTTGATTATAACCTAAACGACCATCCAAAATATCAAAACAAATCATACCGTCTTGTAGCTCAAGCAGTAAATAAATAAGTGGAATAGGAACTCAATGACCAACATGTTTGTAAATGTCTTTGATAACCCTTTCAATAGCTATTATCTATACAATGATTTCTCTTGTGGAAACCAACTTCTTCTGCCATTCTTCACCATCGTTTTCTTACCTCTTCTTGGTAATAAGCAAAAAAACTTGACCCAATTTCTTTTTGCGATTAAGTTAATGATACTTTCATCTACCAATTTGAAAACTTACTATTTTATCATCTCCTTCCTTGCTAGACCTAGACTCAATTTTGGTTTCACTGGAGGTTTGGTTGTGGTCACATCACTTACGACTGCATTAACTGCAAAACACTTCTCATCTTAGTTGGGCATTTTCATTGCTTTAAAAACATTAATTTTGCCTCCTCATTATTCACTCTCACGGTGAGTTCACCATTCTGTACATCAATAAGGGTTTCACTTGTAGCTAAGAATGGTCTACCAAGAATAATTGGAATATCTAAATCTTTCTCAAAGTCAGGAACAATAAAATCAGTAGGAAATATGAATTTATCAACTTTTCAAATACATTACCAACATATCCTCTATGATTCCCCTTGCATGCACCAATGATCAATCAGCAAGTTGGTAGGTCACCGATGTCGGCTTCACTTTTCCCATGTTCAATTTCCTGAAAATAGAAAGAGGTAGTAGATTTATGGTAGCGCCAAGATCACATAGAGCCTTACCTATGAATTGTGTTATGAGTGTGCATGGAATCGTAAAGATTCTTGAATCCTTTAGTGTAGGTGTAGCTTTCAATGTAGAACTACATTACACTCTTCCATTAGGGCAATAGTCTCAAAATTATCTAACCTTCTCTTTTGAGACAAGATCTCCTTCTTGAACTTCACATAGCTAGGCATTTGTTCCAATGCCTCAGCAAATGGAATGTTAATATGAAGTTTCTTGAAAACTTCCATGAACTTTTTGAACTACCCATCTAGTTTTTGTTTTTTCAACCTCTGGGGGTATGACACCTTGGAATTAATACATTATTAATTCATATTGCCTTCTTTTGCAACAGTGTCTGGACTATGTCTAACATCATCTTCCCCACTAGTCAATTTTTGGACTCCTATGCTTTAACATTATCATCCTCAAGTCCCAACTTCCTACCACTTCGAAATGTCATTGCCTTAAATTGCTCATTTTCTTCTCTTCTTGGATTCACCTCAGCGTTATATGGGAGACTAACTTGGGGCCTATTATTGATAGAATTTTCTAGTTGTCCCATTTGAGTCTCCAGATTCTGAATTGATGTCGCGTGTCTTTGTAATAAGGCATTCATTCTTTGAAGAATTGCATCACTCTTGGCCATGTATTGCTTGCGTAAATCTTCTCATTCTTTTCTAAACCCTGTTGAGGTAGTCTATTTTGATTTTGGAATCTTGGTGGAGCTTGTTGTCTTATAGATGATAATGATCCACCTTGCTAGTTGTTGTTCCATGAGAAATGTGGGTGGTTCTTCCAACCTGAATTGTATGTGTTGGAGTAATGATTTCACATAGCTTGGCATTTGCTCCAATGCCTCGGCAAATGGAATGTTAATATGAAGTTTCCTGAAGACTTCCATGAACTTTTTGAACTACCCATCTAGCTTTTGTTTTTTCAACCTTTGAGGTATGACACCTTGGAATTAATACATTATTAATTCATATTGCCTTCTTTTGCAATGGTGTCTGGATTGACATCATCTTCCCAACTAGTCAAGTTTTGGACTCCTATGCTTTAACATTATCATCCTGAAGTCCTAACTGCCTACCACTTTGAAATGTCACTTCCTTGCATTGCTCATTTTCTTCTCTTCTTGGATTCACCTCAGCATTATCTGGGAGAATATTGATAGAATTTTCTAGTTGTCCCATTTGAGTCTCCAGATTCTGAATTGATGTCGTGTGGCTTTGTAATAAGGCATCCATTCTTTGAAGAATTGCATCACTCTTGGCCATATATCTTGGGTAAATCTTTTCCTTCTTTTTCTAACCTTGTTCAGGTAGTCTATTTTGATTTTGGAATCTTGGTGGAGCTTGTTGTCTTATAGATAGATAATGATCCACCCTGCTAGTTGTTGTTCCATGAGAAATTTGAGTGGTTCTTCTATCCTGAATTGTATGTGTTGGAGTAATGATTTCCTTGATTCATGTTGTAATTACAAACATAGTTCACCACTTCTTTATCGTTTGGACACTGCTCTATAAAATGTCCCTCTTGACAAACCTCATAAGAAACAAAAGGACTCAATATTTGTCTGCCTTGAATACCCAAACTGTCTGTCTTTTTAGTTAGTACCACTTCTATGCTGTGAAAACTGTAATAGCATCAACCTCATATATACCCCAGATCTACGCCTTGGTACGACTCTCTCATTAGACTACTGATAGTTATTTGAAGACATGTCCTCTAACAATTGAATTGCCTTAGCATAAGACTTACTCATGATGGCTCTCCCAGTTACTGCATCAATAATAGTTCTAGTCAGACCTTGCAACCCATTGTAAAAAGTTTGAATCTGAAGGCAATCTGGAAGGCCATGATGAGGACATAACCGAAGTAGACATATCATTAGATCATTCCCATGCTTCAAACAATGGCTCCTGATCATGCTATACAAAGATGTAATATCGTTCCTCAACTTAGCTGTCTCTAATTGTGGAAAAAATTTTGTCAGAAACTTCTGTACCAAATCATTCCAGGTAGTAATTGAACCTGGAGCTTGAGAAATCAATTAGGCTTTGGCTTTCTTCCTCAGTGAGAATGGAAAAAGCCTTAGCCTTATAGCATCACCCAAAACACTATAATGCCAGAAGGTATCACATATCTGCAACAAGTTGAAGATCTGAACATTGGAGTCATTACTCTGCACCAAACTTAGCCCACAACTGCACCGTTTTGATTATCTGTGGCTTTAACTCAAATTATTCATCTAGAATGGCAGCATAAATATGCTTGACTGAAGACCATCCACAGTCGGGACTACCAAGTCCCTTAGAGACCTCGGCTCATCTGGATTTGGTGCTACTTGAATGAGCATATTAATAGGATTACTCTCATCAGCCATTTCTATGGGAGGAGTCCAATTGGAAACCTTGCCTTGCTTCCCTTAAAAATCTACTAGTTGTACATGCTCAATATAAAAGTCTAAAGCAAGAAGCTTTTCTTTCGATCTCCTGGAAAAAAAGATTGTGGCAAAACCCTTCAAAACACAAACAAAAAGGAAAAAAATGTTTAAACTAGAAATAGAATGCTTAATCTAATATTAACAAACAAATGCATGTTGTCAAAAACAAAGTCATCGTCAATGGCGCCAAAAACTTGTCCACTCGTGGTGTTATAACATGAGTTCAAGGTTTGCAAGTCTATGGATCAAACAAGTAATATAGATTAAGTAGAGATCGTTTCCATGTGAACTATGCTTAACAAACATGTTGCTAACGTGTTGTATTTAAACTAAAAATAATGGAAATAATAATAAAAGCAAATAAATAATTAACAAACTAAGTAAATAAATTGGAGTTTAGATGATAAAATGCCTAGGGTTTGTTCTTTCTTTACCATTCCAATTAAATGTTCTAGTTGATTTAATTGTTCAATTGATTCCTTATGTTTTTTTACTAATCTAGGGTTTCGTTTGTAATTGCAAGTTCCTCCTGAAATCATTGTAAATCTATAATCTCAACCAACATACTATATTCCTATATGAATTTGAGCCAAGATTATTGCATAGATAATAGCCTAATTGATTGCCTAATGTGAATAGTTATAGACCTATCCATATTCATGAAATGGTTCAATTTGTTCATAAGAAAGTTCCAAACAAAGGCTATTTGAACCCGTCCTAAAACCCTAAGTTTCCTTTCCCAATTTCACTCGAGGTTTATAAATCACTCTAGAGGGTGGCCAATCATTTAGAGGCATTAAGAACAATTCAAATAAGCAAACAAACATAAGAAATCATATCGAACAATCAAAACTTTAGTATATAATCTTCATGGTAAATTATGAATAAAATTGTAGTTTAGATTTAATGCATAAAAGCGGCCATAATTACATCAAGGCAGTAAAATACAATCATCCTAGAGTTAAATAATATTAAAGAGAAGAGAAAAAGATGAAAAACTAGTTGTAGTCGCTTCATTTGTCCTCTTTCTTGATGATTCTTCCTCTGGAAGACTAACTACATTGCCTGATGGTTATGGCTTCTTCTCTCTCTAAAACCCAAGTTATTTTACGCTACTCTAACTGAATACTTCTGCTAATTTCTATGTTTCGAAAAACCTAATACATGTATTTACATAGGTTTCTAGGGTTTCAAGAAATCACAGGTCAAAAATATCCCTGAAACCACTTTAACTCGCGAAACACTAATTTTGGCTTATTGCAGACCATTTCCAAGCATCTTTCCCAGCTCTTAACATGGCTGTGCCTAGCAGGCAGTCCGTTGTCAGCCCTCCCAGCCTCTGGGAATGGGTTCCCACATCTTAGCACTCCGAGTATCGGTTTTGCTCCGTTTTCATTCATTTGACCTCCGATTGATTCCAAACCTATAAAAACACTTTAAAACACCTAAATAAGTGTAATAAAAGCAATCATTAAAAACACATAAACTAGATGTCTTGGACAAAAACCTTAAAGTAACTAAAATACCTCTACTTATGCAACAAGACACCTTGAAAACCGATTAAAACCCAAGCTAAAATGCATGAAAATAACTCTCTTTTAGAGAGTTATCATGGAATTTCATGCTTCCTTGTGATATTGCCCAACCTTTTGGCATCGATCACATTTTTCCACAAACTGATGAGCGTCTTTGAATAATATTGGCCAATAAAACCTTGATTGAAATACCTTTGCCACCGTCTTTGTACCACCATAATGACCATCACAGTCTAAGGAATGGCATTAATATTGTATGGAATCCATCTTTTCTTCTGGTACACATATATAGATAATCTGATCTAGACATAACCTGAATAAAAATGGCTTGTCCAAAATATACTTCATCAAATAAAAAATCTCTTTCTTTGCTGAAAATTCAAATCAGATGGTAAAACACCAGCTACTAAATAATTAACAAAATTAGCAAACCAAGCTGGAACCTAATTGTTCACAGCAAACAGTTGCTCGTCTTGCAAATGTTACACGAATCTGTACTCTTAATTGCTCATTCTTTCCTCTTTCCAAATGTGATAAATAATATGCTACTTGATTTTCAACACCCTTCTTATCCTTGATCTACAGATCAAATTCTTGCAAGAGTAGAATCCAATGTATCAACCAGGGCATTGTGTCATTCTTTGCAATCAAGTACTTGATGGTTGCATGATCTGTGTAGACAATTACCTTCGTGCCCATCAAGTAAGCCCTAAATTTGTCCAATTCAAACACCACAGCTAACAACTCCTTTTGTGTAGTATTGTAATTTATTTGAGTATTTGTTAGTGTCTTGATAGCATAATAAATTGAATGAAAAACCTTATCTTTGTGTTGGCCTAAAACCATACCAATCGCAAAGTCACTAGCTTCACACATTAACTCAAAAGGAAGCTCCCAATCTGAAATTATTGCAGTAAGTATTGTAACTAACTTTTTCTTTAATAAGCTCAAAGGCTTTCAAACACAAATCATCAAAAATAAAAGGATGTCTTTTTCTAATAAATTGCACAAGGGCCTAGAAAACTTGGAAAATTCTTTAGTAAATAGCCTATAGAATCCAACATGGCCTAAAAAACTCCTCACGCCCTTGACTTATGTCGGTGGAGGAATTCTCAATCATTTCTATCTTTGCCTTATCCACTTCTATGCCTTTCTGGAAACTTTACAGCCAAGCACAATGCCCACTTGCACCACCTCTTGTCACACATCCTAGTTTAGTGCCAAATTTGATTCTTGGCTAACCTTCCTAAAACCATGTCTAGATTCAACTAACACAAATCAAATATACAACTGAAAGCTTAAAAAATCATCCATAAAAAATTCCAACAAACCTCAACCATATCCGAGAAAATTGTCATCATATGTGAAACCCAGTATTTTAATAGCCTTGTTCTTTGATTTTAATTGGTTTAAAATGTTTTTCATATTATTTTAGTCATTAAGTACTTCACTCAACTTATTCGTTTTTCAATTCGGCAAATTTTTCGGTTTACGCGATTTCGGTTCCGGCGGGTAAACGGGTCAAAAGTTGGACTAAGTGTAATTAGTGCATTGTGGTGTGTGAGTGTTGTTTGATGGCTGATTTAAAATGTTAATTTAGTAGCAAAAATTAGTTTTTGGGTTAAATAGTCAACTTGGAGACTATTTGGTCAATGGGGAACTATTTGGGTCAACTTTGGAAGTTTTTTTAAGTCTTCTTCTTGTTGTTTCTTCCTCATTTCTTCCCAGCAGCAGCCGACTCCTCTTCCTCCATTTTCTCCCAAAAATTTTCTTGGATTTCAAGTAGAAATCACTTGGAAGGTAAGATTTTTTGTATTTTAGCACTTTTTGGCTTATGGGCTTTATGATCCAAGCTTTAATTTCAAGTTTTGTAGGATTCTTATGGCTGAAAATAAACCCTCTTTGCAGCCTTGTAAGTTATGATTTATGTATGTTATGGGTTGTTTTTAGTGTTTTGGAGTGATGGTTGGGAAGTGATTGGGGTTGATTTTTAACAACTTTCCATGGTTAGATTACAAATTTTAAGATTATGAGTTAGGGTTTTGTCTTCCATATGTGGCCTAGAGTGTTATGCTATGAATGCTTATGTCTATGCACATAATGATGTTTTAGGAGTGTTTTAAGGTTAGTTTGGATAGGAATTGAGACTTGAAACCAAGTGGAATTGATTTCCCTTCATTTTGTAAGTAAGCGGAAGTTTGGCGCAACTAGGATAATTTGGATAATTGGTTATGTTTAAAGGGTCTTTAATGATCTTTTGATGGTTTAAGGTGTTTTCCATTGTTGTGGAATGCTATTGATATAGTCCCGGCTATTGCTCCGGTGAATCTTTCCGTTTATGGATTTTGTTGGTTGAATATGTTGTTTTGAGTTGGGTTGTAACCAAGGTCCCTTGAATACCTTGGAAATGGATTTTGTTGGTTGGTTGAATATATTGTTTTGAGTTGGGTTGTAACCAAGGTCCATCTTGAATGAATAACTTATTAAATCTAGATTATTGAATGGATTATTGGCAGGGAGGATAGCCTAATTATAGCCTAGAGAGAGGCGAAGTTTTTCGGTTTTTCTGGAAAACTAAGCTTATTATCTCCTAATCTAGCTGTAATACGAATTTGAGGGGTTAACTAAGTGTTTTGACTGGGGTTTTAGCTTGTCGAAGTTGGTCAGAAATTGTGAAAAGGTCATTTTTGACCAAAGAGCTTTTGGTGTCGTTTTCTATCATTTCGCGTCGTTTTCGTTTCCCTAGTCATTCTTTAACTTCTACATCTCTTCTAAGAGTCCTCTTTATCTGTTTTAGGTACCACTCCACCTACCGCCGGCGATCGCGTTCTGTGATCTTTGTCCAGTTAGTTCTTTAATAAGGTGGGTTTTCCAGACCCTCTTCCATTTGCCTCTCTCTAGGCTATAATGACTGTCTCTTATGTTTGGATGGATTTTAAAATGTGTATGATGTTTGGAACTGCACTTTTACCAAGTTTTGGAACTATTACATAATGAAATCGGGACCAAGCTATTTTATGTTAATCAAATGATATGTTTGCAAACTCTTTTGATATGAAAGCATTTTATGACTGTTTTGGCTCATAGGTGACCTAGGTATATAATTTTGGATGTGTTTGGAAATGTTTGATTTGTGGAGAACCGGTTCTATAGTCATCCATGGGACGCCGTGGTGACTTCTGTGAATGTTATGAACTATTTGATACGGGGTCTTGTGATGGGATAACTTGACCTCCCGGTCAGACTAGTAGGTGTGGTAGATTACTAGATCTGGCTAGTACTGAAAGTCATACCTTCGAGCCTAAAAGATACTCATGCTATTTTATTGTATTCCAGATTGAAACTGTACTTGGATTTGTTCGCTATGCTTTAGCATACTATGTTTTGAAATGATTGGATCTTTTTGGATATGTTTTGGACATGCCTGATGTTTTAATGGCATGATACATTTTAGAAACTACTTATGATTATGGTTTATTGACGTTTAAATGGCAATGAGATATTTTAGAAACTGCTTCATGATTATGGTTTTCACAAATGTTATTATCTTTATGTTTTCTTTTTATCGAAATGCTTGGCCCCATTTGAAGAGCTTTTATGATATCCACTGAGCTAGTTATGCTCACCCCACGTGATTTATAATTTTTCAGATTTGGTGCTCGTTTTTGACTCTCCACCGCGTTAGCAGCTTTTAGATTGTTTCCAGATTCCACATTACTGGTAGGACTCTGCGGATAATCTTCAAAACTTCTCTTTTGTTTGGAGAGGGGTAGTAAGCTTATACGCATCTGTATTGATGAACTTTCTTTTTGTTGTAGCATCTTTTGTACTAAGAAGGAATTTTGTAATTCGTATTTTTGTGTAAAAATGAACTTATTCGGTTTTATAGTTAAGAAATTGTTTGATGGTTCTATTAAATTGCGGTTAAGTTTGTTGCTCTGTTCGTTTGTGCCTTGCGCTTTGGACAGGTGTGCCATTAGCGCGGCGTGTTACGGTCCCGTTTTTGGTGGGGCGTGACATCATACACCTTGGAAAAGTTTCTGGAGCGATGTACAAACCAAAAGGCATATATCGAAAAGAAAATGTCCCATAAGGTCACGTAAATATGGTTTTTTTTTTTGATTTTCTAGCACTATAACAATTTGGTTATATCCCAAATAACCAACTAAAAAGCAATAAAATACTTACCTACTAGCGTATCAAGCATTTGATCAATAAATGGAAGAGGGAAATGATCCTTGTGTGTATCTTTGTTGAGTTATCGATAATCCATGCAAACTTTCCATCCTGTGACTGTTCTTGTGGGAATCAACTGGTTTTTCTCATTTTGCACAAGATTCATACCTCCTTTCTTTAGGATGTAATGTACCGAACTAACCCATATAGTACCAGAAATTAGATAAATAATACCTGTATCAATCGATTTAATAATCTCCTTATTTACTGCCTCCTTTATGATCGGGTTTAGCCTTCTTTGATGCTCCACAATGGTTTTGGCATTCGCTTCTATCTAAACATCTTATACATGTAATATGATGGAATAATGCCTTTGATGTCTACAATTGTCCATCTTATTGCTCTTTTGTGGTTCTGAAGGACTCTAAAGAACTTTTTTCCTGCGTACTTCTTAAAATTGATGAGATAATAACATGTAAAGTAGAATTATCACCAATGAATGCATGTCTCAAATTATTTGGAAACGGTTTCAACTCCAATGTTGGTGGGGGAGAATATGACCACTTTAACCTTTATTTTAGACCTAGTTAATATTAGATTAGTATTAGAATTGGATCTTAGTGGATTACTTCACATAGTTGGTTGATAGAATTTCATGGGAATTTATCAAGTTTGGTTAGTCTAGGTAGTGGGAGTGATTCGCATTTAGGCTAATTAAATTGCTAGACCTAATTACATGTGGGATCAGAACTAGCTTACAGTTGGGAATCAACCTCTAATTTGGCACACGAAGTAATTTCATTGATCCAATTAACCAAAATCCAATAAATTGGCTAGCGTACCATAAACCCTCATTCCTCTTTCTTATTATTTTAGTTATTAACCTAGTTTTAGTTAAATTCCTTTCTTAAATTAACTCTTCAAATAGCATTCCAACCAAATAATCTATAATTAACAACCTATCCTTGTGCGATTGACCGCTACTTCTCTTTGTTATTATTTGACAGTATACTTGTAGGATGCCATCTAGTTAGTTAGAAGTATATGATTTATAAGTTTATAGCTAGATGTGAAGCGCATCAAACTCCTCTTTGGTGACCAATTGAATCTTGAGTCTTACAAATTACCTTTTTTATGAACTAGTTGGCTTTGTTTCAAATAAATATCAATACATTGAAAAAAAAAATCTTAATGTTCATAGCAATTGATTCTGGGCATATTTTGCTCATTTATTAAAAAATGATCCCTTCTAGGGTGTTATTCTAGTACTCATGAGTAAATTGTGTTTCGAAATTATGTTCTTATATAATGGCATTAAACTTGGACAAATCATCCTCAAGTAATATTTCTTTATTCGTGCATGAATTATCGAAAACCTAATGGACCAATAGAATGATATAGATATGATAACAGAAGTATACTAAAGGATATAAGAAGATGAAAAAAATGAAATTTGAGAAGCCCTTAACCGTGTTATTTGTATGTTGTGAATTAAAAAGGAAGTGCTTGTTTTATGTATACTAGAATGACAAATGTAACTAAGTAAAACCAAAATTTTAGGTATTGATTTGTGCTTGATTTATTGGCAATTTGTTATTAATATTATTAGATGTTTCATGGACTGATTGGGAAATTTTGATGTATTATGGAATTGACAAAAAACACTGCAAATGGACTCATAAAAGAAATAAATAGAAATGTTTCAAAAGGGACTAGATAACCAGAAATCAATATTCGAGTTTTGGGAGGTTCAGTAAAATGAGAAGTGTTAAGAGAATATCAGCTTGAGGATTTTATTGGAAGATTCTAACTAGGAGGAGTCCTTGATTAGTTTCCTAATTAGTATGGTCTGGTCCAAAATCAACAGTAGTGCCTTGTATATAATGTGCACGAGTCTAGCTTGTCTAATGGGTAACATGGTTTGTTCTGTGTAGAATATGTACCTTGTGTAATAGAATTAGAATTGTACTAGTGAGAGTAGTTTCTAGCTAATCTTGGAGCTCTATTGTAACATAAGCCTGGGGTTGTTAATGCTAAAATAAAAGTGAGAGCTCTTATGTAGGTAAATGTAGGAATATGTACTAACTTGTTAGTACTATAAATATTTAATGGCATAACGATATTTTTGAGTTATTGGGTATAGTAAAATGTGGCAATAAGGTACAGAAATTCTTTCAAGAAGGGTAGAATGTAATACCGGGCTCAATTTCATCTCTTTGCGTTATACCACCTTCAATATTTCTCGTTTCATTTTCAAGCTTGCAGTAAACTTCGAATTTATTTCCTAATTAACACCAACCCTTGTTCACAATTGGTGATCTTTGGGAATTTTAGGGTATGAAGTGATATGAATAGTTAAAAAAAGGATATGGAGTTATTAGATCAAATATTTATTTGGGCCCTAGTAGGATATGGATTGAATTGAGGGGCTAAATACCAAGGCTTGAAGTTATAAGAAATTGAAGCTAGCAGTTCCATTTGATTTTTCTTTCTAACCTAATTCCCAAGAACTTCTACAAGCCCCAAAACTCTTACTCTACCAACCTCCATCAAAATCAAGTAATCTTCGAAGAATTCAAGTGATGATTAGTTTTGGATCAAACTACGTATTAAATTGAAGGTAAGGGAAAAGAAAATTTTTTGAGCTTTGGTGGTATAGTGAATTAGGGCTCTTAAGAATTATTCAAGTCTTAAAAGTGTTGATTCGGCTAAATTGGTATTTCATATTATTATTTCATGCATAAAGAACATTTTTGTATCAAGTTGTGATAATATACAAGGTTGTATCACATTTGAACTTGGGTGGTAGAAGGGCAAAGTTGCCAATTTGTATTCCAGAGGTATAATCATGACTTCTTTTCTGGTTTTAACTGATTTTATAGTAGGGATGATTAGTAGATTTTTTCAAGGGTTTGTTTATGAGTCTTGTGGTGATTATGAAGGGTTGGAAGTTGGATTGCATGAGATAGGGGAGTTGAATAGCGGGCTGTTCTAGGTCTAGCCAAGAGGAATGGCTCAGCGTTCCACGCATGAAGGTTTTTAAAATCGCAGTGTTTGCCCTTATCTTTTTTTTTCCTAGTTTTACTTATCTTTTAGGGTTTGATTAGGGATTTATTGTTGGTGGTATTTGAGTGTATATTGTGATTTATGGTGATTCTTTTATTGCTTTGAGGTCAAGGAAAAATATCCCAAATTAATCAAGGCTTACGATTTCGATTTGAATCACTCGTAAGGTAAGTAGTACGGGACTCCTTTCTATTGTTTTTGTTGCTCTTTTAAATGCAGAAACACATTGACATGTTTTCTATATCTAAAAGGGGTGAGCATTTTTATTTACTAATGTAACAATGATATAAATTATTCACACATGGCCTGGGTAAGGTCACATTGAGCATAAGACCAACATTTCATGTGTGTATCTTAGGTCTTGTAAAAAAAATTGAATGTATTAACATATAAATGCATTATTGGTAATGTGATTTCACGTTCATCATTCATCTCTTATTGCACTGGCTCATATGCTTCGCATACGTGGAGTTGGTAATCGAATTGATAGATTGTAATGGTTATATGTTTTTATGAATTGAATGATCAAATAATAACAAAAGAACAAGATATGATTTGACTTGACACGAATACTTAATGTTATTGTAATGCCTTGTCTAGTGGGCTAATAATAACTATACTTGGATCAGTAATTCATAGACCTATATGGAGCCACGTGCCCTAATTGTAATACAGGTCTCATAAATGAAATGTTTAAAAGTTACACAACATATCTTGATTATGTATCTATCTTGTTGGGGCTCAAGTGTTTGCAAAAATATTATTAACTTGCTCAATCCAAATAGAAGGGAACTAGTATTACTTTCCCAAACACATTTTTTCCCACCCCTTTACCTTTAATCATTTTTGTAGCCTTAGTAATCAAAGTGGCATAGTAGAAGCATGGTGGGTTGGTCTTGTCTAGGGTTTTGTTCTAGTATTCTAAGGTTGCAAATGCTGTTGGCATGTAAATGATAGTATTCTAGTATTTCAATATTAGTAGCATGACAACTATTTAATAGATTTTATAATTGTTGGGTATGGTCAATAGCTGCTGAAACTACCGCACCTTGCACACTTGGAGATTTTTCTCGAGGTGTGGCGTGTCATCTACAGGTCTAAAATTAGCGTTACTTTTATGCATCGTTTGTTGCTAAATTTTGGTGTATTTAGTCTCATTTGTTGTGTTCTAGGGATAAAAAAGTAATATTTAGGAATTTGGAGTCATAGTATTAGTTTTTATTATTTTTGTATTTAAAACTATGTTTCTGTTGCGCATATTATCTATTTATGTGGTTTTGTGCAACGTGCAGGTGAGTTAGTGGCAAAAAGGTATATTTGGCAACTGAGAAAAAGATTGGAACTAAAGAAACAAGGACCAGAGTGAGCTGTGATAAAGACCAGCTGCTGGCTGAAAGCTAAACGATCGCTGTCAATGTCGAAACAGAAGCACAGCTGTTGATAGGGGCTAATATAGAAGGAATCTATCGCTGATAGCGGTTGGCTCACTATTAGTGGCTAACCAGAACAAATTTAACCACTGTCAGTAGTAGATTCGGATGACCCATGGGCCCAGTTATGTTTATTATAAATGAAGCAATTTTTGTACTATTAAAGAGAGCGACTCTCAGACTTTTTCTTAGGCTTTTTTTCTAGGTTTTCAACCACAATTAGTTAATTCATTTTTCAATTCCTTAGATTAATTCTCAAGTTGTGGATTGTTCAAGCTATTACTTTCAAAAACTTTTGCAATTCTTTCAATTTTGGTATTCAGTCTTTTATTAATTTATTTTAAATTGCTTTTCTTTTTTGTATTGTTCATCACTTTAATATGACTAAATTGGTTCCATCCTGTGATTTATTTTCGTTCCTGTATATCATGAGTTGCAAAATTAGTTAGGGCTTAGGTGTAGGTGATGCAAATAATCGTTGGAAATCAAATTGAGGGTTAATTAATAAAATTTATGGTATTGAACTAATAATTAACATAAATAGACAATTCTAGTGAGTAGCTAACCCTAGTTTTGGTTAGGTTGACTGAGGGGATAAAAATTTTGAACCTTTTTCGTAGGCTAGTGTTAATTCATTGGGTTAATTAATCTAGTTCAGGGTGAAAAAATTAATTAATTGATTCGCCAAGTGTTCCCAGAAAGAAACTCGAATTCCAGGCAATCAATGACTCAGAGTAATTGGGTAGGTTAGTTGAAGGTTTAACGACCCTATTTAATTAATTTGATAGGATTCAATTATCGAAAGTTTCGAGCTTGAGTTGAAATATGGGAATAGAATCACTGTTAACTATAATCCAATTAATTGATTTACCCACTGTTTGAATGACCTTAGATGATTACTAGCCTTGCAATTCAACCATCTTAATCATTATTGTTAATTCCTTAAATTTAATCGCTTTCTCAATTTTTTGTTTTTTAAATTGTTTTTCTACAAAAATTGATTCAGTACCAAAAAATATTGTAAATCAGTCGTCTAAATAGAAGTTGCATTAGATTCTCAGTACTTGCACCAAGTCCTTATGGGACCAACCCTTGCTCACCCTACTACCTTGATAACTATATACTTGAGGAATCAGTGGTAGCATGGGATCAGGAATTTAAAATTTGTCTAGCATGTGTCAAGTTTTTGGCACAGTTATCGGGGATTTGTTGTGGCAATATTGAGACACTAAAATAATTCCTAATTTAGCTATTACTTGTCTGTTATTTTATTTCTTAATTACTTTTTTTGTGAGTTACTTCTTCCTATATTTTCTGCTGGTTATTGTGTTATTTAAAGTGGTGTTTGTAACAGTTTCTTTGTGCCTATATTTTATGCATAGGCCTAGTCGAACTTTAGTTAAGTTTGATCCAGAACGCTGATAGATAATAGACAGAATCTTTAGGCAATAAAGAAGGCAGGCTTTATTGGAATAGGTAGATATGGCCAACGAAAGGAATCCACATCAACCTGTGGGACAACAAGAAGTACCACCAATTAACCATGATCGAGTAGAGAATGATGAAGAATACAAGGATAATGATTGGAATATGCCTCCACTAAACAACAAACCATTGGGAGACTACACCCAACCTACTTTTGGAGGACCACAGCCCAGCACTATACCACCTCCCATCTAGGCAAATAGTTTTGAAACTAAGCCAGGATTGATATCTGTGCTTCAACATCATGCAATGTTTTGAGGTTTACATAGTGAAGATCAAAACTGCCATTTGATCAACTTCAAAGAAGTTTGTGACACTTTCAAAAAGAACGGTACGTTGAAAGATGCCTTCAAATTAAGATTATTTCCTTTTTCTTTGTGTGATAAGTCAAAGTTAAGGCTGCAAGGGTATAAACAGGGAACTTTCACAACATGGGATAGATTGGCATTTTATGCCACAAATTTTTATGTCTAAATATTTTTCCACATCTAAAACGACCAAGGTAAGGAATGATATTACTTCTTACACTCAAAATCTTGGAGAAAACCTTAGTGAATCTTGGGAAAGGTATAATGATATGCTTAATAAATGCCCACATCATGAGTTACCCTTATGGGTGAAAATAGATATATTCTATAATGAGATGCTTCAACAAACTCGTGAGTCAGTAGATGCTTCAGGAAATAGATCCCTAATGTTGAACAAGATGCTTAAGGAAGCTCAAGAGCTATTGGATAAAATGTCCAACAATTATTTCAAGTCTTCAGCAACCTAAAGCCGTGAGCAAAGAAGAGGAGTGCATGAGCTGAATGATTGAGATGCCACGGTGGCTAGACAAGAAGCTACAACTAAGCAAGTTGAGTTGTTGACCAAGCAGTGGGAAGAGATGAAAGTCAAGGCAGTAATCATAACGCAACCGCTCGTCTGCGACTTTTGCTTAGGTGACCATCCTAATGGCATAATATGCAGTGCACAAAAAATATCTAATTCTTCTTTTGTAGGACATGAGCAAGTGAATTACCTGGTAAACCAAGGTGGTCAAAATCAAAACCAATACAAAAATCAGAACAATGCCTTCAATAATACATATTGAAGTTGTACCTATTGTTGTAGCACCTGATTGGTCATTTACCGTTTGAAATTATGTGTCACGCTAGTAATTATGCTATAAGTGGGTTCTTTGTCAAAGAAAAAATAAGGTCTTACATGTCAATTACTACGCTAGTAAAACTCTTAATGATGTACAAATTAATTATATAACTACTAAAAAAGAGTTGCTAGCTGTGGTTTTTGCTTTCAACAAGTTTAGCTCCTATCTAATTGGTTTTAAAATGATTGTTCATACCAATCACACACCCTAAAATATTTGTTTTCTAAAGTTGATACAACACCACGACAAATTCGATGGATTTTATTGCTGCAGGAGTTTGATTGGAAAGTTGTGGACAAAAAAGGAAGAGAAAACTTTCACATGGCCACTTGATGGTAGTGAGAGCTATCCCTCAGTACACTGATATTACAAACTATTTAGTAGCCAATCCTATTCTATCATGAATGAATTTTTATCAAAGGAAGAATTTTTTCTCTAATGTTAAGTTCTACTATTGGGATGAACCGCACTTGTACAAAAGGTATAGTGACCAAATTGTCCAGCAATGTGTGAATGATAAAGAGATCACAAATATCCTTCAAATGTCACTCATCACCAATAAGGTGTATCATGGTAACCAGAGAACCGCTGTTAAAGTTCTTTAGAGTGGATTATATTGGCCTACATTGTTCCGAGATGTGAGGAGGTTCGTTGAGCATTGTAATGAGTGTCAAAGAACTAGAAACACATCCCGCAAAATTAAAATGCCGCTACACATTGTCCTCATTGTTCATATTTTGATGTATGGGGGATAGACCTCATGGAGCCTTTTCCAAGTTCATACTTCAATAAGTTTATCTTGGTGGCAATTGACCATGTCTCAAAGTGGGTTGAAGCTTAGTGTTGCCTACTAATGATGCTTGGGTTGTGACTAAGTTCGTTTGTCATAACATTTTCTCAATATTTGGTGTAGTACGAGTAATTATAAGTGATAGGGGTTCCCATTTTAAGAATTCTCAATTTGAGGAATCGTTCGCCAATATAAGGTGATGCAAAAAGTTTCCTTACCTTATCATCCTCAAACTTCAGGACAAGTTGATGTTTCAAATAGAGAATTAAAGCGTATCTTGGAGAAGACGGTAGTGTCCTCACAAAAGGATTGGGCTCAAAAACTGGATGATGCATTGTAAGCATACTAGACTGCGTTTAAGAAATCTATTTGATGTCCCCATAGAAGTTGGTCTTTGGAAAGACATGTCAGTTACCAGTAGCGCTTGAGCACAAAATACTTGGGGCTATTAAGGCATTAAATTTTGATGCTAAAGTATTCTGAGAAAAAATTGCTGAACTTGTGCGAGCTTGAGGAATTTTGGAACAAAGCTTATGAAAATGTCCAATCTAATTTATAAAGATAGATTGAAAAAGTGGCATGATAAGTGGATATGCCGAAGGAATTCAATGTTGGTGACAAGGTGCTCTTATATAACTCTAGATTGTAGTTGTTTCCAAGAAAACTCAAATCAAGATGGAGTGGACCCTTCAAGGTGGTAAATGTTTACCCATTTGGAGTAATGGAGGTACAGGGAGAAAAGTCGACATTCAAAGTTAATGGTAGTTGGTTGAGGAAATCAACCATGATGGTGTTTTTGATTATGGACTTGAAGAAGTCCATTTTCTCAAATAAATGGCCACGAGGACTAATTAAGTTGAGCTAATGATTTTAAACAAGCACTTTTTAGTAGGCAGCCTAAGCATTTTATTTTAATCAATTATTTATTTTATTAATCTTTCGTTTAGTTTTAGTTGAATGAATTAGTTGAGAATTGCTAATTATGTTTCATTGGTTGTTTTGCAGGTTGGAGTAGTTTTGAAAGCGAAGGAAGTGAAAAGAAACAAAATTGATAGTTGGAGGCAACAACTGACCTAAGAGCAAACAGCCGCTGATTCGTATATTTCAAATCTGACTGCCCAGCCCGTATATTTAACTGTAACCGGCCCCGGTCAATGGTTCAACCCTTTGAATTGGTCCGAAAATCCAACGGGTCGACCGTTTGGGCCCGTAGGCCACCCATTGGAAAATTGCTTTTTTAATTTTTTTTCTTTTAAAGGGATATTAATGACATTTTTGCCCCTCCAACAACTATAAAACAGCTAGTTTTTGGGGGTATTGTTGGAAAAATTTTCTTATAAATACCACACTATTTTTCCAACAAATTACACAACAATTTCTCTCTACTTTCTCTTATTTCATCTTTCTACTCTCCAACTCTATCTCCAAGTGCTATTATAATTTCTTTCATACTACTTAAATTATAATATATAGTATTTTAGAAATTTAAAATTACTCTTAAGTTGAGAGCTCAATTGAAGATTTGGAGATTTATCCAAAATTCAAGTAGTGAAGTGTTCAACCGGTTTAGTTCAAGTGCTCAAGTGTATAAATAGAAATTCAACATTTCAATTTTCAAGTTGGTTTATTAATTGTCTTTATCAACTCTCTTGTTTTTTTCTTTATTATTGTTTTGTTATATTCTCTTATTTGAAAATTTAGTAGCTTGCATCTTTAGTTTTCATAATATGACTTTATTTATTTCTTTATTTCAAAAAAATATTTTCCATTACAAGAAAATGGAAGAAGGATCACAAGCACCCCTCATCCTACTAGATGGTCCTAGAATATTTGTTGTTTAGATGATATAGATTACCAAAATGAACAAGCACCTGCTGAACAACCCATTACTACTAAAATGAAAAGTCTCGTTTCGCAATTTTTTGAAAGAGATGAAAAAAATGAGACTACTACTTGTAAATAAGTTCTCCTTTCTTCACATCTATGAGAGTTCTACCTTTTTCTATGAAAGGTCTCCCCAAAACAATTGTAATGTTTCGGTCCTCTTTGTAATCCAACACAATGAAATCATGTGCTAGAAGAATAAAATTTTCAACATTTACAAGCATGTTTCCACGATCCATCTTGGATGAGTAAGTGAATGGTTAGCAAGTTTCAAAGAAATTGATGTAGGCTTAAGCTTCCTTATCTCTAACTGCTAATAGATGGATAATAGCATGAGATTCACACTAGCCCTGAATCAGACAAGTCATTCCTACAAATTCATGCCAATTGAATAGGGAATATTAAAGCTGCCTGGATCTTTAACTTCGGTGGCAACTTTCGCTGTAAGATGGCACTATATTCCTTAGTAACTACAACTAACACTTCCCTAACTTCTTCATTTTGGACAAGATAGCCTTAATGAACTTCACATAAGTTGGCATCTACTCCAAAGCCTATACAAAAGGAATATTAACATGAATATTTATTTAGTATGTCTAAAAATTTTGCAAATAACTTGTCCAACATTTTCTTCTGAAGCAGTTAAGGAAATGGAATAGGCAAATTTGCATTTGGAACTGGTTGGCTCATTTCTTCACTCATTTCATTGCAGTGACATCAATTTCTTTCTTAGTATTCTCACCATGAACTTGAACATCTTCCTATCCAATTGTTCTAGTTGCTTCTTGCTCCTCAAGAATACTGCATTGTATTGCTCATTACCTTCTCTTCTAGGATTTAACTCTATACTACTTGGTAAAACTACTTGAGGTCTAGTGTTGATAGTGTTGGCCAACTGTCCAATCTGGTTCTCCAGATTATGAATTGTGGCTGACTGACTTTGAGTAATTGGTGCCTAGTTCTGAATAATGGAATTTTGGTTCTACACTTTCACTATGTATTGCATGGGCAATTTGTCCACATTACTCTTTTTCTCCTTAATTGGAGTTCTTGGTTTGGAATCACATCCAATTGGATATATTAACTTGGTAGATAATGATAATGGACATTCCTGATTATTGCTCCAAGAAATTTTGGATGATTGTGTCATTCAGGGTTATACAGATTTTTGTAGAGGTTAGAATTCCCTACAAAGCTGATTGCTTTCTCTTGGCTTAATTGGGCATTGACATTTAGAATGGCCCTCACTAAAATCTCCACAAGAAAGAAAAGGACTCTGCACTTGCTTATGAGATGCCCCAAATGAATCAAACATCTTTGATAAAATAACAACTTGTTCAGTCAATGCTGTTAACGCATCCATCTCCAAGACACCTGTTGCTTTCCTCGACATTGATTGTTCAGCTGAAACCTGAAAAATGTTGGAGGCCATCTCTTCTAACAAATTATAAGCTTCTTCAAATGATTTGCCCATGATAGCTCCTCCGGTTGTTGCATCGATGATTGGCTTGGTATAGAATGTCTGCATTTGTAGATAATAAGGCATTCCATGATAAGGACATCGGCTATGTTATTCCTAGAATCTTTCATATGCATCATATAATAGCTCTGAGTCAAACTAAACGAAAGAGGTAATGTCATTTCTCATTTTGGCAATATTTGCTAGAGGAAAAAACCAGGCTAAAAATTTCTTAGCTAAATTGTTCCATGTGGCAATCAATCCTAGAGGTTGAGAAATCAGCCATGCATTCACTTTGTCCCTTAGAGAAAACAGGAAAAGGCTCAACCATACGATATCTTCTGTCATGCCATTTTATTTTAAAGAGTCGCATATTTCCAAGAAATTAAAAATATGCATTATTGGATCGTCATTTAGAAGGCCTCCAAACATTATTGAAGCTTGAATCACTTGAACTATGGATAGCTTAATTTCAAAGTTGTTTTCTTCAATAGCCAACCTCCTAAAGCTGGATTGATGTCCCTCTATAAGTGGAATGACATAATCTCTCAATGATTTGTGACTCTGTCAGTACTTCAACCATTGTGATTGGGGCTTGAAAACTAAACTTGCTTTCTTATTTAAGTTTGCTAATAGTTCTTTCAATTTTAGAATCTAAAAGATAAAGGTTATCCTTCTTACCAAGACGTATACAATGACCAAGAACTCATAACAAACAAATAAAGCAAGAAAAAGTTAAAGAGAACAAATAAAAGCAGCTGTACAAATTTATAATGGAATTAGATTGTTTGGTATCAATATTAGTACAAAATGAAGAAGTAAGTCCTTTGGAATTAGATTGTTTGGTATCAATATTAGTACAACATGAAGAAGTAAGTCCTTTAAAAGGGATCAAAAACTTGTTGCAAGACTTCACACGGAAGTGCACGTAACGTTAGAAGTAATGAAGTGGTATGTAGAGATCGTTTCCATGAGAACTTTGTATTAAACCTACTAAGTACTAAAATTAGCACAACCTAACTCTATTCAAATTATTATATTTGAGTAGTGATTAGTGAAATAAACAAGTAAATCAAACAAAGAATGTAATTGAATGAATAATTTGAATGATAAAATAGGATTCAATTATCACTTAACACTTCATTTGAATATCTTATCTCTCCTATTTCCAATTATGAACTAGGGTTCTACTAAACAAGGGTTCTCATGTGTTCACAAGTTTGTAGTGAAATCATGCAAACCTAATAATCCCAACTAAATCACATCTATTTTTCATTGTGAATTGCAATATGGACTATAGTATTAAGAATGAACCCAAATCATGGCATAGATATTTGTCTATCCTATACACAAATCAATTTACCCAACCAAGACAATAAATCAAACAAAGGCTTTTCAAATCTTGAGTAAACCTAAATTTCCTTTTTTAAGTTTATTCTAGGGTTTACAAATCAATTGAAGGCCAAGCAATTGAAAGCATTAAGCATAGACTTGAACAAACAATCCAATGATTCTCAATCAAAAGAGATAAAATAGATTTAATAATTCAGACAACATGTTGTGATCAAATTAAAACCCTAGAAACCAAAACTAATTCATAACTAAATGGAAATATACAACCAAAAGTTCTACAATCAAATCCATTACGAGAAAACAATGAAACAAAGAGAGAAAGAGAGAAGAAAAACAAAACCATGTCGCGGACTCCGTTCTTCTGTCTTCTTATTGATGTTGGAACTTCTTGGATTAATGGATATTTTGATGTTAGCTTTCATAAACTAACCTAATACAGTCCAAGTAATGTTTACATTACTCTACAAGACAAATATGTAGTGTTTAGTAGGGTTGTACAAAGATATATGCTGAAACAATCTCCGACAGCTCGTAAAATTGCAAAGCCTATTTTTTGCTAGAATATGGGTACACTTAAGACCAGCTGCACCTAGAAGACAGTGGCTAGGCACTGTTCAAGGCCTCCCAGGTGCAGTTGTGCTTGGCTTGAGTTCAACTTGCACTGATTTTCACCATTTTACACACCAAGCTTCCGTTTGACCTCTGAACCATACCAAACCTATAAAAGCACTTTAAAACTCATAAATGAATCTAGTTAAACACTTAAAATACATAAATTAGAATTACTTACTAAATTACTAAAATGAACAAAATACCCTACTTTATTCACAACAAAGCATCGGAACTTAGAAAAAACCCTAGCTAGAATGCATGCAAAGGACTCTCATTTGGAGAGTTAACACATATGACCAATTAAGATTACTATACGACAATAATAACAAATAAACAAATAAAGAATAAAAAAATAAACTAAAACTTAGATTAACAAAATCAAACTCTTTTCCACTAATGGCAACAAATACTTTATACGTGTCCGGGACGCTAGAAAGTGCACTAGTTGAAGAAGTAATACAATGATAAAGTAGAGTATCGTTCCCACGAGAAAGAGTGAATAAATTACAAGTAACCACAAGATGACTTTAAACATTATCAGAGTGATTGAATGGGAGAATAAATTACCCAACTAAACTAAGCTAAATACAAAAACAATTAAATAAACAAAAGTATAAATAATGACAAGAAAAAAAGACCTAAGGATGCTAGGGAATTGATTTCACCTAACTAATATAATCATGAGACTAAAATCAAACAAGAATCAATTAGGATGTACATCATATGGTAAAGTTCTTGAATGTGTATTAAACTTTCTAAAGCTGATATCTATTCTAACTAGGTGTACTTTCGAAGAAGTCTTTTTTGAGTTAATATAGGAAAATACGATACAAGAAAATTAGAACATCAAAATCTTTTAAACCTCGAGCTGTTAGTACTCTTTCAAGCACTAAAAGGACCACACAATTCATTCATGATCAAACATCCGTTATCAACATAACAAATCTTGGCATGCATTATCTTCAACTAATATTCAAACATCAATTCCTAGATACGATTGAACAACAAGTTATACATAGAAAAGGCATTAAGAATAATAACACATACTCTTATGGACAAAAAAGTTGAAAAGATTGAATCTTTATTCAAAATAAAGTACTCATAGGTTATGTAGCTAGGTGTCACGAAACTTCTACTTAGCACGAAACCGTCGTGCCAAGGCGGAATAAGAAGCTCGCACCGGCACCAAAATTCGCCCAGCAAACTTGGTCAGCCTCACACACTCGTGTTTAGTTTTCACTCGTTTCGCAAGCAAGCACTCACTCAAACACACGGAATCAGGATTTTTAGGCAACCCACAAGAGCAAAGCACCACAAAACGTAAGTAAACGGTACACAAACTTTGGCACACAGATTTGTACTAAGATTTTGTGATCCCTGTCATGTGCTGCCCACGTTTCCAGCCATTTTCTCGCACATGCAGCCCATCAGCTCGGCCAAGTAGTCCTCTTAGCCACACGAAGTCCAACTTCAGCTGATCACCACACCCGTGCGAGTGCACTTACCCGTCGTGCACGCTGCCTAGTCGTTTCCCGCAATGTCCAGCACGTCGGCAACCCGGTTGCCTACGTTTCTCGGCCAGCTATGAGTGTCTCTTGCCGACCAGCCTTGCCACCCACAAGACTTTACTTGGGCTCCCAGCACTGCCCAAGATTGTGCCAAAAGCTATGCCAACTCTTGTGCATGTGTGCACGGGTCCGTTCGTGCCACTACCGTTAGCCACCGTTTTGCCCAACTCGTTCCTGTCTTGAGCTGTCCACTGGCAACGTTTGCCAACGTCCCTCAGGCAACACTTGCCTAAGGACTTCCAGCACACCACTGCATAGTTTTGAAGCACTTTGCACGTCAACGGCTCAACTCAGCCCACTCTGCTTGCCGACTTGATTTGCGTATAGGCTGTCTCTTATACACTTGCCGACGTGCAGGCTGTTCTGGGCCAGCCCTGCACTCAGCCTTGCCGATGCGTGAAACTCTGCCAAAGGGTCTAACACTAGGCCACATCAACCCTTCACACAAAACTATTACATAAGAATATAAATAAGAATAGGGAACCAATTGCTAGATGCCATAGAATTATAGAAGAAAACATTTCTTGGACCCTTCCTAAATCAGATGAAGAACCTACTCATCTTGATAATCCTCCAAGATCTTCTAAAATTGTAAGAAAACTAATCTAAGATAAAATTTAAGCTAATCTATTCTACACAACTCCTACAATACATGTTAAAGTAGGTTCCTAAGGATGGGTCTTATTTATAGATACAAGGTGTCTTGGTGGATAATTTAGGGTTTTAGGTCGTGTTAGAGCAATATGGGCCCACACTGGACTAAAGAGTTGTAAAAATCGAAGTCTACTGCAATGGTTGGTTTTTGCTTTGGCCAAAGCGGCAAGACAATCTTGCTTTTGGAAGTTTTAGGTATTGTAGATAAACACCATGGCGCTAGAAATACCGCTTCCTAGAATGCTACGGCATTATGCCCATGCATAATCACTTCTTCATTTAAGTTCTGCTTCACGTTTTCTTTGTAAGTTTCAGCTCCAAACCATCCATCAATCTGCAAATTACATAAACAACACAAAAACACTGCAAAAAATAAATAAAACCATTAAAACACAAAAAAGACTAAAACATGCTCCGAAATACTAAAATGTACTCTGAGTGTAGCCAAAACCTAGACCGAAATGAAAGACAAAAAACTATACTTTATAGAGTTATCACACCCCAACACAAACTTTTACTCGTCCCAAGCAAACAATACAAAAAAGATGCAAACAAAGATACTAATAACATATACAAGACTTTATACAAATCACAACGGTATTAACAACCAATGAAAAAGTAGAAAAAAAGAACTATTCAAGTTTGTAGAATAATTTGATCATTGATCCCACCACAATATTAAAATACCAACCCTCAAATCACTGAACAAACAATACAAAAGCTCACGGTAAAAACTCACTCAACAAATTTATTAGTCAGGAACCGACTGTTGAACCACTTATACTCTCCGAATATACTTTTACTCCGTATGCTTCTTAAATTTTTTAGAACATTGATCACCTTTTCAAAGTCAATATCACTAGTGAGAAATTTTGCAAATTCACTGAATAGAATGAATGTTAGGAGTGCCAAAAATTTTGTTTACTATAGTAGAAGAATGATTAATAGGTCTTTGATGAACCCAAACAGTATCAAAAATTTCAATTCATAAGTACTGCCTAGAAATTCACAAACCAAATCATATCGCCCTAGCAATCTAGGACTAAGTCAAAAACCTCCCCATCTCCTGAAGTCAATATCACTAAAAAAACTAGTCTTGAACACATCCTAGATCATGACAATTAGACAGATTTTTTGAACTCAAATCAAAATAGCATTGATAGAAAACATATTTGATGTTCATTAATTTTTTAACAATGTATTGGACATTCTTTTTTATCAATGTATTGGACATTCCCACTAACAAATTTATCTTGGTTCCAACAACCCAATTCTCTAGCATTTCGTTTACTATCCGAAAACATGATATTTCAGTTCGAGGAACAAAACTACACGAACTGGATAAAGACTCCAAATTTAAGTGCACGGAAATAATGGAGTTAAAATAACCTCAAATCAAAATCGGCTCTAATTAATACAACAAGTAATTCAATTAAAATTCCAGTGTTACCCGAAAGATGTAACTACAAAACAACTTATGATAGTACTATAGGAATGATCTTACTTTTCCCAAGGAGAATAAAAGTTTGAAATTTGAGGTGAAACAATTACTCCCTATGCATTTGTTAATTCTATAAAAGAGAGTATTTTCATGTAATTTTAGCTTGGCTTTTATTCAAATTTGAAAGTTTTAGTTTATTAAGTAGAGGTACTTTTGTAATTTACACGCCTAGACCATAAATTAGGGTTTTATAGTTTTTATGTCAAAAATATATATTTTTGCTCTTAAAATGTGTTTTTTTTAGGTTTTATTTGAAATAGAGGTCAAGCGGTGCGAAAACAGATCAAGATGGGTCAAAACAAAGCAAGACCGGACTCCCTACTGGGAATAGTCCATTGCCAGCTCCTAGAGCCTTGGGAAGGTCGCCCAACCTCTAGAGCCCAGGCACTGTCAGTGCCCTAGAGCTTGACTGGCAAGAGCTGCCAGATTCCTGCAAAAGTGATTTTATATAGGTATTGATAAGTTTGACTTCGGCTTTGGATAACTTTGACTTATTTTCTTGTAAATCCTTTTAAGCATTATATAAGTTCATATTAGGTCATAATTAAACATATGGGAGGTGTGAAATAGAGCATACTCGTCAGCAGAAAAATTAAACGATACGAACAAAAGAAAAACACAAGACCAATTGATGGTGAAGAGAGTAAAGAAGAAGAAGAGAAGACTCGACTTGACAACACTAGTTTTTTATTCTCTCCCTTATTCTTATATATTTATGATGGTATTCACTATTTTAATTGACACTTATATTGAACCAATTAATCTAATGATGTACTAAACCTTTAATCAAGGGTTTCATTCATAACTTGCCATGAATCTCAATTGACTCGACTTATTTCGTTTATGATTATGATCTTATACTTAATTTTCTTAATTAGATGGTATTAAATATGTTTATAATCTGATCAACTTGTAAATTTTTTGATTTATAACCCTAATTCAAAAATCGATAAAGGTGCTTTACGGCTAGGAATTGGTCTAATTAGCCTTTGTTTAGATGTTTTATAAGGAAGGACGGACATTCCGTGAATACAGATTGAAAGATATCTATTCATCATAGGTTGTACTATAGAGTGGTCATCTATGCATTAAGGTTTGCTCGAATCTAATAAACTTATAGAGTGGTCATCATAGGTTGTTTATGCGAAGAAGGTCAAACAAGGAAATTCTACCCTAAGACCTTGAAATCTAGCGAACAACAAGTCGACTACACAAGGAAGCTACACGAGGGTTCCAACCAATAATTGAGATGATAGACAATCAAGTTCCACTCAACCCAGTAATATCATGCCAATCGAACGAGGAGGAGCCGATCCCTTTTGGGAACTTTGCTATGCCAACCTTGGATGGACTTCAGTCAAGCATCATCAAGCTGCCAATATAGGTGAATAACTTTGAGTTGAAGCCATAAATTATCCAAATAGTCAAATCAAAAGTTGACTATTTCGGTGGAGCGCCAAATGATGACCCAAATGTGCAAATATTCATTTTTCTTGAAAAATATGACACATTCTATCACAACGGGGTATCTATTAATGTAATCAGACTTCGGCTTTTCCATTCTCTCTCATGGATAAATTCCAAAGCCTGGTTGATATCACAACCCCTAACAGTTTAGCACAAAATTTCTTGAGTAATTTTTTTCCACCAAATAAAATGGCAAAATTGAGAAATGATTTTACTTCTTTTGTGCAACAAGATAACGGGTCGCTCTTTGAGGCATGGTAATGGTTCAAGGATTTCCTATGGTTATGTCACATCATGGTTTGCCACGCTGGTTATAGATTCAAACATTCTACAATAGTTATGGACCTACCCTGACCAAAAAAGATGTAGAAACTGGTAGGGCGATAATGAGCAAAGGCTATAAGGAGACTGTGCAGATGCTTATGGACATGTCCTCAAACAATTACCAGTGGGCAAGTAAGCGTAATGTTCATACCTAGAAAAACAACAGTGAATGTACACTATAGATTCATTCACCGCTCTAGCTGCACAAGTTGAAGCCCTTACCAAAAAGCTAGAAGCGACGAATATTCAGCCAAAGCTGGTCCACTATATGGCTATAGACTGTGAAATATACCATTAAGGACACCCAATTGAGTAATTTCTAATTAATCTGGAGGGTTTCAATTACATGGGCAATTTCTACCAATTGTAGAACAATCCATAATCCAACACTTACAACCCTGGTTGGAGAAACCATCTCAACTTCTCTTGGAACAACATCTAACAGGGCGGTGCCAGTAGTTCAACTAGACCACCGATGCTGCCTGGATTCACAAGACAGATTAGAAGATCAGCTACTCCTAGAAAAACTGGATAGCATGGAGAAACTTTTGCGGCAATACATGGCCAAAGCCAATTTAATGCTTCAAAATCATAATGCCATTCTTCAAAGTCATAACTGCATCAATAACAAACTTGGAGACCCAAATAAGGTCAATTGGAATTACCATAAATAATAGGTCCTAGAATTCTTTACCAAGTGGCAAGAAGGTTAACCCACAAAGAATGATGGCAGGGAGCAATGCAAAGCAATTACACTGCATAGTGGCAAAGAATTGGTGATTGAGAAACAACTAGAAAAAGAAAAAGAGTATGATTCTTAGGTAACGATTGAAGAGGAAAAATAAGGAGACCATGAGCAATAGAGTGTGTATCAAGTTAAGCTGCCTTTCCCTTTAGTACCTTATTCATTGTGACTTAAACAATAAAGGTCAGGTAGACAATTTTGTAATTGTTTGAAATTTTTAAGAAATTGCATATTAACGTTCTTTTTGCAGAAGCATTAGAGCAAATGCCTAGTTATGTCAACTTTATGAAAGAATTGTTGTCTAGGAAAAAAAAATATCACAGACTTTGAAATGATAGCTTTGACGGAGGAGTGTAGTAAAATTCTCCAATAAAAATTATTGCCAAAGCTTAAGAATCCCGAAATCTTTACAATCGTCTGTGCAAAATTGGCACACATTTCATAGGTAAGGCTTTATGTGATTTAGGAGCGAGTATTGCCCTTATATATTTTTAGGAAACTTGGCATAGAACAAGCTAAACTGCCAAATGTGGCCTTCCAACTAGCTAATAGGACTCTAGCTCATCCATGAGGCATTATTGAGGACGTCTTAATAAAGGTTGACATGTTTATTTTTCCTACTAATTTATAATTCTTGATTTTGAGGAGATGCCTATCATCCTTGGCAGACCTTTCTTAGCTATAGGTAGGAACTTATTGATGTGTACAAAGGTGAACTCACCATAAGGAGGTAAAATTTAAAGTTTTTAAAGCTATGAATTTGCCTAACCAAGATGATGAGTGTTTTGCAATTAATGCAGTTAAAGGTGAAGCTACAATTAAACCCTTCTTATAAAAGCAAGAAATCTTGATTGCATAATGGAAAAAGACGATGAAAAATGAGGTATTCAAATGGGTAGATGAAAGCATCATTAACTTCGTCACTTGAATACTGACAAAAATTGGGTAAGGCTAATTACCTACATACCAAGAAGAGATGAAAAGTCTGTACAGGAAAGCAAGAAGAGTGAGCTAGACCCTACAACTGTAATCAGGGGATGGAGGTTTGTCATAAATCACCAAGGGTATCAAGAGCATTCAAAAAGATCGAGTTCCGCCTGCATTCATTTATTTGAGACTTGAGAAACGAAAGGGTAAAGCTTGTTCTAATCCCGTGAATAAATATGTAGATAATGTAGGTATTGAGGAGTATGCCAACATACAAGAAACACTCAAGCAATAGAAGAATGAAGAGATGCTAAAGTTGCAAAAATTCGTAACAGACAACTCCTAAGCTTACTTTCTAAAAAGAAGAAAGATCCAAGGAGTTTTAAGAGCAGGTATGAATTTAATACCTTTACCTCTTTGTAGGAGAATAGGGTTGACAGACCTCAAAGAAAGCAACCACATTGTTCAATTCGTTAACAGAAGTATGGTAGACCTAATGGAAGAATTACATAATATACTCATCAAAGTAATGAAACTCAATTTCCTGATTGATTTAATCGTCTTAGACATGGATGAAGAAGACGAGGATGATATATCCATCGAATTTGGAAGGCATACCACAACAAAAGCATTAATTAATGTGGATCAAGAATAAGTCTTCTCAAGAGCAGGAAATGACTCAGTTACATTTTATGTGATGGAAGCAAGGTCATTTACATATCGGGGTTTTGAATGTGGAAAACTTAACTGCATCACTAATAGATATTGAAGAAGTTCAATTACGTGAAAAGAATGGAATCGTCTAACTAAAGACAGTGAACAAGTGCTTAGTAGGAGACAACCCACATTTCTAACTCTAACTTTTAATTTTTTAACTTAATTTCCAATTTGTAGCATATTTTGTTTTTGAACTAAGTTTAATTTGATGTGTTAGGTTTTAAATGATGTTTGGAAGGATTTACGTTGGAAAATTTGAGTTACTCACAAAAAAGTCCAAAAATGGATCAAAATCGCCTAAAAGTGAAATGGCATGTGGTCGGGCACTAGGTCAGTGGGAGCCACGCCCAGCAACTATGGGCTAGGTGTTGGTTGCTCCCACAGGTCTGGGAGGCGTGCCCAGGCCTCGGCCAACCATAACATAAGGACTACACTTGTCCAGCCATTCATTCTCTGCTCCTCCAAACTTCTTCAAAACACTCCTAAGCACCTCTGTACACTTCCCCAACTTATCCCATTAAAAAAAAAACCAATTCAATTTCACTCTAATTCTTGAATCTAAACATCAAAAAGTGACTAAATTGCTGCAATTTTCAGATTTGAAGAAGAAGGGAAAAAGGTGGAACGCAAGAACTCCAACAATAAGAATTTCCTGGAAAAGTGCTAAGAGCCAACAATCAAGAATAGAGTCTTTCAAAAGCTTCAAAATTGTGGAAATCCTTCTAATTTAATGCTTTGTAACTAATTTTATTCCATATATCTGAAATTAATTTGGTGGATTTGTGTGTTCTTAGTTGTTTGTATACTTGAACTCCTTTTGCTTGAAATTAGATTGTTTAGCATCTTAGGAAGATTTCTTACTGTAATTTGCATCACTTAGATTGTGGGTACTTCAATTTGGTTCAATTCAAGTCCAATTTTGTGTGTTCATTGAAAATTTTCATTATGCATCCTAAGGGTAAAAAATTAGCTAAGGAGTCCAGTTCCCAGAGGAAATTTTATAAGAAATTTTTTACCTCTAAAAAAGCTCTTCTATGATATAAAGAGGGGGGAAATAATAAGAAGCCAATACTATAAAAGAGATTGAAATTGGTCTTAAATTCGGCAAGTAATGACCTCAAGACCACGATAGAGAAAAACATTCGTAAGTGGCATTGGAATAGGTTGTGCACACACCCGGAGTTTGCCGTTGAGAAAGTAGTTACAAACTCCTATGCTAATGTCTTAGAACATGACAATGAATTTGTTTTTGGGCAAGGGGAAAAATTTTTATGCATACGTGATTCTTTAAACTCTTTCTTTGGCGTGGAAAACATAGTATAATGATGATTTATATTGTTATCAACATCAATGAACACCAAAATTGTATATGATGGCTAAAATTATATGTAATGGTGTTGATGTAACTTGGAAAAGTGCACAAAATGTTTCGAAAAAAAAATTTCTTTTCCAAGTAGTCATTTGAGTCCTATTGCAAAAGATTAGTTTAATTTCATTAGCATTATCTTAATTCCTGCCGGTCATGCCACACACATCACTATTGATACAATTTTGTTGTTATTTTGTCTTCTTGAAGGATATTTAATTAATGTTGTCTGTTTGATTCATGCTCATGTTGTGCAAGTAGCCAAAATGGATTATGGTTCCCTTGTTTTTACCCAATTATGTCTTCATGTAGGTGTTAAATAGAATGAAGCTGTGGACATGAAAGTTTCAACAATAAGACCCATTGATCGACGAGCTGTCACGATGATGCTTGTGAAGAAAGAAATTCCAAAAGTAGGGGGGCAGGCTATAGTTTATCCATGGGTTCAATTTGAAGCATTTGGATAATAGGTTGTCAAGATTGGAAAGACAATTTGAGCATCAACAACATGAAGACCATGGGTAGGTTGGTTACCTATATTGGCAAGGCCTTGGGGATTGACATTAATAAAGCTCCAATTCTACTTGGGACACCTATATTTGACGACGGTGATGTAGAAGACAATAGCAATGATAGTGATGAAGAGGAAGAGGGAGATTCTACTTGTGGTGATGATGAAATGAATGAAGAGGAAGATTAATGAAGCAGCCATAAAAACCAAGAGAGTGTGTTTTTTTTATTTGTTTTCATTACTTTAGTATTTTGATTGTTTCTAGCTTGTGTACGAAACATTGGGGACAATGTTACATTTTAAGTTGGGGGTCTGTTTGTGTTTTGGTGGTGTAATAGTGAATATGTGTAATGTGTTGGGATTGATTTGCATTATTTGTGTCATCTTTGGTGGTGTAATTTTTTAAAATTTAGGTTTCTTTTCAAAAATCTTTTCTAATGATCCAAAAAGATTTATTTTCATTTTTTGGAAGTTTTTATGAATCTTGAGCATCTGCTGTATAAAAGGCTCTCTAGCTACCAGATGGCATCCTATAGGATTTCCATGCCCCCTTTGCCTAAAGTATTGTAGAAAGCTAAACCAAAAAGATTTTCCTTTTTAGTGTCATTTTTAAGTTCATTAATTTTTGTGATACGTGTTAAAAGTTTAAAAATATTTCAAAGTGGAACTAATCATATTAGAATTTATGGAATGAAAATGCATATAAGATTTCGATTTCTCTTTGAATCCTTTGAGTTATGAAATGTTATCACTATATACTTAAATATATTCCCTTGAGTGAGAGCATGAAAGTGAGGTAATTTTCAATGAGTGTTAATTAGATTACATTACCTTGTGATATTTGTTTAGCTTGTGACATTCGTTGGAATTATGTGTGATTTATATGCTTGTAAAGTATGAGTGGATTTTATACCAAGGAAATGATTTATGCAAGTACTTTTGACCGTTTGAACCAAAAAGCCCTCAAATTATCTTAATGTCATTTTATCCTTAGCGTCCTCTTTTTAGCCTTATAAGTCGTATTTTCTTGTTTAACCATGTTATTTTAGCTAATTTACTTCTATTTATTTTATCCTTCTTTCTATTCATTACCTTAGTAGGTTAGTGGTGGTAGCATGCAATATCAAAACTATGGACACATTGGTATGGATGGTTTGGAAGGACATGAGTTGTATTTGTAGGGGAAAAAAAAGTCAATTATATGAGTTTAACATTATTAATAATCCCATATGTTTTGTAGTGCTTTGAAAAAAAGAAAAAGAAAATGAGAAGAAATAAAAAAAAAGAAAAAGAAAAGAAAAGAAAAGAAGGACAATTCCTTCTAAGTTTGTGTTAAGTATGTTGGTACTAAATGTTTTAAATAAAAGAACATTTTTTTCTAAGTTGTAATGAAAAAAAGGTGTATCTTTGCCTTCGAATAGTGAATGTTCTAAAGGGATTGTGGTTCGAAGTTATTCACTAACATGTTTAAGGTGATTAGTGGTATAAACTATTTTTATCCAAACATATCCTACCTTTATCCCTTAACTTACGTTACAAGCTTTAAAGACCTACTTAACCCTTAGTTTGAGGTCATTTGCATTAGTGACTGTTTCGTGTGCATAAAAATTTCTTCCAACATGTTTGTCCCTTACTGAACTTATGTTCAATAGGTTTTTTTATTGATTAGTAACGACCTACTTTCATGAGTAGAGAGTTAACACTTTTATGATGATGATTTGGGGTTAATTAGCAATTTTTTTTGTATCCATGTTGAATCCATAATTCTTGATACAAATCTGGATAGGCTAAGAATGTTCCAAGTTGAGGAGATGAAAAGCTTGAACTCAAACTTGTCAAGAGTAAAGCACATTCGTGGTGTTTTTCTCAAGTTGGATTGGACTATCCTCAAGTCATTAAGACATGAAGTTCAATTCTTCAAAGTAAAGCACAAGTGGCAAGATTCTTTAAGTTCAAGAAGGCTGGATTTCATTTCAAGTTTATTTTACAAGTTTGATCTTTATTTTGTAAAGCCTAATTGTAGTTGAATTTTTTGGGATTATTTCTTGAGTAACGGTGATTGTTCGAAGCGACTTAAGATATTGGTTCCTGCTTGATCATTATAAGCAACGGGTCAATTCTTATTTATTCTTGTTTGTTCTATTCGTGTCTTCTTTGTGTTTAGCTGACCAACTTTGGATTTCGATCCTTGGGATTTTGGTGCCTCACATGATCGTCAGATTTTGTGGCGTCGAGTCTAGATTGTTCATCAATTCTTTTTGTTTAGTTTTATCTTTGTTAAGACAATTGACATGTTGAAGGATTCTAGTTTGCTTAAATGTGTTTTTGGGTTTATGTGTTTAAATGTTTTTGTTTCATTTTACTCGAGATGAGTAAAAGTTCAAGTTTAGGGTGTGTTAACTCTCTAAACGAGAGTTTTTTCATGGACTTTTGGCTTGGATTTTGTTCAGAATTCGAGAGTTTTAGTTTAATAAGCAGGGGCATTTTTGTAATTTTATAACACCCCAATACCATAAATTAGGATTTTTATAGTTTTTATATCAAAAATGTGTATTTGTGCTTTTAAAATTTGTTTTTGCGGGTTTTATTTGCAATGGAGGTCAAACGAAGCAAAAATCGAGCAAAACGGGTCAAAACAGAGCAAGACCGGACATCCATATTGGGAGTTGTGCACTGCCCGTGACTAGGGCCTTGGGAAGAGCACCAAACCTCTGGAGCCCAGGCACTTCTGGCGCCTCTCAGCTTCCTGCTAAATCGATTTTTGACAAGTTTGATTAGTTCGACTCGGGTTTTGGATAACTTTGGGCTTTTTCTTGTGAATCCTTTTATGAACTATGTGAGGGTCAAATTAGGTCATAAATATACATGTAGGAGTTGTGAAATGGAGTGTAATAGTCGACAGAAATATCCGACAACACGAACGAGAGAAAAACACAAGATCAAATGGTGGTGAAGAGAGCAAAGGATAAGAAGAGAAGACTCGACTTGGCAACCCTAGTTTTTCATAAACAAGGATTCTCTCTCCTTTATTCTTTTGTATTTGTGATGCTATTTACATTCTAATTGACTCTAGTGTTGAACCAATTTATCTGATAATGCACTAAACCCTAAATCTAGGGTTTCATTCAAAACTACCATGAATATCAATTGATTTGATTTATTTCATTCATGCTTATGATCTTATGCTTTATTTGCTTAATTAAATGGTATTAAATGTGTTTATAAGACTGACTAACTGATAAATTGATTTGTAACCCTAATTCAGAAATCAAAAGAGGAGCATTAGGGCTAAGAATTAGCCTAATTAGCCTTTGTTCAAAAGTTCTATAGGGAATGATGGACGTTTTGTGAATATGGACTGAAAGATACCTATTCATTTTAGGTAGTCCTATAGGGTGGTCATCTATTCGTTAAGCTTGGCTTGATTCAAATAGAAATAGTGAGTCGACTTGATTTAATAGATTTGTGAGAGAAGTCAAAAGATAACTCAAAATTACATGTGACTGTAGACGAATAAGTATAGCAAAGTGAATCAAGAATTGTTAGAGCGAATAAATAGATCAATTAAGGGGATTGTTAAGGGATGAGTGAACCCTAGATAACCTAATTATCAATTCTTTCCACTCTTTTCTTGATTTATTGCATTGTTTTAATTTATTATTTTATTATTTTCGAATATATTGTTTCCTAGTTTAGACAGAATCAAAAGTATGACGTTAGTTGCTTAATAGAGAGTTAGCATAGTCTCTATAGGAACGATACTCTACTCATCATTATATTACTTTTTTGATAAGTATACTTGCGTATTTCATGAGTCATGTCTAGTAACAATTATTACACCAGCATGAACAGCATTGGAATTCCTTGAATGATGGTGGATGAAAAAGGTTTTTGGTGTGGGAAATGGAATTTTTGGTGAAAAAATATAAGTGTTTGTGGTGATATTTTATTTTTTATGGGAGATTGGTGGAAAGGATGCTGGATTTGGGAGGGGTTTGGTTTGGGTTTGGAATAGAAATGATAAAGAGGAAGAAACAATCTGAAGGTGAAAGGGAGAGGGAGAATCAGGAAAAAGGAGAAAAATTAGGGAGGTGTGAGGTGGCTCGCATGCTTTTTTACACTGCTGGCCCGATTTTAGTCGTTTGATGTGGTGAACAAAATTTTTCTCGCAGCGAACTAACCTTCTATTTGTGATTTTAATGATTTGCCTTGGCGAACCATAAAGGCCTTGGTTTGTTTATTGCGGCAAACAAACCTTCTATCTGAATGAACTTTTTTTTTTTTCGGACATAATCAGTTGACTTGTGCCTCACTTCAACATGCAATTAACACAACATAAAAAAATCAAACCTCAAAACTAAAAGAAACCATATATAAAAATAAGCTTAAGAAAAATAATAAAATGCGTGAATTGCCTTGCATGTAGGATTTTTTTTAAATCATTATATTAACATCCAATCTTGATCGTTTGAGGGGATGGTTTCATGTCCAACATTAACTTCTCCTTCATGGTATAGCTTGACCCAACATATCATCAATTAATTTGAAACGTTGAATCTTTGCCTTTAAACCTTACGACTCCATATGAGAATACACGAACTACTTCATAAGGTCTACTCCACCACGATTTCAACTTTTCAAGAAATAAATGAAGTCTAAAATCATAAAATAACACTTATCACTGGCATGAAATTATTTGTAAATAATGTTACAGTCGTGCCACATTCTAGTCCTCTTCTTATAGATTCGTGAATTGTCATGGGCGTCCACACGAAATTCTTCCAACTCGCAAAGCTCCATTAACTTCTTCTCACCGGCTGCCTTGTAATCAAAATTAATGTTAGAGATGGAAACTACTATACTGAAGTGTTTCTCAATTTTTTGTAGGAGAACTAGTAGTAAATAGTAATAGCTGTTGCCTCTGTATAATAGCTGGAGTAGTTGATGGGATTTCAGATATACAGAGCCGGGGTCTGATATTTACTCACAAAAACTGTAATTTGATCAAAGAATGCGATTTTTCCAGATTCCTATATATGTTCGCTTTTCTTTTTTCTGGTGTATTATTATATTTTGCTTCTTAGTATTGAAATTTTCCTCAAGAGTGCTAATTGTTGTTTTCCATGATGCTTATGAGGCTTGGGTTAAGTAGGAAAAAACACTATGGTGGACCTTTTGAGAATGAAAAGGTCTTGCATTAAAGTCTTAAATCACGTTTTAAAATCAGTGAATTTCTGTTCCAGTCTTACAATTTTTGAAACAAAACATGAAATAAAGAGATAAGATGTTCAAGTTCCCAAATTTTAGAATCTTCTACAACTTGTTACTTTGAAATTTATTTGCATTCTAGCATCTCTAGTTTTTTTTTTTTTTTTTGAAAAAGAAATAGTTGGCTGGGAGGTAGTAGAAGAAATATCAAGGTATCTTATGTTTTCTAAAAGGCAAATTTAATTTTGATTTGCTGCAAAAAAACATCATTATCTTGGTGAAACATTGACAAAAACTGAAAGTTGCAAAAGATTAAAAACATTTTCGTTTAAATGTTTTTTTATGCAATATTGAGGCATTATTCTAGAAAACGTTTTGTTAACCATTTGATTTTTTTGGAAAAAAATGCAATCTTCTTTGAATGATGAAACAATTGTTTAGATAACAACAAACAAAGCCTTAATTCTACTAAGTAGGGTCGGCTGCATGAATCCTACTATGCCATTGCACTCTATCATGTACCATACCCTCCTCAATTCTTAGATGGGCTATATCTTTCTTACAAGTTACCCACCAAGTCTTTTTTGGTCTTCTCCTACTCATCCTATGTTGACTACTCTCTCTAAAATCTACTCGCTTGACAGGCGCTTCTATTGGTCGTCTTAAAATATGACCTAATCACCTTAAACGTATTTCTCTTATCTTCTCATCAATAGAAGCTACTCCAATATTCTCACGAATATTATCATTGCGTATCTTGTCCATCTTAGCGTACCCACACATCCATCTTAACATTCGCATTTCTGATACTCTCATCTTTTGTTCATGTGTGTAATTCACTGCCTAAATATCATATCAAAAAAAATACCTTTAAGGCACTCAGACCCATAAAGTATTCCTGGCCTAATTGTCGTTCTATAAAATTTACCCTTAAGTCGTAAAGGAATTTTGAAGTCGTATAATATTCCCGATGCTATTCTCTATTTAGTCCAACCCGCTTGTATCCGATATGTAACATCTTGATCTATACCACCATCACTCTGAAAAACTGATCCTAAATACTTCAAGATTTCACTTAAAGGTATTTTTTGATCTCCGATATTAACCCCTATTCCATTCCTACTTGCACTCTTGCTAAACTTAAATTCCATGTATTCTGTTTTTGATCGACTAAATCTAAACCCTTTTGTTTCAAGCGTCTCTCTCCAACCTCAAGTTTAGCAATAACGCAATCTTTTATTTCATCTACTAACACAATGTCATCTGCAAATAACATACACCATGGTATTTCTTCTTGTATGTGCCTTGTAAGTTCATCTATAACCAATGCAAATAGATAAGGAGTTAGAACTGAATCTTGGTGTAAACCTATATTTATAGGGAACTCTCGTGTCAACCCTCCTGGTGTTCTCACACTTGTAACTACATCCCTATACATCTCCTTTATTGATTCTATATATGCTACTCTAACTCCCCTTTTTTCTAAAAATCTCCACATAACTTTTCTAGGGATTCTATCGTATGTCTTTTCAAGATCAATAAAAATCAAATGTAAATCTTTTTCCTTATCTCGGTATCTCTCGATAAGTCTCCTTAAGAGATGTATGGGTTCAATAGTCGATCTCCCTGGCATGAAACCAAACTGATTATTTGACACCTTAGTCTCGTTTCTTAACTTTCCCTCTCCCAAAGTATCATCGTATGGCTCATTAACTTAATACCTCTGTAATTCGCACAATTTTGTATGTCCACTTCATTTTTGAATATGGGTATGAGAGTACTCTTCTTTCTTTGGTCAGGCATCTTTCTCCTCTTCAATATTTTATTAAAAAGATTGGTAAGCCAACTTATGCCCTCTTTCCTAAGGATTTCCATACCTTGATTGGACATATCATCGGGGCCAACTGCTTTTCCTTTCTTCATCTTCTTCAAAGCCTCTTCCACTTCTAATTCTTGAATCCTTCGATAATACATTACGTTTCTATACTTCTCAGACTTATCTAACTCTTCTCAAATGAAATCGTTTCCATTGTCTTCATTGAATAGATGATGGAAGTATCTCTCCCACCTTTCCTTAATGTCCTCATCTCTTACTAGCACCTTATTACTTTCATCCTTGATGCACTTGACTTGGGTTAAGTCCTTCATTCTATGGGCTCTTGCTTTAGCAATTTTGTAAATATCACTCTTCCCCTCCTTAGACTCTATTTTTTGGTAAAAATCTTCAAAAGCTCTATCCCTCGCTTCACTTATAGCTTTTTGCCTCCTTTTTAGCAAGCTTATATTTTTCAATATTTTCGTCACTTCTACAACTATATAGAGCCTTATAGTTAGCCCTCTTAACTTTGATTTTATCTTGCACACCTTCATCCTACCACCAAGATTTATTGCTGTCATGGGGCATAACCTCTTGACTCTCCAATTATTTTCCTAGCCACTGTTCTCACTCTAGTTGCCATGTCATTCCATACAGTTTCAGATTCTCCTTGTAGGTCCCAAATACTTTGCCCTAACAAGTCTTTCTTAAAAAATTATTCTTTTTCCTTCTTCAAATTCCTCCACTTAATTCTAGGTGATCTACGTAGGTTCCTTCGCCTAATGTGATGTTTAAACCTCAAGTCTACCACCAAAAGCCTATGTTGTGAGGTTAAACTTTCTCCACGTATGATTTTACAATCTCTACAAACCCTTCTATCTCTCTTTCTTGTGAGGAGAAATTCAATCTGTGACTTTGTTGAACTACTTTTAAAGGTAACTAAGTATTCCTCCATCTTCCTGAAAAAAGTATTGATAATACAAAAATCGAATGCCATTCAAACTCCAAGATTGATTTTTCCTTCTTCATTCTTTCGTCATAACCATATCCACCATGCACTTCTTCATAATTTTCATTATCTCTGGAATACCTTTCCCACATGTCCATTTAGATCACCTCCTATAACAATTTTCTTAGCTTGGGGGATACTACCTATCATCTCATCTAAATCCTCCCAAACCTTAGCCTTAATGGACTCATCTAGACCTACTTGAGGCGCATAGACACTAAAGATATTAATAGTTTCTCGCCCTAAAATTAGTTTAAGGGACATAATCCTATTTCCTCTCCTAGTCACCTGCACTACATCATCCTTTCATCGACCCATCTATAATAATACCTACCCCATTTCTATTCCTGTTTACTCCTGAGTACCAAAGTTTAAATCCTGAATTATCTAGTAGTTTAGCCTTTCCTCCTACCCATTTTGTCTCTTGTAAACACAAAATATTAATTCTTTTCCTAATCATTGTATCTACTACCTCCATTGATTTACCAATAAGAGTTCCACTATTCCAAGTTCCTATTCTAATCCTATTCTCCAAAATATTTTTCTTCCCCACTACCCTCTCCCTATTATGTGAGGACCCTTGCATAGTGAAATTTTTCACTACACCCGGACCCCCATGGAGATGTAGTGGCTCTTGCCCACTATTCGCCACACTCAGACAATGCGACGCGTCGCTTACAGGGAACACCCTAACATTAGCGCAATATTGTAGTGAATTCATCTCATAAGATTGACAAAGTTTTACGCTGGCTGTCCACCTAACGCAACCCTCTCTGTTTGGATATGGAATAATATTTCATGAATAATCTTTTTGATATATAATAATGGAGAATATAGAATAATATTTTGAGAATAATCTTTTGGATATAAATAATGGAGAATCGTGATCGGATAATATTCGGCAATAATAGTTAGGATATTAATAAAAAAATGGCAACAATGTGTTTTTTAATAAGGAAATAGAGGTGGTTGGGATTAAGTCGTTGGAAAATACTTATATAGATCTGGTTATTGGCCCCACCTGTAGACCTTGCGGTTAAAATTAAATCTTATAGAATTTTGTTTACTTCAGCTGATGTCATACGTTCCATAACATTTAATCCACTTTACACCTTAGGGTCTACAAGTGGAACAAAAAACCAGATCTACCTAAGTATTTCCCTAAGTCGTTTTGCTTTTGCATGATATGAAAATAGGTTTACGGTGTATGGTTGCATCAAAAATTTAGACAAGGCTATGAGCGCGCCAATGGATTATGTAAATGTCTGAAGTTTTTATGAAATGAAAAATACCAATTCAATTTTTTCCTCAATTCTTCCGGCCAAATAATCTTCCGAAGAGCAAATATGCAACTTGTAATGTTAATACTACCAAATCAAAATGTCGGAATATTGAAGATTTAATCTCAAAGTCACACTGTAAATTTCATGAAAGAAACAAAGAAATGGTAAAGGGTGAATAGTGAAGAACAAGCTTTTATTGTACACAAGCATATTTGGGACTTGGGAGTCATTCAAGTGGTTTTGTCGGACGATGTACTTGGTTTGACTCATCAATCATCTATTTAAATTATAATTGTTTTTCATATTTTGTTATTGAACGGATGTTTTCTTACTGACCAAAGAATATTTCAGCGCTTTGAAGTGTGCTTGAAACTTTTCAAATTTAACCTGTACATTTTTAATTTTTGATTCCATACTCGGTTTGGGCGACGCCAAATTCTTTTTCTGAAACTTTAACCCAAGTATTGACCTAAGGCAAATGGTTACCAAAATGAAATTCTCATGAAAAACCATAGCTAACAGGCTAATGACACGGTCCGCCCATTGAAACGAAGAGGTTTGGCCCAAAATGAAAGTAAGTCCAAATGATTGGCCCAGAAGAAGGAACATTCTAGACTTCTCTAGAATAATGTAGACTTGGAATATCTTTGGAATATCCTTTAGAAGGAATATTCCTTGTATAGAATTCTCTAGAATCTTGTAGATTTGTATTTACTGTGGTAGGTTCTAGAATTCTTTCTTACAAGTATAAAAAGGTGCCAACCCCCTCATTTGTAACACACCTCAGAAGTTGAGCAATTAAATATACGAGGTTCTCGCCCCTTCCTCTCTCTTCTTTTGTTGTGAGTCTGTGAGAAAGGCTGACTTAGGGTGAAAACCTAAGTGCCGCACGGGTTGGGAGCACTAAAAAGAGTGAGCCCGTGACAAGTGGTATCAGAGCGAGTTTTGTAGCAAGTGCTTGGCAAGAAGACACTATGGCTGGAACTTCATCCGACGTGACCCATGAGGAGATTCTTCTGACAAAGAAGGACAGGAAGGGGCGAGAACCATCAAGAGATGTGCTGACAGCCACCATTGCTCGTGTGGAGAAACTCGAGTTGGCCATGGCAGAAACCCGCGACGCTGTTGAGGATGCATCTCAACGCATTGACGGGGTCGAGTCCAGGGACGAAGACCTTAGGGGAGAAATGCAGGGTGCCTTGAATGCTGCGGTAGATGGTTTGGCCCAGAGGTCCGAAAGTCTGGAGGCAGAATTGGTGTCCATCAAAGACGAGATTGCGGCCATACATACGGAGCAAGACCAAGTTGCTACTATGCGGGAAGAGTTTGAGGCATTCAAGACAGAACTGATTGCCTTGAGAGGAGCGGTTGCTGGCGGGACGGTGATGCTACAGCCTACACCCCGATCAGACGCTCCAAAGCCCAAGGAGTTCAATGGACATAGGGAGGCCAAGGTAGTGGACAACTTCCGTGGTCCATGGAACAAGATTTCGACGAAATGCAGAAATTCGGATCGATGAGCAAAAGGTAAATCTTGCCTCATCATACTTGACGGATTATGCTTTACTATGGTGGCGGCGCAGGAGTGACAATCGTAGTGGCACTGCCATTACTACTTGGGATCAATTTGTGGACGAGTTTCGTAGCTACTTCTATCCTCAATATGCAGAGAGGGACGCTCGTGCAAAACTTCGCCGACTAGAGATGAAGGGTGAAGTCAGGGAGTACGTGAAAGAGTTCTCCCAATTGATGCTGCAAATTCAAAGTATGAGCGAGGAGGATGCCTTCTTCCAGTTTATGGATGGACTTAAGCCATGGACCCGGTTGGAGCTGGAAAGAAGGAATGTGGATAATCTATCCAGCGTTAGGCAATGACGGTGGCTGAGTCTCTCTTGTAGTTCAAGCCACGGGAAAAGTCCACCCCACCAAAGGAAAGGCCTAATTTCTCCAAACCAAAGGGTAAGGAAATTGTGAAGGAGAGTAACAACGAATTTGGTGGGGGAGCAAGGGAGAAGTCTCCTTCCAAGAACGAGGGGAAGTCGTTCACAGCAAAGGACAAGGGCAAGCGACCAATGAAATGCTTTTTCTGCGACGGTCCACACATGGCGTGAGAATGTCCTGCGAAAGCAAAATTAGCAGCCATGGCCATGGAAGAGGAGAAAGCAGAGGAAAAGCAATTGGGTGCACTACGGATCCTAAATACCATCAAGGTGAAGAAGTCGCAAAAGAAGAGGGGCTTGATGTTCGCCGACGTGGAGATAGCGGGCCACAAGCTCAGTGCTCTAGTGGACACTGGAGCTACCGACTTCTTCATCTCGATCGAGGTCGCCAAGAAACTCAACCTTCAAGTGGGGAAAGGCATGGGCACCTTGAACTGACCGTCAACATCAAGGAGGTCCCCATCCATGGATTGGCAAACAACGTGGATGTAGCCATGGGGCAATGGAAGGGCAAGACTTCACTTGAGGTAATCCCCCTTGATGATTATGATGTTGTGATAGGACTTGACTTCCTTGACCGCATTAGTGCCATGCTACTTCCCTGCGCCGACTGCATATGCATTCTGGATTCTCAATACCAATGCGTGGTAGCTCTAAAGAGGGAGTCTGGAAGGGATCACAAGACCCTATCTGCCATCCAAATATGTAGCGGGTTGGAACGAGGAGAGCCAACCTTCCTCGCGACCCTGAAGGTAGATGAGAAAGATAACCAAAGGGAGGTGCCCGAAGTGGTTGCGGCAGTACTGGAGGAGTTCAAGAGTGTGATGCCTACAGGACTGCCGAAGGAATTGCCTCCAAAGAAAGAAATAGACCACGAGATCGAGTTGATCCCCGACACCAAGCCACTTCGGGTGGTTCCCTATTGCCTGGCCCCTCCGGAGCTCACATATACCAGAGTTAAGAAAGCAGGTGGGTTGGCAAGATTTTTTGGCTAAGTTCGACTATAAACTGGAGTATAAGCTGGGAAGGGTCAACTCTGCTGTTGACGCCTTGAGCCGAAAGACAAGGCTTGTGGCCACTAGCCAACTTGAGAGTCTGTTGCCCGACAGGATCAAAGAGGGATTGAAACACGATGCAGCTCCTAGGAGTCTTCTCGGATATGCCAAGGAAGGAAAAACTCGAGGGTACGAGGGCCCGTTCAAAGTGGTGAGACGGGTAGGGAAGATGGCGTACAAGGTGGATCTCCCTTCGAAACTAAAACTTCGTCCGATGTTCCATGTGAGCTTGTTTAAGCTCTACCACGGGGACGACGAGGACCCCAACTGCGGGCTATCACAACGGGCACCTATGGGAGCAAAGACCTCGTATGATCATGAAGTGGATTGCATACTAAAGGTACGAGAGGTATGCAAACGGTATTGCAAGCCCAGGATCAAATACAAGGTACGATGAAAAGCAAGGANTTCAATAGTTGGGAGCCGGCCGAAGCCCTTTGGCAGTTCAAGAAGCAGATTGACGCATTCAATACCGCCAAAGCCAACGAGGACGTTGCCAGAATAGGTGGGGGAGAATGACACGGTCCGCCCATTGAAACGAAGAGGTTTGGCCCAAAATGAAAGTAAGTCCAAATGATTGGCCCAGAAGAAGGAACATTCTAGACTTCTCTAGAATAATGTAGACTTGGAATATCTTTGGAATATCCTTTAGAAGGAATATTCCTTGTATAGAATTCTCTAAAATCTTGTAGATTTGTATTTACTTTGGTAGGTTCTAGAATTCTTTCTTACAAGTATAAAAAGGTGCCAACCCCCTCATTTGTAACACACCTCAGAAGTTGAGCAATTAAATATACAGAGTTATATTTTTCTCAGTTCTCTCTCTTCTTTTGTTGTGAGTGTGAGAAAGGCTGACTTAGGGTGAAAACCTAAGTGCCGCACGGGTTGGGAGCACTAAAAAGAGTGAGCCCGTGACACTAAAAATCGAAGCTGTCATTTTTGGAAGTTCGGGTTCCATTAAACGAAATTCCCTTTACTTCTCATCTTTGAGTTGGATACGGGCTCCCTTTGCTCCTTATGTCTCAAACGCAACTTCTGTACACTTCAAAATGTAGCTTTATCTTGTCCTCACTTGAACCTGTTTTGAAATCTAAATTATGAACTAATCCTTTTTAAAAAGATAACCTACTTTATCATGAAGAAATTTGGCATTAGTAGAATCACAAATCAAAGCACTCAATCAGCTCAAATAGGATAAGCATTTTCTATCTTCTTATTCGTATTGTTATGGTCAAACACAATTTTCTTACTTTTATTCACAAAATAATCGGTCCTACAATAGAGGTTAACCATATATTTTTCTACAATCTAGCGAACTTGTCCACTATACAGTACACTCAATGTTTGTACTTTACTCCGAACAACTCTGGTGAAACTATAATAAAAAATTAAATGATTTGCAGTTTCATTTTGTTCTCGTCATAGAACACATCCTTGGGCTCAAAATTGGCTCCCAACTTATCATTCTATCTTTAACATTGAGTTTCCTTTTACAAGCTAACCAAAGACGGAAACAATACCTGAGAATATGACCCTGCATATACACTTTTCCACCACTCTACTTTCTTTAGCAAATTTAACTGAAAACAAACTAGATCATGAAGCTAACCACTTAATGCGATCAACTCCGTGAAGTATAGGTAAAAAAATTTTCATGTGTATTCTTTACCAACACTTTCATTTTCTCAATTATTCTCTATCTCTCTTGAATTTTAATCCACTATCTACAATGTATGCAGCCATTGACTCATTCTTTTTGCAGCAAAGATATTGTAGCAAATTAGTTTAAAATTTGAAGTACAATGGACCAATTGGATTACAAAAATAAAACCACAATGATGCGTCAGTCCCATTCCCCACTACAACTTGGATAAACTGCTGAATGATAGTTCAAAGTTTTTGTAGTTTCCTCAATATCCAAGAACTATCTGAGCTAATCAATTGCAGTCCTTAAAAGTTTTGTTTTCAGAACACAATATATACCCATCTTATCCAAAATTAATCCCATTTAGAGCATATATTCCAACAAATTTGTTGCGCAATGTTACATCCACAAAACCAAATCCCCCTTCTTTACATATCTCCTTCCAATTCACTTTAATTCCACAACTTTGTTTCCCAATGACACCTTTATGCAACACAATTACTGGACCAGCATAGATGTATTAAGAATTAGGACTGATTTTATGGAAATGGTTTTGCTTGCACAACTAAGTTTCTTGTTGGTCCACGCTTTGGTATTTTTCTAAATCTCAGTTAATTATGATTGACAATCTTGAAGAGCTAGCTCAATTGAAATCGAAAGAAATGCACAAATATCTTAATTGCGATGTATCCATAGGCATTTTATAAAATTAAGCATAGTTATTCAACTTGATTGTCTTACACCCCTACCAAATGGATATTAATTTTGCTCAAGTTAGTTTTCAGTCCATAGATGGAAATCAATTCACAGAGGTTCTTTTTATCACCTGGAAAAAATTTTCCGGAGGAGCAGAAAACTAAACAAGTCATCTGCAAAAAGGTAGCTGATGGGTCCATATGCTCACAATTTGGACGATACACAAAACCCCCATGCTGTTTTGTGTTTCGCCTCAAAATCATAGAGAAGTAATCCATGGCAATGAGGTAAGCAGAAATAGAGTCACCTTGTTTCAATCCTGTATTTCTGTAGAAATAACCAACTAGAGATCCATTGAGGATTAAAGAGGATTTACTAGTTGAGAAAGAGTTTTGCACCCATCAACTAAATTTCTCAGGAAATTTCATCATTTTCATCCCTTCAAATGAAAATTCCCAAGATAAAGGGTCTGTTCATTTGGATTGAAAATATTTTCAGAAATTTTTTAGTACTAAACACAGGAAAATATTTTTCATACCAAACACCGGAAAATATTTTTTAGTGTAAAATATTTTCTAATTTTCTTTCCTCTGGTTGAAAATCGAATTTACAGATTTTTGAGAGTAAGTTATTTTTCGAATAATTCAAAAGTGAGATTAATCCTCAAATACTTACTTTTATAATTTGATTTGCTAAACTTATTTTCGTTTTCAATTCTTTTCCATTAATTTTTTTCTTAATCATGAGTCCCACACTAATATAATTTTCATTATGCATATTTTATTACTAAATTGTACTATCATTTAATTTTGAACAAAATCAATCTTTTATTAACCATAATTACTTGTAACTTATTTATTATCATTGTTATAAGTTTTTTAAAGTTGTATTCATAAAATTAAGGATAAAACAGTTAAAAATTTTTATTTCAAAATATTTCTATTTGTCAACCGAACACCGAAAAATTATATGAAAAATGGATTTTTTCATGTAAAATGTTTTCCTAGGTTCAATCCAAATGAACACACCCATAATGTCACCCTTGAATTATCTAGAAAATAACTTACCCTCAAAAATTTCGTAAGTTATTTTCAACTAGAGGAAGGAATCAATTAGAAAATATTTTACATCGAAAAATATTTTCCGGTGTTTGGCACCAAAAAAAAAATTTAAAAATATTTTTTTGAAAATATTTTTAATCCAAACGAACACACTCGAAGTATCATAAACTTTCTTGATATTTATCTTAATAGCAGTTCAAGCAATCCCCTTTTTTTTCTGTGGTACTCTAAAACTTTCTTGTATAAGCATGATGCTATATGACCTTTGCAGTCTTTTTTTTATTTTTTATTTTATTTTTTGAAGCATAAAAGATCTCATTAATACTTGATTTACATTACATAGTCATTAGAAACCACCATACCTTTGTCCTTATGCAAGATATTAATTAAATACTCTGGTGATTTAGACAAAAAGGATATACCCTCTACTATAGACCTACTACATGCCATTTTTGCTAACATATCTGCAGCTTCATTGTGTTCCCTTCGCGCAAAAACTATCCGGAGGTTCTTGATCTGCTGCCCAAGTTAAAGCAGTCCTGATTGATGTTCCTTCTACATGTATGTCCTGCTGGTAGGTTCCTTCCCATGCTGTTAACAGCCTGCAAAGAGTCAGATTCAATAATAATAAAGTCCACCTGCATAGAACTTATAATGTTTAGGCTTGTATGAAGAGCCATAAGTTCAGCCCATTCACATGGTACTTTCCCTAGACTATTTTCAAATGCCCAGATAAAATTTCCTTTACTATCCCTCAATATTCCTCCACAACCTCCTTTCAAATTGTTTCAAACTGCCCCATCAATATTAAGTTTAAGCCAACCTTCCTGTGGAGGCTTCCACTTTGTGCCATGTTCACCTTTGCTGGCAGTGCTCCCTGGAACACATTCCTTGAAGGAGTTTCAACTCGAAATACTCTGCTAGAATTTTATTAGGATCCCATATTTCATTCCTGAAGATAAAGTCATTTCTACCTTGCCAACCCCTCCACAAAATGTAAGACAAAAGACTGAATTTATCCTTTTTTTAGGGCGTTTTTAAGTTCAATACAAATGCATGATGAGTATCTTTTAAAATCCTGGAGGTTGCATGATCAAGTTTCCATAGACTTTTCATTACTTCGCATCTAGCAAGAAAATGCTCAATACTCTCCTCTTCACTAGAACAAAGATTACAGATGTTCGAGGGAATTTTCCTTCTATCATAGAGTAATTTAGCCACGGGCAGCTTTCCCTGAACCATAAGCCAAAGGAAAATTTTAACCCTAGGCAAAATCTTGGCTTTCCAAATAGTAAGCCAAGAAAGTTCTGGCCCTATATGAGGAAATTTTTCATTCCGCAAGGTGTTATAGACATTCCTTATGTTTACAACACCGTCCATACTAGGACCCCAGCTCAGTGTATCAATGTTAGAAGGATGAGGAATTGAGATACTGATAATCTCTTCCACAAGCCCAGCTGGAAAGAATTCCCTGAGTTTATGAAAATCCCAATTAGAATTTTCGCCAATAAACTCAGCCACCCTTATATCTATCAAACCTTGGGGAATATCCTCAATGAGAAAATTTAATCTCATGGAGATTTATCACCGATCCACCAATCAGTTAAAAAACTTAATTTGCTCCCCATTTCCTGAGTTCCATTTACCGTACTTAACCAAAGAATTGTATGCCCCCGGTAAACCTTTCCACCCCCTAGAATCCCCAATCCTAGCCTTAGATTTAAGACCTGAAGCCCTAAATTTATATTTAGCCTCCAAAACTTTATACACCAACAAATCTTGAGAGGTTAGGATTCGCCACATGGTTTCATACAAGAAAGCTTGGTTAAGAAGGTGGGGATCTTTAATACTAAGACCCCCTGGGTTCTTAGGCAAGCAAATGATATTCCATCCTACTTTTGAAAACACTTTCCCACACTGTGAAGCCCCAGATTAATTTTTGTAAATGTCTCTTTAAGCTTGAATGGATTAATGCTGGAATTGAATATGTCAACATGGCATAATTTGCTATAGTAATCAGATTGTGATCTGCCAAGCAAATTCTCCCTGCCTGCGATAGCATATTTGAACACAAAAGGGAGAGATTAGTTTTGCACTTGATTTATCCATAAGATATTGAAAATCAGAATTCATAATTCTTCCATGTATAAATGGCAATCCCAAGTAGCGATCCTTCTTTTTAACCGTAGGGATGCCAAATATATCTTTTACCCACCTGTGATCCCGGCATTCGGGAAAAAAAATATGTATGCTTTCCTTCTATTAATGGCCTCTCCTGAAATGTTCTCAAATTCTTTCGAGATTCCTTCTACTACTTGACAATATTGTTTATCAACTTTAAGAAACAGCAAGCAATCATCAACAAAAGCCAAAATAGGAATTTTAGGACCATTCCTAGTTGGGAAAGAGGTCTAATAATCCTATGAGAACTAGCATGAACTAGCTAACGAATCAAGATTTCAAGGCTGATAATAAACACATAAGGGGATAGAGGATCTCCTTGTCGAATCCTCTAGCTGGATGGAAACATTCAGTTATACTACCATTGATGAGAATTTGGAAAGATACAGAAGAAACACACATCANAATAAATTCTTTGAATCCACCAATCAGAAAATTTGAACTTTTTAAGCACAGATTTTGAAAACATCCATTCAATTTTATCATAAGCTTTGGCAAAATCTAACTTTAAGGCTGTACTACAACATTTGCCTTTCGCTTTAGTCATGGTATGAAGAACCCCATGAGCAATGATGCTATTATCCGAAATATTCCTACCAGTTACAAAAGGAATTTGAAATTGAGACACAAGTTTCTTCAGAATTCATCTCATACGGTTGGCCATTAGTTTTGCTATCACTTTGTAGGCTACATTGCAGAATAATAGGCCGACAATGATCCATAGTCAAAGGATTTTCCACTTTGTTTATATTGGGAAATAAGAACCCAGACTTAAAAAATCCTCCACAGTTTAAACAGAGAAAAGCCAACAATTCTCCAACACATTTTATAGAAAAAGAAAATGTTTAGCATATCCGGACCTGGACTTTTAGAAGAACCCATTTTAAAAACAATGTCCCTTACTCCCTTACAAGAGTATCGGGCTTAGCAAGATTCTGATTCTCAGGCATATCAAAAGTGGGTACATCCAAGTTAGGATCCTGCCAAGAATAAGACTTAGTAGAGGAAAAGAGATCTTTGAAATAATTAACAAAACAATTCCCTATATCTTGAAATTGCTCCATCTTTTTGGTTAACCCGTTCAGAACTCCTAGACTTTCACCCATGGATAAAGTACTGTTAAAGTCCCCTACCACTAACCGAGGCAAAGAAAAAGAACTATAAATGTGTAACAATTCATTCTACCTGTTGTTGCTTATGTGCCTGGGGATATTGGTACACAATTGAAACAAGAGCCATCTTATCCTCCCTTCTGTCCTTTATTGTCACATGGATGGCCCTAGTTGAGCAGTCCATTAGCTGTATATCCAATCTTTGAGCATTCCACATCATTATAATACCCCCTGAATGTCCTTCAAAAGGAATCACAATATTTACCGAGTAATGAGTCCTACCTAATATAGTTTCTGCACGTGATCCTCCTCCACATGCGTTTCCAGGAGAAAGATTATTTCTGGTTGATACGTTGCTATATATGATCTAACAGTAATCAGGAATGCTTTCCCAACTAAACCTGTATAATTCCATGATATCATTTTGATTCCATTAGTGTCCATGGGGAAAAGTAGTTGGTTCAACAAGGCCTTGTGAATCACTGCTAATGCACTGCCATTTCCTTGGCTGTGCATCTTCTCCTTACGTTTGGTATTCTCTTTTGGAACCAGCACAAAGTGTAAAGCGTACTGGTAAGTCTTTGGTTTGTGGTACCTTTCGAGAAAGAGGTACATGCCAATGAGCTTGGTGTGTTCTAGGCAACAGAATAGATGCAGTACCTGATGGAGATCTTGTATGACAAAATAATTCCTTCTCCGATCGAGAAAGCAATTGTTTTCCCTTCCTGTGCTGTCGATTTGTGAAAGTTTCATAATGGGTTCTCCTCTTCGGCTTTGGAGAAGATTCAGAGTCAGTTTTGTGCATGGCTCTGAATCTGAACGGAATTGGGAATCTTGGTGGATGACTTGGTTCATACTTGTCAAGGCACTCCTTTTCCTCATATAGGTTATCAGTGGATAGTTCATGTTGCTCTTGTAACTGTTGAAGGTGCTTAGTGCTAATGTTGAATCCGGCTCCTAAGTTTGGGAATTCATTTTTTGCAAGACGATTTTTATAAGGTTGCTCGGAGTGTTGTTCATTGTGAGACAGCTCTTGAGATTTCTGTTGCTTCTTTGAATTTTTGAGTTCATGGTTGAAAGGAGCTTCTTCTGTGCTTATATTTTGTTCTCTAGGGTTGATGCCTTCTTCTGTGCTCTGATTTCTAGGTTGTGCATGGCCGTTTGTGTACCTCAAGTTACATCCCCTCTCACGTTCTGAATTCCTCTCATGATTAGTGTCAGATGTGGGATCAGAATTCTGATTTTGTTTGTGTTGCTCTAGGAGCTTTTCTTCTCTCCAATGCTCACGTGAGTTCCTAGACTTTTTAGAATCTTCTGGTGCTAGGCCAATAGTATGGCCTGCAAGTTCTGACTCCATTGTCTGATTTTACCAGTCTTGTGGAATTTTTCCTGCCATCTCTGCCGGTTTACAATACCAGTTCTTTTATGGGCCCTATAGATCTTATGCTGTGTCTTTTTCATGCACTTCTGTTAATGGGCCCTCTGGTAGTTGGATTTAGCCCACTTTACCACTTGGCTCCTGTCCCCTTGTTCTTGGTTCTTCCTGCAACTTGTGGAGGCATTGACATCTATTCTCTACTATCTATTGCCCCATGAGACCAAGCCCGTCCTGCTTATTTGGGCCCCTAACACTTTTGGGTGGTTTCCGCCTGTCGCTCTAGATACCGTCGTCTAGGTCTGGTGATTTTGTTGATGTTTTTCCGACTGTTGCTGCTGTGGCATGGCCATTGATACGAGGGGATTTAATTGGCCCAAGTCAGCAGAAGGATTTAAGGGCCAGGTCAGCAAATGCATTGGTTGGAAGGATTGCCGCATCTTTAGTCGGTGGCGGATGGCCAGCTCAGCAAGCAGTTAGGCAGTTAGTTATAGGAACAGTCTATAAAGTAGTTGGGGAAAGGTAGCCATTGTTATCAGCCCATTTTCCTTTTGATTTCCTATCCTGTTTCCCTTGTGTCCGATGTACTCCTCTTCTTTCTTTCGGCTCCGTCTTGAATTCATATAGGATTTCTTGTTTGAGATCTTGAATCCACAAATATTGAGGGAGGTTTTCTATATTCTCCAGTTCCATACATATTAGAGCATATCTCACTCTGTCCAATGATCCTGTGTGTAAATCTATCTTAATGGGACTACCTTTCTTCCAATTACAAATAGAGTTTGAAACTGATAGAACTCTATAGACAATTTAGGCAGTTGTACCCACGAGATTATAGTATCTAATTTTGCCTTTTTCGGTTTGGACTTTGGTTTCCATCTCTGGACATGCAGGTATGATCATTGATATACCATGGGCCCCCACCAAGTATAGTGAAATATAGTCATCTGGATGTTCAAACCGGACCGCAAAATATCCTTCCCCTAATTGGCTTATCTGTATCCTTACTTGTGTCATCCAGATGCTTTGCAATTTAGTATCCAGAAAATTTAAAGCCAATCTATAGTCTAGAAGCTTTATGATTACAGCTTGCTTCCATGGCTTACATATGCGGAGCAATTCTTCCTCAGAAAATTGAATTTTCGGTTCATCTGGTTGCCTTGTCTCCTTAGTGGACTCCAGGGTTTGTCCACTCTGGTGTTCCTCCGCCTTCTTGAACTAGTCTATCCAATTCGGAAGATACACATGATTTGTCATTTAGACTACTTTCATTTTATAAGAGGCATGTTGTTCTTCTTGTTAATGGCTACTACCTGGCTCATTAGATTCTCCTTGAGTAGGTGGTTTGTATCGAGCCTCTGGTTGTCGTATAAGCTTCTGGACAATTAGACAGGTTTGTAGTTGCATGAAGTCAGTCATGCATCTTATGAGAGTTATCCATGCTGGTTGAGGAAGTTTGATGTGTGAAAGTTTGGACAGCTGTCTCTTATAGTTCATGGTAGGAAAGGGAAGAAAAGGAAATCTAGTTCAATTGATACCAAAGCTGGTAAGTGTTATCTTCTCGACACACATGTATGCACTCAAAGAAGATTCAGAGCCATGCATTTGGCAATTGCAACAAGAAACTGAAATTTAGAAACAAAAAGCCTCCTTTGCAGTCCTTTTGTGAAAGCATATTGTGTGTTACTAATATTCCAAGCAACACATCTTTCATACAGTTAGTCAGGATAGAGGAGTAACACTTATAAATCAATTTAGAACACGATATAGGCCTAAAGTCCTTCATGTCAAATTAATATCGTAATGTGCACAGTGGAATAATGTGAATCATGATAAACATAATTCATGAATAGACATAAATTACATACTAGAATCCATGATAGCAGTAATTGGAGATTTGGTTTCTCTCTCACACTTGCGTAATTCATTGAGAAAGATGGAAACCCAAGAACTGAAAAACTGAAAGAGGCATACGCTAGTACCTAGGGACAGCGACCTCTAATTTTTCTTAATTGGTGATAAGTGTGTCAAGATGAGAGAGGACCTAATTCTCATGACATATATATAGTTGTCCAGTAGGGTTTGGTCCATCACAAACCCAATACGAAACTAATTCATAATAGGCAAGTTACCCAAAACAAAACAAAACAAACTACAAATCCAATAAAACTAAACCATCCTTAACATGTGCGCCACAACCCACAGTCTCCTACTTAGTCCACGTGCTATGACATAATGACGATTTAAAACCAAAGCTCGCAAAACATTAAAATCTCCGCAAACAAACGTAAGACATACTATCATCTAGAAAGCAACATACTCTCTTTCATGTACCACATAATCAACAACTCATCAAACAAACGTAATGAGAAATATACATAATGTCCACGATAATGTCTTACAAAGACGCATTCTTGTTATTCCATTAATCGGTCAAAAGTCATGTATACAAAAACCGAAATGAAGAATGTAAAAGTCACAAGAACATAAGTAAGCTCAGAATATATAAGAACTCTGAAATACAATGATGTGAACTAATCATCAGTGTCATGACCAAAACCCATTCTTTGAACATGTTCCATAAAGGTCTTTGGTAGTAATCCTTTCGTCAAAGGATCAGCAATCATGAGATCAGTATTAATGTGCTCTATTAACACTCTTTGCTTCTAAACTTCTTATTTAACAACAGGATACTTAAGCTCCATGTGCTTAGCACCTTTAGAGTACTTGCCATTTTCAGAGAAGAACATCGTTGTACAATTATCACAGTAAATTTTTAGCAGCTTGGCAATAGTGTCGACAACCTGAAGCCCTAAAATAAAGTTCCGCAACCATAAGTCTTGAGTTGTAGCTTCAAAATAGGCTACAAATTCTGCTTCCATTGTAGATGCTGCAATGATAGATTCCCTGGCACTTTTCCATGAGGTTGTTCAATTCGTGAGAAGGAACAAATAGTTGAAAGTGGATTCATCGGAAAAGTTTTACTATCAACACACCTACCAAAGTCTGAGTCTGAACATCCAGTCACCCCCAAGTGTTTAGTTCTTCTAGACATGAGAATGTAGTCCTTAGTTCCTTGTAAGTACCTCAAGACCTTCTTGGTAGCTTTCCAGTGATTGATTCCAGGATTACTTTGATACCAACCAAGCATGCCAACAGCAAAACTAATGTCGGGTCTAGTGTAGGTTTGGGCATATATTAGGCTATCCACAATTGACGCATAAGGGACAGTTTCCATGCATTCCCTTTCTAAATCATTTCTTGGACACTGATTGAGGCAACTTGGTTTGCACCTTTAGGCAACACAACAAGATCTCAAACATTATTTTGATCCATCTATTTCAACTCTTCTTTTATGGCATCTTTCCATTTTTTAGAATTAGCAAAATTTATGACTTCTAAAAATGAAACCGGATCTCGATTAACCCTAATTGCAAAGTAATAATCCAAATAGTTAAGCAAATGTGCACACCAATGGAGTCTGAAAATCATTTAGTTTTGACAAGTTAAGCACAATTTGAGCAATTGCCAAAAAACATTGATTTTGACACAAACTGGAAGTTATTTGTCCAAAAACAAAAATTTTAGTCAAAGTGTTTTAAGGAAAAATTGGCACGATTTCATTCTTAGAAAGTATTTGGTCTAAATCACACAACTTAGGTTCCTCAAAATCTAAGAAATAAAAATTTGGGTGGCGTGTATAAGTAAAACAAAATCAAACAAGTTATCACGCCATAACAAAAACTTAACTTGACTTCCACAAAACTTGAATACATTGAAGTTAACTTTACTTGAAATTTGAAATTCATAAAAGAAGTTAACCAAGCTAACAAAGTTATCCAAGTTATTTTGAACAAAAGTGAATTGTTGAAAATCATGCAGCATGCTAACACAACAATTCAAATTAGATTTGATGGCATGTAAATGATTATCAACTAAGGCTTGGAAGGATTTATCCAAACAATGCTCCACAAATTGGAATTGAAAATCCAAGAATTTGGATGCCTTTTTTGTTCAAAACAACCAAGTCAAAGGAATTAATTTTAAACAAGAAATAAATAAAATGTGCACTAAAAATAATTCTAAATTCAGAATTAAATTTGTACAATTCCTTAAGATGCTCAAATCTAAGAATTTTAGCACCAAAAACAGAAATAAGTTCATACCTTCGAGATAGGGTATCGACTACCATATCTTTCTTACCTCGCTTTGGTTGGAATAATGAACTACTCAAATGGGAGATTAGTGCATCATGACTTACTCCTTTCAAGGGCTGCACAAAAGAAAGAAAACTAGACAAAGATAAATCAAGGTTAGGCATGACAAAATAAATTCTCTTCATATCTCCATCTTTCCTCTCTTTTGCTTGGCCTATGGTCAAAGCCTTTATAATCTTTTATCTTGAATTTTGGCCGCTATTTGGATTTCCCTACTTTGCTTTTTATTTTTATTCCATTCAAGAAATTTTCTTTGAATTTCTAATCTTTACATCTTCATTTATTTGATGTTGTGGCAAAGGAATAAATTTGAACTTTTTACTCTTTGTACACTAGTGATGCGCCTTAGTATAGCTATCATAAAATCCATTTTCAAATAATTCCCATAGCTGACCAAGTTGTAAATGACACGTGAGCAAAGGTGCTATATCACGAACTACCTTATCGGAATACTTACCAATAGTGAAGGATATATTAACTTGCTCAGTTACCTCAAAATCTTCACTGTCAGTTGACCATCAGAACTTATAAGGTTTTGGATGTGGCAAAGTAGGCAAATTCAACTTTTCAACAAGATATGTACTTGCCATATTAATCCATATGCTACTATCAATTACAATAGCACAAACCCTTTCATTCACAAGAACTTTAGTGAAGAAAGTCTCTTCTCGCCTGCAAGACATCACAAATAAAACTCACAAAACAAAGTGGTTAGTTTTAGAAAAAAAATAATCAGAATTTTCCTCACTACTCGGCCTTACTCTACACTCATACATTGTATCACTCAATCTCTAGTCTGTACCTCAATTGAATGGCTTTTATCACTCAAATGATCTCACCATCGTGCCTTTTTTCTCTTTTTAGTTCACTCTAGAAGTCTTTGGAAGACTACGAGAACCAAAGTGAGCTCCAGTTATATTTTAACCACTTAATTGGTTGGAAGTCAAAGAAAACAAATAATCACGGGCCAACAAACAAATAAGAGACACCAAACTTTCAGATTTAAGATTCAAAGAACAAGAGACAACAAAATATCCGAGACTACGTGAAGCAACAAAACGTATAGAAAGCAAATAAGAATTTGGTAAGCAAATTTACCAAATAAAAAAAAAAAAAAAAACTAAGCACACAAGAACAAACAAGTAGCACTTAAGACTAACAAAGAAATTAAAGAACCAGCAAAATTAAGTTCTTTTGAATAGAATTACAAATTTGGAAAGCAGATCTTGATTTAGAAAGTTTTCAAATCGGGAAATTGGAAAGTTTCCAAAAATGAATTTAGTAAGTTTCCAAAGTTGGAATTCAGAAAGTTTCCAAAAATGTATTTGGTAAGTTTCCAAATTTAGAATTTGGAAAATTTTCAAAGATGAATTTGGTAAGTTTCCAAATTTAGAATGTGGTAAATTTCCAAATTTGGAAGTTGGAAAGTTTCCAAAAGTACGAATTTGGGTAAGTTTCCAAAAAAAAAATCAACTTGGACTTGGGGAAAGTTTCCAAATTCAACTACGAAATCAAAACTTTCTTGGATTAGGAACAACAATCAAATAATTGCCAACATAAACAACTTAATAGGCAAACCTACAATTTTGATTTTCCACTTTTCCATAGCCGATTCTTCTTCTTTCTCTTTTTTCACATCAAACCAACTTTTTCTTTGTAACTTCTCGGCCAAAATTTTTTTTTATTTTTTTTTTCAATTCGGCCACAAAACGCTTTTTTTTTTAATTCCGCTAAGAAAAGATTTTTTTTGTTGCGGTAACAACAAAGAGAACAATGAAGAACAATAACATAGAATGGCAATAATATGGCTGGAATTTTTTTTAAATCAATAAGAACATGGAAGCAACAAACATCCAAGATTGAATGATAATCAATAATCAAGGTACGGTGCAGGAAAAACAAGACACAAGATCAAGAACAAGACAAGAATCAAGAAGGAAATTTTTTTTTCGAATGAACAGTATCGGTGAACAATAACAAATTTTTTTTTTTTTTTTTTTTTTTGCAGAAACTAAGATATGATTTTATTTGAAAGAAAATCTAAAACAATTAAAATGAAAATAAATAAAACTAAGTAGAATTGGACTAGCTCTGATACCAATCTGATACGAACCCTGTGTGCAATCGACTTGATGTTACGAAACCCAGCAATTCAAGATGGCACCAAAACCCCTAGGATCGACTCCAAAGTTGGTCACAAGAGTTTGAACAGTGAACACACATGAACAAGAACGGCAGAACACAAAAGAATCAAGTAAGAATTCAACCTGTTGTCTATAGCAAGACAAGAAACAAATTCTTAACAAGTATTTAAAGTGAGAATTGACCCGTTGCCTATATGAATCAGGCAAGAACCAAATCTATAAGTCGGTTAGAACAATCACCATTGCTTAAGTGATGATCCCGACAAAATCTTAATCCAAAGACTAAAAGAAAGAACTTTTTCCTCACGAAAAAGACAAATTGTATTGACAAAAAAGGTGCCGTAATTTTTCATCCACATAGAGGCCTATTTATAGGCTTTAAAAGTCCTAAAAACTAGCTAAAAATCTCCTAATAAGTAGGACTAGAAAACTCAGCCAATGCATCCCCTTTAATGGGCCTTATGGACCTTATTAAAGACTACTAATTATGTCCAAAACTAGTAATTAAACTAACACTTAAACTAGGCCCAATTTACATAACACTTAAACTACTATTGGGCTTTACATAACAATGGACTTAAACACATAAAAATCCATGTGACAGTGTAACATAATATTCAGCTCTTGGATTTAAGGAATCTCTGCTTGTGCTTCACTTTGAAGAATTGGACTTCATGTAATAATGAATTGAGGATAGTCCAATCCAACTTTATCAAAATACCACGAATATGCTTCAATCTTGGCAAGCTCGAGTCCCCGCTCGCTCTAGCTTTCATCTCTTCATCTTGACACATCTTTAGGCTATTCGGATCCATATCATGACATCCAGTTCTTCACCTCGGCTAGATAATTCTTTAGAATCACACCTTAAGCTTCATAGTTTCCCAGATTCTGATTTACAGCCAGCTGCGAATCAGAGTTTATCTTTATGGTTCAAACTCCCATTTTATGGGCCATTTTCATTCTGCAGATTAGTGCCTTGTATTCAACTTCATTGTTTGTTGCTGGGAATCCGAACCTCAGATCATATGTGAGGTAATCCCCTTCCAGGGACTTATAATACCTGCTCTGGCTCAGATTCACATGAAGCTCCATCAACATGAAGCTCCCATACGAGATCTTCTTTCAATTGGAGATCCTTCGGTTGCTCTACTGTCATGATTAGTTCATTGGTCTAGTCTGTGACGCCCCATCCCACATTGAAAATGGGAGGGGATATTGTATTGTTTATAACACCTTGGGTTGTGGGCTACTTACAACTTGACTTAAGCATTTTGAGCCCGTTGTTTCTGCTCAAAAGTTGTTGGGTCAGCCCAGGGCTCGGAGTGTTACAGTTGGTATCAGAGCGAACCTCATGTGGTTTCTACATGAGGTGAGACTGGGCCAGTGGTATTGGGCTATGCTATGCATTGTATGTGATATGTTATTGGGCCCTAACTTGGGCTCTGCGAGGACGCAAAGCCTTAAGAAGGGGTGATTGTGACATCCCGTCCCACATCGAAAGTGGGAGGGGATATTGTATTATTTATAACATCTTGGGTTGTGGGCTACTTACAACTTGGCTTAACCATTTTGAGCCCTTTGTCTTCGCTCAAAAGTTGTTGGGCCAGCCCAGGGCCCGGGGTGTTACATCTACTGTCATGATTAGTTCTAGTTTCTCGGTTCCATAGTTTTCTACTATAAAGTCCGCTAGAACTTGTGTCTTGATGGCCGTCCAAGGTTTGAACTCAATATTGAACTCAAACAGCTCCATGGACCATTTAACATCTTTCCTGAAGTGTCAGGTTTGCTCAATATGTTTTTCAATGAGAAGTTCATTAGGACAATTATTTTGTAGCCATGAAAGTATGGTCTCAACTTCTAAGCTGACATCACCAAGGAAAAGGTAGCTTTTTCGATAAGAGTGTAATCCTTTCTGGTCCCTGAAACAGTTTGCTAACGAAATATATGAGACATTGCTTGCGTGCTCGTCCTTTTTTAGGAGAACCAAATTGATTACCAGGTCTGCAATTGAGATGTACAAGTACAGTAGTTCTCTTTTTTGAGGTGACAAGAGTTTTGGCAAATTACTCAAATATCTTTTAAGTTTCTCAGAGGCCTTTTCAGCTTCTTCTGTCCACTGGAAATTTTCTATTTTCTTTATAAATTGAAAAAATGGTAGGCCTATTTCTACTGACTTGGACAGGAACCGATTCAGGTCATTCTGCCATTCTTCTAGTGAGTCTCTAAACTTCTTTTATTGAGGTTGGAGTCCTCATGTTGATTATAGCTTGCACTTTTGCAAGGTTCGCCTCAATTCTCTGATGAGAGACTATAAATCCTAAGAATTTTTTCAAGGGGACCCCAAATGTGTAATTTTTGGGTTTCAACCTCACATATATTTATCTCAATGTTTCGAAGGTCTCTCAGAGATCTTCTAAGGTTTCTTCAAAGGTTTGGCTTTTTACCACCGCATCTTCTATGTGTACCTCCACATTTTGTCATATTTGGGAGTTGAACGCTTTATTGACAAGCCTTTGGTACGTGGCTCCTGTATTTTTAAGTTCGAAGGGCATCGTAGTATAGCAATATGTACCTCAGTCAGTTATGAAGGAGGTTTCTCTTCTTCTTCTACTTTCATGTATTTCGGGCGCCGGGGGGGGGGGGTATCCTTTAAATGTATCTAAAAAATGTAAAACGTAAAATCCAACAAAAGAATTAACTATTGTATCGATCCGAGAGTGCTTACGGGTAACTGTCCTTTTGACAAGCTTTATTGAGATCAGTAAAGACTTGGAGCATACGCCAAGACGAATCCTGTTTGGTTACAAGAATGGGATTACAAGGGCAGGTTGGATACAATACTTCTCGAATAATTTTCGCTGCTAAGAGCTTATCCATCTCGGCTTCAATTACTAAAATACGCTCTGGACCGAAGAGGCACTTCTTCAACTTGATGGGCTTGTATGCTGGATCCACTCCAAGTTTATGCTCAATAATTTCTTGAGGAATGCAAGGCATATCCTCGACAGTCCAAGCGAACATATCCTTGTACTCGGCGAGAAGTTTGCAGAGAAAAGCTTTGAATTCTACTGGCCGGATAGCAAAAATTTTTATTTTTCTATCTGGGATACTCAGGTCTTGTGGTATCTCCTTGATAAGCACCTCCTTGTGGCTCAATTTTGGTCTTGCCTTTCCCTTTAGGCTCGAGTAACTCGGATACGTCTAATGTGTTCCTTGAAGGCCCTGCATCTTCTCTATTTTCCTTCTCGGGTTGGTCATTGGCTCTTTCAGAACGCCAGAGGTGGATGGAGCGTCAAAAGTTTTAAAGAAGGTTTTATTAGTGACAGACATGATTTGCGATTTGGACTGCAGCGACATCATGTAGCAAGCCCAAGCCTCTTGTTGGTTTCCAATCACTGTGCCTCAGATCTATTCCTTAACATAAATTTGATTCCAATATGTGTATTGCTTGGGTCAGTCAAGGATCATGTTATAAGAACTACCATTTTGATAACGACGACACTGGTCATCTTGATGTTTTGCTTCGTGGGAGTTCCGAGGGTTAGAAAAGCATTATTTGGCCTTCTGGCATAACCAAGTCACCTGTGAAGCCAACCAGAGAGGTTTTGAAAGATTTTATCAAAGAGAAGTCCATATACATCTTCTCCTAAGTATCCCAAAAAATGATATCAGCCGAGCTTCCGGTGTCTACAAATATTCAGTGCATCTCGTAGTCAGCCATTTGTACATGAATTACCATAGGGTCATTGGACCCATGTGACATACGGCTAGGGAGAGGATCATCTGAAATATAGCTGACGCTCATACATGGTTTCAGGCGCTTGTCACGATCCTCGCCTGGGAGTACATATTTCATATATTTCTTTCTTGCGTTACTAAAATCCCCACCGCTGGCCTCCTAGTTATGGTATTTATTACTCTCGTGATGCGGATCTGCTCGTCTTGAGCTAGGAGATTGTTTCTGTTTTGAACATTTCAATTCAGAATATGAGGTGGATACAGCCAAGGCTACGCCCAATTTTCCCTATTATTGGCATTCCTTTGAAATTTCATAGCAGTTCGGCTGATGAACTGTTGCAAGTGTCCTTCTTGAATCATTTTTTCTATTCCGACCTTCAAATGATTGCAAGACTCTGTATCATGACATGCTAGCCATGGAATGTGTAGTATTTATATTTATCTCTTTGGTTAGGCCCTAACAACTTTGAAGGAGGAGGTTCAAGGATTCCCAGGTGCTGTACTTGATACAGTATTTCCTTCTACTCGAATGTATTGAAGTGTTTAGTGGTGTGAAATCCGAATCTAGAAGAACTCTTATCCTCGAAGGTCGGGCCTCAGTATTTTTGTTTGGGTAAACTACTCGATTCGTCAATAGCCTGTTGTTAGGATAGTTCAATCTATTCATTATTTTTGGCTTTTTGGAGGAAAAGGGATTCGGAGTTCTTGGATTCTTTTTCGTTTGAGAGTCGTACATTTCTTGTTCTATTGGACTTCTTGCCCCGTATAAACTCAAATGCCCTCTCCAACCATTCGAAGTGAGTATCTGGCTTCCGTTTAGCTAATTCAGCATTGAAACTTCAAGGTCGGATGCTGCTACAAAAAGCAGCAATTAGATTTTCTCATCAATATTTTTTATTTGGATTACTTCATCATTAAAGCGATCAACAAACTTATTGAGAGGCTCATCGGGCTTTTGGTGAATGTTCATGAGATGCAAAGTGTCCTTCTGCAACATTGATTTTCTTCGGAAGTGACCTAGGAAGGATTTTGCTACCCGAGCTAGCTCATGGAAAGTCGTAATTGAATTTATTGAAAGCTCTTGGAACCATTTCTGAGCTGGTCCATAGAGTGCAGTGGTAAACAATTTGCAGCAGATGGCATCACTATAGTCGTAGAGGCTCGTGACAACCACCACATGCTGTAGGTAGTCAAATGGATCAGAGTCACCCTTGTATCTGTCAAGGTCGGGCAATTTAAACTACATCAAGAAGGGCTCGGTCTTGAATTGGTCTCTATCTATTTCTGTCAGAGTGGAAGCATGCAACACCAGGTTATCTTTTCTCAAAATCTCTTGAATTTTATCCTCGAGGCTCTGCTCCTCGAGCTAGTTTAGGATAGCCGAGGAAGTCCCTCTGTGTTTGGTGCTTTTTGGGATGTGCATCGATTCTGTCATGTATTGGCAATCTTTTAGGCTTGCTAGTAGCTGAGTGTGATTCATCGTATTGCTCGCCCGAGCGAGATTCATAATTTTGTTCCAGAGATCACTTGGATTGATGGTGTTTACTGGTTGTTATTGGCTTTCCAAGTCTTTGGCCTGGAATTTGCTGTTGTTCAACTCGCGGTGTGATCGTTCGATTAGAGCGCTCTGATGGAGTTTGATGCTCACGCTGCTAGACAAACACTCTAAAGGACCAAAGTGATCGACGATGTACTTCAAGACATCTTTTGTTTCTGCTGAGCCTCGGTGCCTGCTCCGAAGTCCTCTGCCTCATCATTCTGTAACAACAGATGCGGATTGCTCGTCTCGGTCTCCTTGCTGGCAGTGCGTCTTCTGCCTCGGTTCTTCATTCTTTCAAAAAAAAAACAGATAGTAGAAATTGTTGAAAGTAGTTAAAAAGGTTGAAAATTTCTCAATTCCCATAGACGGCCCTAAAGTAGTGTAAAACTTGTAGAGAGAGAAAGTAGAGAGTTGAGGAGAAAATTTAGAAATTGTATTATGGGGAGCTTACAAGAGGAGCAATAATAATAGTCTTAGCACCCAAATCCCTTATTTATGGATATACATGGCGGGGAGGTGGGTCACAATCTCTTCACTAGCTGAACCTACGTATAAATTACATATTTACCCTTAATGAGAATGCTATGTAAGCACTTCTAGAACATTTATTTGGAAGTGTGTCAAGCCTTAATCTGAGCACCATCATTCAGCATGTGATGTTTCTCTTCTTTTTGTCTAGAGACATATTTTGTCTCCAAAATCGATCCAATAACTTGCTTGGTCTTCTTCGGTCCTGGTTTAATTAAGCAGTTAATTGCACATATTAAATTTTCTTAGTAAATTGAAGCAATCTTATCAAACACATACAGTTTTGACTTCTTGGCTTGGACCATAGCTAGCCATAAGCACATACTGCCCACTGAGTGGTAGTAATATCTACCAAAGCTCTAGAGACGGTTTATACCTGATGCCTAGTACGTATTTATGGATATGCATGAATGGCAAAAGATAAATAGCATTTTACTCTTCAATTTACTTGCAGCTGCTATTCACAATACATTTCTTTACCACTTGATGGAAAAATATATACTTCCTCCACTAGATACATATTTTGACTTTGTTTTATGTTTTTTGATTGATTGGAATATTGAAATACGGCTCTCTGTCAACATCGTGGCTTGATGATTTCACATGATTCCCTTGTTGAAATTTCTTGAGCCATGAATTTTTATGTGTGGAAAGTCTACATTTTAGTCAATTTTGTGTCCTTTTTCCCAAATGGTAATATTATTTGTGATGCTAATGCATTAGTTCTAATATTGTCTAAATTGATATTGCATAAATTGTTAGCAACAATCCATCCAAGCCCTCCTGCTGTGAATGTGGAAAGGAAGAAAGAAAAAAAAAAAGAAAGTGAAACTTCATATTTCAGTAATTTATTGAAGTTTCTTTGAGGAGGTTGAGTAATGATGCTCGAGATTAGCATGTGACACATTTTTCTAGAATTTTCTAGAGGTGCTTATGTGGCGGCCTCATTAAGGGTAAATATGTAATTTCATTTTAAGTTCATCTAGAAGTTTAGGGCCTCAACCCCTCTTATGTAAATCTATAAATAGGGGGGGTTGTGTGTAAGGATTGCTATCTAAAATAAATAATATTCACTTGTAATTATATTCCTAATACCAAATTCTCTCTAACAAAATTCTAGGTTCATCAATTTGGCGCCGTCTATGGGAATCGACATATCTTCAAATATTTCCTTCTGATTGATTTAAGAAAGATGAAGAATAGAGGCACTAGACGCACTGCTGGCAAGGAAGCCGAGGTGAGTAACTAGCACCTCGCGGTACAAAATGATGAAGCAGAGAACCTCGAGGCTTCCACTGAAGCTCAGCAAAAATAAAATGACGTCTTAAAATACATTTCTGATCACTTTGAACCTTTCAGAGCGTTTGTCGAACTACGTGAGAATAAAACTCCATCCGAACTCTCGAACCGAGCGATCACAACGCAGGCTGAACGACAACCTGACCGAAGGCCTGGAAAACAACCAGTCCACACTATAGGACCGAGTGATCTCAGACACAAAATCACAAAGTCGAGATCAGACGAATAGTGCTAATGAATCACATTCATCGACAAGTCAGTCAAAAAAATTGCCAGTGCGTAATAGGCTGGGGACACGTTCCTCCTAAAGCTCTGAACTGCAAAGACTCTTCGGCTGTTCTAAAATAGCTCGAGGAGTACGGCCTTGAAAACAAAATTCAAGAAATATTGAGGAAGAATAACTTGGTGCTAAATACCATGGCTCCAACAGAGTTTGATAGAGATCCATTTACATTCTCTTTCAGAGCCGAACCACTCCCGATGCAATTCAAACTATCGAACCTTGACCGATACAAGGGAGACTGTGACCCATCTGACCATTTGCAGCATATGGTGGCGGTCACAAGCCTTTATGGCTATAGTGATGCCATCCGTTGTAAATTGTTTGCCACTACCTTTCGAGGACCAGCTCAAAAATGGTTTCAAGAGCTACCGGAGAGATCAATTGCCATCTTTCACGAGCTGGCAAAGTCCTTCCTTTGTCATTTCAGAAGCAAGTCAGTATTACAGAAAGATACGTCACACCTCATGAATATCCGTCAAAGACCAGATGAATCACTTAATAAGTTTTTGAACCGCTTCAACGATGAAGTGATCCAAATAAAAAATATTGATGAGAGGATTCTGGTTTCTGCTTTCTACAGCGGCATTCTACCTGGGAGTTTCAACGCCGAATTGACTAAGAGGATGCTGGAGTCTTACTCCGAACTATTAGAAAGGACTTTAGAATTCATCTGAGGTAATGAGTCAAATAGGACAAAGAGGGAACTGTACGACTCACAAAAGGAAAAGACTCCGAAAACTACGAATCCCTTATCTTCCTAAAAGTTAAAGGTCATGGACAGGCTGAGCTATCCTCAAGTCAAACCATTGCCTAATCGCGTGGTGTATCCGCACAATAATATCGAAGTCCGACCCCCTAGGACAAACAGCCTCCCAAACTCCTACTTCACTCTGCTTTAACACGTCAAGGAGGGAGATCTTGTACCAAGTACAACACATAGGAGTTCTACAGCCTCCTATCTAATGATATCAGATGTAAGTCCTAACAAAAGGGACAAAGCAAAATATTGTGCGTTCCATGGCCAGCACAGTCACGATACCGAGGCCTGCAATAATTTGAAAATTGAAATAGAGAAAGCCATTCAAGAGGGGCACCTACAGTAATTCATCAGCTGAACTGCTATAGAGTTTCAAAGAAACGTCAATAATAGAGCCAATCAGATGCAACCGCGTCCATCTCGTCAATAGAACTAAGGGGGCCCAAACAGGAATAACCTTTTGGTATGAGGAGAACAGGTCCGCATAGGCGAAGTGATAAATGCAATAGCCAAAGGACCGGCAACGGGTGACTTCAGTAATGTCAGAAAGAAATACGTACGGTATGTACTCCCAGGCGAGGATCGGGAGAAATGCCTTAAACCATTCAAGAGCCTCAAATACACTGTAGAGGACCCTGTTCCTAGACGTACGCCACATAATGATCTAGTGGTGATTCATGTGAATGTGGCCAGCTGTGAGAAGTATCGCGAATTTATGGATATCAGGAGTTTAGCGGATTCGTCATCAATTTCTAGGATGCTTGGATAAAAATGCATATTGATTCCTCCTTGATAAAACCTTTCAAAACTCCAAGTTGGCTTTACGGGCGATTCGGTCGTGCCTGAAGGGCAGATAATGCTCATTTTATCTCTCAGAACTCTCCCAAAGAACAGAATTGAGATGACTAACTTCATCATCGTGAAAAGAGAGAGTTCTAATCATATGATTATAGGCCGACCCGCGCAGTAAACATACAGAATTCTCTCTTCTGTCTTCTACATCAGAATAAAGTTCATGCTGAGGGATGGGTCTGAAGGCACGGTGATCGGGAATCAGCAGGGAGCCCAAGGCTGTTATATGATATTGTTGCGATATCAATCTCAAACTATGTCTATCGCGGACAAAGCATTCCTACAAACTTTCGACGCCCCTTCTGCCCTTAATGATCCTGAAGAGCTGACAGCCAATCCGAAGATGGGAAAGGAAGACTTGGTGCCACATGCCAATGCTGTTGAGATCCTAGAGTTGCCTAAACCTAAGGGAAAGGGCAAAGCTAAAATTGAGCCACAGGATGATGTCCCTATCGAGGAGATATCATTGGACCCGAACATCCCAGATAGGAAAGTAAAGATCTGCGCAGCTCTTCCAGCAGAATTTAAAGCTCTTCTCTTCAGACTTCTTGTTGAATACAAGGATGTGTTTGCCTGTACAGTTGAAGACATGCCATGCATCTCTCGTGAAATTATCGAGCATAATCTTGGGGTTAACCAGCCTACAAACTAGTCAAGTAGAAGAAGCATCTCTTCGGTCCAAAGCGTAGCTTAGTAATCAAAGTCGAAGTGGATAAGCTTCTATTAGCTAAAATCATTAGGGAAATACTGTATCCTACTTGGCTTTGTAATCCAGTCTTTATAACTAAATAAGATTCGTCATGGCGAATGTGCCGGGACTTGCCTTTCGGGCTCAAAAGTGCCAGAGCAATCTATCCAAGGCTCGTCAATAAGGCGTTTAAGTCCCAAATAGGACGAAATATGAAAGTCTATATTGATAGGATATGGTTGTGAAAAGCCGAGACTTAGAAGAATCCGTAGAAGATTTAAGGGAGACATTTGAGTCGTTGAAATCGATTTGCATGAGACTGAACCCAAAAAAGTACACATTTGGGGTACCTTAGGAGAGTTCTTAGAATTCATTGTCTCTCACCGAGGAGTTGAGGCAAACCCTGAGAAAGTGCAGGCTATAATTAATATAAAAACTCCTATCTCGGTGAAAGAAGTTCAAAGACTTACTGGTAGAATGGTAGCCCTGAACCGATTCCTGTCAAAATCGGTGGAAAGAAGCCTACCATTCTTCCAACTCACAAAGAAAATAGAAGGTTTCAAATGCACAGAAGAAACTCAGAAAGTCTTTGAAGAGCTAAAAGTATATTTGGGCAACTTACCGAAGGTCACATCTCCTCAAAAGGGAGAACCCCTATATTTATACATTTCGATTGCAGATTTGGCTATTAGCTCGGTTCTGCTAAAGCAGGATGAGCACGGTAAACAATGCCCCATATAGTTCCCTATTTTGTGAGCAAAGTGCTTTAAGGACCGGAGAAGGATTATACACCTATTGAAATAGCTGCCTTCTCCTTGGTAGTATCAGCTCAAAAACTGAGGCCTTACTTTCATGGTCACAAAATAATCATACTGACTAATCTCTCTTTAAAAAATATGTTGAGCAAGTCTGACGCTTCTGGAAGAATGTTAAAGTGGACTGTAGAGCTGTTCGAGTTTGACATTGAGTTCAAGCCTCGGACAACAATAAAAGCCAAGTTTTCGTAGATTTTATTACAAAATATAGTAGGATTGAGAGCATCGACCTCGTCATGACAGTAGAACAATCCAAAGAATCATAGATCGGAGAGGACCTAGTATGGGAGCTACATGTTGACGGGGCTTCATGTGAATTCAGAGCCGGGGCAAGAACAATAATCCAGTCCCTGGAAGGGGATTATCTTACATAAACCCTCATATTCGAATTCCCAGCAACAAATAATGAGGCTGAATATGAAGCACTCATCGGTGGAAATGAAAATGGCTCATCAAATGGGGGCCCGAACCATAAATGTACATTTCGACTCCCAACTAGCTGTGTATCAAAGTTTAGGAAATTATGAGGCCCGAGACATAATATTAAAGAAGTATCTGTCTGAAGTTAAGAATTGGATGTCAAAATTCAAAAAAGAGGACATGATTAAGATCCCCGAGCCAAGATTACATATGCGGACACCTTGTCCAAACTAGTTTCGGCGATGTATTCCCATTTAACCAAGAAAGTATTAGTGGAGGTACAAGACTTTAGGTTTGTAGATCTTGCTGAAAAAATCTTAGATATCCAAGCGAACCTCGAATGGATGGAACCTATAGTCAATTATCTCAAGGACAATAAGCTCCCTGAAGATCCAACCGAAGCTAGAAGGACTAAGTATAGAGCAGTCAAATACATGCTTATTGATGGAGTTCTATACAAAAAGGCTTATATGTGCCCACTGCTGAGGTGCCTCAGTCCCTCTAAGGCTAACTACGTCTTAATTAGAGAGGTACACGAAGGCATATGTGGAAGTCACATCGGACCAAGAAGCTTGGCTCACAAAGTTTTGCTAGCTGGGTATTATTGCCAACTTTACACACCGATGCAGATACTCTAGTGCAGAAATGCCATCAATGCCAAGTTCGTGTACCTATTCTACGAAAGGTGCAGACATGATTCCTATTCAGAGCCCGTGGCCATTTGCCTAGTGGGGAATAGATATCCTGGGCCCACTGCCCAGAGCAGTTGGCAAACTTGAGTTCCTAATAGTGGCAGTCAATTACTTCACCAAATGGATAGAAGCTGAGTCCCTGTCCACGATCTCGGGAAAGGCCATAGAGAAGTTCTTCTGGAAAAACATCGTATGCCGATTTGGTATTCCCTCTGTTCTTATTTCTAATAATGGAAAGCAATTCGAATGAGAGTCTTTCAAGAGTTTTTGCTCTAACCTTGACATTAAACAATATTTCACTTTGGTCGCACATCCACAGGCTAATGGACAAACAGAAGCCTTGCTTACAACCGAACCCTGTTGATGGGACTCAAGATTCTATTAAAGTGAGCCAAAAGAGAATGGGTTAATGAGCTACCTAGTGTTCTATGGGCGTATCGGACTACCTCTCGATGGCCACTGGGAACACCCCATTTAGCTTGACCTACGGGTCAGAGGCTGTAATTCCTGTCGAAATTGGGTTGCCTTCGGCTTGGGTCGTACTTTGCGATTTGGAACAAAATGATGTCGCCATAAGAGCTAATCTGGACCTACTGGAAGAAAAAAGGCTGGACACTTCTATCAGGGAGGCAAAGTACAAGCAGGTCATGGCTAAACATTATAACTCCAAGGTCAAGAGTAGATACCTTCGACTTGGGGACTTGGTGCTTCGAAAGAATGAGACGAGCCAAGTACAAAGAATGAGAAAACTAGAACCGAACTGGGAAGGTCTATATCGTGTAACAGAAGCACACAATTTTGACTACTACAAGCTAGTCGATATAAGAGGGGACCCTGTCCCTAGAATCTAGAATACTAGATGAAGTTGAAGAAAGATTATCTAGGAATGTAATAAAAATTGATTTTCCTTGAGAAAAAGAGTACGATTATTCGATAAGCATGACTAAAAATAAAGATGGTTTGTGAGGGCAGAGACCTAGTGGTTCCCCCTCAAGGGCTGAGGTTTAGTAGCCCCCTTCATATAAAATCAAACTAATCCGACCCTAAGAGGTCTGGCTCAAGTTCAACAAACAAAAATCTTGAACTGGTCCGACCCTAAGAGGTCAGGCCCGAGTTCAAAAAACAAAAATCTTGTACTGGTCCAACCCTAGGAGGTCAGGCTCGAGTTCAAAACAAAGCAAATTCGAAGGGTAGAGACTTAGTGGTCCCTCCTCGAAGGTTGAGGCTTAGTAGCCTCCCTTCATACAAGAATGAACTCATCCGATCCTAAGAAGTCCACCTTGAGTTCAAAATAGAGCGAAATTGAACTGATCCGACTCTCAGAGATCCGGCTCCAGGTCAACAAAAAGCAGATTCGATCTGTTTCAGGCTTTAAGAACTCCAGTCCTCTCATACAAAATTTTGATGCTTTGGCCCTAAGAGGTCTTAAGAGGGTAAAAGCCTAAAGGCTAAGAGTCAGTAAGCTGATTTAATTCTTGAACTTCTACGGAGAATCAGACAAGATTCAATTAAGATCAAGCAAAGGGAAAATTTGATTGCAATTTTAAATACTTCAAGCATTGTGGGTTTGATACTGGGTTACAAGTTTGTTGCTTTTAATTGCAGGAGATAATTACAGGAAAAACGGAGGAAATATATTATAAACAAAGTCAAGGATCCTAAGCTATTACAATGGGGTCCTATCTATTACAATAAAAAAGACTACAACGTTAGCCTAATTAGCTGCATTAGAAGGCCCTGCGTCAGAAGCTTCGGCTGAAGGAGCGAAAGATGGACCCGAGGGTTTCGGTCCAGCCTCGGGAGCAGAAGATGCAGGATTACCTTGATTCGAGGTCACAATCTCAAGAGATCCGGGGATCGGTATGGGCGCCTTAAATTGTGCCCTTCTGTATAGCATTGATAACCTCCTCATTGATGGAGGCATCATAAGGCAGCCCTTGGTAAAGTTCAAAATTCCTCACCAAGCGGTCACATGCTACAGTGAACCCCATGGTGAAGACATTCTTGGTGAACTCTTTGAGCATTACGTCAGCCTCTTCCGAGGTGATGAATGCATTTCTCCCTGGGATCAGAAGCTCATTCTCCCAAGAGCTGAACTTTATCTCGGCCAGCTCTGCTTCTTCTTGAAGTTGAAGAATCATCTTCTCAAGATCAGCTATTCTCCGGTCTTCTCATATGAAATTTTGATGCTTTGACCCTAAGAGGTCCTAAGAGGGTAAAAGCCTAAAGGCTAAGAGTCAGTAAGCTGATTTAATTCTTGAACTTCTACGGAGAATCAGACAGGATTCAATCAAGATCAAGCAAAGGGAAAATTTGATTACAATTTTAAATACTTAAAGCATCGTGGGTTTGATACTGGGTTACAAGTTTGTTGCTTTTAATTGCAAGAAAAATGTCTGAGGAAATATATTGTAAACAAAGTCAAGGATCCTAAGCTATTACAATGGGGTCCTATCTATTACAATAAAAAAGACTACAATGTTAGCCTAATTAGCTGCATTAGAAGGCCCCGCATCAGAAGGTCCGACTGAAGTGGTGGAAGATGGACCTGAGGGTTTCGGTCCAGCCTCGGGAGCAGAAGATGCATGATTACCATGATTTGGGGTCACAATCTCAAGAGATCCGGGGATCGGTATGGGCACCTTAAATTGTGCCTGTAAAGCATTGATAACCTCCTCATTGATAGAGGCATCATAAGGCAGCCCTTGGTAAAGTTCAGAATTCCTCACCAAGCGGTCACATGCCATGGTGAACCCCATCGTGAAGACATTCTTGGTGAACTCTTTGAGCATTGCGTCAGCCTCTTCTGAGGCGACAAATGCATTTCTCCCTGGGATCAAAAGCTCATTCTCCCGAGAGCTGAACTTCGCCTCGGCCAGCTCTGCTTCTTCTTGAAGTTGAAGAATCCTCTTATCGAGATCAGCTATTCTCTTGTCGGCCTCGATGTTGTACTTCATTTCATTAGCCTTCACGACCTCTTCCACCTTCTGGTCTGCCATAGATCTAGTGTGAGCCAGTTCTTGTTTCATTGAATTGAAGGAGGATTCCTGCTCGACAACAGCAGGCAAAATTGTGATGGCATGGCAAAAGGACAAGTAAGAAAGTTAAAAAAAAAACCCAACAACTTTGGAAAATAACAAAAATACTTACATTCATCAAGTTGACGTGCATCTCCTCTAGCCTCTACTGAGGAGTGAGCCTTTTCACATAGCTTACATCCCAGGGCTAAGAGACTAGTTTTGCCTGGTCCAGAGCCACCCTCATGAATTGGGCTCGGTCATTAATGTCGATCGAAGGGGTGGGTCAGAACTGGGTGCTCCCCGATGAGGCAGGAACGACAGAGGTTTGACATAGAATCGCAACCATGGAAGGTCTTGCGACCCTGCTTACCTTATCTCCTCTTCGGGAGTGTATTTTTTTCCCTTTCCTAGACAAGTCAAAAAGAAGTAAGTTAGTAAATTGGTAATGAGAGGAGGGGTTTAGCTTGTGTTTAAGAATTAAATTAAGTAAACTTTACCATAAGAGGAAATATATTGTTTGGATAGGGGGAGGTTCCTAGAACTCTCCCTGGAACCCCTGAGTACGATGCTTGTACCAGTAGGCCTTGGTGGCGAGGGTGATGGGCTGGGGATCCCCAGGGAGGAGGAGAACACTGCGGTCTCTCTCATACATTTCCTGGTGACCCGGTTCACCTCAGGCTCGGGACGGCCAGTGGTCTGCAAAGTCAAGGTGACGGCCTGATCATCACCGGAGCCACTCGGGCTCGTTTACACCTCGGAGGTAAGGTCCAGAGGTGCTGTTGGCGTAGCACCTGTGATAGTCACAGACGAGGACCCGACTACAGTGGATGATGAGGGTTAGCTTGAAGGGTCTGCACCAGCGGAGAGAGCAGAGTCCGCATCGGCCACAGGAGTAGTGGAGACTACTCCCCTCAGGAATGGACTTGCCTCTCCATGTTCTGTAAGAAATCGAAAAATTAGTGTCAGTATCAATTCCATCAGTATTAGTTACAAAATAAATAAATAAAAAAAAGAAACCTTTCTGAGGATTGTAGCTTAGTGGAATGTTGTGGGTCGGAAACAATCCAGCCCAAGCTAAAATGTTGTTAGAAAGAATGACAGGTTGGTTGTGGAAGTCTATTCTGAGGTTTGATTCGACGAGCCTCTTAGCTTTGATGGAGTTGGGAGGAGAGGCATTTTTTGTTTTCAGGTTTTCTTTGTAAAGGTTCCAAGGACCCTGTGGCATGGGAGGGTCGAGGTACCGGACAAAGAAGAAATACTTCTTCCAGTCGTGGATGGAAGAAGGGTTTTTCGAGGTGAGCTATTTGCCCGCGGTTCAGGAAGAAATATGAAAGAACCCCTTCATAGGGGACAACTTTAGCATCATCCTAAAGGTCTCTAAGGATAAGGAAGTGTCGTATAATCTACAAAGAAATGAAAATCCAGCTATAAGCCGAATGGCGTTTTTAGGGTTAATTAGGATATACTAATATCCTAATGAGCTTAGAGATGAACAAGGAGGGGAGATATTGGGAGCCTTAGCCCTGCCTCAAGTTGATCTTGGTAAACTGTTAGCTAACCAGGCGGAGGCAAGTGACCTCGATCCTCGGGGGATGGAAATTTAATAATCACGTTCCTAAGGAAGCGGTACCTATCCCTAAGAATTTTTATGTCCTCGGGGTCGAGGGAGTTCAGGAGGTTTAGGGTTTGAAGGCTGGGGTAGTCATTGTGAGGAGGATTGGCGGAGACAGGATCAGAAGGAAAGTTCAGGGGGACTGCGGCCAGGAAGGCTTTGTCAAAAGGGTTAAGCAGCCTTTCAACGTCATCTATGGGGGAAGGAGGTTGCGATGTACTAATAAGGGAAGAGGGAGTGAACGTATCGGCCATTTTCTTCTACGTACAAGGCTTGAAAATCTGGAAAAACTTCGGCGAGGGGTGTCTGGTTTGGTCGCTGAGCGGAGGTTAGTAGCTAGAGAAACGTTCCTCCCTTCTGGGAGTAGGGAGGACAGAGTGAAGAAGGTGGAAAGAAAAGAGGAAGTTTGGGAAGTTCTAGTAGTGGCAAAAAGGGGAATGAAAGCGAAGAGTAAATATAAGGGTTAAAGCTGAAATAGGGAAAGAAAATGTGCAAGGGGAATGATGGGGTTATAATTAGGGCGAGTTTCTTCTAGAATGTTCTATGGTTTAGGAGAAGGATAACAGTTTGAAATTTAATTTTTGGGAGATTGAAAAGACGATGCGGGAAAAGTGAAGCATTTTGTGGGAAAAAAGAAACGTTTTGCGGCGCTATAATGAGTGCAATAAATGAGGCGTGGTGAAAGTAATTATGGAGCATGGGGACTCAAGGATTGGCTAGTTATGAATGGTAATCATCACAAAATCACATTTCACCGAGAAACTAGTTGGTCGTGAAAGTGGAAAAGAGGTCTCGGTCTTTGGGTTAGCGAGGAGCCGAGGTAAGGTTCAGACCATGCGAGTGCTTCGGCTCGGATTATAGTCTAGATGTTTGAAGCAGTTAAAGCTAGTTGGAGTTGTAAAAAGGTCACTAGGCCTTAGGTTCAAAATTCGGCGTCAAGTCGTCAGGAGACTTCGACCAGTTGTTGTCGGCTCGGTTTCAACTACGAGGATCGGAACCGAGCCGTGGGGACTATTGATGATGCTTGGGATTAGCACGTGACACATTTTCCTAGAATGTTCTAGAGGTGCTTATACGGCAGCCTCATTAAGGGCAAATATGTAATTTCAATGTAAGTTCATCTAGTAGTTTAGGGTCTCAATCTCTCTCATGTAAATTTATAAATAGGGGGTTGGGTGTAAGGATTGTTATCTAAAAAATAATAATATTCACTTGTAAGCCTATTCCTAATACCAAATTCTCTCTTACAAAATTCTCGCTTCATCATTGAGCAACGATACATGATTCTTGACCACTCTGTAAGATTTTAGCTTTTAGATGTTCAATTTAGTTCACAGAAATAGCTTGATGATCAATTATCTTAATTTTAGTCAAGATACAAAAAATCATTCTTTTTTTACATAGCCACATTAAAAAAGTGCTTTGCTTTGATCCTGCTTCATTCTTTGGATGTATTGTAATAACTGTCCTTGTGTCCCTAATTCTATTCTTAAGCATCATTCACATCACTGTAAATAATAATAATAATAATAATAATAATAATAATAATAATAATAATAATGATAATAACAATAAAAATAATATGCTTTAAAGAATTTGTTGCACTGGACTACAGGGAATTTAGATCTCAGTTACAACTCCATTATTTATGCTGCCTTGCTTCTTTTATACAAATATCTAGCATGTTACTATACATTTTCTGGTATGCATAAGCTTTTTTATTTAATATATGCAAAATGTATTATTCCAACTATATGCCAAATATGCTACACAAGATATGTTGGCAATGAACTTGTATGCATTGACTTCTCTAGTTTGGTGCTTGTTCTTTAGTGATTGACCCGTTTACAGGAAGAATGGAAAAGCAACCAATTGTTCTTCAGAAGTCTGCTTTACAAGAGTAAGTGGTTGCTTTTATTTGGTTAATTTTCATGGCTAACTCTTCATGTTGCCTTACTAATAAATTTAAAAATGTTCATAACTGATGAAAAGCGATTTCCAAGAGTGTCATCACTATTTTAGACCTTATTCTTTGGCTTCTTTTGGGAAAATTCTTTGTTAGTCACTCTATAATGTGGAATGAATAACAATAACCATTTGATCATTTATAAAATAAGAAGACTTCCTAATTTTTAGATGAATTCCCTACTTTATGTATGATCCTATGACTGTAGGGTGCCTAACAAAGAATTATTCCTTTTAATCCCAACGAAACAAGATACTTACATACATGCTTCTCACTTCAATTATTTAATATGAATCCTATCATCTTGTTTTTGCCATTTATGTCTTTGCACTTGCTTTTGGCCATTCAGTTCTGGCATAAAAAAGAAATTCTTTTCTCCCGAATGGGTTGCAAACCGTGTATTAAACCAGCTGAGTTACAGTTAGACGTCTTATCGCAGTAGAACAGGATTCTCTAAAAAACTGAGGTAGTGGGTGGCCAAAAGGGTCAACTTGCAGGTTTTAGATGTCAGCAGGAACGACACAATTTCTCCTGTGTTGTTGGCTAAGACAGAAAAGGAAGTGAAATATATTATGGTCCAGAGAAATGATGGGACCCGAGGAATGGTTGAGTTGGCTCTGCCTGGACTCTGAGAGGAGGATACTCGGATATGAATTTGGAACTATAATTTGCAAGCTTATTCTGCTTCCCCTACGTAGTTCTGCTTCTTGTTTCTCTCTGTACAATCCCTAAGATGTCTTAGTCTTTCGTTCTTCCAATCATATTTTTAAGCACTATATGTGATGCTTGGGGCAGTGGCTATGTGGTTCTTCATTATGTCAAAGTAGTTTGCGGACTGATATGTTTTGATGTCTGATGAAGCTAGAATTAGATTCCAGGAGGAGAGAGAAAGTGGAATATCTGAGTTGCAAGTGTGTGTTTGATTATCTGAATTCTGATTGTAAGGTTAGATTCTGAATTGTCCATACCTTTTAGTAGCACTCAAGCCCATTATTTATAGATTTACACGAGGAGGCTTAAGGCTATCTCTATGCTAGCTCAGCTAAACCTGAATTACATAATTGCCCTTAATGAGGCTACCACGTAGGCACTTCTAGAACAATCTAGGTAAGAAGCTATGTGTGTTACTAATCCACATCATCATTAGTTCCCTCGGTTTGGTGCCGAGCCTAGTGGATAGGGACCGAGCCGAAAATGACTGTTCGCAGTCCCCAACCGAAGACCAAAAGCAAGAGTGTTATACCGATCCGAGGTGAAGCCTTCAGAACAATTTCGTAACCTCTGCCGATCTGAGGGTCGTAACGATCCTCGGCAAGTCGTACCTGCAGCATTAACTCTCAAGGGTGACGTTTTTGTTGAGTCCCCATGCACTGATTTTGCATTTATTGCTCTACATTATTCGCTCCGATTTTGATGCAGAACGCCTCGTTCTACGAGCCGTAACGCCAGTACCATGAGGGACTTCTCGAATTTCACGCAAAAATGCCTCGTCTTTCCCACCTAAAGCCTTTTTTCATTTCGAAACCATCAATTTTTCCCCCCAGAAACACAGAACATTCTGGAAGAAACTTATCCTATTTATACCCCCATTCCCCCTCAAATCTCTTTTCTTCTTCTTACTCACCTTCCTCTCACCCACTTTTACTCTATTTTTCCCAGAAACTTACACTCCCTCCTTCTTCCTTTCTGCGCTCATCCACTAGAGACATACATAACTTTTTCTTCCTTCACCCTCTGCCGTATCACCGTTGCCGATTTCTGACCGCCGCTCTACGCCACCACCGGACACCACTAGGAGCTCTTTCTTAAAACTCCCACACGCTCTCAAAACTGAAGACTATGGCCGGTACGTTCACTCCCACTTCTCTTATTAACACACCGGTTCCTCCTTCTCCGATAAACGCTGTTGACAGGATGTTAAATCTTTTCGACGAAGCGCTTCTGGCAGCAGTGCCATTAAACTTTCCTCCCGATCCATGAAGAAAGCTCTTTTTCGAACCTCCACAAAACGACCACCCTAACCTTCAAACCCAAAGTATATCGAACTCTCTTGACCCCGAGGATATCAAAATCCTTAGGGATCGGTGCCGTTTTCAAAGAACGTGCACATAAAACTTTATAAGAGGACCGAGGCCATTTGCCCCCACCTGGTTACCTAACAGTCTACCAGGAACAACTCGAGTTCTTTGCTGAGGCGGCACCGATCCCTAACTCTTAGTCAACCTCTCGAACCACTGGGATATCAGCATATCCCAGCTGACCCCAAACGCACTTCGGGTCATCGCTGGCTTCACATTCTTATGTAGATTACATGATATCCCCCTTTCTTTAGACACATTTAGGATGATGCTGAAATTATCCCCTACAAAGGGATTTTTTTACATCTCCCCTCGAACTGGGGCAAACAGCTCACTTCGGGTAACCCATCATCTATTCATGACTGGAAAAAGTCATTTTTCTTCGTCCGGTACCTCGACCCTCCGATGCCCCGGGGTGAGAGTCCATGGAACCTTATAAAAGAAAACTTAAAAACCAAGAATGCCTCTCCACCGGACTCCCTTCATGCCCGGAGGCTCGTCGAGTCGAACATCTGAATAAACTTCAATAACCAACCGGCCATCCTTTCAAACAATATTCTGGCCTGGGCAGGACTATTTTCTTCCCATGACATCCTGCCGAATTACGACCCTCAACAAGGTCATTGTCATTTTCATTTCACTCATCATTCATTCATTTTTTTTTAATTTTTTTTATGTGCTGACCCCTCATCTTATGCAGAGCTTGGAGCATTCCTTAGGGGGTTGGTGTCCACCACACCTGCCACCGGTGCGGGCACTTCAAACCAGCCCTCCTCATCATCAAGTGGATCCTTCTCCGCGACCATCAATACCCTATCAGGGAGTGCCGATGTTACGCCCCAAAAATGGGACCGTAACACGCCGCGCTAATGGTACACCGGCCCAAAGCGCAAGGCACAAACGATCAGAGCAACAAACTTAACCGCAATTTAATAGTTCCAAGCTTCTACCATTAGCGCGGCCAGTTACCAGTCAAAAACGAGCACCTAATCTGAAAAATTATAAATCACGTGGGGTGAGCATAACTAGCTCAGTGGATATCATAAAAGCTCTTCAAATGGGACCAAGCATTGCGATAAAAAGGAAACATAAAGATAATAACATTTGTGAAAACCATAGTCACGAAGCAGTTTCTAAAATGTCTCATGCCATTTAAAAGTCAATAAACCATAATCATAAGTAGTTTCTAAAATGTATCATGCCATTTAAACGTCAGGCATGTCCAAAACATAGTCAAAAAGTATATACAGTCACCATGGCGTCCCATGGATGACTATAGAACTGGTTCTCCCCAAATCAAACATTTCCAAACACATCCAAAATTATATACCTAGGTCACCTATGAGCCAAAACAGTTATAAAATGCTTTCATATCAAAAGAGTTTGCAAACATATCAATTGATTAACATAAAATAGCTTGGTCCCGATTTCATATGTAATAGTTCCAAAACTTGGTAAAAGTGCAGTTCCAAACATCATACACATTTTAAAATCCATCCAAACATATTTCGTTATGAGAACCTCCCTAGGCTATAATTAGGCTATCCTCCCTGCCAATAAAATCCAATTCCAAGGTATTCAAGGGACCTTGGTTACAACCCAACTCAAAACAACATATTCAACCAACCAACAAAATCCATTTCCAAGGTATTCAAGGGACCTTGGTTACAACCCAACTCAAAACAACGATATTCAACCAACCAACAAAATCCATAAACGGAAAGATTCACCGGAGCAATAGCCGGGACTATATCAATAGCATTCCACAACAATCCATACCCCATAACCACTACAATTAACTCTATTACAACATTAGAGCAACAACCTATGGTTGGAATTCCTCTTTACTACAAAACTGAAATTTTTTACCGATTAGCCACACGCATGATTCAAACATGCTTCCTATCCAACCCACTACCAAGGAAACACTTAAAACCATCAAAAGATCATTAAAGATCCTTCAAACATAACCAATTATCCTAATTATCCTAGTTGCGCCAAACTTCCGCTTCCTTACAAAATGAAGGGAAATCAATTCCACTTGGTTTCAAGTCTCAATTCCTATCCAAACTAACCTTAAAACACTCTTAAAACATCATTATGTGCATAGACATACGCATTCATAGCATAACACTCTAGGCCACATATGGAAGACAAAACCCTAACTCATAATCTTAAAATTTGTAATCATAATAACCATGGAAAGTTGTTAAAAATCAACCCCAATCACTTCCCAACCTCCAAAACACTAAAAACAACCCATAACATACATAAATCATAACTTACAAGGCTGCAAAGAGGGTTTATTTTCAGCCATAAAGAATCCTACAAAACTTGAAATTAAAGCTTGGATCATAAAGCCCATAAGCCATAAATGCTAAAATACATAAAATCTTACCTTCCAAGTGATTTCTACTTGAAATCCAAGAAAATTTTTGGGGAAAATGGAGGAAAGGAGTTCGGCTGCTGCTAGGAAGAAATGAGGAAGAAACAACAAGAAGAAGACTTAAAAAAACTTCCAAAGTTGACCCAAATAGTTCCCCATTGACCAAATAGTCTCCAAGTTGACTATTTATCCCAAAAACTAATTTTTGCTACTAAATTAACATTTTAAATCAGCCATCAAACAACACTCACACACCACCATGCACTAATTACACTTAGTCCAACTTTTGACCCGTTTACCCGCCGAAACTGCGAAATCGCGTAAACCAAAAAATTTGCCGAATTGAAAAACGAATAAGTTGAAGTACTTAATGACTAAAAATAATATGAAAAACATTTTAAACCAGTTAAAAATCAAAGAACAAGGCTATTAAAATACTGGGTTTCAAAATGGTGGCTATCAAAATGGTGGCTTTGCCTCGGGATGTGGCCTATGTCAAAAGGCTCACCCTTCAACAGAGGCTGGACGAACTTCACGTCGGCCTGATGAACGTAAGACTATCTAACCCTTTGTGAATTTTCAATCTTTTGCACCTCATACTTCAACTCACACAACTAATCATTTTGCCTTTGCTTGCAGGCAATTACAATTTTGCCCGCCATCGCAGATCGGGAGGCCACCTTTAACTCTGCTTTTAACTCTATAAAGCAAGAGTTAGCCCATGTGAATTCCAGCGTGAATCAGGCAGTGAAGGAGGCCGTGAACGCCAATGAAATGAAATGCAATATCGAGGCGGGCAAAAAATATGACGAGTGCTTGGAAGGCCGAGCTGATCGAGGTAAGGGACAAGTTTCGGCAATCCGAGCTGGAGAAGAAGACCCTTGAATTGGATGTTGGCGACCGAGACAAGAAGGTCATGGATCTAGAGCAAAGGGTTCTTCAACTTCAAGATGAAGCTCAGCTGGCCGACGCAAAGCTCGCATCTCGGGAGGTGGAGCTACAGATCGAGGGTAGGAACCAATTTGTGGCCTCGGCTGAAGCAGATGAAATGCTAAAGGAATTTACAAAGAAGGTCTTCTCCATGGGGTTCACACTGGCCTGTGACCACTTGGTGAAGAACCCTGATTTGTACGAGGGGCTACCGTACGATGCTTCCGTCACCGAGGAGGTCATCAACGGTCTACAAGCTCAATTCAAAGCTCCTGTTTCGATTCCCGCAACTTCCAGAGTGACTCTGCTACTCGAGGGTCCAAACCGCGAAGTCGAGACCGATCCAGCGAACCAGGCTTCCACCGCCACTGCCGAGCCTTCCTCATCTGATGCTCAGGCAAGATGATGTGATTTTGCTGTAATAGTTAGGAACCTCTTCTGTAATAGTTAGGGCCTTCTTAATGAAATTATTAAGTTCCGATAACTTTATCTTCTTGATAAGAGCCTTGACATTCTTTGTTTTTGGCTTTTTACTTGCTTTTCAATCTCTTTATTTCCTGCATTTAAAACAAAAGTTTTATGATATAAGTAGGTAAACAACTTTCCATGCTTAAGCATTCCAACATAAAAAATTATCTAAGGAATGCTTTCGTTTCGAGCTTAGGCTCTGTTTGGACCCTTCTGGGCTGAGGCAAAAGGACCAAGCTTGGCTCCTTGTTTTTGCCTTATCCATTTAACTTGAGTCAAGCTTTTCAAAGTCCCAAGGGCAATGTTTTGGCACGGCTTTGTTTTGCTTGGGGGGCTGCTAAGCCTCGGCCCTTGAGCGAGGACTGCTAAGTCTCGGCCCTCAATCATTTGCTTTTTTGTTCAACTGGATCCAAAACTCTTAGAGTTGGAGCAGTTGGAACATCAAATAACAGTGCCTTGTCCGAACCTTTGAGGGTTTGCGCAGCTTTGTTTTGCTTGGGGAAGCTGCTAAGCCTCGGCCCTCAATCATTTGGTTTTTTGTTCAACTGGATCCGAAACTCTTAGAATTGGAGCAGTTGGAACATCTGACAGTGCCTTGTCTGAACCTCTGAGGGTTGGCACGGCTTTGTTTTGCTTGGGGGGCTGCTAAGCCTCGGCCCTCAATCCTTTGCTTTTTTGTTCAACTGGATCTGAAACTCTTAGAGTTGGAGCAGTTGGAACATCTGACATTATATTACTTGATAATATTTTTTCAAATTTACAATATTCCACATTCTGGGTATAGGATCCCCTTTCATGTCAACCAACTTGTAATAGCCCGAGGTGTGAGCTTCTATTACACGATAGGGTCCTTCCCAGTTCGGATCTAACTTCTTAGTCCCCTCTACACGGCTAGCTTCATTCTTTCGAAGTACCAAGTCTCCGGGCCGAAGGTAGTAATGCTTCACTTTAGCGTTTTAAGCCCTTCCTTAGTAGTGTTTAGCCATGACTTGCTTGTACTTGGCTTCCCGGATGGATGCATCTAACCTCTTTTCCTCAAGTAAGTCTAGGTAAGCTCGCAGAGCCTCATCGTTTAGTTCCAAATCACCGAAGGATACTCGAGCCGAAGGTAGCCCAATCTCGGCAGGGATAACTATCTCGGACCCGTAGGTTAAACTGAGTGGTGTATTTCTGTTAGTCGTTCGAGGTGTGGTCCTGTATGCCCAGAGGACACTGGGCAATTCCTCAACCCAAGCGCCCTTGGCTCTTTCAAGTCTAGTCTCGAGTCCTGTCAACAAGGTTCGGTTGCATACTTCAGTCTGTCCGTTTGCTTGAGGATGAGCGACCGAGGTGAAATGCTGCTTGATACCGAGGTTAGCGCAGAAGCTCTTGAAAGGTTCTCATTCAAATTATTTTCCATTATCGGAAATAAGTACCACAGGGATACCGAATCGGCAGACAATGCTTTTCCAAAAGAATTTCTTGATTGCTTTTCCCGAGTTTATTGTTGCCAAGGGCTCGGCCTCGATCCATTTAGTGAAGTAGTCAACCGCTACTACTAAAAACTCAAGCTTGCCTATCCCTCAGGGAAGTGGGCCCAAAATGTCAATTCCCCATTGGACAAACGACCACGGGCTCTGAATAGGAACCATATCCGAGCTGGGTCTTCGTGGTATTGGAGCATGTACTTGACACTCATGACACGCCCGAACCAAAGTATCTGCATCAAAATGTAAGGTTGGCCAGTAGTACCCAATTAGCAAGACTTTGCGAGCTAAACTCCGAGGACAGACATGACTTCTGCATATGCCCTCGTGTACCTCGCGTAGAACATAGTTAGCTTCGGATGGCGTGAGGCACCTCAGCAAGGGGCACAAGTATGCCTTTTTATATAAGATTCCGTTAGTAAATGTATACTTGGTGGCTCGGTATTTGATCTTTCTAGCTTCGGCATGATCCACTGGGAGCTTTTCATTATTCAAATAACTTATCAGGGGTTCCATCCAACTCCACGAGGTCCGGTTGGATACAAGAGATTCTTTCAGAGATGTCAACAGATTTGCGGTCACGCAGTTCTACCAAAATCTCTTTCGTTAAATGCGAATATATTGTCGAGGCTAGTTTTGACAGAGCATCGGCGTGCGTATTTCTCGTTCGGGCAATCTTGATGATGTCCACTTTTTTAAATTTTTTAATCCAGCTTTTGACCTCGGCTAGGTACTTTTGCAAAATCACGCCTCGAGCCTCGTAATTTCCTAGGCTTTGATTCACAACCAACTGAGAATTCGAATGTATCTTTAAGGTTTCGGGCACCCATCTGGTGGGCCATTTCCATCCCACAGATAAGGGCCTCATACTCAGCTTCATTGTTGGTTGCCTTGAATCCGAATCTGAGGGCATAAGTGAGATAGTCCCCTTCTGGAGATTGGATTATTATCCCTGCCCCGGCTCCGGACTCACACGAAGCTCCGTCAACATGAAGCTCCCATGCAAGGTCTTTCCTCATTTTTTGCTCTTTTACTGATTGATGATGATCGGTTGTCAGGATGAGATCAACCTTTTCGATGTCACAGCTTTCTGCAATGAAATCAGCGAAAGCCTGAGCTTTGATTGCTGTCCGAGGTCTGAATTCTATGTCAAACTCAAACAGCTCTACAGACCACTTTAGCATTCGGCCTGAAGCATCTGGTTTGTTCAAGATATTTTTCAAAGGAAGGTTGGTCAAAATTATTATTTTGTGACCATGAAAGTAAGGCCTCAGCTTCCGAGCCGACACCACCAACGAGAATGCGGCCTTTTCAATTGGGGTGTTGTTCTTCTCTGGACCTTGAAGCACTTTACTTACGAAATACACAGGGCACTGGTTACCCTATTCGTCTTGCCTCAAGAGAATCGAGCTTACTACCGGTTCGGCAATCGAGATATACAGAATAGCGGTTCTCCTTTTTGTGGAGAAGCGAGCTTCGGTAAGGTGCCCAAGTATTCTTTAAGCTCTTCAAAGGCTTTAGAAGCTTCTTCGGTCCATTGAAAGCCCTCAGTCTTCTTAATGACTTGAAAGAATGGCAGGCCCCTTTCTGCTAATTTGGATAAGAATCGATTTCGGGCCGCCATTCTACTGGTTAGTCTTTGAACCTCCTTCACCGAGCTGGGAGTTCTCATATCAATTATGGCTTGCACCTTTTCAGGGTTCGCCTCGATTTCTCGGTGAGAGACAATAAATCCCAAAAATTTTCCCGAGGGGACCCTAAATGTACATTTCTTGGGATTCAACCTCATTTGGATACATCTCAAATGTTTCCCTGAGATCTTCCAGGGTTTACTCATATGTTCGGCTTTTAACCACCATGTCGTCAATATATACCTCCATGTTTCGTCCTATTTGGGACTTGAAAGTTTTATTGACGAGGCGCTGATAGGTAGCTCCGGCATTTTTGAGTCCGAAGGGCACTGTAGTGTAGCAGTACGTGCCTTGATCGGTGATGAAAGAGGTTTTCTCTTCATCTTCTCTAGCCATGTATATTTGATGGTAGCCATTGAATGTAATATCTAAAAAATGTAAAATGTAAAATCCAACAAACGAATCTACTACTGTATCGATCCGGGGGTACGGATAACTGTCCTTTGGACAAGCTTTATTAAGATCAGTAAAATCTTGGCACATTCGCCAAGAAGAGTCTGGTTTTACTACAAGGACAGGATTACAAAGCCATGTGGGATACAATACTTCTCTAATCAATCTAGCTATTAAGAGTTTGTCCACCTCAGCTTTGATTATTAAGCTGTGCTCTGGACCGAAGAGGCTCTTCTTTTGCTTCACTGGTTTGTATGCCGGGTCCACTCCAAGTTTGTGCTCAATTATCTCCCGAGGGACGTAGGGCATGTCTTCAACGGTCCAGGCGAACACGTCCTTGTAATCGACTAAAAGCCTGAAGAGAAGGGCCTTAAACTCTGCTGGGAGAGTAGCACAGATCTTGATTTTTCGATCAGGGAGGCTCGGATCTAAAGCTATCTCCTCAATTTGAACCTCGTCTGGGTTCTCGATCTTTGTACCTTGCCCTTGCCTTTATGCTCTGCAGGTTCGGGGATCTTAGTAGCTCCCAGCCGGGGCTGCCCCATCACTTCCCTCTCTTTCTAACTTGTCATGGGCTCTTCAAAGCCATCCCAGGTGGATGAAACATCGAAGGTTTCCAAGTAAGCCTTGTTTGCAATGGACATCGTTTGCGATTGGGACCGCAAGGACATCATATAACAGGCTCGGGCTTCTTGTTGGCCGCCAATGACCGTTCCTTCAGATCCATCCCTCAACATGAATTTTATCCTAATATGGAATACGGAGGGAAGGATTCTGTAGGTGTACTGCGTGGGTCAGCCGATTATCATATTGTAGGAGCTGTGTGTTTTTGACGATGACAAAATTGGTCATCTCAATTCTGTGCTTCGGGGGAGCTCCAAGACACAGTGGAAGCATTATTTGTCCCTCTGGCACAACCGAGTCTCCGGTGAAGCCCACCAACGAAGTCTTGAAAGGTTTTATCAAAGAATGATCCATATGCATTTTGACCCACTAGCATCCCAAAAGATTTTGTCCGCCGAACTTTCGGTGTCTACGAACACACGGTGCATTTCATATCCAGCCACATTTACGTGAATTACCACGGGGTCATTGTGTGGCATTCGGCTGGGGACTGGGTCTTCGGAGGTGTATCCGAGGCTCATAAATGGCTTCAGTCGCTTTTCCCGATCCTCTCCTGAAGGAAAGTTTCGGGCATACTTTTTTCGGGCATTGTTTGAGTCCCCGGTTGCTGGGCCTCATGCAATTGTGTTTATTACCCCGGCTACGCGGATTTGTTCATCTAGATTTGCTGCGGGATTGTTATTGTTCTGGCCGCCTCGATTCTATTGACTAGGCGGTGGGCGAGGTTGTACCGGATTTCTTTGGTTGGCAGCGTTCCTTTGGAATTCGGCAGCGGTTCGGCAGATGAACTGCTGCAAATGTCCTTTGTGGATGGCCTTCTCAATTTCAACTTTCAAATGGTTACATGCCACGGTATTATGACCGTGTTGACCATGAAAAGCACATAGGAGTACTTTGACCGGTCTCTTTTGTCCGAGGCTGACACCATTCGAGGGGGTGGCTCTAAAAGACCCAAGTGTTGGACTTGATATAATATTTCTCTCTTCGACACATTGAGAGGTGTGAAGTCTGCATCGGGATGGCTCCTTGTTCGCGGGGGTCGGTTCCCTATGTTATTGTTCGGGAAGACCACCCGGTTCGCCATAGGTGTGGCCCTGGAATAGCTCAAGCTGTCTGTGACTCTTATACTTTTTCGAGGTATAAGAGTTCGAAGTCTGTAGGACTTTTTCTCTTTGTGTATCATAGAGTTCCCTTTTTGTCCTGTTTGACTCTTCACCCCGGATGAACTCTGATGCTCTTTCTAGAAGCTTAGAATAGGAGTTTGGCATTCTTTTTGCCAATTCGACGTTGAAGACACTTGGTCGGATACCCTGCAGAAAGCAGCAACCATAATTCTTTCATCAACATTTTTTATTTGGACCACCTCATCATTGAAGCGGTCCACAAATTTATTAAGTGACTCATCTGGACCTCTGCCGGATGTTCATGAGGTGCGATGTGTCTTTCTGCAATATTGATTTACTCCTGAAGTGACTCAGGAATGACTTCGCCAAGTCGTGGAAAGTAGCAATTGAGTTCGTCGGCAATTCCTGGAACCATTTTTGTGCCGGGCCTCGAAGAGTTGTTGCGAACAACTTGCATCGGGTCGCGTCGCTGTAACCATAAAGGCTAGTGATTGCCACAACGTGTTGTAGGTGATCTGACGGATCAGATTCTCCTTTGTAGCGGTCTAGGTCAGGCAACTTGAATTGTGTTGGAAGAGATTCAATTTTGATAGAAATTGTGAACGGATCTCTATCAATCTCTGCCGTAGCAGGAGTATTCAGGAACAAATTGTTTTTTTTCAAAATCTCTTGGATCTTATTTTCGAGGCTCTGCTCCTCGAGTTGTTTTAAAACAATCGAGGAGGGTCCTCTCGATCCTGATTTTCTTGAAGAGTGTGCGCCGAGTCTCTCGGGCATCGATAATTTTTCGCTTCACATAGTCGATGAGTGTGACTCATCTGATTGCTCATTTGAGCGTGACTTTGTTAATTTGTGTCGTAGATCGGCTGGGGTCACCGCATCTGTCGGCTCTTTGCTAGGTCATCGGCCGGGGTCACGCTTTTGTTCAGCTTGTTGAGTGGCCACTCGGTTCGAGCGCTCGGACGGAGTTTTGCTCTCGCGTTGTTCCACAAATGCTCAAAAAGACTCGAAGTGATCAGTAATGTACTTCAGGACATTGTTTTGCTTTTACTGAGCTTCAGTTGATGTTCCGGCATTTGCTAGTTCGTCGGTATGCACTACGAGGTGCTGATCGCTCGTTTCGGCATCCTTACTAGCAGTTCGGCGTGTTCCATGATTCTTCATCGTCCTTAAAACAAAAACAAACGATTCAGATGACTGAGAATTGATTGAAAGAGATAGAAATCTGTCGATTCCCACAAACGGCGCCAATTGATGAAGCTAGAATTAGATTCTAGGAGGAGAGAGAAAGTGGAATATCCGAGTTGTCCAAGTGTGTGTTTGATTATCTGAATTCTGATTGGATTCTGAATTGTTCGTACCTTTTAGTAGTAGCACTCAAGCCCCTTATTTATAGATTTACACGAGGAGGCTTAAGGCTATCTCTATGCTAGCTCAGCTAAAGCTGAATTACATAATTGCCCTTAATGAGGCTGCCACGTAGGCATTTCTAGAACAATCTAGGTAAGAAGCTATGTGTGTTACTAATCCACATCATCAATGTCGGGTTTGAAATTTTTAATACAATCTATTGCTTGTAGATGATTGGTTAGAGCTTTGGGGTTCTGGTGCCTTCGGTACTCAATTTTCCAGGTAAACAAATATTCTGACGACATGGAATTGAGGCATGAAGCAGTGAGGAACAACTGATCTACAAGTATGTTTCCCACATGTTGCTACTATTATATGTGAGTCTATGGCAACTAGCTAAGTAGGGAAATACATATGAGCAGCTAATCTTAGTTTATTGGTTGGGAGCTGCCATTTTTTTTACAGGCATCAGGCGTGCCTACTGCTAATTTTCCATTCTCCTGGATGCTAAGATCTTGTTGTGAAACACCAGATGGATTTATGTGACAAAGCGTAATATGATTCATATCGACAGCGTCTCTTAGCCATCAATTTTCTCGAGTCTTGATGTCAGGCGATGCTAACGTTTCGTCAAAGTTGGATAAGAAATGAATAAAACCAATGAGATGATTGAAAATTTTTGAGTCCCATGAAAACCCTATGGTGGGAACTGTACAAAGTATTTTTCTTAACTTTGTTAAGAGAAGATTTAGCATTACTGAAAGCGGCAATTTTTTTTTTTTGGGGGGTTTCTCTGGTATCTTTTTTGCACTGCATGATAGTTTTTAAATGGGAAATTTTTATATGGATTTAATCCACAGTAAGTGAGTTAAATCTCTTAATCCACATTCATTCACATTATTCTAACTTATTAAAATTAAACTTTTTCAGGGTAATGTGAATGAACAAGTATCAAGAGATTCATTCTACTTATCCGTAAATCGAGTCCATGTAAAAATTTTTTGTTTCTGAATGAAGACTAGATTCGAGTAAAGAGGCCCAACCACTCAATGGCCCTTCCTTCAATTAGAATCAACAACATTGATCAAGCTGTTATTGAATAATTTGGACATGCTTCAACATCCAATTAATATATAGACTTCTTGTAATATCTAATTCTTAAATTTCTGCAAAATGGTGAGATTTGTCTTACTTGATTCTTTTTCCGGATGGTCTTTTTTCTGAATCTATATTTGTTGCTTTCATTGGATGCATAATTTTAGCCTATCAAAGCTCTCATTGGATGACTTTTGTAAGCATTGGAAGGAAATGCCCCAAAAAGCGTTGGCACGAAAGTGATGAGTATTTTTGGATTTTTAAAATAAACTAAAACTATAATTATAACTAAAACAGGAATTAAATGAATATAATTAAATAACACTAAATTAGAAGGGAGTGTTCTAAAATAATTTTAGAGAACCGATTAGGTTCTAGGTTAGCAAATTTTTTAAGATTACTCAAATTACCAATCAATCGGTTCAAATATATTAAATGGAAGTTTAATTACCAATTATCAACCGAACCTCAATTCCTCACAGAGTTGGGTCCTATCAAATTAATTAATTTAGGATAGATATCTCTTTCATTAATTCAATTAAATTGAGTTTTATCCGTATGAAATTTATAATAAACTAACCAAATATTACTCACAAGTCACAATCTCGAATTAACTTATTCTAATAATTAAAACAAATCTATGACAGGGGATCGACTTCTGTGTCACCTTAGTTAATATAAGTAAAACAAGAGTTAGCTATATTCTTGAGTTGCAATTTTATGTTAATTATTACCCATGAATATAATTTTTTCAACTAATGATTTCTCAAGTGAATCCGTAGAAAGTTACATCACTCGTACCCAATAGTGCATTATTATTGAAATAAACATGCAAGAATTAATTAAAAAAACTCATGATCAAAATATAACTAGGGTTGTTACTAAAATTAATAAATTACAAGAAAATCTAAATAAGAATATAAATTTAAATAAATAATAAGAGGAACGAAATTATCTAAAATATTCTTGAAATAATTAAAAACTGTAAATAACAATATTGGATTCTCTCCAAGAAATAATTATTCAATCTTGAAGCAAAATCTTTTCTCAAACTGAAAATCCAAGACTTGATGTTTGTTGTGCGGAAAATAAATAAATAAATAAATAAGAGTTTCGTAAGCCTATGAAATGAGAATAATCGACCTATTGGAGAGTTCACTATCAATATTTAATAGCCTTTTCGGCTATGTACTTCTAATAGGAGAGTCCTACATGGACTACTATTTGAGTTCCTTAAAGCTCCTTGCGTGATTGAGCTCGGTTATGGGGAGCATTATTTGCTTACACATCAAGCCAAAGGAAAGCGTGTCACTGCCTTTGGCGAGCCAATTGTTGTTGCAGCAGCCTTTTTCTTCCTTTTTTTTTTTTCCTTCTTTTGTTTTTGCTCAATCCAATCCTTTCGACTGTCGAACACAAAATGACCATCTCGACTTTTTAATACTTGCTCAAAAATTAAAACAAAATAAGTAACTATATTTTTACATTCGACAGACCAAATAAACCATTAACACAATATAAACCTATAAACTACTAAGACACTAAATAAGTAACACTAAATCGCAAAATCGAGACTAGAACCACACAAATTATGTACAATTAAAGTATAGTATAACTCTAATTATAGAGTTATCAATTCCTCCCAACCTGGCATTTTGCTAGTCCCAAATAAAACAAAACTAAACAACAAACCAAAACTAAACTCACACACAACAAAGTAGGAGTGGCTATATTAAAATCGAATTGACTTAATTGACTCATAAATCGCGCTCGAAACCAATTAACTACATAAACCATATAATACGAGTACGCACACTAAAAGCTCCACATAAATAAACATCATATAAACTTTCTCGAACATAAACTCAAGAACTGAAATATATCAATATAGGTCATGCCACATAAGACCTTAATCATGATGTCCTATAACCAAGTCAAAAAGGTACATAAAACTGAATCAGTGGAACCTTATCATGTAAAGCACACAAATGACACACAAAAGCAAAGCATTATAGGAATCATTAGAATCATTTAACTCTAAAACGAAAATATAACCTTTCGTAATTCCGTTATGACCACCTTTTTATTTAGCTCTCTATCTCTTTTTTTTTTTTTTTTTGTAGGCTAAGCAAGATGTATTTTCACGCAAGCTACCCTTAAATTTCTCGTTTCTTACCATACTTACGTATTTTACATAAAGGAAGCCACTTTTTTAACTCATTGGGGCACATAGAGCACTTTAGGAACTAGCTATAGAAAAACGGGTTATATCAACATAAAAAGGTCAAACAATCATAATAGAAGCTAATACAGGCCATGCATAAGCACAAAAATGAGAATACAGAGGCACACATCATATCAATTTCAACCCAATGAACAATTGCAAAGAATAATTCTAGCAACTTCTTACAAGGCATGGGGCAATCACAACAAATCACATGACTCCTCTCTAATAGAGATGAGTTCAAAAATTTATATCCAGGAAAGCATAATTGATATAATGTCAAGATTCTATCCTTCAAACACAAAAACGTACGTATGAATCATGTGGTTCAAAATGCTAGGTTATTATATAATTAGCAATTAAATTAATCCTACTAATAATATGCCACTCCGACTAAGTTTACATCACATTTGACAAACACTAATACAACTACAATAAAACACCTAAACATAGACAAACTTCACTAAACCAACACTAGCTAACAAAACATAAGACTACGGCAACTAGTCCACACAAAAACATAACAAACCAATTCAAAATAGTACTTAAAAAAAACAAAACATAAAACTCCACTGACAAATTGTGCAGAGATAGAGAAGGATCAAGCGCTTACAATCCGAGATGAACCACCTCCATCTCCTCCATTCCTTGCTCTCGGGCCCTTCCTCTCAATTTTGTTTGGTGGACCATAGTGCCAATTTGCTGCAACCAGTTCTTAAGGCCAATTAGTCATGTCAAAATTAACTTGATTTAGCCACCAAGTAATAATATCCATCTTTCGAGGCAGAGCACATGAACTTTAATTTTGATAGCGCATCAACTCCCTACGTGCATCATTAGCACATGGTAAGAAAAATATGTAACTTGGATGTCCCTCCAGTGGTAGTGCTTGGAAGGGCACCCTATGTTGGGTTCTAGGTTGCTATACATCTCCATAATTATTATTCGAGAAGTCCTCATCACTTCTCTTACTACCATCTAAACCCTTAGCCTCTACTTGAATATTTCTCATGCATGAACAATGTGCTCTGACAATTGTCTTCAGATTGGTGTTCATATTTTTCTTGAGTGGCATTTTATTCCCACCTGTGGTATGCACCCCTAACTCCTTCCTAGGTGCTTGTTCTTTAACTGGCAGAATTACATCCAATGTCTTTATGCATGTCCTTGTCGATTCATCATGAACCTCCATTTTTCTTGTTATGCGTCAAGGTTTTTTCCAGTGGAATTTCGTACCTACAAAAATAATCATTAAATTCATCAACAACATTAGTTGCCATCAATTCATCATATAAAGAGGGAAGTTTGAAAGAATTGAAAATGAAAAAAATTGATAGTATGATTGTCGACTCTCAATTATACTTCCCCTCTTGCATATCTATTAGCACTTTCTCTATTGCCAAAAATGGTGTCTTTAGGATCGACGACATATCCTTGTCCTCCTTAATGTCCAAAACAATAAAATTTGCTGCCAAATAGCATTATCTACTTTGACTAAAATATCCTCTACTATACCCATAGGATATTTTATGCTTCTATTTGCTAATCGGAGTGAGACGTCGTAGGTTTGAGATCCCTACCGTTGAGTTTCTTATAGATAGACAATGGCATCAAGTTAAGGGAAGCTCCCAAATAACATAGCACCTTTTCAAACTCTATCTCCCCAATCGTGCAAGGAATGGAAAGCGACCCAGCGTCTTTCATCGTGTTTGGGGTAGCTTCTTTTGAATGATGACACTGCAACCCTCAAGGAAGCACAAAATCTCATCCCCCAATAGCTTTCTCTTGTTAGTCAGCACCTTCTTCATAAATTATGCATATCTTGGCATGTTTTCAAGAGCTTCTATGAAGGGTATAGTGATTTGAACTTTCTTGAAAATCTCCAAGAATCTCTTGAACTTGCTTTCTAGATCATGTTCTTTCAGCTAATTCAAAAATGGAACTCTAACTACTGGTTCACTAGGTTGATTCTCTCCCTCCCTCTTAGATGGGATTTGATACTTCTCAGACTGCTGCACTTTTTCCTTACCTTTTTTTTGAATTCTCGGTATCACCTTCATTATCAATTGGCAGCTTCTTTTTGTTCTTTCCTTTATCTAGTACAGTCTCTAATACTTTCCCATTTCTCAATGTAATGGCTTTTGCATGCTCTCTTGGGTTCAGAACCATGTCACTCGGCAAGGTTCCCGATGACCGTTTGGCCAATCTTTGCGCAATTATCAAGACTCACTTGACTCTCTAGATTTTTAATTGCAGCCTCTGTACTCTTAATCCTTTCATCTTGATTTTTCATCTTTTCAGTGTTGAATTGAATAAATTGATTAAGAGACTTTTCTAATTGACTCTCTTTCTCTGACTGAAGTGGGGGTTCTTGCATCTGATGTTGCTGTGGCTGATATTACTGGAAAGGTGGTCTATGATTCGAAACCTGTGGTTGTTCTAGAATATGATTTTGTTCGTTTCCCTAGCAGAAGTTTGGATGATTTATTCAACCAAGAATGTAAGTATTATTGTATGGGTTGTTTTGAGGTCTAACAGATTCTGATTTTGATTTCCCATGTAATTTACTTGCTCATGTCCTATAAAAAAAGAAGAAGAACCTGACGTGCTGCACCAACCATTTGTATGGTCAATTGAATAGAAATCACATACGAGTGGCTGTGATATAGCTACTGCATTCACTTCCATCCCTTCTATTTGTTTTGCGAGGGCTGCCATTTGTCCTGCCATTGCTGTTTTTGCTTTGCCAATGCCGCACCCGAAGTCTTTAGCTCCAAGACTCATCTTTGATTCCTTGCTTATGCTGCTAATGCTTGGAAGTAGTTGTTAGGCATCTTGTCCAACTTTTCACTAATTTCACAACTTTAATTATTCATAACTTTTCACTAATTTTCGTAAGTGTACGGTATTAGTATAGCTGGATGAGTAGGGATCGTTCACACGGAAACTACGTAGACAAGTACTGAAAGTATTCGATAATTCTATTTAGACGATCACAAATGAGTATTTTTTAATTTTTAAAATAAACTAAAACTATAATTATAACTAACACATGAATTAAATGAATGCAATTAAATAACACTTAACTAAAAGGAAGTATTTTTAAATAATTTTAGAGAACGGATTAGGTGCTAGGTTAGTAATGTTTCAAGATTACTCAAATTACCAATTAATCGGAATAATTATACTAAATGGAAGTTCAATTACCAATTATCAACCCAACCCCAATTCCTCGCATATCTCTATGGTTGGGTCCTATCAAATTAATTAATTTAAGGTAGATTCCTCTTTGACTTAATTCAATTAAATCGAGTTTTATCCGTATAGAATTTATAATAAACTAACCAAGTAATTCTCACAGTCATGAATTTGAATTAACCTAGTCTAATAATTAACACAAGTATATGGCAGGGGATCGACTTCCGTGTCACCTCGGTCAATCTAACCAAAACAAGAGTTAGCTACATTCTTGAATTGTTAATTTTATGTTAATTATCACCCATGAATATAATTTTTCCAATAAATGATTTCTCGAGTTAATTCGTAGAAAATTACATCACTCGTACCCAACCCTAAATAATTTAGTGCATCATTATTGAAATGAACGTGAAGGAATTAATTAAATCACAAAACTTATGATCAAACTATAACTAGGGTTGTTACTAAAATTAATATCACAAGAAAATCTAAACAAGAATATAAATTTAAACAAATAATAATGATAAAGAGGAATAAAATCAATATTCTTGAAATAATTAAAAACTATAAATAGTAGCGTTGGATTCTCTCAAAGAAATAATTATTCAATCTTGGAGCAAAAACCTATTCTTGAACCAAACATCTAAGACTTGATATTTGTTGTGTAGAAAAAAAAATAACTAAGAGTTTCGAAATCCTATAAAATAAAAATAATCTCCTTTTGGAGAATTCACCCTCAATATTTAGTAGCCTTTACGGTTATTTACTTTTAATTGTAGAGTCCTACATGGACTACCATTTGAGTTCTTTAAAGCTCCTTGCGCGATTGAGCTCGCCTTTGCGTAAAGCTTGCCAAAGGCAAGCTTGTCACTACGGGGGGCAAATTGTTGTTGCAGCTCGCCTCTTTTTCTCTTTTTTCTTTTTTCTTTTTTCTTTTACTCTGCTCAATTGAATCCTTTCGACTTGAACACAAAATGACCATTCGGCCTATGGAGGCTTGCATACAAAATTAATATAAAATAAATAACTATATTTTTACATTCAACACATCAAATAAACTAGAGATTGACACAATACAAATCTATAAACTGCTAACATACTAAATAACTAATTCTAAATTGTGAAATCGTGATTAGAACGACACAAATTTTATACAATTAAAACATAAAATAACTCTAATTGTAGAGTTATTAATTAGATCCTTTTCGTTGCTTCTTTACAGTTCGAGTTGCTAGTCTTTATTTTTGTAGTGAAGGTTCACTAGAATGGAATATTTAGGTAGACCCGATCTTTGACCCCACTTGTAGACCTTGTGGTCAGAATTAAACCTTAAAACATCTTGCTCATATTAGCTGATGTCATAGATTCTCTAAAGTTTAATCCACACACACAGGGTTTACAAGTGAGGTCAAAGATCGAGTCTATCTAAATATTTACCCACTAGAATATCTCAAAGATCCTTAAACTTTTACTTACCTTTTTTCCACAAATCCTATATTTTGAAAAATTATGTTCTTTTCCTCTTTTATCTTATTTTGTTTATTATTATTTTAAGAAATGCCATGAACTGATATACCTTTCAGCTTTCGGAGGACAAGAAATTTTGCTCTCAATAGTCAAGATATGTTATCCTACTTAATCCTGTATTAAATTATTTATATTCCTTTCCTTGTGTCAGTGAAACGCCATTGCTGGGTCCAATGTGATGTTTCAGGATACCAAGAATTGTATTCTTGTTTTCAATTGAGCCAATATTTGGGTGGCAATAGATCGAGTTGTTAGATTATCGTAATATGTGTAATTCGTTTCTTTTTGTGTTATGTATGTTTTATATAATGTGAGTCTCATTTTTTATCGTGTAGTATTCGTATTTGATTCAGTCAGATTCGCATCATATTCGTTTCTAATCCGTTTATTATTAATAGGGATATATTGTCACGCCCCAAAAATGGGACCGTAACACGCCGCGCTAATGGCACACAGGTCCAAAGCGCAAGGCACAAACGAACAGAGCAACAAACTTAACCGCAATATAATAGAACCATCAAACCATTTCTTAACTATAAAACCGAATGGATTTCATTTTACACAAAAATACGAATTACAAAATTCCTTCTTAGTACAAAAGATGCTACAACAAAAACAAAGTTCATCAATACAAAACCTATCTAATACACTACCCCTCTCCAAACAAAAGAAAAGCTTGGAAGATTATCCGCAGAGTCCTACCAGTAATGTGGAATCTGGAGAAAATCTAACAGCTGCTAACGCGGTGGAGAGTAAAAAACGAGCACCTAATCTAAAAAATTATAAATCACGTGGGGTGAGCATAATTAGCTCAGTGGATATCATAAAAGCTCTTCAAATGGGGCCAAGCATTTCGATAAAAAGAAAACATAAGGATAATAACATTTGTAAAAACCATAGTCATGAAGCAGTTTCTAAAATGTCTCATGCCATTTAAACGTCAATAAACCATAATCATAAGTAGTTTCTAAAATGTCTCATGCCATTTAAACGTCAGGCATGTCCAAAACATAGTCAAAAAGATCCAATCATTTCAAAACATAGTATGCTAAAGCATTGGTAGCGTAGCCAAAAAGATCCAATCATTTCAAAACATAGTATGCTAAAGCATAGCGAACAAATATTACAGTTTCAATCCGGAACATAATAAAATAGCATGAGTATCTTTTAGGCTCAAAAGTATGACCTACAGTACTAGTCAGATCTAGTAATCTACTACACCTACTAGTCTGACCTGGAGGTCAAGTTATCCCAGCACATGACCCCATAGTCAATTAGTTCAAAACATTCACGGCAGTCACCATGGCGTCCCATGGATGACTATAGAACCGGTTCTCCACAAATCAAACATTTCCAAACACATCCAAAATTATATACCTAGGTCACCTATGAGCCAAAACAGTTATAAAATGCTTTCATATCAAAAGAGTTTGCAAACATATCATTTGATTAACATAAAATAGCTTGGTCCCGATTTCATATATAATAGTTCCAAAACTTGGTAAAAATGCAGTTCCAACATCATACACATTCTAAAATCCATCCAAACATATTTCGAAAGTCTCGTCACGTCGCGAAACGATAGAAAACGACACCAACAGCTCTTTGGTCAAAAATGACCTTTTCACAATTTCTGACCAACTTCGACAAGCTAAAACCCCAGTCAAAACACTTAGTTAACTCCTCAAATTCTTATTACAGCTAGATTAGGAGATAATAAGCTCAGTTTTCCAGAAAAACCGAAAACTTCGCCTCTCCTAGGCTATAATTAGGCTATCCTCCCCGCCAATAAAATCCAATTCCAAGGTATTCAAGGGACCTTGGTTACAACCCAACTCAAAACAACATATTCAACCAACCAACAAAATCCATAAACGGAAAGATTCACCGGAGCAATAGCGAAGGAGTTCTCAGCCACACGCATGATTCAAACATGCTTCCTATCCAACCCACTACCAAGGAAACACTTAAAACCATCAAAAGATCATTAAAGATCCTTCAAACATAACCAATTATCCTAATTATCCTAGTTGCGCCAAACTTCCGCTTACTTACAAAATGAAGGGAAATCAATTCCACTTGGTTTCAAGTCTCAATTCCTATCCAAACTAACCTTAAAACACTCTTAAAACATCATTATGTGCATAGACATAAGCATTCATAGCATAACACTCTAGGCCACATATGGAAGACAAAACCCTAACTCATAATCTTAAAATTTGTAATCTAACCATGGAAAGTTGTTAAAAATCAACCCCAATCACTTCCCAACCTCCAAAACTGAAAAACAACCCATAACATACATAAATCATAACTTATAAGGCTGCAAAGAGGGTTTATTTTCAGCCATAAAGAATCCTACAAAACTTGAAATTAAAGCTTGGATCATAAAGCCCATAAGCCAAAAATGCTAAAATATATAAAATCTTACCTTCCAAGTGATTTCTACTTGAAATCCAAGAAAATTTTTGGGGAAAATGGAGGAAGAAAATTCGGCCAGCAGCTGGAGAAAATGAGGAAGAAAAACAACAAGAAGAAGACTAAAAAGAAATTCCAAAGTTGACCCAAATAGTACCTCATTGACCAAATAGTCTCCAAGTTGACTTTTTAACCCAAAAACTAATTTTTTTGCTACTAAATTAACATTATAAATCAGCCATCAAACAACACTCACACACCACAATGCACTAACTACACTTGTCTCTTATACACATCTAGATGTGTATAAGAGACAGGTACCGAAAGGGACCCTTCATTTTAAAATTTGCCGAATTGAAAAACGAATAAGTTGAAGTACTATTTATGACTAAAAATAATATGAAAAACATTTTAAACCAGTTAAAATCAAAGAACAAGGCTATTAAAATACTGGGTTTCACATATATCAACATATTTGATAAATTAAATAACTTGCTATTCATTTAAATTAAAATCTCAAATTTTAATTTTTTAATAATTTAAACAATTATTAATACAAACTTTGTTCTAATAGCAATTTAGAACATATTATTAAAATTATTGAAATTTATTAGATAATATTTAAAATAATTATTATATTTAATTTAATAATACTATATTAAAACTATTATTCAGAATTTTAAAATATACTACATTAAATTATAATCGAAATAGCACTTCAACAAAATCTGTTCAATTAGTAACTTAGAGGGTTATCGTATCAATTTATGGGTTGACCCACCCAACCTGTTTACTTTTGTGTCATAAACGGGTTGACACAATAATGATTCAATAAAATTTGAGTCGTATTACAACTTATTATTTTTGTCTCGTATTGTTGGGTCTAGTGCGAGAAATTGCCAGCCTTATCAATTCTTTAAGGAAATGATATTGCCCCAGCAAATATCTTATTCACACATCACATTTGCATTTAAATGACAAAATTACCCTCCTGACAATTGGATGGTAAACTCATCACCATAAAGGCAAATACTGAGGTAGACTCAGTTTTTGGTTCCACTCGTAGACTCTGTGGTGTGGATTAAACTTTAGAAATTCTATGACATCAACTGATATAAGCAAAATTTTTTTAAGGTTTAATCCTGACTACAGGATCTACAGGTAGGACTAAAAATTGAATCTATCTAAGTATTTTCCCACCATGAAATCCCAACCACCCCGGTCAGCCTCACTCTTCTTCTCTTTTCCTACACCTTTTTCTTTTTCAGAGCCCAGATCACTGGATCGTCAAACGAGTTGCGTCCTGATGAAGCTAGATTTAGATTCTAGGTAGAGAGAGAAAGTAGAAGAGCTGAGGAGAATTTGATTGGTATTATTGTGGAGAGATTAATACATGTTTTTTGTGGTCTCAAGGCTCCTTTTTATAGATTTACATGAAGGGGCATGAGGCTACCATTCTACTAGCTCAATTGGGGCTAAATTACATAACTACCCTTAATGAGGCTGCCATATAGGCATTTCCAGAACATTCTGAGCATCATCAATAGTCCCCTCGGCTTGGTGCCTATCCTCGTGGTAGGGACCGAGCTGAAAACGACTGTCCGCAATCCCCAGATGCCTGTGACCGACCCTCTTATACCGAGTCGAGGTGTATGAATCTTAGAGCACTCCCATGCTTGCCATACCGATTCGAGGCTGAGGTAACACGTGGGCCCCTTGACAAGACATGGCTGCAGCGACGTTTTTGCTGAGTCCCCATGCGTTGGATTTCATTTATTGCGTTGCATTGCTTGCTTCGATTTTGCTGCAAAATGCCTTATTTTTCCTGCCGAAATGCCTCATTTTTTCGCTGAAACTTCCCCAATTATTTCAGACTTGATGGTTTTCCCTTCGAATCCATAGAATACTCTGGAAGAAGGTCCCTATTTATACCCCCATTTCTCCCAACTTTCACTTTTTCCCTTATTCGGTCTTACTTTCCTCCTTCGTCTTTTCCTTCACTCTCTTTGCTCTCTTATTTTTCCTTTACTTCTCACTTTATCCCTATCGTTCACATCCTCCCCTTTTCTTATTACCGCACTCCTATCCCCCTTGCATCTGATTTCCTCAGTTGCTGACTGCCGTTCATCGTCCCAACAGGATACCACAAGAAGTTCTCCGAGATCTCTGCTTCTCCAAACCTCACTTGTCCTTCAAGTAGAAGACCATGGCAGGTACGTTCACTCCCTCCTCTCTCATTAGCACGCCGGAACCTCCTTCTCCCGTAAACGCTATTGATAGGCTACTTAACCGTTCAGACGAGGCTCTCCTGGCAGCAGTCCTCCTGAACTTTTTTCCAGAACCTACGCTTGCCGAACCTCCACAAAATGATTACCTCAACCTCCGAACATTAGATATATCAAATACTCTTGACCCCGAGGACATCAAAATACGACTTAGGGATAGATACCACTTCCCTAGAAATGTGCACATCAAACTCCCCACTCCCGAGGACCGAGGCCACCTACCTCCTCCTGGTTACTTAACTGTTTACCAGGAACTGCTTGAGGTGGGGCTGAGGTTCCCAATAGCACCCCTCCTTGTCTATCTGTCTTACTACTAGGATATTAGTATATCCTAACTGACCCCAAACGCTCTTCGACTTATTGTCGAATTCTCCTTGTTATGTAAATTGTACGACATCCTCCTATCCTTAGATACTTTTAGGATGATGTTGAAGCTATCCCTTGTGAAGGAATTCTTTTACATTTCCTCCCGAACCGTGGGCAAACAGCTCACTTCGGGTAACCCTTCATCTATCCACGACTGGAAAAAGTCATTTTTTTTGTCCGATGCCTCGATCCTCAAATGCCCCGGGGCCCTTGAAATCTTGTAAACGAAAACCTTAAAACAAAAAATGCCTCCCCTCCCGACTCCATACATGCCAGGAGGCTCATTGAGTCTCAACCTTCGAATAAATTTTAACAACCAACCTGCCATTCTGTCCAACAACATCCTAGCCTGGGCGGGGTTGTTCCCTGCCCATAACGTTCCTCGGAGCTATGACCCTCATAAAGGTCATCACCTTTTCCTTTTTTTTTTTAACGTTGCTTCATCTTAATACTGACCTCTTGTCTTTTTCCAGAGCTCAGAGCATTTCTGAGGGGACTAATGTCTGCTGCACTGATACTGGTGCGGGCTCTTCCAGCCAGCCCTCATCATCAACTGCAAGCGGATCTTCATCTGCCACCACCAACGTGCCCTCAGGGAGTGCTGGGGCTATCCCATCAACTTTAGTACCCCCGGACCAAATGAGGTCGGAAGAACCCTGGAGAGTTCGGGTGGTGAGCACCCGGTCACACTGGCTCTTCATTTTATTGCTCACCTTGAGCCCGAGATGGTTTGGGTTACTAGGAAGAGGTCAAGAGAGACTGCCAGCCTCATGAAGGGTCCCTCCTCGACAGTGGCCCTTGCCTCTTCGTCAGCTCACCCTCGAGGTCTTCCGGTCCGGTGGCGCGGGTGAGGACTCCCGAGGAGGGCTCTGGGAATGCCCCGCTATCAAAGGAACTCATCACCTCCTATGGTAAGGTCTACTGTGCCTTCTTCTTTCTCGCTTTTTGTCTTTCTTCCCAGTTGAGTGCTAACCTCTTTTTCTTTTCAGGTGATAAGAGATACAGCCCCGAGGAGGAGAGAAAGTCCGCCGGGTCGCTAGATTTGCCATGGGGTCGACTGACCATTGATCCTCTTTCGATTCCCATCACCTCAGGAAGTATTGAGTTTCGACCCACCCCGCCGATCGATATAAACGACCGAGCACAATTTCTGAGGGTGACTCGCGAAGAGGCAAAGCTGGTTGCTTTGCCTCGGGCCGTAGCCTACGTAAACAGGCTTACTCCCCAACAGAGGCTGGACGAACTTCACTTCAGTTTGATGAACGTAAGTGTGTCTGGCCTTTCTCAAAATTTCAACTTTTTGCACTTCATTTTTTAGTTTACAGCCTAGGATAACCTTTGCTCCTTTCCAGGCTATTACTATCCTGCCCGCCGTTACGGAGCGCTAGGCCTTCTTCAATTCTGCTATCAATTCCCTGAAGCAGGAGTTGGCTCATGCCAAGTCCGGTGTAGATCGTAAAGTGAAGGAGGCCATCAAGGCCAACAAAATGAAGTGTAACATTGAAGCGGGCAAGAAGTATGATGAGTGGAAGGTCGAGCTGGCCGAAGTGTGAGCTAAGCTTCGTTAGGCCGAGCTAGAAAAGAAGACCCTTCAGGTTGATGTCAGCGATCGAGACAAGAGGATCATGGACTTTGAGAAAAGGGTCCTTCAATTTCAGGAGGAGGTTCAGATGGCCAAGGCGAAGTTTGCTTCACGGGAGACGGAGCTGTGAATCCAGGAAAGAAATGAGCTCGTGGCTTCGAATGAGGTAGACGAGATGCTAAAGGAGTTCACCAAGAAGGTCTTCTTAACGGGGTTCACACTAGCCGGTGACCACTTTGTGAAGAATCCTGATCTGTACGGGGGGCTCCTGTCTGTATGACACCTCTGTTACCGAGGGGGTCATCAATGGCTTGCAAGCTCAATTCAAGGCCCCAGTATCGATCTCTGGAGCTCCTGAAGTGACTGCCTTGAATCACGGAGGGCCATCAACTGCAGGTCCAGAAGCCGAGTCTGAACCTGTGAACTAAGACTCCAGCTCCTTGGCCAAACCTTCCAATTCTGCTCCGCATACTTGTCGTGATACTTCTGTAATAGTTAGGCACTTCTCTGTAATAGTTAGGATCATTTAATAAAATTTTTGAGTTTTTGACAACCTTTCCTTTTCCTGACTTTTTTCCTTTACTTTCTTTTCATTTTCTATGTTTCCTCTCAGGGTTGGAGAAGTATTGCTTTGTTTGAGGACGGCTACCAAGCCTCTGGCATCGAGGGGAAAGCACTAGGTCTCAGCCCTCAATGTTTGTATTCATGTTGAGCGGTTACCGGACCTCCGAGGGTTGGAGCAGCTCAATTTTGTTTTCTGTTGAACTAGGATCGGACCTTTGAGGTTCGAAATCTGCTCGAATTTATTTGATGGGGGACTACTAAACCTCAGTCCTCGAACTTCCTTTTCATGTTGAACTGGATCTGGACCTCTGAGGTTGGAGCAGCTCGATTTTGTTTTCATGTTGAACTAGAACTGAACCTATGAGGGTTGGAACAGCTCAATTTTGCTTGGGGGGCTACTAAGCCTTTGCCCTTGAGGAGGGACTACTAGGTCTCAACCCTCAATGCTTGCATTTATGTTGAACTAGATCCGGGCCTCTTGGGGTCGGGGCAACTCGATTTTGTTTTCATGTTGAACTTGAACCGAACCTCTAAGGGTTGGAGCAGCTCAATTTCGCTTGGGGGGCTACTAAGCCCTGCCCTTGAGGGGGGACTACTAGGTCTCAACCCTCAATGTTTGTATTTATGTTGAACTGGATCTGGGCCTCTTGGGGTCAGGGCAGCTCGATTTTGTTTTCATGTTGAACTTGAATCGAACCTCTGAGGGTTGAAGCAGCTCTGTTGGTCCCAAAGCAACCTCGGTAAGATGGGGGGTGAATTAGGTTTCCAAAAAAATTATGCTTTCAGAAAATAGTAAGCTTTTTAAATTCAAATGCAGATATAATAAATGTACTAGAACAGTAAAGTAAAGAGAGAAAAATTGAACAAACAATACTTCCAAGCTAGCAAGCTTGAAGTATCAATTTTCTTGAATGCTTCACACACTTGGTGAGCCAATAATCTTTACAAAGTTGGGAAGTTCTTGCTCACACTAAAACTCTTTTAGTTGAGCCAAAAATCTTACTTACAACCACACTTTCATACAAGATTATCACTCTACTCAAAGTTGAATTGCACTCACAACTTCACACTAATACAACAAAGCACTATAGTCAATTTGCACTCAAATTACTCTTTTCTTAGGCTTGTATTCAATGTATTAGATGATTTATTCAGGTTATTAAAGCACCTATTTATAAGAGCAATAAATAGAGCTTTCAACTACTTCCTAACGGCTAAGTAATAAATGCACAAAAAATAGCCGTTGGTTCTAGATGTTGACCTAGAGACAGTAAAGTGGTATGAAAGATCCTCTGCAAAAGCTTATTTTACAGAGTAAAGTGTTTATGTCATCATCAAAATAAGGTTTGGAAAACATCAATCTCCCCCTTTTTGATGATGACAAACCTCAATTGGATATGACTAATCAATTTGCAATATCTCATAATTGGATATCAATTAACAACATATCAATCATATCAAGGCATATCATATATCAAAGCATAACAATATAACTACTCCCCCTTTTGACATCAATCAAAAAGACTCCCCCTTAGATCATGCAAGTAGTTTGATGCATAGAAATGAAACAAGTTTAATACATTCAACTAAAAGGTTCCAATGGTGCAAGAGTCAAATACATAACCAAGGCATAGAGGTGCTAAAAAACAAAAGAAATACAATGGTAAAAGAACTAATGAGAATCATGGCGCTTTTTGGAGCGCTTTTCAGTTTTTCGTCGTTTGGATGGAACATCTTCAGCGGTGGCTTCACTGTCATCCTCCTCCCCGGTACGACGTTGCATGATAAACTCAAATGTGTCGTCAATATCTTCATCATCGTCGTCATCGTCATCGGCAGCTACTTTGAGCATCTTCTGCATTCTTTTCACGTGTATGTTCATCTTCAGAGCACATCACTGTCAGAAGTTTGACTCAAGTGGATGTTGGGACTGAAGATCAGCAAATTGGACTTGAGCCGAAGCAGACATGCCAAGACTGAGTGCCTCTTGGAGAATTATTTGACGAGTTTCAAGTTGTTTTAACTTACGATTTGTGTGACGTTGAAATAAACTGACTTGAGTGCTCAGAGAGTTGTGAGAAGTCCACAGATTTGTGAAAGAGATGGTTCAGAAGATGGTTCAGAAGTAGATGGTGCAGATGTGAGTGGAGGTAGTTGAGGAGTAGGAGAATGAGGGATAGCAAAATCAGATGTGGAGGCATGGGATTGTGACTGGGCAATATCAAAGGCTGCCTTAGTTAGCCATTGATCATTGAAAAAACGGAGACCTTTTCGTTCAATGTAGGATTTATTAAAGTAGGGAGGATATTGTTTGTTTCCGGTAAAGAGAACGTTGAGGAAATCAAAACCTTGGTGAGAAATTTTCCAAAAGGAATGTTTCTTCGAGTATCAGTGAGAAAGAGTTCCCATAGGGAACAAAAAAGATACCTAAAGTCAAGAGGAATACCCTTGAAGACACAGAAAAATAAGTAAAGTTGCATTTTTCCGGGCTCAGTACGATGACCCGTCACTTTTTACAAAAACAGATTTAGAAATAAGAGTAGAGGTCAGAATATTAAGTTCAGGGATTGAGCAAAGTAGTTTTGGCTTTCCGAAACCTGTTTAAAATAGGATGTTATGAATGGCTCGAACCATCATCTATATCAAACCGAGTATCCTCGGGCCATTTATCTAATGAAAAGAAGTAGGAAAAATCAGAGGGGTTTGAGATTTCACATTCAAAAATGGTGTTGATTATGTTCGATGAAATCTCAAGATCAGTGTTGTTAACACGAGAAATGAGGGTGCGAATAGTAGGACCTTTCTAAAGATTGGCCGTGAATTGAAGCACCATGTCATGATAAACAGGTAAATCAAGATGCACTAGATGACCCCAATTTTATTTTTCAAAACAGGATTTGATAATTGGAAGATTATATTCATCAAAAAGACTATTAGAAGCAAGACGTTGAACGATGATGGATTTACTGAGAAGAGAAGTATACCGTTCGGATGCCTTGGCATCGATAAATTTGGATAAAGTTGGAGTGGTGGAAACTTGAGGATTTGCTGATGATTCTCCTCGTACAGGAGCCTTCCCTTTAGTTTTGCGACCCTCCGAATTGCTGTAGAGGAACCGCCACGAGATTTCACCATTGTAGTGGAAGAAGAGAAAATTAAAAAAAATTTGAAGATTGGTGAGATTTTGAGGAAATGAGATGGTGAATGGGGGAAATGAGATGTGATTTAGGTGATAAGGGTTATGGGTAGGATGATTTTTCAATCACTTTTGGAAGAAAGAGTGGGAATTTGGAGGGGGAGTGGAGAGAAGAAAAATCGCCTAAGGGTTTTCGGGGGAGAAGGTAAGTCCGAAAGGGGGGATTTGGACGGTTTTAATCAAACAGGGGTACCGTTCGGACGGCCGAACGTTTGGTCTGCGTCCGACAAAGCGTCCGAAAGCTGAAGAACGGACGGCCGAAAGATGAGCCAGTGCGTCCGAAGTTCTTTCGGACGAAGCTGTGCGTCCGAAAGATTTCCAGAGAGTTTAAAGAAAAAAAGAATATTGTTCGGACGAATATGAGCGTCCGAGAAGTAACAGATGCTTTCGGACGATCTAGAGCGTCCGAAAGAAAAGTTGTTCGGATGTACGAAGGAGTGCGTCCGAACTATGAACCTATGCCAATTTTATCTGTAAAATCCCCAAGCATTTTCTAAGCAATTCAAAGCGATCTAGAGCTAAAGGTTTTGTAAAAATATCAGCCAATTGATCTGAAGTAGGCACATAAACAACACGAATTTCCTTATTACAAACGAGGTCTCTAATGAAATGATGCTTAACATCAATGTGTTTAGTTCTAGAGTGCATAACAGGATTTTTTGTGAGATTAATTGCACTAGTGTTGTCACACAATATAGGAACACAATCAAAAATTACACCAAAATCTTTCAGAGTATGTTTCATCCAAAGAAGTTGAGCACAACAATTTCCGGCAGCAATGTATTCGGCTTCAGCCGTAGAAAGAGAAATGGAATTTTGTTTTTTACTAAACCAAGACACAAGACAATTTTCCAGAAAATAACACATACCACTGGTACTTTTTCTATCAATTTTACACCCAGCAAAGTCAACATCAGAATAGCTAATCAGATCAATATATGTAGAGGACTTTGGATACCACAGACCAAAATCCGTTGTTCCTTTTAGATATCTAAAAATTCTTTTAACTGCCATCAAATGTGACTCTTTAGAGACAACATCATGCAAAATCAATAGACAGGAATCAACATGAATGCTGTCATGTTTATGTTAAGTAAAGTAAACTTCCGATCATACCTCTATAGTGTTTTTCATCAACACTATTACCTTCTTCGTCTTTATCAAGTTTGGTTGAAGTACACATTGGCGTACCAACTTGTTTGCAATCTTCCATACCAAATCGTTTGAGCAGCTCCTTTGTGTATTTGATTTGTGTAATAAATGGTCCTTCCTTAGTTTGATGAATTTGTAGTCCGAGGAAAAATTGCAACTTGCCCATCATACTCATCTCAAACTCTTCTTGCATTAGTTGTGAAAAATCCTTGCACAAACTTTCATTAGTTGCTCCAAAGATAATGGATGTTCAAGGCACATGACAGGTGATGCCTCTCTCTTCACAAACCTTACATCCAAAAACAAACAAGCTTTGAATCAAATTTTCTATCAAGAAGCCACTTAATCTTTCATTCTAGATTGTAGCTTGTTTCATGTGATATAAAGCTTTAAAGCTGTCTCTGAAAACATCTAATTTGGAAGATTCTTATTTTCAAAGTCCGGAGGTTGTTCGACGAAAACTTCTTGGTCGATAAAACCATTTAAAAAAGCACTTTTGACATCCATTTGAAATAATTTTAAATTATTGAAACATGCAAATGCAAGAAACATGCGGATGGATTCTAATCTAGCCACGGGTGCAAAGGTTTCATCAAAGTCAATACCTTCTTCTTGAGCGTAACCTTTTGCAACAAGTCTAGCTTTGTTTCTTATGATCTCACCTTTGTCATTTAATTTGTTTCTAAACACCCATTTAGTACCAATAACGGGATGAGAAGAAGGTCTTTCAACTAAGGTCCATACATTATTTTTCTCAAATTGACTAGGTTCATCTTGCATAGCATTAATACCCAAGATTCATCACTCAAAGCAACATCTATATGTTTGGGTTCAATGTGAGAAAGTAATGCACAATTATTATTCAAAGGTTTATGAGAACGAGTAGTTACCCCATCGGATAGATCACCTATGATTAAATCTTGAGGATGATTAGAGACGAATCTCCAAGCTTTCGGAAGATCGTTTTGAGCATCCTCATTCTTTTCATCATCAATTTGATGGTTGTTGATATCAACGCTTGATGTAATCTCTTGATGATCTTTATGAATAACGAGCTTTTCGAGCTCCTTTAAAATACCTGTATCTTCATCTTCACATAAATTCTTTGAGATAACATCATTAGTTTCATCAAATGTAACATGCACAACTTCTTCAATTAAAAGCGTTCTTCTATTGTAAACTCGGTATGCTTTCTTGTCACTAGAATATCCTAGAAAAATTCCTTCATCCGATTTTTTGTCAAATTTTCCAAGGTTCTCTTTGATTTTTAAAATAAAGCGTTTGCAACCAGTCAAAACTTTGAAATAGCTCACAATGGGTTTTCTGCAAAAAATGAGTTCATAAGGAGTTTTATTTAAAGAAGATCTTAATAAAACTCGAATCATGACATAACAAGCCGTGTTAATCGCTTCGGCCCAAAAGTATTGTGGTAGGTCACACCACTAATCATAGTTGTAGCCGTTTCTTGAAGAGTCCTATTTTTCCTTTCAACAACACCATTTTGTTGAGGGACTCTAACAACCGAAAATTCATGAAAGATACCGTTGTGATCACAAAAGTCGGGAAAACCCCCAAATTTAAATTCGGCACCATTGTCACTCCTTAAACGAACAATTTTTGTATCCAATAAATTTTGAATTTTGGAAAACAATTTTACAAATTTTTCAAATGCTTCATTTTTGTGAACAAGAAATAATACCCAAGTAAACCTAGAATAGTCATCTACGATAACAAATGCATATTTGCAACCACCTAGACTAGCATATTGAGTAGGTCCAAATAAGTCTAAATGCAACTAAATTCTAAAGGTTTATGAGTAGACACAAAATTCTTAGGTTTGAAAGAAACTTTGACTTGTTTACCAAATTGACAAGCATCACAAATTTTAGTTTTCAGAAATTTCAGTTTTGGCAAGCCTCTTACCAAATCTTTCTTGGCTATTTTTTCAATCAAATCCATATTAAAATGACAAAGTCTTCTATGCCAAAGCCAAGGATCATCTATGGAAGCGGTAAGACATTTTACATTGCTATTGCTAATTTTATCAAGATGAATCACATAAACATCATTGTGCCTAGTGCCTTTGAATAAAACAACATGATTTTTATCAAGGATAAGACATTCATGCTTGGTAAAGAAAACATATAACTTTTTGTCACAAAGTTGACTAACACTTAATAAATTATAGTTCAAATTATCAACAAGAAGTACATTCTTAATCAAGGTTTCACCATTTTTACCTTCATCACCAATGCCGATTGATTTTGCTTTGTTGTTGTCTCCAAAAGTGACTTTTTCACTATTTTTGGATGTAAGATTTGTGAAGAGAGAGGCATCACCCGTCATGTGCCTTGAACATCCACTATCTATAAACCACTTAGCATTGTTGGCGATGTTAAGTACCTACACAATAAATCAATTGATAACTATTGGTACCCATATCTTTTTGGGTCCATTTGCGTTAGTGAAATTGCTTACTATCCATGCAACTTTCATTCCAAGTTTTTCATTTCTCTTGACATAACACATTTTCTTAGTATGTCCATGTTGTTGGCAATATCTACAAATAATACTTTTATTACCATATAAAGAAGATTTTGGTTTTACAATGCATAGGTCATCCCTTCTAAACATGACAAAATTTTTGTTGATTGCTACATTTCTATTTCTTTTCATATCAACAACATTTTCTTTCTTTCTAGCTAAGAGAGCATTCAAATCATCCATTCTTTTCTTCAAGGAGGCTTGTTCTTCCTTGACCTTTGATCTCACATGCATTCTTTTCTTCAAATCACGATTTGCTCTTGTGATAGCCTATTGTTTTCATTCACAAGTTTAGAGTTAGCATTCAATAAGGCATTTGACTTTTTTACTAACTCCTTATTTCTAGCATATGATTCTTTTAAGCTATCATGCAATTTTAAAATGAAGGCTTCAAGATCATCTTCATCATTTTCATCATTAGAGTCATAGTTAGAATTTACCTCATCATCTCCAATAGCCATAAAGGCCATTTGTGCCGACTCCATTTCTTCTTCAACTTCTCCTTCGGAGTTGCAATCGTCCCATGTGATTTGAAAGTTGTTGAATCTTGGTTTTCTTCCTTCCTTCTTTTTCTTGGAAGGACACTCATTTGCAAAATGCCCGAGTTGACCGCATTCAAAGCATTTATCATTTTGCTTCTTTATTTCAAGTCTTGACTTCCCTTTGAAATTATTTGTGTTTGCAGCTCCGCCTCTTCTCATTCTTCGTTTGTTGATGTAATGTTTAAGAAATCCTTTGGTGATGAGTGCAAGATCTCCTGTATCATCAAGATCTTTATCTTCTAGATTGATGGAGCTGTTTTCATCTTCCTCTTGAGAGGTCTTTAGAGCAATGCCCCTTCTTGGTCTTGCTTCTTCATCATCCACAACCTTGGCCTTTAGCTTGAGTTCATAAGATGTAAGAGAATTGATTAGTGATTCAATAGGCATTAAATTTAAATTCTTTGCTTCCTCTATGGCAATTGTTTTGGCATCCCATTCTTTGGATAGAGCATTCAAGATTTTTCTATTTTTCTCACCCAAAGAGTACTCCTTACTCAAGGCTTCAAGATCTTTTATAATGTCATTGAACCTGCAGAAAACCCATTTTGTCTATTTCTCATGTGGTTCCATCTTGAAGGACTCATACTTGGCAACAAGTAGAGATTTCTTTAGTCACGAACATCATCGCTTCCTTCATGAATTTCCTTCAACTTATCCCATATTTCTTTAGCAGAACTGCAACCCTTCACGCGAGTTGATTCATTTGCATCCAAGGCATTATATAATCTTACATTCATGGCTTTTGCATTCAACGTCAAGTTTGCCTTGTCTTGTGGAGTGAGCTCATTCCTTGTCTTTTCTCTTCTTCTATTTGTGTGATCATCAATGATAGAAGCTTCAAACGGACCTTCATTGACAACATACCACAACTCCATGTCAATAGATTGCAGAAATATTTTCATTCTATCTCTACAACTAATAAAATTTGCCCCATTAAACATGGGAGGCCTAGTAACAGATTGGCCTTCAAAAAACAGAGCATTGTTGGTTGCCATAGTTCTTTTCTCAATAGCAGTTTAAGCAATATAATGAGACCAAGCTCTGATACCAATTGTTGGTCCCAAAGCAACCTAAGAGGGGGGGTGAATTAGGTTTCCAAAAAAATTATGCTTTCAGAAAATAGTAAACTTTTTAAATTCAAATGCAGATATAATAAATTTACTAGAACAGTAAAGTAAAGAGAGAAAAATTGAACAAACAATACTTCCAAGCTAGCAAGCTTGAAGTATCAATTTTTATCTTGAATGCTTCACACACTTGGTGAGCCAATAATCTTTACAAAGTTGGGAAGTTCTTGCTCACACTAAAACTCTTTTAGTTGAGCCAAGAATCTTACTTACAACCACACTTTCATACAAGATTATCACTCTACTCAAAGTTGAATTGCACTCACAACTTCACACTAATACAACAAAGCACTATAGTCAATTTGCACTCAAATTACTCTTTTCTTAGGCTTGTATTCAATGTATTAGATGATTTATTCAGGTTATTAAAGCACCTATTTATAAGAGCAATAAATAGAGCTTTCAACTACTTCCTAACGGCTAAGTAATAAATGCACAAAAAATAGCCGTTGGAGTTTCGGACGTCCGAGGAGGATTGGAATGCGTCCGAGGAAGCGTCCGATCTTCTTTCAGTTTGTTGAGAGGCTTCGTTCGGACGTCCGTGCATGCGTCCGGTCCTTCGTCCGACAGAGGTTTCGGACGGTCCTGAGCGTCCGACGAAAAGGCAGTAGGATCCCATTCTTTCTGCCAGTTTGTTCGGACGATGCAATGCGTCCGATAAGGTTTTGACCTAGTTCGGACGGTTCTGTGCGTCCGAAAGATCTGTTCCTGCAAAAGCTTGATTTACAGAGTTAAGTGTTTATGTCATCATCAAAATAAGGTTTGGAAAACATCAAGCTCAATTTTGCTTGGGGAGGCTACTAAGCCTCTACCCTTGAGGGAGGACTACTAGGTTTCAACCCTCAGTGTTTGTATTTATGTTGAACTGGATCTGGGCCTCTTGAGGTCGGGGCAGCTCAATTTTGTTTTCATGTTGAACTTGAACCAAACCTCTGACAGTTGGGGCAGCTCAATTTTGCTTGGGAGGGCTACTATGCCTCTGCCCTTGAGGGGGGATCAGAGAACCAGAAAGTGGGGTTACTAATATCTTAGAGTAATCAATTACAAATGCTGTTGAGTTATCCATGACAGCAGAATCCATATGAACTTATATCATTAACTGGCCACCAAGAGTCCAACTAATCAACGTCTGTAGTGGCTTGGTTAGATTCCAGATGAATTTGACTCCATCCTCCTTTAAGTACCTAGTCTCTTGCTTCAAGTACCAATTGTTGTTACTGAATGGCCAAATCTTGAGGGACTCATGATGTTCACCTCTAGCAACAGCTGCAAGGAGCTCAGAGTTGCAATTCCACTTCAAAGATTCTACTTTCACATCAGTTTCTTTATTAATACAAAATGAGCTTCTTTGCAATCCATTCTGTCAAAGAAAAATATTGATGGAGACTTCTTTTCTTCTCTCCTATCATAAACAGAGGCAATTTTTGCTCCACTAGGCATCCAATTCAAAACTGCTCCCATAAAACCTATAGGTTCTGAAACAGATTGAAGTGTATCTGAATCTCGTTCCCAAACTTTAAGCTGCTTACTCAAGGGAAGTGAATCATGCACCTTGCTTAGGTTTGCAAAGAATTTTCCGTCACCTCGCCACGAGATGGGACTCTCGTATGAATAATTGGAAGAAACAGTTGGTTCATGCAGACATCAACATCCTCAAGGTGATCTTCCAGTGCCATCTCGTACAACACATCCCAATCATGCATCATCACTAGTATCTGACCAAACCCAGTAATCACACCAAGCAAATCTCCATCTGGACTAGGTGAAATGCACTTTACTCCACCCTCCACCCGACCAACTACTTCTGTTGCATTATCATCCACAACATATAGCAAGAGAAGCCCATAAGAAGTTCCAATTATTAGCTTTTCCTTTTCCATCAAATAATCCAAGGAAGTTATAAAGTCTCCGGGTTCTAGATCAACAGGCTCAACAGCCGCCAACAGTGAAGCTGAACCCCGCAAAGGTTCATTCATCAGAGCAGTGTATATGAAGTTGGAAAATGAAGCAAAGAAGACGCTGTTGTGCTCTATATCAAAAGTTGCGAATTAGACAACTTCATCCTCCGATTGCAATTCAAGCTTCAAGAGGAGCTCCCATGAGACCTTCAAGTTCTTCATCTCTGTGACATTCTAGAAGCTGAAGCGAAGAACCCAATAACCAGTCTACTACCCTTGCCTAGTATTACAACTGTGTGTGTTGTGTGTCATAAAATTCTCTTTTTGTCATGTTTGACTCCTCGCCCCGTATGAACTCTGATGCTCTCTCTAGGAGCTCAGGGTAGGAACTCGGCATCTTTTTGGCCAGGTCGGCATTGAATCTCCCTGGTCAGATGCCGCTACAGAAATCAACAACCAAAATTCTTTCATCTACATTTTTAATTTGGACCACATCATTGTTAAAGCTGTCCACAAATTTGTTGAGAGATTCGTCGGACCTCTGTCGAATGTTCATGAGGTGCGACGTGTCATTCTGCAATATTGATTTGCTTCAAAAGTAGCAGAAGAAGGACTTTGCTAGGTCGTTAAAAGTGACGATTGAGTTCGTCGGCAGCTCTTGGAACCACTTTTGAGCCGGACCTCGAAGGGTGGTGGCAAATAATTTGCAGCGGGTGGCGTCACTATAGCCATAAAGGCTTGTGACTGCTACCACATGCTGAAGATGATCAGACTGGATCACAATCTCCTTTGTAGCGATCGAGGTTCGGTAACTTGAATTGCATCAAGAGTGGTTCGATCTTGATAGAGATTGTGAATGGATCTCTATCAATCTCTGCCAGAATATGAGTATTCAGAACTAAGTTGTTTTTTCTCAAAATCTCTTGAATTTTATTTTCGAGGCTCTGCTCCTCGAGCTATTTTAAAACAGCCGAGGAGGGTCCTCTTGAGTTAGAGTTTTTTGAGGAATGCGCGCCGAGTCTTTCACGCAGTGGTAATCCTTTTGATTCGCTCGTTGATGAGTGTGATTCGTAAAATTGCCCGCTTGAGCATGACTTTGTTATTTTATGGCGCAGGTCGGTTGGACTCATGGCGTCAACTGGCTGTTTGCTAGGTTTTTGGCCGGGAGTGTGTTGTTGTTCGGCTCGTGGAGTGGCCGCTCGGTTTGAGAGCTCAGATGGAGTTTTGTTCTTGCGTTGTTCCACAAATGCTCAGAAAGATTCAGAATGATCAGCGATGTATCCTAAAAATTTAGAACGTCGTTCTGCTTCTGTTGGACCTCAGCTGGTGTGCCGACATTTTTTGCCTCATTGGTTTGCACCACGAGGTATTGGTTGCTCGCCTCAGCGTCCTTGCTAGCGTTTCGGCGTGTTCCTCGATTCTTCATCATTCCAGAAACCAAAACAGAGAATTGACATGATTGAAAAGTATCAAAGGAGATGGAAATCTGTCGATTCCCACAGACGGCTCCAATTGATGAAGCTAGATTTAGATTCTAGGTAGAAAGAGAAAGTAGAAGAACTGAGGAGAATTTGTGATTGGTATTATTGTGGAGAGATTAGTACATGTTTTTGGTGCCTAAGGCCCTTTTTTCTAGATTTACATGAAGGGGCACGAGGTTACCATTATACTAACTCAACTGGGGCTAAATTACATAACTACCCTTAATGAGGCTGCCACATAGGCACCTCCAGAACATTCTTGAGGCGTGAACCACGCACTAATTCTAAGCATCATCACGTCCACTTCTTGATTTTGGGTATATACTCTAATGTGTAAGGATTTTGGACACATCTAAATTGTTAAGAATCACAAACAAAATTGGTCCCAGCCCCAAGGACCCATTAGATCATTGGATGACATAGGCAATAATTGTATTAATCTGATATTATTTAACTGTGGAGGTATAGATAATTTATTATGGGTATGACTTCGTAGAATCAATCTATTGAAGATAGGGACAAAAAAGATAGCAGAAAAGATTTCAGGAATGGAAAAAAAAGAAGAGAAAAAGAGTTCAAGTGGTGAAAAGACTAAAACCAAGAATAGAGATTGACTTTCGAAAAGGTTAGGCTTCCCATGTTTCTCTTCCAATGAAAAGATATAGAAAAAATAAAGGGGGCCGAGGAAAGGCGGGCAAAGCGGTGGAGCTTGGAGACAAAACGACAGGGGAGAAGATGAGGAGCAAAAGGTTAGTGATAGTGGTAAGGTTTCTGAGAAAACTAGGGATCATTTAGAAGGAAGGGTAGTTTTGCCCACTAAAAAAATATGCTGTGTTCAGTCATGGCAATAAGATATTTGCTGTGGCATTATCATTGCCCAATACCTAATACTATATGAAAATTCAAACATCAGTGGATTAGACTTTAGAGATGAAGGATTCAAGGATATATGAGTATGAGATTTAAGTTTAACATTTATAAACGATTTTGAATTTGGAATGGATGGTTTTAGAATGTCTAGTATGACATAGTGAATTTCACTGCCTTTTCCAAGGTTTCCATACTTGCGCTAACGAGAGTATATAAAACCAACATAGTGATAGAGTCTAGAAACCAAAGAATAAAAATGAAATGATAAGTAGTTTGATGTCATAAATGTCCTGTCCATAGAAAAGTACATTCTCAAAAGAAGAAGAAATTACAGTTCTATCAGCTTTAGTATAGATAAAATGTGCAAATACTAACAGAAAGGTTAACGTTTTGCACTGGAAAGGAATAACAACCATCCTGATGACTAGCTTTCGAAATGTCTTATATTCATTTTTGGAAATCACATACAAGTTACATCAGTTTCTTATCAGAATCATAATTCAATATCAAATGTTAATTCATAAAAATTTTAAATTACAAGCTCTTTAGAACTGATAGGGTATCCTTCGTTGTAGAGGATATAACAGCATCTGAAGCATTATGAAAATAATAGTACTTCTCGGTAAAGAAAATGCAGATATTTATGACAATATCTCAAGGGATTTTAGAGACAAACCTTGAGCAACTCTGGCAATATCTTTTGCAAAGCCAGTTGAAGCAAACTTATTTTATGTGTCAATTACAATGAGCGACATTCATGACTAGTATATTTTAACAGCAACCTCAAGGATCTCATCCTAGAAAGGACACTAATCAGTTCATAAAATCTGAGATTTTTCTACAAATAAACATATAATTTATCCGAATACCTTAATAATGTACTACCTGCAAGTTTCCGGGATGTCTTTTCTTTTCTTTACTTTTTCTTTCTCATATCCATTTTTTTTTAAATTTGTTTCTGGCAACTGGTTGGAGATGTGTATAAAAGTGAACTTCAGAAGTTCCTAAGGCCTTTGTACGTAATTTTTGCTGCATTGAGATCTTTGTAGGAAAGATAGTCTAAATTTTAGTTGATGAGTAATATATATCTCGAAAACTTTGTCAAATTTTTTGATGAAAGCTTCATATCACCACTTAATGTATGGATTTAGTCATTTTATTTTCTTCTGTAGCATGAATTTACCTTCAATTCTTGTGTAGAGGGTCTAGGAGTATCTGACGAAGCAGCTTCAAGATCAGTGGATATCTTCAGTGATATATTAGCTCTACCATCAGTAATTGCAACATTCATTATACGTCCAACATCACCACTTTTCTATGCATTCATCCCAACTCTGACAGCCTGAGCAGATTCAAATAAAACTCATACCATAGCAGTTGACATTGAAGGAGGCAAGAGAATTCTACAGTTGATGATGTTAATTAGTGATACTTAGCATTTCCCACTAGATTGTTCTAGAAGTTCTTACGTGGCAACCTCATTAAGGGCAGTTATGTAATTTAGCTGAAGGGCTCAGTTGAGCTAGTATAATGGTAGCCTCATACCCCATCATGTACATCTATAAATAAGGAGCTTGGGTGCTAAGAAAAGGGACTCAGAAACTCAGAGAATCAGGCACACTTCCATACTAATTCTAATCACAAATTTTTCTCAATCTACTTTCTCTCTCTACTTAGAAGCTAATTCTAGCTTCGTCATTTGACACCGTCTGCGGGAATCGACAGATTTCCATCTACTATGATACTTTTCAAACTTCTCAATTCTCTATTTTTATTTCGTGAAGGATGAAGAACCGAGTAACATGCCGAACCGCTAGCAAGGAAGCTGAGGCAAGTAACCAACACCTCGTGGTGCATACCGATGAGGTAGAAAATGTCGGTACACCAGCCGAGGTTCAACAGAAGCAGAATGATGTTTTGAAATACATCGCTCATCATTTCGAGTCCTTCCGAGAATTCGTTGATCAACGGGAGAACAAGACTCTATCTGAGCGTTCGAACCGTGCAGCCACTCCACAAACTGAACACCAACGCGCTCCCGACCGAAGACCTGGCAAATAGCCAGTGGATGCCATGAGTACAACCGACCGACGAGCATTCTGACGAGTCACGCTCATCAACGAGCGAATCAAATAAATTACCACTGCGCGAAAGACTTGGCGTACATTCCTCCAAAAACTTTGACTCCAGAGGACCCTCCCCAGCTGTTCTAAAACAGCTCAAGGAGCAGAGCCTCGAAAATAAAATTCAAAAGATTTTGAGGAAAAATAATTTAGTTCTGAATACTCCTGCTCCGGTAGAGATTAATAGAGATCCATTCACAATCTCTATCAAATTGAACCTCTCCCAATCAATTCAAGCTACCGAACCTCGATCGCTACAAGGGAATTCTGATCCATCCGATCATCTTCAGCACGTGGTAGCGGTCACAAGCCTTTATGGCTATAGTGACGCCACCCACTGCAAGTTATTTGCCACCACCCTTCGAGGTCCGGCTCAGAAATGGTTCCAGGAGCTGTCTACGAACTCAATCAGGCCACTTTCAATGACCTGGCAAAATCCTTTCTCTGCCACTTCCGAAGCAAATCAATATTGCAGAAGGACACGTCGCACCTCATTAACATTCGACAGAGGTCCGTCGAATCGCATAATAAATTTGTGGACCGCTTCAATGATGAAAGGTCCAAATCACAAATATGGATGAAAGAATTCTGGTGGCTGCTTTCTGCAGTGGCATCCGACCTGGTACCTTCAATGCCGATCTGGCCAAAAGGATGCCGAGTTCCTACTCTGAGCTCCTGGAGAGAGCGTCGGAGTTCATTCGGGGTGAAAAGTCAAACAAGACTAAAAGAGAACTTTATGATATGCAAAAAGAAAAGGTACTGAAGACTCCGAACCCCTCATCCTCTAAAAAGCTGAGGGTCACAGAAAGGTTGAGCTATCCCAGAGCCGGACCGTTGGAGAGCTGGGTGGTCTACCCGGACAATAATATCGGGAACCGACCCCCGCGAACAAGGAGCCATCCGGATGCTGACTATACACCACTCAATACATTTTCAAGGAGGGAAATTCTGTACCAAGTACAACATTTGGGTTTCTTAAAGCCACCCCCTTGAATGGTGTCAGCCTCGAAAAAAAGAGACAGGACAAAGTACTGAGGCTTGCAACCACCTGAAGGTCAAAATTCAGAGGGCCATTCAGGAAGGACACCTGCAGCAGTTCATTAGCCGAATCGCTGTAGAGTTCCAAAGAAACGCTGCCAACAGAGAAAACCCGGCGCAGCTTCACCGGCCTCGTCAGCAAAATTGAGGTTGCCAGAATAGAAATAATCTCCCAGAAAACCAAGACGAGCAGATCCGAGTAGCCGGGGTGATAAACACAATAGCCGGAGGATCGGCAACAGGGGACTCCAATAATGCAAGAAAAAAATATCCTGGAACATTTCTTCAGGCGAGGATTAGGAAAAGCGATTGAAGCCATTCATGAGCCTCGGATACACTTCCGAGGACCCCGTTCCTAGCCGAATACCAAACAATTACCCTGTGGTAATTTATGTAAATGTGGCCGGCTACAGAAATACACCTTGTGTTCGTCAACACCGGAAGCTCAGCAGACATCATTTTTTGGGACGTTTGGGCCAAAATGCACATGGATACCTCCTTGATAAAGCCTTTCAAAACCCCACTGGTTGGCTTCACTGGTGATTCGGTCGTGCCTGAGGGATAGATAATGCTCCCGTTGTGCCTCAGAACTCTCCCAAAATTGAGATGACCAATTTCGTCATCGTAAAAAGGGACAATTCCTACAACATGATCATAGGCCGACCCACACAATACACCTACATGACCTCCTTTCCGTGTTCCACATCGGAATAAAATTGATGCTGAGGGACGGATCTGAAGGAACAGTAATTGGAAGCCAGTAGGAGGCCCGAGCCTGCTACATGATGTCCCTACGATCCTAGTCGCAAACCATGACCATCGCCGACAAGGCCTTCCGACAAACTTTTGATGCCCTATCCATCTGGAATGGCCTGAAAGAACCTTCAACAAGTCAAAAGAGGGAAGAGAAAAACATGCGGCCGCAGGAGAAGCGCTACTGAGATTCCCGATCCTCTCAAACCCAATGGGAAGGGTAAAGCAAAAATTGTGCCCCAAGATGAGGTACCCATCGAGGAGGTACCACTGGATCTGAGCCTCCCAAATAGGAAAATAAAGATCTATGCTACCCTCCCAGCAGAATTCAAAGCCCTCATCTTCAGACTTCTGGCTGAGTACAAGGACGTGTTCGCCTGGACCGTCGAAGACATGCCATGCGTCTCTCAGGAGATAATCGAGCACAAACTTGGAGTGGACCCGGCATACAGACCAGTTAAGCAGAAGAAGTGTCTCTTCGGTCTGGAGACCAGTTTAGTAATTGAAGCCGAGGTGGATAAACTCTTAGTGGCAAAACTGATTAGAGAAGTATTGTTTCCAACTTGGCTTTGTAACCCTGTCCTTGTAACTAAGCAAGATTTTTCTTGGCGAATGTGACAAGATTTATTGATCTCATTAAAGTCTGTCCGAAAGACAGTTACCCGTACCCCCGGATCAATATGGTATATAAGTAGATTCATTTTTTAGATTTTATATTTTGTACTTTTTAGATACATTCAAGGCTTATCATTAGATATACATGGCCGAGAAGATGAAGACAAAACCTCTTTCATCACCGACCAAGGCACGTATTGCTACACTACGATGCCCTTCGGACTCAAAAATACTGAGAGCCACATATCAACGTCTCGTCAATAAAACCTTCAAGTCCCAAATAGGACAAACATGGAGGTATACATTGATGACATGGTGGTCAAGAGCCTATGAGGAAATCCCAGAAGATCTCAGGGAAACATTTGAGACATTAAGATAGATGCGAATGAGGCTGAACCCCAAAAAATGTACATTTGGGGTCCCCTAGGGAAAATTCTTGGGATTCATTATCTCTCATCGGAGAATTGAGGCGAACCCTGAAAAGGTACAAGCCATAATCGATATGAAAACTCCCACCTCGATTAAGGAGGTTCAGAGACTAACCGGTAGAATGGCAGCCTTGAATGGATTCCTATCCAAATTGACGTCCAAAAAGGCTTACCATTCTTCCAGCTTATAAAGAAGACCGAGGGTTTTCAATGGACCGAAGAAGCTCAGAAAGCCTTTGAAGAGTTTAATGAATACTTGGGCAATTTGTCGAGGCTCGCGTCTCCACAAAAAGGAGAACCGCTATACCTGTACATTTCAATCACCGAATTGGCAGTCAACTCGGTTCTACTGAGGCAAGATGAGCACGGCAAACAATGCCCTGTCTATTTTGTAAGCAAAGTGCTTCAAGGTCCAGAAAGAAACTACACCCTTATAGAGAAGGCAGCCTTCTCATTGGTGGTGTCAGCTCGGAAACTAAGACCTTACTTTCATGGCCACAAGATAATCATTTTGACTAACCTTCCTTTGAAGAATATATTGAGCAAGCCAGACGCTTCAGGTAGAATGCTAAAGTGGTCTGTGGAACTATTCAAGTTCGACATAAAATTCAAGCCTCGGACAGTAATCGAAGCACAGGTTTTTGCGAATTTGATTGCAGAAAGTTGTAACAGTTCTCTTCCGAGAAGGTCAACATGGTCATGATAATTGACCGAGAAAAAGAATAGCAAGCAAGAGAAGACCTCACATGGGAGTTTCATGTTGAAGGAGTTTCGTGTGAATCTGGAGCCGGGGCAGGAATAATAATCCGATCACCAGAAGGAGGCTATCTCACTTATGCCATGAGGTTCGGATTCTCAACAACCAACAACGAAGCTGAGTATGAGGCCCTCATCTGTGGGATGGAGATGGCCCACCAGATGGGAGCCCGAACCTTAAAGATGCATTCTAATTCTCAGCTAGTTGTGAATCAAAGCCTAGGAAATTATGAGGCTCGAGGCGTAATCCTAAAAAGGTAGCTGGCCGAGGTCAAAAGCTGGGTAGAAAAATTTAAAAAGTTGGACATCATTAAGATCGCCCGAACAAGAAACACTCATGCCGATACTCTGTCTAAACTAGCCTCAGCAATATATTCACATATGACAAAAGAAATTTTGGTAGAGGTGCGAGAACGCAGGTCTGTTGACTTTCCTAATCTTCACCTGTTTTCTGAAAAAGTCTATTGTGTCCAACCGGACCTCGGTTGGATGGAACCCATAATAAGTTATCTTAATAACGAGAAACTTCCCGAAGATCCGACCGAGGCCAGGAGGATCAAATATAGAGCTGTAAAGTATATGCTTATCGATGGGGTCCTGTACAAAAAAGCATACTTGTGCCCCCTACTGAGGTGCCTCACACCTTCTGAAGCTAACTATGTTCAACGAGAGATACACAAGGACATATGCGGAAGTCACGTCAGTCCTCAGAGCCTAGCTCGTAAAGTCTTGCTGGCCGGATATTATTGGCCGACCTTGCATTCAGACGCTAACACCTTGGTACGGAAGTGTCATCAATGTCAAATAGATGCATCGATACCCCAAAGGCCCAGCTCGGACATGGTCTCTATTCAGAGCCCTTGGCCATTTGCTTAGTGGAGGATAGACATACTAGGCCCGCTTTGTCACGCCCCAAAAACGGGACCGTAACACGCCGCGCTAATGGTACACCGGATCCAAAGCGCAAGGCACAAACGAACAGAGCAACAAAATCTAACCGCAATGTAATAGAACCATCAAGCCATTTCTTAACTATAAAACCGAATATTTCATTTTACACAAAAACGAATTGATGACAAAGATGCTGTCTCTTATACAAAAGATGCTACTTCAAAAACAAAGTTCATCAATACAAAACTTATCTAATACACCACCCCTCTCCAAACAAAAGAGAAGCTTGGAAGATTATCCGCAGAGTCCTACCAGTAATGTGGAATCTGGAGAAAATCTAAAAGCTGCTAACGCGGTGGAGTGTGTTTGATGAGCTGGATTTAAAATGAAATCTATTTGAAGGTATTGATTATGTATTTTAGCATAACTAGCTTAGTGGATATCTAAAATATCTTCAAATGGGGCCAAGCATTTCGATAAAAGAAAACATCTTTACGGCTAACATTTGCAAAAACCATACACATCTAGATGTTTATAGAAATGTCTCACTGGCATTGGCAACGTCAGGCATGTCCAAAACATAGTCTTAAAAGATCCAATCATTTCAAAACATAGTATGCTAAAGCATAGCGAACAAATCCAAGTATAGTTTCAATCCGAAATTTAATAAAATAGCATGAGTATCTTTTAGGCTCAAAAGTATGTCCAAAACATAGCCAAACAGATCAAATCATTTCAAAACATAGTATGCTAAAGCATAGCTAACAAATCCAAGTATAGTTTCAATCCGGAATTTAATAAAATAGCATGAGTATCTTTTAGGCTCAAAGGTATGTCCAAAACATAGCCAAACAGATCAAATCATTTCAAAGCATAGTATGCTAAAGCATAGCTAACAAATCCAAGTATAGTTTCAATCCGGAATTTAATAAAATAGCATGAGTATCTTTTAGGCTCAATGGTATGACTTTCAGTACTAGCCAGATCTAGTAATCTACCACACCTACTAGTCTGACCGGGAGGTCAAGTTATCCCATCACAAGACCCCGTATCAATTAGTTCATAACATTCACAGAAGTCACCATGGCGTCCCATGGATGACTATAGAACCGGTTCTCCACAAATCAAACATTAACACATCCAGAATTATATAACTCGGTCACCTATGAGCCAAAACAGTCTTAAAATGCTTTCATATCAAAAGAGTTTGCAAACATATCAATTGATTAACATAAAATAGCTTGGTCCCGATTTCATATGTAATAATTCCAAAACTTGGTAAAAGTACAGTTCCAAACATCATACACATTTTAAAATCCATCCAAACATATTTCGAAAGTCGTTAAACAAAATACAAGTGGAAGAGGGTCTATGTTACCCACCTATCAAAGCAAAAACTGCACAAAGGATCACTGAACGCGATCGCCGGCGGTAGGTGGCGTGGTACCTAAAACAGGTATAAGAGACTCTTAGAAGAGATGTAGAAGTTAAAGAATGACTAGGGAAACGAAAAAAACCCCAGTCAAAACACTTAGTTAACCCCTCAAATTCGTATTACAATTTGGACTAGGAGATAATAAGCTCGGTTTTCCGAAATTATTTTTAAACTTCGCCCTCCCTAGGCTATAAGTAGGCTATCCTCCCTGCCAATAAAAATCCAATTCCAAGGTATTCAAGGGACCTTGGTTACAACCCAACTCAAAACAACATATTCAACCAACCAACAAAATCCAATTCCAAGGTATTCAATGGACCTTGGTTACAACCCAACTCAAAACAACATATTCAACCATCCAACAAAATCCATAAACGGAAAGATTCACCGGAGCAATAGCCGGGACTATATCAATAGCATTCCACAACAATCCATACTCCATAACCACTACAATTAACTCTATTACAACATTAGAGCAACAACCTATGGTTGGAATTCCTCTTTACTACCAAACTGAAAATTTTACCTATTAGCCACACGCATGATTCAAACATGCTTCCTAACCATCCCACTACCAAGGAATATGGTTAACACTTAAAACCATCAAAAGATCATTAAAGATCCTTCAAACATAACCAATTATCCAAATTATCCTAGTTGCGCCAAACTTCCGCTTACTTACAAAATGAAGGGAAATCAATTCCACTTGGTTTCAAGTCTCAATTCCTATCCAAACTAACCTTAAAACACTCTTAGAACATCATTATATGCATAGACATAAGCATTCATAGCATAACACTCTAGGTCACATATGGAAGACAAAACCCTAACTCATAATCTTAAAATTTGTAATCTAACCATGGAAAGTTGTTAAAAATCAACCCCAATCACTTCCCAACCTCCAAAACACTAAAAACAACCCATAACATACATAAATCATAACTTATAAGGCTGCAAAGAGGGTTTATTTTCAGCCATAAAGAATCCTTCAAAACTTGAAATTAAAGCTTAAATCATAAAGCCCATAAGCCATAAATGCTAAAATACATAAAATCTTACCTTCCAAGTGATTTCTACTTGAAATCCAAGAAAATTTTTGGGGAAAAATGGAGAAGAAATTTCGGCCAGCTGCTGGAGAAAATGAGGAAGAAAAACAACAAGAAGAAGACTTAAAAAGAATTCCAAAGTTGACCCAAATAGTACCCATTTGACCAAATAGTCTCCAAGTTGACTATTTAACCCAAAAACTAATTTTTGCTACTAAATTAACATTTTAAATCAGCCATCAAACAACACTCACACACCACAATGCACTAATTACACTTAATCCAACTTTTGACCCGTTTACCCGCCGGAACCGAAATCGCGTAAACCGAAAAATTTGCCGAATTGAAAACGAATAAGTTGATTAAGTGTCTTTAGTGCATTGTGGTGTGTGAGTGCTGTCTCTTATACACATCTAGATGTGTATAAGAGACAGGCTATGAAACCATTTGACATCTTCTCTTTCCCTTAGTTTTGTCCTCGACACTTACGAAATCACGGATCAAACAAGAGCTGGATACTTCGATCTCATGAGGCTCTTAAGCTCCCAGAGTTAGATTTTTGCTCAGAATGATTAGACCATAAAACCTTCACGTAGGGGATAACTTTATTCCTCAATGTCTTATCTTGTCGATCCAAGATCCTCAATGCCTGGCTCTACTTTATCAGAGTCTATCACATAAGCCAAATAGCTCTCACAACCCCTATCTAAGGCCTTAAACGCCTTCACTGAGAGCTTTCTGTCTCAGAATCCTACTCTTGGGCTTCTTTTCATTCCCACGAAAAATCACCGTATCTAAACCAGGCATCTGAAACATCACATACCTCTCTTTACAATCAATCATCGCACCATTAGCCGCCAACCAATCCATACCCAAAATCAAATCAAAGTCGGTCATCGGTAACTGAATAAGGTCAGCCTCAAACTTCCTATCACAAAACTCTAACCGACAACCTTCCAAAACAAACCTAGACTCCATAACCTTCCCGTCCGGGGTCCCCACTCTATAAGGATCCTCTAACCATCTAAAACCAAAACGCGTCCTAGGCGGCATACTAGCTGATGAAAGAGTCAAAGACGAAATCATAAGCAAAGAATAACTCTTCAAGATTCAACAAAAGAGGTACAACAAAGATTACATAAGCAAGGACCTCTCAAAACCCCCCAAAACAAGTCAATCAATAACTCCAGGTCAAAGAATTCCACAGATCCTGTAATGTCGCGAGCAAAACAGAATCTTATATAATTCTAAGCCCGAGCACATCGATTTAAACCTCGAAAGACTCATCGAATACCTATTACTGGACTTAGGATTCAAACCTATGCTCTGATTCAAACCTATGCTCTGATACCACTAAATGTCACGCCCCAAAAACGGGACCGTAACACGCCGCGCTAATGGTACACCGGACCAAAGCGCAAGGCACAAACGAACAGAGCAACAAAATCTAACCGCAATGTAATAGAACCATCAAGCCATTTCTTAACTATAAAACCGAATATTTCATTTTACACAAAAAAACGAATTACAAAATTCCTTCTTAGTACAAAAGATGCTACATCAAAAAAACAAAGTTCATCAATACAAAACTTATCTAATACACCACCCCTCTCCAAACAAAAGAGAAGCTTGGAAGATTATCCGCAGAGTCCTACCAGTGAGTGTTGTTTGACCTGGAGCTGTCTCTTATACACATCTAGATGTGTATAAGAGACAGACCTTCAACCTAATCTGAAAAATTATAAGTCACGTGGGGTGAGCATAACTAGCTCAGTGGATATCATAAAAGCTCTTCAAATGGGGCCAAGCATTTCGATAAAAAGAAAACATAATTATAATAACATTTGCAAAAACCATAGTCATGAAGCTGTTTCTAAAATGTCTCATACCATTTAAACGTCAGGCATGTCCAAAACATAGTCAAAAAGATCCAATCATTTCAAAACATAGTATGCTAAAGCATAGCGAACAAATCCAAGTATAGTTTCAATCCGAAATTTAATAAAATAGCATGAGTATCTTTTAGGCTCAAAAGTATGTCCAAAACATAGCCAAACAGATCAAATCATTTCAAAACATAGTATAGCTAGCTAAAGCATAGCTAACAAATCCAAGTATAGTTTCAATCCGGAATTTAATAAAATAGCATGAGTATCTTTTAGGCTCAAAGGTATGTCCAAAACATAGCCAAACAGATCAAATCATTTCAAAGCATAGTATGCTAAAGCATAGCTAACAAATCCAAGTATAGTTTCAATCCGGAATTTAATAAAATAGCATTCCTATCTCTTATAGGCTCAGATGTGTATAAGACTTTCAGTCTGTTACAGATCTAGTAATCTACCACACCTACTAGTCTGACCGGGAGGTCAAGTTATCCCATCACAAGACCCCGTATCAATTAGTTCATAACATTCACAGAAGTCACCATGGCGTCCCATGGATGACTATAGAACCGGTTCTCCACAAATCAAACATTAACACATCCAGAATTATATAACTCGGTCACCTATGAGCCAAAACAGTCTTAAAATGCTTTCATATCAAAAGAGTTTGCAAACATATCAATTGATTAACATAAAATAGCTTGGTCCCGATTTCATAAATATGTAATAATTCCAAAACTTGGTAAAAGTACAGTTCCAAACATCATACACATTTTAAAATCCATCCAAACATATTTCGAAAGTCGTTAAACAAAATACAAGTGGAAGAGGGTCTATGTTACCCACCTATCAAAGCAAAAACTGCACAAAGGATCACTGAACGCGATCGCGGCGGTAGGTGGTTTGGTACCTAAAACAGGTATAAGAGACTCTTAGAAGAGATGTAGAAGTTAAAGAATGACTAGGGAAACGAAAACGATGCGAAACGATAGAAAACGACACCAACAACCCTTTGGTCAAAAATGACCTTTTCACAAATTCTGACCAACTTCGACAAGCTAAAACCCCAGTCAAAACACTTAGTTAACCCCTCAAATTCGTATTACAGCTAGACTAGGAGATAATAAGCTCGCTATTTTTTGAAATGATTTGATCTGTTTGGCTATGTTTTGGCTATACTTTTGAGCCTATGCCAATAAAAATCCAATTTTTAGGTATTCAAGGGGGACCTTGGTTACAACCCCACTCAAAACAACATATTCAACCAACCAACAAAATCCAATTCCAAGGTATTCAATGGACCTTGGTTACAACCCAACTCAAAACAACATATTCAACCAACCAACAAAATCCATAAACGGAAAGATTCACCGGAGCAAGCTATTTGACTATGTTTTAGCATTCCACAACAATCCATACTCCATAACCACTACAATTAACTCTATTACAACATTAGAGCAACAACCTATGGTTGGAATTCCTCTTTACTACCAAACTGAAAATTTTACCTATTAGCCACACGCATGATACAAACATGCTTCCTAACCATCCCACTACCAAGGAAACACTTAAAACCATCGAAAGATCATTAAAGATCCTTCAAACATAACCAATTATCCAAATTATCCTAGTTGCGCCAAACTTCCGCTTACTTACAAAATGAAGGGAAATCAATTCCACTTGGTTTCAAGTCTCAATTCCTATCCAAACTAACCTTAAAACACTCATTTTAGAACATCATTATATGCATAGACATAAGCATTCATAGCATAACACTCTAGGTCACATATGGAAGACAAAACGCTAACTCATAATCTTAAAATTTGTAATCTAACCATGGAAAGTTGTTAAAAATCAACCCCAATCACTTCCCAACCTCCAAAACACTAAAAACAACCCATAACATACATAAATCATAACTTATAAGGCTGCAAAGAGGGTTTATTTTCAGCCATAAAGAATCCTTCAAAACTTGAAATTAAAGCTTAAATCATAAAGCCCATAAGCCATAAATGCTAAAATACATAAAATCTTACCTTCCAAGTGATTTCTACTTGAAATCCAAGAAAATTTTGGGGAAAAATGGAGAAGAAATTTCGCCAGCTGCTGGAGAAAATGAGGAAGAAAAACAACAAGAAGAAGACTTAAAAAGAATTCCAAAGTTGACCCAAATAGTACCCATTTGACCAAATAGTCTCCAAGTTGACTATTTAACCCAAAAACTAATTTCGTGAAAACGAATAATTTGAAGGTCTTTAAAACTAAAAATAATATGAAAAACATTTTAACCCAGTTAAAATCAAAGAACAAGGCTATTAAAATACTGGGTTTCACATTCTACCCCCCTTAAACAAAGTTTCGTCCTCGAAACTTACGAAATCACGAAGCAAACAAAGCTGGATACTTCGATCTCATGAGGTTCTTAAGCTCCCAGATAGCTTTTCGCTCAGAATGATTAGACCATAAAACCTTCTCTTATACACATCTAGATGTGTATAAGAGACTTGTCGATCCAAGATCCTCAATGCCCGGCTCTACTTTATCGAGTCTATCACATAAGCCAAATGTTTTGAAATGATTGGATCTTTTTTGCTATGATCTACATGTGTATCTTTACAATGAATCATCGCACCATTATGCCAACTAGATCCATTTTAAGAGACAGCTGAGTATGGGATTGCACTTTTACAATGTTGATTGAAAAACTTCCTATCACAAAACTCTAACCGACAACCTTCCAAAACAAACCTAGACTCCATAACCTTCCCGTCCGGGGTCCCCACTCTATAAGGATCCTCTAACCATCTAAAACCAAAACGCGTCCTAGGCGGCATACTAGCTGATAAGAGTCAAAGACGAAATCATAAGCAAAGAATAACTCTTCAAGATTCAACAAAAGAGGTACAACAAAGATTACATAAGCAAGGACCTCTCAAAACCCCCCAAAACAAGTCAATCAATAACTCCAGGTCAAAGAATTCCACAGATCCTGTAATGTCGCGAGCAAAACAGAATCTTTATATAATTCTAAGCCCGAGCACATCGATTTAAACCTCGAAAGACTCATCGAATACCTATTACTGGACTTAGGATTCAAACCTATGCTCTGATTCAAACCTATGCTCGATACCACTAAATGTCACGCCCCAAAACGGGATCAGTAACACGCCGCGCTAATGGTACACGGACCAATGTGTATTAGAGAAATGACTTTTGGTTCTATTAGATCGGTTAGATTTTGTTGCTCAGAACCGTTTGGCCATCTCTTAACACATCTATCTGTATGATATTTCATTTTACACAAAAACGAATTACAAAATTCCTTCTTAGTACAAAAGATGCTACATCAAAAAAAGAAAGTAATCGACCTGTCTCTTATACTAAGGATACCACCCCTCTCCAAACAAAAGAGAAGCTTGGAAGATTATCCGCAGAGTCCTACCGAATGTGGAATCTGGAGAAAATCTAAAAGCGCTAACGCGGAGGTGTGTGTGTGCATAATATTAAACCTGTCTATGTGTGTGTGTGTGATGTGTATGTGTAACTAGCTCAGTGGATATCATAAAAGCTCTTCAAATGGGGCCAAGCATTTCGATAAAAAGAAAACATAATTATAATAACACTTGCAAAATGCATAGTCATGAAGCAGCTTTTATGATATCTTTTGTCCTTATACACGTCAGGATGTCCAAAACAGAGTCAAAAAGATCCAATCATTTCAAAACATAGTATGCTAAAGCATAGCGAACAAATCCAAGTATAGTTTCAATCCGAAATTTAATAAAATAGCATGAGTATCTTTTAGGCTCAAAAGTATGTCCAAAACATAGCCAAACAGATCAAATCATTTCAAAACATAGTATGCTAAAGCATAGCTAACAAATCCAAGTATAGTTTCAATCCGGAATTTAATAAAATAGCATGAGTATCTTTTAGGCTCAAAGGTATGTCCAAAACATAGCCAAACAGATCAAATCATTTCAAAGCATAGTATGCTAAAGCATAGCTAACAAATCCAAGTATAGTTTCAATCCGGAATTTACGAGCAAAAAATAATTCAGATCAAGCTAGAAATTAATTGAAATATCTAAGGACATTCACGAAGTCACCATGGCGTCCCATGGATGACTATAGAACCGGTTCTCCACAAATCAAACATTAACACATCCAATTATATAACTCGGTCACCTATGTCTCTTATACACATCTTAAAATGCTTTCATATCAAAAGAGTTTGCAAACATATCAATTGATTAACATAAAATAGCTTGGTCCCGATTTCATATGTAATAATTCCAAATGTGTATAAGAAAGTAAGATTCCAAACATCATACACATTTTAAAATCCATCCAAACATATTTGAAAGTCGTTAAACAAAATACAAGTGGAAGAGGGTCTATGTTACCCACCTATCAAAGCAAAAACTGCACAAAGGATCACCGAACGCGATCGCCGGCGGTAGTGACCAACTTCGACAAGCTAAAACCCCAGTCAAAACACTTAGTTAACCCCTCAAATTCGTATTACAGCTGGACTAGGAGATAATTGTGCTATGTTTTCCAGAAAAACCGAAAAACTTCGTCCCTCCCTAGGCTATAAGTAGGCTATCCTCCCTGCCAATAAAAATCCAATTCCAAGGTATTCAAGGGACCTTGGTTACAACCCCACTCAAAACAACATATTCAACCAACCAACAAAATCCAATTCCAAGGTATTCAATGGACCTTGGTTACAACCCAACTCAAAACAACATATTCAACCAACCAACAAAATCCATAAACGGAAAGATTCACCGGAGCAATAGCCGGGACTATATCAATAGCACATTTTTTCCACAACAATCCATACTCCATAACCACTACAATTAACTCTATTACAACATTAGAGCAACAACCTATGGTTGGAATTCCTCTTTACTACCAAACTGAAAATTTTACCTATTAGCCACACGCATGATACAAACATGCTTCCTAACCATCCCACTACCAAGGAAACACTTAAAACCATCGAAAGATCATTAAAGATCCTTCAAACATAACCAATTATCCAAATTATCCTAGTTGCGCCAAACTTCCGCTTACTTACAAAATGAAGGGAAATCAATTCCACTTGGTTTCAAGTCTCAATTCCTATCCAAACTAACCTTAAAACACTCTTAGAACATCATTATATGCATAGACATAAGCATTCATAGCATAACACTCTAGGTCACATATGGAAGACAAAACGCTAACTCATAATCTTAAAATTTGTAATCTAACCATGGAAAGTTGTTAAAAATCAACCCCAATCACTTCCCAACCTCCAAAACACTAAAAACAACCCATAACTTCAATACATAAATCATAACTTATAAGGCTGCAAAGAGGGTTTATTTTCAGCCATAAAGAATCCTTCAAAACTTGAAATTAAAGCTTAAATCATAAAGCCCATAAGCCATAAATGCTAAAATACATAAAATCTTACCTTCCAAGTGATTTCTACTTGAAATCCAAGAAAATTTTTGGGGAAAAATGGAGAAGAAATTTCGCCAGCTGTATTTTAAAATGAGGAAGAAAAACAACAAGAAGAAGACTTAAAAAGAATTCCAAAGTTGACCCAAATAGTACCCATTTGACCAAATAGTCTCCAAGTTGACTATTTAACCCAAAAACTAATTTTTGCTACTAAATTAACATTTTAAATCAGCCATCAAACAACACTCACACACCACAATGCACTAATTACACTTAATCCAACTTTTGACCCGTTTACCTACCGAACAGAAATCGCGTAAACCGAAGCATCTTTTGTACTAAGAAGGAATAAGTTGAAGGTCTTTATGACTAAAAATATTCGGCTTATGAAAAACATTTTAACCCAGTTAAAATCAAAGAACAAGGCTATTAAAATACTGGGTTTCACATTCTACCCCCCTTAAACAAAGTTTCGTCCTCGAAACTTACGAAATCACGAAGCAAACAAAGCTGGATACTTCGATCTCATGAGGTTCTTAAGCTCCCAGATAGCTTTTCGCTCAGAATGATTAGACCATAAAACCTTCACGTAGGGGATAACTTTATTCCTCAATGTCTTATCTTGTCGATCCAAGATCCTCAATGCCTGGCTCTACTTTATCAGAGTCTATCACATAAGCCAAATAGCTCTCACAACCCCTATCTAAGGCCTTAAACGCCTTCATTGCTGATAAAATTGAATATGTTTTGGACATGCCTGACGTTTGGATAGGAATTGAGACTTGAAACCAAGTGGAATTGACATCCCTCTCTTTTTGTAGATCATCGCACCATTAAGTGCCAACCAATCCATTTGGAAAAGCATGGATCAAAGATCGGTCATGAGTGTCCCCACTCTATAAGGATCCTCTTAACCATCTAGATGTTTAAACGAGTCTCTTATACACATCATAGGTTTGAATAAGAGTCAAGGTTTGAATCCTAAGTCAAGTAATAGGTCTTCAAGATGAGTCTTTCGAGGTACAACAAAGATGTGCATCAAGGACCTCTCAAATCTCTCCTAAGAGTCTGTTTATAGCGTGTTATAAGAGACAGAATTCCACAGATCCTGTAATGTCGCGAGCAAAACAGAATCTTATATAATTCTAAGCCCGAGCACATCGATTTAAACCTCGAAAGACTCATCGAATACCTATTACTGGACTTAGGATTCAAACCTATGCTCTGATTCAAACCTATGCTCTGATACCACTAAATGTCACGCCCAAAAAGGAATGACCAAAGCGCAAGGCTCAGAACTGTCAGAGCAACAAAATCTAACCGCAATGTAATAGAACCATCAAGCCATTTCTTAATCTATAAAACCGAATATTTCATTTTACACAAAAAAACGAATTACAAAATTCCTTCTTAGTACAAAAGATGCTACATCAAAAAAACAAAGTTCATCAATACAAAACTTATCTAATACACCACCCCTCTCCAAACAAAAGAGAAGCTTGGAAGATTATCCGCAGAGTCCTACCAGTAATGTGGAATCTGGAGAAAATCTAAAAGTCGCTAACGCGATGGAGAGTCAAAGACGAGCACCTAATCGAAAAATTATAAGTCACGTGGGGTGAGCATAACTAGCTCGGTGGATATCATAAAAGCTCTTCAAATGGGGCCAAGCATTTCCTAAAAGAAAACATAATATAATAACATTTGCAAAAACCATAGTCATGAAGCAGTTTCTAAAATGTCTCATGCCATTTAAACGTCAGGCATGTCCAAAACATAGTACAAAAAGATCCAATCATTTCAAAACATAGTATGCTAAAGCATAGCGAACAAATCCAAGTATAGTTTCAATCCGAAATTTAATAAAATAGCATGAGTATCTTTTAGGCTCAAAAGTATGTCCAAAACATAGCCAAACAGATCAAATCATTTCAAAACATAGTATGCTAAAGCATAGCTAACAAATCCAAGTATAGTTTCAATCCGGAATTTAATAAAATAGCATGAGTATCTTTTAGGCTCAAAGGTATGTCCAAAACATAGCCAAACAGATCAAATCATTTCAAAGCATAGTATGCTAAAGCATAGCTAACAAATCCAAGTATAGTTTCAATCCGGAATTTAATAAAATAGATGAGTATCTTTTAGGCTCAATGGTATGACTTTCAGTACTAGCCAGATCTAGTAATCTACCACACCTACTCTTTTGATATGAAAGGTTAAGTTATCCCATCCACAAGACCCCGTATCAATTAGTTCATGTTATTCACTAATTGATATGGTGTCGTCTGATTATGATTTCTGTCTCTTATACACATCTAGATGTGTATAAGTGACAGGTAGATTGCTAGAGTCTAGGGTCACCTATGAGCCAAAACAGTCTTAAAATGCTTTCATATCAAAAGAGTTTGCAAACATATCAATTGATTAACATAAAATAGCTTGGTCCCGATTTCATATGTATAACATCAAGACTTGGTAAAAGTACAGTTCCAAACATCATACACATTTTAAAATCCATCCAAACTTATTTCAAAGTCGTTAAACAAAATACAAGTGGAAGAGGGTCTATGTTACCCACCTATCAAAGCAAAAACTGCACAAAGGATCACCGAACGCGATCGCGGCGGTAGGTGGTATGCTGCTGTCTCTAATACAGTATAAGAGACAGTCCCTACCTAGACCTTGCTTATGTAATCTTCGGGGTACATCTTTTGTTGAATCTTTAAGAGTTATTCTTTGCTTATGATTTCGTCTTTGACTCTTATCAGCTAGTATGCCGCCTCGACAAGCTAAAACCCCAGTCAAAACACTTAGTTAACCCCTCAAATTCGTATTACAACTGGACTAGGAGATAATAAGCTCGATTTTCAGAAAAACCGAAAAACTTCGTCCCTCCCTAGGCTATAAGTAGGCTATCCTCCCTGCCAATAAAAATCCAATTCCAAGGTATTCAAGGGACCTTGGTTACAACCCAACTCAAAACAACATATTCAACCAACCAACAAAATCCAATTCCAAGGTATTCAATGGACCTTGGTTACAACCCAACTCAAAACAACATATTCAACCAACCAACAAAATCCATAAACGGAAAGATTCACCGGAGCAATAGCCGGGACTATATCAATAGCATTCCACAACAATCCATACTCCATAACCACTACAATTAACTCTATTACAACATTAGAGCAACAACCTATGGTTGGAATTCCTCTTACTACCAAACTGAAAATTTTACCTATTAGCCACACGCATGATTCAAACATGCTTCCTAACCATCCCACTACCAAGGAAGAATGAGTTACACTTAAAACCATCGAAAGATCATTAAAGATCCTTCAAACATAACCAATTATCCAAATTATCCTAGTTGCGCCAAACTTCCGCTTACTTACAAAATGAAGGGAAATCAATTCCACTTGGTTTCAAGTCTCAATTCCTATCCAAACTAACCTTAAAACACTCTTAGAACATCATTATATGCATAGACATAAGCATTCATAGCATAACACTCTAGGTCACATATGGAAGACAAAACGCTAACTCATAATCTTAAAATTTGTAATCTAACCATGGAAAGTTGTTAAAAATCAACCCCAATCACTTCCCAACCTCCAAAACACTAAAAACAACCCATAACATACATAAATCATAACTTATAAGGCTGCAAAGAGGGTTTATTTTCAGCCATAAAGAATCCTTCAAAACTTGAAATTAAAGCTTAAATCATAAAGCCCATAAGCCATAAATGCTAAAATACATAAAATCTTACCTTCCAAGTGATTTCTACTTGAAATTTTGAAAATTTTGGGGAAAAATGGAGAAGAAATTTCGCCAGCTGCTGGAGAAAATGAGGAAGAAAAACAACAAGAAGAAGACTTAAAAAGAATTCCAAAGTTGACCCAAATAGTACCCATTTGACCAAATAGTCTCCAAGTTGACTATTTAACCCAAAAACTAATTTTTGCTACTAAATTAACATTTTAAATCAGCCATCAAACAACACTCACACACCACAATGCACTAATTACACTTAATCCAACTTTTGACCCGTTTACCCGCCGGAACCGAAATCGCGTAAACCGAAAAATTTGCCGAATTGAAAAACGAATAAGTTGAAGGTCTTTATGACTAAAAATAATATGAAAAACATTTTAACCCAGTTAAAATCAAAGAACAAGGCTATTAAAATACTGGATTTCACACGCTTCCAAGAAGGGTCGGCAAACTTGAGTTCCTGGTAGTGGTGGTTGATTACTTCACTAAGTGGATTGAGGCCGAGCCCCCTTGGCCACAATCTCTAGAAACTACCAAAAGCAATTGAAAAGTTCTTTTGGAAAAATATCGTTTGCCGATTCGGTATCCCTACAGTCCTCATTTTTGACAATGGAAGGTAATTTGAAAGGGAGCCTTTCAAGAGCTTCTGCACTAACCTCGGCATCAGATAACACTTCACCTCCTTCGCTCATCCACAAGCGAATGAATAGACTGAAGTTTGCAACCGAACCCTATTGACGGGGCTCAAGACTTGACTCGAACGAGCCAAGGGCACTTGGGTCGATGAATTGCCTAGTGTCCTATGGGCGTATAGGACCACACCTCGAACAACCAATAGAAACACTCCATTCAGTTTGACATACGGATCTGAGGTATAAGTTATCCCTGTAGAGATCGGGCTACCCTCTGCTCGAGTATCATTGAGTGCCTTGGAACACAACGATGAGGTTCTACGAGCTAACTTGTACCTGCTCGAGGAAAACAGGTTGGATGCATCTATCCTAGAGGCCAAGTACAAGCAGGTTATGGCCCAACATTACATGTGATGCCAAGGTCAAGCATCGGTACCTACGGCTCGGAGACTTGGTGCTTCAAAAAAATGAAGCAAGCCATGTAGAAGGGACTAGGAAGTTGGACCCAAACTGGGAGGGCCCCTATCGTGTTATAAAAGCTCACACTTCAGGCTACCACAAGTTAGTTGACATAAAAGGGGACCCTATTCCCAGAATGTGAAACATTGTAAATTTGAAGAAATATTACCAAGGAATGTAATGAAAGCACCTTCTCAAAATAAAGAAATTACTTCATCAAATAACCGTGCCAAGCAAAATCAAGCTCCACCAACCCTCAGAGCTTCGGTTTAAGCATAGAAAACAAATTTGAGCTGCTCCAACCCTTAAAGGTTCGGACCCTGCTCAACACAAATGCAAATATTGAGGGCTAAGACTTAGTAGTCCCCCATCAAGGGCAGAGGCTTAGTAGCCCCCCTAAGCAAAATCAAGCTGCACCAACCCTCAGATGTTCAGTTCATGCATAGAAAACAAATTCGAGCCTTTTGTTGTAATGCTCCAACCGTCAGAGGTTCAGACCCAGTTCAACACAAATGAAAATGTTAAGGGCTGAGGCTTAGTAGTCCCCCTTCAAGGGCTGAGGCTTAGTAGTCCCCCTTCAAGGGCTGAGGCTTAGTAGTCCCCCAAGCAAAATCAAGCTGCACCAACCCTCAGAGGTTTGATTCAAGTACAGAAAACAAATTTGAGCTGCTCCAACCCTCAGAGGTTCGGACCCAATTCAACACAAATTTAATTGTTGAGGGCTGAGGCTTAGCAGTCCTTCCTCAAGGGTAGAGGCTTAGTAGCCCTCCCAAGCAAAATCAAGCTGCACCAATCCTCAGAGGTACGGACTCAGTTCAACATGAAAACGAAGTTCGAGGGCTGAGGCTTAGCAGCCTCCCAAATATATGCGAGCAGTCCCGACGCTTAGAGGTCTGATCCTAGCTCAACGTAAAACAAAATCGGGCTGCTCCAACCCTAGAGGACCAGGCCTAGTTCAGCACAAATGCAAAGTTTGAGGGTTAAGGCTTAGCAGCCCCCCTTAAATGAATTTGAGAGGATCCGATCCTCACAGAGGCTTGATAGCCTCCTCAAACAAAACAGTGTTTCTTTGATCTTGGAAGGTCTGATTCAAGTTATATGGCTAAGGCAAACAGAAGGAACTAAGCTTAGTTCTTTTGCCTCAACCCAAAAGGGTCTAAACAAGACCTAAGTTCGAAACGAAAGAGAGACTTAGACAATTTTCCATGCTATCGTTCTTAAGTGTTATAATCCTAATATCTCATTCTATCATAAGACTTTTACCTTGCATGCAGTAAACCAAGAAAATGAAAAGAAGGTAAAGACAAGAAGTAAAGAAAAGACGAGATTCTTATAGAGAAGACGAAGTTGTCAAAACTTGAAAATTTCATTGAATGGTCCTAACTATTACATAAGAGCTCCTAGCTATTACAAAAGTATTCCATCAGCCTGCGGAGCAGAAGTGGAAGGCTCGGCTGAAAAAGGGGAGGCTTGATTCACTGGTTCAGACTAGTCTTCGGGGCCTGCACCCTGAATCAGGAGAGTCACTTCAGAAATTTCAGGGATCGGTACTGAGGCCTTAAATTGAGCTTGTAAGTCATTAATGACCTCCTCGGTAATAGAGGCATCATATGGAAACCCCTCGTACAGGTCAGTATTCTTCACCAAGTGGCCACTGGCCAGTGTGAACACCATGGAGAAGACCTTCTTAGTAAACTCCTTCAGCATCTCATCTGCTTCGTCTGAAGCCACGAACTGGTTTCTTCCTTCAATCCGTAGCTCTCCATCTCGAGAAGTAAACTTTGCCTCGGCCAACTGAGCCTCTTCTTGAACTTGAAGGACCCTCTGCTCTAGATCAGTGATCATCTTGTCCCGATCGCTGATGTCAACTTGGAGGTCTTCTTTTCCAGCTCGGCTTGACGAAGCTTGTCCCTCACTTCGGTTAGCTCGGCTTTCCACTCATCATACTTCTTGCTTGCCTCAATATTGCATTTTAGCTCATTGGCTCTAATAGCCTCCTTCACTACCTGATCCACACCGGACTTGGCGTAAGCCAACTCCTGCTTCATGGAGTTAACTGTCGAGCTGAAGGAGGACTCGCGCTCTGCAACGGCAGGCAAGATAGTAATAGCCTGCAAAGGGGCAAAGGTGTGAATTAAAGTATGAAGTGCAAAAAGTTGAAATTTCAAGAAAGGTTAGTTAGACTTACGTTCATTAGGCTGACGTGAAACTCGTACAGCCTCTGTTAGGGAGTAAGTCTCTTTACGTAGGCTACGTCCCAAGGTAGCGTAACCATATTTGACTACTCGCGAGCCATCCTCGGGAATTGTGCTCAGTCGTTTATGTCGATGGGCGGGGTGGGTCAGAGATTAGTACTCCCCGAGGTGGGGGAAACCGAAAGAGGATCGACGGATCCTAGGACAAATCTTGTGACCCTGCAACCTTTCTCTCCTCCTCGGGAGTGTATTTTTTATCACCTGAAAGGATAAGGGTGTTAGCTCTCAACTGGGAATGAGGAATAGAAAGCGGGAAAGAAGGAGGTATGAGAGCTGATAGTCCTTACCATACGAGGTGATGAACTGCTTTGATAGCTGGACATTTCCAGAAGCTGTCCCTGGGGTCCTCACGCACACCACTGGACCGGAGGGCCTTGGCGGTGATGACTTAGAAGAGAGGGTCATTGTCAAGGACAGACCCTCCCTGAGGCTAGTTGCCTCCCTTGACCTCTTTCTAGTAACCCGAACAGGTTCGGGTTCGGTGAGTTGAAGGGCTAGAGTAACCTCCCCATCTGAACCCTCTGGGGCTTTTCCAGTCTCAGGTTGGTTCGGGGGGACTAAAGTTTTTGGGATAGCCCCCGCACTCCCCAAAGGTGCGTTAGTGGTGGCGGATGAGGATCCGCTTGCTGATGATGAAGAAGGCTGGTTGGAAGTGCCTGCACCAGTAGCAGGTGTGGTAGACACTAGCCCCCCGAGAAATGCTCAGAGCTCTACAAAGGGTCAAAGGTCAGTATTACGACGAAGTGAGGATTTAAAAAAAATGAAATGAATGAATGAAATGACCTTTATGAGCGTTCGTAGCTCAGAAGGATGTCATGGGTAAGGAACAGTCCCGCCCAGGCAAGGATGTTGTTGGCTAAGATGGCAGGTTGGTCGTTAAAGTTTATTCTAAGGTTGGATTCTATGAGCCTCCTGGCGTGTATGGAGTCCGCGAGAGAGGCGTTTTTGGTTTTGAGGTTTTCTTTGGCAAGGTTCCACGGTCCCCGAGGCATTGGAGGGTCGAGGTATCGGATAAAGAAAAATGACTTTTTTAAGTCATGAATGGATGAAGGGTTACCCGAAGTGAGCTGTTTGCCCGCGGTTCGGGGAGAAATGTAAAAGAATCCCTTCGTAGGGGATTGCTTTAACATCATCCTAAAGGTGTCTAAGGAAAGGGGGATATTGTGTAATCTACACAAGAAGGAGTAGCTGGCAATAAGCCGAAGTGCGTTTGGGGTAAGTTGGGATATACTAATATCCCAGTGGTCGGATAGATGGACGAGGAGGGGTGCTATTGGTAACCTCAGCCCCGCTTCAAGCTGTTCTTGAGTAAACTGTTAGGTAACCAGGATGAGGCAGGTGACCTCGGTCCTCGGGGGTAGGGAGTTTGATGTGCACGTTCTTTGGAAAACGGTATCTATCCCTAAGTATTTTGATGTCCTCAGGGTCGAGAGTGTTTGATATGTCTTGTGTTTGGAGGTTGGGGTGGTCGTTCTGTGGAGGTTCGGCAAAGGTAGGTTTGGGGTGAAAGTTTAGCGGCACTGCTGCCAGGAAAGCTTCGTCAGAAGGGATCAACAGTCTATCAATGGCATCTACGGGGAAAAAGGGGACCGGCGTGGTAATGAGAGAGGTGGGAGTGAACGTACCGACCATGATCCGGCAGTCTGCAGTCTGCAACGGATGAAATCAGAGAAAAAGGAAGCAGGAGGATGATAGTGAGGAAGGGAGAGTATGTGAAATTCTGGGAGAGTAAAGGAGCAAAGAGAGTGATGAGTGAGGGAGGAGTTGAAGGAAGAGAGTAGAAATAAGTTGAAGGAATGAAGTAAAATGAGTAAGGTAAAGAAAAAAAAACTGACTTTGAAAGAATGGGGGTATAAATAGGAGAGCAACCTTCCAGAGTATTCTATGAATCCGGGGAGAAAACAGATGGTTTTGAAATGAAACAAGGCGTTTAGGCGGGAAAGCGAGGCGTTATGGTGTGAAAAACTAGGCATTTTGCAGGCGTTACGGCGTGAAAAATGAGGCATTTTGCAGTAAAATTGGAGCGAGTAATGCAGCGCAATAAATGAAAATTCAACGCATGGGGACTTAGCAAAAAACGTCACCCACGAGTTAATGTTACAGTTATGTCCTGGCGAGGGTCCCACGGGTTGCTTTTTAGCCTCAGATTGGCAAGACAAGCACGAGAGTGCTCTAAGATTTCTGCACCTCGGCTGGGTATAAAAGGATCGGTTGCAATCATTCGGGGACTGTGACCAATCATTTTCGGCTCGGCCCCTACTGTGAAGCTCGGCACCGAGCCGAGGGGACAATTGATGATGTTAATTAGTGATATTTAGCATTTCCCACTAGATTGTTCTACAGAGAAGTTCTTACGTGGCAACCTCATTAAGGGCAGTTATATAATTTAGCCTCAGTTGAGCTGGTATAATCGTAGCCTCATACCCCCTCATGTAAATCTATAAATAAAGGGCTTGGGTGCTAAGAAAAGGGACTCAGAAACTCAGAGAATTAGGCACACTGTCCATACTAATTCTAATCACAAATTCTCCTCAGCTCTTCTATTTTCTCTCTCTACTTAGAAGCTAATTCTAGCTTCGTCAGCAGTATCTCCCCAGAATCGGATTATATAAACCTATTCAAGATTACCAACATAAACAAAATGGGATTAGCTTTTGCCTAAATTGTAGTAAGCCTTCTTTTTTTCAGAGGCAATAAGGGTAATCATAAACGTTTGTGCTAATTTATTGTTAGCAGTAACTACACACCATTCCGAAAGACATGCCCATAGGACTTTCAGGTCTAACTAAAAAATGTTGTACATAGGTACGAGAATCTTCTAAGTATCCTAGAGAATGTGTTATTTTATAATTCCTGTATATCAGGTTTTGTTAGACCTGAAAGTCCTACAAGCACAAAGTATTAATATTTAGGGTTACTACGGCCCTTCCAAAAAATAGATATGCATAAAAACGACCTACTTATTCACCTCAAATCTTATAATATATGTAATCCAGGAGTTTCCATTACCCTTCAATACCTAAACTTCTCAGCATTTATCATCTAGTTAGGACCAGAAAGATTATGTCGGTCACTTTATTTTCATGATTTCCATATCCTTGCTCCCTTTCTAGGATCCCTTAACGTAGCATACACTAGCTAACTAGATATTCAAATAATTAATCAGCTTTTTGGACAAGATTTAATAATTAGCTAATATAGGCACTTCGATTCTCAAATGAAAAGTTTATACATCACAGTGGTAGCTAGCTACTAAAGAAAGGAAGACGCAACATCAAGTTTGTGTTCTAAACTATGGGACATCAAAAGATAAAAAGCATACAATGTCCTCTAGCTCCTGAAGAAATTTCCAGTGAGGTTGAAGTAAATCTATGTCTATGGATGTCATCTCTCAAACGGATTGTGATTGTATACAACATAATTTCTTTAAAATTAACTCTAACTATGCATAGTAATTTCAGGATCTCATCTCTTGCGTTATAGTTTCACATTTACCCATAACCCAACTTGGTAAAGCAACTAAATTTCCAGGCTAATGCACCAACAGATTACAAGTTCATTTGTCAAGATTTACCAAACCAAACAAGATGAACAAGAGTACCATCTTTTTAAATGCACTTAATCAAGCTTCACTCAATATTTTCCATGTGAATTTGATGGGATCATAAATCTCAAATAGATCAAACTGGAAAAAAGGATTTTATGCTAAATGGTTACTAAAAACATTAGATCAATAGTTTAAACATGATGTTGGAAATATCTTATTGGAAAACCTAAGCAAAGAGGTAAACTTAATAAGAAAACATAAATTGAAACCATATTTGAACATAAAAATCTTAGCATTCAAATCTTCATCTGACCTCATCTTCCTTTTACCCATCCCCCAAAGACCTTAAATTATCCCCTCCCCTGGGTAGCAAGACAATAACTGAATTACAAAATGACTTTCCATGAAACTTGTCATCTATTTAGAAGAATGAAGTGCTGATGTGTTAAACTGTTTTTCAATCTTTAGTTAGAAGTTCAAATAGCAAGACAAAGACCATTAATCCATCTTTGGAGTTAGAAGACAGAAGAAAGAAGAATATAGAACTTGTTCATTGATGTCGAATGAGGTGCCACGACAAGAGAAAGAGTATGTAGATAGAAAGAGATGAGCATATGAATATGACCTGTGGGCTTGTATTATTGATATGTCTATGATGGCTAGATTAGCTTTACTACCTGATGTATGCATGTTATCGTTATGTATTTATAGGACAAGGTTCCTGGACTCATGGTCGGAACCTCGGACCTCTATGGGGTTTGACTAGGATGGTCAACCTACCAGATATGTCCGATCACATATATATGTATGTATCCATCAACACTCATGCTATATATTATAATCTTACTCTCAGAGGAATCACAAGACATGTGTCATTATTCTATTGGGCAAATGCTCCATGTATCATCAAGAGTTCCCTCGGCTGAATCTGCATCGTCGTTAGGTTCAGCCGAATCCTATACTTTCTCCTACTCTTAATAGAATAGTTTGGCTCTTTGGAAGATCTTCCTTGGAGGCAGTTACTTCCTTGTATGGACATCATCTTTTTTAGTCCACACAACTAGAACTATATTAAATTTGCTCGAGTCCCTAAACAAGAATTGTTTTTCTTGTCTGCATTCTCCTTTTTCCACAACTTTTGCATTTCACAAGGGCACGCTTTAAGGCATTGTTTCTTTAATTGTGCTTTTAATACTTGCCCATGTGCATTGAATTATGCCTATACTTGATTATGAATATATAATCTTGGCTACTTTGACCAGGTATTTTTTTCCATAGATTTTTACCCTGCACATTAACTTTAACGCCATTTTCTTCCCAAAAAAGATAGAAAAGTTATGTACGTCGTAAAGAAGACTTCTTTGCTCTCCTCGATTCTGTGGCATCCAATCCATAAGGGAATTTCAGTAAAACTTCTTTTGAAAATCTCTCCACAAAGAAATTTTCTTTGGGTAGTAGTATTTATGCATCTAGGAGAAAACATATCGCTCCCAGGGTTGGAATTCCTTCCACAACTCCAACACCCCTGATTCTAAGAAATACGAGTCAGATAGGTGTTGCTGTTTTTAGTAAACAGGTTTTTTCTACAGCGATTCGTCCATTGCTACCAATTTCTGCCTTATTTCCTTTGCAACCAACTTTGTCTTAGGTTGCAACAATTCTGCCCCAGAAGAGAAAGAATCCCCTTCCAGTTGTCAATTTGGATTTTGTGAAGTCAATTGACTGTTCTTCTACAGAAGTTCCCACCAGTGTACCTTTAGATTTGGTTGCCGAGCCAAGCCGATCAGTTTGTAAGCTGATACGATCAACCCATCCAGGCAAATTCACCAGTCCACAAATTGACGATTCTGCTCTTGAGGTGAAGTATATTCTTGACTAGCAAATAACTACCCATAGTAATTTGGACAATTACCATCCATAATTTTCTTTTCCACGCCTTCATTCTAAGGAGATGGAATATTTGAGGAATTGCTCTAATGATAATCTTTGTGCCCGTGCGACTTTAGGTAGTATTGTTGTTGTTTCAGCCTTACTTCGTTTGATTCAATGCTTAGCCGACCCTTGCATGATTACTACCTTAGTTGTGGCAAATATAACTAAAATGACGAAAAAACTATGAAAGCGGGATACCGAGGTTCTAGCTACTTTTGAAGAGAAGATGAAGAGAGGAAGGGATCCTGCTCTAAACGCTCTGAAGGAGGAGCTCAAAAATCATCACTCCTCTCAGCTAGAGAAGTTGAAGCAAGCCTCTGCTCAAGCTTCTAAGAAATTAGAAGTTGCTCATGCTAAGATTGAGTCTTCCATGTTTGAAGCCGAAAGGCTGAAGACCGAATTAGAGTTTCTGAGAGTTAAGAAGGCTGACTTATATAAGAGATAGAGGGCAAGCTACCTTTAGAAAGCATGAATAATTTTCTCTATTCAGCTAGTCTAGCAAACGAATTGATTGATGAACATCTGACAAGGTGCTCACAAGATTGGGTTCAAGGATGCAATATATTTTATCAGAGAATACTTTTTGAAAATCCTGTGGACTTCTCTAGTTGGAATTTGTATGACCCTTAAGTTTCCAAGGCCTCTATAGATATCTTAGTGGACCTTTTTAGAGCTACCCAAATTGATCAGAACGTTCCCAGAGTGTGCGCTACCCAACTGCCTAGCTATAGTCGTTGAGTCTCCTATTATGGAACAGGGGCAAGCCTTTGAGATAGTCCAAATTTCTGATCTTCTTTTGATATGGAACAGGGGCAAGTCTTTTGATATGGGAAAACTAGTGGATTGTAGTTCTGACTTTTTTTTACCAGGCTTTGGTTGGGAGGTTTTTTTTGTCCAGCATTCCTCCTCCTGATGTTGATTAGTCTTCAGCTAATCAGAATTAGGACAAACTTGGCAGTATCTACGATCAGCATCAGGCACTTGGATATCTTAGGGACTTGCTGTACCGAACCTCTCAATCATAATACACCGTTCTTTTCATATTTCATTATGTTCATGTGTGTCCTTTTTCTATATTTTTATTTTAAATACAACAATGGGGATTGTATTTTCATCCCTTACAATAATTATTTTCATACCTCTCTTAGAAGGCTTGTACTTCAAACTTTGTAAAATAAAGATTTGCTAAGAAAAAATTATTCGGGTATGGTTACCATAACTCAATGTTTTGTCTGATCTTTGAATGTTCATCTATTACAAACCTAAGACTGAACATAAATAATCTACTTGATATTTTTGTCTGAACTCTTGATGTTAACCTTTCACTAACTAAGGCCAAGCATGAATAGTATCTACTTATTTGGTGTTTGAACAGACCTCTTGATGTTTGACCTCTGTGAACCGTAGGCCATGTACGAATAATTTTTGATCACTTGATGTTTTAGTTTTACCTATTGACATTCGTTCTACAGCGAACCCTTTGTCATACATGAATAATATGAATGAGGAAACCTTGAGGTTGATCCTTTATTGCCAAATAGCCTTTTCGTTTCTCGAGAAGTATTGTTCGCCTCAAGTAGGTGCAAACTAAACCAAGTAATAAAAGAACCACACTAAACCTATTACTCTACCCTTATTCGGAAAATATACGGGTAGGTAGTAGTATATGGTAAGTGGGTATCGATCCCACAAGGATTGATTGGTAATTACCGATTGTTTGGTTGGATTACAAGTTGAAGCAATATATTTAAAAGATGAGATTTAACTTAAACTAGAACTAATAAAACTAAGAAAGAAATTCAAAAGCTATCTAATGTATTAAGGTAAACATCAACACTAAACAAAGCATATTAAGTAGCAATTAAAGAAAGCATGAGAAATGAGAAAGCATTTTAAGGAGGCAATACGCTAATCTAAACTACTAATTAGCACTAAGAAAGCACAAATAGAGAAAGCCCATAAACTATTTGTGTAAGAAAGCTTGTAGCAAGAAAGTGTATTTAAAAAGCAATTAATTAACTAGCCTTAGTTATAAATTAACACTAACAAAACATGATTAAGGAAAGCCTATTAGCTAATCTACTGATTAAAGTAAGAAAGCAAGAAAAGAAAGCAATTAAATGCAAAGCCTGTAAACTAATCTACTCTCATTAACTAATCTAAACTACGAATTACCACTAAGGAAGCATAATTGAAGGAAACTCATGAACTAATCTAACAATTTCACTAAGAAAACAAGTAAAGAGAGCAATCAAAGGAAAGCAATTCGGATAATTAAACTCAAGAAGCTTGAAATTAAAGATTAACTAAAGTAACTCGAACTTAAATAAAGTACGTACAACTAAAACAACTTCAATCTTCAACTTGGAAATTACGATTATAAGGAAAAATAAATCTTAATATAATCTAATCTAAGAAAACCCTCCCCAAATGGGAAGGAAAATGAAGGAGAAACTAATCAAACTCTACTTTACATAATTTTCTACCCTAGCTATCTCTCTAGCTAGACTTTAAGGAGGATTAGAAGATGTATTTATAAGGTCGGGTTAATAGAGCAAAAGTTAACCAAATGATTACAAGGGCCAAAAATTTCCATATTGCGATATAGATTTTCATATTCCGATATGGAGCCTTCATCAGAAAACTTGATTTCAATTAAATAAACCACTCAGCTAAAATTCCAACAAAAATGTACCAACAAATGAACAAGTTCAATTAAATATGTCACCAAGAGCAACATTAAGCCAAAACCAAGTAATCATCCATATAAGTTCAAAATAATCAATTCAACATTCAAGTACTAAAAAATAGTTTGCTTGCCATCAATTTAAGGCTCTCAGCCAACTATAGAAAATAAGTAACTAACCAAAAATGCATAATAGAAGCATAAAATAAAAATAACAAAAAGCAAAAGAAATGAAAAGGAAATTGTTGTGTAAAAATGTTTCTTTCTTAAATCAAGATCAAAATAATGGAGGTGTTGAGACTATGAAATTAGGTTCAAAAGAAATAATTATAGTCTCTATGCAACCAATGATATCGCAATATCGATTTTGCGTGCAAAATCAATATCACGATATGGACACAGTCAAAGGTCGGTCAGCAGTTAATATCGTGATATCACAATTGATATCACGATATTGAAGCTCAGAAGAAACTCCCTTACTCCTGGAAGTTTGCACCCCTATCGTGATATGGGATTCGATATCGCAATATGGTTTCCAGCCCATGTTGCGATATGGAATCTATATTACAATATGGACACAAACTTCTGCATAGACAAAATTTTACACTCAGCCATATTTTGGCCAAACACTCAGCCATATTTTGGCCAAACTTTTTTCAACTTCAACCCATACTTCATTAAACACCTACGGACATAAAAGCATATTTTCACTCGATTTCCTTCCATACTTTATTGCAAGAAATTTAGACAAAAAATAATCCTAAATTACCCTACTTAACCCTTTATAATGATGAATTTGAATCATACTTGGATCCCATATGACAAAAAGCTCAAATGGATGTTGAACACTATAACAACTAAGTGAATGTGAAAGCAAACAATTAAGCACAAGTTAAACTCAAAACCATGGTTTCACCTTTAATCATGAAAATTATGAACAATAAGAAGCACACCACACAAGGCTAAACAGTGAGTAATTTCAAGTAGATTATGTAAATGCCATTTCTAATTAAGTATAAAAGTCCCATAAATTGATCTTCTTTTTTCATCCAATCAAAGTTACACTAAAAAGAGGTCATTAGGACTTCATGAGCTCCAAAGAATTTAAAGAAAAAGAAAAACACACATGTTTATGCCCAACTTGATATGGATCCGAATAGCACAAAAATGTGTCAAGATGAGGAGATGAATGCTAGAGCAAGCTTGGACTCACTCTTGCCAAGATTGGAGCACGTTCGTGGTATTTGGATCAAGTTGGATTGGACTATTCTCAATTCAATAATACATTATGCCCAATTTACACAACACTTTAAATTATTATTGCAAAAGGGCTTTACATAATAAAGACCAAACTAAAATAAACTTTAAAGAAATTCGGCCTTCTTGCACTTAAAGGATCTCCCCTTGTGCTTTACTTTGAAGAATTGAGCATCATGTAATAATGAATTGAAGATAGTCCAATCCAACTCAATCAAAATACCACGAACGTGCTCCAATCTCGGCAAAAGTGAGTCCAAGTTTGCTCTAGCATTCATCTCCTCATCTTGACACATTTTTGGGCTCTTTCATCTCCTCATCTTGACACATTTTCAGGCTATTCGGATCCATATCACAACTCATCTCCCTTAAACTTATTTATACAAATAATTAGCTTCCAAGAGACATTCCACCACCTAGAATACTCTCAATCAATTATCAAGCACTCACTGATTTCCTTAAAATAAGCTCAAATATTTAGCACATGAAGTGTATCAACAACTAGAATATCCATAATCAAATGATAAAACCAAGTCCAAGTTCATTTCATAAAGTATATATACCAATAACAAAATGACTCAATGTCATATAATGCCCATCAACATTATCATTGAAACCATATTTGTCAAGAAAGTCCAAAATCAATCACCAACATGAAAAGGTAAATTAACTAAACATAAGCTACAAGCCTTTCTTAGCAGCCAAGTTCTTAAACTAAAGCAAGTAAACTAAAATAAAGCATAATATATAAAAGGGATAGAATTGCTCCCTCAACACCAAGGAGGCTTGCCAAGGATATTATAGTCCTTGGTAAGGGCATTGAAGTCCCCAAGGAAATGAACTTCGGCATAAGTAGTTGTAACCTCCCCGGCCCCCTCTAGAAAGTATCCTTCTTATTCCCCCACTTCTTGAGCCACTCCTTTCTCTACAAACACTCCAAATGGCACATTATTTGTTATAATCGGTACAAACTCACACTCATGCAAAGGGAAAGTTGGAGTTTGTAACAAACAAGTTTTGATTGTCCTTGCGGATGGAAGTTCACTCTCAAGAGGTTCTTTGAAACCGGTTTCTTACCACAAGACATTTTCAATTTGTTCTTGTTGAACCGATTCGTCATCTATTGGTGGAAGTGTAGGAGTTCGTTGTTCTTCACCATTTATCCTTCACTTGAACTTTGGCAATTTGATCTTGTATAGCTTGATCTTATCAGTGTTTAGCCATCTCATCTCGAAGTTGAGCTTGTTTTTCTCGATCTTTGCAATTACTTCTCGAAATTTAGTCATTTCTTCTCAGAGTCGGGCCATTTCTTAAAGTGTCATCCTCCTTTCCATTGATATTGCCTCATCAAATTCTTGGGTTGGTGGGTGAAAGGATTGGGATCCATATGTTCATAAAATGGTTCTTGAAGTGGAGGAAAAGAAAGAGATTTTCTTGGTAACTGTCATAAGTATGTGGAAGGCTAAACCATCCCATTTGGTAGTCTAAGGGGGGGAGAGAGTAATCAAAACAAGAACCATGCTCATTGGACATACTTCCCATTACCATGAAAATGATAATTTCATTGCTATGCATCATTCCAACTTTGGTCCTTGCATGATCTTGAAGTAACAAACAAGAAAAAGAACTAAACCACAAAAACAACAAAATTAGGCAAGTTTAGACTACTAGCTAACCTAAATTATCCATCAACAAGAAAATCTTTTTGGATTTTTTCAAATTAAGAACACAACTACAAAATGAAAATCCTTTTGGTTTTTCAAATAGGTGAAAGAATTGTACAAGAAAAATGAAGACTTTAATCTAGCAATCCAACATAATTATATTAATATCACCGAAAACCAATCCCTGGCAATGGTGCCAAAAACTTGTTTGCCTCGGGCAGAAAGCGAACTAAACCAAGTAATAAAAGAACTGCACTAAACCTATTACTCTATCCTCACTCCCGCAAGTGTACAAGGTAGGTAATAGTATATGGTTAGTGGGTATCATTCCCACAAGGAATGGTCAATAATTACCGATAATTTAGTTGGATTACAAGTTGAAGCGATAGATTTAAACGATGAGATTTAACTTACACTAGAACTAATGATGCAACTAAAAACATAATTTAAAACCTATCTAATGCATTAGGGTAAACATCAACACTAAACAAAGCATGTCAAGTAGCAATTATAGAAAACATAGGAAATGGGATAGCATTTTAAGGAAGTAATAAGCCAATCTAAACTACTAATTAACATTAAGCAAGCACAATTAGAGAAAGCCCATAAACTATTCTAAGAATGCTTGTAATAAGAAAGAATATTTAGAAAGCAATTAATTAACTAGCCTAAGCTACAAATTAACACTAAGAAATCATGATCAAGGAAAGTCCATTAGCTAACCTACCAATTAAACTAAGAAAGCAAGAAAAGAAAGCAATTAAATAAAAAACCCATAAACTAATATACTCTAATTAACTAATCTAAACCATCAATTACCACTAAGGAAACATAATTGAAGGAAACTCATGAACTAATCTAACAATTTCATTGAGAAAACAAATAAAAAGAGCAGTTAGACTAATTAAACTAAAGAGGCTTGAAAATGAAGAGTTTAACTAAAGTAGTTTGAACATAAACAACTACTTACGACTAAAAAACATCAATCTTCAACTTGGAAATTAATATTACAAGGAAAAATAAATCCTAATCTAATCTAATATGAGAAAACTCTCCCCAAATGGGATGGAAAATGAAGCGGAAACTACCTTAATTCTACTTTACTTCTACCCTAGCTATCTCGCTAGTTATCCTCCAAAGAGGCTTAGAAGACGTATTTATGAGGCTAGGACTAATGCAGCAAAAAATCAACCAAAAGATTACAAGAGGCAAAAATTTAGCATTTTGTCTGTACATCCATGTTGCAACATGGATTTCTATATTGTGATATGGAATCTCGCATCCATATTACGATCTGAAGCCTTCATCACCAAACTTGATTTCTGAATTTTGCCCTTTTGCTCCTTGAACCTTTTATTCTTTATGCTCCATACCCTTTATTCTAAACCTACAAAACATAAACCTAATAAGGAACAAATTATACTAATATGATAACATTCATCATTACACAAATGCAAATGCAACTACAGAAAAAGTAGTAAAACTAAACAAAAACACATAAATCTGATAAAAAATCCAAGAAGTACTAATAATAAGATGGTTTAAACGAGTAGAATAAATCTAGTTAGAGTTATCAAGTATTATCTAGAATACATGCTTTAATGTTATTATCCACTAGATTCTCATAGCACCATTGATGCTAGCAGACAAAACATCTTGGTAGAGGGATTTCCTATGACTCCATCACTTCATGTCCCATCATTTTAATTCTTTTTGGCTATAAATAACCTTGGTTTCTATTTTGAAGCCCCAAGACTTCCATGGCTTCCTTATGTTGTAACTGTAACCTTTATTTTCTTAGCATAATGATGCATTCCCTATTGGAAACAAGGATCCAAACTTTTTCCCAAATCGTTGGTCTTTTGTTTTAATGTTTGTTTAGGGTGGCATTCTTTGATGCTTGATTCTAACAGAGAATGGAGTACATCAAAAAGAGAAGTCAACTGAATTCTTATACAGGTTCTGAAGCTTATTTGTGAGCCTTCGAGTCTAGTGGTTCTCTTTTTTTAGCTTGTAGGTTCCAAAAAATATGGTGATATAGAATAAGAGATTTTGCTCATGTGAATCCTACCTCCACTTCTTGCCCTCATGGTAGTGGGTGGGTCTTCCATCTGTTACTATGTTCGACATGGTAGTAGGTAGGTCTTCCAGCCATTCACCATTTTCTTGTTCTCCTTTCCATCTCTTCTTTCTTTACTTCTGTCCTTGGCACCGCACGCTTGAGACTTTTCCTTCTTTTTTCTTCTTTCTTTTTCATTTCTTTTGTCGAGTTGCCCATAGTTGGCTTTTCAGGATGAACCTTTGCTTACTAGAAGGCCTTTTATTTTTAGGACTATCTTTTGTAGATCGAACCGTTGCTTAGTGGAATGTATTTACAGACCTTGTAATTTGTTATAAGAGTTTTAGGATCCATAGGAATGAACTATTTCTTGTAATCATCTTATTTTGTTATAAATATAATATTCATTTTCATTGTACTTTTTCTAACAATAATTCTGTGTATTCTCTTTTGTATATCTCAAAACCAAGCCGTCAATGTGGTTTGACTTCCTACAATAGTGCTGAGCGTTGTTACTTTTGAAAAGAGTAATGTATTGACCTTTTCTTCATAATGTAACTGTGAAATGACATCTAGTTAGTAATAGGATTTAGGTGTTTCTTAAAATGATATAACTAGGTATTTTTCTAAAAAGGCAACTATATTTAAGATCATCTGTTTTCAATTATCTAATAAATATGTTAATGAAAGTAGATTATCCTTCCATTCATTTTAAAGCTTCCATAATCCCTTCCCAAACCAAATATACATCTTTTGATTCATTTGGCTCTCACGCCCAACAATTACTTTGAATAAAGTCTGATATCCCTTTACAAATGTAATGATGAGCCTATCCTCCATTTTTATAATAAGTGCTTCCCGTGGATTATTTTGTCAGAAAATAATTAATTGTAAGGGTGAGATCTTGCTAGAATTTGAATAAATGAAATGACCAATCCAATGCAATAAATAAAATATGTATTTTTCATATTCTAAGATTAAACAAAGGGATTCGCAACAAAAGTGCTAATGCTACAACCAATCCATAAATTGTTAAACATTCGATAAAAGCTACACTAAGCAATAGAGTACCTCATATTTTTCCCTCTGTCTCTGACTATCTCACAATACCCTCAATAGCCTGACTCGAAACAGTTCCTTGACCAATCCCCAGTCCAATAGAAGCAAGCCCTATAGCCAACTAGTAGCAATAACGGAAGCGGCAGAAATTATTGGATTCATGATAAATTATCTTGTACCAAAAAAAAAAAGGTTAATGATACAATCAACTACCAAATATGACCGAATAATTCCATAACAAGGATTTATCCATTCGAAGTAACTATGAACTTCGAGTTGAAGTAATAATATTATTGAATCGTCCAATGATAATTCTAGGAAACTAGAGTTATGTGTACCTAAATTCAAGTATTTTTTGTCTTAGTTTCAAGTAACTATATTTTTATGGTTTAAGTGTTGTTTTTGCTACTTTTTTCATTTATTTTCTAAAACGTGGTAGTTTTGTTAGTTCAATATTTTTAATGTTATTTAGTGTTGTTCATATAATTAATGGAGTGTATCTATTTGTAGGGCTTGATTGGAGAAAATGGCACTCAATCAGATGAGAAACGAACCAAATCAAGTGATATTTTGATGATGTAACCTAGTCAAATGCTGAAAAGAGGTGACCCCGGTCACTAGATTCCATTCTTTAATCTAGTGACTGGTCACTGGTACTTAGAAAATTTTCCAAATGGACAACTCATCACAGTTAAACTTCCAGTGCTAAACTTTTGCTAGTAATTGTGGGCATAAAGTTGAAGAAGGAAAAAAAGGACCACGGTTACTGAGAAAAGTCAACGCGAGCATTAGTGACTCAGTCACTAGGACAAAGAAGGAATTCCCGTAACCGTTGTTGCGAAGCTTTCAGTGATCGTGGTTACCAAGTGCAGTCTGAGAAGTTTTTTGAGGTGCAAAATCATCCAGAATGTGGCAAATTCTTGCTGCAGCTGTGAAACCCAGTATTTTAATAGCCTTGTTCTTTTATTTTAACTGGTTTAAAATGTTTTTCATTATTTTTAGTCATAAAGTACTTCAACTTATTCGTTTTTCAATTCGGCAAATTTTTCGATTTACGCGATTTCGGTTCTGGCGGGTAAACTATATACTATTTCTTAAATGGAATTAGTGCATTGTGGTGTGTGAGTGTTGTATGATGGCTGAATTATTCAGCCAAATAAATGTTAATTTAGTAGCAAAAATTAGTTTTTGGGTCAAATAGTCAACTTGGAGACTATTTGGTCAACTTGGGTACTATTTGGGTCAACTTTGGAAGTTTTTTTAAGTCTTCTTCTTGTTGTTTCTTCCTCATTTCTTCCCAGCAGCAGCCGAACTCCTCTCCTCCATTTTCCCCAAAAAAATTTCTTGGATTTCAAGTAGGAATCACTTGGAAGGTAAGATTTTATGTATTTTATAAAAGCATTTATGGCTTATGGGCTTTATGATCCAAGCTTTAATTTCAAGTTTTGTAGGATTCTTTATGGCTGAAAATAAACCCTCTTTGCAGCCTTATAAGTTATGATTTATGTATGTTATGGGTTGTTTTTAGTGTTTTGGAGGTTGGGAAGTGATTGGGGTTGATTTTTAACAACTTTCCATGGTTAGATTACAAATTTTAAGATTATGAGTTGGGGTTTTGTCTTCCATATGTGGCCTAGAGTGTTATGCTATGAATGCTTATGTCTATGCACATAATGATGTTTTAAGACACATTTTAAGGTTAGTTTGGATAGGAAGTGAGACTTGAAACCAAGTGGAATTGAACCTTCATTTTGTAAGTAAGCGGAAGTTTGGCGCAACTAGGATAATTTGGATAATTGGTTATGTTTGAAGGATCTTTAATGATCTTTTGTTGATTTTAAGTGTTTCCTTGGTAGTGGGTTGGATAGGAAGCATGTTTGAATCATGCGTGTGGCTACCTATTCAATCGGTAAAAATTTCAGTTTGATAGTAAAGAGGAATTCCACCCATAGGTTGTTGCTCTAATGTTGTAATAGAGTTAATTGTAGTGGTTATGGGGTATGGATTGTTGTGGAATGCTATTGATATAGTCCCGGCTATTGCTCCGGTGAATCTTTCTGTTTATGGATTTTGTTGGTTGGTTGAATATGTTGCTTTGAGTTGGGTTGTAACCAAGGTCCCTTGAATACCTTGGAATTGGATTTTGTTGGCAGGGAGGATAGCCTACTTATAGCCTAGGGAGGGGCGAAGTTTTTCGGTTTTTATGGAAAACTGAGCTTATTATCTCCTAATCTAGCTGTAATACGAATTTGAGGGGTTAACTAAGTGTTTTGACTGGGGTTTTAGCTTGTCGAAGTTGGTCAGAAATTGTGAAAAGGTCATTTTTGACCAAAGAGCTGTTGGTGTCGTTTTCTATCGTTTCGCGTCATTTTCGCTTCCCTAGTCATTCTTTAACTTCTACATCTCTCTCTAAGAGTCCTCTTATATCTGTTTTAGGTACCACGCCACCTACCGCCGGCGATCGCGTTCAGTGATCATTTGTGCAGTTTTTGCTTTGATAGGTGGGTAACATAGACCCTCTTCCACTTGTATTTTATTTAATGACTTTCGAAATATGTTTGGATGGATTTTAGAATGTGTATGATGTTTGGAACTGCACTTTTACCAAGTTTTGGAACTATTACATATGAAATCGGGACCAAGCTATTTTATGTTAATCAATTGATATGTTTGCAAACTCTTTTGATATGAAAGCATTTTATAACTGTTTTGGCTCATAGGTGACCTAGGTATATAATTTTGGATGTGTTTGGAAATGTTTGATTTGGGAAGAACCGGTTCTATAGTCATCCATGGGACGCCATGGTGACTGCTATGATCATTATGAACTATTTGATCGGGGTCTTGTGCTGGGATAACTTGACCTCCAGGTCAGACCAGTAGGTGTGGTAGATTACTAGATCTGGCTAGTACTGTAGGTCATACCTTTGAGCCTAAAAGATACTCATGCTATTTTATTATATTCTGGATTGAAACTGTACTTGGATTTGTTCGCTATGCTTTAGCATACTATGTTTTGAAATGATTGGATCTTTTTGGCTACGCTATGCTTTAGCATACTATGTTTTGAAATGATTGGATCTTTTTGACTATGTTTTGGACATGCTCGACGTTTAAATGGCATGAGACATTTTAGAAACTACTTATTTTTTTCCTTCTTCAACTTTATGCCCACAATTACTAGCAAAAGTCTGTCTCTCATGACTATGGTATTCACAAATGTTATTATCTTTAAAAATCTTATTATCGAAATGCTTGGCCCCATTTGAAGAGCTTTAATGTTATCCACTGAGCTAGTTATGCACACCCTACGTGATTTATAATTTTTCAGATTAGGTGCTCGTTTTTTACTCTCCATCGCGTTAGCTCTTTCTCTTATTTTTCCAGATTCCACATTACTGGTAGGACTCTGCGGCATCTAGATCAGCAAGAGAAACTAGGGTTGGGCACAAAGGGCTAGTGTATTAGATAGGTTTTGTATTGATGAACTTTGTTTTTGTTGTAGCATCTTTTGTACTAAGAAGGAATTTTGTAATTCGTATTTTTTGTGTAAAAATGAAATATTCGGTTTTATAGTTAAGAAATGGTTTGATGGTTCTATTACATTGCGGTTAAGTTTGTTGCTCTGTTCGTTTGTGCCTTGCGCTTTGGACCGGTGTGCCATTAGCGCAGCGTGTTACGGTCCCGTTTTTGGGGCGTGACAGCAGCCTTTTTCCCCAACCCTAGCACTATAAATAAATCCTTTAAACCTCTTTAGAGGCTAACTAGATGTAGCCTTAGATAGGAAGCTAGTAGGACTAGAAGTAGGCTAGTTTATGAGAGCTGGCAAGAAAATTCCTAATCTTTCTTTCCTGAAGAGCCATCATATGAGCCAATAAATTGATATCTCCTATACCAACCAAACCAAGAAGTTGAGGAGGAACGATTGACTGTCAATGGAAATGTGGATGTTACGTCAAGAACTAGCCCAACCCGAGAAAAGATGATTAGCTTCTTCGAAGACAAAAATGCATCCAACAAAAAGTTGCAAAACATATCGAAGTTCAATGAATGATGGATAGTGAAAAGAAATGGACTCCAACACCCTTACCAATGGATGAGAAACGGAGGCAATAGAAGAAAATATGGAATACATACTGAAGGAAACTAGTTCCCAAGAGCCTTTTGAGTTTGAAGTGACAACAATCGGGTTACTCAACACTTCCATTTATGAGTTTCCGTTTCTCTATGTTCCAACAATAAAGGTTCTATTTCGAGTGTTCGTGGAAAAAGAATCAGCTTGAGGAGTGAAAGATGAAGGATACTTTCTAGAGGGGACTAGGGAGGCACTAATTACCAATGCTGAAGTTCAATTTCTTGGGGACTTTAGAGGTGCAAAGCAATGGCGCAAGTTCAATGAGGATTACAATATCTTTGGGAAGCCTCTTTGGTATAGCATGAGGGAGCATTCTTTCCCTTTTATTTATAATGCTTTATTTTAGTTTACTTGCTTTAGTTCAAGAACTTGGTGAATAATAAAGGCATGTAGCCTTGTGATAAGTCAATTTATGTTACGATGTTGGTGATTGATTTTTGATTTTTGGACAAGTTTGGTTATTGATGACAATGTTGATGGAAACTTTAGGACTTGTACTTTGTGATGGATATATGATTTAAGGGTTGAACTCAGACTTGAATTTTACCTTTCACTTGAGAAAATTCTAGTTGATGGCACACTTTATGTGCTAAAAGTTTGAACTTATTTTGAGAAAATCATGTGAATTGATAACTCTAATAAGCTAGAGTTATTTGACTCTTAGACTATAGCTTTTTTGATAATTTTATCCCCAGTTTCAGTGTTTATTCAAATGTTTTAATTTACTTATTTGCATCAAGCATTTACATTTTCATTATTTGTAAATATTGAGATATTAGCATGAGTTTTGCTTAATTTTAGTATACTCACTTGAACACTTATTGTCACGCCCCGTGCCTGCATATGTCGGTACATGACAACCACTCTACCCACAAGAGTTACCCCTCAAGGGCACAAGGTACCAAAATGAAACATAATTAAAAAACTTCATTAAATTACTAAACAATCCATGTCAAAAATGACTTGAGTATGCACCTAAACATACGTAAACTAAACCATTCAATGATCCTAAAGAAACACAAAATGAAATAAAAATTAAACTTAATATATCTCAATTCTTACTTAGCTAATAATACTAACTTTCCTTGAAATTCAAAATCGAATTGTCAACGTGCTCCAGTTTCCCAAACGCTTGATTGTCGTCATAAAGGTCTAACTATGCAAAATGTGATAATGGGGTGAGTGACAAGTTACTCAGTAAGCAGCTAACACTGCCTTTGCTGGACCAAACAAGTTATGTATATATATATTTTAAGAGTTTTAACACACAATCATACAAAAGTTTTTCAAAAAGTTTTTATTCGACATCAAATGCAAAATCTTATTTCACATAATTGCAAAGGTTTCTTTTCAAAATGTCTTTTCAAAAACAAAACGTATATACTTTATAGGAAGTGGCATTATATCAAAGATTTACAAAACAGATTTCATAGATATCAAAAGTTCAAAATCTGAATCAGGATACAAGAATCAGAATTCATATTCAGAGTTCAAAAATTCAAAATTAGAATATCAAAATCGAAATCCAAAATCAGAGTTCAAAGCTCATATCATGGTTCATTATAGCCTCATAAAACAAATATGATGTCATCAGCTTACTGAACTCAGGCTCGTCCTAAGAGACCCCACTAGAAAAGGTTGTCAAGAGTTCAGCCAAAACTTTCCTTGACTTAGAAAGGGAATATTGGGTCTTAGGTCACCCAAACAAAATACCAAGTTTTAGGTCACCCAGGCAAAAAGTCAAAACTATAGTCCCTACTGATTATTCATAATTATTTTAAGAGTCTTGATCTATTATTAATTACCGAATAAATAATTAAAATATGAGCATAACACATGCAAATCTATTATACGAAATTCAAATAATGCCATTTATATGAATTCATGATATCAAACGATCAAATATCCATGTAAGGTCCAAGTTTAATAACAAAAATAATATTTTCCGAACATTAATATTCGATGTAAAAATAATTTTAAAAAATACAAAGAAATGACAACCACTTACCTTGACGTAACAAAACACTACCATAGCAAAATCCATTAATTTCCTATATAAAAATTCATCACACATTACTTAAGTTCAATTGCAGAATGTTCAGGGAAATGTTGTTTAGGTTTCAAAGACAATGAACAAGTAATAATAAAGAAAACCTTAATTATCTTAATCAACTCCCACACTCTCGCAAGTATACAAGGTGGGTTTGCATATAAAAAGAATAAGGATCGTTCCCATGAGGACTATTGGAACAATTAGTAGGTTCACAAGTCTATTTACTAGTTAGACAAAATAATCAGTGATTTTTGACTAAACTTAAACTAAATTTAATCACAAGGCAAATTAAAATAAAGACAAGAATGTAAAATATTAATCCTACGGAAAGAAATTAAATATAATTAACTAAAACCCTAATTTAATCTATCCTACTTGTGAGAATTTAATCAAGAACAAGAATTCAAATTAATCTACTCTATAAAAGAAATCAACAGCGATGGAATAGAAACCTAACTACTAAACTAAGGAAGCAATTAAGAATTTAAAAGCAATATTGACAAGAACGATAATTAATGAATAAGAACGCAATGAAAACAAGAACTAAATTGCATAAAATAAATCAAACTCAGTAATTGCAGCGAGAATCAATGTTGATGATTGTTGAGTTTTGAATTCTTGACAAGAGAACAAAAATCTCGCTTTAAAGCTTGAGATAATCTATCCTGCGGCTAAACTATAGCTCTAACTATTGAAAAATAAGAAACTAAGAATAGCTGATGATAATCACTTTTTCCTTCTCTTCTCTTGGTGCATTTATATGTGTCTTTAGGGTTTTGGGCCTCTTCGATATGATAAGCTTATGATTTCCCATGCATGGGAGGACTTTTCTTGCAAAATAAGCAAACTTGTAAGACTTATCCATCAATCGGCGCATGTGCACTGCAATTTTTTCGCGCATGTGCGTGCTAGGCAGAACCAAAAGTCGAGCTTCTAGAGCTGGCGCACATATGCTGCAATTCTGTCGCCCATATGCGCGGTGGCAAAATCAGCTTCAAATTCCTCCTCAATTTAGACACTGATGTAGGCCTAATTTGGAAAACTCAAAACATGAAATTGTATCTCTTTGTCTTAGCTTTCCAAAACATCCTAAATCACCCAAATTGGAGCTCAGACGAGAAAGTTATGCTCAATCTACCAAACTCTATCAGAATCGCTCTTTGCCAGTGCACAAAATTCCAATTTTGCAATTTTCCTCTACTTTTGCAATCAATTGGACTCTTTCTTCAATCAAACCCTACAAAACTCAAAATAAACCATTTTAGCTCATAATTACTCAATTCTTGCTCAAATTATGAATTATTAAAAACGGTGGTAAATGATACATGAAATGTACGACATTTACGAGCTTATGAACTACCCCACGCTTAGTTTTTGATCGTCCTCGAACAAAATATAGAAATAAATCACAAACATACTCAACACATCCCATCAATTATCCACATAAATAACCAAGAACCAAACCATCATAAGGAAAATAATCAAATGATAATAAATCCCTATACATGAATTCCAGTGTAGGTTGTGTATAGCCATACAAAAAAAAAATTTATGAGACTCAGATCAAATCATGCAAACTCTTAAAATTTTTCTAAACACTCCATAGCTAACTCTTCTTGCATTTCTTCACTAACGTAGACAACTGACTCGACTTAAATTTGGTGGAACTTTTAGCTTGTAACGTAAGGCTAGGATTTTGGCTAACAAAGAAAGGGAAATGGATAAACAAATAAGAAAAAGAGCTTTAAATTAATGCTTGCCACACATCAACATAAAACTTCTTGTTGAACATTAAAATGCCGATAAGTTCTTCAAAGAAGTAACCCCACACTTAATTCTCCAAACACCCATAAACATTTTGTTCAACAAGCAGAGTAAAATCATAATTTTTCAATTTCAACCATTTTCTCCAACACTTTGCAAAAATATCACCCCTTTTTTTTCTTCTTTTTCTTTTCTCCAAAATGGGTACCAGCATTAGGTACTACCCGCAAAAAATATCTATGCAGGTACCAGTGATAGGCATTATCTGCTAACAATCCAATACAAGTGCCAGTGATGGGCACCACCTGCAATATTCCAATTCAGGTGCCAGTGATAGGCACCACCTACTATGGTCAACAATTTTTTTTTACACCCCTACACCTTAAATTGTACACCATTCATTCTAACACTCTCATACAATGATCTTCCATCCTTGTATCCCCTTAATAATTAATGTGGCATTAAAACTTTTAAAGGACATTTAAGATAACTCACAAAGCTAGATAAAAAAAAAAGAGTTAGAAAAAAAAAGAGTGGTGCTTATGTTCATTCAAAACAATATAAGGCTTGAATAGGGTTTTAAGGATAAATTTTACAGTAACGATTGGCTTGGAAGGCTTAAACGTCCAAAGAAATGCCTACCCTCATCTTTAAATCAAATCAAGTTATCTGAAATTTTGCTTCGAAAATGTACTAAAGCAAGTGTTTGGAGTGCTATATAAGTGAATATACACATTTATCTCTTAGTGTCGAAAAGCTATACATTGTAGGGCTATTAGTGCTCAAAAATTAGAATTCATGCTAGGAAAATATTAACTCCAACTATCCTACTCATGACAACTTATCTAAAAATTTATCAAGTAGAAAATCAAAGAAACATGCTAAGCAATTTGTAAACAAGATTTGAAAGGCTCTCAAATCAAAAGCTAAGTTACAAAAATGAAAGCAACAATTGAACAAAATGAACAAACAAACCACCAAACGCATAGAAATTAAGAAAACTCCCCACCCTACACTTAGAGTATAGAATTGTCCGCAATGCAAAAAAATAGAGTAAAAAAGGAAAATAAGGAAAGCTTCTTTGCCAATGAAGAACATTTGGTACAGTGTATGTTGCTAAATACCCTTGAGTCGAGGTAGAAAACATCAACCACTAAAACAAAAACAAAATATAAAAACCCTTAAAACTTAAGAAAAATAATAAAACCAAGAAACTAAACAAAAACATAAGAAATAAAATTAAGAAAAAACATGGGTTGCCTTCCAAGTAGTGCCCTTGTTTATTGTCTTAGGCTCGACTATTTCACTCCCGCTTATGTGAAACATTCAAACCACCCCTTTCTTTTATGCCTCAACGGGAAAAGTTTAATCCCACTCTTCTTAACAATCATTTCTTGATTCTCAACTTTTCGTCGAAGAAATCCAGGTTTCCTTGTAGTCACCAAAGCCAATGTCCTCAATAGAATGTCCAATTGTTTTTCGAACAATTTCCTCTTCTTTTTACGCTCTCTAAACTTTTGGACGTCACAAAATTTCCAATGCCAAAAACTTGTTCGATGAAATATTGATTCGGTTTTGTAGACGATAAATAAGTAATAATAAAAGAAAACCTTAATTATCCTAGTCAACTCCCACACTCCCACAAGTATACGGGGTGAGTTTGTATATAGGATGAGTAAGGATCGTTCACAAGCCTATTTACTAGTTAGACAAAATAATCAGGGATTTTTGAATAAATTTAAAATAAATTTAATCACAAGAAATTAAAATAAAGACAAGAATGTAAAATATTAAAATTACGGAAAGAAATTAAATATAATTGACTAAAACCCTAATTTAATCTACCCTGCTTGTGAGAATATAATCAAGAAAAAGAACTCAAATTAATCTACTCTATAAAAGAAATCAAAAGCTATGGAATAAATCCCTAACTATTAAACTAAGGAAACAATTAAGAATTTAAAAGCAATATTGACAAGCACTATAACTAAAAAATAAGAACGCAATGAAAACAAGAATTAAATTGCATAAAATAAATCAAACTCAGTAACTGTAGTGAGAATCAATGTTGATATGATTGTTGAGTTTTGAATCCTTGACAAGGGAACAAAAATCAAGCTCTAACACTTGAGAAACTCTACCTTACGGCTAAACTATCGCTCTAACTATTGAAAACTAAGAAACTAAGAATAGCTGAAGATAATCTCTTTTTTCCTTCCCTTCTTTTTATGTATTTATAGGTGTTTTTAGGGTTTTGGGGATCCGGGATGATAAGCCACAAGAGGACTTTTCTTGCAAACTAAGCAAACTTGTAAGACCTATCCGTCGATCGGCACATGTACACTGCAATTTTTTTGCGCATGTGGGCGCTGGGTAGAACTAAAATTTGAGCTTCTAGATCTGGTGCACATGTGCTGCAATTCTGTCGCTCATGTGCGCACATGGCAGAATCAACTTCAAATTCCTCCTCGATTTTAAACTTGATGCTGGCCAAATTTGATAAAACTCAAAACATAAAAGTTGTATCTCTGTGTTTTAGCTTTCCAATACATCTTAAATCACCCAAATCGGAGCTCAGACGAGCTTACAAAGTGTTATGCTCAATCTGCCAAACTATGTCAGAATCGCTCCTTGCTAGTGCACAAAATTCCAATTTTGCAATTTTCCTCCACTTTTGAAATCAATTTGGACTCTTTCTTCACTAAAACCCTGAAAAACTAAAAATAAACCATTTTAGGTTATAATTACTCTTGCTCAAATTATATTAAAAATAGAGGTAAACGATACATGAAATATTCGACATTTACTAGTTTATCATAGAACAAACCTACTCGTATATAGATTATCATGCCATTGATAGAAATTATTCAAAACCAAAAAATATTCTAACCAAAGTATTATCCATAACTCCAATAGTGTCCGAAAATATTTACTTTCTAAAAGAGTAATGAACCCATCCTTTATTTTTTTTTTCATAAGAAAATATTTATTTTGCAAAAGTAATACCAAGATAGTACTACAGTTATCTATTAAAAATTATCTAATCACATCGACGTTAGTAAAATAATTTCTAAAATAAAAATTTAGGAATAACGACCCTCTCATAACATTGCTAAGTATAATATTTCAAAAGTATCATTCTTAATTTTTAATACTTTAATAGTACTTTATTTGGTTACTAAAATAATAACTTTTAATTCCCTATAATTTACTTATTCAAAAGTATATAAACACTATAATCTAAAATCATAATACAAATAACCTTAGGACTTCTCATGCAAATAAGCCAATGTATCTTAGTAGTCAAAACCTAAACTAACATAATATACATAATTTATTTCTTCTACAATTTTTTTTCTCGCCACTAGTACTACTACTCCGTCTTCTTCTTCTTATGTTACTAAAAACCAAAACTAGCAAAGCAAAGCACACCAAAACTAACTCCACCACCCCAATGCCAGCAACCACGAAGCAGGGTGTAGTAGCAAGGCAGCAGCCTTGCAGCAGCAAACCGAAACAGTGTTAGTAGCCCAGAGACGGCATCAGCAGCATCGACGACCAGTCTGAAGCGGTAACTTCTTGATGGCCAGCAGGCCTTTATCGTCAACCAACAGAGTCCGACCGACAACCTCCACGGCTGGACTTCCCGTTTCTTCTTTTATTTTAGTTCTAGAAAAATCCAATTCCAAAACATGCGAAAAATATAATTTCTATTTTTCAAAATAAATTTCTTGATTTAAAACAATTAATAACTAAACAAAATTTATGAATTTAATCGTAATTATACTCAACAAAAAAAAAATCTAGACATGATATCTAATATACAAGAGAATAAACAATATAAATGCAATTATCGAAAAGAAAAGAACTCAAGATAATATCACGAATTCAATAAATGACGAGTTCCTAATTCATACGAAAACTCTATCCCCAAAACTCCTAAAATATCGTCCAAGTAAATAATGATATAACCCTACGAAATTTCCTATTCATAAATATTTTAACTCCCAAAATTTTTCAAACTTTAACTCCTATAAGTTACCTAATTTTTCCTTGAATCCTAGTATTATTGGGTTAATTAAGTTGGCTGAAAATTTAGTCTAAAATTAATTAGTCGAAAATTAACAAATAATTAGAAAAAGATTAGTACTTAAAGTGAGAAACGTTTTAGACAAAAAGTTGATCTAGTTCAAATAACACAAGATGAATAGGAAGACCAATATTAATTAGAATTAAGTCTTCTAATGTGAACATATCACGTAACAAATTTTTATCCAACAATAACAAGTAGTTCAAATTCAAATAAAATTCGTAGTACATTAGATGTAATCAAATACTAATATTATTTTCTTTTTTTTTGGGAAAAAAATACAGGGGTTTTGCAGTTATTAAGTTATGTGCTTTGCAAGATAGGTATTAAGGGGTGAAAGTTCAAGATTATAAGAGTCAAAGGAGCAAAAAGCAAAGGATAGAGATTGAAGACTTGAGCTGGAAGAAGCTCGATGTCGCGATACCAATTATTCGATGTCGTGACAGCTTAAGTTGTGAGGGCATTGTTGTACTTTTAGGCTATAGCTTCTTTAAATCATATCTTGTAATTCACTTAAGGACACATAGTGCGTAGGTGTAGGTTGTAATTTTAGATTATTAGAGTAGTTTAGTGTAGCTTTGTTGGCCCCAAAAGCAACCTAAGAGGGGGGGTGAATTAGGTTGTCTCTAAAAACAAACCTTTTTATGTGCTTAATAGAAATTCAAACTTTATGCACCAAATGAAAACTTAAGCACAAATGAATACAATAGATATTCAACAATTTAAGCTTAAAGAACAAATAAGAATATTGAGATTAAGAGAATCAAACCAAACTCCCTAGCTTCTCAAGCTTGGAGTTTGCAACTACAAAGAGCTTCTCACAAGGCAACTACCAAGTTCACAACTTGAAGTTCAGCCCTAAAAGTCTCTTCAAAGTAGGTGAGACAATAACCTCTTGTACACAAATGAGGATCACTCTTGCTCACACTAATTTCCTTTAGTTGAGCCAAGAGTTTTACACTCACAACCTCCCTTTGTTACAATTGTTATCTCTCCACTCTTACACTTGAAGAACTTTTACACTTCTAAGCTCTATTCCACACTACCTATACTATTACAACACTTGTACCTACTATTTCTTCCAAATAGCTCAAGAATTGTTTGTAATCAATGTAGAAGTCTATCTTTAATTAATTCAGACCTAGGGGTATTTATAGTTGCCAAAAAACTGCTTTCAACAACTTCCCAACGGCTATTTTCTGTTTACTGGAAAACTAGCCGTTGGACCTTCCGGACGGCCGATGCATCAGGAGTGCGTCCGACATTGCGTCCGTTCTCTGAGGGTATTCGTTCGGACGTCCGAGGATGCGTCCGAACATGCGTCCGATCGAAGCGAAGTCTTCTGGAAAATGGTCGGACGCTGTTCTTCGTCCGAGGCTTGCTTCAAATTCTTTGTGTCGGACGATTATCATCGTCCGAAGCTCTGTCATGGTTGTTTTGTTCGGACAAACATTTGCGTCCGAACCTACCTGTTTTTCTGCACACTTGTTATCAAACTATTAGTATGATTTGGTTATCATCAAAATATGATTAACATAACTGGGGTTCACTTCAATCTCTCCCTTTTTGATGATGACAAATCAATTGGACAATTTCAAAAAACAACCATAAAATATGAAGTACTACACAAGAGAATTTGTCCATTATTTCTCCCCCTTTGGCATTATCAAAAACACAAGAAGAATAATGCAGTTAAAACTCCCCCAAAGTTTATTTTCCCCCTTGAATTTGGATGCAAAGAATTTATGATCAAATGCACTTATGATCAAAACAATGTTTTCGCTCATTCCTTACTAAAAAGCATCATCAAAACAATGAAGCATGTGTGATGCAAATTTTTGTAAAAACAAATTCATTTAAAAGAGAATGCTCCCCCTTTCTTTTGCAAGTAGTGACTTATTATAGACAAAAATTGGGGAAACAAATATCCTCGCATTCTAAACAAATTTGAGCATATAGATGAGTAATATTCAAGAGAACATAGTTCAACTTGATAAATGAAAGCACACAAAACTTTAGATGTTACCCATTACTATATGATCTTAGCTCATATGTCTNGGAAATTTTCTTTCTTTGTTTTCAAAGTAACATCAAGATCATCTAATCTTTTCTTCAATGAAGCTTGTTCTTCCATGATCTTGGTTTTTCCAACAAATTTTTCTTTCAAAACATCATTTTCTTTTGTCAAAGAATTATTTTTATGCACAAGTTTTGAGTTGGCACTCATACATAAAGTGTTAACTTTAATTTTTAACTCTTTGTTCTTAGCATATGATTCTTTCAAACATTCATGCATTTTTAAAATAAATGATTCAACATCATCATTATCATTATCACATGAATCATCACAAGAATCACAACTAGAGGTTACCTCATTATCGCCAAGTGCCATAAAAGCCATTTGAGCCTCCTCATATTCTTCTTCAACCTCTCCATCCGAATTGCAATCATCCCAAGTGATTTGGAAGTTGTTGAAGTGAGGCTTCCTTGAGTCTTTTCTCCTTTTTGATGAAGCTTTAAATGCTAAGACAATCTTGTTCCGTTTGCCTCCTCATCTTGTAGCTTGTATTTCAACTTCAATTCAAATGAGGTTAGAGAATTGATCAATGAATCAATAGGCAAACAATTTAAATTTTTAGACTCTTCTATGGCAATGGATTTAGGTTCCCATTCCTTAGGTAAAGCATTCAAAATTTTTCTATTCTTTTCACCCAAGGAATATTCTTTACACATATAACCTTCCAAATCCTTTACCATATCATGGAACCTACAATACATCTTGTCAATGTTCTCATGAGGTTCCATTTTGAAGGATTCATATTAAGCCACAAGAATTGACTTCTTTTGCTCTCTAATATCTTCACTTCCTTCATGGATTTCTTTCAATTTGTCCCATATCTCCTTGGCCGATATGCAACCTTTTACTTTAGAAAACTCATCTGCATCCAAAGCATTATACAAAATATTTATGGCTTTAGCATTTAAAGATAAATTTATTTTATCTTGTGCATTTAACTCAAATCTGGTTTTAGGCCTTAATCTATGCGTATTTTCATCAAAAATATTTGCCTTAATAGGACCTTCATAAATAATATACCACAATTCAATATTAATAGATTGAACAAAAATTTTCATTCTATCCCTCCAAAAAACAAAATTAATGCCATTAAACATGGGAGGTCTAGTGATAGAATGCCCCTCTAAAAACAAAGTATTATTGGTTGCCATGATCTTTACTCTAATGCAATTTAAGCAAAAATAAAGAGACCAATGCTCTGATACCAATTGTTGGCCCCAAAAGCAACCTAAGAGGGGGGGTGAATTAGGTTGTCTCTAAAAACAAACCTTTTTATGTGCTTAATAGAAATTCAAACTTTATGCACCAAATGAAAACTTAAGCACAAATGAATACAATAGATATTCAACAATTTAAGCTTAAAGAACAAATAAGAATATTGAGATTAAGAGAATCAAACAAAACTCCCTAGCTTCTCAAGCTTGGAGTTTGCAACTACAAAGAGCTTCTCACAAGGCAACTACCAAGTTCACAACTTGAAGTTCAGCCCTAAAAGTCTCTTCAAAGTAGGTGAGACAATAACCTCTTGTACACAAATGAGGATCACTCTTGCTCACACTAATTTCCTTTAGTTGAGCCAAGAGTTTTACACTCACAACCTCCCTTTGTTACAATTGTTATCTCTCCACTCTTACACTTGAAGAACTTTTACACTTCTAAGCTCTTGTGGAAATTGTCTACTTCCACACTACCTACACTATTACAACACTTGTACCTACTATTTCTTCCAAATAGCTCAAGAATTGTTTGTAATCAATGTAGAAGTCTATCTTTAATTAATTCAGACCTAGGGGTATTTATAGTTGCCAAAAAACTGCTTTCAACAACTTCCCAACGGCTATTTTCTGTTTACTGGAAAACTAGCCGTTGGACCTCCGGACGGCCGATGCATCACTTAACATTCAAGTCATCTTTTTATACAAAACTTCTCTTTAAATTTCTTTTCAAATCTACTTTTTAAGTTCTTGCAAGTTTAAACTTTATTAGTTTGTCCTAGTGGATTTTTCATTAGTTTCAAGTAGATATAATTTTTACATGCTTTCTCTTTAATTTTCTTGCAATCCACGTTCTTAATTTTCAAGTTTCTTTTTAAATTCTTAGTGTTCTTGCTATTTTAGTGGTTTTCTAGATTTAATGAATTTCCTTGCATGAGTTTTTAGTAATTTTTAAAAGGGTTTCCTTTAATTCATCAAAAATTCAAAAATTTGTTTTAATCTAGTTTTCTTTCCAAATTTCTAGAATTTTAGTTTAGTAAGAGTGGAATTCTATTTATCTAGATGCTTTCTTTTATGCTTCCTTTAGTCAATCCAGATTTAATTACTCTCTAGTGACAATCTTGTTTTAGTTGATTTAGTTAATTTAGTGATAGTTTTGTTTGCTTTCATTAGAAGCAACATTTAGTTAGTTCTTTACTTAGTTTACTTGCTTAATTAGACGATAATTTACTTGTGAGTTTGCATTGATATTAATAGTTTTAATTTATTCTCAATCTTAAGTTATTTGAATGTGTTTTATGGATATGTGTAGGACTAGTTTTCTCCCAATTTTGGTTTTGCCTAACTTAATCTTAAGTTATTTGAATATTAGTACTTGCCACTTGACAATCCTTGTGGGACGATACCTCGCTTACCACTATCAACTATCTACCCCATATACTTGCGAGCATGAGGATAGAGTTTAGTATTTAGTGTGGTTTCTATTACTTGATTGTCTTTTTGAAACCAATTATGTGTAAAGCTCAGTTTTGGGGGATGTGTTGGGCATATACTTATGTGTGTTTTTCTTTTTCTTTAAATTATTTAGCACCCGTGAAGTCCTAATTAATAACCCCTCTTTAATGTAATTATATTGGTGGAAGAATGATAAACAACTTATGGGACTTATACGCTTTAATTGAATGTATTGCATTTATATGATTTACTTGATATTACTCATTTCTTAGCCTTGATTGGTGTTGTGCTTATTGTTGGTGAATTACAAAATTAACGGTAGAACTCTTGTTTCTAAGTCCAACTTGTGCTTAATTGCTTGCATTCACATTCATTTGATTAATATGTTATCCATCTTCTAGATTAGCTTTTTGATTGTCCAAGTATGATTCAAAGTCATTGCCTCATGTTATATTTAGTGCCTTATGCGTTGTTTATGCTTTATAGCAGTATATTTTTATTTCTTGTCATATGGGTGAGTGGTAGGATGAGTTTTACTCATCATCGGATAATATGAAAAGTATGGCGGTATCTATTGTCTTGTTAATTAAGAATAGTTTTGTGTTTGTTGTTTACGAAAAGTTGAAATTGGATGTTGAACTTAGGTTACACTTGTGTGAAAATTGGGATTCAACCCTTGAAACTTAACAATATTTTCAACTACTTCATAAAATTTTTTTCTTAACAAGTTTGAAATGACCTTAAACTATGCTTCTTCTTTTTTTCACAAGTGGTCTTCCAATGCCCAGGTCAATGGATTGTTGATATGGTTTAAACATTTCAAGATTTTTAAAAATTGATTTTGAGTATAGAAAGAAATGAAGTAAGTATCTTTGGTCATGTTGCATGGATTTGTATTTTGGTATATTTTGTGGGTTTGTTAAGTTTTGGCTTGGTACATTGATTGGAGTAGAGCGAATCCCCTGTTATTGCCAAATAGCCCAATTTTGAAAGTGATCTAGTCATTTTCTTGGACTGCTTGAGCCAAAAGACCTACCTTACACTAATTTATCTCTAGTGTTCCTGTTGAGCCTTATAGCCTAATTTCTTTGTCAACCACATAATTTAACCATTCCACTTTATTTATTCATCCTTTCTTCATCCCATCACCTTAGTCATTGAAGAATTATCCCAGTTCTTTAATGTAATAGTTAGAGTTTATATGATGGTTTGAAGACAAATTTTTTGGTATTTTCTTTGGTATACATGATTGAAGTCAAGATGTTTAGTTTTATTTGTATTCCCCTTGTTGTAATTAATTGATGTGTGTCATTATTATTTTCTAGGCACAATTTGGAATTCTCAAAAAAAAAAATGAAAGTTTTGATCCCGTATTGAATAAAGAAGATTCATCTTACCTTCAGAAGTTAATTTAGTAGAAATAATGCTTTTGTAGTACAAGTATTGGTTGATTAAGTCTTGTTGGTTTTGGGATGTATGTTTAGGGTGGTAGTGCAAGAGTTTGTATTAAATGACTAAGTTGATTTGAGTCACTTATATCCAAATTTATCCTACCTTATTACTTTAACCTACATTAAATAGCTTTAAAAGTCCTAAATGATCCTTAATCTGGCTATTAGATATTCTAGAATTGGGGGTAAAGCATTGCTTCTATTGATGTTCTTCGCTAAACCATGCAGTACTAACAAATATCCTTGCAAGTTTATTTCCATCAATTTGTGATGATCTTTCTATACTTGAATCAATTCTTTTAGAAACTTGACTTGTTTGTCCTAGATCAACTTGCATTTGAAATGGCATTTCATGTACACTTCATTATTCAAAGTAATTTTGTAACTAAAACAAGTTTGTACTTTTGTAAATGGAGGAATAGCTGAAAATATTAAGTTTGTTGAGTCAAAACCTAATTTTCACTTTTGACTAGTGCACTAGAATTCAACATTTGAATTTTGTTGTTGGTGTTATTGCTAGTTGTTTATGTTGTTCTTTTTCTTTTCTTTTATTTTGCTTGGGACGAGCAAAAGATTAACTTTGGGGATGTGATAACTCCAAAAAACTAGAGTTATATGTAGCTGAATTCGAGTATTTTTGCCTTAGTTTCAAACATTTTTATGGTCTAAGTGTTGATTTTGCTAGTTTTTACTTTTATATTCGAAAATGTGGTAGTTGTGTTAATTTAATGTTTTTATTGTTATTTTAGCGTTTTTATATAATGAATAGAGTGTATTCATTTGTAGGGTTTGATCGGAGAAGAGTAACAGCGTGCAATCGGATGACAAATGAACCAAATCAAGACATATTTGGATGAAGCAGTCTAGTCAAATACGAAAAGAAAAAACTTAGTATTGCTAACCTTGGTCACCAGATTCCCTTCTTTAATGTGGCGACCATGGTCACAGGTACTTAAGAAAAATTTCCAAGTAGACAACTCATCACTGGACTGCACTTAAACTTCAAGTGGCAAACTTTTGTTGGTGACCGTGGTCATAGATTTGAAGAAGGAAAAATGGTGACAACGGTTACCAAGAGAAGTCAACTTGAGTATTAGTGGCCGTAGTCACCGTAACAAAGAAAGAATTCCAATTACTGCAGTCACCAAGCTTTCAGTGACTGCGGTTACCAAGCACGGTCCGAGAAGTATAAGGGTCAAAATTATCTAGATTGAGGCAAATTGTTGCTGTAGCCTTCCTCCCCAATGCTATCACTATAATTACATCCTTTTAGCTTCTTCTGAGGCTAAGTAGAAGTAGCCTTTGATAGGACATACGCTAGTAGGAGTAGAAGTAGGCTAGTTTAGTTACTCATTTTCCTCCCCATTTGGGAAGGATTTTCTCATATTAGATGTAGCATAGTTGTAATTTTTAATTCCTTGTTGTAGATTGAAGATTCCTAGTGAAAGTTCTCTTTAATTTATGTCAAATTTATGTTCCATCAGTTAATTAGTTCAATTGCTTTTATCTAATTATTTTCTTTACTTACTTTCTTAGCGTAATGGTTATTAGTTTATGGGATTTTGTTAAAAATGCTTTTTTGGTGATTATTTGTAGTTTAGATTAATTAATTAGGATGGATAGTTATTGAATTTTCTTTAATTGTGCTTCCTTAGTGGTAATTAGAAGTTTAGATTACTTAATTGCTTTCTTAAGATGCTTTCCATTTTACTTTCTTTCTTTAAATGCTCTCTTTTTGCATTCCTTCTTTCATTGTTTCTTTAAAATGCTTTCCTTAGTGTTAATGCTCATTTTAAATTGCTTTGCTAGTTAGTCTTGTCATTAAACAAATTAATTTGCTTGTTTAATGCCTTAAATTCTAGTTTTTGTCAAATCACTTTAAAATTGACCACTTTAACTAATAATCCAACCAAATATTCGGTAATTACCAAACAATCCTTGTGGATTTGATTCCTACTTTTCTTTACTACAAATTGACAACCGTATACTTGCAGAATGCTGCCCAATTAGTAGTAGGATTTAGATGTTTTAAAAAATGATATAAGTAGTTATTTTTCAAAAAAGGCATCGTCCAAATTAGTTCAATATATATATATATTTAGTTTCTATCCACACAGTCTTTGTGTATTCATATAACTATCCTTCTTCCATTTCTTGATTTTGAACTATGAATTCTTCCATGTTTTTCTTAATTTTATCTATTTATTCATTCAATTCATGGCCACAAAGAGAAAAAAAAGGAATGATTTCTGTTGCAATACCTACCCAAATTCATTGAAGCAATGCAAATGCAATATAACTTTAGTACTAGTAAATATCTCATGTCATGTATACATGTCTTTTTTCCATAATGTAAACCAACCATTCAACTTAGATTTAGTCAAATTTGAGAATCATTATCAAAACATATGCAGAAATTTACATATTTATAGCTATTCAATTACATATACCTATCTTTGACCCATTTTTTTTTAAATTTTTTCTAATTCTTTTCCCCTTCTGTATCTTTATCATTATTCCACCGGATCCAATCAAAATCAAAACTGTTCTTAGTCCAAATCATTGCATAGAAATATCATTATTGTATTGATCTAAGTTCATACAATTTGTTATTTATTATTTTACTATTTTCATTTGGTCAATCGTTGAATAAAATCAACTAAAACGGGAATACTTTTGTCCTTTTCTTTTATTATGTTTAATATTAAATAATGGGATCGAAATCGAATATTCATTGAGGGGAGTTATGATAATAATTGAACGAGAGAGGGTTTTAGAAAAAAGATCAAAAAGATCTCTTTCCTCTATTCACAACTCTCTAATATCGTAATTTTTCCACTAGATCTATATATCATATATTGCACAGTTGTATATATCTATGTACTTAACCTTTTAGCTTATCAAAAACTTTCCTCTTTCTCTCTACATTTTCTCACTCTAAAAACCAAGAACCCTACATACTACTATTACTCTTGCTTTCCCGGCCATGGACGATCAAGCTGCCCTTCAACCGCAACCAAAAACCTTTGCACAAGCACTCTCGGATGGTCAAAGTTCAAACATTCCCACACCAAAATTCGATGCACCCCTAAAGGCCTTTCAATCTCATAAAGAATAATCATCTATTTTCTTCTCTAATGACGAAATTCAACAACTTGCTGCGCCATTCCAATTTACACTGGTGGGGAATTTCCCGGGGGGAAACCGAATATGGAGACACTTCGAAAAAGCGTCCACACAATTGGATTTAAAGGTTAGTTAGGATATGTTGATTATAAGCACGTCATTATTCGCTTTTCTTTAGAGGAAGACTATCTCCGTTGCTGGCTGAAGAATACTCGGTTCATCAATGGCCAGATTACATGAGAGTACTCAAGTGGCACCCACTCTTTACCACCAAAGAGGAACCATCCATAGTCCCTATATGGATCACTTTTGAGGGACTCCCAACAATTTTTTTTAATAAGCACGCTGTGTTCAGTCTTGCCCAAGCTATTAGGACTCCCCTCAAATTGGACATAGCAACCGATCAATTTACCCGACCAAGTGTTGCAAAAGTGTGTGTTGAGGTCGATCTCCTATCCGAACTCCTTTCTAGGGTGTGGTTAGGGGTTGGAAAAGAGGGTATTTGGAAAAAAATCAGCTATGACGATGTACCATCTTACTGTACAAAATGCAAGAAAATTGGTCATGCTATTGAATCATGTAGGACGGGTGAACTGACTTTGGCAAAACAACCTATGGCACCAGGCAAACACATTAAGAATCCAACAAAGAAGTTTACCCAAAAGCACTAGACACCCATGAAACACCATGAAGCAGGTCCATCAGGAACAAAGCAAGCTCCACCTATTTCTCTTGTTTAATAATGGGACGAATATGATTGGCCATGCTCCACTTGATGTTGTCCCACCAGCTGCAAACACAACAATTCCATTACTAAGAGTATGACACGGTGATGATGGCGCACATATGTGTGGAAACTCAGCCCAAAAAAAGTCACTAGCAGAGGCTGTGCGACCAATCATGGAGGAGCAATCAGCAACGGATGAGGGATTATCCCAACAACCTGCAGTTCAAAATTCAAATCCCAACTATCATGGGATCATGCTAATAGCCCTCGATAAGGTTAAATTTAACCCACATGAGCAAATCTGGGAAGCTCAAATTTTGAACCCCTTGGATGGAGGGGCCACCCTGGATTTGGAGGAATTACATTCAGATTCGGTTGTCCTAAAGGCAGCTGGAGATTAGCCAATACACCCCCACATTTGAATCCCAAATAAAACCTCACTGGAAGACTTCATCATCTCTCATGGTAAAATTATGGAAGAGTTACCATGTTACTTTTCAGACAATGACTCTTCCCATGAACAAACCATCCAATGAACGAGGTTATCCAGCCATCTCTCCACACTACACAACTGATTGGTAAGCCCTTGTCCAAAAAGAAAAGACGTAAAAGAATTTATTCCATGCCAAGGCCAATGCGCACTCGATTGGCTAGAACAATTACCACTTTGCCGTCCTCCCCTCAGTGTTAAATAGATAGCATCTTAATATGGAATATACGGGGGATAGCAAATAAACCCTCATTGCTTAGGTTGAAATCACTTATCAAACAACACCGAATAAAAATTCTTGCTTTAATGGAGCCCATGGTGGACAAAGCTAGAATTTATTTCTTTGCCCATAAGATAGGTTTTGATCGCTATGAGTGTAACTCTAATGGAAAATTTTGGGTTTTTTGGAATAATTAGCTAGGTGTAGTCCGTATTTTCAGTTCGGACCAGCTTCTACATGTTCCTATCTCCTCTTCTCCTCAAAACATTGCCTTGGCAACTTTCTTTGTATATGGAAAATGCACAAAATTGGAAATGGAGAGCTCTCTGAGTGGACCTCCGCGCTGTCCAACCTCAAACTCCGTGGCTGGTTAGTGGTGACTTCAATGTTATCTGAAGCTCCAATGAATACCAAGGTTCTTGCTCTTTGTACCTCAATGCTGTGGGTGAATTCAATGATTGCCTTCACGAATGTGGCTTGATGGATTTACCTTTCCAAGGTTGCAAATTCACTTGGCATGGGAATATGTTTGGAACAGTGGTTTGGAAGCGGTTGGATAGATTTGTTTGTAATGCCAAATTTACGGCAGCTTTCCAACGCATTAGTGTTGATCACCTTCTTAAGACGTGCTCGGATCATTCCCTACTCGCTCTCAAAGCTTCTTCAGAAATAAAACTAGGTCCAAAGCCATTTAAATTCCTTAACATGTGGATTAAACACAAGGATTTTTTGCAGGAGGTGGGTAACAATTGGCATTTGTAATGCACCGGTTCCCCCATTTCCATTCTTGCCTCCAAACTGAAAAGACTCAAATCCGAAGTCTTAGGAATTGGAGTCACACGGTGTTCGGCAATGTCTTCACAAAGGTACATGAGGCTAAACAAGAAGTTAAGAGTAAGAAAGAAGCCCTCTTACTAAATCATAGCCAAAGTTACCAAATTGCTTTGGCTCACGCACAAGCTATTCGCATGCGTTGTCTCGCAGAAGAAGAGACCTTTTGGAAGCAAAAAGTAGGGTTGAATTGGCTAAAAGAGGGAGACCAAAACTCCAAATTTTTCCACTCTACCCTTCTTGCCAAAAGACAGCGATTGCGTATCTCCAGAATCAAAGTTGATGGAAATTGGACTGAAAATATGCAGCTCATTGAAGATGCCGGTATAAAATTCTTTAAGGAACTATTGACTACTCATAATTCTGCTGCCTTAGACCTATCATTGCTCGACCACCTTATGGGCAAAGTCTCAATTGCGGATAATCAGTACTTATTGTCCGAGCTTTCAACAAAATAATTGAAGGAGGCAGTGTTCTTCCCCAACCCTTACAGTGTCTAAGTAGCAGGCATTGATGGCTACAACGGGACCTTCTTTACCACTTGCTGGGACATTATTCACCATGACCTTTTCCTTGCAGTATCCAATTTCCTCAAAGGTGCAAATTTACCACGGATGTTCACCAGCACCCGTATTGCATTATTTCCAAAAGTAGCCAACCCCAACTTCTTTAGTGATTTTTGGCCAATTAGTTTGTGCACTTTTTTTAACAAAATTTGCACTAAAATCTTAGCCAATCACCTCTCCTCCATTCTGCCTAAGCTCATTTCACTTGAACAAGCGGCCTACGTCCAAGGGAGAGACATTACGGATAACATCCTCCTTGTCCAAGAGTTGGTAGATTCTATAGATCGAAAAACAAGGAGAGGGAATATGATCATTAAACTTGATCTTGCCAAGGCATTTGACAGGCTTTCTTGGCCTTCCTTTACACAATTCTAAGGAAGTTTGGGTTTGTTGACCATTGGATCTCCCTTATGTAGCGTATTCTGGAGGATTGCTGGTTTTCTATACTCATAAATGGTGCACCCAAAGGTTTTTTCAAATCCTCCCGAGAAGTTCGCCAGGGTGACCCCTTATCACCACTGCTATTCATCTTAATGTTTGAAATGTTCTCTCAAGGATTGAAGGATCAATTTTGAACTGACCAAATATCACACTATTCTCTCCCGAATAAGTGCTCTATCATCTCTCACTTGGCTTTTGTAGACAATATTGTCATTTTCACAAAGAGAGATGTCAAGTCTATTCGATGTCTCATGAGCTTCATTTTGAGGTTTGAGCTCTCCTCCGGCCAGCTCTTCAGTAAGTCCAAGTGTTCTTTCTATCTATCCAAAAGGGCAGCTCCAACTGAGTTCATTTGATCCAAGCTAAGACGTGTTTTGTTCACAAATCCCTTCCTTTTACTTACTTGGATTGTCCTACCCAAAAGGCTAAAAAAAAACTTAATATCTTCCAGCCGTTGATAGAGAAAGTAGCTACCCGAATTCATGGTTGGCAGACGCGGTTTAAGATGCTACCTATCACCAGGAGGACGGCTAATACTCATTAAGCATGTTCTTATTAGCATCCCAATCCACTTATTGTCAGTTCTTTTACCTCCAAAATCAGTACTTAAAGAGTTGGAATGGCAATTTGCTAATTTCTTTTGGGGCTGCTTCGATAAGATGCTAAAGCACCATTGGATTTCATGGGTTGTATGCCAGCCAACATACTCAAAAATGGCCTAGGGGTTTCTTCACTTGAGGAAGTGGTTCGTGGCTTTGGTATCAGACTTTGGTGGAAATTCCAGAAAGGCAACTCTTTGTGGTTCTCTTTTCTTCAAAGTTGTTACGTTAAGAGCCAGCATCCCACCTTAGTCTCGGCATCACCAGGAGATTCATTTACTTGGAAAATGATGTTGCAAGCTCGTGACGATACAGAAAAGTGGCTGTTATTTCCCCCATGGAAGGCGGATTGTTACTTTTGGTTCGACCCTTGGACCGAACATGGGCCTCTCTCACAGATGGTCACGCCCCAAAAACGGAGACCGTAACACGCCGCGCTAATGGTACACCGGCCCAAAGCGCAAGGCACAAACGAATAGAGCAACAAACTTCACCGCAATGTAATAGAACCATCAAACCATTTCTCAACTATAAAACCGAATATTTCATTTTACACAAAAAAATACGAATTACAAAATTCCTTCTTAGTACAAAAGATGCTACAACAAAAACAAAGTTCATCAATACAAAACCTATCTAATACACTACCCCTTTCCAAACAAAAGAGAAGCTTGGAAGATTATCCGCAGAGTCCTACCAGTAATGTGGAATTAAGAGGTTCTATTACATGTGAAACCCAGTACACATCTAAAACGAGCACCTGAATCTGAAAAATTATAACATCTAGTGGGGTGAGCATAACAGCTCAGTGGATATCATAAAAGCTCTTCAAATGGGACCAAGCAGAGCGATAAAATGAAAACATAAAGATAATAACATTTGTGAAAACCATAGTCTTGTTTAGCCTCATGTACCTTTGTGAAGACATCATATCATGTCATAACAGTCATAGCAGTCACCATGGCGTCCCATGGATGACTATAGAACCGGTTCTCCCCAAATCAAACATTTCCAAACACATCCAAAATTATATACCTAGGTCACCTATGAGCCAAAACAGTCATAAAATGCTTTCATATCAAAAGAGTTTGCAAACATATCAATTGATTAACATAAAATAGCTTGGTCCCGATTTCATATGTAATTATTCCAAAACTTGATAAAAGTGCAGTTCCAAACATCATACACATTCTAAAATCCATCCAAACATATTTTGAAAGTCATTAAACAAAATACAAGTGGAAGAGGGTCTATGTTACCCACCTATCAAATCAAAAACTGCACAAATGATCACTAAACGCGATCGCCGGCGGTAGGTGGCGTGGTACCTAAAACAGGTATAAGAGGACTCTTAGAAGAGATGTAGAAGTTAAAGAATGACTAGGGAAGTGAAAACGACGCGAAACGATGGAAAACGACACCAACAGCTCTTTGGTCAAAAATGACCTATTCACAAATTCCGACCAACTTCGACAAGCTAAAACCCCAGTCAAAACACTTAGTTAACCCCTCAAATTCAGTATTACAGGTAGATTAGGAGATAATAAGCTCAGTTTTCCAGAAAAACCGAAAAACTTCGCCTCTCCCTAGGCTATAAGTAGGTTATCCTCCCAGCCAACAAAATCCAATTCCAAGGTATTCAATGGGGACCTTGGTTACAACCCAACTCAAAACAACATATTCTAACCAACCAATGCATAAACGGAAAGATTCACCGGAGCAATAGCCGGGACTATATCAATAGCATCCCACAACAAAGGAAAACACCTAAAACCATCAAAAGATCATTAAAGACCCTTCAAACATAACCAATTATCCAAATTATCCTAGCTGCGCCAAACTTCCGCTTACTTACAAAATGAAGGGAAATCAATTCCACTTGGTTTCAAGTCTCAATTCCTATCCAAACTAACCTTAAAACACTCTTAAAACATCATTATATGCATAGACATAAGCATTCATAGCATAACACTCTAGGGCCACATATGGAAGACAAAACCCCAACTCATAATCTTAAAATATGTAATCTAACCATGGAAAGTTGTTAAAAATCAACCCCAATCACTTCCCAACCTCCAAAACACTAAAAACAACCCATAACATACATAAATCATAACATATAGGGCTGCAAAGAGGGTTTTTTTTTTCAGCCATAAAGAATCCTACAAAACTTGAAATTAAAGCTTGGATCATAAAGCCCATAAGCCATGAAGTGCTAAAATACATAAAATCTTACCTTCCAAGTGATTTATACTTGATATCCAAGAAAATTTTGGGGGAAAATGGGGAAGAGAAGTTCGGCCAGCAGCTAGGAGAAATGAGGAAGAAACAAAGCAAGAAGAAGACTAAAAAGATTCCAAGGTTGACCCAAATAGTTCCCCATTTGACCAAATAGTCTCCAAGTTGACTATTTAATATTGTCCTGTCTCTTATACACATCTATCGGTCCCGTTTTTGAATAATTCAGCCATCATACAACACTCACACACCACAATGCACTAATTACACTTAGTCCAATTTTTGACCCGTTTACCCGCCGGAACCGAAATCGCGTAAACCGAAAAATTTGCCGAATTGAAAAACGAATAAGTTGAAGTACTTTATGACTAAAAGTAATATGAAAAACATTTTAAACCAGTTAAAAATCAAAGAACAGCTCCATGTGTAGGCTAGTAAAATACTGGGTTTCACATTAGGGGTCCCAATGGCTGGAACCTTTCCCTTATGGATGAGAGGTACTCCAATGAGGAGAAACAAAACATTGCAGCAATTCTCAGTGCAAGACCGCTCTTCTTGACTGACGAACCAGACCTCATCGTTTGGACCCTCACACCTAAAGGTTCCTTTTCACTCTCATCCACTTACCCCTCCAAGGTACAGATTCTCTCTCGGAAAATGATTTGGGACGTGAGACTCCAATTGAAGATCTCCATTTTCATGTGGAAATTCTTGAACAAGCGGCTGCCTTTAGATAATATCTTATGGAAAATTGGTTTTTCGTTGGCCTCCAAGTGCTTGTTTTGCTCTCATGAAGAATCCTTGGACCACCTTTTTGTGGATTATGACGTATCACAACAAATCTGGCATTTCTTCAAAGCTTGGCTGGAGGTGACGATTGCTCCATTTACGACCATTTTGGATAAGCATAATTCTTGGTGGTGGGCTACTACAGCTATACTCTTCCGCAATTGGAGCAATCCATTAAATACTCCCTTGCATAATCTGTTGGTTCTTATGGAAAGCTAGGAACACTGCAGTTTTGGATGGCTAAACAAGTAGTGCAACAAGGATTATTGCGGACATCTACTCTTATTTAGTGAATATCTCCTCAATCCATCCTGTTAAAAAGGTAACCACAGCTGATGACTTGCTACTTTCACGTGGCATTTGAGATCAACTTCTCCAAACCAAACCCAAAAAAGTCCTAGCCGTCAAATGGGACCGTCCTCCCCACGGATGTCTTAAAATTTAGGTGAATGGTACTTCCAAACGAAATCCAGGAATGGCAATGGGTGGTGGCATCCTAAGGGATCACAATGGACAATGCATCAGGGCATTTTCCAATGGCTATCAATAGCAAAACAAACTTACAAGCTGAGGCATTGGCTCTAGTAGATGGATTCCAGATGTGTAGTAGATTGCAGGTGCACTCATTTGTGGTTGAGATTGATTCCCTTCTGCTAGTTAGAACACTTTGCAGGGCTCATTGGCACCGATTTGGAGCATTGACTCTCAACTCCGCTTCATCAACAGCTATTGTGTTGGGAAAGACATTTCTTTTAAGCATGTATTTAGGGAGGCCAACCAAGTTGCTGATAGTTTAGCTAAAGAGGGCATTTCAAAACCTATGTATGTTGAATATGATCGCTATACCATTCCTTGCATGTAAAAGGATTGGTTGGCCTAGATGCTAGGGGCTGCCCTAATATTTGGCTTTGTGATCATTGATTCCATCAATAAAATTTCTGCCCTATACAAAAAAAATACATCTATGTATTCTTCAAACCCACTAATTTTATTACGTAGATATAGATCCTTTCTTTCATCTAAAAAAAAAAAAAAAAAGCCGCATGTTGAGGTTTCATAAAAAAAGACTAGTTCAATGGCCCTCCATGGATTCACCTATATAAGCCACGGATAAAGTTGCAAAAATAAGAGCTTGAATACCACTTGTAAATAATCCAAGGAACATGAGTTTTAAGCTCAAGTATAGGAACCAGTGAAGGTACTAAAGAAACAAGAACAACAACAATTAATTCATCAGCTAAGATATTCCCGAAAAGTCAAAAATTAAGCGATAAATATTTTTGTGTGAAATCTTTTAAGTTGTTCATGGGTAAAAGGATTGGAGTTGGTTGAATATATTTCACAAAAAACTTAATCCCTTTTGGCAAGACCCGCATTGAAATATGCCACTGACGTGAGTAAGGCAAAGCAATAGTAGTAATTATATCGTCTGTGGGCGTAGCGAACTCCCTGTGAGGTAGTTCTGTGATTTTCCAAGGTAAAAGAGCTCCTGATATCTCTTCTCCAAAAATAAATAGAAACATAGTTTTAATAAAAGGAACCCAAGGACTGTACTCTTCTCCAATTGATTTTTTCTGACATCTCGAATGAATTCAAGAACATATTCGAAGAAATTCTGCCCCCCAATCAGAATGGTTTGTGGATTTTGAAAAGCTATAGAAGCCGAACCTAATAAGATAGCAATTAAATAGACCAAGAAGTAATAAGTTCTTGGCAATGAACTTAGAAACCCTCTATTTGCCAATAGAAATGTTGGCCTACTTTCAGACCTGATACATCGTATAACCCTTTTAGTGTGTTTGCTAGAAAATTCATATTGCCCTCTGAAAAAACTGAGCTGTATAAAAAAATTGATTTTGATTCAACCACTTTATTGCCTACTTGAATCGAATATTTTGAATACCAATTAATATATTGAATACTAACTAATCACCTAATACCCCCAGTTATTTTTATCTATTTTTTGAAATTCAAAAATTGTAATAGATTCCATAAATCTATAGGATTTTTGAAGTTAGTTATTTATATTATTATTAATCAAGGATTTCTTATATAGATAGAATTACCATCACAAATTGCTAACACTGTTTGTTAAGATTTAATCATATTGAAGACGTAGCGTCATCATTCGCTAGAACTAAAATATCTAATAAGTCGAGGTTACAATTTGTGTTGATTAAACAAATTGTTAGAATTCTCAAACTAATGCACTCTTGTAGGACCATATGTTCTTCGTGATGATCAATGATTATTGGGTATTCCTGTCATATATTTACTCCTGCCCAAATATGTTTACAAATGAGATAATTGTCTTTTCAACATAGCTACATCTCTCTTTAAGATGATTAGGTCTCCCTATTTTTTGTTCCATTCTTAAGTCCCTGAACTTATGAAGTCTCGTTTCTGTAGTGAACCAATTCGTTAACATTTAACATACAGCTGAGCCATTTTTATTGACATAATGACACCGAGACCTTATTACAGCCCACGTTATGGAATCAACTACTTTATTGTGTTGTACCAACAATTAATAATTGTTTTCCTCTACTTGCTGTATCAAAAACCAAATCACAAGCTTCTGATAAAAAATGTGCAGTTCTAGTATGATTTGTAATATGAATACCCTTAAGCTTTGCAAATATATAAGGTGCCATTTTGGGATTCCATTTCCAAGTGCCATGGCCAAAATTACCCCCTGCCTCTATGGACATCTCTTCTAAATTGATACTGTAGTATCTTCTTGTCATTTCTCCCCGTACCCCCCTTTCTTTTCAAGGAAAACAAAAAGAGGCAAGGAATCTTGAATTGAAATATAAAATTTTTCCAATAGAACCTTCTGCTCTACTGCAAATTAGCTAGAGATGTGCGACTCAAGCCATTATTATTTTTTATTCATTATTCTTTTTATTACAACTAAATCAAATGACCATAACCATACCAAATCAAATATAATAAGGTAATGAAAGGAATGAATCTCTTCTTAGGAGTCACTAAATCCTGTAAAAGATTGTTCCAATGTATCGTGGAAATTTTTTGAATGTAAAAACAATCAAATAATTTTATGTGGTGAAACAAAATATCTCTCATTTCCCCCTCGAATAGATTTCTTTTTTGGTTTCCATGGGAATCTTGTAATGTTGTTTTGAAGAGTGCACTAATCTTTTGAATCCGGTCAAGACGGGCATCATTCCTCCCAAAAAACATTCTTTTTCAGACCTTTCGAACCAATCGATACGTCACCGAAATTGCTTTTGCTAAAACTCGAGCTGTTTCTTGAAAACTTGTTTCAAATATAAAACTTTAAGTATTGAGATATGCTCGAGTTATTCCCAATAAGACGGCTCAATAATGGATAGCTTCTTCTTAAGCACGCGGCATTTGTTCTGCTTGCAACAATCCAATAAGTGCTCCGGTAAAAAAATATTAGACATTCCGTCATTTGAAACCAACAATTTTGGTGTCATTTGACATAAAATAATTTTTATATGCTTATTATGAATCTACATCCCCTAGAATTGATAAACCTATTGGATCTTATTAACCAAACAGATATGACTTTGCACTATAGTTACCTCAGCACCAATCAAAAATACCCCAGGAATTCCAAGAATTCCTGTTATACCTTTGTTCTAACCCTTAATCCTTTTTTCTAAATTCCTTGCTACTTAATCAATCGAACGCACATCTAATACCTGTTCTATTTTTGGAAGACCTTAAGTTATATCACTAAGAGATCTCGGTTTTCAAATAAAAATGTAACTAATATCCAGCCTTCGTAAAGGATTTCCCCATATTGCCCATGAACACTTACTCCTGAGGTAGCCAAATAAGCCTTCACTGATCGTATTACTAAGGAGTCAACTTGAAAAAATATAACTTGCCCAAACTTTATGTTTGGTCTATTTTTGGCTATACACATATTTTCACAATAAACTATCCAACACTTAGTATTGTAGATGTCTCTTCACAATAATTGAAACAGAGAATACCAATTCAAAATGAATGGATTCAAAATAATGTTATTGCATGGATCTGGATTAGAAAATTTTCCATTTTCATTCATTGAATAATATTTAATTACTCAAAAAGTCTATTTTAAATAGTCAGTTGCAAATAGTTAGTTTCCAAGATTTGATTATGAGTTCTTAAATAGAAAAATGAATACAATTTTGAAATTGGAAAGGCTGACCCAAAAGGGCCCAACAAATTCCTAATTGGAATTCAGGATTATTTTTTTTAATTGATTCTTTTAATATATTGTGATATTTTATAACAGCAAATAGACCCATTCAAAAATAATTGGATGATAACAATATCATCAATGATTGGAATTCCTTATTTCTATTCAACAACATGTGATTGGTTCCTTGGCTTAGATTAAGGAATTGTTGAATTTTTTCCTAGGAGTAGGAATAACTGAACAGAATGATTGATATTGGTACAATCTGATCTATTATGTAAGAGCAATTTCAAAACCAAGGGATCATTCCTTTTCCTGATATACGAAATAGGGGATTTTACCAAGTTGATTCTTAGGTAATGTCGAATAAACCATTTGTTCTTATTTCAACAAAAGAAGCATGGGATTCTTCACTAGAAGTTTGTTTCTTGGTTGTCCTAATTCAATACTAAACAAGTCTAAACTAATTGAATACTTGTAACAAAATCCCTCGAATTGGTTTGCCGTTTCTATAAAGAATATAATTAATGACTCAAAGTCGAACATTGTCCCTTTCCAGCAACAGAGGGATCAGGAGAGGGGGCAGTGTTACTAAATTTAGACTGATCGTTATTTCATATGTGATAATAGGTTGAACTAAAGAAAAATACCATTTTTTTCTAGGTGCAATCCATTGGACACAAATCCAATTTTTCAAATTCTTAGATTTCTTAGAATTTCTTTTTCCCATTCGTGGTGGTATCAGTATCAAAATGCCGCTATCTTGGGATGTCTTCAATGTCGCTATGTTGGGTTGTCTTATCTATCTCTCCAAAAAATGGATATCTCAAGAAAAAATTTTAAGTTCAATTCCTTTTTTTTTCTTTCCACCTGGAGCAATCCGCTTACTCGGCTTCTTATATTAAAGTGACTTGTGTATCTACCCCAATGATACTATTGTTCTATACCATTATGGAAGAAGAACGGGGTAAGATATGCACTTCTTGGGGAATGAAAAAAAAAATTGATCTACTTTCATTTGCAATTTTGACCAAATTTCTTTAACTCCTCGGTACTCAATCAAATCTTCCTTGTTGACTTCCAATTGTATACATTTCGATAGTCCCATATTTAATAATTCATGAACTCTTTCTTTTATATCAAGGATCATTGAAATAAGAAAGAATACTATTTCTACAGAAAATAACATTTATGGGAATTTCAATGGAGATAGCTAGGGTGGATATTAATTTGTTCTCGCATTCTTGAATCGATTGGAGTGGTATAATAAATCTATTTCTTTGTCTCATTGACAATAAATTAAAATTCTCGCGGAGAATGGCCAGTATAAGAGATTACAAAGAGTAGTACATATGGTTCGATTAAGGTCTAAATAATCGGGAACCTACCTTTTTTACCACAAAAATTTGAACTAAAGAATATGTACCTCACCCAATCATTAGTTACTGAGAGGTTAGAAGTATATCTTTGCTTGACAAAAAGAAAATGCATTCATTTGATCTTGATCTTATGAATCAAAAAGGAGACTGGACTCCATCTGCATGGCCTCCTAATAATATCCATAAATTACTTGTTTTTGGTAATAAATAATGCGCACTACCGTATGTAAATTCAGGTACATGATACACATCGGTACTCCAGTACATTTCTCCATCTGAGTTGGAATAAATATATTTGTTTGATATCCAAAAACTGCCCAGCAATTGCTAAACAAGTAGGAAATGTTGGAGTGAACTAGGAAAGTTTGGATAGAGCTAGATCTAACTGTTACTAGGTAAGCGTCCTATAGTAAGAGAAGTAGTTATGAACCCTTTAGCCATCCCCATGGGGGAGGGAAAGGAAGAGCCCCACTTGGTAGAAAAAACCCACTACTCCTTGGGATTATCCTCCACTTGGAAGAAGAAGTAGAAAAATGAATAAATATAATTAGAATTTTTTTTGTCTTTACAAAAAAAAGGAGTAAATTGTGACACATTCACTAACAAAAAAAAAATCCATTTTTGGGTGAACAATAGGAATTAAACTCGCACATGGTGGATTCACAATCCACTGCCTTGATCCACTTGGCTACATCCGCCCCCAAATCTAAATTTTGTTATATTTTTTTAATTTAATTTCATATTATATTTAATATTTTATTTCAAAAAATCCATTTCAAACATTTTCTTTTCTTTTCCTTAAAAATATCTATTTTTAAGTACAAGTACTAATAAAATACTAGAATAAATGAAAAGAAAATAAAGTAGTAATAGCGCCCTCTTATATAAAAGAAGAAGGAAATTATTGCTCCTTTGTTTTTTAATAACTCCTATAATATAAGATTGGAGTCTTATCTATTTATAGATGGAGCATCTATAGCAGCTAGTTCTAGAGGGAAGTTAAGAGCATTATGTTCATGCATAACTTCTATACCAAGGTTAGTACAATTAATGATATCAGCCTAAGCATTAATTATATGACCTTGACTATCTACAAATTGGTTGAAATTAAACCCATTTACACTGAAAGCTTAGTGCTAATACCTAAATGAACGAGATACCTACTACAGGCCAAGCAGCTAGGAAGAAGTGTAATGAACAAGAGTTATTGAAACTAGTATATTGGAAGATCAATAGGTAGAGGCCAAAAGAACCATGAGTGGCTATGATATTATAAGTTTCTTCCTCTTCACCGAATCTATAACCTTCATTAGCAGATTCATTTTCTCTGGTTTACTTGATCAAACTAGAAGTTACAGAGGAACCATTTATAGCACTAATAAGGAGTGACCAAATACACTAGCTACGCCTAACATGTGAATTGGGTGCATAATGATGTTTTGCTTGGCCTAGAATACAATCATGAAATTGAAACTACCAGAAATTCCTAGAGATATACCATTAGAAAAACATCCCAATTGGACAGATGAAGAAAACAACGGTAGCAGCTGCAACATGAGCTAAATATGCGATAGCATTCCAAGGTTGGATACCCTGATGAAAACTTAGTTCCTACTCATGAACCATGTAACAAGCTACAGTAAGTAAGAAGTATAAAATGATTAGTTCATAAGGACCACTATTGTATAACCATTCCCTTGATGTTGTTTCCCATATTGGGTAAAAGTGCTAACCTATAGCTGCGCTGTTCTGGTAAAAGTAGGAATAAACCCACCTGAAATAGTATTGTTTCAGTAAAGTAAATATATAGAAATAGGTTCACGAGTACCATTAATATCTACTGGAAGAGCAGCAATGAAGGCGATAATAAATATAGAAGTTACAGTCAATAAGGTCAGCATCATCAAAACATCAAACCATCTAATGTAAAGACAGTTTTCGTTGGTAGTTATCCAATTACAGAACCAACCTCAAAGGCTTTTGATTTCATGTCTCTCTAAAATTGTAATCATGGTAAAATCTTGGTTTATTTAATTATTTAATTATCAGGGACTCCCAAGCTCAAAAATTCTCTATAAATAGAAATTGGAAGATTGTCATTCAACAGTATAACATGCCTTATATACTCGTGTCAACCACTATCATAATGGGAAAGCTTTCTGTATGTACGCCCAAATCGGTCAATAATATCAAAATCTAATATATCAATCCAAATCAGCTTACTAACGGGATGTCCTAATAGGTTATAAAATTTAGCTTTAGCAAATGATCAAATAAAAGGAATAATTGGAAAAAGAGTATCAATTTTGTAATAGTATTATTGATTAGAAATGAATTTTCTAGCATTTGACTTTGTACCATTGAAGGTTTAGTCACACGCTTAGAAAATAACCTATAAATTTAAGGAATGGCTGGGTAAATTGGTTTATATATAGAACCCTCTGAACTAAAACCAAAGGTCAAAATAACATTACCATATATTGACAATGTAATATTTCCATTTATTCCTCAAAAAGGACGTCCCTGTTGAAACCAAAATAGACTTTCCTCGCTATCCAAAACAATGTATGAAATGATCTTTGAATAGTCATATACTAGCTAGAAAATCCTTAGTAAAATCATCTACAAGAAGTTATATTTTCCATAAAAATATATTCGTTCAAGAAAGACTCCAAAAGATGCTAATCGCAAATGAGAAGAATAGATATGGAGAAAGATAAAAAGGGATTCATAGTCACGTCCTTGAGAATTGTATAAGTACCCTTTTTTACCAAAGAATAATAATCTTTCACTTCTTTTTAGTGGAAACCAAAACTGGGTTTCCTTTTAGCAAAAGAGTATTCCAATTCCGATACTCGTGGAAAAAGAATTGTAATAAATACAAGGAAGAGCTGTCTTTTATCCAATAATGAAGGTTTTGAACCAAGATTCCAATGGATGGGGTAGGATATTAGAATATCTAACATAGAATATAAATGTGAAAAATTATTCTATAAGAATGGAAATAGTGCATGAATTGATTGTAAATTATAAGATCTAAGTATTCTATTTCCTACTGATAAGTTCATAATTGTACTATATTTTATGTATCAATTGTCACATTTTTATGTGTCGTAAGAAAGACTTGAGTTATTATAGAGATTAATTTGGTCATTCTTAGTTTTTGTAGGGTTAAAGTGAAAAAGAGTTGAAAAAAATGGAAAAGATGAAAGAAAATGCTAAGGGCAGAACATGCATGAGTATGAGCCATTTTGGATTATGTTCCATATTTCAAACATAAACTTTTGAGTCATAGCTCCAATTGAGGTGATTTAAGATGCATTGGAAAGATAAGACATAGAGCTACAACTTTTGTGTTTTATACTTTTCCCAATTCCAAAATATCAAGGTGAAAATCGAAGTGAAAGGCGGAGCACATGAAGAAAGCCATCGCACATGCCCTGGAGTTGTGCAGCTCATGTGCGCTGCATCTAGAAGCAAAATTTCCAGGGTAGCGCATGTGCGCCTGAAATAGTAGAATGGCGTGTTTTTGAGTTTTTGGCTCTTTTCTTTGCCTAGTTGGACTCTTTTTCACCAGATTTCACGTTCTTATCTGTAGACCTTAATTGTAACCCTGATTACTCATTATAAATACCCTATTTAGGGTGCGAAAAAAGGATCGACACTTTATTTTCTAGTTTTGTCTAGGGTTTTCAACAATAGAAAATTATTGTCCATTCTTTCATGGCACTTTGTGCCTAAACCCTTTTCCTTGGTCGAGGGATTTGAAGCCAAGGTCAATTACTACTACACTGTGAGACTCTTTGTTCTTAAATTTATTCAATTATATGTGAAGTATAGATTATTTTTCTGCAATTAATTTCATGATTGTTCTTTCTGCTAGATTGTTTTAACCGCGTGTGCTTAATTCAACTTATGAAGCAACTGAATTTGATAATTACTCGATTAGTGTTATTGAATTTGTGGAAATTAAACATCTAATCAGAATAATCGCGTGTGTTTATGTTTATATAGCCTAATTGTCCTTATTGATTTTAATGCTTCTATTAATTAATCTTTTGCGCGTTTCTGGATTAAATTAATAGTTAGGGTTAATTGGATCGCATGTTGAAAATCAACCAACTTTAGAAAGAAATAAGCATCAACTTTGAATTGAAATTCGGGTTAATTCTTTAATTAGTGCTTAATATGAAAATTGAATTATCTTTTGTGTCAATGATCGACTAATAAAATTTTCATGGTAGATATGACCAAAGCAAAGATTCTTCTTAATTGAGTTCTCTTTAATCTCTTTACTTCATTGTTTTTTGTTTTTAGTTTAAAAACATTCAAATCCCCCCTTTTTCGTTTAGCACAAGAATAAACTCCATTCTCTGTGGGACGACCTGTACTCACCACTACTACATTATAATTGAGAGTTGTTAATTTTAGGTGCCTACGACAGCATTTCAACTCAGCATTCTTCCAAAATTTTAGCGCCATTACCGGGGACGGCTTGAATTATTTTTGTGCAAATTATTTCAGTTTTCTGTTTCTTTTATTTGATTATTATTCTTCCACTAATTGCGTGTGCCAGTGACGCGATCTGCTGGACAAGTTGAATTTCAATTTGATCTGAAAATACAGATAACGTTAAATAAAATGGGGAAAGAATTAAGAGAGAGATAGTTAGGGGAAGAACAGTTGTATAATTTTATCTTTGCAGATGATAAGGAATGACAAGAAGAGACGAACATGGCACAACGAACTTTGAGAGAATTAGCATCGCCCACTTTAAACCAATAACCTTTATGCATTACGATATCCTGAATTAGATGCAAATGACACATTTGAATTAAAATCTGGACTAATCCATCTATTACCTTCATTTCTTGGATTGCCAGGTGCAGATCCGAATAAGCATCTTAAGGATTTCCATGTAGTTTGCACTAGTATGAGACCCACTGGAGTGTCAGATGAACATATCAAATTAAAAGCATTCCTGTTCTCACTTAAGGATGAGACGAAGGATTGGTTTTTCAATTTACCTTTAGGCAGTATTACAACATGGGAGCAGATGAATAGACTATTCCTAAATAAATACTTTCCAGCCTCTCGAACTGTGAATATTTGAAAAGGAAATTTGTGGCATAAGACAGCTCAATGACGAGTCCTTATATGAGTTTTGGAAACGCTTCAACAATTCTGTGCAAGCTGTCCACATCATCAGATAAGTGACTCCTTATTAATTCAATATTTTTATGAAGGCATGTTGTTGAATGAAAGGAACATGGTTGACCCTGCAAGTGGAAGGGCGTAAGACAATTTTACATGCAAAGATGCTGCTTGTGAGCTTATATCGAATATGGCTGCATGTTCTCAAAAGTTCGGGACACGAAGCGATCAACCTCTCAAACGCGTCAATGAGGTAAATGTGTCATCTTTAGAATAACAAATGGCTAGTCTGACTACTTTTGTGCGACAATTGGCTTCAGTAACGGCACAGACGGCACAACCCTACAGCATTTGGTCAAACAAGGGACATTGAACAGACATGTGTCCTACATTACAAGAGGAGCCCCATGAGCAAGTAAATGCGGTGAGATGATTTCCAGGGCAACCACAAATAAATTATGATTCCTACTCTAACACGTATAATCCTAGATGGAGGGATCATCCTAATTTGAGATATGGGAGTCCAGCACAACCTCAAGCAAAACAAAATTGGCAGAATTTTCATCCATACAAGCCCCCATTTGCCCAAAAGACAACAAGCTAATCTAAATAATCAGTCTGGTAAGTCTTTAGAGAAAATGCTGAATGCTTTAACTGCTAATACTATGTGGCAATTCCAATAGGATACCAAGGCAAGTATTCCACAGTTGCAGCACCAAATGGGACAAATGGCGACCGCGATTAGCCTGTTGGAATTGCAAAATTCTAAAAAGTTGCCATCTTAAACAATCATCAATCCCAAGGAAAACATGAGTGCAATTATGTTGAGGAGTGGCAAAAAGGTTGAAGTGCAACGCAACATATTTCCTGGACGTGTTAAGGCCAAGGAGAAGGAGACCAAAGCTGAAAAAGAGGTGGTCCTAAGTGAGAAGAAAACCAGCTGCAGTGAAGACAAAGGTGTTCCTGTATGGTCAGAATATAATCTCGAACCCCTATTTCTCGAGGCATTGAAAGAATTTTCAAAGGAGGATCCCGATAAAGAGTTGTAAGATATGTTTCGTAAGTGTGAGGTAAATATTCCTTTATTAGAAACTATTAAACAAATACCTCGCTATACTAAGTTTTTGAAGGAATTGTGTACCCACAAATGAAAGCAAAAGGAGAAGAAAGTAACATAAGGTAGAGGTTGGGAGAAATGTATCATCTATTATTCAAAAATCCCTACTGAAAAAGTGTAAGGACCCAGGTATGTTCTCTATTCCTTGTAAGGTAGGAAATACAAACTTTGAAAGGCCATGCTGGATTTAGGTGCATCTATTAACGTAATGCCATACTCTGTCTATTATGCATTAAAAATTGAACCATTGAGTAAAACTAGTGTGGTAATTTAGTTGCCTGACAGATCTTTAGCCTATCCTAAGGAAATTGTAGAGGATATCTTAGTTCAAGTGGGAAATCTAGTTTTTTCTGCTGATTTTATGCTCTAGAAATGGAACAAGGTGATTCTAATGCTCCTATTTTGTTAGGAAGACCATTTCTAGCCACTTTCCAAACCAAGATAGATGTTTTTAATGGTATTCTTAGTATGAAATTTGGTGATACAAGTGTTATGTTTAGCATTTGTGATGATGTTGAATCGTCTGACCATACTCAACTTGTTTCTGTAACTGATGTGTGTAAGCCTGTGTATCCGATACAAGAAATTCATGGATATACCAATAATCAGGAAATGGACACAAACCGTGACGAAGATCTCAAGGAAAAGAATAAGGACCTGTTGCAGCAAACAAGTAATGGTGGTCCTAATGCTTTACTACTTTCTATTGAGAAATTGAAGTTATCTATTGTGCAGGAAACAATTTCAGATTACAATTGCCTTCCTGGTTACCTTAAATACATATGTTTGAAGGATAAGGAGAGGGTGGTCATCTCAAATTAAATTAGCAACTCAAAAGAAGAACAACTTGTTCGGGTTCTAAAAGTACAAAGGAGATTGAATCCATCCTTTGTGAAAACAATCAAGATCCTTGGACTCCTCAACATGGGAATAACTTGATTTGTGAGGATGAGTATCAAGTCGAGCCAATGACGGTAAACAAAGGCACTGCATGGGAGGCAACCCATGTCCATTTGTATTTTGTTCCGTTATTTAACTTTTACAACTTTATTTTTTCTTATTTTGGTTTAAAAGGAGAATAACGGAAAAATTAGCATATTTTAATTTCATTGTTAATTGGGAAATTGACTAAAATGACAACATGGTCTTTTGAAGATTTTTTGTCTGTTATGTGGGTGATTTAGGGTAGAAATTTTATGTTTTAAAGTTTTGAAAAAAAAAAATTTGTTCTGCCTCGCGCGCACATGCGGGCTTAATTTCCAGTGCATGTGCGCTGAGCTCGATTTCAAATTAAGCTTTTCCCTAGCGTACACATGCGCGCTAAAAGTCCAGCACATGTGTGCAAGGCAGAATAACGTCAGGACACACTGCCTCGCGCGCACATGCTTGCTAAGTTTGCAGCGCATGTGCGCGAAGAATTATAAGGGTTGAAACGCTTCTTCTTCACACACAACAACCACATACCCTTCCTCTTATCTTTCAAACTCCTCTTGATCCTCCAACTTGCCCACTCCTATCACTTCCTCAAATCGTCCCAAACTCATCAATTTTACACCCAATTTTCTTTTTTTTTTTCAATCACAAACCAAATCAAGGTATGAATCTTTTCTCTCTTTCTTCAATTTTTCCTTATGGGTTTCCATTAATTCTCAAGAATGTGTTGAGTCTTTTTATGCTTTGATTGAATAAATCTCATATGGATTGAACTTTAATTGTATAATTGGAGTAATTATTGTTTGGATTATTGATTGTGGATGGATTGCATGTTTATTTTATACACAAAAATTTCCTCTTTCTCTATGCATGCCATGTGTTCGATAAATTGTCTAAATGACTAACATATTAAAACATAAGGCTTTGATGCATGAATTCAATCTCTAGAATATGGATTATGCCATGTGGTATCTTTTTTATTATTTTCATGCAGAGAAATCTTCATGCAATATATATAAGCTTTAGTTTTTGCTATTATTTTGCTTGAATTTTCATGTGTATTCTAAGGCTTATGATTTGAGAAATGGCCTTTTACTTAAGTGTGGGGTGTTACAATTGTTTTCTTGGGAGTAATGATGTATATTTATCTTTTCATAGGAATGGGAAGAACATACGGCAAAGAAAACAGCCGCAGGTAAGAGTACCGGAGAATCCTCATCATTGGGGGCCCAACAACCTAAAGTAGGTGGAGGTCTCAGGTTTTTAAATGCAACAGCCCAACAAAAATATGAAAATGATATCTCGTACTGGGCTGCAATTAAGGAAAGGGATATCAAGTTAACCATTCGTAATCGTGGATGGGAGCTTTTCACCTCAACCCCCATAGATGCCGTCATACCGGTGGTGCGTGAATTTTATTATAATTTCGATCTTTATAGCTCTACCAAAGTATATGTACGGGGAAAAGACGTGGATGTCTCTGCCAATGAAATCAACAGAGTTTTGAAGGTAGTCGTGTTCATAATGATGAATGGCCCGACACCCGTAATGCCAACGTAGAGCTTCGACAGATCACTAGTTTCTTTGGGAAGGGGACGTGGAATGGACTTACACGACCGGTGGCACCGTGGCTCGGCATTTCAACGCTAATAAACTTATACCAGCTTGGTTTGTCTAGTTCATGGGACAGTTTCTGTATGGCCCGCCTTCTTCCGGTAAACCATCTTGCTCGCGTCACGATAGAAAGGGCCAAACTTTTGTATTGCATTGCTTCTGGGAAAGCCATAGATGTCGGTCAGCTTATACGCCAACAAATTTGGTACTCTGCTACTAATAAGCAACCGGGTTTATGCTTTCCCCATCTGATTATGGCTCTGTGTTTGGAAAGTGGTGTGGTGATTGATCCTTTGGAAGAAAATTTGAAGCCTGGACAATTGATTGCAATGGAGGGTATGAGAGCTCCGGTTAAATGCACTCGATCTCAGGCATCTACTTCACACATAGATGAAGTTGATGATTCAGACAATGAGCCAGTACCTGCCCCATAGCAGACTCAGGAACTCCTATATCAAATCTTGGCTGAGCAACAGTGGATGAATCAAAGTTTGCTTCATTTATGCAGTACTAGTTTACCTAGCAGCAGACAATGGAAGCTTGTCAGATGGCCAGAGAGCGGGGAGAGGACCCTCTCCACATTTCTTATCATTTCCTCTTTTCCCACAGGATTTGGGGCCCCATACTCCTTGAGCTTTTTATGCCCTATGTTTTGGGCCATTTTCTTTATATGATATTTATGGCAATTGATTTCCTAGACAATTTTTGTTGTTCTTTTATTAGACATTTTAGTCGTTCTTTGTTAGCAAGGTTTTATTTTCGTCACGATCTTTTCGTTATTTTTTGTCGTGTATTCCATTAAGGGAGTCAGTTTTTTCTTGGTTATTGTAGGATTATTTTCTACACTATTCTTGTTTTTCTTATTCTCTCAAGGAAATTCTTTGTTTTGTTCTATTTTGTTTAGTGTTCTCTCTGGTTTTCCTACGTGACAAGGGGATGTTTATAGTGGATACTGCTCCAAACACGAATTCAATCCAAAAAGCTCTTCTTTTTCCCATTTTATGCTTTTATTTTTGCATTGAGGAAAATGCTAATTTTTAAGTGTGGAGTGGGAAAGTTATTTGGATTTTTAAGTTGTTTGTATATTTAATACAAATGGACATGCTCAATTTTACTGCAATATTTTAACTTTTCCTTTGATCTGAGAACTTGTTGAAATTTTTGAAAGTTTTTGTGGATTAATTGACCATTTTTTCTTTAATTTTCAAAAAAAATTTGCTTAGCATATTTTTTCTATTTTTCTACATAATAAATCTTTAATAGACCATGCATGAATGAGTTGTCGATGCTAATATTTTCCATTCATGATTTTCAAGACTTTTGCACACTAAGCCATACATTAATTTTTGATTTGGGATATTTAGTGAAATTTATGTAGACTCAATTATGTTGCATCCCAAAAACTTACTTCATTACATTTTCAAAACTAATTCATAGATAACCCGATTTAGTTTAAATATGAGGGTAGCACCTTTTTCGTTTGTTGAGCCTTCTAGCCAATCATTTTAACAATTTATTTCTAATTACCTTATTTGAGCCTTATTCTTGTGAAAGGAAACATCATTCTCCTATTTACACATAAACTCAATTTACCAACCCTTATTGATCAATGCTTAATATTTCTTTTAATTGTTTTATCCTAAGTTATTCCTTTAAGAGCTTTATGGTGTACATTATATGCTAAGGGGATATACGGGTGGAAGTTTGTGAGAACTGAGTGATGTACATTTTTTGAGCGAAATGGGGTATTGGAAAAAATTGTTGGAAAAAAAATGAATATAGAAGTTCCTGTAGTTGCGGGTAGTGCCCATCACTGGTACTCGCGTGTTTTTGACATTTACAGTTAGTGCCTAACATCGGTACCTGTTGTTGTAGATAGTGCCCATCACTGGCACCTACATGTTTATGTGTTGCGAGTAGTGCCTACCACTGGTACCCGTACTGTGAGCAGACATAAAAAAATAAAATGATGACGTGAAGTATATATGTCCGAGTGAGGTTGGCATGTTTGGTTTTGAATTTTTCATGAGTGTTTGTTACTCGAGTGTGGGGTTGTGGATATATGATATTTCTCATTTCAAGAGAAGTTTTATTTTAATGTGTGGCCACCATTATTATCAGACAAAGCTCTTGTTCTTATTTGTTTCATCCTCTCCCTTCTTTGGCTAATAAATATCCTAACTTATAGTTCGAGTTAAAAGTCCTACCTAAATTTGAATTGAATCGGTTGTCTAAATTAGTGGAGGGGTGTAAAAAGAGTGAGCTATGGGGTGTTTAGAAAAAATTTTGAGGGTCTTCATGATTTAATCTAAATATTTTCGAATCTAAGTTTTTGAATGGCTACACACACATACACACGAATTTCATGTTTTGGTTTTTATTAGCATTTGAGCTCTTTGGTTCATAGACTACTCTGATTGGTGGATTGATTACCGATTATTTAGATATTTGAGGGAATAGGTTGAGTGGAATTTTTTTGTGCTAAAATTTTTTAATTTTATGTTTGATCGAGGACGATCAAAGGTTAATTGTGGGGTAATTTGATAAGTTCAAAATTGTGCTATATTTTATGTGTCAATTACCACGTTTTTATGTGTCGTGAGTAAGATTTGAGTTATTATTGAGATTAAATATTTGGTTATTCTTATTTTTTTGTATGGTTTAAGTAAAGAAGAGTTGAAAAAGATGGAAAAGATGAAAGAAAATGCTAAGGGCGGAACATGCATGAGTATGAAGCCATTTTTTATGTTGTTCGTATTTTAAGCTTAACTTTTGAGTCCGAGCTCCAATTGGGGTGATTTAAGATGAACTGGAAAAAGCTAAGACATAGAGATACAACTTTCATGTTTTATACTTTTACCAATTCCAAAAGCATCAAGGTGAAAATCGAAGTGGAAGGCGGAGCACATGAAGAAAGCCAGTGCACATGCGTTGAAGTTGTGCACCGCATGTGTGCTGCATCCAGAAGCAAAATTTCCAGATTATGTTCACCCAAAATAGGCAGTACATGTGTGCTCGAAATAGAAGAATGACGTGTTTTTGAGTTTTTGGCAGATTTCTTCGCCCGGTTGGACTCTTTTTCACCCGATTTCACATTCTTATCCGTAGGCCTTAATTGTAAACCTAGGTACTCATTAGCGAGATTAAATACCCCATTTAGGGTGAGAAAAAAGGATTGACACTTTATTTTCTAGTTTTATCTAGGGTTTTCAACAGTAGAAAATTATTGTTCAGTCTTTCATGGTACTTTGTGCCTAAACTCTTTTTCTTGGTCGAGGGATTTGAAGCCAAGGTCAATTCTACTACATTGTGATACTCTTTGTTCTTGAATTTATTCAATTATATGTGAAGTATTGATTATTTTTCTACAATTAATTTCATGATTGTTCTTTTTAACTTGTTATTGCTTCAGAATAATTAAGTTATTAGAATTAATCTATTGCTAGATTGTTTTAACCGCGTGTGCTTAATTCAATATGCGAAGCAACTGAATTTGATAATTATTCGATTAGTGTTATTGAATTTAGAAAAATTAAACATCTAATTGGAATAACCGCGTGTGTTTATTTTTAATTAGCCTAATTGTTCTTATTGATTTTAATGCTTCTATTAATTAATTTTTGACGCGTGTCTGGATTAAATTAATAGCTTTAGGGTTAATTGGATCACGTGTTGAAAATTAACCAACTTTAGAAAGAAATAAGTATCAACTTTGAATTGACATTCGGGTTAATTCTTCAATTAGTGCTTGATATGGAAATTGAATTATCTTATGTGTCAATGATCAACCAGTAAAATTTCCATGGTGGATATGACCAAAACCAAGATTTTTCTTAATTGAGTTCTCTTTAATTTACTTTATTGTTTTTGTTTTTAGTTTAAAAACATTCAAAGCCCCCATTTTCCGTTTAGCACAAGAATAAACTCCGTTCTCTATGGGACGACCTGTACTTACCACTACTACAATATAATTAAGAGTTGTTAATTTTGGATACCTACGACAAATTTTCAACTCAACATTCTACTACCTACTTGAGAAGATATTAATCGTATATAAAATAGAATTTCCACATTAAATGCAAATCTTTCTGATATCATTAGAGAATATAAATTCTTGTTGCAACAAAAAAATGGATTTTGGCTTGAGTCATTACAGGATAGCAAAAATAATAAAATAATTTTGTTGATACACTAGAGTAATTAAACATTTCACAATTAAGAAATTGAATTGACTCATAACCTAGATTTTCCAACAAAATAGATCAGCTTAAACTATGATCATGAACAAGTGCATAAATATACTCCTGAAAGATAAGTGGATATTGAAAGCCTGTTGTTAAGATCTATCAAGCTGTAAATATCTTTCGATTTCCTCTATTTGATATTTGATTTGAACCAAAAGAAGAAGATTTTGGGATTATCAAATGATACATAGTGTGATATAGTCAAACCAGAGTATTCTAGTAAGAATTGGTACCTCGGGAAAGGAGGCATACTTATCAACGGATTTTCTATCCCCTATATTTTTATTTTATTTTGGTTTTTTCAATATATGTTATAGGATTACAAGATGGTTAGAAATCTTTATTTTTTCAACCTAATTGCTCTTTTGATTTTGGAAAAACAATCTTTATCAATATACTATTTCTTCTACACACGACACAGCATCTCTGTTCCACAATGGAAAATTACAATAGTTAGGATTCATTGAAAAAATCAAGAATCCACTCATGAGGGGAGAAATCCTTCCCACATTGGACACTATAATATTTTTAATATATAATTAGATTGAGAATAATTTGAATTTAGAATAGAAGCCAACTACTTTGTCTTTTCATATTACTAAATGAAGCTGCAGGGTCCTATCCATATTTATTCATTCAATCAAACTTTAATTCCTTCTATTCCAAGAATTTGAACTAGTATTTGTATTGTACTAATTCGGTAAGAATGAAACATTCTCAGAATTCTTCCTCAATCAGACATGCTATTTTTCCATTCATTCCCTTTTTGGATCAGTCGTGGACTTCCAAACTTTACCAATAGTACGAATGAATCCCTCGCTTCATCTAAATGTGTAAAAGATTGTATCCACACTTAAAAGCCTAAGTACTCTACCATAAAATTAGAAACCCGAAGAAAAAATAAATAAAAATATTTTAATATATTGGAAAATAATAAAATAAGTAGATGAATAGATACAATTAGAATGACAATAAATTTAACAAAGAGATTAGATGAGACAATCTAACCATTGAACTAACAAATCAAAGAAAATTTTTCTAATACATTCACAAAACAAAAAAATGAAATGAATAGATCAGATGAAAATACAAGAAATTCTTAGATAAAATTCAATAAAAACAAAAATATAGATAAATGACAAAATTTATACACTGTCCCCTTTCTTTATTATCGACTTTTTCAATCCATCAAAATAATTTCGTATACCAAAGAACCCGTGGAAGTAAACGTAAAATAAAAAAAAACCAAACAATCCTATGAGACAGGACTAAAAAGATCCAATTCACTTACGACAATGAATTATGTTTGTTCAATACACCGTTTGATAAGAACCAAGTCTTCTTATGCAAGCACACCACCACAAATGAATAATTCAATTTCGAACGAAATTCTTAGTATATTAGATGTTATCCATTATTATTATTATTATACTCTGGAAATTTCTTATTATTTCAATTTTTGTGGCAAATATGGGGTTTATAGCTTCATTTATCCTTTTAAACCCATTTAAGGCTAACCACCACCACTATGTTAACTGGATTCGGATAACTTACCTGAGATTTATACTTCTTAACCTTAGGTTCATCTGAAATTCCCTTATATGTAATTTTCAAAACCCTTACACTTTCTCTAATATCGATGAACAAGAATCCTTTTAGAAGTAACTGTACACTCAACCAATTGAACCTTCTCCAAGGATAATGAAGAATTTTCAACAGAACTTTCAATATTTTGTTCAAGAAAAACAACACTATTCCAATTTCCAGATTAGATTTGGTAGTTGAAATTTCAGAATGAAGGATAGATTTGGTTGAAGAAGGAAGAGAGGGAAAATTTATCGGGTTAGCAGAAGAAGAAGTGAAACCCAAATCAAAAGGTTTAGTATAGACAAATAATATTTGGGAAAAAGAGTTATTCGATTAATAGAATCAACACGTGATCTAGGCAGTAATGTTGTTAAAAAAGGAAACTTTTTTTTTAATAAAAGGATTAAAATATGAAAGCATTTTAAAAATATCGCTCATGGACTGGATAAGAAAAAAAGTTAGATATTGACAATTACATTTTCTAGAAAAGAAAAGTAACCACCTTCCTTAACTGCATTGGCTCAAGTTTCATTACCCATCTTATTGCTGGAGAGCTTTTTGGAATCCTCACTAGAAGCACCATCACGAATTTGATTCTTACTAGCATGAATTCTAGCAATGTGGTTTTATTCTAGAAACACAAATTATCCTCTTACATGAGAATTGAACAGAAGACCCACACAGAAAAACCTCAAATTGATTAGGTTGGAAGCCATTACTAATAACATCTACCTATTTCTTGCAACACTGCCTTTCAGTATAGCCAACATACCCACAATATTAGTAGAATAATGGAAGGTTTCCATAATGAAAGCAAACCATTAATTAATACGTCCTAAATTTACCAATAAACCTCATAGTAATGACTTTTGTAAATTAACATTAACCAATAATTTCATGTATTGGCCCTTATGGCTACACGAATCAGGGATAACAATATCTTGGACAACCTTGACGAAGATAGAATTTAGCTTCTAAGTAGAGAGAGAAAGTAGAAGAGCTGAGGAGAATTTGTGATTAATATTATGGAGGTGAGATTAGTATAGAAAGAGTGTGACCCTTTTCTTGCTACCCAAGCCCCTAATTTATAGATGTACATGATAGGACATGAGGCTACCAGTCTACTAGCTCATCTGGGCTAAATTACATAACTATCCTTAATGAAATTGCCACGTAAGCACTTCTATAACAATCTAGGGGGAGTGCCAAGTGTCACTAATAACTTCATCAATAGTCCCCTCGGCTCGGTGCGCATCCTCTCGGTAGGGGCCGAGCGGAAAATGACAGTGACCGATCCACTTGTACCGAGCCGAGGTGCATAAATCTTGGAGTACCCCGTGCTCATCTTACCGATCCGAGGTTGAGGTAACCTGTGGTTCAGAGCCCCTTATCAAGACACAGCTGCAATGACGTTTTTGCTGAGCTCCCATGCGCTAAATTTCATTTATTGCGCAGCATTACTTGTTTCGATTTTGCTGCAAAATGACTCATTTTTCATGCCAGAACGCGTCATTTTTCCCGCCGAAACGCCTCGTTTATTTCAAACTTGATAGTTTTCCCTCCGGATTCATAGAATACTCTGGAAGGTTCTCCCCTATTTATACCCCCATTTTCCCCAAGTCTCTCTTTTTCCCTTACTCACTTTTACTTTCTTCCTTCAACTTTTTCCTTAGCTCTTCACTCCTTTCGCTCTTTTACTCTCCCAGAATTTCACATCCTTTCTTACTCTCCCCACCACCTTCACTCTTCACTCCCCACTCCCTTTGCTCTTTTACTCTCCTAGTTGCCGACCGCCGCTCAACGTTTCTGCCGGATACCACAAGAAGTCCCCCCAAAAACCTCAGTCGTCTTTCAAATAGAAGATCATGGTCGGTACGTTCACTCCCTCCTTTCTCAAGAATTAGCACACCGGTCTCTCCTTCCCCTATAGACGCCACTGATAGGCTACTGAATCCCCCAAACGAGGCTCTCCCGGCAGCAGTCTCCCTAAACTTTTCCCCCGAACTTGCCCTAGCCGAGCCTCCACAGAGTGACCACCCCAACCTCCAAACACAAGACATATCAAACACTCTCAACCCCAAGGACATCAGAATACTTAGGGACCAATACCGCTTCCCTAAAAATATACACATCAAATTCCCTATTCCCGAGGCCCGAGGCCACCTGCCTCCTCCTGGTTACTTAACAGTTTACCAGAAGCAGCTTGAAACAGGACTGAGGTTACCGATAGCACCTCTCCTCATCCATTTATCCGACCACTAGGATATTAGCATATCCCAGCTGACCCCAAACGTACTTCGGCTTATTGCCAGATTCTCCCTCCTTTGCAAATTACACAACATTCCCCTATTCTTAGACACCTTTAGGATGATGCTGAAGTCATCCCTTGCGAAGGGATTCTTCTACATTTCACCCCCGAATCACGAGCAAACAGGTCACTTCGGGTAACCCTTCATCCATCCACGACTGGAAGAAGTCATGTTTCTTTGCCCGATACCTCGACTCCCCAATACCTCGGGGCCCTTGGAACCTTGCCAAAGAAAACCTCAAAACCAAAAATGCCTCTCCCCCAAACTCCATACATGCCAGGAGACTCATAGAATCCAACCTTAGAATAAATTTTAACAACCAGCCTGCCATTTTATCCAACAACATCCTCGCCTGGGCAGGACTATTTCCTATCCATGACATCCTTCCGAGCTACGACCCTCACAAAGGTCATCACCTTCTCGGTTTTTTTTTTCTTTCTTTTTTTTTTTACTGACCTCTTGTCTTTTGCAGAGCTCGGAGCATTTCTAAGAGGGCTAGTGTCCACCACACTTGCTACTGGTGCGGGCTCTTCCTGTCAGCCCTTACCATCAACTGCGAGCGGATTCTCATCCGCCACCACTAGCGCACCTTCGGGAAGTACTTCAGTACCTCAGAATACCAAACTGAGGCTGGGAGGACCCCGGAGAGTTCGGGCACTGAGAACGCGATCACATTGGCTCTGAGTTCGGCTGCTCACCCCGAGCCTAGGCTAGCTAGGGTTACCAGGAATAGGTCTAGGAAAACTGCCAGCCTCGGGAAAGGTCCCTACTCGGCAATGGTCCTCGCCTTTTCGTCATCGCCCTCGAGGCCCTCCGGTCCTGTGGCGCGGGTGAGGACCCAGGGATAGCTTCAAGAAATGCCCCGCTGTCAAAGTAGCTCATCACTTCTTATGGTAAAGACTGTCGTACCTCCTTCTTTCCTATTTTTTGTTTTCCTTCCCAATTGAGAGCTGACACCTTTCTCTTTTTAGGTGATAAAAAATACAACCCCAAGGAAGAGATAAAGTCTGAGGGGTCACAAGATTTGCCCTGGGGTCGACTGACCGTCGATCCTCTTCCGATTCCCCTCACCTCTAGGAGTATTGAGCTCTGACCTACCTCGCTGATCGATATAAACGGTCGGGCACAATTTTCGATCAGGATGTCTCGCGAGCAGGCAAAGATGGTTGCCTTACCTCGGGATGTAGCCTATGTAAAGAGGCTTACCCCCCCAACAGAAGCTAGACGAGCTTCACGTTAGTCTAATGAACGTTAGTATGCCTGGCTTTTCTCAAAATTCCAACTTTTTGCACTTGGTATTTCAACTTACACCTTTGCTTCTTTGCAGGCTATTACTATCTTGCCCGCCATTGCCGAGCGCGAGTCATCCTTCAATTCTACCATCAACTCCATGAAGCAAGAGTTGCCTCACTCCAAGTCCGGTATGGATTAGGTAGTGAAGGAGGCTGTTAAAGCCAACGAACTGAAATGCAACATTGAGGCGGGCAAGAAGAACGATGAGTGGAAGGCCGAGCTGACCGAAGTGAGAGGCAACCTTGGCCAGGTTGAGTTGGAAAAGAAGACCCCTTAGGTTGACATCAGCGATCGAGACAAGAGGATCGCGGACCTAGACCAGAGAGTCCATCAAGTTCAGGAAGAGGCAAAGTTTCTTCATTCGGGAGGAGAAGGAGCTGTGGATTGAAGGAAGAAACGAGTTCATGGCTTCGGACGAGGCAGATGAGATGCTGAAGGAGTTCACCAAGATGGCTTCTCCATGGGGTTCACACTGGCATGTTACCACTTGGTGAAGAATCCTGATCTGTACGAGGGGTTGCCATATGATGCCTCTGTTACTGAGGAGGTCATCAATGTCTTACAAGATCAATTCAAGGCCCCAGTACCGATCCCTAGAGCTTCTAAAGCGACTGCCTTGATTCAGGATGCGGGCCTCGAAGCCGAGTCTGAACCAATGAACCAAGCCTCCACCTCTTTAGCCGAGCCTTCCACTTCTGTTCCACAGACTGATGTGATACTGTTGTAATGGCTAGGAACTTTTATGTAATAGCTAGGATTGTTTAATGAAATTCTTAAGTTTTGACAATCTCGTATTCTCTATAAGAGCCTAGTCTTTTCTTTACTTCCTGCGTTTGCTTACTTTTCATTTTCTTTGTTTCCTGCATACAAGGCAAAAGACTTTAAGAATGATATAATGAGATAACAAGATTATAACCCATAAGAACAATAGCATACAAAATTGTCTAAGTCCCCCTTTCGTTTTGAACTTAGGCCTTGTTTGGACCTTTCCGGGTTGAGGCAAAGGAACTAAGCTTAGTTCCTTATGTTCGCCTTAGCCATTAACTTGAATCAGACCTTTCAAGGTTAAAGAAATACTATTTTGTTTGAGGAGGGCTATCGAGCCTCTCTGAGGATTTGATCCTATCAAATTCATTTAAGGAGCGGCTGCTGAACCTCAGCCCTCAAACTTTGTTTTCGTGCTGAACTGGATCCAGACCTCTGGGGGGATGGAGCAGCCCGATTTTGCTTTCATGTTGAACTTGAACCAAACCTCTGGGGGTTGGTGCAGCTCAATTTTTCTTTCATGTTGAACTTGAACCGAACCTCTTAGGGTTGGTGCAGCTCGATTTTGCTTAGGGGGCTACTAAGCCTCTGTCCTTGAGGGGGGACTACTAAGTCTCAGCCCTCAATGTTTGCATTTGACATGTTGAACTGGATCCGGACCTCTAAGGGTTGGAGCAGTTTGAATTTATTTTCTGTTGAGCTAGAACCGGACCTCTTAGGGTCAAAACTGCTCGAATTTGCTTGGGAGACTGCTAAGCCTCTGCCCTTGAGGGGGACTACTAAGTCTTAGCCCTCAACATTTGCATTTATGTTGAACTGGGTCCGAATCTCTGAGGGTTGGAGCAGCTCAATTCTATTTTTGTGTTGAACTTGATCGGGCCTCTTAGGGGCGGAACAGCTCGAATGTAATTGACGTGGTTGTTGGACAAGGTAATTTCTTTCTTTTGAGAAGGAGCTTTTATTACATTCCTTGGTAATATTTCTTCAAATTTACAATGTTCCACATTCTGGGAACAGGGTCCCCTTTCATGTCAGCCAACTTGTAGTAGCCCGAAGTGTGAGCTTCTATAACACGATAGGGACCCTCCCAATTTGGGTCTAACTTTCTAGTCCCTTCTACATGGCTTATTTCATTTTTTCGAAGCACCTGAAGGTAAGTGTCCGTGCCGCATGTACCGATGCTTGACCCTGGCATTGTAGTGTTTGGCCATGACTTGCTTGTACTTAGCCTCTCGGATGGATGCATCCAGCCTCTTTTCCTCGAGCAGGTCTAAGTTAGCTCGTATGGCCTCGCTGTTGTGTTCTTGGACACACAAGGACACTCGAGCCGAGGGTAGCCCGATCTCTACAGGGATAACAGCCTCGGATCCATAAGTTAGGCTGAACGGAGTGTTTCCATTGGCCATTCGGGGTATGGTCCTGTACGCCCATAGGACACTAGGCAATTCCTCGACCCATGCGCCTTTGGCTCGTTCGAGTCGAGTCTTGAGCCCCATCAGTAGGGTTCGGTTGCATACTTCGGTCCATCTGTTCGCTTGTGGGTGAGCGACGAAAGTGAAGTGTTGTTTTATGCCAAGGTTAGTGCAGAAGCTTTTGAAAGGGTCCCCTTCGAATTATTTTCCATTGTTAGAAACGAGCACAGTAGGGATACCGAACCAGCAAAGTGCTTAATGTTTTTCCAAAAGAACTTTTCTATTGCTTTTTCCAAAATTGTGGCCAGGGGCTCGGCCTCTATCCACTTGGTGAAATAGTCAACCGCCACTACCAAGAGCTCAAGTTTGCCTACCCCTTTGGGAAGAGGGCCCAATATGTCAATTCCCCACTGAGCAAATGGCCACGGGCTCTGAATAGGGACCATGTCTGAACTGGGTCTTCGGGGGAGCGATGCGTGTATCTGACATTGGTGGCACTTCCACACCTAGATATCAGCGTTCGAGTGGAAAGTCGGCCAATAATACCCGGCTAGCAAGACTTTACGAGCTAAGCTCCGAGAACCGTCGTGACTTTTGCATATGCCCTCTGTACCTCTCGTAGCACATAGTTAGTTTCAGAAGACGTGAGGCACCTCAACAGGGGGCACAAGTATGCTTTCTTATATAGGACTCCGTCAATAAGAGTATATTTGGCAGCTCTGTATTTGATCCTTCTGGCCTCGGTAAGGTCCTCGGGAAGTTTCGGTCGTCGTTGAGATGATTTATTATGGGCTCCATCCAACAGAAGTCCTGGTGGATACAAGAGATTCTTTCTGAGAAGCCAACAGACCTGCGCTCTCGCACCTCTACCAAAACCTCTTTTGTCAAATGTGAGTATATTGCCGAGGCTAATTTTGATAGCGCATTGGCATGCGTGTTTCTTGTTCGGGCAATCTTAATAACGTCCACCTTTCTAAATTTTTCTATCCAGCTTTTGACCTCGGCTAGATACCTTTTTAAGATTACGCTTCGAGCCTCGTAGTTCCTAGGTTTTGATTCACGACTAGCTGAGAGTCAAAACGTATTTTTAAGGTTCGAACTCCCATCTGATGGGCCATTTCCATCCCACAGATGAGGGCCTCATATTCAGCTTCATTATTGGTCACCGTGAATCCGAACCTCAGGGCATACATGAGATAGTCCCCTTCTGGAGATCAAATTATTATTCCTACTCCGACTCTGGATTCACACGAAACTCCGTCAACATGAAGCTCTCCATGTGAGGTCTTCTCTCGTTTCCTGCACTTTTGCTTGATCAATTGCCATGATGAGATCAACCTTCTCAGAGCCGCAGCTTTCTGCAATGAAATCTGCGAAAGCCTGTGCTTTGATTACTGTCCGAGACTTGAATTCTATGTTGAACTCGAACAGTTCTACAGACCACTTTAGCATTCTCCCCGAGGCATCAGGCTTGCTTAATATATTCTTCAAAGGGAGGTTGGTCAAAATAATTATCCTGTGGCCATGAAAGTAAGGTCTTAGTTTCTAGGTTGACACCATCAATGAGAAAGCTGCCTTCTCAATGGGAGGTGTAGTTTCTTTCCAGACCTTGAAGCACTTTCTTTATGAAATATATGGGGCACTGTTTGTTGTGCTCATCTTGCTTCAGTAGAACCGAGATGACTACCAATTCAGTGATTGAGATGTACAGGTATAACGGTTCTCCTTTTTGTGGAGGTGCTAGCCTCGGCAAATTGCTCAAGTATTCTTTAAGATCTTCAAAGGCCTTTCTGAGCCTCTTCGTTCCATTGAAAATTCTAGATCTTCTTTATAAGCCGGAAGAACGACAAGCTTCTTTTCACCGATTTGGACAAAAATCGATTCAGGGCTGCCATTCTACCTGTGAGTCTCTGAACCTCCTTGACTGTGGTGGGGGTTTTCATATCGATTATGGCTAGCACCTTTTCAGGGTTTACCTCAATTTCCCGACTAGAGACAATGAATCCCAAGAATTTTCTTGAGGGGACCCTGAATGTACATTTTTTGGGGTTTAGCCTCATTCGGATCGAGTTTAATGTCTCAAACGTTTCCCTGAGATCTTCCAAGGTTTCCTCATAGGTTCGGCTCTTGACCACCATGTCATCAATGTATACCTCCATGTTTCGTCCTATTTGGGACTTGAAGGTTTTGTTGACGAGGCGTTGATATGTGGTCCCGATATTTTTTAGCCCGAAGGGCATCGTGGTGTAGCAATACGTGCCTCAGTCGGTGAAGTAAGAGGTTTTCTCTTCATCATCTATTGCTTGGCCATAAATATCTGATGATAACCCTTGAATGCATCTAAAAAGTGCAAGATGTAAAATCCAACAAATGAATCTACTACCGTATTGATCCGGGGGTAAGGGTAACTGTCCTTTGGACAGGCTTTATTAAGATCTGTAAAATCTTGGCACATTCGCCAAGATGAATCTTGCTTTGTTACAAGGACTGGATTACAAAGCCAAGTTGGATACAACACTTCTCTAATTAATTTGGCCACTAAGAGTTTATCCACCTCGGCTTCAATTATTAAACTGTTCTCTGGACCAAAGAGGCGCTTCTTCTTCTTGACCGGTCTATATGCCTGGTCCACTCCGAGTTTCTGCTCGATTATTTCCCGAAAGACACACGGTATGTCTTCGACGGTCTAGGCGAACACGTTCTTGTACTAACCAGAAGCCCGAAGATGAGGGTTTTGAATTCTGTTGGAAGGGTAGCACAGATCTTTATTTTCCTATCTGGGAGGCTTGGATCCAATGGTACCTCCTCAATGATTAGGGGCCTCATCTTGGGGTCAATTTTTGCTTTGCCCTTTCCCTTGGGTTCGGGAGGCTCGGGGATCTCAGTAGCGGTTCTCCACGACCCCACATTTTTCTCCTCTTTCCTTTGACTTGTCAAAGGCTCTTCCAGGCCATTCCAGGTGGACGGGGCAGCAAAAGTTTGTAAGAAGGCCTTGTCTGCGATGGACATGGTCAGTTACTGGGACCGCAGGGATATCATGTAGCAGGCTCGGGCCTCTTGCTGGCTTTCAATTACTGTTCCTTCATATCCGTCCCTTAGCATGAATTTTATTCCGACATGGAACACGGAGGGGAGGATCCTTTAGGTGATTGTGTGGATTGGCCTAAGATCATGTTGTAGGAACTGTCATTTTTTACGATGACGAAATTGGTCATCTCGATTCTGTACTTCGGAGGAGTCCCGAGGCACAACGGAAGCATTATCTGTCCCTCAGGCATGACCGAATCACCAGTGAAGCCAACCAGTGGGGTTTTGAAAGGTTTTATCTATCAAGGAGGCATCCATGTGCATTTCGACCAAGCATCCCAAAAAATGATGTCCGTCGAGCTTCAGGTGTCGACGAACACAAGGTGCATTTCATAGCCGGCCATATTTACCACAGGTCATTGTGTGGCATTTAGCTAGGGATGGGGTCCTTGGAAGTGTATCCGAGGCTCATGAATGGCTTCAATCACTTCTCCTGATTTTCGCCCGAAGGAATGTTCTGGGTATAATTTTTCCTGGCATTGTTAGAGTCCCCAGTCGCTGGTCCCCCGGCTATTGTGTTTATCACTCTAGCTACATGAATCTACTCGTCTTGGTTTGCTAGGAGGATTATTTCTATTTTGGCAGCCTCAATTTTACTGACGAGATGGGCTAGGCTGCGTCGGGTTTCCTCGATTGGCAGCGTTTCTTTGGAAATCTGCGGCAGTTCGACTAATGAACTGCTGTAGGTGTTCTTCTTGAATGGCCTTCTCAATTTCAACCTTCAGGTGGTTGCAGGCCTCGGTATCATGGCTGTGTTAAGACCATGAAAGGCGCAGTACTTTGCCCTGTCTCTTTTGTCTGGGGCCGACACCATTCGAAGGCGTGGCTCTAAGAACCCCAAATGTTGTACTTGGTATAAAATTTTCCTCCTTGATGTATTGAGTGGTGTGAAGTCAGCATCCGGATGGCTCCTCGTCCGCGGGGGTCGGTTCCCGATATTATTGTCCGGGTAGACCAACCGGCTCGCCAACGGTCTGGCTCTGGGATAGCTCAACCTATCTGTGACCCTCAGCTTTTTAGAGGATGAGGGGTTCGGAGTCTTCAGGACCTTTTCTTTTTGTGTATCGTAAAGTTCTCTTTTTGTCCTATTTGACTCTTCGCCCGGTATGAACTCCGATGCTCTCTCCAGGAGCTCGGAGTAGGAGCTCGGCATCCTTTTGGCCAGATCGGCGTTGAAGGTACCAGGTCCGATGCCACTGCAGAAAGCAGCCACCAAAATTCTTTCATCTACATTTTTGATTTGGACCACTTCATCATTGAAGCAGTCCACAAATTATTGTTAAGCGATTCGTTCGGACCTCTGTCGAATGTTCATGAGATGCGACGTGTCCTTCTGCAATATTGATTTGGTTCTGAAGTGGCAGAGGAAGGACTTCGCCAGGTCGTTAAAAATAGCAATTGAGTTCATCGGTAGCTCTTGGAACCACTTTTGGGCAGGACCTCGAAGGGTGGTGGCAAATAACTTGCAGCGGGTTGCGTCACTATAGCCATAAAGGCTTGTGACCGCTACCATGTGCTAAAGATGATCGGACAAATCAGAATCTCCCTTGTAGTGGTCGAGGTCCGGTAACTTGAATTGTATCGGGAGTGGTTCAATCTTGATAGAGATTGTGAATGGATCTCTATCAATCTCTATCAGAGCAGGAGTATTTAGAACTAAATTATTTTTTCTCAGGATCTCTTGAATTTTGTTTTCAAGGCTCAGCTCTTCGATATGTTTTAAAACAGTCGGGGATTCAATGAGATCCTCAAAGAGTTTTTTGAGGAATGTGCGCCGAGTCTTTCGCGCAGTAATCTAGATGTGTATACTTGGTAATTTTTTTGATTCGCTCATTGATGAGTGTGATTCGTCATATTGTCAGTCCGAGCGTGACTTTGTTATTTTGTGGCGTAGGTCGGTTGAACTCATGGCGTCAACCTGCTGTTTCTCAGGCCTGCGGCCGGGAACGCATTGTTGTTCGGCTTGTGGAGTGAACGCTCGGTTTGAGCGCTCGGATGGAGTTTTGTTCTCACGTTGCTCCGCAAACGCCCGAAAAGATTCAAAATGATCAGCAATGTACTTCAAAACATCATTCTGCTTCTATTGGACTCGGCTAGTGTAGCGACGTTTTCTGCCTCATCGGTATGCACCACGAGGTACTGGTTGGTGGCCTCAGCGTCCTTGCTAGCTGTTCTGCGTGTTCCTCGATTCTTCATCCTTCCAGAAACAAAAACAAAGAATTGAGATGATGAAAAAGTATCACCGGAGAGAGAAATGTGTCGATTCCCACAGACGGCGCCAATGACGAAGCTAGAATTTAGCTTCTAAGTAGAGAGACTGAAAGTAGAAGAGTTGAGGGGAATTTATGATTGATATGATGGAGGTGAGATTAGTACAGAAAGTGTGCGACCTTTTTCTTGGTACCCAAACCCCTTATTTATAGATGTACATGAGGGGGCATGAGGCTACCAGTCTACTAGCTCATCTGGGGCTAAATTACATAACTACCCTTAATGATATTGCCACGTAAACACTTCTAGAATAATTTAGGGGGAGTGCCAAGTGTCACTAATTAACATCTTCAAACCTCAAAGACATACCCAATACTTTTCTTAATTGCTTGTGTGAACCACTCCACTAAAAAAGCTACAGTTGACTCCAACATGGAGTTTTTGAGAAATTCATCACTCGATCCCTCTTACCCCTTCTCCCATCTGTAAAGGATCAAAAATTGATTATCAAAGAACCAAGGTCTTCTTGCCATAATTTTGTCTAAATCATCCTTATTAGCAAAAAATAAGTGAAAGATACCATTCTATAATATTCAACCCTTCTTATACTTCTAATGGATCAATGTTCATTGTGTTCATTAACCCAATGAAATTTCTATTTTCTCCCCAAAGATGTTCCTAATAAGCTAAGATAACATTTCTTTTGTCTATCCCCAAAAACAATAAATGTAATGTAATACCAACCTGCCCTTGGGGTGAAAGATTAAAAATTTGCAGTTGATTTACAAATTCATCATCTAATTTAAGCAAATTCAATTGAAAAAAGTATAATAGAAAACAACAAGTTAATTTCTAGAAAAAACGCTTTTTTACTTTTTTTATTTTGATGGAATCACACAAAAATGTCTAAGATCGAAATTTCAAAATGAACAAAAAGAACACATATTACTAATGAAGATACCTAAGGCACATGCAAAGAAAAGATAAATACCGGAATAGAAAAATTACTATTTTGATGGAGGAACATCTCAAGAAAGATCATAAAAGTTAGAAAATGCAAATGAAAGACACATGAGTTAACCAAGAGAAATGGAATAATAAGATGAATAATCTAACAAATAGAAAAAGGGTTTGACACACCCTTGCCTCAGCAAGAGAAACAAAGACTCTCATGGAGAGAGGATTAAAATAAATGAAACTTCGGATACAGTTGGGTATAATAATTGAATATTTGCAATAAAGAGTATTTGCATTTTGTTTTTGTTTGAAGAGTGTCTATTGATTTTAGAAAGGGCCCGATTTCTAAATTTAATCCATTGAATATCTGTGCTTTATCTCATTTGATGTTCCATTTCCTTTGTTTCCTCACGTTTTTGGAAGGAAATGGTTTTTAGGTAGATTGCAATTTCAATTTTCTTACTAATTTCCATGATTTTTTTTTCTTGATACTTCCCCTTGCAACCAAACGTGAAAAACAATTATTAAGGAAATACTTTCCTTTTCCTCACCACTTTCCAAGAACCAAATAATGAGTAAAGAACCCCGATCATTTTAGAAATATTTTTCATCAATAAATTATTTTCTTTAACAAAGGCCAAACTAGTGCTCGAGTACATAGTGGCCCTTGAACACAAAGTCATGCCGGTTATCTATTTGATTGTAAAACATTTCCTGAGACCATAGAAATTGCTTTGCCAAGTGATGAAATGAACTTTGGCTGGATTTTACAAAAGAACTTTAAAGAAAAAATAAACCATGTTGAAATTTCTTGATAACTGAATTTAGGTCCAAGTTAAAGGTAAATACATAGAATGAGTTGGTTCAAGCTTTAAATTTTTCGAAAACTTTATGCAATCAAAAGCAAATTTTGTGGGGGCTCCTCAAATAATTGGAGAGAATTTCTCTTCAATATACCCTACAAAAATATAATTCAAAATTTTTTTTTTAAAACCACATCTACTCATAATGTTATTTAGTGGATATTTTAGCTATACATAATGTTTGAAAATAAATAAATAAATTTTTTTCTATTTGATTAGATGTTTAATTTTTTATCTTAGTTCTTGCCCATTTTACACCATCTAAGTATTTCATGCAAATTGAGTGATGAAACAATTATGAATAAATGTTTTAGAATATGCTGAGCTGTTTACTCATCAAAACAAAATTATTAATATAATCTAATAATTTTTATGAATTTTAATTGTTTAAATATAATAGATCATCGAAGAGAATTGGAGAGAAGTGTAATGGAGATGATCTCAACCCAAATTTTGTTGTCATGTTCACTTTATTAACATGAGCATTGATTGTGCTTATTAAGAAAAACTAAAAATCTTGCTAATTTATTGTTGTGGTTTTTAAGTAGGACACTAATTAAGGGTTACCATTGTTACATTCATGTTAGGAAGAAAATAGGAGGTTGTGAAACAAAAGGCTCGAAGTGTTAATTAGCACTAAGCTAGGCATTTGAGAAAAATTACATATAAAGCAATCATATTGAGTATTATTCATATCGTCTGGGATATGTTTATTCCTAAATGGATCTACCCAGACTTTTTTATCTATTTCAGATCCTGATCCAAAATGCTAGTTGAGCCTTTCATAAATTTGTGGGCTTGCAAACATTCTTTTTGCAGTTTGAGACACGTTATCTTTCTTCCTTGGCCCCATCTGCAACATTGAATTAATTGCATTGTCCAGATTAAAGCTAATCAAATAGACGTGTAAACAAGAGAAGTGAAGGGAAAAAAAGACAGAAATACTATACCATAATGGAATTTTGAGCATTTTTCAAGCATACATCCCAGGTTGCAATAATGGTAACCAGGTGGCAGCTTCTGGCGGGTGGAAGATGGGGAACCACAATGTTTTTCACAATATTTGAAACATCTTAAAGAACTTATACCACTATGTTCGCAACCTTTCATGCAGTAATCCAAGCAGCCTCCTTGCAACTTTCCGACATTCGCGGTGGCTACATTGATGAAATCTTCACCCCCAAACAAAGTCATCACCACCATCACCAATAAAAATTTTCCCTCCATTGGCTGTTGAGAATATTGTCAATAAAAGCTTCTCTTGTCGTATGTAATACTCTCATCTCTGGCCTATTTCAGCTAATATATAGCAACTTTTTGCATGTTGCTCTTTAGGATTGTTTGAAAGTTGTTCACTTAACAACATACAATAGGAGTTTCATAACTAGCATTAATTGAATTAATTTCTCATCTCATGTACATTAAATGATATGAGCTGTCTCTAACTTGCATCTGGTTCACGTATTTCCCATGATGATTGGCATTTGAGAGCAGCAAGTACTAGAATATGCAATCTATTGGGAATTTCAATTCCCTATCAGTGGACTGAACTACCTTTCTGAAAATTTTCCATATTATTAAAAATTTATAATTCCATGCATTTCCATACATCTTTATAATTTTCCATATGGTTGTTGATCTGAAAAGAACTTTATACATCTCTATACATCGATGGAATAAAGAGGATAATGCTATTCTTTTCAAATTATATTGGAATAGATACAATAGACACGATAAAAATATGTGCTAAAACAAAACAAATAGCCTCAGCAAAATCAAGGTTATCCTTTGCACAAGGAAATTTCTTATATGGGCGCAGCCGACACCCATTTGCTTAAAGCAACAAGGGGTGTATATGAGTTCAATGATCAACATATATTGATGAAAGAAAGGCTAGAATATTTTTATAGGTGGACTTTATGACCTCACAAATATTTTAAATACTATTTTGTATGTTATCCCACATTAATTGAAGACAAAGTACCATATAAATATAATAGAATAATTAGGTGATTCAAGATAATGTTAAAGGATTTGAAAAAAAAAGAAAAGAAAAGATAATAATAGAAAAAGATAGAAGTCCCTTTATTTGACTCATATTACTTATTGTGATTAATCTAATAAATACTTTCCGTGATATGAATGATAGGAAGAAGTCTCTAAAGACACTCTATAAATAGGACTCCTGATTGGCCTGATTGGTATGCATATATATAAGAGGAGAACCGGGGACCCCTAAAAACCTAGAGGAAGAAGGGCCAGGGACAAGGGAGCTATAATTAATACAGAATTAAACAAATAATTCAGGTGGCTCAGCCAACCATCAAACAGTAAAGCAAAATAAAAACCGAAACTTTATTTAAAGCTTTAAATATTTACAGAATTGAAGAATACCTCTGGTGAAGGGCTAGTTCCTAGTCACGCTCTGAAGGTACTCTCAAAAGGGAAGAAAGAAAATTATAACTTGGAAATTTTTCTGATGATTTTCAAAACTGAAATCATCCTATTTATAGGAGAAAACTACTGTTGCTACAGTGTCAAATAGTGACCTGTGAACAGTAACTTTTTCCGTGATTTGCGCCGCTACAGTGTACAGTGTAGTAACTTTTCCGTGATTTGCGCCGCTACAGTGTACAGTGTACAGTGAACGGTATTTGTACATTTAAACAGTAAAGTACAGTAAAATACAATTTTGAAAAGAATCCTATCTATTACAATTGGGATTCTTCAATTTTGCTGAGGTCGATGCCGAAACAGTCGTCCTCATTTGATTGGGCGAAATCTTCTTCATCTTGATCTTTGGCAAATGGTGGAATCGAATCGGATGATGACACCTGTTTTTTCTTTTTTGTTGAAATCTTTTTCTTTACATCGATCAGATTTCTTTTCTTTTTCTTTTGTCCTTTTGCTGGAAACTTCAATTTTGTCAGAAGAGCTTGAAGTTCTTTCTTTGAGCTGGGAGAGGGTGTCTTCCAGTTGTTTGATGTATGCGTCCTTGGTTTTGGCCGAGGCTAGCAGAACAGTATTTGAAGATCTTTGCTGTAGAAACTGGGCAGCTTCTTTATCTGATGGAAGCAAGAATTGTGAATTCTTGGCAAACCATAATTGAACTTGATCCTTATGAGCATAGGTAGCATCATAAGCATCCCACCATTTGATCGAACCTTGTCTTACCAGTAAAGGTGGAAAGGCTGAATTGTTATTCTTAACAAATTCAAATCTCCATTGGAAAATCCAAGGCAATGCAAATTTTGAGAAGAAATGGAGGGTGATTGGCATCGTTGAATTGGGCTGTGAAAACTTTGATTTAAAAAACTCAAAGCTTTCTAAAATTGGTGGAGGTAAAATGGATTCATTTGGTCCAATTAAAGACCAAAATCTATTAAACCAGATTGGGAAAGAATAGGTTTTATTCTTTTTGAAAAAGAATAAACAAGAGTGTTTATTCTCAACGTTTTGGTAGGTGAATGTGTTGAACCAAGCACCTTGATAATCCCAGTAGGAATAACCAGGATATTTTTTAGACTCAGAACCAGAAAAGGAACATAATCTGTTAAGATCAGTGCCCCATTCTGTTGGCTTGATAACATTAAGAATTTGGTATGTTGAATGGGTATAATATGCTTGAGTGGCATGCATATTATTTTTTGGGATAATGGACTGGGAATCCTTAAGTATCAACTCAAAGAATTCTCTGGTTTTTTGATTTGAAGGAGGTAGAAAATTAAATCCAGAAGGACAAATTTTCTGTGCAACAATTAAAGGGTTATTGGTGAACCATTCAGGTTCAATTTGGATTATGGTTTGGTAGTCAGTTTTCCTGACATATTGAGATATGATTGAAGAAACGAAAGGTTTTGAAGTTTTGGGTACGTAAGGTACCGTGCTCTTTGATAGAATGCAGAAGGCATTGTGTTGAGTGTTTGAGGTGATGAGGATGAACTCATCAAGATGTTAGAAGGTAATACCTGAGTTACCTGGGTTTGTCCTAATAGGGACAACGCCTGTTGAGATTGCAACCATTGTTTGAAAGCTTCTCCAAGCTGTTGATTGTCTTCAGCAATTTCTGCCCAAGTCTTTGGAACTACTACCTGTAATGGGGTAGGGTTTGAGGTAGATGAAGAGACTTCATCTTTTTTGGATTGTGGAGGTGGAAGGTCACTCTTTTTCTTTCTGGGCATTTCTGCCCTAGAGGTATTCTCTGGCGAGGTAATTGGGTAGAGAATTAGAACTTCCTTTGTTTTAAAACTTTTCAGAAATAGAAATGGAATTAAACAATTAAATAGACAATTCATAAAGTTTTCTTATTTTTAAATGATAAATCCCTATACAAAATTTTATTTCTGCTATCTCATTATCATGTTCTTGTTGTAAAAGAGCAAAAGACCACAAAGGTTCTTGTTCTTGATTTGGAGTTTTAAATCAAAAGCTGAAATTCTATTATTAATTTGTTCTAATCTATTTTTTGCTAAAAAATTCTAGAACGAAAATAAGATTTGCTTCTTACCAAATCTTTTTTGTAATTATCATAATTTTGATTATAAAAACTTCTAGTAGGATAAACTACATTTGAAAGATCCATTTTTGGAAGATTTTTGAAAATCTCTGGGTTTGTTTTCTTTTTATGCAAAGAACTTGATTGGTACCAAGAATTAGCCATGCAAAATCTGCAAAATATAAATAAGATTGAAATTAAGGTAAGGATTGAAAATATCATTCATAACCTTTTGAAATTCAGAAGGTGCATTTTGAGGCCAAAAGGCATTACATTCCACTCATATTGACCAAAAGGGACTGTGAATGCAGTTTTGTACCTATCAGAAGGGTGGATTTGGATTTGCCAAAATCCAGACTTTTAAGTCAAATTTTGAAAAAATTGAAGAAGCATGCAAACTATGAAGCAAGTCCTTTTTGTTTGGAATAGGAAACCTAATCCATTGTAAAACTTTGTTGAGGGGTTTGTAATTGATGACTAAACGAGGAACACCTCTTTCAATCTCGGAATTTTTGTTAACATAAAAGCAGCAGCTCCAAGGAGACTTGGAGGGACTGATAATCTTCTTGTAAAGAAGATCATCAATTTCCTTTTTGCAGAATTCCAGAAGCTCTTGATTCATTTGAATATTACGAGCTCCAGTTGGAATATCTTTTTCTAAAAAATCTTTTTCATATGGTAAAGTTACCACATGTTGCTTTCTATTCCAGAAAGCAGTTGGAATATCAGCAAAAACTTGAGTTTGAATTTTGTTTTGCAAATTATGAATCTTTGTTTTGAAAACTGGATCTTTTAATTGATTTTGAAGTCGTTCAAATTTAAGATCTTTTTTCAAAAAATTAATTTGATTCATTTTCATTTGCAAAGGATTGAGAGTTTTTTCAAAAGCTAGAAATTTGAAAGGAATGAATTGATTTCTTCCTAAGGAGTTGATAATGATACCCTGAAAAGTAGTAGTATAAGGTATCAGATAAGCAATAAATGGAACACCAAGAATCACAGGAGTAGTGATATTCTTAGCTAGTAAGAAGGTGTTGTAGGGAAAACTACAATCAGAATATCTGACTTCTACATCAGATAATTTGAATTTGACTTCCAAAGACTCACCATTAGCACTACAAATGCGTTCCTTGGTCTTTTGGAAATACTTTGCAGGAATTCAAACCTTCATGAATGCAATTTAAATCTGCACCAGTATCAACTAATGCAGTGGCATCAATGAAAAGTTCATTGTTAATAACCAAAGTAATTTGAATAAGAAATTTGAGAACAGCTTACTCTATTTAAAATTTCCAAAAGACCAAGGAACGCATTAGTAGTGCTAATGGTGAGTCTTTAATTCCTGCAAAGTATTTCCAAAAGACCAAGGAACGCATTAGTAGAGGAGTCTCTTATACACATCTAGTTTCAACATAATTTTACAAAACTTGTTTTGAACATTCTTTAAGTTTATGCTGCACCTTTTAAGGCTAAAACTCCTAAACTTAATCAAACTAATTCAAGTTTTAAAATATCAATTTCAGACTGTAAATCTAGAAATTGAAACCTTTTTAAAACTTTGATTCGGAAATCTGTTTAAAATATCTGTGAGATTGTAAGTGTTTAAAACCTTGGGATGTCTAACCAAAGGATTTGAAGAAGAAACTTGATTTTGAAAATCATTTGTTTCAAGAGTTTGTTTGTACCTTTGTAAATACAAATGGCGTTGTTCAGAATTAGGAATTTTTTCAATCATATCAAGAATAAGATCCTGTTCTCTAGTCAAAACATTGATTTGAGGAGTTTCAGAAGAAACTGAAGTTTTGCTGGAAGAAGAAGAGGAAGAACCTAAGTCATCGTCTTCTAAGGCATTGATAAGATTGTCTTCTTCATAATTAGAATCAGAATCACTGACGTCTAATAGAAGATTGTTTAACTGATTGACAACTGAATCTTCTAAATTCAGTAGATTGAGCTTTTTAACAAACTTACAAAAAACCTAGCTATATGTCCAGGTTTCTTACATTTGTAGCAGACAGCTGGATTGGAACTTGGCAAAGCAGGAATAGGCTGCTTATTAGGAAGAATAGATTTCCTAAATTTGTGTCTGGTTTTCCTATAAAGCTTACTATAGGAAGGTTTTGGAAGATTTGTGAATCTTATTTTTGTTTCTACGTTTGATTTTGGTTTCACAAGAAGGAAGACCAAATTGTTCACAGAAAGAACCTAAATCCTTCCTACGTTGGTTTCTATCTTTGGCTAATTGCCTCATCATCTTGTCTTGACGACAGACATTCATGGCAACTTGTTGGATCATGGAATTGAGTTCACCATAAGTGATGTTTTGGTAAGGCACAATGCCATTGTGCTGGGTTTGAAGTTCTTCACGAACTAAGTCTCTAAGGGATTTGGGAAGACCATCAAGGAATTTTTCTTTCCAATATGGAAGATTTCCATCAGGTCTGGTGTAAATCCTAGTTAGGAAGGTATCCTTATACCACCTAAACTCAGAGAGTTTCTTGCACTTAAGATTGTTAAGGATTTCAGTAGACTTTTCTCTAAAAATCCCTGGATTACCTATGAAGGTTTTGGCTATTGTGAAGATGAGTGTCGACACAGCATCCGAAATGGTTTGTCCATAAGGATCTCTAAGTGCATTGCCCTCTCTCAATTCTAGATGGTATAAGAGATAGCTTCCTAAGCCTAGTCGATTGACATCTAGAAGCTTAATATTACTGCCCTCTTCTAGTTGTGGAAGAAATCCGGCAACTAAGATATGGGCCGTGAGTTGATCGGTGCAATTGATCTTCACAATAGCAGTGGCCTCATGGTCATCTGCTGGAGTTTGGATGTGATATTGTACTCACAACGTACCATCTATGTTCAATTCATAGATATTATTGGCATTGTAAGAGTTCTGAATCACATTGGGCTGTTCTTCAAGAAGAACATCAGGATGGGTTGCTCTAGGGTAGTAAAGCTTATTGGATTTCTTCCAAGAACTAGAAGAGGGTCGAAATAAAGCTGATTTGTAACCAGAAGGTTGTTTCGATGAAGAAGCAACAACTGGTAAAGGAATGGAAGAAGTTGAAGGTGGAATCTTGACAGAGAGATGTTCACCAATAACTTGTAAATATTTATTTGTAAAATTGTTTTGTTCAATTATTGGTAAAAGATCTTCATTTGAAACTGCAGTTTTAGCCTTAAAAGGTGCAGCATAAATTAAAGAATTGTTTACTACAAAATCAACAAATTTTCTATTCGGAGGGAAATCAGAATGAACCTTTTCCCCACTCGAGATTTGCCAAGCTTTAGTCATAAAAATTGATTGAGTAAAAGGATAGTCAATTTTGTTTTGTTCAGCATAGGCAGAAAACCAATCAAAGAACTGAACATGAATTTGATAATGATTTAGAAAAGCATAAAATTCTTCTGAATTTTAGTTCTCTTATCATCTTTATAGTTTTCGAAAAACCATTGTTTTCTAACTTCATTATGAGGTGCATAAAACTCATTTCGAAGTAATTCTTTGTTAATTTGAAAATTTGATTCAAGAATTAAAACATTTATCTCTGCGTCAAGTCCAGAAGGATTAAGACTAGAGTAAGTTGGAGAATTGACCAAATCATCATCTTCCTGTTGGACAGTGTAACTGGCCTGTGGAAAATTAGATTCTGGTCTCATTCCATGGATTTGAGTATTAACAGAAGAAACAGAGTGCCTAGCACTTTGTGGGTTCTAAAAATCACTAGTTGAAGTACTTAATCTTGGAATTCCTAGGAGGAATAAATCTAGCACTATTTGATCTATTGAAGGAAATTTCTACCGAACCAGTAGAGAATTGCCTAATGTTTGAAACTAAGGTATTTTTAGCTGGAACTGGAGGCAAAGCCTCAGGCAGTATCCAGTTTTGAGGAAGGGATACTTGATCCCAAGAAATTGGTCTAGGAACAGATAGGTGAGATCTGTTCGAATCAGTTTGAAAAAGAATGGTTTCACCTTTCTTTTGGGTTCTAAGAGCTCCAGAATTAAAAGCGGAGTTCATAGCTTTGTATTGAAGTCTAAAAATAATAGCAACTGGTAAAGATCCAGTTTTAGTTTTATAATTTGAAGTCTTAACATTTAAAGTTAAGGAATCTAAAATATTTGGATCGTTTAAAGAAACTGAAAAGTTTGGAAAACAATCAAAATAAACAGGACCACCACATAGGCTGGTTTCAACCATACCAAGTAGTGAATCATTGAAATCTAGAAATCTGGCATCTCTTAGAAGCATAGTAAAAGAGACGTATCCAGACCTTCTCTAGATAATGGTTTTGCAGCAATTTGAACAAGTCCAAAATGCAAATAATGGTATTTTTGTTTAAAACTTTCAATTGATTTTTTCGAGAGCAATTTGATCTCGTCATATTCTAGACTGAGAGGGATGGTTTGTTCAACAATTTTGACAGAATAGTCAGTTGAAAAACTCCATTTGTTATTTTTGTAAATTTCTTTTGAAGGATGATTGGGAATTTTCCAATTATCTAAAGATTGAGAAATATCAGAGAAATTGATTTCTTCTTTAAGAGAAGAAGGATTTGAAGAAGAGGAGGAGGTTTGGGAAGATCTAGAATTAGATCTGAAGAAAGCACTCATAATTAAATACAAGAATAAAATGCAAAATAAGATAAAATGCAGAAAATAAACGAAAATGTAGGAATGGTTGTACCCCCTTGTTCCCTTTGGCACAGAAACCTTCGGGTTTCATAGGATGCTAATTATAAACCAACCATGTGCCTGTAATGCTTGTTTTAGATCTATCTAATTATGTTTAAGCTGATATTAATTATTTATTATAAATATAAAAGCATAACCCAGATCAATAGATCTTTATGCAAATCTTAACATTCAGTCTAGATCTTTGCAAGAACAAGTCCTTAGACTCTGTGGGTAGAGGACCTATCAAACCTCAACGCTTGTTCGTCGACTAAACGGCAACAGAGTCATATCCCATAGGACCAACAAGATCTTACATGAATGTTAAAATTAACTAAAGATCTAACAGATCTATGAAATTCTTAAATATTTAACATAAATAATCAACTGGTTAGGTACGTGGGCTTCCTGCTGAGTAAACTCAGCGTCATGATAACCTTTAAGGTATAAGTAAACGCCCTATATACCATCACCAGATATCAGATCTAACATAAGAAGATAATCTAGCCTAACATTAACATCAGAGGTTCATAGTCGTCACCCTACTTCTATATATATATATATATATGTATGTATGTATGTATATGTGTATATATATACATATATACGTCTGTGTGTATACATATATATATATAGATACCTATATATATATGTTGGTCCCAAAGGCAACCTAAAAGGGGGGGTGAATTAGGTTGTATCTAAAAACAAACCTTTTTAAGTGCTTAATGAAAATACAAACTTTAAGCACCAAATGAAAACTTAAGCACAAATGAATACAATAGATATTCAACAATTTAAGCTTAAAAAACAAATAAGAATATTGAGATTAAGAGAATCAAACCAAACTCCCAAGCTTCTCAAGCTTGGAGCTTTCAACTACAAAGAGCTTCTTACAAGGCAACTACCAAGTTCACAACTTGAAGTTCAACCACTAAAAGTCTCTTCAAAGTAGGTGAGACAATAACCTCTTGTACACAAATGAGGATCACTCTTGCTCACACTAATTTCCTTTAGTTGAGCCAAAGTTTTACACTCACAACCTCCCTTTGTTACAATTGTTATCTCTCCACTCTTACACTTGAAGAACTCTTACACTTCATTTGTTTAAGCTCTTTCACACTACCTACACTATTACAACACTTGTACCCACTATTTCTCTCAAATAGCTCAAGAATTATTTGTAATCAATGTAGAAGTCTCTTTTTGCTTAATTCAGACCTAGGGGTATTTATAGTTGCCAAATATCTGCTTCTAACAACTTCCCAACGGCTATTTTTTGTTTACTGGAAAACTAGCCGTTGGACCTTTCGGACGGCCGATGCAGCAAGAGTGCGTTCGAACAAACTAGCCGTTGGACCGTTCAGAAGGCCCGATGCTAAACCTTGCGTCCGACACTGCGTCCGTTCTCTGAGGGTATTCGTTCGGACGTCCGAGGATGCGTCTGAACATGAAATCAGCCGTTGGGAAGTTGTTAGAAGCAGATATTTGTCAACTATAAATCTCGGTCTCTGGTAATCGTCTAGACACAAAGAAGATTGAAGCAAGTCCTTTTCAAACCATTAGTGCGATTTGGTCATCATCAAAACATGATTATCATAACTGGGGTTCAACAATCTCCCCCTTTTTGATGATGACAAATCAATTGGACAATTCAAAAAATAACCATAAAATATGAAGTACAACACATGAGAATTTGTCCATTATTTCTCCCCCTTTTGGCATTATCAAAACATAAGATAAATAATGCAATTTAAGCTCCCCCTAAGTTTATTCTCTCTCTTGAAAGATGCATATAATGAGTATATGGAGAATGAGTCAAGTTATACAAAATAATTCTTCCGTTCAAGAATATGTGTTTCACAAGAAATGAGAGAATTTATGCAAAGAATAAGGACCAAAACCATTTTTGCTCATTCCTGACCAAAAGCATCATCAAAACAATGAAGCATGTGTGATGCAATTTTTGCAAAATAATTAAAAAATTTGAATGCTCCCCCTTTCTTTTACAAGTTGTGCCTTATTATAGGAAAAAAAATGGGGATACAAATTTCCTAGCGAATTCTAAATAAATTCAACCACAACATAGTTCAACTTGATAAATGAAAGCACACAAAATTTTAGATGTTACCCATTTCAATATCATTTTAGCTCATATGCCTTGAACACCCTTCCAAGATAATCTATCTTGAATTCCTTAGTACTCTTCAAGCATACCTGTCGCGCCCCCCCTTTTACCGCGCGCCTACCGACCATGGTCTGGCCGGCTTCCCAAACCCTGTCACCGTGGCCAACGTGTGGTGCTCGTGAAATAGGTGATTGAATGCAAAAATCCTACTTACAATTTACAAACATAAATTACCTACTTACTATTACAAATAAAATGAATCACCTATTTACTATTACATAACGGGGCCTTCAATGCGACTATGAATTGTATAAAAACAATCTAAACTAGGGAAAACAAGACTGGAGTCGCCACCCGGTGTGTTGGTGCGCCGAGACACAAAAAATACATCAAAATTTAAAAAGAAAATAAACCCTAGTTTAGATTGACTCCTGGTCCACGTCGAACTCAAGAAAATGAGTTCGGGAATCCTGTTGTAAAATGGGAAGGTTTGGGATTGATTTGAATTTCCCTCGGCACCCACTTTACCCGGCGTTGGACCGGTTGCGTGATTTTATCGCGTTTCCCTTTTCAATTTTAGTATTCATTATTGCCGGCTTTGTAGCATACGTGTGCTTTGAGATAGTTTAAAAGTAATAAAATATGTACATGTTAATGAGGAAACGAAAATAAATAGTAAATATTAACATTGACAGGTAGATTTAGCCCGGGTCCAATTAAAAGTCGCACACATTGAGCTTGTAGTGCCCTTTAACTCCCAAGGGGCAAAATAGTCATTTATCATGCATGCCGAGTTTATTTCTAGCCCAATTTTATATTATTGATACAATTACTAAGTCCTGGGCTAAATTGAATTTGATTCAAATATTTAACTTCTAGTTGTTCAACTAATCCAAAATTTGAGGGCAAAAGAGTAAATTCACCTAATTTAACAAATAAGATAAGGCAACTAAATATTATAATGAGACCAATAAACATTAAAATAAAGCACCAATCATCACAAAATCAATTAATAAAAAATGTGCAAAGATCAAAGTATATTTACAATTAAACACTCATAAGGGCAAAACAGTAATTTCACAATCCAAGGATAATTAAAACATATTTGGCATTTTACAGAAATCAAAGCAAAAATTGGTGGTTATTGACATAAAACATGTAATTTGGAAGAAATTTGAAGAAAAAAATAAAAAAAAAAAAAAAAAACAGTAATATTAAAGAAAATTCCTTAAGGGCCTAAATGTAAATAAAAAAATTATTTGAGGGCTAAAAATGCAGAAGTATGAAATCTGGAGGGCCATAACGCAAACAAAAATTTTCTAAAATTTTGGATTTTTTTTTTTGGGAAATGCCATGTCATTGATTACGTGGCGCAATCTGGAGGTGCCACGTCATCGCTGACGTGGCACCAAATGGGCCCTATCCAAGGCATTAAATGTGATTTAAGAAAATATGGTCTCTCGGGTTTAAATAATGGCTTAAACTGAAATCTGGAGTAATAAAATGGAAATAAAATTTTCTAACCTTTATTTTCTTTTTGCAGATTTTGGTGGGGTGTAGGTTTTTGTAAGCCTTTTTCCACCACGCTTTTGACCCACCAGATTAACGAATTTGCTTCGGGTTTGAAAATAAAAGTTGTAGCTCCAGGAACCCTCTATAACTTTTATTCTTTGAGTTTACTCCAGGTCCTCCTCCATCGCTTGAAATCTTGGCTCAAAGTTGGTTGTCTGGAAAATTTTCCAGACTTTGAAATTTTTCTGGAAAATCCTCTGAACCAAGAGCCTTTTCCTACGACGTTTTTCACCCTCCAAATGGACGATTTTTCTTTGGATTTCAAAAGGGAAGTTGTAGTTCCAGGTACTCTCTACAACTTTTGTTCTTTGACTTTAGTCTTATACACTCTCTGATTGTATAGAATTGTGTATAAGAGACAGGAATTAGACTGAAATCAAAGAATCCAAATTCAGATGAATTTTCCTGGTATCCTCCTGAACCAACAGCCGTTTTCTACCACGTTTTTGACCCTCTAAATGGACGATTTTGCTTAAGATTTTCAAATAGAAGTTTTAGCCCCAGGAACCCTATAAAATTTTTATTCTTTGATTTCAGTCTAATTCCTCTCCGATAGTATGAAATTTTGGTTCAAAGTTGGCTGTTTGGCAGAGTTTTTTTTTTTTGCTTCAGAAAGTTCTCTGCAGAAAATTTTTTCTCCCCACTTTAGACTGATTTTTTGTGCTTTTAATGAATTGGATTGAGTGTAAAAATGGTCAAAGACCATTCCTTGTCATGTGGGAAGTATGGGCATCTGAAATTTTTGGTGAAAAATGGGTGAAAAACGCAGAGAAAACGTGGCCAAAACAGCTCTGTCGACAAACTTATCCTTTAATAGTACTCTTAATACTGTTCACGCTCTGAATTTCTTTTTCTTTTCTTTTTTTTTTTAATTTTTAATTTAATTATTATTTTTTTTTTGAAAAATCTAAAAACTTAAATAATATTAAAACTCATTCTTTGTATTTCAAAAATGCATAAAACACATAATAATTAAACACCATAAGACAAATTAAGAGAGAATTAAAGGATAAATTAAGAGGAAATCAAAAAGTAGGTTTAAAAAGAAATTAAAAGGGAAATTAAAAAGAAAATTGAGAGTCAAATTAAAAGAAAAATAGGGGAGAACTTACGGGACAAAAATAGGTGTCTACAATACCTACATGCAAAGTTAAGTAACAACTTTTGGTACCCAAACTTTCTTGGGTCCAATTGGATTAGTAGCATGCTTAATCACCCAAATAGAGTTTATTCCCAATTTTTCATTTCTTTTAACATAACAATTTTTCTTTATATGGCCATGTTGATGACAATAATTACAAATAATATTCTTCTTGCCATAAAAAGAAGATTTAGATTTAACAAAGCACAAATCATTTTTTCTAAAGGTGATAAAATTTTTGTTCAAAAATATATTTCTAGTTCTTTTCTTTTCAAAAACATTTTCTTTCTCCAGTGTTTTCAAAGTAACATCAAGATCATCTAATCTCTTCTTCAATGAAACTTGTTCTTCCATGATCTTGGTTTTTCCAACAAATTTTTCTTTCAAAACATCATTTTCTTTTGTCAAAGAATTATTTTCATGCACAAGTTTTGAGTTGGCACTCAATAAAGTATTAATTTTAATTTTTAACTCTTTGTTCTTACCATATGATTCTTTCAAACATTTATGCATTTTAAAAATAAATGATTCAACATCATCATCATCATTATCACATGAATCATCATCATCATTATCACATGAATCATCACAAGAATCACAACTAGAGGTTACCTCATTATCGCCAAGTGCCATAAAAGCCATTTGAGCCTCCTCATATTCTTCTTCAACTTCTCCATCCGAATTGCAATCATCCCAAGTGATTTGGAAGTTGTTGAAGTAAGGCTTCCTTGAGTCTTTTCTCCTTTTTGATGAAGCTTTAAATGCTATGTGATACATCCCAAGGACTTGATGGTAGATCAATTATCCACAAAGGCTCGATATAGGCTCACGGAATACGCACTTCAAGTTCCACAAGGTCCAATTACGAGATCAAGAGCTAAGAACCTCAATAAAGCTATGTTGGGCTTAGTTGAAGTTATTGAAGATCAAGAAGAGCTCACACACCTTTTGGAGATGAAGCCCACTAAAGAGTCTAAGATGTTCTTAGTAATGGACGTCCAAATCATTAAAGATCAAGCCTAGGATGAGAAGCTGAAGGGCCGAAATTTAGCCTCATTATTTCGGCCATGGAATATTCTTTTATTTAGTTGTCTAGTCTTTTATTTTGAGCCCAATTGTTTTAAGTGTTAGTGTGTTTAATTGGGCTGGTTTCAAGACGTAATTATTTGTTTTTGGGCCATGTATTTCGGCCATTAGTTAAGTGTACAAGAATTGGGTTTAAAGGCCTAATGGGCTGTAGGATCCAGCCCAACTATCTATCCCACATTGAATAATTTAGTCCTAGAATCCTCCACCCTCAACTATAAATAGAGGGGTCTTGTACACAATTGAGGGAATGAATTTTGGCAATAAGATTTTAGTTTTTCTTATTGCTCTCATACGAGTGAATTAGAATTTTAGATTCTCTTTAGTCTTGTCTAGACTAGGAATCTAGTTGGGGCTTCAAGATTGAGCACTTGAGGTTATAACCAATACCAGTTATTGATTTTCTGCCAATTAGGCTTTGGATCAATTCCTTGCTCATAGTTAAAAGATTACCTTGTGGCTAATCAAGGAGGTCTATTAACAACTACCTCTCATAGTTGGTCATAGTTAAAAGATTGCCTTGTGGCTAATCAAGGAGGTCTATTAACAACAACTTTTCGCTTGTGCATATAAACCCTACGTTTGTGACCGAGTTCTACATACCCTGGGCATCAACCCGTATCATCGTGGTATCAGAGCTTCGGCTAGAATTTTGGTCAAACTCAAATTGTAAGTATCACACTGTTCATATACTATTCATATACTGTTCATCGCGACCCTGCTGTTCATCGGTTATACTGTTCACAGCCGGTACTGTTCTTGAACACATCCGGTTGTGTATAACTTCACCGGACTGAAAAAAAAAAACCGGTTCTGTTCATCATACAGTTCACCGACACTGTTCACAGATACTGTTCACCACTACTGTTCATCATACTGTTCATTGAAAAAAAAAAAATTTTTACTTTCTTTTCTTTTTTTTGAAATTATCTTCTCTAATTTAGTAAACTCTCTTTACTAAATTTTGTGATCTTATTGTTTCTTTTTGTGCTTTTCTTTGTGTCCTTTTTACTTTCGGATTTTTGTCTTGACTCATATCCGAAGGGTTAAACCTAAATTTTCAAACTATAGTGATCCGAGATCCTTTTGGACATTATTTCCAATCAATACGATTGGTTGCTTTGAGGATCAACTTTTGGAACCTTTGGCTATTTTCATAGTTTTTACAAGGCTTCATAAGAGAATCTTTGAGTGAAGTGAGATTTTCAAAGAGTAAGGTGAGATCATTAAGAGTGACAGGTAAAAACCAAAGTGAGGACTTGAGTGCATTACTCCCCAAAGAGTGAAACCATCTCTCATTGATTATCACTAACCTTTTTTTTTTTTAACCCCTTCTCTTTAGTTTTTGTTTTGTGACTATGGCACAGGAAAAGGACGTGCAACAAATGAACAAGGAGATGCAAGAAACTGCTATGCAAAGTGTAATGGCAAGGATCTTAAATAAGATGGAGGACTTTGATGAGAAGTTTGCCACTATGAGTCTTGAAATTCAACAACTTCGAGGCAAACCACAAGCATCTACTTCAACTACTCCAAATCAAGAGACCACACGTAAAACCAATACTCAAGAAGACAAAGAAGAGTCTGATTATGATGAATTAACCAATTTGTCTTTTTATAGGAGGCGTGGTCCACGACAAATCCAAAGAAGAGAGCAAGTTCCAAGGCCTAACCCTCGACGAGAACCAAGGGAGGGGATTCACTACCCAGGGGGAGGGGACACGCAAATTGGCTCTCTCAAACCATATAACATGCCCACGTTCCAAGGTAAAGCCGATCCTGAATAATACTTGAATTGGGAACAAAAGGTAGACTTTTTGTTTGATTGTTATGACTATTCAAACGAAAAGAAATATAAGTTGGCTGTATCCTGCTTTTCTGACTATGCTATGACTTGGTGGGTATCTGAAATAAAAGAACGACGTAGAATAGGTGATTACCCTATTACTCGTTGGACTAACCTCAAACCCCTTCTTCGAAAGAGGTTTGTACCTGCTCATTATCACAGGGAACAGCTAAGGAAGCTCCAATCTCTCCGACAAGGGAATCTGACTGTGGAGGAGTATGCTCGATAGATGGAGATGGCAATGAGCAAAGCTCACTTGTATGAAGATGAAGAGACCACCATGGAGAGATTCATCAACGGCCTCAACAAAGAGATTGCTGACGTGGTTGATCTTCACGAGTACTTGGACTATAAAGAGCTGTAACGAAGGGCAAACAAGGTAGAAAAGGCTCTCCGAGGTAAATCCATCTGTTTAAGCACTTGGAGATTTCCTCGAACTAACCCTGAACATACATCTTTGTGTATGGAGAAACTCAAGGAGAACCCCATTCCTGCAAAGCCAAAGGCCCAAACCAGCCAAGGTAATATCTTGGCCCCTAACCGCTCAAGGGACATTCAGTGTTTCAGATGTAGTGGGAGAGGACACATTTCATCCCAATGCCCGAATAAGAAAGTCTTATACACTCACCCTGATGGCAATTGGACGAGTGAAAGTGAAGACGAGATGCCACCATTAGAAGGACTGATTTGAGTGATGAAGACAATGAATACCATGAGACGGCATGGATGGACAAGTACTTGGTCGTACTAAGAAACTTGCGAGGCTCAAGCCACCGACCTCCTAGTGAGGTACAACGTGAGAACATATTCTACACCAAATGCCATGTCCAAGGTAAGACTTGTGGTTTAATTGTTGATAATGGGAGTTGCGTAAACATAGCTTCACAATACATGGTAGAGCCTAAGCTAAATTTGCCAACGTTTAAACACCCTAGACCTTATAGACTGCAATGGTTAAATGACAATGGTGAATTAAAAGTAACTAAGCAAGTGCATGTCTCAATTAACCTAGGCAAATATAATGACAAAGTGTTGTGTGATGTCGTCCCTATGAATGCAAGTCATTTACTTTTCGGACGCCCTTGGCAATTTGATAGGAAAACACTGCATGATGGTCATACTAATTGTCTTAGATTTGAAGAGGGTGGTAAAACCATTGTGTTGCATCCTCTACCTCCCCAACAAGTCCTTCAAGAGCAAAATCAAATTAAAAAGAATGTTGATGAGCATAACAAGGCTTTGGCCGAACATAGGTCAAAGAAGACTAATGAAAGGGAATTTGCTAAGTCTAAAGTTAAAGAAGTACAGAAGTGTAATTTGTCTATGGTCTTGCTTGTGTATAAGGATGTTTATTTCTCTACCACTGACCTAGATGATTCTCTGCCAAGTATGTTTAAAGCTCACTCTTGCAGGAGTTTAGTGATGTCTTTCCCGAAGACATACCATCTGGTTTACCTCCTTTTCGAGGCATAGAGCATCAAATCGACTTAGTGCCTGGAGCCGTGATCCCCAATCGTCCTGCTTATAGAACTAGTCCTAAGGAGACTAAGGAGATTCAACAGCAAGTCAAAGAACTAGTTAGTCAAGGCCGTGTCAGAGAAAGTATGAGCCCGTGTGCTGTGCCTACAATACTAGTACCTAAACCTGATGGTTCATGGAGGATGTGCATGGATAGCCGTGCCGTCAATAAAATCACGGTAAAGTATCGCCATCCTATTCCCCGTCTTGATGACATGTTTGATGAGTTACATGGATATAGCATTTACACTAAGATAGATTTAAAATTTGATTTCTACATTGAAGAGACTTGTTCAAACATGTCAAAGGCTTTCAAAACCAAACATGGTTTGTATGAGTGGTTAGTCATGCCGTTTGGTCTCACTAATGCACCGAGCACATTCATGAGCAAGGCTTATGAATCATGTTCTTAGAGCTTTCATTGGTAAATTTGTCGTTGTCTATTTTGATGATATTTTGATTTACAGTAAAAGCTTTAATGAGCATATTGAACATGTTCGTGCTGTTTTGCTTGTTTTAAGACAAGAAAAGTTGTATGCTAACTTTAAGAAATGCCACTTTTGTTTGGAAAGTGTTGTGTTTCTTGGGTTTGTTGTTTCCTCTAGGGGTATCCAAGTGGACGAGTCCAAGGTTGCTGCTATCAAGGACTGGTCGATCCCCAAGAGTGTTTCTGAAGTGCGTAGCTTCCATGGGCTTGCGAGTTTCTACCGGAGGTTCGTGAAGGACTTTAGCACCATAGTAGCCCCGCTAACTGAGGTTATCAAGAAGAACGTCGGCTTTAGATGGGGAGAAGCTCAACAACAGGCGTTCGACACGCTCAAAGATGGACAAAAGAAGGCTGAATTGGTCAAGAAGTTGCACGAGAAGGCCCGCAAGCGCATTGAGGAAACAAATAGGCTAAGATAGCTGAGGTGCGAAAGAAGGGTCGCAAGAAGGTCGTCTTTGAACCTGGAGATTGGGTATGGGTTCATTGGCGCAAGGAGAGATTTCCCAACAAGAGAAAATCTAAGCTAGAATTTAAATTTTTAGACTCTTCTATGGCAATGGATTTAGGTTCCCATTTCTTAGGTAAACCATTCAAAATTTTTCTATTCTTTTCTCCCAAAGAATATTCTTTACCCAAACCTTCCAAATCCTTTACCATATCATTGAACCTAAAATACATCTTGTCAATGTTCTCATGAGGTTGCATTTTGAAGGATTCATATTTAGCCACAAGAAGTGACTTCTTTTGCTCTCTAATATCTTCACTTCCTTCATGGATTTCTTTCAATTTGTCCCATATCTCCTTGGCCGATATGCAACCTTTTACTTTAGAGAACTCATCTGCATCCAAAGCATTATACAAAATATTAATGGCTTTAGCATTTAAAGATAAATTTATTTTATCTTGTGCGGATTTAACTCATATCTAGACTTAGACCTTAATCTATGAGTATTTTTATAAAAAATATTGGCTTCTAAAGGACCTTCACAAATAATATACCATAAATCAATATCATTAGATTGAACAAAAATTTTCATTCTATCCCTCAAAAAAACAAAATTAATGCCATTAAATATGGGAGGTCTAGTGATAGAATGCCCCTCTAAAAACAAAGCATTATTGGTTGCCATGATCTTTACTGTAATGCAATTTAAGCAAAATAAATAGACCAATGCTCTGATACCAATTGTTGGTCCCAAAGGCAACCTAAGAGGGGGGGTGAATTAGGTTGTATCTAAAAACAAACCTTTTTAAGTGCTTAATGAAAATACAAACTTTAAGCACCAAATGAAAACTTAAGCACAAATGAATACAATAGATATTCAACAATTTAAGCTTAAAAAACAAATAAGAATATTGAGATTAAGAGAATCAAACCAAACTCCCAAGCTTCTCAAGCTTGGAGCTTTCAACTACAGTTTGTCTTTGTAGAAGAGCTTCTTACAAGGCAACTACCAAGTTCACAACTTGAAGTTCAACCACTAAAAGTCTCTTCAAAGTAGGTGAGACAATAACCTCTTGTACACAAATGAGGATCACTCTTGCTCACACTAATTTCCTTTAGTTGAGCCAAGAGTTTTACACTCACAACCTCCCTTTGTTACAATTGTTATCTCTCCACTCTTACACTTGAATAACTCTCTTTTCACACTATCTACACTATTACAACACTTGTACCCACTATTTCTCTCAAATAGCTCAAGAATTATTTGTAATCAATGTAGAAGTCTCTTTTTGCTTAATTCAGACCTAGGGGTATTTATAGTTGCCAAATATCTGCTTCTAACAACTTCCCAACGGCTATTTTTTGTTTACTGGAAAACTAGCCGTTGGACCTTTCGGACGGCAGATGCAGCAAGAGTGCGTCCGAACAAACTAGCCGTTGGACCGTTCGGACGGCCGATGCTAAACCTTGCTTCCGACACTGCGTCCATGGTCTCTGAGGGTATTCGTTCGGACATCATAGGATGCGTCTGAACATGCGTCCGATCGAAGTAAAGTCTTCTGGAAATATGATCGGACGCTGTTCTTCGTCCGAGACTTGCTTCAATTTCTTTGTGTCGGACGATTACCATCGTCCGAAACTCTGTCTTTCGGACAGTCATTTGCGTCCGTGGAGTCTTCTGGTTGTTTTGTTTTTCTGCACCCTTTTCAAACCATTAGTGCGATTTGGTCATCATCAAAACATGATTATCATAACTGGGGTTCAACAATATATATATTTATATATACATATATATGTGTGTGAGTATCTATATATATATATATACACACACACATATTTGTATACGTGTAGATATGTGTGTTTGTGTGTGTGTGTATATATACATGTATATAGTTTGTATTTGTATATATTTGCATACATATATATATATATGTGTGTGTGTGTGTATATGTGTATATATATATATGTGTGTGTGTATGTATATATATATATACTGCATGCAAATATATACATATATTCGTAAATGTACATATACATACATATGTACGTACATATATACATATATATATATACACACACACAAACATATATACAGAAATATGTGTATCTCTATTTCTATTTCCTCATGAAAGGAAATTGCCAACTCCAACCCGTGTAGTAATGCTTGAGCTTCTACCTCAAGGGTTGTTATGGAGGGTAGAGAAGAATAAAATCCCATCAAAATCTTGCCATTGCAATCACAAATGAGACCACCACATCCTAGTTGTGTTGGGTGTTGCAATGAAGATCCTTCCTATTAAGCTTTAGTCTCCCAAATCTCAGTTTCTCCCAAGCCACAGTCAAAAATCTTGGTGTAGGTTTGGCTAGTTTGTGAATTTGTAGGGCTGCCGTTGTTACCAAAAAACCTTCGATAACTCTCAATTCAATTAAATTTGTCATAATACAATGAATCATGGTGGAGAAGGGCTGCATGATACCCTCAGCCAAGAACATGAGCTCTGGGTGCACAACACCAATAAGTTCCAACATATCATTGATGCCTTTCAAGTTTTGAGGATGGGGACAGCCATCCTGAATAGAGGACGTGAAGTAGGGATCTTTCCCGTAGCGTAGGAACTCCAAGTTTGGTACCAAAATACTACCAGACCAAACGAGTATATGAACAACTGACAAAGCAGTGATCAAGCTTATCCAAGCTATCACAGTTTGAACATTTGGAAGGAAGACAAAAACCGAATTTAACCAACACATTCGGGAAAGGAACAAACCTATTGAGAAGTTTCCATTGGAAAATAGACACCTTCGAGGGATATGTGTCTTCGTGATAAAACCGTGTTCTTCCATCTCCTAATTTGTTCAAATGCTCGCTTGGTGGTGAAAATTCCTGAGGATGGAAACTTCTATACCACTTGATCTTTGCCCCCATAAAGATAAAATGAGTGTTCAAAACTCTCTGATGAAGCTCCCTAGGCATATGAGAATTGATAAAATCTTTATTCTAGCCAGTGGAGGTCTGAAAAAGCCTCATTGATTCATATATCCTCAATTCTCCCTTTCTTCTCCTTATCATAAATTGGACCATCTCCTAGCCAATTATCAAACCACAAGGAGGAATCACCCTGTCTAATCAAAACATCAAAGGATAAGTGAAACAATTCCTTAACAGACATCATCCGTCTCCATATAGGCGAACCATTTGCCACATTTCTAATAGCATACCTAGCTCTCATGGAAGCAAACCATAATGATGAGGAGTTGTAGAATTCCCACCATAGTTTGAGAGAGAAAGAAGTAACAACATCTTGGAGACTAAGAAGTCCCAATCCATCATTCGTTGTAGGTAAACATAGCCCTTTCCAACTCCTCCAATGTCGCCTACCTCCATATTCAGACTCTGGCCAAAAGAAATTGGCCATCAACCTTTTCAAAGTACCAATTAATGATTTTGGAGTGTTTTGGACAGCCAATAGACGTATTGGAATGGATTCTAGAACGTGCTTGACAAGGATAGTAGGCGGAAACCTTGTGAAAGTTTTCTGGCAGTTAGCCAAACGACGTTGTACCTTTTCAACTAGGTAGTGGAAGTGACAGGTGCATTTTTGGGCCTTATAAAGATGACAACCAAGTACAAGAGGGGGAAGTTTTCTTTCTTGATGCCCAAGCAATGTTCTATAACCCGAATCTGTCAGACTCCACATCTCTTAGAAACATATAATGAGCTTTTTGATATGTTGAACTTTTGGCCAGATCCAAGCTCATAGCCTTGTAAAAATTCTTTGACATTCTTTATGGATTTGAATTGCCCCAGATAAAATCGATTACATCATCTAGAAAGCCAAATGTGAGACAATCAGACATATTCTAGGCACGGAATAAAGAGAAATATCTTGGTGAAGGATTCAGCTTTTAAGACCTCTAGAAAAAGCCTCTTCACAAAGAATAAATAATAGAGGCGATAATTGGTCACCTTGTCTGATGCCACGAAATGACTTAAAAAATCCAGAGAACTCTTTATTAATTAAGAAGGGAAAACCAGCTACCTCGTAGATTATTCATTATCAACTTAACAAAATGCGTGTGAAAACCAAATTTAAGAAGGAGCTTTTGTAGAAATATCCATTTTACTTGATCAAAAGCACTGGGGACTTTGAGAATCCGGGCGCACGATTTTAACGCGTTTCTCTCAGTTTTACCCCGTTCATTATAAACCGGCTAATTTTTACCCATTTTGTGTGCTATGTTAGCGGCTCTATACCTCGTTTTGTGTGCCATATGCTATATGTTACTTTATTTGTTCTTTTCAATTAATTTGCACTTGTTTTAACGTATTTCACCATTTTTGCTGTCTTGTGTGCCGATTTACGGATTTTAGGTCTCGTTTTATGTGCCACATGCTATCTGTTACTTTCTTTGTTCTTTTCAAATTATTTTACACTTGTTTTACTGTATTTCACTATGTTTGCTGTCTTGAGTGCCAATTTGCTCGATTTAGGTCTCGTTTTACGTGCCATATCCTGTCTACTTATGAGTGTGTGATTTGCTATTGCTTTATTGTACATGTTTTAATATATCTTGCTATTATACCTATTTGTGGTTAATTTGGGGGAAATTTTTGGGGTGATGGGGTGCATCAAACCTTTAGAGCCAAACGCGCTAAAATGTGTGAATCTTACCGCCTCCAAGTGAACACAGCATAACACATGTCTCATTTATTGTATGTCCTATTTTTGTGGGTGTCGTTCCCACATTCCCTGTAGGAATTAAGATGATCTACCCAGATATGCGGTCGTGACACAATGTGCACGTAACGGTATCTGTGGCGATCACCCAACCACCGACGATAAGGCCCATTGGAATTGACGGATTTTATTTTTGGGCCCAAAGTATGAAGGTTCGGGAACCAAGACTATCTAGATTGCATTAGTAAGCCTAGCCTCATGGTCATATAGCTTAAACCATAGGGCAGAACCGTGTGGACCTTGTTTAGGACACTAGACACGAGGCGGTAAGACCCACCCATTTATCTGGCTTCGTAATAGTAAATAGCCTTACAATTTTTGCTATGTAATAGCAATTAGTTTTTCTGATCCGTATGATTTATATTGGCCCTGTAATTTGTATCTACTTCCCGCAAGAAAGAGTAAATTTTAATTTTTGCATTGCATAAGCCTTCGGTAGGGTCAAAGGCATATGGTTGTCAAGCCCTAATAGGAGACCCATCCCTACAACATGTTTCCAAAGTTTTATTATCCCTTGTGTGCATGTAGGTTAACCCCACCGATGTAGGGCCATCGAGGCTACTTATTGCATATCATTAGCCGTAAAAGGGATACCCTATCGGATACCCGTACATAGAATTGCATACCTATCCCTAGGTACATAACCTACAATGGGATTTACAAGATTGCGTGTTCATTTTATAAAGGCTCTAAAGGGGTACCAGCCTCAGGTAAGGCTAACATGTATTTCATGCAGATGAGTTCCGCTCGAATAATTGGAAAGGCGACCAAAGTGCCCTATTTGCTACAGGAGTGGGAACGAAACATGCAGTTGTCAGAACTGAATGCGATAGCTGGTTATTTGGGTCACCTAGTATGTCTGCGGGATATTGAGCCAGATCAAACCATAATAGATGCTTTGGTACAAGTGTGGGACAGTGAGGCAGCTGTGTTCAGATTCGGGAAGTTTGAAATGGTGCCCACACTAGCGGAAAGATCAGGATTTCTCGGACTGGACTTCATGGATCGGGCTGTTATACTACCGTCCCTAGGTACTACAAGGGACTTCTCTTTGTTCACCGGCATATCCGAGGCCACAATACTAGGAGGACCCGAGGCTAGTTCGGTTACTTTGATATTTTTACACTAGCACTTTGGCACAAAACAAGGATTTCACAGAAACAAGACTCATTTTTTGCATCCCACTGAGGAGTCCTGGGCCCAGAAGTGAGTCCAGGTTTTTACTCTAGCACTGACCAGTGCATATATTTTTCCAAGGTCGGATGGGAGGATAGTTATGACGGTACGGATGTTAGCCGATTTGATACATTGTGGCGTCGGTGGTCGAGACCTTACCATAATCCCTACTATTCTAGCCGACATATTGGTAGCTTGTACAAACTGTCAGAATGGAGCCAAATTTTTCAAGGGTTCAAGCCTGGTTCATGGAGCATTTGGGGCGACGAAAGATCGGTCGTCATGATTTTTCTGGGGGTAGAGTGAATTGGGTACAAAGTCACAATCAATGCATCTAGACGTGTATAAGGACAAGGAGAAGTACATCCGCTGGTTATCTTCATTGAAGGAGGCAGACATACAGTGGGTTCTAGAGTGGGTACCCTGTCATGCACCGAGCCTGCAGTCTGCTAGCCTTCCGTTCATATCCTTGATAGGAAATGAAGGCATTGCTCCCTACATGCCTTTCCGGATCTTACGTCAGTTTGGGAGGGTTCAAACAGTACCTCCAAAATCAGCGACTGATCGGTTCAATATTATGTTCGACAAAGGGATGCGGCCCGAATCAATACCAGAAAAGGCGAATATTTTGTCAGCGTTCCAGGGCATCCAGACGTGCATTTCAGGAGTCGTTATACGATCCACAGCAGCGTGGAATTTCAGCGACCACACCTCAGTATGATGCATGGCTGGAACATTTGCTTAGCCGGCAACCGCAAGCCGTAATAGACCCTTCAGAAGAAGTTGCTCGATTGACAGCACTATTGGATGCTAAGGACAAGGAAATAGTAGAAAAAGAGATAGCTCTAGATAATCACAGGCAAGCTTACAAAAGACTTCAAGAACAGCAATCCTGTATTCGAGAGCAGGAATACAACCGAAAGAGGGCATGCACTGAGATGGCCGATGATCTGGGACGCCTAATGCACAATGGGGCTGCTGAAATCAGCATGTAGCAAGCTTCTGCGGTACAAGGAGCAAATAATGAAGATACGAGACCATCTAAAGGAGCTCGCCTAATAAGTTCAAACGGGCTTCGTCCCCTTTAGAGTTTTTTTGCTTTCAGGGTTCCTGGGGAAGGAACCATGTTTTATGCTGTAAATTTATGATTATCCAGTTTGTTTATATATCTGAATTTTTCTTTTTTTTCTTTTTTATTATGTTTTAATATGTAGGTACTAAGTGTCAAAATAGCTGCCCAACGCAGCCCTATTTATACACGCTCGCGTGCACGTAAACTCTGATTTGAAGACAATATGAGCACCGTATCGGCAAAAGATGTGGAAGGGACCAGTGGGGATCAAAACCCGGAGATAGCAGAGTTGCGCAAACAGATGGAATCTATGATGGCTACTATGGCCAGTATGAACCAAGAAATACAATGGTATAGGCAAACTTACGGGCCTCACCCTGGCAATCAAGAGATGCTGCCTCCTTATATGCCTAATCCCGGCATGGGGATGCCGCTACCCCCACCACCGCAAAATCAACCTCCTCCAACTTCAGTGCCACCACTAACAGATCCAACTCCACCACCACCACCTCCTATTGAGTTGGAGTATACCCCGGGAGAAGAAGCTGAATTAATGCCACCACCACCCCCTGTACCGACTGTCAATGATGCCCTCATTGAAAAAGATAGAGCGGTTTGATAGTTTCATGAAGCAGCAACAGGGGACAGATAAATTTGGAGCTATCGACTACCAAGATCTATGTCTATTCCCTGAGGTGCAATTGCAGCCAAAATTTAAAATCCCAGAATTTCCAAAGTATAATGGCACTGGGGATTCGGTAGCTCACCTTAAAATGTTCTGCAACTTGTTGGGGAATCCGACGAGCGACCCTCGGATAGCAATGAGGGTATTTGCCAGAAGCCTGGAGGGAGATGCGTTATCATGGTATTTAATGCTTGATCCCAAAAACTGCAGGATTGGACGGACTTGGCAAATGCTTTTGTGAAACAGTAGGAGTTTAACCGCGACCTAGAGCCAGACCGTTTTGCTCTGATGAACTTAAAGAAGAAGCCCTCAGAGGAGTATCGTGAGTATGTGAAAAGATGGAGGGCGTTAGCTGCCAGAGTGAGCCCACCTATGACTGAGACTGAGATGGTCAATCTTTTTATTGATGCACAAGAACCTCCTTAACTACTATGAAAAGTTGACTGGGTCTAATGGCAAATCCTTTTCAGAAATCGTCCAGCAAGCAGAGGCTGTTGAAAGGGGCTTGAAAAGCGGGAAAATTATTGACATCAAGGCTTTCAAACTTCAGATAGAATCCATGCAGGGAAGCACGTCGGTGGCTAAGAAACCCCTGAGCAAGAAGCTTGACAAGAAGGAAGAGGAAGTGACTTTTATTTTCAACCAACCCAACCGCCAACCACCACGCAATTTCCATCATTACCAAAGACCTAACCCACAACCCTTTTATGTACCACCTCCACTACCACCTCAATACTATCCTCAACCCGTATACCAAACACAAGTACAAGTGCCCGTGCCTAATCCACAGCTCCCATATTATAATCCAAGACCACAACCCCCAAACAGTCAAAGACCCAACCAGCCAAATAACTTTCCTCCACCAAACCCCAACCAAGCCACACCACATGACAGACCACCCCACAATTTCACCAACTTGGGACGGCCCATCGAGTTCAACTATATGAGCAGTTGAGATCGGCAGGGAGATTGAATCCTAGATAGCTCCTGTCACATCATATAACTAGCTTCCGGATAGGTTTGACGCCAACGCCCGCTGTGCCTATCATTCTGGAGCCCCAGGGCATTCCACGGCTAATTGTTGGATGTTGAAGAACAAGGTGCAAGATATGATCAATGCACTAGAGATTGTCATTAGGAGGCCAGAACAAAGGGCTCCTGAAGTAAACACTAATCCGCTGCCACGGCATGAGCCTCATGTTGGGATGGTTTGTATAGAAGCGGAGATCAAAAAGGAAGAAGGAGCAATCAAAGAAGTGACAATGACTCAGATCAAACCATTTTATTTGGATTCGGAGCCATCTGAGCCTTTTATCATAGACGTGAATCCGTTTGAGGTAGAACCCCAAGATCCCGTTGTGATTGAACTACCAACACAATTGCCAATTGAGAGCACACATGCAGTGCCGTGGAATTACCAATCCTCAGCTGTGATAGTCGGTGGAAAGCCAGGATGAATAAAATGCCCTCACAAATTTCTATGCTCAACTTATTGTTAACATCCGAGCTACACAGGGAGGCAGTATTGAAGATCTTGAGTACACATCCCATGTGTCTCGTGACATTCCCACTGACAAACTTGCTGGGTCCAGTGGGCAGTGTGCTGGCATCAAACCAAATTTGTTTTTCTGATGATGACTTAACTTCTGAAGGGAGGGACAACAACAAGGCTCTATTCATCTCCGTTAGATGTGAGGGGCGGCATTTGCCTAGGGTCATGGTTGATAATGGGTCTGCTTTAAATATTTGTCCTTTGAAGACATTGGATAAGCTGGGAATCTCTCAGGAGATGACCTGGTCAAGAATTCATCCATGGTGATCCGAGGTTTTGACGGGGCTCGAAGACAAGCCACCGGAGAGATAAACCTTGTTTTGGAAGTCGGTCCATCTGTTCATCAGGTCACTTGCCAGGTTCTTCCAATTGTTGGGGTATATAATTTGCTGCTGGGACGTCCCTGGATCCATTCTGCTGGGGCTATTCCGTCATCTTTGCATCAAAGGGTTAAATTCATTTACGAGCTTAAGCTAATTACTGTATTTGCCGAAGATGACCACGCCATGATGGTCAAGGAGGAAGTTGGAGAAAGCAGCGACACTCCGGTGCCTTTCCTAGCTTATGATGTGGTCTCTGTCTCTTATCACATCTGGAAAGTAGTCATCAATGAAAGGCACTGGGATAAGGCGAGTGTAATGATTGCAAAGGAAATGCTGCGTGGAGAATATCGCATCGGCCAAGGTTTGGGGATGAATTTGCAAGGCATAACACACCCTATTGATCTACCAACGCAGATGAATACTCTTCTCTGATTTGGGCTCATCTCCATCTCTGTCTCATCGAATGCCATCTCAGTTGAAGGAGATTAAGGAGCTGAAGAGAGTTGAACAAGAAGGTCGAGCATTGCCTATTGTCATTCCACCTCTTAAGATTACTTTTCCACGTTCTGCTGCCATTATGGCTCCTGATGCAGATGAGACTGAAAAGGAGGACCTTATCCAAGGGATAGCCGAATTATTTGCGGGGGTAATTATTCAAGAGCAGGCGAAGGAGGATGACACTGAGCTGCCATTTGCTGAGATCGACCAACTAAACAATTGGACTTTCTGATGATCTCCCTATTCACAGGGAGTTTCGGTAAATTTGAAAGGATATTATTTTTAGTTTTGCTCCTTTTAATTTCATCTTTGTATGTATGTTCGTATTTTTTAAGCTGTTTTGTTTATGCCATCTAGTCAAGAAATAGGTGCATGCACAGCATTGTATTCATGATTAATCTCGTTCATTTGTTTTGGAGATGAATCTTGAAAACAATTCAATTAGTAAGGCAAGTATACAATCATGATATTGCCTTCATGATTCATCTTATTCATCTTTTTGGAGATTAATTCTGAAGACAATTGATTTTTTATAGGATGGCCAATGAATGTTAAGTTTATATTCTCTAGGATCACTTGTACAAATCTTTGATTAATGAGAACTTTTTCTTCAAGATGTTTTAGCTCATTTTGTTTTCTTTCATTTCATACTTTATTTTCTCCCAGATGGCTCAAAATCAATGCTTTTGATCCTTCGGATACTACCATTTATGAGGCCGATGAGTGCAATTTCATATCACACCTGACCCTATTTCTACACAATCTGAGAGTGATGAGGACGAGTGTGATATTGAAAATGAATTCGGGCGACATGAGGAAAAACCAAAGCCTAACTTGGAAGAAACAGAAACGGTAAACATTGGGACAGACACGGACGTAAGAGAGGTTAAAATTAGCATATATTTGACTAGAGGGCAGAGAAAAGAGATGATAGAATTTTTGATTTTGTTCCAAAACGTCTTCTGCCTAGTCTTATGATGATATGCCTGGCATTTCAACAGATGTAGTGGTTCACAAACTTCCCACCGATCCTAAATGCCTGCCTGTAAAGCAAAAGCCAAGAAAGTTTAAGCCGGAAATGAGTTTAAAGATCAAAGAACAAATCATCAAGCAGTTTAATGCTACAATCATCATTGTATCCCGGTATCCTATTTGGTTTTCCAATATGGTGCCAGTACCGAAGAAGACTGGGGTCAGAGTTTGTGTCGATTATCGAGATTTAAATAAGGCCAGTCCCAAGGATGATTTTCCGCTGCCAAACATTCACATCATTCTAGACAGTGCTGCCTGCCATGAGATGGAGACTTTTGTCGATTGTTTTGTTGGGTATCACCAAATCCTAGTGGACGAGGAAGACAGGGAAAAGACAGCATTCATTACTCCTTGGGGGATATTCTGCTATAGAGTTATGCCATTTGGACTTAAGAATGCTAGTGCAACATATCAACGCACTATGACCACTTTGTTTCATGTTCACACATGATACACGAAGAGATGGAGGTCTATGTCGATGATATCATCATCAAATCCAAGAAGGCCGAGGATCACTTGACCAATCTTAAGAAGGTATTTGAGAGGGTGAGAAAATACAATCTGAAGTTGAACCCGGCAAAGTGCGCCTTTGGAGCTCCTTCTGGAAAGTTATTAGGTTTCATTGTCAGTAAGCGAGGGATTGAGATAGACCCAGCAAAGATCGAAGCTATCCGTGATATGCCTGTGCCAAAGACTCAGAAGAACGTAAAAAGCTTCTTGGGTAAAATCAATTTCATTGGTCGCTTCATTGCTCAGCTGATAGATACTTGTGAACCTTTGTTCAAACTGTTGAGAAAAAATGCACCGATGTACTGGAATGATGATTGTCAGCAGGCTTTTGACAAAATCAAAGATTATCTTTTGAACCCTCCTGTGTTGGTCCCCCCAAAGCCAGGGAGGCCATTAATCATGTATCTGTCGATTTTGGATGGATCCATGGGTTGTGTCTTGGGGCAGCATGACAATATGAGCAGAAAGGAGCAGGCTATCTATTATCTAAGCAAGAAGTTTACAGTCCATGAAGCCAATTATTCTTTTCTAGAACGAACATCTCTTGTGCATTGGTTTGGATCTCGTAACGGCTAAGGCATTATCTACTGGGTCATACCACTTATCTGTATAAGAGACCCCTTCCTATCTGCCTAGAAGCCTATCGTCCTGTAGTTGACTAGACCAGATGGATCCAGCAGAAATCGATATCATCTTTACTACTCAAAAGGCTATCAAAGGACAAGCGATAGCGGATCATCTTGCTGAGAACCCAAGGGAGAATGATTATCAACCCTTGCACACATACTTCCCGGACGAAGACATCTTATTCATTGGCACTGCCGAAGACATGAAAGATGAATGCCCACATTGGAGGCTATTCTTTGATGGTGCATCCAACACTTTCGGTGCACAAGTTACAGTTTCCGTGTACGAACAACATGGCAGAGTATGAGGCTTGCATACTTGGTCCGAAAATGGCATTAGATATGGGTATTAAAGAGTTAGTTGTGTTTAGTGATTCAGATTTGCTTGTCCATCAGACACTGGGGCACTGAGTAACCAGAGATTCTAAAATCATGCCATATCATTGCAGTATTCTCAAACTAGGTCGACACTTTGATGCTTTGGAATTCACACACATACCCCGATCCAGGAATGTATTCGCCGATGCTTTGGCTACCTTATCTTCGATGATCAGTCATCCGGACGGCACAGTGATAGAACCCATTACCATGCAGGTGCTGGAAAAGCCAGGGTACTGTTGCAGTCTTGAGGCAGAATCTGATGGACTGCCTTGGTTTCATGACATCAATGAGTTTTTGGACAAAGGCAACTACCCTCCAACGGCTAGTACTTCAGATAAGAAGTTCTTACGCCGAATGTCGATCAAGTTCTTTTTAAATGGCAATATGCTTTATCGTAATCTGTACAAGGACGACAGATCTGGGTCTTCTGAGGTGCGTTGATAAGAAAGAGGCCGCTTACATTGTGGAGGATGTTCATGGAGGAGTCTGTGGGCCACATATGAACGGACACTTATTAGCTAAGAAGATAACGAGAGCAGGCTATTTCTGGCTTACTATGGAGCATGATTGTATCGAATTTGTCCGCAGGTGTGTTAAGTGCCAAATGCAGGGGATGAGATAAGGGCAGTACCAACTGAATTGCACAACATTACTACTCCATGGCCTTGTTCAATTTGGGGAATGAACGTCATTGGATTGATCGAGCCGCCAGCTTCTAATGGTCATCGATTCATTCTAGTAGCGATTGAATATTTCACTAAGTGGGTGGAGGCTGAATCCTAATTGTAAAATGACTGTCTCTTATACACATCTAGATGTGTATCTTAAAGGACATGAAGTGTAAAAGGCAACTACAGACATTGGTTACCGACAATGCCAAGAATCTGAACAATGACATGGTAGATGGCCTTTGTGCCCAATTCAAGATTAAGCATCGAAATTCCACCATCTACAGGCCAAAAATGAATGGGGCAGTCGAAGCAGCAAACAAGAATCTTAAGAGAATTATTCGAAAGATGGTTGACAGTCAGCGTGATTGGCATGAAAAGCTGCCATATGCACTCAGTGGGTTATCGGACTTCCATCAGGACAGCTACTAGGGCAACGCCTTACTCCCTCATGGAACGGAATGGAAGCTGTTTTGCGTTGGCATCAAACCTATCCGGAACTCTCCTTGGATACTGAGGAGGAGCTATAGGATTCAATCTCCCTGCCCTGTCTCTTATACACTTGCACTCATTGATGAAAGACGGCTAACAGTGTGTGATGAAATACCTTTGATCTTTATACACATCTAGATGCTTATAACTTTCTCAAGGCAGACATTTACAGGCTGGCGATCTAGTCTTTGAAAGGTTGATTGCCATTACAGGTTGAAGCAAAAGGCAAGTTTGCTCCTAACTGGCAGGGTCCATTCATTGTACACCAGAAAGTATTATCAGGAGGAGCTCTTATCCTTACGTAGATGGATGGACAGGTTTTCCCCCAACCGATAAATGCGGACATGGTCAAAAAGTTTTTCATCTGATTTGGCAGACTGTAAACCTTTAAGTAATTGCAGAACGTCGGATAGAATTCCACCCGTTGTTTTCTTTCCCTTTTCACCCACATCCGGACTAAATTCTTTTATATCTCTTCTCTTTATTTGCCTATCTTTCGTTTCAATTGTGCGTTGTCCCTATCATTTGCTGTAAAAACAAATTGGAACTGAGCTCATTTACGATGTTGGGGCAAAATTGTTGTTTTGGGCAAAAAAAAAAAAAACAAAAAAAAGAAAGTTCGAGATGCTGATAAGAACAAATACCCAACAAAACTCAGTTTGTTATAATAAAACTGGGGCAATTTTTTTCATCTATTTCCCCAGTTCAGTCAGTTACATTCAAGTAAGACTCTCAGCCCAAAACGGGGACAATTCTTTTATAAGGGACATATAGAGTTTTTAGACAGAGACAGGTGCCGGAGTAAACGGTTCCCGTTAAGCTAAGTATCGCAGAACTTCCATAGCATGCGGTCAAAATTTTCAAAGTTTTGTTGGTATAATCCCAATCTTTACCAATCACACGACTTAACCCATTTTGACCCTAACTATCCTAAGTTCTGCATAGGCTTAAAGGGAACAGTTTGTGCGGTCTCGGCAGTTAATGTTAACATGTCTATCCCAATAACAGGGAAGGCAGCCTTACTGATGCCGAAAAACTTTGAAAACTAAAGTTCGCATGCATTGGAAAAGGCGATTACTTAGCCAGACGTCTTCCGTTTACTCCCGCACCTTGCTGTTTACTTGGACCTCCTAGGTGAAAACCAGAAATGGCACCTTTGTTTGTTTAAAAAAAAATAATAATAAATACCAAAAGCTAAAGAGAGGCTAGGTTGAAAACCCTACGGGACGGCCTAGGCAAAAGGAGAGTGTGCGGAAAAATACAAAAATAAAAATAAAAATAAAAGGGAGGGGAACTTCTTAGCGAAAACCTGAAAAGGCGCTGAGGAAGGGGCAAATCGAGCAAACGGTCAAAGTCTGGTTGACGACTTCTCTGAGTCCACGTTTGGGAAAGTGTTCAATCGAAATTTTTTGACTGAAGTTAGGCTTATTGGTTGCCTCTATGCCGTTCTCTCAACACAGTCATTGGCCTTTAAGAGGCACGTATCCGATGGATCCAAAGCATTGCCTGATCGGGTCCAAATAACTTAGAATGAAAGGCAAAGCGGTGTTAATACGGTGATGGCACGATTTTTACTAAGATTGCTCCCATGAGCTTGTATTATTTATTCATGTACTTCTATCTAACTCACACATTGCCATTTTGTTTGTTTGTAGTTGTTCTTCTTGTTGTTGATGTCTTAGTTGTCAAATATGTGAAAATCATCTTAAGAATCGAACTATGTTCGACCTGATTCCCCTGGTGGGATACGTAGGCAGCTCTTACCGAGCTCAGTCACCTTGCTTATTATATTCACTAAGATGGATGACATTTTGAATGTTATGATACTGACCAATTCGAGTTTTCTTTGCTCAATATCACATTGTTTTGAGTACCTGCAGGTACACGAAAATAAAGTGGACGCTATTTAGAAAATCAATGTTACTGGGGCAAATTTTTATTGATTGGATATCCTTCATAAACAACAAGGGATACACTAATCCTGAGAGCTGTCTTGATATCCAACGGTTTTTCTTCGCAATTTGAAAGGGGTGATTCACGCCAACCCCTAATGAAGCAATCAACCTCACAGGTAATCGCCACTTGGGAGATGGTGCACTGAATTCCCAGTCAAACCTCTCAGTTTAAATAATACTGTCATTTACCGTTTAGGCCTTAATGTCCCATTTTACAATCCAGTCATGATTAGGGTTAATTACTAGTTGCCTTTTACACTTCATTTCATGGGTAAGCCCAATGACATGGCTCCGTGTATGTATCGTACTTATTGCATTTTCATCCCCGATAAACGAATTTCGGGTTTTTATTTTCATTAACTGAAATTTTTTTTTTTTGTTTGCATTTTATCCCCGATAAACTTGAAATCGGGTTCTCATTTTCATTTCATAAACCTGATAAACGTTTATCAAGTTTGCATCTGCAGATCCCCGATAAACGAGCCATCGGGTTCTTACCTCCATTTTTATCAACCTGATAAACGAATTTCAGGTTTACATTTGCACCCCGATAAATAAATTTCGGGTTCTCATTTTATTTTTATAACCTATCAAACGAATTTCAGGTTTACATTTGCACTCCCGATAAACGAATTTTGGGTTCTCATTTCATTTTTATAACCTGATAAACGAATTTCAGGTTTGCATTTTCCCCCCGATAAACGAATTTCGGGCTCTCATTTTCATCAACCTGATAAACGAATTTCAGGTTTTCATTTTCATCAACCTGATAAACGAATTTCAGGTTTGCATTTTCATCCCCGATAAATGTAAACCTCGGGTTCTCGTTTTCATTTCATCAACCTGAAAAACGAATTTCAGGTTTGCATTTTTCTCCCTTTATCAGGAAAAATGATAAACGAAATTCATTTCTCATTTTGTGAATTTTCATCAACCTGATAAACGAATTTCAGGTTTGCATTTTTAACCCCGATAAACGAATTTGGGTTCTCATTTTCATTTCATCAACTCCGATAAACGAATTTGGTTTGCATTTTCTCCGATACCCGAAATTCGGGTTCTCATTTTTATTGGGATCAACATGATAAACGAATTTCAGGTTTGCATTTTTATCCCCGATAAACTGAATTTTGGGTTCTCATTTCCATTTCATCAACCTGATAAACGAATTTCAGGTTTGAAATTTTCATCCCGATAATGAATAAGAGAACTCATTTTCATTTCATCAACCTGAAAAACGAATTTCCGGTTTGCATTTTTCTCCCGACAAATGAATTTCGGGTTCTCATTTTTATTTTCATCAACCTGATAAACGAATTTCCGGTTTGCATTTTTCTCCCGACAAACGAATTTCGGGTTCTCATTTTTATTTTCATCAACCTGATAAACGAATTTCCGGTTTGCATTTTTATCCCCGATAAACGAATTTCGGGTTCTCATTTCCATTTCATCAACCTGATAAACGAATTTCAGGTTTGCATTTTCCTCCCTATAAACGAATTTCGGGTTTCCATGCTATTAACCTGATAAACGAATTTCAAGTTTGCATTTCTCCATTGGCCGATAAACGAATTTCGGCTTTCATTTCAAGTTTGCATTATCCGACAAACTCACCATTCGGGTTTTTATTTTAACTTACATGTCTTTACCCCGATAACATAAAGTCGGATTTTTCATTTGTGTATCTACATACCCTGGCCTTGATGATACAAAGTCGGGCTTTTAATTCACATTGCTTGTAGAGTTTCTTTACCAGTGGCGTTTACATGTTATGTCAAGTTAGTTTCTTTGTCATTCACAGCTACGTTTCATTCTGAGTCTCTGTGCTCCCAATGAACACCAGATCGAGATTTCGTTCTTGTTTCCAAGTTTCAGTTATGTCTTTTATGGTTCAATTCACTGTGCGTCTTTTTGTTCATTTCTTTCCCCTAATAAGGACTTTTCCGCTCTGGATGAATAGATAGATCTAATCTCCCCAGTGTGTTTGTCAAGATGGTGAATTTCCCCTTCCATGACCTCATGAGCTTAAGGTTGACATGTGGCAAATTTTGTTGCACGATTGGAATAATCCAGGTCATGCGGTGTCTACAATCTTTGCCTAGAGTTTCTTCGATCCTCTTCGACATTTTATATTATTGAGGGCTTGTGTATAATTTTTGTCCCTTAAGTTGTCCCCTATTTTCCTTTTAACTAAGTTTGCTACTAACTTTAGATACACTCTCAATTTTCTTTTAATTTTTCTTTTTAATGTCTTTTTAACCTGCTCTTTGATTTTCTTTTAATTTACCCTTTAATTCCTTCTTAATTTATGTTGTGATGTTTAATTATTCTTATGCGTTTTATGTTTTTGAAATACTAAGAATGAGTTCTAATATTATTGAATTTTTAGATTTTTTTTTTTAAAAAAAATTAATTAAAATATTATTAATTAATTACTTGGTTTAAAATTTTTAAAAATAAAAAAAAAAGTTCAACGCGTGAATTTTCTTTGAGCCAAAATTCCATACGATCGGAGAGGAATTAGACTAAACTCAAAGAAGAAAAATTGTAGAGGGTTCCTGGGTCTAAAACTTCTCTTTGTAAATCTTAAGAAAAATCGTCCATTTGGAGGGTAAAAAACGTGGTAGAAAAAGCTGTTGGTCCAGAGGATCTGTAGAAAAATTTCTAAGTCTGGAAATTTTTCCAGACAACCAAATTTGAGCGAAGATTTCAAGCGATGGAGGAGGAACTGGAGTAAATTCAAAAAATAAAAGTTGTAGAGGGTTCCTGGAGCTACAACTTTTATTTTCAAACCCGAATCAAAATCGTTAATCTGGTGGGTCAAAAGCGTAGTGGAAGAAGGCTGGTAGCCCACAAAAATCTGCACAAAAAAGAAAGGTTAAAAAATTGTATTTCCATTTTACTCCTCCAGATTTCAGTTTTTTTCATTTTGGCCCGAGAATATTTTCTTAAATTACATTTAGGCCCTTCTGATAGGGCCCACTTGGTGCCACGTCATGGGACGTGGCGCACGATGACGTGGCACCGCCAGATTGCGCCACGTCATCGATGACGTGGCACCGCCAGATTGCGCCACGTCATCGATGACGTGGCACCACCAGATTGCGCCACGTCATCGATGACGTGGCATTTTAAAAAAAATTCCAAAATTTCAAAAAAAATTTATTTGCGTTTTGGTCCTCCAGATTTCAGAGTTCTGCATTTTTAGCCCTCAAATAATTTTTTTATTTTACATTTAGGCCCTTAAGGAATTTTCTTTAATATTACTGTTTTTTTTTTCTTCAAATTTCTTCCAAATTACATGTTTTATGTCAATAACCACCAATTTTTACTTTGATTTCTATTTGTCATTTTAATATGTTTTAATTACCCTTTGATTGCGAAATTACTGTTTTGCCCTTATGGATTTTATTTAATTAAATAGACTTTGATCTTTGCTCATTTTTTTGGATTAGATGTGTATAAGTGATGATTGGTGCTTTATTTTAATGTTTATTGGTCTCAATATAATATTTATGCATTATCTTACTTGTTAAATTATGTGAATTTACCCTTTTGCCCTCAAATTTTGGATTAGTTGCACAACTAGACGTTAAATATTTGAATCAAATTCAATTTAGCCCAGGACTTAATAATTTTATCAATAATATAAAATTGGGCTAGAAATAAACTCCGGCGTGCATGACAAATTACTATTTTTGCCCCTTGGGCGTTAAAGGGCACTACAAGCTCAATGTGTGCGACTTTTAATTGGACCCGGGCTAAATCTACCTGTCAATGTTAATATCTCATTGATTTTCGTTTAGATATTAACATGTACATATTTTACTACTTTTAAACTATCTCAAAGCACACGTATGCTACAAAGCCGGCAATAATGAATACTAAAATTGAAAAGGGAAACGCGATAAAATCACGCAACCGGTCCAACGCCGGGTAAAGTGGGTGCCGACAGGGAAATTCAAATCCATCCCAAACCATGATTTTACAACAGGATTCCCGAAATTCATTTTCTTGAGTTACGTGGACCAGGGAGTCAATCTAAACTAGGGTTTATTTTCTTTTTAAATTTGGATGTATTTTTGTGTCCCGACGCACCAACGCACCGGGTGGCGACTCCAGTCTTGTTTTCCCTAGTTTAGATTATTTTTATACAATTCATAGTCGCATTATAGGCCCCGTTATGTAATAGTAAATAGGTGATTCATTTAAATTTGTAATAGTAAGTAGGTAATTTATGTTTGTAAATTGTAAGTAGGATTTTTGCATTCAATCACCTATTTCACGAGCACCACACGTTGGTGACGGTGCCGGCCAGACCGCCGGTCGGTAAGCGCGCGGTAAAGGAGGGGCACGACAAACGGTCATTAGGGCTTCACGGGGTTCAAACAATTTAAAGAAGAAAAAAAAAAGCACATATAAGGGTAACAAGGTTTAACACAACAAATGGGCTATCTAAATGCCCAACTCATCCCCCAAAACTTAGTTTCACACATAATCAGTTTCAAAGAAACAATCAACAACCAAGACTACTCTCAATCCAATTCAATCACGTATTTTCAAATAATTTCCGCAAAATGAACTCAACTATTTCGCACTTGAAATGTACAACAACTAGAATGTCCACAAATAAAAAGTAAAAATCAAGTCAAAAGTCATTCCATAAAGTATGCATATCATTTATAAATCACAATAAGTCATACATTGTCATCAACACTTTCATTAGTGGCCAAATTCATCCAATTGTATCCAAATTCAATTGCCACCAACAAAACATAAGCTAAACAAAATCACAAGGCTACAAGCCATTATTACCAATGGGGTACTTAAACTAAAGTACGAAAACTAAAATAAAGCATAATAAATAAAAAGGAAAGAAAAACTCCTTCAACACCAAGGAGGCTTCCCAAGGATATTGTAATCTTTGGTGAAGTTGCACCATTGCTTAGCTTCTCCGAAATCTCCAAGGAAATGAACTTCGGCATATGTAGGTTGTGTCTCCTTGGCCCCCTCTAGAATGTATCCTTCTTCTACTACTCCAAGAACCGGCTCTTTCTCCGACACTGAGAGTAGAATAAACACCCCAAATAGAACCTCTTTTATTATAATCGGAACAAACGCACACTCATGCAAAGGAAAAGTTGGTGATTCCTCTACATAAGCATTGAGTGTCTCGGTTGTTGTAACTTCAACTTAATGAGGCTCTTGAGAACTGGTTTCTTGCAAGACATTTCAATTTGTTCTTCTTGAACCGGTTCTTCACCCATTGGTGGAGGTGTTGGAATACATTGTTCTTCACCATTTGTTATTCCTTGAATCTCGACAAGTTGGTCTTTTAACTAATTGTTGGATGTGGCTTGCCCTTCACGGATTCTATCTATTTCATTTTGAAGTTGAGCAAGTTTTTCCCGTTCTTTGGCCACAATTTCTCAAAATTGAGCCCTTTTGTCTAGAAGTTGGGTTATTTCTTCTCAAAATTCTTGAATTTGCATCCACTTGTCCATCCTTCTTACATCTTCACTTTTTTGAGTTGTTTGGTGAAGGAAATATGACTCCATTTGATCATATGAAGGCTCTCAAAATGTGGTGGAGGAAAAGAGTAAGAATTTTCTTGATAGTTCTCATAAGGATATGGATGGCTAGACCATCCCATTTGATAATTTTGGTGGCTCTCATAAGCATATTGATGGCTAGACCATCCCACTTGATAATCTAAGGGGTAAGGAGAGTAACCATAACAAGAATCATGCTTATTGGGCATACCTCTATTACTATAAAAATGATAATCTCCTTGGTATGAACTCATTCCAATTACGTCCTTGCATGTTCTTGAACAACAAAAAACACAAATAAAAGCAAGAAAAAGAACTAAAACAACACAAACAAGAAAATTAGTAAAGCTTAGACTACTAGCTAGTCCAAACCATCCATCATCAAGAAAATCTTTTTGTATTTTTCAAAATAAGAACACAACTACAAAAGGAAAATCTTTTTGGTTTTTCAAATAGGTGAAACAACTATACAAGAAAACAAAAGACTTCAATCTAGTCTTGCAACCAAATTATATCGATATTACCGAAAACCAACTAATCCCTGACAACGGCGCCAAAAACTTGATGCCTTACAGACCTAGTTATAAATTTAAAAAATACCTAAATCCTACTACTAACTATGTGGCATTCCGCAAGTATACGGTTGTCAACTAGTAATAAAGGGAAGTAGGGATCGCTCCCACAAAGATTGGTCGATAATTACCGGTTATTTGGTTAGATTTCAAGTTGAAGCGATTGATTAAATGAAGAGATTTAAGTAAAACTAGAACTAATGGAACTAATAAAGCAATTTAAGGTAAAGATTAATCACTAAGAAAGCAATTAAAAAGGAAGTATCTTTAGAAAGTTATTAAAGGGAACAATTAAAAGGAAAAACATATTAAGCAAGCAATTAGTTAATCTAAACTATCCATTATCGCTAAGCAAGCACAATTAGAGAAAGCCCCTAATATATTCTAAGAAAGCATGTAAAAAAAAAGTATTTTTAAAAAGCAATTAACTAACCTAAACTACAAATTAACACTAAGAAAGCACAATTAAGGAAACCCCATAAACTAGTCTAACAATTAAACTACGAAAGCAAGTAAATAAAGCAATTAAATGAAAAGTCCATAAACTTAGTATATCCTAATTAACCAATCTAAACTACAAATTATCACTAAAAAATTATTTTTAAAGAAAGTCCATAAATTAATCTAACAATTACTCTAAGAAAACAAGTAAAGGAAGTAATTAGATTAAAGCAATTAAACTAATTAACTAAAGAAACATGAAATTAAAGCTTAACTAAAGAAGTTTTAACATAAACAAAGCACTTACAACTAAAAAGTTTCAATCTTTAACTTAGATTTGAAATCTACAAGAAAGAGAAGTCCTAATCTACTATAATATAAGAAAACCCTCCCCAAATAGGGAGGAAAAATGAAGAAAATTACTCTCTAATCTAGCCTACTTCTACTAGCTAAGTTCTTCCCTCAAATGAGATTTAAAACGGGTATATATAGTGTTAGGGTAGTGGGATAATTGTGTAACAAAAATCAGCCCTTACGAACAAAGTCATTTTTTGCTCTAGCTGCCTCCAGATCGCGATCTCAAATTTGAGATTGCGATATGGACTGAAACTTCTAAAATGCAGTACTTCACAGTTTTGCTTCCAAAATCTTCATCCAACGTCCGATTAATGCGTCGTTTTTTTCTTGTGATCCTAACACATAGGAGAATATTGTTATCTATAATAAACACTTAAAATAACACCTAAACATATAAATAAAATTCTCATAAAATAGGCCAAAATTGAAGGACAAACAAAGACGAACGAAAAATTAACTCCAAATGAAGTTAAGTCAAAGACACGACACAACTCTAAATGGAAAAAACTAATAAAATAGGCTAATTATCACCTAAATAAGTACTCAAGAACTTAATAAATACATACTAACATATTCTAACACATAAAAGAAAAATAGATAAAAACATACACGAAAACACTAAAACTACTCAAAACTAGGAGCAAAATCATCAAGTTTAGGGTACATATAACTCTAGTTTCCTACAAATACATCAGGAGTAATCAGAGGTTTTTAATTCTAAAATGATTTTGAGAATGGATTACATGGTGTGTGTTGAAGCAAGCGATGAGGTAATGGTTTAACCATAAAGGCACCTAGAATTCTATGAGGAGAATTAACTTACACATGACTCAAAATTGATGGTTATAGTGTTTGATTGATTTGGAGATATTTACCGATCGTAATACACATAAACATTTGTTTACTTAAGGAGGAGATAGGAACCTTGTAAAGATTCAAGGAATTGAGAGAAGACACTATGCTCGATTTTACTGTAAAGTGTAATGATAGATTATTGATATACAGAATACTATTGGTACCAGCAATAAGTTTGAGGGATGAAATTACGAAGGAGGTACATTATTGCAAGTTATTTATGCATCCTAGTATAGCAAAGATGTATTAAGATATTAAGAGGAATCTTCAGTGTAAACAAAATGAAGAGGTCAATTGTTGAGTACATGACAATGTACTTGAATGTTAACAAGTTAAGGTCAAATACTAATGACTAACAGATTGGTTTAGACTTTTGAAAATTCTCATAGTATAAATTTCAAAAATAAAGATTGTAATGATAATATTTGGATAGTGGAGGACCACTAGAATAAATCAATACATTTTAATATATATGCATAACAAGAAAGCCATGAAAAGTTAGCGGAGTATATGTGGGTAAATTGTGATGTTGCATGGACTACCGTGAGCATAATATTGGACCGAGACTATCATTTTACTTTTTGTTTTGGGTTTGGTACTAAAGAGATATGGGAATGGAATTGGGACGTAATACCAATTATCTTCAAATGGATAGTCAATCCAAGAAGACCATTTAAACACTAGAAAATATGTTATGAGTTTATGCATTAGTGTTTCGAGGAAATTATGATAGATTATTATCATTAATGGAGTTATCAAGTGGTATCGCAATGACTCTATTTGAAACTTTATATGGATGCAAAAGTAGATTCTCCCCATATTAGAATTGAGTGGGAGAATAAAAATCTAAATTAATTTCTAAATTTGACTTGGTGACAAAGAAATTGGAAAAGGTAAAAGTTATTTGGTTTAAACTCTTGATAGGTAGGGCTATTCAAGATATCGGAATGGATTGGAAAACAAGGGTATTAATTTAATTTTAACACCTAATTTGTCAAAGTGCATAATATATTTCAAGTATCACAACTATAGAAGTATGTACCTAATTCGAGTTATGTGATCAAGTCTTAATCATTGGACGTTAGAGAGAATTCTTATAAAATGGTCACCACTAAAGATTATAAAATGTAGGGACAAAAAGTTTTAAAGGAGATAGGTTTTACTTTAAAGTTTCATTGAACTGCTCAAAATATGGGAGAAGCAATGGAGAAACAAGAAGAAGACATATGGACGAGAAACATGTTCCCCTTGATCAAGGTGTGCAATTTTCAAGGACAAAACTTTTTGTAAGGAAGGTGGAATGTATTTTTTAAAAATAGATATAATAATAATACTAAATATTTGAATTACTGTTTATTATTAGACAAAATTTGTTATGTGATTTATTCACATGAAAAGATTTAATTCTTATCGATCCGGGTTTTCCTATTTGTCTTGTGTTATCCAATTTAAACCAACCTTATGTCTAAAAATGTTTTTCATTTTATGTGCAAATCTTTTGCTAACTATTTGCTAATTTTCATAATTAATTTTAGGCTAAATTTTTTGCCAATTTAAGTAAACTAATAATAGTAGGAGTCAAGGGAAAATTTGGTAACTTATGGGAGTTAAAGTTTAGAAACTTTTGGGAGTTAATATATGTATAAATAGGAGACTTTATAGGGTTAAACATTATTTTCCTAGCGAATTTTTTAAGATTTTGGAGAGAGGAGTTTTTGTACACACTAGGAATTCGTCGTGTATCAAATTCGGTATATTTTCTTGAGTCCTATACTTCTGAAAATTTCGTTTATATTGTTTCTATTCTCGAATGTGGGATATCATGCCTAGGATTGATTAATGGAATTACTTTGGGATCACTATAATTTTAATTGTTTATGGAATTTGTCTCAAAGTTAGAAATCTGTTTTCAAAGTTATTTATGCATGGTTAAGGGATTAAGATTTATTGAAAAAAATATATATATTTATATAAAACAGAGAGAAAGAGGATCACATCAGCCATGATATGCCGCCGTGAACTTCCCCGTCATGATGACACTGGCGGAAGCGAGCCGGAAGCTGGCAGGGACGCCACAACTACTGCTGTTGCAGCTCACTGTTCATGATGATGCTGCTGCTGCTGCACTGGTTGTGGTTGTTGCTCTCCTGGGAATCATGGTTGGCGGTTGGTTGGAATTGATTTGGCTGGAGTTGGGATAGTGATAAGGAATTGGGGCTGTTGGGTAGTAGTCACGATAGCTTAGGTAATAAGATGAAGAAGAAGGATAAAAAAAAAAAAAAAAAAAAAGGGAAAGAAAGCAATGGCAGTAATAATGAGAAAAGGAAAATAAAATATTAGGTATAATCTATAGGTAGTTTAGTGTTGTGTCATTGCTACCATTTTAATGCATTTATCGTTAAGTTCTTTAGTTACTTATAATATAATTTGTAGACTAATTATTTGTATACATTTGATATCAGTATTTATAAGATATTTAAAAGCTTATTTTTGGAGTAACAAAATAAAGTACTTTTGAAGTATTAAAATTAGAAGTTACAAATTTGAAATATTATGCTTTGGAATGTTGTGAGACCTAATTTCAAACTATTACTTTGGAAATTATTTAATGTGTTTAAATATTTTTGAATAGATAAGTATGGTGCTATCTTAGTATTACATTTGTAAAATAAATGCGGTAAAGATTTTCTTCCAATAAAAAAAAATTAAAGGATTGGTTAGTACTATTTTAAAAAGTAGATATTTTTGAAAAATTATTTTATGTTAAGGAAAAATACTTTAGTTAGAATTTTTTTGGATTCGAATATTTTTGTATATGGTATGATTGTCTACAAATGAATAGGGTCCTTTGGCAATTGAACATAAGTATACACCTAACATGTGATAAACTTTTGTATAGGAAACTTATTGGATTTTACTATAGTTGTGTTTTGCTGCGTCGAGGTAAGTGGTTACTACTCCTTTGTAATTTCAAAAATATTTTGTCTAAATATTATTTTTGATGACTATTATTTTAATTATTAAATTTGGACCATACATGGATACTTGAATTGTTTTAAATTATGAATTTATATAAGTGGTATTATTTTGAACTTTGTATGGTTATTTTGCTTGTGTATGTGCTTGGAGTATTTGCTCGGTAATTAACAACGGAACAAAACTCTTAAAATAATCATGAATTGTCGGTAGAAAATATAGTTCTGCACTTTCTGAACTGGCAAATAAGATAACTTCTGGCCTCCGAACTTTAAACTCTGAATTCTGGCTAAGATGGTTTCGCGAGACCCTTAGCAACCTTTTCTAGTGGGGTCTCTTAGCATTAGGTTGAGTACTCAGTAAGCAATTATAGTGTGTTTGTTTTATGAGCCTCTAATGAACTATGATATATGAATTTTGAATTCCAATTATAGATTTTGATTATGATATTCTAATTTTGAAATTTTGAACTCTGATTATGAATTTTGATATTTGTGAAATCTGTTTTGCAAATCTTTGATATAATACCACTTATTATAAAAGTATGTACGTTTTGTTTTTGAAAGGACATTTTGAAATGAAATCTTTACTATAATATGAAATAAGATTTTACTTTGATGCCAAATAAAAACTTTTTGAAATTTTTTTGCATGGCAGTGTGTTAAAACTTTGTAATATATATATATTTATATACATAACTTGTTGGGTCCAAAAAAAGTGGTATTAGCTACTTGTTGAGTGATTTGTCGCTCACCCCATAATATTAACATATTTAGGTTATAATTATAGAATGGATTAAGGGGTTTGATCAAGGATTGTTTTGAACCTAGTGTCCTAGGAAAAATGTGAGGGCACGGCAATCACGAGACCCCGAGAGCTGGGCATGACAATGTGAGACTGCATGATTTTGATGCAGATCCCCTGAACTTACTTCAACATTAAGATCTAGATTAGAATCATCAATTATTGAAGAATTTTTGCCTCTAATGATTCATTTAAAATATTTGAATTTTGATAAAATATAAAATTGTTTAATCGAAATGGTAAAAAATTTATTATTTTCTTCTAATTTTTACAAGAAATTATATAAAATATGATTTGAATTATAAGCAATTTTGATTTTTAAAAGTATTTATTATATTTTATTTTTGAGGATAATTGGATGCTCCTCTATCCCCAAATGAAACAGATCCTTATCGTAAAACTTAGTGCACTAAGTGTTCATTCGGTGTGAAATTTTAGGTAAGTGGCCTTTCCAAATAGAGATAGAAAGAAAGTGAGGGAAATAGGGCGAAATGTGGGAAGAATCAAAAAATCTTTTCACATGGTGGATGGAGTCTACATGGTAAATAATAGATTAGTGATGGAATAAATTTAAAAGTGTATTACATTAGAAATGTTTTGCTTCACCAACCTGATGATAATCAGTGTATACACATTTATGCCAACGACAGCAGTCCCATCAACTATGCAGGCCTAGGGTTTTGAGGAAAATTCGAGATGATCAACACCAAAAATTCAGACCCAAGAAGAAGAAATTGTTGTTAGAAAAGCACATTTTTTATACTTTGTCAGATTCAAAAGATGTATCTCGTGAACAAATGTCTCAAGTGTTAGAAATAATCAGAGAAATAGAAAATAATCAGCTTGTGAACAAATTTCACGTTTCTTGCGAGATGCCTTGATCTCATCTGTATCCTTGTTAGACAGTTATGGAATTGCAGAGAGATCAGAACCAGTAAATATGCAATTCCAAATTTAGTAAGTAGAAACAGCAATTTGTCTTTCTTGCGGGTGAAATTTGTTCCGTCAAAACGATCCAATTTGAACACCTCTGGATTGAACATCTTATTGAAAACAGAATCAGATCCAGTAGCCTTCATTGTATTATAATTCCTTTGTATTGTTAGAAAATAATCAGAGAAACGTAAAATAAGAGATGGTCTTTTGACATTGTATACACTATTGTTAAGGAAATGTTGCCCCCACTTAAGTTTCTCCTGGGATTTGAATTGTAATATTTCTCCAGGATTTTACAAAACCAAATTAGAAAATTCAGACAGCAAATCCAAATTTTCCCAAAAGAGCATGTTAGAATTTTTTTAATAGAAGAAGAAGTAATATTTTTATTATTGGAAGAGAAGATAATGATACAATGCCTTATTTTGGAGTTAACAATGGTATTTATAGATTTTTTTTTAGTGTCTTGAAGAGACATACCTCTTTATATCACACACACCTCTTTATAAGGCAGCCCTTAAAATTAAATTTCAATAGTTAATAACTACTAAAAAAATTATAATTAATTATTTCTAATTAATTATTAATTTTCGGGCTTAATTGGCCCCAAGTGCCCAAGTCCCTATCTTTGACTATAAATTTATTATATTGATTTATAGTCAACTTTTGATTTTCCCTCCAAAAACCCATCAATCACTTTTGTTCAAAATTTTACAAAAGTACATATGAACACTCAACTGCTCTTGAAACTTTTAGATGTGGGACAAATTCTTTCTTCTTAATGTACATTTAACCAGTAACTATTACTAACAATCCCCCACTTAGTTAGTGATTAATAAACTTGATTTAAATATTTATGGATATAGTAGGTGTCCTTCGACTTGAACCTACTACTTGTATAAATATTTCAAATCTTGTCGAAATTGATTGCTAGATAAATTCTATTATACACAATTTCTTAATTGACAAAATGGTAAAATTATGCACATAAAGTACTCAAACAAGTCAAACTCTAACCAGTTCACCATGAGCTTTAGTACCATATTATGCCTTTGCACTACCTGCTAAAATCAATAACACTTACAAAGTTTTATGTCTCAAACTTTGATTGAAGCGGCGCCACTCCTTTGTTACGTTGGTGAAAATTTAAGCAAGTCCTTTACGTAAACTTACTTAGTTCTAAATCCGGACTCTATTTCTTCATTAAGAGTAATATATACTCACCCTCTGTTTCTTAAGTACTATAAGATTTCTAGTACTTATCAACCGTCACAAACTATAACTTCTTGTTACCTTTAAAACCTTTAGAATTGCTATTCAGTAAGAAAGGTAAGGTTCCCCTTAATAGTGACAACTCAAAACACTTCAAGACCCATAGCATTTGAAGTGCTTGTTATCATATATCTCGATAGTCCTTCAGTTAATGGGTCAGTAAGGTTATCTTTAGATTTTATATAGACAATAGTGATAATACCATCAGAAATTAGCTTTCTTATATACTCATGTCTTAGAGCAATATGTCTAGATTTGCCATTGTATATCTCGCTAAATGCCCTAGACATCGTTGCTTCACTGGCGTAATGCAAGAGCAAAGCTGGCATTGGTTGTGACCACAACTCTATATCAAGTAATAAAATTTTCAGCCATTCCGCCTCTTTACCTACTGTTGCACAGGCAACAAACTCAAACTCCATTGTACAGTGAGTTATACACATCTGTTAGTCTTAGAATCCCATTAGATAGCTCCTTTACCTAAAGTGAAAATCCACCCAAATGTTGACTTATTATCATTAACACTAGTTATCCAACTAGCATCACAATACCCTTCCAATACCGAAGGATATCGGTTATAAAACAATGCACAGGACTTTGTCTTTTTAAGATAACCAAAGACTCTTGCTATTGTTCTCCAATGATCACTAGAAGGATTATGTGTATATCTTGAAAGCTTACACACAACAAATGCAATATGAGGCCTAGTACAATGCATTGCATAAATCAAGCTACCCATTGCACAAGCATAGTCTAATTGACTTACTGCTCTTCAAGAATTTTAAACCATTTTGTTAGAACCATCAAATGGAGCATTGACATAAACCAAAACCCCTACTATATTTTTTAACTTTGATCCCCAAGATAGTATCAACTTCTCCCAAATCTTTCATTTTAAATGGAGAAGCTAAATACTTCTTTGTGTCTTTTACACCTTGCATGTTAGTTCCATTATAATTCGTATGTCATCAACATAGAGACAAAATATTACACCATAATCCTTTGTGAACTTGGAATGAATACATTTATCCTTTCCATTATATTTAAAACCTTTTGATAATACCACACTATCAAATTTTTCATGCCACTGTTTAGGAGTTTGTTTTAATCCATACAATGATTTAACAAATCTACAAACTTTCTTCTCAGTTCTAGGAAGTACAAACCTTTCGGGTTGTTCTATATATACTACTTCATCAAGATCACCATTCAAGAATGCTATTTTAACATCCATTTGATGGATGTATAAACTATAAATTGATGCTAATGCAAATAACACTCTTATTGAGATAATCTTAGCAACAGGAGCATATGTATCGAAATAATCCTCTCATTCCTTTTGCCCAAAACCTTTAGCAACTAGTCTAGCCTTGAAGGTTTGTAGATAACCATCAGTATTATATTTTCTTCGAAATAGCTACCTACACCCAATGGGTTTAGAATTAGGGGGTAGATATCTACCAATACCCATGTACCATTTGATAGAAGAGAATCCATTTCATCACTTATAGCTTCTTTCCAAAAGGCTGAATCTCTTGAATCCATTGTTTCACTATAAGATTAGGATCCTCTTCTAAATTCAATATAATAGGTATTTTATTTACTACCTCTTCTCTACTTCCTTCAACTGAAAAAAACTATTGCTTGAGAAGAAATAAAATCGGAATCCAAGTTCTTTTCTTTTCTTGCCCTTTGACTTCTTCTAGGTTCAATAGGAGTTTCAATATTCTTTCTTTTATTATTCGAAGAAGAACTAGGATTTAAACTAGCACCTAAAGATACAGTAGTATCATCATTAGTCACTATAGAATTGTCATTGGCCATTGTAGGATTATCTAGGGTTACTATGTGATTAGTAATTCCTGTATTATCATGTGAATTTTTGTTTGAATCACCAATGAAATTTGTTTCCAAGAACTCAACATATTTGGATTCTATAATGACATTAGACTGAATGTATGAACTTTCCTGATATTCTATATGCTTTTAAGTTCTCGGCATATCCCACAAAAACGCTCTTAATTCCTCTAGGTCCTGACTTTGTTCTTTTAGGATCCGGAAAATAGGCTAAACAGTCCCATACCCTCAAGGAATTTAAATAAGGCTTTCTTCCTTTCCATAGTTCACAAGGTGAAACCTTAAATTTTTTGGAAGGTATTCTATTGTGTACAAAACAAGCTATTAATAAAGTCTCCCCCCATAGATTCTTTGGTAACTTTGCATGGCATTAATCATATCCACCAATGTTCTATTTTTTCTTTCAGCCAAGCCGTTTTGTTGTGGGGTATAAGGTGCACTTGTTTGGTGAATCAATCCATTTTCTGAAAAAAATACAAAAAATTCATTGGAAAAGTATTCAATACCTTGATCACTTCTTAGGATTTTTATTTTCTTTTCCATTTGATTTTCAGCTAGTACTTTGTAACTCTTAAACATATCAAAAGCTTGATCTTCTGTGCTCATTAAATAATCATCCACACTAGATGTGAATCTAGAATAATCATCTATAAAGTAATAAAATATTTTTTTACCACCTCTAGTTAAGTGACTAATTAATTCACAAATATCAGAATGTACAAGTTGAAGCAATTCAATTGTTCTGTCATTACTTGGAAAAGGCTTCTTAATCATCTTAGCTCGTATACATTTTTCATATTTTCCATCATGTTTATTCACATTAGGAATTAGTCCATGTTTAGACATAAATTTAATTGATATAAAATTAACGTGTGCTAATTTAATATGCCATAAATCACAAGATGACTCAACCAAATAAACTGAAACATCAACTTTATTAATATTAAGTTTGAACATGCCATCACAAGAGTAACCAACGAATATACCATTCTTTGAGAAAATAACCTTTTTGCCTCTTTCACAGCCTTAAGGCCTTTTTTACATACCAAATTGGCAAAAATTAAATTCTTTCTAACATCAGGAACATAGAACACATTCATTAAAATGAATTTCTTTCCAGAAGTGAATTGCCTCTAGTTCCGCCATTCCTTTTCCAAGGACCTTGGCTGTATCATGATTTACCATCAAAACCTTTTCATCACTTGCTACAACTGAATAACGTTTGAAAAAAAATTTGTTGCTGCATATGTGAACAATAGCACTAGAATCATACCAGCAATCTACAAATTTTTTTGTTTCTGCCATGTTGCAATCTGACACCACAGCAACAACTTCTGATGGAGAAGCTTCATGTTCAATAACATTTAGCAATAGTCTTTTTCAATCCAAAGTTTCCCTTCATCTTCAACTTGTAAAATCTGCATTCTTTCTTAAAATGGTCTTTTTTACCACTGAAAAAACATGTCTTGTTTTTCCTGGTGTTAAAAGAATTTTCATTCAAAATATCACTACGTTTCCTCTTATTTCCAGCCTTTTTAGACTTTCCAGAATTATTATTTGCTTTTCTAGACTCAACATAATTAACTTTAGAACCAGATTCGAAAACATATTTATTTTCACGAATGCGAGTTTCCTTTTCAATTGAAGACGAATATGCTTTATGAGTTGGTCTATTGTGAAATCTTCAAATGCCTGGAGTAATTTCTTTCTATAGTCGTACCAAGAGACTGGTAATTTTGCAATTACAGTAGCCACTTGAAGAGTGTTGGCCCCAAAGCAACCTAAGAGAGGGGGGTGAATTAGGTTGTTTTAAAAAACAAACCTTTTAATTTGTGTTTAATAGAAATGCAAACTTTAAGCAACAAATAAATACTTAAGCACAAATGAATACAATAGATATTCAACAATTGAAGTTCAAAGAATAAATATAAAGATTGAGATAGAGAGTATCAAACCAAACTACCAAACTTCTCAAGTTTAGAGTATATCCACTAGTAGTGCCTCCTCAAAGAAGGTGAGGCAATAACCTTCTTGTACACAAAGTAGGCTCACCCTTGCACCAACTAAGTCTCTCTAGTTGAGCCAAAGAGTTTTATAATGCAACCTCACTTTTGTACTCTTGTTATCCCTCCACTCTTATACTTGAAGATCACTACTTACTAGTCTACTATTGCTCACACTAATTCCCCCTAGTTGAGCCAAGAGAACTACACTACTGAAACCAATACAACCCACAATATTTTAGCCCATTTCTTCCCAAATAGCTCTTACAAGTGCTTGTATTCAATGCAGTAGTTCTACTCTCTTTTTTTTTTTTACAGACTTGGGGGTATCCATAGAAGCCCAAAAATTGCTTCCAACAACTCTCTAACGGCTATTTTCTGTTTCCTGAGAAACTAGCCGTTTGGTCTTTCGGACTATCGGTGCTGTGAGTGTGCGTCCGAATGAACTAGCCGTTGGACCTTTCAGACGTCCGATGCATGGCCTCTGCGTCCGGTCTCTGAAGGTATTCGTTCGGACGTCTGAACCTGCTTCCGGTCCAGGCAATGTCTTCTGGAAGTATGATCGGATGCTATTCTTTGTCTGAGGCTTCGGGTCCTTTGTGCCGGACGATTATCATCGTCTGAATTGTCTTCCTTTCTGACAATCATCAATGTCTGTAGAGTGCATTTACTGGTTGTTTTCTTGATTGTGTTCGGACAATCATTTACGTTCGAAACTCCTTGTTTTTCTGTACACTTGTTTTCAAACTGTTAGTGCGATTTGGTCATCATCAAAACATGATTATCATAACTGGGGTTCAACAATCTTTTCCTTTTTGATGATGACAAATCAATTTGACAATTAAAAAAAAAACCCTAAAATATGAAGTACAAGACAAGTGAATTTGTCCATTATTTCTCTCCCTTTTGGCATCATCAAAACATAAGAAAAATAATGCAATTTAAGCTCCCCTAAGTTTATTCTCCCTCTTCAAATATGAATATAATTCACATGAGTACACGGAGAATAAGTCAAGTTATGCAAAACAATTCTTCCCTTCAAGAATATGTATTCAATAAGATATGAGGGAATTCATGCAAAGAATTAGGATCAAAACAATTTTCGCTTTACCAAAAAGCATCATCAAAACAATGAAGCATGTGTGAAGCAATTTTTTGCAAAATAATCTATTTAAAATCTGAATCAAAGAGAATGCTACCCCTTTCTTTTGCAAATAGTGATTTATTATAGACAAAAATTGGGGATACATATTCCTTAGCATTCTAAACAAATCAATCAAATAGATGAGTAACATTCAAGAGAATATAGTTCAACTTAATAAATGAAAGCACATTCTTAACACAAAATTTTAGATGTTACTCATTTTAATGTTATCTTAGTTCATATGCCTTGAACACCCTCCATTGATAATCTATCTTGAATTCCTTGGTGCTCTCCAAGCATGTGTTACATGCAAAGTTAAACAACAACTTTTGGTACCCAAACTTTCTTGGGTCCAATTGGATTAGTAGCATGCTTAATCACCCAAATAGAATTTATTCCCAATTTTTCATTTCTTTTAACATAACAATTTTTCTTTAATGGTTGGTCATGTTGATGACAATAATTACAAATAATATTCTTATTGCCATAAAAAGAAGATTTAGATTTAACAAAGCACACACCATTTTTCTAAAGGTGATAAAATTTTTGTTCAAAAACATATTTCTAGTTCTTTTCTTTTCAAAAACATTTTCTTTCTTCTTTTTCAAAATATCATCAAGATCATCTAATCTCTTCTTCAATGAAGCTTGTTCTTCCATGATCTTGGTTTTTCCAACAAATTTTTCTTTCAAAACATCATTTTCTTTTGTCAAAGAATTATTTTCATGCACAAGTTTTGAGTTGGCACTCAATAAAGCATTAACTTTAATTTTTAACTCTTTGTTCTTAGCATATAATTCTTTCAAACATTCATGCATTTTTAAAATAAATGATTCCACATCATCATCATCATTATCACATGAATCATCACAAGAATCACAACTAGAGGATACCTCATTATTGTCAAGTGCCACAAAAGCCATTTGAGCCTCCTCATATTCGTCTTCAACCTCTCCATCCGAATTGCAATCATCCCAAGTAATTTGGAAGTTGTTGAAGTGAGGTTTCCTTCAGTCTTTTCTCCTTGATGAAGCTTTAAAGGCTATCGCTGCAGAAGCTTCTTTTTCTTTTTGCCTCCTCATCTTGTACCTTGTATTTCATCTTCAATTCAAATGAGGTTAGAGAATTAATCAAAGACTCGGTAGGCATAGAATTTAAAATTTTAGACTCCTCTATAACAATGGATTTAGGTTCCCATTCCTTAGGTAAAGCATTCAAAATTTTTCTATTCTTCTCAACCAAGGAATATTCTTTTTCCAAACCTTCCAAATCCTTTACCATATCATTGAACCTACAATATATCTTGTCAATGTTCTCATGAGGTTCCATTTTGTTGTATTCATATTAGCCAGAAGAAGTGACTTCTTTTGCTCTCTTATATCTTCACTTTCTTCATGGATTTCTTTCAATTTGTACAATATCTCCTTGGCTGAACTGATCTGCATCCAAGGCATTATACAAAACATTAATGGCTTTAGCATTTAAAGATAAATTTATTCTATCTTGTGCATTTAACTCATATCTAGTCTTAGGCCTTAATCTATGAGTATTTTCATCTTAAGAATATTAGCTTCTAAAGGACCTTCACGAATAATAAACCATAAATCAATATCAATAGATTGAACAAAAATTTTCATTCTATCCCTCCAAAAAAAAAATTAATGCCATTAAACATGGGAGGTCTAGTAATAGAATGCCCCTCTAAAAACAAAGCACTATTGGTTTCCATAATAATCTTTACTCAAAAGCAATTAAGCTAAACATATGATACCAAGCGCTGATACCAATTGTTGGCCCCAAAATCAACCTAAGAGGGGAGTGAATTAGGTTGTTTCAAAAAACAAACCTTTTAATTGTTCTTAATAGAAATGCAAACTTTAAGCAACAAATAAACACTTAAGCACAAATGAATACAATAGATATTCAACAATTGAAGCTCAAAGAACAAATATAAAGATTGAGATAGAGAGTATCAAACCAAACTCCCAAACTTCTCATGTTTGGAGTATATCCACTAGTAGTGCCTCTTCAAATAAGGTGAGACAATAACCTTCTTGTACACATCTGAGTGGTGGGAAGTAGACTCACCCTTGCACCAACTAAATCCCTCTAGTTGAGCCAAAGGGTTTTACAATGCAACCTCACTTTTGTACACTTGTTATCCCACCACTCTTACACTTGAAAATCACTCAATAGTCAACTCTTGCTCAAACTAATTCTCTATAGTTGAGCCAAGAGAACTACACTACTCAAATCAATACAACCAACAATATTTTAGCATATTTCTTCCCAAATATCTCTTACAAGTGTTTGTATTGAACGCAGTAGTTCTACTATCTTCTTTTTACATTTACAAACTTGGGGGTATTTATAGAAACCCAAAACTTGCTTCCAACAGCTCTCTAATGGCTATTTTCTATTTCATGAGAAACTAGCCGTTTGGTCTTTCGGACGGCCGATGCTGTGAGTGTGCGTCCAAACGAACTAGCCGTTAGACCTTTCGGACATCCGATGCATGGCCTCTGCATCCGGTCTCTGAGGGTATTCGTTCAGAGCGTCTGAACTTGCTTCCGGTCCATGCAAATGTCTTCTGGAAGTAAGATCGGACGCTATTCTTCGTCCGAGGCTTCAAGTCCTTTGTGTCAGACGATTATCATCGTCCAAATTGTCTTCCTTTCAGACAATCATCAACGTCTGTAGAGTTTTACTGGTTGTTTTCTTGATTGTGTTCGAACAATCATTTATGTTTGAAACTCCTTGTTTTTCTGTACACTTGTTTTCAAACTGTTAGTGCGATTTGGTCATCATCAAAACATGATTATCATAACTAGAGTTCAACAAAGAGATTCATACACATCTATCTTCAAATCCTTAAGTCAAGAAACCAACAATAATAATTCATCAACTTTATCCGTGATAGAATTTCCATCTATCATTTGAAACTCAAAAAAAATTACATACTACGAAATTTATCAATGCTTTGCATTTTATAAGTGTATTTATTCTCCAAGGCTTTCCAGATTTCTTGTGGTCATTTTATTGGACAGAATAAATCATATAATCTATCAGACAATGAGTTTAGGATACTTAAACCTCTACAACGAACTTCATCTTCTTCACATTTCTTACGAGATGCCTTAATCTCAACAATATCCTTGCTAGACGGTTCAGGAATCGCAAAGAGATCAGATGTCAGCAATTATGAGATTCCAAGTTTAGTAAGTAGAAACAACAATTTGTCTTTCTAGCGAGTAAAATTTGTGCCGTCAAAACTATCCAATTTGAACACCTCTGGATTGAACATCTTGTTAAAAAAATAATTAGATCCAGTAGCCTCCATTGCATGGTAATTCCTTAAGATTATTAGAAAATAATTAGAGAAACAGAAAATAAGAGATGGTTTTGACAATGTATTCACTATCCTTAAGGAATTATTGCCCCCACTTAAGTTGCTATTGGGATTTGAATCCCAATATTCCTTCAGAATTTTACGAAATCAAATTAGAAAATTCAAACAGTAAATCCAAATTTTCCCAATAGAGCACGTTAGAATTTTTTTAATAGAAGAACAAGTAATATTTTTATTATTAAAAGAGAAGATAATGATGTGATGCCTTATTTTGGAGTTAACATTGGCATTTATAGATTTTCTTTGGGTGTCTTGAAAAGATATACCTCTTCATATCAGATATACCTCTTTATCAGGCAGCCCTTAAAATTAAATTTCAACAGTTAATAACTATTAAAAAATTACAATTAATTATTTCTAATTAATTAATAATTTTCGGGCTTAATTGGCCCCAAGTGCCCAACTGCCTATCTTTGACTATAAATTTATTTTATTGATTTATAGTCAACTTTTGATTTTTCCTCCAAAATCCCATCAATTACTTTTATTCAAAAATTTACAAAAGCACTTATGAATACTCAACTCTTCTTGCAACTTTAGATGTGGGACAAATTCTTTCCTCCTCATGTACATTTAATCACTAACTCTTACTAACAATCCCCCACTTATTAGAGATTAATATACTTGATTTAAATATTTATGCATATAGTAGGTGTCCTTCGACTTCAACCTACTACTTGTATAAACATTTATCAAATCTTGTCCAAATTGATGGTTAGATAAATTCTACTAAACCCAATTGCTTAACTGACAAAACTGAAAAATTTTACACACAAAGTACTCAAACCAAGCCAAACTCTAACGAGTTCACCATGAGCTTTAGTATCATATTATGGCCTTGCACTACCTCTAGAAATCATAAACACTTACAAAGTTTTATGTCTCAAACTTTGATTGAAACGGCACCACTCCTCGTGTTTACTTAGGTGAAAAATTTAACCAAGTCCTTAATGTGAACTTACTCAGTTCTAAATCCGAACTCTGTTTCTTCATTAAGAGTGATATATACTCACCCTCTGTTTCTTAAGTGCTATAAGTTTTCTAGTACTTGTCAACTGTCACAAACTATAACTTGTTTCTTCCTTTTAAACCTTTAGTATTGCCAAGCAGTAAGAAAGGTAAGGTTCTCGTTAATAGTGACAAGTCAAAACACTTTAATACCCATAGCATTTGAAGTGCTTGTTATCATATCTCTATGAGTACCGATAGTCCTTTAGTTAATGGGTCAGCAAGGTAATCTTTAGATTTTACATATACAACAATGATAATACCATTAGAAATTAGTTCCTTTATGTACTCATGTCTTAAAGCAATATGTCTAGATTTGCCATTGTATATCATGCTAAATGCCCTAGACATCGTTGCTTCGCTTTCACAAAGCAAGAGATTAGCTGGCATTGGTCACGGCCATAACTCTATATCTAGTAATAAATTTCTCAGCCATTCTGCCTTTTCACCTATTGCTGCTGCGGCAATAAACTCACACTCCATTGTAAAGTGAGTTATACACGTCTGTTTCTTAGAAGCCCATGAGATAGCTCCTTCACCTAAAGTGAAAATCCACCCAGATGTTGACTTGTTATCATTAACACTAGTTATCCAATTAGCATCACAATATCCTTCCAATACCGAAGGATATCAGTTATAAAATAATACATAGGACTTTGTCATTTTAAGATAACCAAGGACTCTTCCTATTGCTCTTCAAATGATCACTACTAGGATTATGTGTATATCTTGAAAGCTTACACACAGCAAATGCAATATTAGGCCAAGTACAATGCATTACATACATTAAACTACCAATTGCGCTAGCATAGTCTAATTGATTTACTGCTCTTCCAGAATTTTCAACCAATTTGTTAGAGACATCAAGTGGAGAATTGAATTCTTCCAAATGATTAAATTTTGAAAGAACCTTATCTATATAATACGATTGACACAAAGCAAAACCCCCACTATATTTTTTAACTTTGATCCCCAAGATAGTATCAACTTCTCCCAAATCTTTCATTTTAAATGGAGAAGCTAAATACTTCTTTGTGTCTTTTACACCTTGCATGTTAGTTCTTATAATTAGCATGTCATCAACATAGAGACATACTATTACACCATAATCCTTTGTGAACTTGGAATAAATACATTTATCCCCTCCATTTTAATTAAAACCATTTGATAATATCACACAATCAAATTTTTCATTCCACTATTTATCGGAGCTTGTTTTAATCCATACAATGATTTAACCAATTTACAAACTTTCTTCGCATTTCCAGGAAGCACAAACCCTTCAGGTTGTTCCATATATACTTCTTTCTCAATATCACCATTCAAGAATGCTATTTTAATATCCATTTGATGGACATATAAACTATAAACCGATGCTAATGCAAACAACACTCCTATTGAGGTAATCCTAGCAACAGGAGCATAAGTATCGAAATAATCCACTCCTTCCTTTTGCCCAAAACCTTTAGCAACTATTCTAACTTTGAAGGTTTGTAGATAACCATCAGTATTGTATTTTCTTTGAAATACCCACCTATACCCAATGGGTTTAAAATTAGGGGGTAAATCTACCAATACCCATGTACCATTTGATAGAAGAGAATCCATTTCATCATTTATAGCTTTTTTCAAAAAGGCAAAATCTCTTGAAGCCATTGCTACACTATAAGACTTAGGATCCTCTTCTAAATTCAGTATAATTGGTATTTTAGTTTACTGCCCCTTCTCTACATCAACTGAAAAAAACTATTGCTTGAGAAGAAATAAAATCAGAATCTAAGTTCTTTTCTTTTCTTGCCCTTTGACTTCTTCTAGGTTGAATAGGAGTTTCAATATTCTTTCTTTTCTTATTCGAAGAAGAATTTACACTAATACCTAACGATAGTGTAGTATTATCTTTAGTCACTATAGAATTGTCATTAAACATTGTAGGATTATCTATTACTGTGCTATTAGTAATTCCTGTTTTATCATGTGAATTTTTGTTTGAATCACCAATAAAATTTGTATCCAAGAACTCAACATCTTTGAATTCTATAATAACATTAGACCAAATGTCTAATAATCTGTATGCTTTTTAGTTCTCGGCATATACCAAGAAAACGCCGTTAATTCCTCTGGGTCCTAACTTTGCTCTTTTAGGATCCGGAATTCTATAATTATCTAAACAGCCCCATACTCTCAAGAAATTTAAGTTAGGTTTTCTTCCTTTCCATGACAGTTCATAAGGTGAAACCTTAACTTTCTTGGAAGGTATTCTATTGCATAAAAAACAAGCTGTTAATTGCAAAAGTATTCACCCCCTCGATCACTTCAAAGGATTTTTATTTTCTATTCCGTTTGATTTTCAACTAATACTTTGTAACTCTTAAACATATCAAAAGCTTGATCTTTTATTCTCATTAAATAAACATATGTGAATCTAGAATAATCATCTATAAAAGTAATAAAATATTTTTTACCACCTCTAATTAAATGACCATTTAATTCATAAATATCAGAATGCACAAGTTGAAGCAATTTAGTTGTTCTTTCATTACTTGGAAATGGTTTCTTAGTCATCTTAGCTTGTATACATATTACATATTTTCCATCATGTTTATTCACATTAGGAATTAGTCTGTGTTTAGACATAAATTTAATTGATCTAAAATTAACGTGTGCTAATCTAGCATCTCATAAATCACAAGATGACTCAACCATATAATTTGAAACATCAACTTATTATTTATATTAAGTTTGAACATGCCACCACAAGAGTTAATCTTGTCCAATGAATACACCGTTCTTTGAGAAAATAACCTTTCTACCTCTATCACAACCTTAAGGTCATTTTTAGATAGCAAATTGGCAGAAATTAAATTCTTTCCAACATCAGGAATAGAACACATTCATTAAAATTAATTTCTATCCAGAAGTGAATTATAGTTCCACCATTCCTTTTCCAAGGACCTTGGCTATATCATGATTCCCCGTCAAAACCTTTTCATGACTTGTTGCAACTTCATAATGTTTGAAAAAATTTCTGCTGTTGCACTTGTGAACAGTAGCACCGGAATCATACCACCAGTCTGCAGATTTTTTGATTGTTACCATGTTTCATTCTGACACCATAGCAACAACTTCTGATGGAGAAGCTTCTTGTTCAATAGCATTTGCATTTTTCTTTTTCTGTCTAGAATTTCCCTCCATTTTCATATTCTTTCTTAAAATGGCCCTTTTTACCATAGAAAAACCATATGTCTTGTTTTTCTTGGTGTTAGAAGAATTTTCATTCAACATATCACCATGTTTCCTCTTATTTCTAGCCTTGTTAGACTTTCTAGAATTATTATTTGCTTTCCTAGACTCAACGTAATTCACTTCTGGACCAGATTCTAAAATATATTTATTTTCACGAATGCGAGTTTCCTCTTCAATTCGAATATGCTTTATGAGTTGGTCTATTGTAAAATCTTCAGATGTGTGTTGTAATTTCTTTCTATAGTTGTTCCAAGTGACTGGTAATTTTGCAATTTCAACAGCCACTTGAAGAGACATAGACACATCTATCTTTAAATCCTTAAGTCTAGACACCAACAATAATAATTCATCAACTTGATCCGTGATAGAATTTCCATCCATCATTTGAAACTTAAAAATTTTCATACTAAAAAATCTCTCAACGCCTTGCATTTCAGAAGTGTATTTATTCTCCAAGGCTTTCTAGATTTCTTGTGGTCATTTTATTGGACGGAATAAAACCAGTATGATCTATCGGATAATGAGTTTAGGATAAAACCTCTACAGCAAACTTAATTTTCTTCACATTTCTTGCGAGATGCCTTGATCTCAACAATATCCTTGCCAGATGGTTCGGGAATCGCAGAGAGATCAGAACTCAGCAAATAAGCGATTCCAAGTTCAACAAGTAGAAACAACAATTTGTCTTTCTAGCGAGTTAAATTTGTGCTGTCAAAACGATCCAATTTGATCACCTCTAGATTGAACATCTTGTTGAAAACAGAAACAGATCTAGTAGCCTCCATCGTATTATAATTCCTTAAGATTATTAGAAAATAATCAGAGAAACGAAAAATAAGAGATGGTTTTGACAGTGTATTCACTATCTTTAAGGAATTATTGCCCGTGCTTAAGTTGCTGCTGGGATTTAAATCGCAAAATTCCTCTAGGATTTTACAAAACCAAATTAGAAAATTCAGACAGCAAATCCAAATTTTCCCAATAGAGCATGTTAGAATTTTTTAATAGAAAGAAGTAATATTCTTATTATTAGAAGAGAAGATAATGATACGAAGCCATGTTTTGGAGATAACAATGGTATTTATAGATTTTCTTTGGGGATCTTGAAGAGATATATCTCTTCATATTAGACACACCTCTTTTTCAGACAGCCTTAAGTTTAATTTCAACAGTTAATAACTATTAAAAAATTATAATTAATTATTTCTAATTAATTATTAATGCAAGTGCCCAAGTGCCCAAGTGCCCATATTTTACTATAAATTTATTATATTGATTTATAGTCAACTTTTGATTTTCCCTCTAAAAACCCACCAATCACTTTTATTCAAAAATTTGCAAAAGTACATATGAATACTCAATTCTTCTTGCAACTTTTAGATGTGGGACAAATTCTTTCTTCTTCATGTACATTTAATCACTAACTATTACTAACAATCCTCCACTTTGTTAGTGATTTATATACTTGATTTAAATTTTTATGCATATAGTGGGTGGTCTTCGACTTGAACCTCACTAAAACTACATGTATAAACATTTCAAATCTTGTCGAAATTGATGGTTAGACAAATTCTATTAAACCCAATTTCTTAATTGACAAAACAGAAAAATTATACTTACAAAGTACTCAAACCAAGTCAAACTCTAACAAGTTCACCATGAGCTTTAGTACCATATTACGGCCGTGCACTACCTCTAGAATTCATAAACACATACAACGTTTTATGTCTCAAACTTTGATTGAAGCAGCACCACTCCTTGTGTTTACTTAGGTGAAAATTTAACCAAGTCCTTAATGTGAACTTACTCAGTTCTAAATCCGAACTCTGTTTCTTCATTAAGAGTAATATATACTCACTCTCTGTTTCTTAAGTACTATAAGTTTTTTAATACTTGTCAACCATCACAAACTATAACTTGTTGTTACCTTTTAAATATTTAGTATTGCTAAGAAGTAAGAAAGGTAAGGTTCCCGTTAATAGTGACAAGTCAAAACACTTTAAGACCTATAGCATTTGAAGTGCCACCATTCTTGTTATCATATCTCTCGATAGTCCTTTAGTTAATGGGTCAGCAAGGTTATCCTTAGATTTTACATATGCAACAGTGATAATACCATCAGAAATTAGTTGTCTAATAGACTGATTTCTTAAAGCAATATGTCTAGATTTGCCATTGTATATCTTTCTAAATGCCCTAGACATCGTTGCTTCACTATCACAATGCAACAGAACAACTAGCATTGGTTGTGGCCACAACTCTATATCTAGTAATAAATTTCTTAGCCATTCCGCCTCTTTACCTGCTGCTGCTATGGCAATAACCTCATACTCCATTGTAGAGTGAGTTATACACGTCTGTTTCTTAGAAGCCCAAGATAGCTCCTCTACCTAAAGAGAAAATCCACCCAGATGTTGACTTGTTATCATTAACACTAATTATCCAACAAGCATCACAATATCCTTCCAATAAAGAAGGATATAGGTTACAAAATAATGCATAGGACTTTGTCATTTTAAGATAACCAAGGACTCTATTCCTATTGCTCTCCAATGATTACTACTAGGATTATGTGTATATCTTGAATGCTTACACACAGAAAATTCAATATTAGGCCTAGTACAATGCATTGCTTACATTAAACTTCCAATTGCGCTAGCATAGTCTAATTGACATACTGCTCTTCCAGAATTTTCAACCAATTTGTTAGAAACATCAAATGGAGTATTGAATTCTTTAATACCCAAATGATTAAATTTTGAAAGAACCTTATCTATATAGTGTGATTGACACAAAGCAAAACCCCCACTATATTTTTTTACTTTGATCCCCAAGATAGTATCAACTTCTCCCAAATCTTTCATTTTAAATTGAGAAGCGAAATACTTCTTTGTGTCTTTTGCACCTTGCATGTTTGTTCCTATAATTAGCATGTCATCAACATAGAGACATACTATTACACCATAATCCTTTGTCAACTTGGAATAAATACATTTATCCACTCCATTATATTTAAAACCATTTCATATTATCAAACTATATCAAATTTTTCATGCCACTATTTAGGAGCTTGTTTTAATCCATGCAATGATTTAACCAATTTACAAACTTTCTTCTCATTTCCAAGAAGCACAAACCCTTCGGGTTGTTCCATGTATACTTTCCAACAAGAGCACTATTCAAGAATGCTGTTTTAACATCCATTTGATGGACGTATAAACTATAAATTGATGCTAATGCAAACAACACTCTTATTGAGGTAATCCTAGCAACAGGAGCATAAGTATCGAAATAATCCATTCCTTCCTTTTGCCCAAAACCTTTAGCAACTATTCTAGCCTTGAAGGATTGTAGAGAACCATCGGTATTGTATTTTCTTCGAAATACCCACCTACACCCAATGGGTTTTGAATTAGGGGGTAAATCTACCAATACCCGTGTACCATTTGATAGAAGAGAATCCATTTCATCATATATAGCTTCTTTCCAAAAGGCTGAATCTCTTGAAGCTATTGCTTCATTATAAGACTCAGGATCCTCTTGCTAAATTCAATATAATAGGTATTTTATTTGCTACCTCTTCTCTACTTCCTTCAACTAAAAAAACCTATTGCTTGAGAAGAAATAAAATCGGAATCCAAGTTCTTTTCTTTTCTTGCCCTTTGACTTCTTCTAGGTTCAATAGGAGTTTCAATATTCTTTCTTTTATTATTCGAAGAAGAACTAGGATTTAAACTAGCACCTAAAGATACAGTAGTATCATCATTAGTCACTATAGAATTGTCATTGGCCATTGTAGGATTATCTAGGGTTACTATGTGATTAGTAATTCCTGTATTATCATGTGAATTTTTGTTTGAATCACCAATGAAATTTGTTTCCAAGAACTCAATATCTTTTGATTCTATAATAACATTATACCGAATGTCTAATAATCTGTATGCTTGGCATAACCCACAAAAACGCTCTTAATTCCTCTAGGTCCTAACTTTGTTCTTTTAGGATCCGGAATTCTATAATAATCTAAACAGCCCCATACTCTCAAGATAGATGAATTTAAGTTGGGCTTTCTTCCTTTCCATAGTTCATAAGGTGAAACCTTAAATTTCTTGGAAGGTATTCTATTGTGTACAAAATAAGCTGTTAATAAAGCCTCTCCCCATAGATTCCTTGGTAACATTGCATGCATAAGCATGGCATTAATCGTATCCACCAATGTTCTATTTTTCTTTTCAGCCAAGCCATTTTGTTGTGGGGTATAAGGTGCACTTGTTTGGTGAATCAATCCATTTTCTTCACAACATATAGAAAATTCATTGGAAAATTATTCACCTCCTCGTTCACTTGTTTGGATTTTTATTTTCTTTTCCATTTGATTTTCAACTAATACTTTGTAACTCTTAAACATTTCAAAAGCTTAATCTTTTGTTCTCATTAAAGAAACAGATGTGAATCTAGAATAATCATCTATAAAAGTAATAAAAAATTTTTTACCGCCTCTAGTTAAATGGCCATTTAATTCACAAATATCAGAATGCAAAAGTTGAAGCAATTCAGTGATGTGTTCTTTCATTACTTGGAAACGGTTTCTTAGTCACCTTAGCTTGTATACATATTTCACATTTTCAATCATTTTTATTCACATTAGGAACTAGCTCGTGTTTAGACATAAAGTTAATTGATCTAAAATTAATGTATTATAATCTAGCATGCCATAAATCACAAGGTGACTCAACCATATAATATGAAACATCAACTTTATTTATATTAAGTTTGAACATGCCATCACAAGAGTAACATTGTCCAACAAATACACCATTCTTTGAGAAAATAACCTTTTTTGCCTCTATCACAGCCTTAAGGTCTTTTTTACATAGCAAATTGGCAAAAATTAAATTCTTTCTAACATCAGGAATAGAACACATTCATTAAAATTAATTTCTTTCCAGAAGTGAATTGTAGTTCCTCTATTCCTTTTCCAAGGACATTGGCTATATCATGATTCCCCATCAAAACCTTTTCATGACTTGCTGAAACTTCATAATGTTTGAAAAAATTTCTGTTGTTCTGAAGAGGCATATGCGAACAGTAGCACCGGAATCATACCACCAATCAGCAAATTTTTTTATTGCTGCCATGTTGCATTCTGACACCATAGCAACAACTTTTGATGGATAAGCTTCGTGTTCAACAACATTTGCATTTGTCTTTTTCAGTCCAGAATTTCCCTCCATCTTCTACTTCTTGTAAAATTTGCATTGTATCTTAAAATGGCATTTTCTACCAAAGAAAAAATAAGTCTTGTTTTTCTTGGTGTTGGAAGAATTTTCATTCAAAATATCACCATGTTTCCTCTTATTTCCACCCTTGTTAGACTTTCAAGAATTATTATTTGCTTTTTTAGACTCAACATAATTCGCTTTTGAACTAGATTCTAAAACATATTTGATACGGATTGATGCCCAGGGTATGTAGAACTTGGTCACAAACGTAGGATTTATATGCACAAGCGAAAGGTAGTTGTTAATAGACCTCCTTGATTAGCCACAAGGCAATCTTTTAACTATGAGCAAGGAATTGATGATTCCAAAGCCTAATTGGCAAAAAATCAATACCTGGTGTTGGTTATAACCTCAAGTGCTCAATCTTGATGTGCCCCAACTAGATTCCTAGTCTAGACAAGACTAAAGAGAAATCTAAAATTCTAATTCACTCGTATGAGAGGAAAAAGAAAAACTGAAATCTTATTGCCAAAATTCATTCCTCAATTGTGTACAAGACCCCTCTATTTATAGTTGAGGGTGGAGGATTCTAGGACTAAATTATTCAATGTGGGATAGCTAGTTTTAATAGTTGGGCTGGATCCTACAGCCCATTAGCCTTTAAACCCAATTCTTGTACACTTAACTAATGCCCAAAATACATGGCCCAAAAACAAATAATTACGTCTTGAAACCAGCCCAATTAAACACACTAACACTTAAAACAATTGGGCCCAAAATAAAAGACTAGACAACTAAATAAAAGAATATTCCATGGCCGAAATAATGAGGCTAAATTTCGGCCCTTCAGCTTCTCATCCTAGGCTTGATCATGGAAGATTCAATGACTTGGACGTCCATTACTAAGAACATCTTAGACTCTTTAGTGGACTTCATCTCCAAAAGGTTTGTGAGCTCTTCTTGATCTTCAACTAAGCCCAACATAGCTTCATTGAGGTTCTTAGCTCTTGATCTCGTAATTGGACCTTGTGGAACTTGAAGTGCGGATTCCGTAAGCCTATATCGAGCCTTTGTGGACAATTGATCACCATCAAGTCCTTGGGATGTATCATCTCCCTCCCCCTTAGCAGGATTCTTCCACAAATCGTCACCTATATCAAAAACAAAGGGAGAAAGATCAGTGACGTTAAAAGTTGCAGAAACTTGATAGTCACCAGGTAAGTCTAGCTTGTATGCGTTGTCGTTAATGCGAGCCATGACTTGGAATGGTCCATCACCACGTGAATCTAGCTTAGATTTTCTTTTGTTGGGAAATCTCTCCTTGCGCCAATGAACCCATACCCAATCTCCAGGTTCAAAGACGACCTTCTTGTGACCCTTGTTTCCAGTTTGAAACGCACCTCAACTATCTTAGCATTTGCTTCCTCAATGTGCTTGCGGGCCTTCTCGTGCAACTTCTTGACTATTTCAGCCTTCTTTTGTCCATCTACATTGACAGCAGAAGAAACTGGTAGTGGCAGTAAATCCAAAGGAGTAGTGGGATTAAAACCATACACTAATTCAAATGGTGAAATCTTAGTGGATGAATGCATAGTGATGTACCCGTACTCACTTCAACAAGAATGATTTAATATGCTCAAATCCAAAGAAATTAGCATGCAATGTAGTGATCAAGGTGTACCTACGGGACACAAGCATCCGCTACAATGTTATCCTTCCCACTCTTATATTGAACCACATAAGGAAATGACTCAATGAACTCACTCCACCTAGCATGTCTACGACTCAATTTGTTTTGGCCCTTTAAGTGCTTTAGAGACTCATGATCAGAATGAATAATGAATTCTCTAGAGTATAAATAATGACTCCAATTTTCCAAAGCACGTACTAAGGCATAAAGTTCTTTGTCATAGGTGGAATAATTTAAAGAAGCACCACTTAATTTCTCAGAAAAATATGCAATAGGTTGCTTCTTTTGTAACAATACAGCTCCTATACCTATGCTAGATGCATCACATTCAATCTCAAAAAGAGTATCAAAATCTGGCAAAAGTAAAAGAGGGGCAGAGGTTAACTTAACTTTGAGCGTGACGAACGCCTTTTGTTGAGCTTCTCCCCATCTAAAGCCGACGTTCTTCTTGATAACCTCAGTTAGCGGGGCTGCTATGGTGCTAAAGTCCTTCACTAACCTCCGGTACAAACAGAAACTCGCAAGCCCGTGGAAGCTACGCACTTCAGAAACACTCTTGGGGATCGGCCAGTCCTTGATAGCAGCAACCTTGGACTCGTCCACTTGGATACCCCTAGAGGAAACAACAAACCCAAGAAACACAACACTTTCCAAACAAAAGTGGCATTTCTTAAAGTTAGCATACAACTTTTCTTGTGTTAAAACAAGCAAAACAACGAACATGTTCAATATGCTTATTAAAGCTTTTACTGTAAATCAAAATATCATCAAAATAGACAACGACAAATTTACCAATGAAAGCTCTAAGAACATGATTCATAAGCCTCATGAATGTGCTCGGTGCATTAGTGAGACCAAACGGCATGACTAACCACTCATACAAACCATACCCTTTGAAAGCAGTTTTCCATTCATCACCTTCTCTCATCCTAATCGTTTGATTCGATTGAGATCACACGGGCTCATACTTTCTCTTACACGGCCTTGACTAACTAGTTCTTTGACTTGCTGTTGAATCTCCTTAGTCTCCTCAGGACTAGTTCTATAAGCAGGACGATTGGGGATCACGGCTCCAGGCACTAAGTCGATTTGATGCTCTATGCCTCGAAGAGGAGGCAAACCAGAGGGTATGTCTTCGGGAAAGACATCACTAAACTCCTGCAAGAGAGCTTTAAACATACTTGGCAGAGAATCATCTAGGTCAGTGGTAGAGAAATAAACATCCTTATACACAAGCAAGACCATAGACAAATTACACTTCTGTACGTCTTTAACTTGCAGGGTTAATTTTCCATCTTCTTTCACTTTAGACTTAGCAAACTCCCTTTCATTAGTCTTCTTTGACTAAGTTCGGCCAAAAAGCCTTGTTATGCTCATCAACATTCTTTTTAATTTGATTTTGCTCTTGAAGGACTTGTTGGGGAGGTAGAGGATGCAACACAATGATTTTACCACCCTCTTCAAATCTAAGACAATTAGTATGACCATCATGCAGTGTTTTCCTATCAAATTGCCAAGGGCGTCCAAAAAGTAAATGACTTGCATTCATAGGGACGACATCACACAACACTTTGTCATTATATTTGCCTAGGTTAATTGAGACATGCACTTGCTTAGTTACTTTTAGTTCACCATTGTCATTTAACCATTGCAGTCTATAAGGTCTAGGGTGTTTAAACGTTGGCAAATTTAGCTTATCTACCATGTATTGTGAAGCTATGTTCACGCAACTCCCATTATCAACAATTAAACCACAAGTCTTACCTTGGACATGGCATTTGGTGTAGAATATGTTCTCACGTTGTACCTTAGTAGGGTCGTCAGTGGCTTGAGCCTACAAGTTTCTTAGTACGACCAAAGTAATACTTGTCCATCCATGCCAGTCTCATGGTATTCATTGTCTTCATCACTCAAATCAGGTCCTTCTAATGGTGGCATCTCGTCTTCACTTTCACTCATCCAATTGCCATCAGGGTGAGTGTATAAGACTTTCTTATTCGGGCATTAGGATGTAATGTGTCCTCTCCCACCACATCTGAAACACTGAATGTCCCTTGAGCTGTTAGGGGCCGAGGTATTACCTTGGCTGGTTTGGGCCTTTGGCTTTGCAGGAATGGGGTTCTCCTTGAGTTTCTCCATTCTCTTGCTCTGTTCAGGGTTAGTTCGAGGAAATCTCCAATTTGAACTGGAAGTAGAGCTAGACTTTGATTTACCTCGAGAGCCTTTTCTACCTTGTTTGCCCTTTGTAACAGCTCTTTATAGTCCAAGTACTCATGAAGATCAACCAAGTCAGCAATCTCTTTGTTAAGGCCGTTGATGAATCTCTCCATGGTGGTCTCTTCATCTTCATACAAGTGAGCTTTGCTCATGTTGCCATCTCCATCTCTCGAGCATACTCCTCCACAGTCAGATTCCCTTATCGGAGAGATTGGAGCTTCCTTAGCTGTTCTTTGTGATAATGAGCATGTGTACAAGAGACTGACTTCGACCTGTCTCTTATACAGTCCAAGATGTTCTTAGTAAGACATTCAAATCATTAAAGATCAAGCCTAGGATGAGAAGCTGAAGGGCCGAAATTTAGCCTCATTATTTCGGCCATGGAATATTCTTTTAGAGATGGAGATGGCAATGAGCAAAGCTCACTTGTATGAAGATGAAGAGACCACCATGGAGAGTATTCATCAATCGGCTCAACCTTGGATTCCTTACATGTTTCTTATACAGAGCCAAGATGCGTATCCCCTACTCCTGGGTGCAATGTCTAAATCCCTTGGTTCTCGTAGAGGGTTACGCCTTGGAACTTGCTCTCTTCTTTGGATTTGTCGTGGACCACGCCTCCTATCAAAAGACAAATTGGTTAATTCATCATAATCTAAATCATAATCAGACTCTCCTTTGTCTTCTTGAGTATTGGTTTGGCGTGTGGTCTCTCGATTTGGAGTAGTTGAAGTAGATGCTTGTGGTTTGCCTCGAAGTTGTTGAATTTCAAGACTCATAGTGGCAAATTTCTCATCAAAGTCCTCCATCTTATTTAAGATCCTTGCCATTACACTTTGCATAACAGTTTCTTGCATCTCCTTGTTCCTTTGTTGCACGTCCTTTTCCTGTGCCATAGTCACAAAACAAAGACTAAAGAGAAGAGGTAAAAAAAAAAGGTTAGTGATAATCAATAAGAGAGGGTTTCACTCTTTGGGGAGTAATGCACTCAAGTCGTCACTTTAGTTTTTATCACTCTTAATGATCTCACCTTACTCTTTGAAAATCTCACTTCACTCAAAGATTCTCTTATGAAGCCTTGTAAAAACTATGAAAATAGCCAAAGGTTCCAAAAGTTGATCCTCAAAGCAACCAATCGTATTGATTGGAAATAATGTCCAAAAGGATCTCATTTTTTTTTTTTTTTCAAATACCCGGTGAACAGTGTGATGAACTTACAATTTGAGTTTGACCAAAATTCTAGCCAAAGCTCTGATACCACGATGATACGGGTTAATGCCCAGGGTATGTAGAACTTGGTCACAAACGTAGGATTTATATGCACAAGCGAAAGGTAGTTGTTAATAGACCTCCTTGATTAGCCACAAGGCAATCTTTTAACTATGAGCAAGGAATTGATCCAAAGTACAATTGGCAAAAAATCAATACCTGGTGTTGGTTATAACCTCAAGTGCTCAATCTTGAAGCCCCAACTAGATTCCTAGTCTAGACAAGACTAAAGAGAAATCTAAAATTCTAATTCACTCGTATGAGAGGAAAAAGAAAAACTGAAATATTATTGCCAAAATTCATTCCTCAATTGTGTACAAGACCCCTCTATTTATAGTTGAGGGTGGAGGATTCTAGGACTAAATTATTCAATGTGGGATAGCTAGTTTTAATAGTTGGGCGGGATCCTACAGCCCATTAGCCTTTAAACCCAATTCTTGTACACTTAACTAATGGCCGAAATACATGGCCCAAAAACAAATAATTATGTCTTGAAACCAGCCCAATTAAACACACTAACACTTAAAACAATTGGGCCCAAAATAAAAGACTAGACAACTAAATAAAAGAATATTCCATGGCCGAAATAATGAGGCTAAATTTTGGCCCTTCAGCTTCTCATCCTAGGCTTGATCTTCAATGACTTGGACGTCCATTACTAAGCCAGAACATCTTAGACTCTTTAGTGGACTTCATCTCCAAAAGGTTTGTGAGCTCTTCTTTATCTTCAACAACTTCAACTAAGCCCAACATAGCTTCATTGAGGTTCTTAGCTCTTGATCTCATAATTGGACCTTGTGGAACTTGGAAGTGCGGATTCCGTGAGCCTATATCGAGCCTTTGTGGACAATTGATCACCATCAAGTCCTTGGGATGTATCAATATTTATTTTCACGAATGCGAGTTTCCTCTTCAATTCGAATATGCTTTATGAATTGGTCTATTGTGAAACCTTCACATGTGCGTTGTAATTTCTTTCTATAGTCATTCCAAGTGACTAGTAATTTTGCAATTACAACAGCCACTTGAAGAGATTCAGACGCATCTATCTTTAATCCTTAAGTCTAGACACCAACAATAATAATTCATCAACACGATCCATGATAGACTTTCCATCTATCATTTGAAATTCCAAAAATTTCATACTAAGAAATCTGTCAATGCCTTGTACTTTTCAGAAGTATATTTATTCTCCAAGCCTTTCCAGATTTCTTGTGGTGATTTTATTGGACGGAATAAATCATATAATCTATCATATAATGAGTTTAGGATAAAATCTCTACAGCGAACTTCATCTTCTTCACGTTTCTTGCGCGATGCTTTGATCTCATCAGTATCCTTGCTAGACGGTTTTGTAATCGCAGAGAGATCAAAACTCAGCAAATATGTGATTCCAAGTTCAGCAAGTAGAAATAGCAATTTGTCTTTCCAGTGAGTGAAATTTGTGCCATCAAAACGATCCAATTTGAACACCTCTGGATTGAATGTCTTGTTGAAAATAGAATCAGATCCAGTAGCCTCCATTGTATTATAATTCCTTAAGATTGTTAGAAAATAATCAGAGAAACGGAAACTAAGTGATGGTTTTGACAGTGTATTCACTATCGTTAAGGAATTATTGCCCCCACTTAAGTCGTTGCTGGGATTTGAATCGCCATATTCCTCCAGAATTGGTTACTAAACCAAATTAGAAAATTCAGACAGCAAATCCAATTTTTTCCAAAAGAGCACATTATAATTTTTTTTAATTGAAGAAGAAGTAATATTTTATTATTAGAAGAAAAGATAATGATACGATGCCTTATTTTGGAGTTAACCAGGATATTTATAGATTTTTCTTAGGGTGTCTTGAAGAGACATATGTCTTCATATTAGACACATATCTTTATCAGGCAGCCCTTAAAATTAAATTTTAACTGTTAATAACTGTTAAAAAAAATTATAATTAATTATTAATTTTCGGGCTTAATTAGTCCCAAGAGCCAAGTGCCCATTTTTGAAAATAAATTTATTATATTGATTTAAAGACAACTTTTGATTTTTCCCTCCAGAAAATCCATCATTCAATTTTATTCAAAAATTTGCAAAAATACTTATCAATACTCAACTCTTCTTGCAACTTTTAGATGTGGGACAAATTCTTTCTTCTTCATGTACACTATTACTACCATCGAGGTTGGTAGAGTTATATTGTAGCTTATGTCAATTTCTTCTCCACTTGCGTAGGAAATTACCACGAACAGAGCCTCCTGATGATGAACCATAGGAGACACGGCCAAAACCATGCAAGGATTATTCTTTAACAAGGACAATGTTGACCGGGCAATGGACACGTGCCCTTCAACAATGCTCTTCTTCAGACTCATGGCAAATAATTAGGTAGACTCGATTTTTTGCTCCACTTGTAGACTCTGTGGTGTGGATTAAATTTTAGAAAATCTATGACATTAGCTGATGTAAGCAAGATTTTTTAAGATTTAATTCTGATCACAGGGTCTACACATAGGGTTAAAAACCGCGTCTAGTTAAGTATTTTCCCAAACTCATTATGATTAGTTCGGTATTTTGGAATATACGGGGTTCCATAAGAATTCTTCAATAAGGTGTCTTAAACATTTCATTTATCTGCATAATATTCAGCTTTTATCAATAATGAAGCCAATGGTTGACGTGGCTCATATTTATTCTCTTCTGCTTGAAGTTTGGTTTTACTAATTATATTTGTAATATAAAAGATAAGATTTGGGTGCTTTGGAAGCCAGGGTTTCTTCAGCATGTGTTAGAGAATAATGATTAGTATCTTCATCTTGGGCTTACATATGATGACTGGACTTTTTCAACTTGTGTGACATTGGTTTATGCCAAAAGTATATGTATAGAATGACACGAATTGTGGATGAATTTGGAACGTTTGGTCTTTATGATTGAAAAGTTATGAATGTGAGGCGGTAATTTTAATGTTATCTAGATTATATTAAAATATTCAGCCTCTTCTCAGCAAAATCTTGGGGCAATAAAGGATTTTAATAATTCAATCAATGCTTGTGGAATGCAGGAAATTAATTTTTTTTTTGGGTAGCTCCTTCACTTGATTGGATGATTGGAATGGTCGCAACATTTTTAAACGACTTGACAGGTTTTTGGTGAACTAGCACTGGATAAATATTTTTGCAAGCTCCCATGCGAGACATGTTTAAGCAGTGCAGCTTCAGACCACTCTCCACTTTTACTGGAAGTTAATTAAGTGCAAAGGCAAGTCCCTAAATTATTTCACTTCCAGCAAATGTAGATTGGACCTTCAATATTCATGCAGGTGGTTCATGATAATTGAAAGCAGGCAGTTTCTGGAACTGCAATGCGAGTATTATCCCTCAAATTACAGCGGCTAAAATCATGCCTACGAGATGGGAATCGGAATGTATTTGGCAACATCTTTGAATCCATCAAGGTGGCTGAATCCAAAGCTGAAGCCATGTAATTGGCTTTTGAGTCCCAACCAACAAACTTTAACCGGGAGGCATTTCATTTAGCTGAGGCAGAATTATCTCAATGTTTGAGGAACGAGGAGGTATTTTGGAAACAAAAGGCAAAGGTGCGCTGGTTAACTGAGGGGTATCGTGACACATGGTTTTTCCATGCTTCAATGATTCATAAGCAACTTAAGATAAAATTGTTTTGCATAAAAAGCAGGAATTTTGTGTGGTGAGTGGCTGAATAATATTGATGATATAAAGCATGAAGGGGTTGCTTACTATGAAAAGGCAATAAATCATTCGGCCATGGAAACTCTGCTAGGATTCCTTCCTCAAATCATCACTTCAGAAGATAATGTAACGTTGCTCCGGAATATCACCATAGAAGAAGTAAAGCAGGCCGCTTTTCAGCATGATGTGGATAGTCCCCTGGGCCGGATGGATTCATAGGTTACTCTTTTATTCATTGTTGGCACATCTTATCTAATGATATTCTTGCTGCAACACGAGTTTTTCGCGGGGGTTCCACTGCCAAAAGCTATTGGTAGCATGTTGTTGGTATTGATTCCCAAAAAAGATAATCCACAAACCTTCGCTAATTTCCAATCTATTTCATCGTGCACTTTCATTAGCAAAATCTTCACCAGAATAATGGCTACAAGGTTGGCAGACTTGCTTCTGCGCCTTATTTCCCTGGACCAATCAGGTTTCGTCGAAGGGCATTTGATATGGCGGATAACATTTTGCTTGCTCAGGAAAGGATTGCCTCACTTAATAAAAAAGTAAGGGGTCGGAACATTATCTTGAAATTGGACCTAATGAAGGCTTTTGACAAGGTCTCATTGGATTTCTCAAAGCAGCACTTCCTAAATTTGGATTTTGATTATCATTTTATATAGCTAATTATGAACTCTTTGTAGGGTAGTTGGTTTTCCTTATTATTAATTGTTGAAGTCACTAGATTCTTTCAGCCAACTCGAGGAGTTAAGTAAGGAGATCCTTTATCACTCTTACTTTTCCTTCTTTGTTTAGAAGTTCTCTCTCATGGCTTAATATCCTTAAGTAATCATGGTCTTGTTGTGCCCTATATTCGGAGGAGTTGTCCTATTATCACACACCTAGCATATGTAGACGATATTATGATTTTTACTCAGGGAGACCGACATTTGATACACAATCTCATGGACTTTTTGTTGTGCTATCAACAAGGGCCTGGTCAAAAAATCAATTTCTCAGTTAGACAAAAATTCGTTGATCTGGTGATGTCTCTTTTTAACACATCTAGTTATAATTTAATTAAATACCTAAATCTTACAACTAACTAGATGGCATCCCGCAAGTATACGGTTGTCAACTAGTAGCTAGGGAAGTAGAGATCGTTCCCACAAGGATTGTTGGATGCAATTACCAAGGTTTAAAGGTATGTGTGTAGTTAAGCTAAATCAATTGGTAGATGATGGAACTATTCTAATAAAAACTATAATTTGAATCCAAACCTAATTTAATCTAATCAAGACTAAAACTTTAGAACAAGTGAATCAATCAATTAAAAAGACTAAAGAAGAAAGAAAAATTGAATACTAAAAGCATTCATTTCTTAAAGTGAAATTTTGATAAAGATAAACTAGGAAATTAAATGTTTTTGGATTTTTCTATTAGAATTAAAGAAATCCACTAAGAATTGACTAGAAATTAAAGCTAGAAATTAAAAATTCTTAAATAGATAGCAAGAAATTGATACACAATAGATGTTGAACCCTAATTTTACTAAAAACCCTAATTTGAAAGCAAAGAAATTTTTACTAAATTAGATAAGAAAGCAATTAAAAATTATATCTATTGAAGCTTACGAAAAACCCACTACGATTATCTAATAAAAATGTAAACTTGACAAGAAATTTAAAGAAGATCTAAGATGAAGATAAAGAGAAATTTCTATTAGAAAGGTAACTTGTAGTTTAAGCTATCCTAATCTATCTAGAATTATCTAAATCTCTCTACTCTGTCTCTTATCTAACACACTCTACTTTCTACTTACTCAAAAACTAATTCTACTTAGCTTAAATAGTGCAGCATTATACAAGGCAAAAATCAGGATTTTTGGGTTAGAACTTTACAAAATTGCCCTTATAATTTAGCATTTAGCGAGTCGATATCGCAGTTTGGAAGTTTTGAGACCGCGATCTCGACTCTAAAATAGTAACACTAATTCCAGAGTCGAGATCGCGGTCTGGAACAGTCGAGACTCGCAATCTCGACTCGTCCTTCCAGCAATCTTCATTTCCTCCATTTTGCAATTTAGTCCCTTGAGCTTTGTTCCTTCCAGCTTCTAACCTTTAATTTTTAACCTACATAATATTAACACCATTAAGCACTTAATTAAACTAAAAATTTAATACAAAATTATCATAATTAATTCAAAAACGAAAATATAAATACATATGAAAGAAATTAACTAAAGTCTTCAATTACTTATCTAATTTCAGAATTTAAACTATCAAAATGCTATAATTTAGAGGAAAATAACTCTAGTTTACTAGAGTTATCATCTTGCCAAGGGGATGTCCGAATACATTTGGGGTTCTTCTAGAGCATTTGACGGGAATACCTTCCAAGTCTTTTTCTTTTTTTTATTTGGGTTGTAACTTATTTTCTGGGAAGGCTGAGATTGTATATTTCTAACATATGGTGGATCGAATACAAAATAGATTGGCTGGTTGGAAAAACAAGACGCTCTCGCCTAGTGGCCAATTGATTCTAATTGGAAGAGTTTCATAAAACATGTGCTCATCTCACTACCCCTCCACCAGCTTGCTGTTATGATCCCCCTAAGGGAATTCTGAAATCCTTGGAGCGTATTATGGCTAACTTCTTTTGGGGAGAAACCGAACCTGGAGATAAATGTCATTGGATCAAATGGAGCTCCTTATGTACACCAACGGTGGAAAATGGCTTGGGAATACTCAGCCTTCAAGATGCGATCAATTCTTTTACCTTGAAGCTGTGGTGGCAATTCAAGGAGGCTAATTCATTGTGGGCAGTCTTCATGCGTTCCAAATATGCAAATCCGCAGGTTTATAATTTGTCACAAGTTTGGAGAAGAATGCTAAAAATGCAAGATATAGCAGATGAGCATATTACAGTTCTCATTCGAAAGGGGAAGTCATCATTTTGGCAAGCAAATTGGCAAGGAGATGGGAAACTCTCTTCACATATGGAGGAAGCAATTATTTGGCCACAAGGTACTACTTGAGAGATATTTTCAAGGACAATGGTTGGATCTGCTAATTTGTCTTTGTTTTAACAGGAATTATCTCAGCAGCTCGAAATGAGAATCCATTCATCTAAAATCTTCCTGACTCCTCAGCCGGATTCACACTGCTGGAAATTAACTCCATCAGGCTCATTCACTACAGCCTCGACCTACAATTTGGTTTGACGTCATGGTACATTACTAATATCCCGGTGCTATATATGGGATGCCAAATTTCCTATCAAAATTTCAATCTTTCTTTGCAAGTTGCTCAGCCATTGGATTCCGTATGTTGATGTTCTTCAAAAGTTAGGCTATAGTGTTGCATCAAAATGCTTTTATTGCAACTCTATAGAGTCTATTGATCATAGCTTTGTGGCCTGCCCTTTGGCTCGACATTTATGGACTACTTTTGGATCATTATTTGATCTCCGTTCAGGACAAGCGACAACACTTGTCCATGAACTTCACCTTGGTGGATTCACTCTACGGATTCATTGGAAGGACAATTGATCAAACTAGTGCCTTTTTTTATTTTGCTAGTTTTGTGGTTGGCTTGGAGTGCAGCTATATATCAAAATTTATTGCCTTGGCCTACTCATCTGGCAAATCAAATACATGTCTACCTACAATAAGAATTGCCAGTCCATTTTTTGTGCAAACAGGTTCCAAAAGTGCTGCTGTCAATGTTTCAATTCGTGTATCAACCCAAAGATCCCCCGTACGATTATTGTAACTTGGCAAAAACCTATGCATGGGATGAAGATGAATGTAGATGGATCCTCTAGAGGTAATCCTGGACCCTCAGGTAATGGTGAAATCGTTCTAGACTCCAGAGAAGTACTCTTTGGTTTTTATAAATCATTACCGATTACACGGCTTGGAGCTATGCCTCAATCATGGACTTGTTAATGTGTTAATTGAAACGGATTCAAAGAAATTATATTGCATGGCTTCTTCCAAGGATAGGGTTGCTTGGAAAATAGATCATGTCGTGCGCAAGATCAAGTATCTCTTCATCATCATCATCATCATCATGACCTGATACAATTAATCATATCTTCCGGGAGGCAATATGGTGGCAGACTTATTGACAAAACAAGGCAGCTCCAAGATGGTCGACATTGTGTTTGATAGTTCATCAATTCCTTCCATCATAGATGGTAGTTTAAAGCTTGATGTAATAGCAGTTCTAGCCATACACATGCAACTATAGTTTCATGTACACCGTTTAAATCAATTAAGAAATTTGCCATCTTTTCGGCTTTTAAAAATAAAGAAAAGTTTTGTTAAATTAAGTTATGTCGGTAAAAAACTAAGTTGGGGTAGTTGTACCATTAGAATTTAAGGTTATTTTCCTAATATTTATGTCATGCCCCGAAATCAGGACTATGACACGCCGCACCTCGGGTTAAAACCCCAGACGTGCAAGGTCCAATACATTGAGCCACTAAATACCACAATTATCTATCAAAAGTAGGATACCACAATCCATTGGATAAAATATAATTCATTTATTAAATAACAATTACAATTTCAAGCTTAATGATTAACAGAGTAAGCCCTACCTACAATTAAAACCGCGACAAGCACCAACACTAATCTTAATAGAACCAAACGTTCCACTACACTTCCGCTGCGCCACTCTGATCACACTAAAGCTGCAAAAGTAGTTAAGAATAATGGGGTGAGCAAAAACTATGCTCAGTAAGTAGAACAAGTCCCTTTCTATTTGGATTGAGCAAGTTAATACATGGATCAGTGATAAACATGCAAACTAAAACAAACAGTATAAAATTGCAATAATACTATAACATTTTGGAGATTCTTTCAGTAAGAGTCAATATGCAATTCCAAATATGGTGCATGTATGCAAGGATCAAAACTCCACATAGATCTATCGATTACTGGATCCAGGTTTAGTTATTGTCAGCCCACTAGACAATACATCACATTTACAATTATAATTTCGAGACATGTGATCGGTTCATATTCATTTGATTCAAAGACATTCATTACAAGCAAAGAATGCAACATTCCATTCAATCATTACATTGTACATACATTTCGGTTACCGAGTCCACGAATGTAGAGCTTTGAGCCAATGCAGTATGATATAGAGGATAATGATGCCATCACATCATCCATGATACATTTATCCAGTTCAATTCAATCATTCAAAAGGAGATACAAAATCGCATGCTCAAGATTTATGATTTACACAATTAAAGGAGCTTATCACAAATCAGGAGGTACAATTTTAAATCATTATTACCAATACAAGTATAAGTTATCAATTTTCATATTTCCTTAGATATGTAAATATCATATGCTCAACCCGTTTTACATACGAAAAATGTATCATAGGAATTATAGTTTTAAAAGAACAATCAAAACAATAGAAAGGGGGTCCGGTACTACTTACCTCACAAATGAATTTACTCAAACTTTAAACCGTCAATCGATCGGAGCACGTTTCCTTGAACTAGGAATACCACATACACCACGATAAATCAATACATACTCTAAAGCACATCCTTGAACTAGGAATACCACGAAAATAGATTAAAAATAAACACATCCTCTAAGATACTACTAAATACCACTACCGACATGTCAAATCGAGACCTAATAGAACAAGACCAACAACAAACCAAGCTATCCTCCTTAAATTCAGCAATAACAGAGGTATGTAAAACTGACCATAACATAGTCTATACATGTCGAAATATAATAAGGTTTAGACCATCCAAAACTAGACTCGGGATGCTAAAAGTTTCATGAAGAAAACATTTAGCAAATCATAACATAACATACTCTAATTGTCTCTCAAAGCAGAACAGAACATATTTTCAGAACAGAAATTTCAGTCCACTTTCTAAAAATTTGGTATTTTTAGGGCTAAAATAGAAGGCCATCTATATACTGTTTCGAAGGCCTGTGAGTGTAGTTTCCAATGCAACAAAAAGAACTCAATTCCGATATTCCTACACAAAGATACAACAAATTTCCCAAAGCTATGCAGTGCTGTCTGCACACGTATGCTTACGGGTTTTTGAGAAAAAAATTTCATTAAAGCTTCTCAAACATCAATCATGCCATGCATACATATAATCCATCAATCCTTGATGCAAACATGCTTATTAAGTACAAAATATCACAACTAAAGCAACAATTCAACACAATTTAATATTTTTATACCCTAGCAAACCATAAAAGATTCTAACTAACAATACTACAAAATATGGACAGAAACTCACTGTCTTACCTTTCAATCCTGTATGTATGTTGTTCCAATATCAATTCCCACTTGAATTCTCAAATTTTGTGGAATTTTGTTGATGAGGCATGAGGAAGAAGAAGAAGCGGGTCTTGAGGAGTTTTAGGGAGTCTTTGTTAACGTAATAGCTATGTTAACCTTTCAAATACCTTTTAGATTTTGGGAAAAAATCCTCAATTCCCTTTGTTCTATTTTAACCCCCAATAACTAATTACTCATAACTCATGTCCCTCTAATTATTCATTCTCTTTTACACCCCAAAACATTCCAAAAGTCACAAATTTGCTAGATCAAAAATTAGTATCCACTAAAATAGAATATTGGAAATTCAATGTCAAGTCTAAATATGAACTGCAAAATATCGAGGGAAATACAAAACAAAGAGGTAAAATTGAACCGGGTATTACAATTTGTTACCTACTTTGACTCCCTCAACTTAGCTTTTGCTTGTCCCGAACAAAATAAAGACGAAATCCTAATGACACAAGTAGAAAGAAGACAAACTAACTCTTTCCAAAATGTATCAATGACAACAATTTCATTAAAAAACCGAAAGTTAAGTGAATTATCAACAAGCATATGAGAATTTGACCAATGATCCCACAATAATCATGAGAATACTAAATGCTTCACTCACAAGAAAAGAAAGAATGCATATATAACACCATTTGACAAATCTTGACAAATCTATCTTAACCATGTTATACGACAACACGGTTGGACATAAAAAGCAATCATCCCATAAACACCAATATGGATTAATTCAAACCAAAAATCATGTAGGACTCTACAGATTAGATTGTAATATAGGCTAAGGGACAAGGTAGGATAAATTGGGATAAAGTAACTAAAATCACCTTAGTTACATCAACAAATCAACTTTAAACCCTAATCCCTAGTCCATTCTCAAAACCACAACATCTAGATGAATACCACAAGGGCAACACATAAACCTTCTTTATTCACTACTCAAGAAGGAAGACTCCATAACATGCACAATAAAACTTCTTCTTTTCCTTTTTCCTTTTTTTTTCTTTTTCTCTTTTTTGCTTTTTTTACTAAATAAAAACATTGGAGTCATATTTCTTTGACTTCTTTCCAAACAAATATCACAATACCTTCCCAATTAACCATCATAATCAATACAAATTATAGCATGATAATAACATCAATACTAACTAAGATAATGGTAGAAAGAATAGGTAAGACAACACATAAAAATGATAAATAGGCTAATTCATGCGGCTAAACAAAAATAAGATTAACAAGCTCAAAGAATATCCTAGGGATAACATATAACAACATTTTGTTTATCTGATAGGATATTTAAGGTTTAAATTATTCAAACAAAATGCCTAAACAATTTCTTAGGTCCAGACTTTATCCATATGTCAAGAATACAGAATTACCATAACCAATGTCTCAAGCAAAACCAAGTCTCAGTAGGTCATCAAGATTATCACTCATTAATGGAATAACAAAGCTCCCCGCTAACTCACATCACATGTTGGTTTGTGTAAATATACGGGGTGGTAGCATCCCATGAATCATTGGGGTCAGAGAACCAAAAACTCCTATACACATATAAAGGCAACAATTCAAGTCATGTAAAAATCATTTCTCGCCATCATTGATACATGACGAAAAGAGTTAACTTGCATAATTCTACCACAACAAAATTACTAAACACAACTAAACAGCACAAGGGAAAAACAAGAACATAAAACAAGAATGATAAATCACAACACAAACTAAACAAAATAAACTAACACAACACCACCAAATAGAACATCGATATAAGAAATAACACAAGACATCAAGAAATGAGAACACTACCTCCATTGCCCAGTTGGCCACAACAATAAACAAAACTAACTAAAAGTAAAATTTTAATTACACAGGTTAGAAATACTTCCAAAAAGCAATCATAGCAAAAAATCTCCAAATGCTGTTCATGATGGATTGACCATTATTGACCTGGTCTTCTCATCATTTCTTCCCCCTCCATATCTCCTGTACTGGCCTCATCATTTGGTAGTCCAAAATGCATCAATTTGTTACTGGTTTCGTTGACCAACTCTCCACATTGAATGGATGGACATTGTTCAACCGATGAGCTTGAATGTCTAGCTTCTATTGAACAGTATGTAGACTTTACTGTGATATACAAGTAACTTTTGCACTCCAATTTCAGTGTGGGGTTCATAGAATATATATATATGGTATGCTCTTGAGGAGGTGGAATCCAGAGTCCTTGCCCATCACCTTACTCTTCTTGTAGTTGTATTTGTTACTTAGCAATTTGTAGTCTCGAATGGCCTTACTATGCTTGGTCTTGATAGTGGTCTACATCCAATCACCTGTGATGGGCTTATCAGGTTGAATCCTTTTGCCGGTTCTCAAACTCTCACCTGCATTAGAACACAAAAATGTTATAAGATTAGGAAAAATCAAACCAATGTGTTCTTTGTTCCCATTACCTATGATTTCTTGCTGAATTTTCGAGCCAACATCAATATTCATTCCTTTAATAAAATCATAAACCAACAAAGTACATTCACGAGTCACATTGCTCAAATTAGTAATGGACAAGATTCAAGAGGTGATAAAATAATAGCATGTAAATGCTCCTAATTGACAGAAAAGTTCTTTTAGATTGCCTACATTTTCCATTGGGATAAAATTCCTATTTGGCCATCCCTATATGCAACTTTTTGTCACTCAACACACTCAGCACCTCTTTGTAATCTATATCCATCCTTAGAAATTGAGAAAAATTCGCTATTTTCAATAGTAAGAAGTTGGTAGTGAGAATTAATTATTTCCTTCATAAAATCTTTACCAGTTTCTTCCTAACCATTAGAACTATGCCAACTATTTTTTGGGAATTTGCAGTACATTCTCGCATAGGCATTTCATTCCCCTCAACAGATGGTAACTTTTGAAATGTTCTCCACTTTCTGCTTCCTAAAGTATCATTCAAATAATTAAGGGTTTTCCTGGACTCAGTTAAAGCGTCAAATTTGTTCTCTTTCTCTCGATAAATTCAAACCCCCCTCCAAACAAGGCTTCACAATTCAACCTAATTTTTCATCATGCATATTTTGAGCCTTAAGACTAACAAATCTAGAATGATCAAATATGAACTTTAGGCTCACCAATAGGGGTAGTAGAGGAGTAGTGATACGTTAAATATCTAGTAATAAAATTTATAATCACCTAACTTTACTATTAACCTGACAATGCACTGCAAGTATATGGGTCAAATAATATATAGTGAAAGTAGGGGTTGAACCCACAAAGATTGGTTTAGCAAGTACCGGTTATTTGGTTCAAATGCTATTTGTAAAAATTCAACAATGTGAGAGAGAGTTAAATAAAATAAAATTAAGGAATTTAACTAATGAACACAATGGATTAGGTTAAGACTAGGCATTTCCCAGTTTCAATTAATTCATTCAATTAATTGGTCCAATTATAATGCATGGAAGTTCAATTAACAATTGTCAATTAAACCTCGAAACCTTCAACAAATAAATATTTATAAAGGTTTAAGAAAGCTTCTCTAATGAAGAATCGCAAGTTCTGGATCCTAGGTTATTAATCTTGAACCTTCCCTTCAACTTTTCTTGAAAAAGAAATAAAACCCTAGTCTAATTTGCAGCTCTCAAGGGTGAGACTGAATTAAAACTTGTTTTTGATGTCCTAAAGACCCTTATTTATAGTTTCTAAAAGTTACAAAGTGTACGACTCTAAATAAGCATTGAAATGCACTCTTACGGTCCTAAAACGGGCACTTGGAACTTTAAAAATAGTTTAAATCGCATAACAACTCGCTCCTGTCGATGAATCAACCACAGTCTGTTGTTGATTTGCCTTTATTCACGTAAAGGCTGTGAGTATGCTTCTATACAAGCCACAGTTTGTAGTTGATTTTACCTTGTCCATTCCCAAACTGCAAGGGGCCTTAAATAACTTCATGCGGTTTTGCTATTTGCCTCTAAAATTTTTGTTCGATGTCCGATTGACGCATTGTTTATTCCTACACGAGCATAAAAGTATAACACACAATAATATATATAATTTAACTAGAAAATAACACTCAAACACTGATTAAAACTATAAGCATGAAGAACAGTAACTTCGGAAGGAATTAGGTAAACAACCTAAACACATACAAATATAAATATAAGTTAAATAACATCAAATAAACACTAAAACACTACTCTAAACATATATAAATACATAGTAATAGAAATTCATGAAAACACACACATAAAATCAAAAATGCCAAAACAGTGCAGAAGTTGTATGAAAAAGAGTAGGAATAACCATAATTTCTTAGGGTTATCATTTAGATAACCCCAACTTAAGATTTTGCTAGTCCCGAGCAATACCAAACTAAAAAAGGCACAAAACATATTAACTTTATTCAATGTATCAACAATCATGACAAGGAAACGTATACAAATAGTGAAATAAACCAAACATGTATATAAGAGAACTATGCTAATAACCCCAAATTATCATGAAGTCCTAATCTCTCTACTCATGAAAGCAGATATCACTCACTCAATAATTGATGAAAAACTCATTGAAAAAATGTTCAACAAATGACAAACATTTGGGAAGAAATTAGCACACACAATGTTCATTAATAAAAATTAAATGAAACCAATAATCTAAAAGGTTTTTAAACCTTTTAACGTAGGTTAAGATATATATATATAGAGAGAGAGAGAGAGACAGAGAGAGAGAGAGATAGATAGATAGATAGATAAAAGTTTCTCATATCACCTTAGACAAGTTCATGAATCACTTCGAACTATAACCTCTAAAACATCCCCCGAACAATCATACCAATTAGTATAACCAATTACTACTTCACAAGATAAAAATGTACCTTCTTTATTACGAATCATACCAATTAACCAATTACTACTTCACAAGATAAAAATGTACCTTCTTTATTACAACTTAGAAGGAATTTGTCCTTCTTTATTCATAACACTTGACACAACTTAGAACAATTGTCTTTGTTTTCTTTATATTTTTTTCTTTTCCCTTTTTTTTTCCTCCCTTTTTTTTCCTTTTTTCAACCACACAATACATAACATAGGGGATTATTACCAATGATAAAATCATGGACTTCCCTTTTTCCCTAACAAACAAAACTCATATTCTTCTCAACACCCATAAAATTGTGCACATAGTATTGATGTTATGCACATAGTAGAAAGAAGGATAAAAATAAAAGGGATAATATGGCTTAATGACATGGTTAAACAAAGAAATATGGCTTATAAATCTCAAAAGGGGATACTAAGGATAAAATGACATTTAGGTCTCAAAGGGCACAAAAAGCAAAGAAACTTCCATATACATTTTCAATCCAAAAATTCTAACACAGTTTCCTTGAAAATTTTTTAAATTATTGAAACATGTCAGAAAAGTTAATGAACACCAAACTACTCAAAACAGAAAATCTATTTTTTAACCCTGTACAATATTATAGGCGAAAAGGGTATAGAAATTTTGAAGGTTGCCATCCGGTTGTTAGGAAGTCATTTAAATAGTTAGATCGTCAAGATTGAAATTCTATACTAATACTAAGACACTGAAACAATTTTATTTTTATTTTTTTGAATTTTTAGAATTTTTGTTGTTGTTGTTGTTTCTTTTTTTTTTTCTTATATATATATATATATATATATATTTTTCTTTTTTGTGCAGAGCACAAAACATCACATAAACACATAAACATAACTAAATATAACACTAGTGAACCTCTTCTAACATACTTGGACAATCAAGACTTTATAAGATTAGGAAAATATGAATAAAGACAAAAGTGAAAATAATCAAATAATCAAAATTCAACTTAAATATTTGAGTTTCATTTTAAATCATGGAAATTACTCACAAAATACACTAAAAACCTTACCTAGTACAAGGACAAGTTGATTATTAATGCATAAAAACACAAGGCTCAACCAAAACACAAAACCTGGGAATGTATTTCTCTTTTCTCCAAAATAATGAAGCACATCTCCATCTTGAGATAGATAACTCCGAAATATATAACAATCTCCAACTCTGAATCTCTATCAAATACACCACAAAACTCCAAGTGGCCACAACAGTAAGGGAAATCTCGAGAATTACAAAATAATAATCACACACCCACAAGCTGACGGTCGTCCCATCCAAAGCAGGTGAGTTGCAAAGCCATGGTAAATAGACTGTTTCAGCCAAGTCCAATACCGGCCTGGCGTATCCAACCTACACATGGCAGGGCCCAGTTCTCCCCAATGTGATAAAATACACAACCGGGTTTACAATGCACAAGTAATTCACGAATATAGTGTCAATTTTTCACAATAAAATGTAATGCTCGGGACATGAGATTCTTTAGGCTCAGTTCTCCCCAGTGCGATAAAGTACACAACCGGGCAAACAAACATGGACAAACAACTTTAAATATGTAAATGAATCATTTTAAAGGAATTTGAAGTAAACAAATCACTCTAGCATTGAGATTACATCGTGTACATCATTTAGTTACCCAAGTAATAAATAAAAGGTCACTTAATATTTCAGTAGTAAAATGAAATTCACCATACAAGTCTTTGTTAAAACAAGAGTTAGGAACATTCACTATTCAGATTAAAGTCTTCTCAAAAAAAACTTTCCTTTTCCTTCCCTTAACCTGTTCAGTTACCGAGAGCATCCAATCTATATTACTTTCTCAACTAAGAAGATAACAAAAGTAATAAATTCAGCTTAACGCAAAATAAAGAGTTGTTTAGAAATCAGTTTGGATATCATTGATAGTTAGTCATTGAGTTTTGTATCACGTTTTAGATTTTCAGTTACATTTGGCTTGAACTTATTGTTCCAGCCACCATTTCAAATTGTGGAAACTTAACTTAACCCTTCTAGGTTAAATAGCACATTAGTTGTTCCCCTGACATTTCTGTCATCTTGTAGTTCTCACAATGAAGTTAATGAATTAATAAAGAGTACTCTATAGAATTTAGCCCTTAAGGTTAATCCAACATAATTATATTAAGTATACGGCACCTAATTAGGTTAAACTAAAAGGCCAAGTTCACTAGTACACATAGGTGTTAAAATCAGCAACTAAATCACATAATCACGCAAAACAAATTACTCCTAAGTTGGTTTATGCTATGAATGACAACATATACTTACAAAAACAGTCCACTAAAACATCAATATACTTACAAATACATGGAATTACAGCAGCCATAATATGTCATATCTTCACATAAATGATCATAAAATTTCCAGATTTGATGGAGTTCACTAAAATATTTGTATCTTGTGTTATAGAACTCCATAATTATGTTCTTGGTGCAGCTGGAAACTTAACATGATGTGCTAAAACTCTCTTATGAAAGAATCTTACTCAGATTCATAGCATAAATTCCTCCAAAACGATCACAAGTCAGAATATCATCACAACATCACTATGAATTTCCTGTTTACACAGTTTCACTAATAACAACATATCTTGTGGTAGGAAACTCCAATAACTGTAATTCTTGAGGATTTGGAAACTATATTCATTGTCATAAAAGTTCCATGAAGAGGTTGTTCTCAACATATTTCTACAATCTGCCCAAATTCAACAACAAATTGAGAATTTGTTTAGAGTAACACTGCAGCGACTAGATTTGGGCAATCACATATAAATCATCATAACATGAGATATATAGCTCCAATAACCCTAATTCATGATCCTTTAGAAACTAGATTCAAAATAATGAGACTTTTGTGAAGGGATAATCCCCTGAATCAAATCATAACCTATTCAAAAATTGCCTCAAATTAGGAACAATATCAAACCAAATCTGCTCATCACCAGCAGAGTTGATTTTTCACCAAATTAGATCAAAGATTCATTGAGGTTAGTACATACATAACTGGGTCATGAGCCTTATTCCGAATTAAAACGCTTTGAGTCTAGTTTCTATGGTAACAAGCAGAGATAAATTTGAGTTTTCTACATGAAGTTATGGCCTATTGAATCAGGCTACTCAAAACTGCCAGAAATCCTGAACATACGGGAATTTCACTTTCAATTGTGTAAACCAATTTTATAGCATCATATTACATCCAAAACTTAATATTTTAACCATGAACTCATACATGAACATCAGGAAAGATAGATTACCATTTTTCAGAACAAAGTAGGGGGAGAAATCCTCACCTATGTGTTGAAAACTTCATCTTCCTCAAGCTGTCCTAGTTGTCCACTTATTCTTCTTCCATTTCTCCTTGGAATTTTTGTTTCTCCCTCTCTACCTTCTTGTTCTTCTTCCTTCTCTGTTTTGTTCTGTTTTTTATCCTTTATTGCAACTTTCTACTAATTTATTTTAGGTAGTAGTACATATAAAAGGATTTATAAAGTGTTGAGGGGATAATTTGGTAGCTACAAGATAAGTTTAGGAGGTAACACCTCCAACTAGCTTGAGCCTAGTCATCAAATTAGATTTTATATTCTTCTTCTTCTGTTTTTTTTTCCTTGAAACAAAGATTTCATTCTAGTCCACAAATTCTCCTATTTCTCATTTTACTCCCCCAAAGTTTAGTTAGTAGCCAACCAGATTTAATTGCCAAAAACCCACAACCCTAGGAACAAGGCAAGAACAACTATGCCACCACCAACTAATAATCCTTCAAATCTGTTGTTTAGGGAGTGATTCTAACCACTAAGCAAGGCTGGAAAAAGGTAAAGAATAAGCGGGCATCGAGAATTATGCAAGAACAACAAGAATTGAACAATTTTGAATCTTATGCAAGGCTTAGAAACCCTAACTCAAAACAAAGATTGTTAATTCGCAAGTAACTAGTCTAATAGGCTGTAATATTTGATTATGAATACTATTGAGCATTAAATTCACGTTTGACTTTGAAACAACTTGTTTTGTTAGCTAAAATTGAAGATTAAAGAAATAGAAGTTTGAGAGCAAATTTGAAAAATTTTATGATTTTGGTAAACTACAAATGAAACTAAGAAGAAAATGAGCTACCATCTTCGCTTATAGGTTAAAATTATCAAGAATTGCATTTCAATCCCTTAATTTCAGGTTTATTTCATTTTCTACCCCAACGCAAAAAAAAAAAAAGAGTGAAACCCACGAAGGCAAAATGGTTATTGTACACCTAGAATAGACATCAATGAGCATTTCTAGGAATGTCAAATAGATAGAAAAGGTTCAGGTGTTACAGAGGAGAGATCTTTACTATTGGGATATCAAGAATATTCCGATTTGGCGTATGACTATTAAAGTTACTGTCTTGCTAAGAGTTACCGACGAAGGGAAGTTTGACTTTGAAAGAAGCAACTTTCACCTTGAAAGCCACTAGACTTCTTCTATGAATCCGTGCATGCATGGTTTGGCCAAGATGTACAGAACACTTTTTCCTAAAGGAGTTGGAGCCCTTGCCTTTTCTGAGACTTAAATAATGGAAAAAGAAATTCTATTTTCAAGGATAGCGAGTAAGTAGGAAATCCCGTGGATCAGATCTCAGATCTTACCGGGCTAAACATGCTAATTAGAAGGCCTTTTGCTATCAATAAGAAGGAAGAGTGGGATGCGACATTACTAGTACCAACTGGAATGGAATGGGATGACTGATAATACCCCATTCCCCTATGTTCTTCTTCTGGTCCTTAAAAAAAGCTAGAATGTAGAGCGGAAGGAAGGAAAGTGACTTCGTTTAGGTGCATAGCAAGATGGCCCATTAGAGCTGGGCATTCCGAAAGCATAATTGAAACCCTTCTCCAAGGGTGGTTGGGTGCTTTAAATAAAGATTTCAAAAGAAAATGCATATGTAAAAGTCTCTAGTGTTTTGTCTTCTCTATCGAGATTGGATGGAAACAACAATGGATGCTCCTACCTACCACATTAATAGTCTCGTCAATCACATAGTTAGTTGGACAAATGAACAGAAGAATGCAACTTGATGGCACTAGTTCCTTCTTTCCCGATTTCTTCTTTAGGGACGAGTTACACTGGCCAATAAAGAGATATTTTGGGCTTATCAGATGCACTTCACTAGCAAGAGAGTCGACTGAACACCAAACTTATCTGATTAAGTTTTTGCATCCTATTTACATGCGATTTGGCGGGTCAAGTTCCGAGTTACTTCGTTCCTTTTTTCACTAGTTGTTCTTTCACTTTACTTCACTCAGTTTCATACTTTGGGTTGGAGCTTCGGCCCCACAGGCACGATTAGGTCTAAATTGAGTGTGATTAACTACATTGGCGAGGGAGACAAGGAAAAAGATAAGGGCCGTGGTTGGTATGTCATTGGGTCGAGGAAACCCTTAGGAAGTGGCCGAATTCACATCAAAAATTGCCAACATGAACACAAATAGAATCTTTAATTACGTATAGAAACAAAATGATCCACTTTTATTCTCAGCTTAGGAATCAAGCTGAGGTATACGAAGAATGGCTTTTTGGTCCCTTTCATCCAATGGTTAGGATATCGTCTTTTCATGTTGAAGACACGGGTTCGATTCCTGTTAGGGATAGGTAATCATTCCCAACCGCTTTTAGTTAGTGTTTATTACTGAGTGATCACTCACTATCTAGCTCGAAAATGTGGTCCGGAAGCTTCCTCTCTCTCAGCAAGAAAGCTGAGATCACCACTTATCTCGGTAATGGACTTCCTTTACATCGTAACCTTAGCCTTAGATGTCTTTTTATAGATTCTTGAACTTCCGATAGATAGAATCTTCATGTATGCCTTCTTTCACTTCTCCCCTCCCGAATACCTAATACATAGTTCTATCTATGGAGCCTAAAGCTTCAAGCATGGCATGGCAGTAAGCAGTAAGTTGGCCTAGTCTCTCGCCCAACCTTCACCTTCTTCAGTGGCCAAGTTGAAGCCATCAACGCTTCTTTGGCTACCACCTTTCTTTTTCAAGGTTGGCTTGTTGGACAATTGAAGCTAATATTATGCTGCCCTTCCCTTGTTTAAGAGAAAGCAAGGATGGTCATAGATCATATAGCATAGCTACCAGCCTAAACAAAAGAGATTAGCCTCTTGATCGATCGATTGATTGGATCAAAGTACGAAGGGGTTAATTGAAGTGTGAGATCAGCCTAAGACTGAAGCGACAACTAGCTGCTGCAGGATTAGACATACATCAGCGAAAGGAATGCTCTGCTCATCTTTCTTACAGCTCATTACTGCAATGCTTGTTCACCCCTTCGGCTTCTTCCATTCAAAAGTTAGTGTTTTTCCTATTCTTATTGATAAATAGTGTCTTGAAGTGAAGCGAAGGCATTATTGAAGGAAAGAGATAGTGGTCGGTCAATTGCATTGTGTAGGAGATGGAGGACCTGTCTTAACCGCAAGTGACAAAGGGTATACTTTCTTCTCTATGTCACCGTCTCATCAATGAGTGTAGATTAATAGATGTGGCTTTTGTTCTTGTCACCAAAATGCCATTCTTTAGATATAGTTTTCTTTGATCACATATCGACAGGTGATTCGTCCTTTCTCCTCCTTTCGTCATAAGGCGTGGTCTAACTCTGAGAAAAACCATTCTTGTGTTAGGTCCCTAGTAAGGAGAATTCATAAACTATGCAAAGGCTATTTGAATCCATTAAAAAAAGTTTATAGCAAGAAAAGCAAAAAAAATTCTCAACGTCCTTACGAGGTAGTGATGAGTTAAACTACTCGTGTTGGCATGGAAGTCAGCCCAGAACTGATTCTGTTCTGCTACTAGGGTTCAAAACCTTTCCCTTAGCTCTATTAAAGACCTTTTCTTATCAAGAAATGCTAAAGCTATTTATAGTTCATATTTCTAAGTCGAAAGAAGGGTTTGGTCAAAGAGGAACTCGAAAGTACTTGACTTCAATCCGAGTACTGAAAGATGTAACTTCAGGATCGATGTAATTAAGCTCGACTGTAAGGAGAGGAGAGGAAATGAAAGACTTTGTTTAATGGCTTCCTGCAAATTGCTTATGTAAGAACTAGTAGAAAGAAAGGAATTCTCTTTTTTCATCTCCCCTGTATAAGTTGAAGTCTTAACCTGATGAGCTTAGTTGATTATTGAAGCAGTAGCTCTAGATCGAGAGCAGGATGCTTACCTTATTATTATTAAAAGGAGAAAGGGCTTTTTTTTAGATTATGAAGCGAGTAGGTTGATTTTGCTGGCTTACTTGTGCAATCAACGAAAAATTCCTTCGCTTTAGTAAGCTAGCTTTGTAAGCTAAGCAAGCCTAGTTCTCTGAGCACTACGGTAGGATGTTGATCGATCATGATGAGAATAGACTTCTCCATAATCTAATGTAATAGAAAAGGCACAGTCTGGCTTTCCCCCTTCTCAACCAGATGAAGGAGATATGAATTCCATTCAAGCAGGTAAGGGCTTAGCTTGACCTTGTGTTCTCTCCTAGTTTAGTCGGGTGCAAAAACTAGAAAGTTAGTCATTCAGTGGTGGAGTGTTCATAGAACTATATTGGAAAGCGTCACCCAAGGAAAGGCAAATCCGGATAGGGTCTCGCTTATAGAAGAAGAGTATGTGCACGACGACTTACGCAGTTGATTATTTCAAATAGCCCTTCAGGAAACCAACCAAACCCGACATATCCAATTCCATTCTGATCAACAACTTGGAGGTATAGCTGAGTGGCTTAAGGCATTGGTTTGCTAAATCAACATACAATAAAATTGTATCATGGCTTCGAATCCCATTTCCTCTGGCACAGAAATGAAATGGGCAGGTGAAATTACGTGAGAGAATGAACCTCTTGGTGGAGTCCAGTTCTTGGATGGCTCTCGGTTCTTGAGCATGTTGAGGAATTAGGCGGCAGTTGAAAGAGCTACTCGAAAGCTTGATGAACAAGCGAAAAAGCCTATATATTCTATTTCTATTTTTTATAGTTTTTCTTACTATCAAGTGGCACTATTCGATAAAGAAAACTGACTTTAGGAAAGTGGTTCAGGTAGCTCAATTGGTTAGAGCAAGGTTGAGACTAAAACTCCTTGTATCAGTGGTTTGAATCCACATCTAAGCAGCCGAAGGGTCCAAAGGATATGTAGTAGGGAGCGAGCCGAATTTGGAAATTCAAGTGAAAGAGTAAGCCAAAAAATGTGAGCACTCCTGCACTATACGGCTTTTTGGCATCGTCCTATCTTGTTGGAGGCAGATTTTCTAAAAAAGCAATTGATTACTTGGATTGGTTCTCACATCCCTGTGCCTAAAAGGATAGGTGAGTTCGGTTTGACTGTTCATCAATAGAGTGGATCTATATGCTCTGGGGTGGTGAAACGAGGTGTAGCACAGTCTAGTCAGCGCATCTGTTTTAGGTACAAAGGGCCATACGTTCGAATTCTGTCACCTTGAATGTGATGGGCTGAAGTGCACAGCCTTGCAGGCTATGAAGGCAGGCAAAAAAATGCACATTAGAAAGAACGAAGAAAGATAGTTTTTTCAAAACTCCTCAATAGTGCTCTCAGTGCTTTTGTAGCCATGTCATTTTCACGTTAGTTCTAGGATCTGAAGGAAGAGCTATAATGATAACCAGTATCAATCTCATGTTGTTCAAAATACTGATTTTTAACACAATATTTTTGTTTCATTTTTTTCTTTTAGGTTTTTTAAAAAAAAAGATGGCTTTCGCCTTGTATTTCTCTATGTATTCATTTTATTTCTCATCTCATTATTTGGATGTTTTCTAGGATCTACTTATTGCCTCATTTAGGTACTTTTTTCAATTGGGTAACGCTTTGTAAATTTAGGTGTTTTCGGAAAAGAGATTATTCTTCATTCTGGGACATCAAGGTTGTCCTTGTGGATGAATTAATCATTCGAGATGAGGGTCTTGTTAGAACCATTTCCCAAAATGGAAATGGGACGTCAGGGAATCTGGCAGGACAAGAACCAGGGCCATCGCAGTCAACAACGGGTATTAGTCAAAATTCTAGTCTTGAGGCCTCAATAAAAAATCAAATTGAAGCCCTAGACAAGGAAATACTTTTTCTGGATATACTCGAAACATAGAACTCAATTTTGTAATAATGATATTAAAAACGAATATTTTCCTAAAATGTATAATCCTTTGTTGAAATGTGCATATCGCGGAAGAATCAAAAAAATGTTTTCACCTTCTAAAACTTCGATCGGAATTAGGCTTGAACCAGAGGATCACTGAAACTACCTTTCTCTATTCACCCGATTCGATCCATAAGCTGAATGCCATACCTGCCAGAGAAGGAGATCTGCCATTGAACTGTTCCAAACCATTACTGAAGGCAAGAGCCGAAAGATCTAAGCAAGCTGTACTGTAGAACTAATATATCTGTAGAAGGTGAAACCTTCACCGAATCATAGGCGCCCATTCAGCAGTGGGTGGACTAGACAGAGCTGCTGAAATAGCCATAGGTAAGAATCATAAAGTGAATCATCAACCACTCATTTTGAAGCTGCCCATGTAACAATAGTTTTTGAAGTAAATCCTTCTGATAGAGGAAGCGTACGTAAACCAGCTGAGATTTGTCCCTAATCATATGACTAGTTGTTATTCCTTTCGATCGTCTTACTCCAGAAGGTCCACCCTATATTTTAAGGCAAGTGGGTTCAGAGCATTTTGAAAAGATGAAGAGAAAAGCCTCGAATATGACCTATACGAAGGTTGCTTGGGGTCTCCCCCCAAAGCTTCCATGCTTATGGATGACATCTTTGAGATAAGAGAGTTGGGATTGATGTATATATGCTTAACACATGCAATTCATCGATTTGAGATTCAATGTAGGAATAGCCCTTACTTTTAAAATTCAGAAGACAATGCCTGCACAATTTTCACATCTAGCAATCTCTTTAGCATCCCGAATGAGATGGAAGGAAGCCATACCTCATAGCACGTTACTTCTCGGAGAGAGCGTTAAAGGATTCCTTTAGTGCTTTTCTTGTATGTGTGTACGAATTAACGAATTGCTTATTGTTTGGTGCCAACTACGACGACAATGAATGAAATAGGATTCGTGATTGGTTGGTTAAGGAAAAGAAATGGAAGAACAAAAAGCCTAGAGAGAGAATGGTAACGAAATTCCCTATTGAACTAAAAGTCTGGCTGGTCCGTCTTTTTCGGCCTAAAATCCAATCAGCTTGCCTCAAGACTGCAAATGACTCACTAGCAAAAACACTACAATATCGATTTAATTGAGCTCGACTGTAAGGAGAGGAAAGGAAACTAATCTTCTCTTGCTCAAAGCTGAAGCTAGTATGAATAGCTTGGACTCTTCCCTCCCGATTGCTTCTTCTGCCATCAACTCAGGTAGCTCAAACAGAAGCAGAATCCGCCTTTGGGCTAGCTCGTCTAGCACGGTCCTTCACGATTAGCCCCAGACAGGGTCTTGAAACTAACTTCTTCAACCCTTCATTGACTTTTTTCCTTAGTCTTTGTTTTCCTACTACCTCCAACTAACTGCTTGAAAGAAATCTCTTTTTTCTCCTTTCTCTGGCTTGATCCTGAAAGTTTAGTGGTGTGAAAGCTACCCTTGATTCTTTCTTGCTTGCAGAGGTGAGGGTGAGATCCGGGGATCTATCAAAAAACTATGCATTTTTCTAATCTACGTCATTAATCTGACATGTGACAGAGAGGAACCAGGGTTCATGTTCTCGCATAGAAAGTCCTAGTCTTTCCTTATTCTTTTCCTTCCCTTCTTCAATGATAGACAGGAGATGCGGTTATCAATCAAACATTACAAGAGGTAACTTCTCTCATGCTGTGCAAGTCCAATTATTGTCAAATAAAGATAGATCATCAAATATAGTATCTAAGATCAAAAGACATGGAATAGAAGTTCAAGGCGGAGAATTTTATATCTAATGGCTGCTTTTAGACCCATTTTTTTCTATATATTATGTAGTAAATTAGTCTTATCCTGATTCTGATTAGATAGTGGATGAGAGCTTCTGTGATCTCCAATTCCATTACCACCTTCTCTAGTGGGGCTTCGTCTCAGTCAGAAGGGATAGATCGAATCTAAGGGAATACCTTCACTTGCTCTTTTGGTTGCTTCTTTAATAAGAAAGTCAGACATCAAGAGGAATATCAATCTTTGATTTCCCGTTGCTTTCTTTGATGATTTTAGGGCAATTCAAGTATCTGTATACTCTATCGCATACGTATTGGGCATTCACCTCTCCTTACCCCAAAACCTGAAGTGGTCGAGTGGAATTGAATTCCGCCCCGGCTAGCCTAGATAGTTGTCCCTTTGCTCACTAATCTAGTCTCTACTGGTCTGGCTACTAAAGAAATAATGTAGATAGTGGCGTTTTGCTCCATCTCCTAGACGGCGAAGCTGCTCCGCTCCTATGACTATCCTTCATAGTCAATCAATTCAGACAAAAAGACTGACCTCAAGAAAGAATGTTCGAAAAAATATAGGGTATGGTAGACTTCTTCCGCACTCTCTCTCTTGGCCAAAAAGCATTCGTTCTCTCTCTAGCGGTGTAGAGTTTTTTCTCTACACTGTTTTTTTAATCTTCAAATAACCATGGGTAACTCTTGGTGTTTTCCTTGCTTTGCCAGTTTGATTTCTTTAAAAGTCATCAGCACCTAAATCATTCATTACCCTATCTGTTGTGTTTTTGCCAAAGAAAACAACAAATTTATCATTGTTGATCTTTTGCCCTTTAGCTTTCTCATACCTCTCTAAGATATTCAAAATATATTGAGCTTCCTCCTCATTAGCTTTATAGGAATATAGAGTCATCAATAAACAAAACATGTGCAATTGTTGGTCCTATTTTAGAAATCTTTATCCCTGTGATTCTTTTTTCATTGACTACAGATCTCCTTAAGGTAGAAAGACCTCAGCACAAATGAGAAAAAATTCGGAGACAAGGGTCCTTTGTCTTATGCCTTTGGTTTGACATAACCAACTTTCTCAGCAATGAGATTAAAAAGGACACAATAGAAAGGCGGCTAGTAATCTACCTAATCGAAAAAGGGCAAAAACCCATTTTAAGCTTAACTTTTTGCAGAAAATTATATTCTACCCTTTCCTAAGCCTTTGACATATCAAATTTGATAGCCATAAAATCATGTTTTCCATTTCTTTTGCTGTTTAAAAAGTAAATATATTCATGAGTAATAACAACAAATCATCTTTTCCATTTCTTTTGTTGTTTAAAAAGTAAATTATATTCATGAGTAATAACAACATTATCCAAAATTTGCCTTTTAGAGATAAAGGAAGTTTGTGTATCACTAATACACTTACCTGGCACAGGTTAAAGCCTGTTGACCAGAATTTTGAAATAATTTTGTTAAACATTACAAAGGCTGATACCTCTTAATTGAGTTAAGTTGGTAGGGTTTTCCATCAAGATAATCAAAGTTATAAGAGTTTGATTAAAAGACTTAAAAAGAAACCAGAATGAAATTTTTTTTCTAAATATTGCTAATGATATCACTTTTGATAATATTTCAGTATTTTTGAAAAAATGTATAGGAGTCATACCATCAAAACTAGGAGATTTGTTGGGATTCACAGAGAAAAATAACTAATTTGATTCCCTTCTCTGAAACAGGTTTTGTCATATCTTGGTTCATTTGACTAGTGTTGAGTATGTTTGAATTCTAGTGAGTATATCATCACGGCCATCACTGCAAAAGAAGTGAAAAGATAGTTGTAAAAATTAACAATTCCCTTCTCCATCTTTTTCTCAGAAGCACACCGTCCACCATTCTATTTTTCCAGCTTGAAAATGTTGTTTTTCTTCCTTCTACTAGCTACACAAGCATGAAAATAAATAGTGTTCTTATCTCCTTCTTTAAGGCATTTGCTCCTAGCTTTTTTACTCCAAAACAATTTCGCTCCACTATATGCATTTTTTAATTTTCTCCTCAAATCAATCAGATCCTACTTATCCTCACTACAGTCCTGATTCCTTTTCTATCTGATCTCTTCATTGATAGCTTTGAATCTCTTTCTTTGCATTCCTTTTCATACTAATGATCCACTTGAGCAAAGCCATTCTACATTCTTTAATTATTATTTTTTTGCATTCCTGTTCATACTAATGATCCACTTGAGCAAAGCCATTCTACATTCTTTAATTTTTTTTACTACTAAAATAATAAATCCTCTTGAAACTTCTATCGTCTTACGCAAAGCTTCTTTCACAATTCCTTCGATATCCCTGTGCCAAATCCATTTCTTATCAAAGTAAAACCTGCCCTTTCTTTTCCTATTCTTAGTTTTGGTTTTTAGTAACAACATGCAGTGGTCTAAAGCTTCATTCTCAATATGGTGAGCCCTTCCTACATTGAATTCCCAGCTCCACTACGTACTACAAATGATCATAGCTAACCTCTCTTTTATTACTTCCCCACCTCCCAAGAACTAGACCAAGCCAAGGTGATCCTTCATGAAGGACTTCAAGCCTTCCATATTCTGAATAAAATATATAAAATCCCTGAAGCTCCATTATTTCCTCAAATTACTCCCACTTCACTCAATTAGAGGTTATGTCATTAAAGACTCCTATTAAAATCCAATCATTCCCCCAAATATATTTCCTATATTCTAACAATTTCCAGAGCTCTTTCTCAGTTTCCTATCCGGGATAGCATAAAGCCTTATGAAGGAGAAAAATCCCATCAAACACCTATCTCATTACCTTCATCCAACTATATTTCAATAGTGCAATCAATAGACAAAATATTTTTTAAGTTTATATCCTTGTTCCAAAAATCAGTAATACCCCCAACTCTACCCCTAGGTTCCAAACAATACATATCAACAAAACCAATTTTTTTCCTAATTTTCTTCATAAATGTTCTTTTATTCTCTGTTTCTAGCAAAAATGTTAAAAAGGAGAAGTAAAGGTTACTAACCTTCTTCCACTAGGAAATTTTCCAGGGACTTCCGGCTCCTCAACAATTCAATATCAATGCATTCATTGGACTTGTGGAGGTCTATCAAGTCTGACTTCCATCTCCTCAAGCAAACCAGTCATTTTCCATTTTCAGTTTCCCATTCTTACTTGAAAATCTTCCTTGTTTGAAGCCGTTCCTTCATCCTTTACGTAGACTTTCCTTTTTTTTGTCTGCATCTTTTGCATCTTTACTGGTATCAATTGCTGTCAGAGGCCTCCTTTACTAGGACCCCCTTATTTTTAACGTATTCTTGGTTTTCCTTCCTTTTATGATCTACCTTTATTAGTGGCCATACCTTTCTCTTTTGATCCTCGATGCACATATCTTCACCATCTTTCCTTTTTCTGCTTTGCCTATCTATTGCCTTCTTTAACCCTTACTTTTGCTCCATTATTTCAACTGTTATAATACCTCTACAAACTTTTTGTTCTTCCCCAACTAGTTTTAGTTCCACCTGTGGGATTATATCTTTTATGGGGTGATACCTTTTTAAAAACAAACCTAGTTATAAAATTTATAAAAATGGCTAAATCTAATTACTAACTAGGAGGTATCCTACAAATATACGGTTGTCAATTAGTAGTAAAGGGAAGTAGCGATCGAACTCTTAAGGATAGTTTAGTGATTATCGATTATTTTAATTGAATTATTAATTGAAGTGCTCATTTTAGGAAAGCTTTGAAATTGAACTAGAATTTATAACACCAAGAAAGAAATTAAAAATTATAACTAATGCATAAGTAAATATTAACACTAGGAAAGCATTTTAAATAAAGCAATTAAAGGAGCATGTGCATATTAACTAAGAAGCATTTAAAGAAAGCATTTTCTAGAAATCATTGAAATCTACAAACTACAAATTATCCTAAGAAAGCATTTTTAAGGAAAGCATATTGAAGGAGAGAAATTAAGAAAAAAGCATTTAAATTTTATACTACAACTTACTACTAATAAAATAACCAAAAAATGGCAACAATTTAAATAAAGTACTTAAATTAAACTACACTAAATTAACTCAAAGCAAGTGAAATTATACATAAATTAAGGAGAACATGCATTAGAATCTTGAATCTACAAGTAAGGGCTGAAAATTATAACTACACTATATCCGAATCGGCTAAAATCCTCTCCAAATAGGGAGGAGAATGAAGAACTACACTACACTAAGACTTGCTACTCTACTCTATACTAAGTCTACCCTCCTTGGCCTCTAGAGAGGCTTTGAGGATGTATTTATAATACTAGGGTTGAGAGAGAAAACTTCAGCCATAATTTTCCATTATTTGGACAATTTTGCCTCTCAAAATGTATTTATAGTACTAGGGATAATTGAATGCCAACTTAAATGTATATTGATCTAGAACAAACAGATCAAGTATTTCAAAAATTGTCCCAAATATAGAAAGATCATTGGGACTTATTTTGAATAGTACAAATCAATGTAAATATTCACACAAGGATATTTGTTGACACCATAAGGTTTAAAAAAGACCATTAACCGAAGCAATGCTTCACTCCAACTCTCTAATATCTATTAGCGCAGATTACGGATCATTTAGAACTTTAAAGCTTATAACGTGGGCTAAAGTAATAGGGAAGGATAAATATGGCTAATGTAATAGGGTATGATAAATATGGATATAAGTGACTCAAATCACGTAGTCAATTCAACATGAACTCTTGGACCACTATTCCAAACATATAAGTCCCAAAATCAACTTTACTTAACCAGGAAACAACATCTGAAGTACAAAATGTTATTTTAAACTAGATCAACTCTTGAAGGTAAGATGAACTTTCTTTATTCAATAAAAGCATAACACTTACAATTTTCTTTTATTTTCTTTTTTTTTACAAAAATAACAATGACAATAATATGACAATTATATAATGGGAAATGTAAACAACATTCATTCCCCAACAAATACACAAAAATCTCTTTCAAACCATCATAAGATTCATGAACTATTACATTGGAGACTAAGGTAGATCCACAATTACTAAGGTGATGAGATGAAGAGAGGGTAAATAAACAAAGTGGAGTGGTTAAGTTGTGTAGTTAACAAAAAAATTAGGCTATAAGGCTCAGTAGGGACACTAAAGATAATATCAATGTAAGGTAGGCTTTTGGCCTCAAACGGTCCCAGAAAATGCCTAGATCATTTTTAAAATTTGACTAACTTGTCTAAAATGGGAGATTTAAACTACTTCAATCAATGTACGAAGCCAAACCTCATCAACAAAACCTACAAAATATCCCAAAAATGTAAGTTCATACAACATGATCAAACGATGGCCTAATTCATTTCTTTCTATACTCAAAATCAACTCTCAAACATCTTGAAATGTTTAACCATATCAACCATCTATTGAACTTGCCATTAGATAAACTCTACGGAAAAATTAAAGTTTGAGGTTAAAACTAGTTAAGAAAACCATTTATGAAGCAATTGAAAATATTGTTGACTTTCAGGGTTAAATCCCATTTTTCACAAGAAATGCAACCTATGTTCGACATCCAATTTCAACTATCACAATAACAAAAACAAAAACCATTCTCAACAAACAAGACGCTGTGTCGGACGTATCCAATATATCTCGGACGTCTGAAACCCCAACGGCTACTTTTTGTGCATTTATTATTTAGCCGTTAGGAAGTAGTTTCAACCACTACTTATTGCTCTTATAAATAGCTGCTTTGACATTAAGAAAATATTATCTAATACATTGAATACAAGCCTAAAAGTCTGAGTAGAAAAGAGTAATGTGAGTGCAAATTGACTATAGTGCTTTGTTGTATTAGTGTGCAATTGTGAGTGTAATTCAACTTTGTGACAAAAATTTATATGTATTCTTTACCAAGCATGAATGTCTTATCCTTGATAAAAATCATGTTGTTTTATTCAAAGGCACTAGGCACAAGGATGTTTATGTGATTTATCTTGATAAAATTAGCAATAGCAATGTAAAATGTCTTACCGCTTCCATAGATGATCCTTGGCTTTGGCATCGAAGACTTTGTCATTTTAATATGGATTTAATTGAAAAACTTGCCAAGAAAGATTTGGTAAGAGGTTTGCCAAAACTAAAATTTTTGAAAAACAAAATTTGGGATGCATGCCAATTTGGTAAACAAGTCAAAGTTTCTTTGAAACCAAAGAATTTTGTGTCCACTCATAAACCTTTGGAATTGTTGCATTTAGACTTATTTGGACCTACTCAATATGCTAGTCTAGGTGGTTGCAAATATGCCTAGACATATAAGTTGTTATTGTAGATGACTATTCTAAGTTTACTTGGGTAATATTTCTTGTTCACAAAAATGAAGCATTTGAAAAATTTGCAAAATTGTTTTCCAAAATTCAAAATTTATTAGATAAACAAATTGTTCGCTTAAGGAGTGACAATGGTGCTGAATTTAAATTTGGGGGTTTTCCCGACTTTTGTGATCACAACGGTATTTTTCATGAATTTTCAGTTGTTAGAGTCCCTCAACAAAATGGTGTTGTTGAAAGGAAAAATAGGACTCTTCAAGAAACGGCTAGAACTATGATTAGTGAATGTGACTTACCACAACACTTTTGGGCCGAAGCAGCCAACACGGCTTGTTATGTCATGAATAAAGTTTTATTAAGATCCTCTTTAAATAAAACTCCTTATGAACTCCTTTTTTGTAGAAATCCGTTGTGAGCTATTTCAAAGTTTTTGGTTGCAAATGTTTTATTTTAAAAATCAAAGAAAACCTTGGAAACTTTGACAAAAAATCGGATGTTATATGGAATTTTTCTAGGATATTCTAGTGACAAGAAAGCATACCGAGTCTACAATAGAAGAACGCTTTTGATTGAAGAAGTTGTGCATGTTATATTTGATGAAACTAATGATGTTATCTCAAAGAATTTATGTGAAGATGAAGATGTAGGTATTTTAAAGGAGCTCAAGAAGCTTGGTATTCATGAAGATCATCAAGAAATCACATCAAGCGTTGATGTCAACAACCATCAAATCAATGATGAAAAGAATGAGGATACTCCAAATGATCTTCCGAAAGCTTGGAGATTCGTCTCTAGTCATCCTCAAGATTCAATCATAGGTGATCTATCCGATGGGGTAATTACTCGCTCTCATAAAATTTTGAATAGTAATTGTGCATTACTCTCTAACTTTGAACCTAAACATATAGATGTTGCTTTGAGTGATGAATCTTGGGTTAATGCAATGCAAGATGAACTTAGGCAATTTGAGAAAAATAATGTATGGACCTTGGTTGAAAGAGTACCTTCTTCTCATCCCGTTATTGGTACTAAATGGATTTTTGGAAACAAATTAAATGACAAAGGTGAAATCATAAGGAACAAAGCTAGACTTGTTGCTAAAGGTTATGCTCAAGAAGAAGGTATTGATTTTGATGAAACCTTTGCACCCATGGCTAGATTAGAATCCATTCGCATGTTTCTTGCATTTGCATGTTTCAATAATTTCAAATTATTTCAAATGGATGTCAAAAGTGCTTTTTTAAATGGCTTTATCGATCAAGAAATTTTCGTCGAACAACCTCCGGGCTTTGAAAATAAAAATCTTCCAAATTATGTTTTCAAACTCTCCAAAGCTTTATATGGTTTGAAACAAGCTCCAAGAGCTCGATATGAAAGATTATGTGGTTTCTTGATAGAAAATGGTTTCAAAATAGGTGTAGTTGACACCACTATTTTTACAAAAACGGATTCAAATGGTTTGTTAATTGTTCAAATTTATGTTGATGATATTATTTTTGGAGCAACTCTCTAATGAAAGTTTGTGCAAGGACTTTTCACATTTAATGCAAGAAGAGTTTGAGATGAGTATGATGGGCAAGTTGCAATTTTTCCTCGGACTACAAGTTCATCAAACTAAGGAAGGAACGTTTATTACACAAATCAAATACACAAAGGAGCTACTCAAACGATTTGGTATGGAAGATTGCAAACAAGTTGGTACGCCAATTTGTACTTCAACCAAACTTGATAAAGACGAAGAAGGTAATAGTGTTGATGAAAAACACAATAGAGGTATGATCGGAAGTCTACTTTACTTAACTGCCAGCAGACCAGATATCATGTTTGCTATTTGTTTATGTGCTAGATTTCAATCTTGCCCTAAAGAATCGCATTTGATAGCTGTTAAAAGAATTTTCAGATATCTAAAGGGAACAATGGATTTTGGTCTGTGGTATCCAAAGTCCTCTACATTTGATTTGATTAGTTATTCTGATGCTGACTTTGCTGGGTGTAAAATTGATAGAAAAAGTACACAGTGGTATGTGTTATTTTCTGGGAAATTGTCTTGTGTCTTGGTTTAGTAAAAAACAAAATTCCATTTCTCTTTCTACGGCTGAAGCCGAATACATTGCTGCTGGAAATTGTTGTGCTCAACTTCTATGGATGAAACATGCTCTGAAAGATTTTGGTGTAATTTTTGATTGTGTTCTCATAATGTGTGACAACACTAGTGCTATTAATCTCACAAAAAATCCTGTTATGCACTCTAGAACCAAACACATTGATGTTAAGCATCATTTCATTAGAGACCTTGTTTGTAAAAAGGAAATTCGTGTTGATTTTGTGCCTACTTCAGATCAATTGGCTGATATTTTTACAAAACCCTTAGCTCTAGATCGCTTTGAATCTCTCAGAAAATGTTTGGGGATTTTACAGATAAATTTGGCTTAGGTTCTTAGTTCGGACGCATTCCTTCGTCCGAACTACTTTTCTTTCTGACGCTCTGGATCGTCAAAAAGCCTCCTTTATTTCTCGGACGCTCATAATCGTCCGAACGATATTCATTTTATTCACCAAACTCTCTGGAATTCTTCCGGGAGCGTACCATCGTCCGAACGAACTTCGGACGCACAAGCAGTTCTTTCGGCCGTCCGTTCTTCAGCGTTCGGACGCTTCTTCGGACGTACACCAAACATTTAGCCGTCCGAAAGGTCTCCCTGTTCGATTAAAACTGTCCATCTTCCCCATTTCGGACTCACCACCTCCCCCGAAAACCCTCTGGCGAAAATTGTCCCCTCAACACCCACTCCAAATTCATACTCTCTCTTCCAAAATTGGTTGGAAAATTTTCCTCCCCAAAGCTTTTCTCACCTAAATCCCATCTAATTTCCCCCATCTATCATCTCATTTCCTCAAATTCTCATCAATCTTCAAAAATTTGAAATTTTCCTCCTTTTCTTTCCCTTCTATCACAATGGTCAAATCTCGCGGAGGTTCATCTACAGCAAATAGGGGACAAAAAACTAAAGGGAAGGCTCCAGTACGAGGAGAATGTTCATCAGCTAATCCACAAGTCTCCACAAATCCAATCCTGTCAAAATTCATCGATGCCAAGGCATCCGAACGGTATACATCTCTTTTAAGTAAATCTATAATTGTTCAACGTCCTGCTTCTCAAAGTCTATTTGATGAGTATAATCTTCCCATTGTCAAATCCTATTTTGAAAAACAAAATTGGGGTCATCTTGTGCATATTGATTTACCTGTATATCATGACATGGTGCTTCAATTCACCGCCAATCTTCGAAAAGGCCCTACTGTTCGCACTCTCATTTCTCGTGTTAACAAGTTGTTGAGATTTCATCAAACATCATTAACACCATTTTTGAATGTGAAGTCTCAAACCCCAATGATTTCTTATTTCTTTTCATTAGACTGTCTCTTATACACATCTAGATGTGTATACATATCTAGATGAAGTTAGAGCTATTTTTAACATTCATTTTGGTTTTATCTAGAGTGTATTTTTAACTTCCATTTTACTTCAGGCCTCGGAAGTTTTGAGCCCGATAAAATGCAACTTTACTTATTTTTTTGTGTTTTCAAGGGCATTCCTCTTGATTTTGGGTATCTCTTTTGTTCCCTATGGGAACTCTTTCTTACTGATACCCGAAGAAACATTCCTTTTGGCAAATTTCTCACCAAAATTTTTGATTTCCTCAACATTCCTTTCAGCGGAAACAAACAATTTCCTCCTTACTTTAACAAATCATACATTGAACGCAAAGGCCTCCGGTTTTTTAATGATCAATGGTTAACTAAGGCGGCCTTTGATATTGCACAGTCACAATCCCATGCTTCCACCTTTGATTTTGCTCTTCCCCATTCTCCTCCTCCTCAACAACTTCCACCATTCCACGTTCCTCCTCCATCTACATCTGAACCATCTCTTTCTCATATCTGTGGACTTCTCACCTCTTTGATGCACTCAAGTCAGTTCCTTTCAACGTCGCACAAATCAAAAATTAAAGCGACTTAAACCCGTCAAATGATTCTCCAAGAGGCACTTAGCCTTGGCATGTCTGCTTCGGCTCAGGTTCAATTTGCTAATCTTCAGTCACAATATCCACTTGAATCATCTTCCGACAGTGATGAACCTAAAAATGAAAATGCTCGTGAGGACAATGCAGAAGCTGCCTAAGGAGCTTCCGATGACGATGACGACGACGATGAGGATGTTGATGACACATTTGACTTCATCATGCAACGTCGCACCGGAGAAGAGGAAGACAGTGAAGCCACCAATGAAGATGTTCCTTCCAAATGACAAAAGACTGAAAAACACTCCAAAAAGCGAAATGACTCGCATTAGATCTTTTGACATTTGTATTTTGTTCTCAGCATTTCTTTGGTTGTTAGACTTCCCGTAGATTGGTTATGTATTTCCTTGGTTGTTAGAACTTTTAAGTTAAATATACGAAGCTTGTTGAATTTCTGTCAAATACTTGCATATTCTCAGGGGGAGCTTTGTTTGATGATGTCAAAAGGGGGAGTAATCTTCTCTATACTGCAAAATGATTAATTAGTCATATCAAATTGTGCTATATTGCATTATGATTAGTCATATCCAATTGTTTTTACATAAAGGTTTGTCATCATCAAAAAGGGGGAGATTGATGTTTTCCAAACCTTATTTTGATGATGACATAAACACTTAACTCTGTAAACAAGCTTTTGCAGGAAACAGGGTTTTCGGACGCACTGAACCGTCCGAACTAGGTCAAAACTTCTCGGACGCATTGCACCGTCCGAATGAACAGGCTGAAAGAAATGGGATCCTACTGCTTCTCTTTCAGACGAACATGACAGTCCGAAACCTCTATCGAACGAAGGAACTGATGCATGCACGGACGTTCGAACGAAGCTCTTCAACAACTGTAAGAAGATCGGACTCTGTGTCGGACGCATCCAATATATCTCGGACGTCCGAAACCCCAAATTCGGCTACTTTTTGTGCATTTATTATTTAGCCGTTAGGAAGTAGTTGCAACCACCACTTATTGCTCTTATAAATAGCTGCTTTGACATTAAGAAAAGATTATCTAATACATTGAAATCAAGCCTTAGAAAAGAGTAATTTGAGTGCAAATTGACTATAGTTTTTTGTTGTATTAGTGTGCAATTGTGAGTGTAATTCAACTTTGAGTGGAGTGATAATCTTGTAAGAAAGTGTGGTTGTAAGTAAGATTCTTGGCTCAACTAAAAGAGTTTTAGTGTGAGCAAGAACTTCCCAACTTTGTAAAGATTATTGGCTCACCAAGAGTGTGAAGCATTCAAGAGATTTGATACTTCAAGCTTGCTAGCTTGGAAGTATTGATTGTTAAATATTTCTCTCTTTACTTTACTGTTCTATTGATTTTATTATATCTGCATTTAAATTAAAAAGCTAACTAATTCTGAAAATATATTTTTTAAGAAACCTAATTCACCCCCCCACCCTCTTAGAGTTGCTTCGGGACCAACAGATACCACCACACTTTTCATTTTATTCAATGATAAGTACAACCTATCCTACCACTCACCCATATGACAAGAAATAAAATTACTACTAGAAAACATAAAAGTATCAAACTAGCTAAACGGGAAGCTATGAAATGACTTTTGACTACACTTGGATATCAAAAAGCTCATGTAGATTATAGACAATATAATAACTAAGTGAATGTGAATACAACCTATTAAGCACAAATTGAATTTAAAAACAAGAGTTCTACCCTTGATCATGGAATTCACCAACACTAAGTAAAATACTAATCAAGGCTAAACAATGAGCAATTTCAAGTAAATCATATAAATGCAATTTCCCTTTAAACAAGAGTCCTAGAAATTGATTTTTCTTTAACAACCAATTAGGGTTACACTAAGCAAGGGTTCTTGGGGTTTCATAGGGTATAAACAATTAAAGAAAAAAAAACACGCATAAGGATAACAAGGTTTAACACAACAAATGGACAAGTCATCTAATTGCCCAACTCATCCCCTACAAATTTAGTCTCACCCAAAATTGGATTCAAAGAGACATTCAACAACCAAGACTACTCTCAATCCAAATAAATAATTTACATGATTTCCTCAAAATAAGCTCAAATATTTAGCATATGAAGTGTATCAACAACCAGAATAGCCACAATCAAATGATAAAACCAAGTCCAAGTTCAACCAATAAATCATAAATCACTCACAATTCACAAGTCCTACATTGTAGTCAATATTATCATAAATAATCAAATTTGTCCAAGAATGTCCAAAAATCATTCACCAATAGGAGAACATAACTAAATTAATCACAAGGTTACAAGTTTTTATTACTCACCGAGCTACTCATTTTAAAACAAGTAAATTAAAGAAAGCATAATAAATAAAAATGAAAGAAATACTTTCTCAATACAAAGAAGGCTTCCCAAGGATATTATAATCCATGGTAAATTTGCACCATCATCAAGCTCCTCCGAAATCTACAAAGGATTTGAACTCTGGCATAAGTGAATTATGCTTCCTCTGCCCCATAGGAAATGTCCTTCTTCTTTTCCTCCTCCTCAAGCTACGTCTTTGTCCACAAATACCCCAAATGGCACCTCCGTAGTTGTAACTGGGACAAACTCACACCATATATAAAAGTATTGAGTGACCTGATTATTGTGGCTTTAAATTCATGAGACTCTTGGGAACTGGTTTCTTGCAAGACATCATCAATTTGTTCTTCTTGAACCGGTTCTTCAACCATTGGTAGGGGATTGGAGTCCATTATTTTTCACCATTTACCATTCTTTGAATTGGGCAAGTTGGTCTTGTAACCTATTGTTGGGATATGGTTTGTTCTTCTTGGAATCTATCCATTTCTTGAAGATGAGCAAGTTTTTCTCGATCATTGGCAATGACTTCTCGAAATTGGGCCATTTCTTCTCAGAGTCTGGCCACTTTTTGAAGTATCATTCTCTTTTCCATTAATCTTGCCTCATCAAATTTTCTTGGGTTGGTGGGTAAAAGAATTGGGGTTCTATTATTTCATAAAATGGTTCTTGAGGTAGAGGGAAAGAATGGAAAATTTCTTCATAACTCTCATAAGTACATGGATGATTAAACCATCCCATTTTGTAGTCTAAGGGGTAGAAAAAATAATCAAAATAAGAATCATACTCATTGGGCATACCTTCATTATCATAACAATGTTAATTTTCTTGGTATGAATCATTCCAATTAGGTCCTTGATCTTAAACTAAAACAAAAACACACACACACACAATTATAAACAAGAAAAAGAACTAAAACACACAAATAAGAAAATTAAGCAAGTTTAGACTGCTAGCTAGTCTAAACCATCCTTCACGAAAATTCTTTTGGAAACAAAAACACACACACACACACACACAATTATAAACAAGAAAAAGAACTAAAACACACAAATAAGAAAATTAAGCAAGTTTAGACTGCTAGCTAGTCTAAACCATCCTTCACGAAAATTCTTTTGGATTTTTCAAAATAAGAACACAACTATAAAATGAAAGTTTTTTTAATTTTTCAAATATGTGAAACAAATGTGCAAGAAAAATAAAAGACTTCAATTTAATAACCCAACCAAATTGTATTAATACCACCAAAAATCAATCCCTGGCAACGGCATCAAAAACTTGATGGCTTTTTAAAAACAAACCTAGTTATAAAATTTATAAAAACACCTAGATTTAATTACTAATAAGCCGTCATCTCACAAGTATACGGTTGTCAACTAGTAGTAAAGGGAAGTAAGAATCAAACCATAAGGATTAGCTGGTGATTAGCGATTATTTAATTGGATTATTAGTTGAAACGGTCATTTTAGGAAAGCTTTTAAATTGAATTAGAATTTAAAACACTAAGAAAGCAACTAAAATTTATCCAATGAATTTAAGTAAAGATTAACACTAGGAAAGCATTTTAAAGAAAGTAATCAAAGGAGTATGTGAATATTAACTAAGAAGCATTTAAAGAAACTGCATTTAAGAGAAATAATTTTAATCTATAAAATACAAATTACCCCAACAAAACATTTTAAGGAATGCATTTTTAATGAAAGCATATTAAAGGAGAGCAATTAAGAAAAAAGCATTTAAATTTACTAACTACAACTTACTACTAAGAAAACATATTCAAAAGATGGCAACAATTTAATCTATCAATTAATCTAAGAAAAACAAGTAAATAAAGCACTTAAACTAAACTACACTAAATTAACTCAAAGCAAGTGAAATTATACATAAATTAAGGAGAACTTACATTAGAGTCTTGAATCTACAACTAAAGGCAGAAAATTATATCTATATTACATCTAATCTAATAAAATCCTTCCCAAATGGGAAGGAAAATGAATAACTGTACTGCACTAAGGCTTGCTACTATACACTAAATCTATCCTTCTTGGCCTCTAAGAGGCTTTAAGCATGTATTTATAGTGTTACATTTGGGAGAGAGGACTTTAGCCATAATTTGCCAGTCAATAAAAATTTAGACGATTTTACCCTTCAAAATTCTCAAACCGCACTTGGTGACAGTTGAAATTCGTTCTTCATTTTGTTGATAGCGGTTAATTTGCTCACTTCAATTTCTCTTGGTGACTGCGGTCAATAATTTTCCTTTATCATTTCGGTGACCACGATCAATTACTATAGTTCACCACTGGAAATTTAACCGTGCCCTGGTCACCTCAGTGATGAGCTGTCCACTTGAAAATTTTTCTAAGTAAGATTGACCGCGATCAACAATTTTCCTAATTCAAAATTGACCCCGGTTAGTAATACTTAAAGAAATTTTTTCTCAACATTTGGCTTGGCTTTGTCATCCAATTATGGTTTAATTTGGTTTATTTCTCATCTGATTGCCACATCATTTTCTCCGATCAAACTCTACACATAAATACACTCTATTAACATAATAAAAACACTACAATAACATTAAAAGTATTAAATTAACACAATTAACACATTTTAGAACATGAAAGAAAAAGTCGACAAAAACTACACTTAAAACCTAAAAATATTCAAAGCTAAGGCAAAAATATTCAAGTTCAGGATACATATAACTCTAGAATATTTTTCTAGAGTTATCGCGGCCTACTTAGAGCCACTACTTTTAGGATTATCAACTTTCACACATACCTAATTGAGTTGATTTCCTTTTGACTACTTCTTGAATCCCTTATTAAAACTCTGGCTTGGCTGGCTGTTTGTTTCCTTTTTCCCTAACTAAGAGTTCCTTCTTGTCTGATTATTTTCTAGGTTGCTTCAGGATTCCAACCCTTTTTTGGTGATAATTTTGTCCTCCCAACTCAGAGCCATGCTCCATATTAAGCCTTTATATTGCTAATGGTGTTGAGCTCCTTGTTTTCCACAATTCTTTTTGCCATGACCAATCTCTCCACACCAACAACAAAAGTCTGTACATTTTTTGTATTTGAACTTGACCCATCTCAGTTGGCCATTAGTTTTTGTCATCCCTCAAGAGAGGTTGACTCACTAAATGATCTATCTCCACTTGCTGTTTCATGTGTCTACCTTGGATATTGCCCTTTGTTGGAATGATGATGTCTAGAACTCTGTTAAAGAGCCTTCAAATTTCCTTTCCTATTTTCTTTGTTAGCCAATGAATTGAGAGATTCCATAGTTGAACCACATTTGACAAAACTAAAAGGCTTTTGAATTATGCTTTATGCCCACTTTCCATTTCTTGATAGATAGTAGTTGATTGTCACCAGCCAAGGCCTTCCACTCATAACCATTTCCAAATCTTCCTTCTTAAAGAAATTAAAATTGAAAGAAATTTTGCCCTAGTTCAACCGCTTCCAAATTTTGAGGAAAGCCCCACATGTGATTTGCCACATTTTTTATCCCAACAAAATTGATGATCTTCTTCCCAATGACCTTTCCTAAGCAAACAAGCGTGCATTCTTATATTCCATCTTCAATTTCTCCATTTTATAGACTGATTCCATTACTTTTTTTCTCTGAGAGAGAAAATTTTCTCATTGCACCTCTACTAACTTCTCTTCACTTTCACATCTCCTATGACTAGAAGTTTACTCGCTAGAATTCTTCTCAATCTTCAATTAAATTTTGGATTTGAGAAAACCTACAACGAAATCCAACCAAACATACCAAAAAAAAAGTGAAGGATCCCTATAACGAAAGCAAAAGATTTAAATATTTTTCAAATTTATTTATTTATTTATTTATTTTTGGTCCTGAGAAACCTTAGGAGAGAGAAAAGAAATGGTAGTAAAAAAACACTAGATCTGGCAAGTTAAGACATGTGTGAGCTTATGGAAAGGTGAGAAAAGCAAGAAAGAAATGGACTAAATGCAAGAATAAGCAAAGATTGTGTTGATTAAAGGAGGATAAAATGAAGAGTACGTGAATCTCCCACCAACGAAGATTAATGATTAATAAAAGACATCTAGTCATAGGATAGCAAGTCGTAGGAAGGAACTTTTCTCTTCCTTTCCTCTAACTTTTCTCTCACTAAAAACTCTATCCGAATATATTGACATCTTTCTTGGCCATTCCACTCGGCCATGCCCAAAGAAGAGGCCCTTTAGCCCTCGACTGAAGGGCAGAAAAATCCTTTGCAGATGTTCTCAAAGGAAAGAATCCCCTAGAACCAATTCAGCAAACGGACCAACCATTGAAGATTCTTCAATCCTACAAGGAGAGCCGACCATATTTTTTGCAGAAGAAGAGATCCAAAGGCTAGCTACCCCATTTCCTTTCACCTTGGTGGGTAATTTCCCACGAGGCAAACCCAACATGGAAATCATGAGGAAGAGCTTCCAAACAATTGATTTTAAAGGTAATTTTTCAGTTGGTTTTCTTGATTACAAGCATGTACTCATTCGATTTGCTTTGGAGGAGGACTATTTAAGCTGTTGGCTCAAGAACACGTGATTTATTAATAGTTTCTATATGCATGTTTTCAAATGGCACCCTTTATGCCTATATGGATTACATTCGAAGGGCTACTAGCACCCTTCTTCACAAAGCATGCTAGTTTTTAGCCTTGCACAAGCCGTTGGAACTCCACTAAAGCTAGATATGGTCACAGAGAACTTTACTCAACCCAATATAGCCAAGGTGTGTGTAGAAGTGAATCTACTAGCCAATCTCTCTTTGAGCGTTTGGCTAGGAGTCGCGGACAAAGAAAACTGGTAGAAAATCAGTTATGAGGAAATTCCACATTATTGTACAAAATGTCATAAGATTGGTCATAGTCGAGTTGATTCTTTGGCTGGAATGCCAAAGGTGTTAAAAATGCACAAAGAACCCTCGGCCCAAACTAAAAATTCTGCCAAAAATAATGGTAAGACGCAATGGCAACCTCTCAAGAAGAATGAGGCTGGTCCCCCTGGAGTAGCTCATGGCAAGCCCAATGAAGATATCCCTACTGCTCAAGTTGATGCAACTCCTTGCTTGGAATCGCTAGTGGAGAAACTGGTGGAGCAAACAAAAGTGGACGAGTGGCTTAAGGTGATTGAGCAGCCAAAGATGGATTTGACCAATGCAAGGAAGACCCCCTAGTGGTGGAGCCACCCACAATGGAGCTGCTGGTTGAGACTGAACCGGTAGGGGCAAATTTGGAAATTCAACCAGAGGGTACTCCAACTAACCTTCCCCAAAATTTGTGTGCTGAAAATTTGACCTCTTCAGAACAAGGGATTGGAAATTCGAATTTGAATTCATTGGCAACAAATTTCGTTGGATATTTGTTGACCAATTCAAACCAGTTAGGATCCTCTCAAAATCCTCAAATTCGAAACTCAAGATAGCTGCCCAAAGATGATCTTTTCTCACCACATGCAAAATTCATGCAAGAGATGCCTTGCTACTTCTCAGAGAATGAAGAAGACTCCCAAGCATTTGAACTTGATGAGCACGAAGCACCACCTCCATTGGTGGAATCCTCTAAAACACGGATGTATAGTAAGACCAAGAAGAAAGCAAGCAAGAAGAAGAATGTACAACATGCCTCGAGGCATTCGCACCAAGTCTAATTCTGCTCCTCAACCTCATCTCACCTTCTTCCCCAGCTCCCATAAATGGATAGTGTCCTAGTGTGAAACATAAGGGGGTGGCCAACAAACCCTCAATTCGTAGAGTAAAGCGGTTAGTAACAGAACATAAAATAAAAATCCTAGCCTTATTAGAGCCAATGGTGGATAAGGCCCGGATTAATTCTTTTGCACAAAAATTAGGTTTTAATCATTGCAAATCAAACACGAATGGTCAAATTTGGCTATTTTGGAATAAAGACATTGTCCTCACGGATATTTTGATTTCTGACCAATTGTTTCATGTTTCAATTGCTTCAAGTGTTAGCAACACGGATGTATTAGCTTCATTTGTTTATGCCAAGTGCACAAAGGTGGAAAGAATAATGTTATGGGCCAATCTTAGAACTGCCTAAAACACCACAAACACTCCATGGATAGTGGGAGGGGATTTCAACACCATATCAACCTCAGATGAGTACAAAGGTGGTGCGGGTCCCCTGGATTATGAAGGGATGCATCCACACAGAGGGTCAGGGAGTTCAATAAATGCCTTTCTGATTGTGGATTGATGGACTTAGCATTTCAAGGTTCCAAATTCACATGGCTAGGAAACAGGTTTGGAAATGCAGTATGGAAATGGCTGGATAGATTTGTTTGCAATAACGCCTTCCTCATGGCAGCTCAACAAGTCACTGTTGATCATCTTCTAAAAATGTGTTTGGATCATTCACCACTGCTCCTCAAGCTAGCGAATAAGCCAAATGCAGGGCTGAAATCATTTAAATTTTTAAATGTGGATTAAACATCCAAATTTCTTGCAAGTTGTAGAGGCAAATTGGCAGCTCCATTGCATTGGTGAACCAATGCAAGTTCTAGCTAGAAAATTCAAGAGGTTGAAGGAAAAGCTTCAAAATTGGAGTCACACAATTTTTTGGAAATGTATTTTCCAAAGTCAAAAGACAGAGTTGGACGTCAAACAAAAGGAATCCACTTTCTTGCAAACTCAGACCCAAACCAACAAACTAACTTTGGCTCACTCACTTGCATTTCACACCAAAAGCCTTGCAGAGAAAGAAACATTCTGGAGGCAAAAATCAGGAATGAAGTGGCTGCAAGAAGGAGACAAAAGCTCCAAATTCTTCCAGTCCTCTCTCATGGCCAAGAGACAAAAACTGAGCATATCAAAAATAAAAGCCAATGGTTCTTGGACGGATGACATGCAAAGAATTGAAGATGAAGGCATTGCTTACTTTCGCAACCTCTTGATCGAGAACACTCCCTTAAGGATTGATCACGAGTTGTTGGAAGTCATCACAGAATCAATCACAAGGAAAGATAATAAAAACCTCTAGCGAAGCTCTTTCTGTCTGAACTAAAGGAGCTAGTATTCTCACTAAACCCAGATGGTGCGGCCGGAATTGATAGATTTAATGCGGTATTCTTCACTACTTGCTGGTACATCATCAAACAAGATCTTTTCTTGGTTGCAAATGAGTTCTTGAAAGGGGTCAAGCTGCTAGCTTTCACAAGTACAATAATTATGCACTTATTCCCAAATTAGCCAACCCCTCTACTTTTAATGATTTTTAATGATTTTCATCCCCTTAGCCTTTGTACTTTTTTCAATAAAGTTCGCACAAAAATATTGGCAAATAGACTTTCTTCTCTTTTGCTGAAAATAATTTCTCCTGAGCAAGTGGCTTATACGCATGGGAGGGAAATTGCAGACAACATTTTACTTGTGTAAGAGATGGTGGACTTTCTTGATAGGAAAACACATGGCGGAAGCATGCTGATCAAACTTGACCTCACCAAAGCATTCGATGTGCATTTTTTTATACTATTATGTGTAGGTTCGATTTTGCAGATGTATGGGTCTCTTTAGTGAAAAATATACTTGAAAATTGCTGGTTTTCTATTCTCATCAATGGAGCGCCAAAGGGATTCTTCAAGTCATCAAGGGGAGTGCGACAAGGTGATCCCTTATCATCCCTTCTTTTTATTATTATGCTAGAAGCTTTCTCTAGTGGTCTACAAAAACAATTCCGTTGGTAATTGGGCAAGATGTCAGACTTTTCCTTGCCTAATCATTGTCCAGTCATCACTCATTTAGTATTTGCAGATGAAATTGTGGTATTCACAAGTGGAGAACTCAAATCTATCAAAAATTTAATGGATTTTTTTACTAAATTCGAAACCTCAACTGGATTGCTTTTCAACAAGGCAAAAAGCTCTTTCTACTAGCCAAAAAAAAGTGCCAACAAGCCAGATTCGGAAGATTCAACAACTTAACAGGTTTCATGCAAAAATCTTTGAAAATCCTATGTTTGGGTTGCCTAATTCAAAAAGCCAAAAAAAAGAAATCCCTATTTCGACCAATGTTAGAGAAAGTAACTTCTCGAATTCATGGCAGGCAAATCGAATTCCTATCACTGGTAAGTTAATTCTCATTAAGCATGTCCTGAGCAGCATCCCAATGGACTGTACTTGATCCTCCCAAAGAAATCATTAAGGAATTAGAGAAGCTATTTGCCAATTTCTATTGGGGAGAGGTGGCAAATCAACACAAGCATCACTAGATATCTTGGAGCACTATTTGCCAGCCTACAACCTTCAATGGCCTCAGCATAAATTCTATCTTAGACGTGGTCACAGGATTTAGCACCAAGCTATGGTGGAAATTCTGCAAAGGAGAGATTCTTTCTGGAGTAATTTTATCAAGGGAAGGTACCTAAAGAATAGCATTCATCCCACTTTAATTACCCCTAATCCGGGTGACTCATCCACATGGAAAAGAATGCTAATAGTCCGAGAATATACTGAAAACCACATGCTTTTCTTAATAAGGGATGCAAGTTGCTCCTTCTGGTATGATACGTGGATAGATCAAGGGCACTATCTCAACTTGTAGAACAAGTATGTGATAGACAAATCCGTCTTTCACAAGTTTGGAGAGAAAATACATGGGACTTATCGTTGCTAGACACAAGATATTCCAAATTGGAGCTGCTTAACATTAGTAAATTTCTTGAAGACAAAGCTTTTGTATTGAATAGAAAAGCGGACAGATTAGTATCTCATAGGACATTGACCCCAAAAGGCACTTTTCCCATCTCCTCAATATTTCCTCCATGGGCAGTCTCATTCACAAGAAAAATGATATGGGACGAAAGAAACCAACTAAAAATTTCTATCTTCATGTGGCGTTTATTGAATAATCGTCTCGCCCTAGATGATGCCCATACAAAAATTAGCTTTTCTATGGTGTCACGCCCACAAAACGGGACAATGACACGCCGCACCTCGGGATCACCCCAAGCATGCAAGGCACAGTACAAGAGCAATATACAAACCATAATACCTGTCATTTAACCTCCAGATCAACCAATACAAGACCACAAAATATATTCCGTTTCATATCCATAACAATCCAGAATAACCAAATCACAGTCATATACAAACAACAAACCACAATCCCACAACAGTAAAAAATTCGATCACAAGACAAATCTAACAAGTCCATAGACACACAGGCCTAAGTATGAAAACTAACCTCACACTAGGATGATAAACAGGAAAATACTATCCCCAATAACTGGGGTCTGTACTATAATCCCCTCCTTGATCAGCACTAGACTCAGGACCTACTAACGTCTCCTGTTGGTCCTCAACTGCAAACTGAGTGTTAATAATAACTCTTATACACATCGTGCTTAGTAAATAACATTTAAACCTAATTACAGATAACATGTATACAATCAGTACAGGGAACAATATACGAGACATTATCATTATTTAAAATGCAAATATCAATCAATGAGCTCAAGGTTCACCAAAGTCTTCCCAGCACTGGATCCAGGTCTACCTATTATCCGTCCGAGTAGACAAGGCATAACGGAGTGTCTATCACTTGTCTTCCCGATAGACTGGGTATAACATTTACAAAGCAGAGTACTCAGTATATCATTTCATTCACTCACTCATAGCCAAGTCCACTAAAGTGACCCATTGAGCTCTTCACAGTAATCATTCATTAACACATAGTACAATAACGAACAATTGATACATTACATAACAAACATATAATTTATAAACGTAGAGTATGACTTACCTTATAAATATTAATCGAAATAAATATACTTACCTTAATACCAATTATTCTATGATTACAATGCCAATCATATACAGGGTATCGATAAAAATGAGTAAACGTTACTTACCTCAAAAATCGATGTCGTAGACGTATCCTAATTTCGACGGTCTAAAACTCTAATTCCAAATCACCTAAATCAGGAGAGTGTTATACCATTAGGATAAAAATTGAGATAGGGATTTACTTTTGGGTATCACTCAAAATCTCAAATTAGTCATTAATTGAACACGATTAAGTAACGATTGACTTAAATTTGTGAAAATAAGATAAAAATCTAAGAATTAGTGTTTATAATTTCAAATATCTCACTAGATTAAGAATTGTCAAATCCTAATTCAAATCTCACAAAAATAATAGTTAAAAAGTCATTTCAAACTATAAATCCAGTCACAATAGCTTATAAACATATTTGGTAATCAAATCAATTCATAAATAACAAAATTAAACAAATTAAGTTCTCTTGAGGAACTTGGAATTTAACATAAAAATCATACAGATCTGAAAGTAAAACTTACTTTTGAAGTTGGATTAAAGGTCTACGAAGATTCTGGATCACCAGTTTCCATTTGGGAGCTGTCTTTTCCTGAACTAGTATTAGGATTTGAAATTTGGAATTTGAAAGATATAGAAGTTATGTTCTCTGCAATTCCTTTGCTACTTGGAGATGATAAGGGACGACTGAATTAGAAACTTCGTGATGAAGTTTAAATAAACTTTTCAGGATTTGCANAATAGTACTTGTTTCGCATGTCGATTTCGGATTCCCATGTTGCTTCCCTTTCTGAATGATTAGACCACTGGACTTTAACAAATGGAATAGACCGATGTCGAAGGACTTGTTCTTTGGTATCAATAATGCGGACCGGTACCTCTTCATAAACCAATTCTTCCTTACCACTGAGAGGTTGGTACTCAATCACGTGGCTTGGATCGGATATGTATTTTCGGAGCTGTGAAACATGAAATATATTGTGCACTCGAGCCAACTCTGGAGGTAAAGCCAACTGATATGCTAGGTTTCCAACCCTTTTCAGTATCTCGAAGGGTCCCACAAATCTTGGGCTCAATTTTCCACTTTTTCCAAATCTCATAACTCCTCTAGTCGGTGAAACCTTTAAATATACCTTGTCTCCAACCTGAAACTCCAATGGTCTTCTTTTCATATCTGCCCAACTCTTTTGCCTATCCTTGAGCAGACATTGGTTTAAGTTCAATATGAATATGCAGGTTCTTTAACCATTGTTGTAGCTCACCATGTTAAGCAGCTCCAATTTGGAATATCTTGCTACTGTCTATTATACACAACTGTCGTCTGAGCTTCATAGGGAGCCATGCCAATCTCTTGTGGTAACTATTATTATAGGAAAATTCTATCTGTCTCTTATACACATCTAGATGTGTATAAGAGACAGGATATGTTAAGAGCTTGTGCCATCTTCTAAAGTCTGAATTGTCCTTTCGATTGTCCATCCATGTCTGGGATGAAATGCGAACTCGAACTACTGTACCCATGGCTTGTTGATAAGCTGTCCAATGTGTAGAAGTGAACCGTGGATCCCAATCTGAAATAATACTAACAGGTACACCATGTAATTTCACAATATTATCCATATAGATCCGTACTAACCTATCCATAGGAGTAGAAACCTTTAATGGTAAGAAATGAGCAGATTTGGTTAACCTGTCTACAATAACCCAAATGCAATCATGTCCCAATCTGGAGAGGGCAACCCACTAACGAAATCCATATTGTGATATGCTCCCATTTCCACTCTGGAATAGGCAATGGATTCAATAAACCACTGGATTTTTGGTGATCGACCTTTACCTGTTGACAAACCAAACACTTGGATACAAAATTAGCAATTTCTCTTTTCATGTTGTTCCACCAAAAATGTTGTTTCAAATCTTTGTACATTTTAGTACTACCAGGATGAATAGAAAATCTGGAACTGTGAGCTTCAGCCATGACTTCTTTCTTCAAGTCTTCATTTGCAGGTACACAAAGCCGACTTTGCATCCAAACAATGCCATTATCAACTCGAAATTCTCCTGGATCTCCACTTTCTACTTTGTTCTTGACTTTTATTAACTCTGGATCTGTAACCTGAGCTTGTTTAATCCTGTCTATCAAAGTCGGTTGTACCACAAGTGCTGCAAAAATATTGGCTGTAGACTCCACAATCTCTAAATTTAATTCCTCCATTTGCCTTATCAACATGTTAGCTGTGACCTCTGAAGATTTCCTACTCAGTGCACAATCTTCTGCTACTTTATTAGCTTTTCCTGGATGATAACTGATGTTTAAATCATAGTCTTTGAGTAGTTCTAACCATCTGCGCTGCCTCATATTAAGTTCTTTCTGTGTGAACAAATATTTGAAACTTTGATGATCTGTAAATACTTCACAATGCTCTCCGTAAAGATAGTGTCTCCAAATTTTCAGAGCAAATACAATGGCTGCAAATTCCAGATCATGAGTAGGATAGTTCTGTTCATAAGACTTCAACTGTCGCGAGGCATAGGCAATAACCCTACTATTCTGCATTAGTACACAACCCAATCCATTCTTAGAAGCATCACTGTAGATCACATACCCTCCAATCCCGGATGGCAAGGTTAATACTGGTGCTGATATCAGTCTCTTCTTCAACTCCTGGAAACTGCATCCCACACAAACTTGGTCTTCTTCTGTGTAAGTCTGGTCAATGGCACAGCTATCAAGGAAAATCCTTCTACAAACTTTCGGTAGTAACCTGCCAAACCCAAGAAACTCTGTCACTGCGAACCTCTGTCACATTCGTCGGTCTGGCCCAGTCAACAATTGCCTCAATTTTCTTGGGATCCACTGATACTCCACTCTCCGATATGATATGGCCCAGAAATGTTACATTTTCAGCCAAAATTCACACTTACTGAACTTTGCATACAACTTCTGCTCCCTTAACTTCTGTAACGCCAGTCTGAGATGGGTTTCGTGCTCTTCCGTTGAAGGTGAGTAAACCAAGATATCATCAATGAATACTATCACAAACCTGTCTAAATAAGGTTGGAATACCCTATTCATCAAGTCCATGAAAGCTGCAGGTGCATTAGTTAATCCAAAAGGCATCACCAAGAATTCATAGTGGCCGTATCTCGTTCGAAATGCACTCTTTAGAACATCTACTGACTTGATCCTCAACTGATGGTACCCGGATCTCAGATCTATTTTGGAAAATACCCTGGCACCTTTCAATTGGTCAAACAAATCATCGATCCTTGGTAAAGGATATTTATTCTTGATGGTAACTAGTTTGTTCAATTCTCGGTAGTCAATACACAATCTTAGGCTACCATCTTTCTTCTTCACGAACAATACTGGAGCTCCCCAAGGAGATACACTGGGTCTGATGAATTTCTTATCTAATAACTCTTGCAATTGCGTCTTCAGTTCTTTAAGCTCTGTTGGAGCCATTCTGTAGGGAGCCTTAGAGATTGGGGCAGTCTCTGGTGGTAAATTAATTTCAAACTCTATTTCTCGCTCTAGTGGCAAGCCCGGTAAATCATCTGGAAAGACATCTGAAAACTATCGGACTATTGGAATTTCTTCTAGTTTAGCACCTTCTTTTTCTGTATTGATCATGTAAACCAAGAATGCTTCACAACCTTTCCTCAATGCCCTTTGTGCCTGTAATGTTGACAGTAGTGGTATAGGTTGTCTCTCTGGTTTCTTTATACCACCCTGATACACAATTTCTTCTTTCTCTGGAAAACAAAACCTAACTTTCTTCTCTCTGCAGTCTAAGTGAGCATAATTGCGGTCTAGACAACCAATCCATACCCAATATTACATCAAAATCAGACATATTAAGTTGTACTAAATTAGCATCGAAGTCATAATCACCCAATCATACCTTACAACTAGGATATACCCATCTAGATTCAAGAATCCTATCTCCTGGTGTACCCACTCTATAAGGGGTATCAAGCCAATCAGGTTTAACGTTTAACTTTCTACCGAGTCTTCCAGAAATGAAGGAATGCGTGGCACCACTATCAAATAGAGCATTCGCAGACACGTTATTAATTAATATCATACCTGTCACAACTTGACCCGATCCATCTGTTTCTTGCTGGGTCAAAGCATAAACTCGAGCTGTAGTTGGTCCTGTGTTGTTACCGCTCCTCCCCTGTGGCATCTGCCGTGATGGTCCTGGCCTGGCAGTAGGACAGTCTCTGATCCTGTGCTCAAAACTGCCACAGGCTAAGCATGCTCCGGATCTCCACCTACACTCTCCCACGTGATAACGATGACAATAACTACACTCTGGAATACGTGGGCGTTGTATTGCCTGAAGTGGGACTGGTGCTGATACTGTCCCTCCCCTCTTGTCAATAACCCGAGAGGGTCCAGCGATAGCTAAAGGTGGTCGTGGTCTCACCTGTGGTAGCTGGGGTCTGAAACCACGAAACTGTGAAAATGGTGGCTGCGGTGGTCGTATACTGCCGACTGGAGGTACTGCAGGTCTATAAATTGGTCTCTGCAGAGGAACATATGGACCTCGGTCATCCCTCTCTTCCGCTGCCTGTCGTCTCAGGTATGTATCCACACGGGCACTGGCATCATACAACTTTTCGAATGTATCTGTGTCTACAGCTGCTATTTTGTCCCGAATATCTTTCAGCAATCCCCTTTTGAAGCGATCACATTTTTCTACCTTATCATTCATAACCCCAGGAGCAAACATCCCCAATGCATGAAATCTGTGTGAATATTCCACTACAGACATTCCTGGAGTCTATCTAAATGAATTAAATTCATCTCTTCGCTCAATTTTGAGATGTGAAGGATAGAAGTGATCACAGAAATGCCTCCTTGAAAGCCACCCATGCAATCTGTCCTGTAAGGGCAAGTACAGGTCTTATCCCCTTCCACCATCTTGATGCATCTCCAACCAAATAGGGTTTTACGATCGGAAATCTGTACTCATCTGGCACTTTTAGTAAATCTAAATTTTCTTCAATTTGTCCAAGCCATTTTTCTGCTTCGTCCGGATCGTGTCTACCTTCAAAAGTAGGAATATTGATCTTCGTGATTGCTCGATAATAGTAATCAACATCCTTAGCCTCTGATTGTGGTGTTGGATTAGATGCAGAAGTCATACGACTAGTATGAAGGGCTGCATGCACAGCTTGCCCTACAATCGCCGCAATTGTAGCGTAATCTATCACCGGTACAGGTGTTTGTGACGGTTGAGACTGTTGTAATTGTTGTAGCTGTTGGGTCTGTGACTCAGTCTCAATATGTCCTCTTGCCCCTTGATCGATTCCAGCAGATTCTTCAACTTGTGTTTGATTGGTCCCTGTTTCATTGTCCAGGTACCCCTTCCTGAGATATAACAATCTGTGTCTGTCTATTCAATTCAGATTCCATTTCCTGCATATTTCATATAGAGTAAGTATAACAATCAATTCTTATTTAGACATTAACCCTGAAATAATACACTTACACACTTCAACCACTCCCCACCTAAGCATTACGAACAAGGAATTGCAGTAACTCCTGGTTTAGGTTGGCCAATCCTAAACCCTGAGTTATATACAAGTCCAAGTCCCCAATACTGCACTCATAACCATTACAGTTCACCTTAATACTAGACACAGGATTGAATAACCTATGCTCTGATACCACTTAATGTCACGCCCCCAAAACGGGACAATGACACGCCGCACCTCGGGATCACCCCAAGCATGCAAGGCACAGTACAAGAGCAATATACAAACCATAATACCTGTCATTTAACCTCCAGATCAACCAATACAAGACCACAAAATATATTCAACAGTCATATCCATAACAATAACGTTGACTACCTCAAAACTCATTAAAGCCAGCAAAATTTTTGTCCCACAACAAGAAAAATTCGATCACAAGACAAATCGAACAAGTCCATAGACACACAGGCCTAAGTATGAAAACTAACCTCACACTAGGATGATAAACAGGAAAATACTATCCCCAATAATCGGGTCATACTATAATCCTCCTTGATCAAGACTAGACTCAGGACCTACTAACGTCTCCTGTTGGTCCTCAACTGCAAACAAAGGGGAAATAATAACGGAGTAAGCACATCGTGCTTAGTAAATAACATTTAAACCTAATTACAGATAACATGTATACAATCAGTACAGGGAACAATATACGAGACATTATCATTATTTAAAATGCAAATATCAATCAATGAGCTCAAGGTTCACCAAAGTCTTCCCAGCACTGGATCCAGGTCTACCTATTATCCGCCCGAGTAAGAGACAGGGAATACCATGTCTCTTATACACATCTAGTTGTGTATAAGAGACAGGAAAAAAAGTAATCCCTTCGGTACTCAAGGATTTCATTCATCCACTCATAGCCAAGTATACTAAAGTGACCCATTGAGCTCTTCAATGTAATCATTCATTAACACATAGTACAATAACGAACAATTGATACATTACATAACAAACATATAATTTATAAACGTACTTACCTTATAAATATTAATCGAAATAAATATACTTACCTTAATACCAATTATTCTATGATTACAATGCCAATCATATACAGGGTATCGATAAAAATGAGTAAACGTTACTTACCTCAAAAATCGATGTCGTAGACGTATCCTAATTTCGACGGTCTAAAACTCTAATTCCAAATCACCTAAATCAGGAGAGTGTTATACCATTAGGATAAAAATTGAGATAGGGATTTACTTTTGGGTATCACTCAAAATCTCAAATTAGTCATTAATTGAACACGATTAAGTAACGATTGACTTAAATTTGTGAAAATAAGATAAAAATCTAAGAATTAGTGTTTATAATTTCAAATATCTCACTAGATTAAGAATTGTCAAATCCTAATTCAAATCTCACAAAAATAATAGTTAAAAAGTCATTTCAAACTATAAATCCAGTCACAATAGCTTATAAACATATTTGGTAATCAAATCAATTCATAAATAACAAAATTAAACAAATTAATCTCTTGAGGAACTTGGAATTTAACATAAAAATCATACAGATCTGAAAGTAAAACTTACTTTTGAAGTTGGATTAAAGGTCTACGAAGATTCCTGGATCACCAATTTAATTTGGGAGCTAAATTTCCTGAACTAGTATTAGGATTTGAAATTTGGAATTTGAAAGATATAGAAGTTATGTTCTCTGCAATTCCTTTGCTACTTGGAGATGATAAGGGACGACTGAATTAGAAACTTCGTGATGAAGTTTAAATAAACTTTTCAGGATTTGCACTTTAGTCCCTCAGGTTTTGTAAAATTATACTTTGACCCGAAAATTTTAAAAAATATTTAAAAAGGGTAAAACGATTATTTAATATTTGAAAGGGGTATTAATGAGTATTTAAAAATATAAAATCAAATGCAAAAATGTGTGAAATGATTAGAAAAGTCGGGTATTACATATGGTCTCAAAGTACTGCTTTTGTAATAACATTGAAACAACCAATCATTTCTTTGTGGATTGCGAAATGGCATGGCCAATCTAGAGTTTCTTTGAAAATTGTATGGAGCAGATTTTTCCACCAACAAATTGGATTTTGGACAAACTAAACTCATAGTGGTGGCACTCATCAAGTTCGGATTCAATTGGTATTCTCCATAAAATCATACTTTGTTTCATATGCTGGTTTGTCTAGAAAGCAAGGAACAAGGTTATCTATGATGCACAAAGTGTTTCCCCCCAAAGAGTACTTACGGAGGTTTGTTCTCACTTGAAACATGTCAAGCCTTTCAAAAGGATGGGGGTGGCTGATGACATGCTATTATTTCAGGGAGAAATCCACCAATTCATACAAATCAAACCAAGAAGAGCAATATCGATTCCTTGGTCTAATGTGTCTTCCTTGTGGAACCTATAAATTGAATGTGGATGGAGCTTCAGAAGGAAATCCGGGGATAGCAGCAGGAGGTGGCATTATTTGAGATCATAATGGACAGCTTCTCAAGGCTTTTTGCAACTTTTACAACCATCAAACCAATTCGCAAGCAGAAGCATTGGCACTCATTGATGGGTTCAAGCTATATGGAGAATTAAAAATTCACCAAGTTGAGGTGGAAATTGACTCACAAGTCCTAGTAAACATCCTGGTTTGCAAAGCACAAGTACCATGGAGTATTGACCCCCAAATACAGTTCATTACTGATTTTGTAAAAGGTAAAACTTTTATGTTTACTTATGTATTTAGAGAGATTAACCAAATAGCAGATTGGATAGCAAATGAGGGCATTAGAATACGGTCATTTGTTAAATATTCCAAAGACTCAATCACAAACTTTGTACAAGGATTGTTGTCTTTGGATGCTAGGGATTGCCCATACATTCGTCATTGTAAAATTTAATTATTTGTCTTTTCAATAAAACTCACCTTCACGGGTGCTTACGAAAAAAAAAAAACCTAATGATGAGAAAAACACTCTAAAGGAAGAGAAATACGCTTCAAGAGAGAGAGGGGATTTTCAATACGAGATATGTGATAAGGGAGAAAAGTTAAGGAAAAAGATAGGATGAGGATGAGGTATTTTAGGAATAAGACAAAAATTTTGCTGGCTTTAATAGTTTTGAGGTAGTCAACGTTAGTGGACTAATGAAAGGGGAATATATTAGTATAAGTTTATAATAATCTTTCTATATATAAAGGAGAGCCCCCAATTTGTCTGGTGGTCTCTCCTTTTATGGACTCTTTTTAAATTTTTTAATTTTTTTTAAAAGAAAAAAATTACAACTCTCATATTCACACACACCCATATTCACTAGTAGTGTTTCTATCTCAAATACAAAAACTACTATAAGCAATTACTTGAATCATCATTCTATTGCAACCTCACTCATCGTCCCATATTAATAATACTCATCAACTCACTTGTCTCTGTCAAGAATTTCATACAAAATAATTATTTATGCATTCTTCTTTCTTTTATAACAATACTAATATTTTAGGGAATCCAAAAGTTCTTCCCATTATAATTTTGTTTATAGTGATCGTTTGGATATGATGCACACATCGAGTGTGCGTAGATGACTAGTATGTATAAAGTAAGAGTTATGTGATGTCATATTTATTTTGTCTATTTTATGCTTGATAGTTTTAAAATTTCATCACACAACTATTCTTAAAATTACTTATTATTTTTCAGTTAATAGTTTTTAAATTATGCACATATTAGTGCGTGTCTTGTCTTCTAGTAAAGTAAATTTATAATTTTAAAGGGGGTGAAATTTTTTCAAACCTAAGTTTTTAGTTGTTAATTTGGCCAAGACGGGAGGTTAATGCAATTCACCCAAAAATTGGGCTCAAAATCTTTAGAACCGACCAAAGAATTTTGTCGTGCATTGGCCTTTAGGCATTCAGTCTAATTTACCCCTTAGATTTTAAAAATTTAAAATACTGATAAACCAAGAGGACAGAGGATAGAGCAGAGAGAGATGAACACAGGAGGAGGAGGTTATAGTCGTGGGAGGGTTGATGAAGAAGAGAAGGGTCTAGTGTGGAAGCTACCAGAGGTCAAGTCAATGCAGTTGGGGAAGATTGGCCCAGCTTTTGGCATCGGAGTTGGGTGTGGATTGGGCTTGGCCGTGGGTCTCATAGGAGGTAACAACTATTGTTATTTATTGAATTCATTTCTAATTCTAGTTGATGATAGATATACGTTTAGTACAAATTCCTTGTTGTAGGCACCGGTTTTGGTCCTGGACTTCCTGGGTTACAGCTGGGTGTGGGAATTGGAGCAGGCTGTGGAGTTGGCCTGGGTTTTGGTTACGGCGTTGGCAGGGGAATTGCGTTGGATCACTCGCGCAGATACTCCAACGTCGGCAAGTTTTCCGTAGCTAATATCCCTTCGCAGTATGTTTATCTTGCAATATCCTCCATACACACATAATCTCTACATCTTTTTATGGAGACAAATGTCAGTTTACACCTTTTTTTTTTTTTTTAGGGTCTCAAGATTTCTTTTGCCTTCTTTACCTGAAATGACAAGGGGAACTACTTTATCATTACACAAATAAAATAGAACGGGAATTGAATTCTCCAGAAAATATTGAATTTTGAATTCTTTATTATTTTTTTTTTTTTCACTATCAAAATTCTCAATTCCAATGCATCTTATCCTTTTGGAGCTGGGCAACAAGTTTTTTTGATCTACTTTATGTAATTTTTTGAGCCGAGATTGGTACATATGGTAGCTTTCCGCATGCTAAAAATAGTAGATACCAGGTAGAAAAGCATAATAATTTCAAGTTACTAGACATTTTTGGATGCATTCTACATAGTATTTGTCAAAAATATTTGGCTTATTTGGAAATTAGTGACTCAAGAAATTGCGTCTCATGCTTGGTACTTTATGAATTCTATCCTTGAAACATGAATCATCTTTTAGCAACTCAATCGCTTGATATATTCAGTAACCTCAATTTTGCAATCTGATCCCAAAAGCTGCTTCAAGATCTCCACCAAGCAATTCAAAATATTTTAGTCACTAATTGGGTATTGCATTCTTCCTGGGAGGGGGTTTTCTAGGGGAGTGGAGTGTTTTTCTTGAGTAAGTGCACTTGATGTGTCCTCCTTTGAATCTTTCCCCCTACTTTTAGATAAACTGACTTTGTGCTTACCCAATGCTAAAAATTGATTTTTTTTTACTTGAATGAATTTTTAGAATTGGTAGCGGTATTCCAATTAGTGGGAGATGTAGTACCTTTAATAAGGGTATCAAGCTCGTGCCTTCACTTTGCAAACCATGGTTGAAAATGCCATATAAATTTGAGTTAGCTATGCTCTTGCATTATAGAAGTCTAATAATGACAAATCAGGGAAACATGGTTTAAAAGAAACAAAATCTTCTCACAGGAAATCTTAGCACCTGTAAGATCTTCAAATTAATTTAGCTAAGTTTCAATTCCGTGAAAACCAATGAGAAAATCATAAAAGATTGAGGCATAAGAAAATTGTTAGTGAAGCAAAAAATTATAATGAATTTTTTATTTTTATTCAGGTTAAAATGTTTTTGAGAAAATAAAAATAGAAGAATTTTAAGATGCAGGATGATTGCTAGGAGGAGAGAAAGATTTGAAATTTGTGTGAGATTGAAAAAAGATTTTAACGTGGAAGTTTTGAAGCAATTTTGCATGCATGCATGTATGTACACAATCGGACTTTGGAGATTTGAATTTGTGGATACTTTAAAAGTAGCCATTGATGCAAATGGCCTTTTCTATTTTGAATTTAACATTGGAGGAATTTTACAACAGCAACTTAATTTGAATGTACAAACTGAAAATTACCCATTCTCATGTTACATAGACTCTTTTTCTTTTTTGCTTTTATATATATATAAATTTTGTTTGGGGGAGGGGGGAGATTTGTCCTCTGTCACAATATTTGTTCTAATGGTATAACCATGTCAGATTTGAACTATGCATATTTGGGCTCAACTCTTCTTCTTCCACTTTGAAATTGTCTGTTAAATTTTTGTAGTTGATGGTATTGAAGAAAGCAGTAAAAGTAGAACTGTTTGGCAGCCGAAATCTCTCAATCAACCAAAGAAATGATATGTTGTCGATCTTTAATTGATTGTTAGTGTATTTTATCTAAATATCTTTAAACAAAGATCAATCACAAACTTTAAGTATCTTTTACATATAGGAGGTCATTATATGGTCATAAGTTTGCTATTAACAATAATTGAAATTTATGTGTTTTGGAATAGGGAGTATTATTAGATGGAGAAACATTTTTTTTTTTCTTTTTAGTTTTAGAGAGGGTAGTCAATGTAAAAAGGGTAGGTAAATACTAAAAAAGATATGTTGGATAAATTGTAAGAAAGACATAACTAATCTTGAAATCAACGAGGATATGGTTCATAATAGAACTCAATGGCATAGAACAATTATTGTAGCCGACCCCACTTTATGGGAATAAAGTTTGAGTTTGTTTGTACTAAATATCTATGCTTCCCAACTTTTATCTTTTCTTTGATATTTTTTTTTTCTCTTTTTGTTAAAATTTTGATATCGTTCAATGCTTTTTAATTAAAATAATGGTAAAAAGTCGTGAAGTTAAGGGGTCTAATCAACGGATTTATAATTGAATATACTGCCTTTTTGGTTCAATTTGGCTATGACGTAAATTCTAGTAGAAGACCTAGCTTTCATGAAACTTCTTTCTGTTATGGGGTAGTCTTTTTAACTAATACAGTTTCCAAGTTCACGTCCCTATTAGTCACACTAGAGGAAAATATTTTGTAGTAAGCAAAAGTACATAGTTGTTAGTTACTTTTAAGTATACTAGTATGGGAGTACGTGCTTTACACGTTTAGAAATACTAATTGTTTAATTTTTATTGCTATGAATTAAATAGTAGACCATGTTTTGAGATACTAATAGTATAGTTCGCTTAATTTTCCGCTTATAGAATTTCTGCTTAATGCCTTAGAAATAAGTCAGACATTTTTGTAGTTCACATGAGATTAGAGATCTGTTTAGTTTAATAATTTAAGCAATTTCATAAAATTTGAATAGGTGTGTCCTGTTAATAACACATCTACCTTACAATTTTAAAAATAAAACTCTATTTCCTTAGTTGAGAATTATTGAAGAATTATATAATGAACTCATTTGTACTCTATACAACTTCAAAGATAGGAAAAGTTTAAAGGATCACTAAACTGGAGCATAATTTATGATATGAAATAGTATTAGAGGTTATTATTACATGCATTTGCGTAAGTTTAATAATTAAAGAGTGGAGTGTAGTCCTAAAAGATGTTGACAATTTGTAATATTTATTAGAACCCTTTATTCTCTTCAATTATTAAATTTCTATCCTAAAATTTGGATTTATCAAGCATAGGGTATTTGAATATTTTTGAATACCAGGACCTCTCTTGGAACAAATTTGAAGGAACCATTAGCAATTTCTAATTAGGTTAAAACCAAAGATCCAATATGTAGTTTGCACAACTATAGGAATTATATCATAAAAAAAGAAAAAAAAAAAGTGGAAAATATTCTATCATTTGACAAGTTATGGCATGAACTTTACTCATTAATCCATTATGTTAAAACTGTCAATCTGTATAATTGTAAATTGGAAGATAGATTTTAAATATTCTAGATCTTAATTGATAGAATAAAATTAACCACATATAGGTGCAATGCTATCAACATGTATAGTAATAATTTAGAAATAATAATATACATTCAATATTTAGGTTTTATTTGATAAATTGGACTTTAATTAAATCTAATTAGTAATTGATTTAATTTGATATCACTATTTTTTAGTATGTAATTTATACGGTTGCTATTATTTAATGGGTTAAATACATTAAACCCCTTAAAAGTTTGGGTTGTTTTGCACTAAATCCCCTAATGTTATTTTTTTCACTTTGCCCCTTTGAGTAACTGTCAAATGAAACTCCGCCGTTAGTTTTTTCAAAATGTGACAAATTTATCCCTTAAGATCAATTGCAGTAAACCCCCTTAAGGTTTAAGCAAAATTTTACTTTACCCCCTCAGGTAAGTTTTCTAACATTTAATAAATTAGGATAAAAATAAATTCAATAATGTTTCAATATTTTTAAAAATACAAATATGCTCCAAATTAATTACTAATATTCTAATTTTCGAATTATACTTTCTTTAATATTTATAATTTAAAAATACGATGAAATAATTAATTTTAAAATTTTTGATGAATTATTAAGGGTAATTCCATCTAAATTATTTTAATTTAAGTTTTAATTTATATGATAAAGTTCTTTTGTATAATTTAGGTATTAGTTAAATTATATTAACAAAGGAAAAAAGTAAGAAGAAAATCATTTTAAATAAACATAAAGAAAAGAAAAATGAAAATAGACCTATATAACTTTAATAGATGGTTATAAGTCTCGTATATTTAAAAATTTATTTTTATATGAAAATAAAATATAATAAAAAGACCAAAATAAATATCGAAAGTGCTAGGAAATATTTATATTTAAATTTTTTTCACAAGTATTTTTAAAAAATCATTGGTGTTGGTATACATCATTATATTTTTAGTTGTTTTAACAATATTTTTATATTGATTAATGACTAAAGTAGGTTAAATGATACAAAACTTGAATTAGGGACTAAAATGACAAATATAATAAACTTTAATGGGCTTTATTTTATATATTTTTGTAGTGTCTAGGGGTAAAAATGTCTTTTTCGACTTTTTAATAGTCAAATTGCTGACAGAAGGGGTAAAATGAGAAAAAATTACGTTAGGGGGTTTAATGTATTTAACCCTTACTTAATATAAGATGTTTACCGGATAAAACAACAACAACAAACCAAGCTTTATTCCCACTAAGTAGGAGCTGCATGAATCTTGTTACCCACTAAGTTTTTTTCGTTCTTCCCCTACCCTTCTTATGTTGACTACTCTCTCTAAATCTTACTTGCCTGACAGGCACTTCTGTTGGCCGTCATATAGCAACACATAACCTAACCACTTTAAGCGTGTTTCTCTCTATCTTCTCATCAATAGGTCCTACTCCAATCTTATCACGAATATGCTCATTGCGTATCTTGTCCATCCTAGTGTACCTACACATCCATTTTAACGTTCACATTTATGCTACTCATCTTTTGCTCATGTGTAATTCACTTCTGAACATTCAGATCCATAAAGCATCGCTGTCATAATTGTCATTCTATAAAATTTACCCTTAAGTCGTAAAAGAATTTTGCAGTCGCATAATATTTTCAATGTCATTCAAAATTTAGTCCAACCCGTTTGTATCTAATGTGTAACATTTCGTTGTATACCACCATCACTTTGAACAAGTGAACCTAAACATTTAAAATTTTCACTTATGGGTACCTCTTGATTTCTGATACTAACCCCTATAATATTTCTGTGTATTCTTGCTAAATTTAAATTTCATATATTTTGTTTTTGATCTACTAAGTCTAAATCATTTTGCGTCAGGTGCCTCTCTCCAGACCTCAAGTTTAGCATTAATCCCAACTTTTGTTTCATCTACTAAAACAATGTCATCTGCAAACAAGATACACCATAGCAATTTCTTCAATATGTGTCTTGTAAGTTCATCTGTGATCAATGCAAACAGATAAGGATTTAGAGATGAACTTTGGTATAAACCTATGTTTATAGGATACTCTCGTGTTGACCCTCCTGGTATTTTCACACTTATAATCACATCCCTATACATCTCCTTTATTGATTCTATATATGCTACTCTGACTCATCTTTTTTTCTAATACTCTCCACATAAATTCTCTAGGAATTCTATCGTATATTTTTTCAAAATTAATAAAAATCATGTGCAAATCCTTTTTCTTATCATGGTATCTCTCGGTAAGTCTCCTTAAGAGTGTAATTCACACAATTTTGTATATCCTCTTTGTTTTTGAATATGGGTATGAGAGTACTCTTCTTCCATTGGTCAGACATCTTTCTACTGTTCAATATTTTATTGAAAATCAGATAGATTGGTAAGCCAACTTATGCCCTTCTTTCCTAAGCATTTCATACCTCAATTGGAATATAATCGGGGCCAATTACTTTTTTCTTTCTTCATCTTCTTCAAAGCCTTCACCTCTGATTCCTGAATCATTCAATAATGCATTACGTTTTTATATTCTTCAGACTTATCTAACTTGCCCAAAATGATATCGTCTCCATTGCTTTCATTGAATAGCTGATGGAAATATTTCTTCCATCTTTCATTAATTTCCTCATCTCTTACTAGCACCTTATTTTTTTCATCTTTGATGCACTTTACTTGGGTTAAGTCTTTCGTCCTTTGGGCTCTTGCTTTAGTAATTTTATAAATATCTCTCCCTTCCTTAAATTATAATTTTTGGTAGAAATCTTTAAAATCCTTATCTCTTGCTTCACTTACAGCCTTTTTTGCCTCCTTTTTAGCAAGATTATGTATTTCAATATTCTCTTCACTTCTACAACTTTACAGAACTATATAGTTAACTCTCTTGTAACTTTGATTTTATCTTATACACCATCTCACCACCAAGATTCCTTGTTCATGGGGGTTTAACCTCTTGACTCTCCAAGTATTTTCTTAGCCATTGTTCTCACTCTAGTTGCCATGTCATTCCATAAAATGTCAGATTTTCTTTGTAAGTTTCAAATACTTTGCCCTAACAAATCTTTCCTAAAATTTTTTTCTTATTCCTTCTTTAAAGTCATTCATTTAATTCTAGGTAATCTAGATAGGTTTCTTCGCCTAATGTGATGTTAAGCCTCAAGTCCACCACCAAAAGCCTATGCTGTGAGGTTAAATTTTTTTCAGGTATGATTTTACAATCTCTACAAACCCTTCTATATTTCTTTCTTGTGAGGAGAAAGTCAATCTGTGGCTTTATTGAACCACTTTTGAAGGTAACTAAATGTTTCTCCGTTTTCTTGAAAAAAGTATTGATAATGCAAAGATTGAATATCTTTCCAAATTTCAAGATTGATTTTCCTTCTTTGTTTCAGATTTCCCCCCATAACTATATCTACCATGCACTTCTTCATAATCCTCATTATCTCTTCCAACATGTCTATTTAGGTCACCTCTTATAAAAATTTGCTCACCTTGGGTGACACTACTGATCATCTCATCTAAATGCTCCAAAACTTGGCCTTAATGGACTCATCTAGACTTGTTTGAGGCGCCTAGACTCTAAATATATTAATGGTTTCACATCCTAAAATTAGTTTGAAGGACATAATCCTATCTCCTTTTCTAGTCACCTACACTTCTTTGTCCTTCATCGACCCATCTACGATTATACCTACCCCATTTCTAGTCCTGTTTAATCCTAAATTATCTAATAGTTTAGCTTTTTCTCCTACCCATTTTGTCTCTTTTAAATACAAAATATTAATTTTTCTCCTACTCATTGTATCTACCACCTCCATTGATTTACCAGTAATGATTCCAATATTCCAAGTTCTAATTCTAATCCTATTCTCTTGAACATTTTTCTTCCCCACTACCCATCCCCTTATTTTGTGAGGACCCTTGCATGTTTTTCACTATACCCAGACCCCCCATGAAGATGTAGTGATCCTTGCCCACTATTTGCTGCAGTCAGGCAATGCAATGCAATGCGTCTTCTATGGGGAACGCCTTAGCATTAGCGTAATAGCGTAGTGGATTCATCTCATAAGGTAGACAAGGTTTTACGCGAGTTGTAAACCTAACGCAGCCTTTCTTTACTCGGGTTTGGGATCGGTTATGCTAAGAAAAATTCGATACAGGCGGAGTTTTACAGGTTCAAAGTCAATACAATAATTTTTTGTAGGAAAACAATAATTATCTATTAAAAATTTTAGACTAATATAATTTAGAAACTAATTTTGATTATAAGCAAAGTGTAACTTGAACTTAATAGGTGCTAATTATTCAATGCATAAAAAGGGTACTAAAAGGAAAGTAAGATGCAATATAAGGAGTATGGTCTTTTATGAAAAACAAAATAAATGTGAATCACATTTTTCACCTAAAACCTTTTTCTACTCAACCAATAATCGAAAATATAAGTTCTACATTATGGTTTTCAATACACCATAATGTGATTGGGGGGTAAAGTGTAGTTTTTTTCGTTCAGGGGGGCAAAGTGTAATTACCTACCTAGTTCAAGGGGGCAAAGTGTTATTAACCCTTCCATTTAATGAGAAATTTTATTTAATTAATTTATTTTTAAAATAATTTTATTTAATATTCGTCTTTAATTTCTAAATCTATCCCAAACTTTTACTCTATGAGGAGATTTATTTCAATCAAACTCAATTGTAAATATGAAGTCTTAAAAATTTAGTTTTATTTCTTGGATACCTTTTTATGATTTTTTACTTGGATCAAATTTATTTCCTAATATGAAATCTTAAAAGTCGGTTTTATTTCCTCTTTTAGTTTTTATGGAGTATTTACATAAATAAAAATTATTTTATACAAATCTTTAATTTCTAAAACTCATTCCTAATATTCTATTACGTAAGAAAATTTACTTCAATCCTAAACAAATTTATTTCCTAATATGAAATCTTAAAAGTAGGTTTTATTTCTTCTTTTACTCTTTGAGGAGCATTTACACGAATAGCCTAAACAATTATAAAAAAGGCTTTCAAGTTTGGGGACATAATAAAGTCATTAAATTTTATAGCAAGGATAATTTCGAGAAAAAATCTAAATCACTAAATCTTGGCTCTTTTAATATAGTATAGATTTGGCTTGCATCTAAGTGAAGCAAATAAATCATTGGAGTTCTGCTGAATCTGGGTCTTCCAAAAGCAATTTTTGTCTTTAAACAACTTTTATTAGTGTTTTGATATGTAAACCTGTACAAAACACATCGACGCTCTCCGTTTCCTTCATTTCTGGCTTTCAAATTATGAAATAGCTAAATCATTTTGGAATTAAAAAAATCATGATTTGGTATAGCTAATAATTTCCTATGGACGCCCATCAATACAACTGGATTAGTATTATATATGCGTATTCTATGTCTATGTTTGTCCATATTATAGAAATATCTATGTGAAACTTGGGGTAAGGACAAATCATTGAAATAGGGTGGAAGCAGAGTTTACATTAGTTGAGAAGGCAGGGGTTGGAAAGAGATCTAAAGGAAAGAAAGGTATCTGAGACGTGAGATTGCTAGTGGAATATGGTGAAGAACAATTAGACTCGAGAGGTTTCAATTTTAAGGAACCTATTCCAATATTGCAGAAACTTTCTGTAATATGTGGTTGGGCTAAATTAATTTCCAGCATTTATGTTCCATTTTTCGTATTCATTGACAGTAATTTGCATAACGTAGAACGGATGGGAAGGGATGAGTCCCTCAAGATAGTGATTGAAGAAGCTAAGGCAGCCTTGTATTTGGGGATTATCTGACTATCATGCAATTCAAAAAACTTGCTTACATCTGATTAAATTTGATAAAATCAGGAATCAGTTTGTTTCATCAATTCTCCTGTAATGTGCTAGTGTTATATTTTCTATTGATCTCAATCAATCATAACTCTTTTATAAGTAAACTAGATAAACCTTTTTCTACCCTATAATCAATTTATGCCAGACTCATTTTCTAATCCGGCATGTGTGTTCTTGTCTATTGCGTTTATTGATCTCTGAACATTTCCAGTGTTTGGAAGTAATTTACTTCCCATGGATGTTATTATCCAACATGCATTTCTTTAAGTTCATCTTTGAGTTCGTCAAAGTTCATTAAGCATGTCGCTCATTCTACTGAGATGTATTTCTTCGTTGTCCCATGACGCTTAAAAGCACACACTCCCCTTGTACACATGCTATATGTATATATGAGTTTGTGATGCAAGCTAACGTGCCTTGATTATAACCAATTCCTGAAATAGTGTTTAATAAAGAACCAATCTTGGGCTTGCTTTTGTTTGCTGTATCTTCTAGAAACACGAAGGATAAGTTACAAAGAAAATTGGCTACTAAAGAGATATGTGGCTACAAAGAAAATTGGCTACTAAAGAGATATGTGGCTACTAAAGAAAATTTTTCAGACAAGTTTTTTTATATAAAATAATTTCAACAAAATAGGTGATAAAGGATTGGCACATAATTGGTTTTTGCTGATGTCAAAAGAATTCTAGAGTCAACTTGTTTTACTTATTTAACTGAAAGGGAGTCAAACAAAAATGTACTTTGAGACTCCATATGTAATATTATGTCATTCTTTTGGTTTATGATATTCAAATATATTCCCTTTTTTTTTTAAAAATATTAGGGTAATTATAGTTTGTCTCCTTTTAAACTTGATCGTGTCTTGATTTGATCCTGAGAAAAATTTATGTACATTTAGTCCCCTCTTACTAATGGTCAAAGCCAACAGTTGGTTAAAACTTAATGATTTTCTCAAATTACTAAATTGCCCTTATATAATTTTAGGATTAGTTACTATTTGCCCTCTATAATTGTACAAAATTACATTTTACCCCCTTATATTGTTCCAAATTTTCACTTAATCCTCTGTAATTTAGATATACTGCCTGAATGAGGAATTTCTTATTGCTATAATGACGAATCTTTGTTGTTTGTCCAATTAATTAACATGATAAACTGGTTGGCATAATCCTCGTGACAATATCTGATGGATCATTTAAGAATTTTAGGATTTAAATTAATGTATTAGGGCTTTAAAGTAGGTGTCAAACTTAGTATGATTCCCATGTATTCTCTTATTTTATGTGAATCACAATGATGCAATTTTTGTGGGATTTATACTTTATTCCAAACATGTACGAGGAAAGAGTGCCTCTTGGGTCTCCTCCCATTCAAGGGCTCTCTAGTCATTTTCGGCTAGTTTTGTTGGTAATACTTATAGACCTGACAAAAATTCGAGTCCGAATTTAGTGACTAGAAAAAGTTTTCAATTGTGGCCCAAGATGGCACAGCCTGCGGAATTTACCAACCATCTAATAAGCTCTATCAAACGCCGTTGTTTAGGATTAATTAGGTAATTTTATCAAATAGAGGGATGGAGTGTACTTTTGTTGTTCCATTACAGAGGTAAGTGTGGCCAACCTAAAATTATGGGGGTAATTCAGTAATTTTATTTCACTCTCTAATTTTATACTAATGGTTGGCTTTGACCGTAGTCAGAGGGGCTGGATGCATATAATTTTTTTAATGGGGCAGATTGAGAGAGTCAAATTTATAGGTGGCAAAGTGTAATTAAGCCGAAACGCTAGGACCAGTGCAACTACCAAGTGATATTCCATGAATAGGCACTTCCTTGAGTTAATGTCTGATCTATCTCTTTATTAATGTTTGATTCATTCTCGAGTAATTGTGCTCCATTGGCACCCTCAAGTAATTGTGGGAATGCATTGTACAATTCTAAAACAAAAATCATAATACTAAAGTTGATTACTTGTATATCAAGTCCTTACATGAATATATTGGCCTGTTGATGCAGGGTTGAGATTGGTGTTTTGATTGATGAGCTTGTAATGAACACCAAAAAGCTAGTCAAAGCAACTTCCAGAGAGGTGGATAAATGGAGACGAGCATGAGTGTTCATCCCAGAAACTCCTGCTCTTGGTTCTTTGTTTCAAACTTTGTATGTGTAAAAGGTTTGAATCCATGGAGGGGTTGTAAATGCACTGACATGCTGTCAGTGAAATTCTAAAATGGACGTAGGTATGTAAGCAACTTCCAGAGTGATTCTTATCAGATTTGTGAATTTATGGTAACCTTATTTTGGGCCTCAAAGAACTTCTATTGGTCTTGAATTAAGAAAATCAGATTTTTTTTTTTTTTTTTTTGTTGAAGGAATCAATGGGTGAAGAAGTATTTCATCCTTGATCACTATAGTGTTAGTTTTATTCTTTCTCAGATAGAGGTACTGTTGGTCTCAATATTGTGTTTCTGGTTTTTCTGAAGGTATTCTGGAATCTTTGTTGTATCAATATTCAAAATGTTTTAGACAGATACTTGTTATTAGTATCCTGCTCCTGTTTCAGTCAACATATAATGGTGTGAATGGTTGAAATAATGAAGAGTGAACGGACAAAAAAATCGACCAAAACAAAAGGTGTGCTGTCAAAATACCTTTTTCAAAAACTATGAATAGTAAAAGAATAATTGCAAATAATGCCATCTATATAGGGCCCGTGTTTTTACTACTAGTCATCGTTCTCTGACTCCAACATGGCATGCATTACGAATACTTAGTAGTCTTTGTCCTAGAGCTCGACAAAAAGATTAGTTAATACATTATGAATTTGGAAAAAAAAATTTTGCTATTCATTTTATATTATGGGGTGAGTATTGTATATCGTTGAATGATAGAAAATTAGTAAAATTTTTTACTTTTTAATAATTTTAATGGTTGTCATGTTCAATTTACATTGCGGAATGAGTAATTAAAATTTACTCGTGAATTTGTACTTGGCAGTCTTAGTCCTAAATTCCTAGGGCTCGACAGAAAAAATTAGTTACAAATAATAGGAGCAGATAATAAAACTTCTAGGATTTTGGTACCATAAATCACTCAAAACCCGGGTCCTAACATCATAAAACTGGCATCTTGTGAGCTGTTATATTAGAATAACAAGAATATAAGATGGGAAAATTTTACAATTCTTTTTAAGGAATTATTTTTGTACTTTAGATGTTTGTACAGTACAACACTGTGATATAAGAGTTTATACTGTACAATCTTTTAAAATCAAGGGAATAGTTTCTTAAAAAAGTTTGAGAACCATCATTCCTCTTTCACGGCTGAATATAAGAAGACACGGAGCATGGAACCATCAGTCCTCATTCGAAGTTGCAGAGAAAATTCTAAAAATATGCCAATTTTCTAACTTTGTTCTATTTGGGTACTTATTTGGAATTGCTGTTCCGAAGGAATGGAACTCGCATTCAAAATTTTTTTTTTTTTTTACTGACCTCGCATTCGTTGAATGCGAGGTCGTCAGTCAAAAAATTTTTTTTATTTTTTTTATTTTTATTTTTATTTTTAAGCAAAAAATTCCGTTGTAATGAATTTATGTTTTTTTATTTTTTTTTTTGGTTATAGCTAATTTGACTATATATATATTGTTACATTGTAGAATTTAGCAAATTTGACTATGTATATTGCGAATGGAAATCGTGCACTATTACAAAAATAGAAAAAATGAATGATTTCAGAAATTTGACTATGTATATTACGAATGGATTGCACTATTAAAAAAATAGAAAAATGAAGGATTTGACTGTAAGATAATAGTAAATCGTAAATTATAAACTATTATATTTAAATCATAAACTATAACATTAACGAAATAGTACGCGAATGAAATGTGTAAACCCGTTAATTTATTAATTTATCGTATTTTTGATAAAATTTTGACAGGTCCTATTTATGACTTAGAGGAGGAGGAGGATGAGGAGAGGAGGAAGGAGGAAGGAGGAGGGAGGAGGAAGGAGGGGGCGGTGGACTTTGGGGACTTGGGGAATTGGGGACTGAGTAGAGCCCGACCTCGCATTCGAGGAATGCGAGGTCGGTCAAACGTAAATTTTTTTTTTTTTTTTTTTTTAAAAAAATTATTTAGAACTCGCATTCAGAGAATGCGAGTTCTCACCCCTTTGGAACCCAACTTTCAAATAGGCATAGATATAGAACACATTTTTAAATAGGCATAGATATAGAAATTTCTCCGAAGTTGCATGTAATTTGACACCTATACAAAAATCCAACACTCTGCCCCTAAGGCTTACCATAAATCAATCAAAACCCGGGTCCTAACATCATAAAACTGACATCCTGTGATGTCGTATTAGAATAACAAGAATTTAAGATGCATATAGCAAGGAACCATCATTTCTCATTCAGGGTTGAATATAAGAAGACACTGAGTATGGAACCATAGTCCTCATTCGGGGTTGCATGTAATTTGACACCTACACAAAAACCCACACTCTGCCCTTAAAGGCTTAGTTTGGGAGTTTTAAGAAAGAAAAGATGAGAAAAGGAAAAAACTTAAGTGAGAAAGGAAAAGATCAGAAAGGAAGTAATTTTAATGTTAATGGAAAGATTTAAGATCTATACAAAAATAAAATTTGTTTATATTAACTTTTTAATGAAGATAGATTCGGAATATTAAAAATGTTTATAAGACATATATTTGCTTACCTTCCTTTTCCTCCCACTTCTGGGAGGAAAATTTTTACTTATGTGGAGGGATGTTACTCCCAAATGAAAGAAAAGTGTCTACTTTACTTCCCAATCCATTCCCTTCCATCTCATTCCAAACAAACATAGTGTAAAGAAGGATTGCAAAATATGTTAAGACCAACAAGCAATGGGGGATAGTGGCTGGTTGGACTGATCCACCTGGAAAACGGACTGTAACTACAACAAAGACGTTGGGCCTGCTTACAACATGAATGATTTTATAAAACATTTGGTCAAGAAAAATGAACAAAAAGGATCTCATATGAAGAATTTTCAAATGGTAAATACATAGCCACTATGAATCTGCCTTGTAGAATATAACTTGTTTGCAGCCAAGACAATGGTATACATCCATCAAAAGTCTTTTAAGCCCATATAGAAACAAAATCAGAGAAATGCATCCTCTAAAAGACAAGCTCATGTGGTTTGTTGCCCGATTTAAGTGAGAACCTTGCACCCAAGTAAGACTTCAAATCTGGAACACTCTCAATAGCTTTAATCAACTGTGCATCGACAGCTTTCTGGTCATCCTTCTTATCCTGTGGGAGCACATTCTTCATCTATAGTTGAAAGAGAGGTTAGTTAAAGAAGTGAGAATCCGGAATACAAAATCAGAAAAGGGTGGGAGATGCCAAATATCACATTAGTATTTGCATACGGTATAGCAAACCTCTTTTTCTGCCTCAAAGAACTCGCCCTCTCCCTTCTTTTTCTTCTTCTCCACTTGCTTTGCAAAGTACTTATCGTCAAACTTCTCATGGATAACCCCAGAGATGTCAATCTTGGTCGAAGTTGCAACAACATACGATTGATTGACCCTCCTCAGAGGAACACCATTAACCTTGAATGGTCCTGCAATTATGAAAGCAGCAACTGAGTAAATTCTTCCGTTGTACAAGAACGAGCAACTTCTAGAGAGCTAGTCCATATAGGCGTTCCAAGCAGATGAAAGGAAAGAAATATGGCAAAGGAGTAAATGAGACAGTAGGAAAATTGTCTATATGAGAAGCCACTGGCACATAGTTAAGAATAATGTATTCTCAGCACATCACTAGACAAGGAATAAACAAAGGCCGATAATCAAAATCATCCACAAACAGATATTGGTGCCAGACCAGCAAAACAGATAAATCATATATCACACAAGCAATTTCAAAGCCAAAGAAACATAATGGACCGTTATCATAAGCAACAGCTTTTTTTTTTCGGGCAAGGAGGGATAATCAACTCTGCCTGTGTCGAGTTTTTCTTAGCATAGCCGGTCCCAAGCCCGGGTAAAGGAGGAGGGTTGCGTTAGGTTGACAACTAGAGTAAAACTTTGTCAATCTCATGAGATGAATCCACTACGATATTGTGCTACATGATAGAGCACAATGGCGTAATAGGATTCATGCAGCCGACCCTACTTAGTGGGATCTTAAGATTTGGTTTGGTGTGGTTTGTTTGGGGGCAAGGAGGGATAATCCATTTGTACCCATTTACTCTTCAATTCTTATTTAGCTTTAGGGCCATCTATTTGACAAATAAACTAAGAATGTATCATTGACTAATCCACAGAAAACCAAATGGTAATACCAAAAAGCTAGTTTAGATGTACAAGTAACACTAGTATAATTCAACATGCAGATGCAGTTGACAGCTAAAGCCATTTTTACCACTTCTTTCCAACTTACATTATTTGCCTCAACAAGTCATACTCATCCACATTGGTTTAATTCGAATTCAGTTGAACATGAAATACAGACTAATTAAATAACTTGAGCAAAGCCTGATCTTATTATACATGATTCATGTAACCAACCCAGTATCCCGTGTCCTTTCAAGATTGTCTTTTTTCAAGGAGCACCACCATTTTTAAGCCAACTCAGTGGGCACCATTAGACTTGAGAGAAATGTCACAACTGTCGAATTACTAACCAGAGTAGTACTTTGGTTAAATGAACCTCAAACATACCAGATAGCCATGAAATGACAAACTAAAACTGCTTCAGATTACAACAGCATGTGAAATAACAACCTAATACCTACAAGAAAACAATCAAAACAAAGAAGCAATTCAATGTTTTAGCTCATCCAACTGGAAAATTTGACTTAATTGCTCCTTGCATTATTAGTTTACCTATAATTACCTAGAGATTTCCAGCAATAATAAAAAAATTAAATTCAATAGAAAACTACTTTTACTAATTTATGCTGCAATTCATTAATCAAGCTAATCAACACATTCTTGTCAAGACAATTGCGCGAGTAGCCTGGATAAGATCACCACATCTAAACATACAACAATTCTGCATGAACCCAAAAATTCATACAAAAAACCCCATAAATATTAACACAAAATAAATCAAGTGATTGGAAAAAGGAATTTCTATAAAAACATTTTCTAACTCACCAGTAACAAGTAGCAATCCAGAGGTAAGTTGCTGTTTCAAGAAAACCACTCTTTTTCCCCTAAATCTTCCAGCCAAAATTATCAAAACAGTACCTGGCGAAATACTTGCCCTAAAAAAACATCCTTTAAAAAGTTCGTTCAATTTAAACAAAACATTATAATAATCACCTGAAAATGCAAAAATTTCTCAACCTGAGCTTGGCTGGTTTTGGCTTGCGCTTATTAGCAAGCGGCTTCTTAACATCATCAGCCGGGTAGAACATGGCCGGCTTCTCCGCCGCGGGGGAGGATTTAGGTTCTTCAACGGCCTTTTTGAAGTGGCTGGGAAAAGCGCCGCCGTTTTTGGCCTTAATTGCCCATAAACCCCGCTTATGGTACATTTTTGAGCGGGAGTGTTTTCCGACGCCCCTGATGAGATCAGGATTTCGGCTCACCCTCTGCTGCTTCGCCGGCATTGATGAATTAACTGTGTGGTTCTGCCTGTTTGAGCGTGACAAAGAGATACTAACCAACCCTAAAATGCTAAGAAAAGGTTTTTGGCTACTCAGTCGCGGAATTGTATAAAATACTAATTTTGTCTCTTCCAATAAAGTTTTAGGTAAAAAAGGTTGGGCCAAACATAACCCGTGGAAAAGCCCAAGTGCATATTGGGTTTTCGAGTATCAGAATTCACTTAAGGGTGTGTTCGTTTGGATTGAAAATATTTTCTTGTGAAAAATATTTTTTTACGTGAAAAAATTTATTTTCTATACAATTTTTTGGTGTTCGATTGACAAAATGAAAATATTTTGAAATAAAAAATTTTAACAATTTTATCTTTCATTTTATGAATACAAGTTAAAAAATTTATAACAATTGTAATAAATATCTTACAAGTAATTGTGATTAATAAAAAATTTATTTTGTTCAAAATTAAATGATAGTACAATATAGTAGTAAAATATGCATAATGATAGTTATATTAGTGTGGGACCCATAATTGAGAGAAAAATGAATGAAAAAGAATTAAAAACGAAAATAAGTTTAGAAAACGAAATTCTAAAAATAAGTATTTGAGATGTAGATTTAATATCACTCTTGAATTATTCAAAAAATAACTTACGCTAAAAAATTTCGCAAGTTATTTTCATCCAGAGGAAGGAAAATTGGAAAATACTTTACACTCGAAAATATTTTTCGATGTTTGGCACTAAAAAAATTTCTGAAAAATTTTTTCCTAAAAATATTTTCAATCCAAACGAACACACCCTAAATATTAGCTTCAATTCTTTTTTATTTTATAAAACGATAAAAAATATATTAACTAAGAAAAGTTTGCCAAATGCCATTTATTATCTTGGGCAAAGACTTAGATAGATCGGTTTTTTATCCCACTTATAGACCCTATGGTGTGGATTAAACTTTAGAGAATTTATGACATCAGCTCATATAAGTAAGATTTTTTAAGGTTTAATTCTGACCACAAGATCTACAGGTGAGATTAAAAATCGGATCTATCTAAATATTTTCCATTATCTTGACCTCACAAAGAGAAATTATGAACCCATTCAACATCAAATTGAACACTCAGAGATTAAAGTCTAAAGCAATTTTATGACTAACACTACTATTTCCCTTCCTAAGAACATAGTTGATTGAACAAGAACCAAGCCAATTTGCCAAAACATTAGATACCAGACAACACAACTCCTATAATTACATCATCCTTCTTATATTGATATAACAAACTAATGACATTCAATGCATCAGATTCAACCTCAGTATGTTTCCAATCATTCTTTTGTGCTTGAACAAGAGCCAACCTAACAGTCAAAGCTTTGAGAAGCTTGACATTAGTATTCTGTGCACCTTAACAGCCCAAGTTCCTAATACAGTACCTTTGGAATCCCTTGCAATTATTCTAATTCCAAATAACTTCCTCTTTAGAAGAACTGTAACATCTGTACTAAAATTTAACAACACCCACCCGAAGGCACTGCCTACTGAAGAAACTAGAATTAGATTCTAGGAGGAGAGAGAAAGTGGAAAAACTTAATGTCAAGAGTGTATTTGATTATCTGAGTTTTAATCCTTTTTTAGACCTTAGCACCCAAACCCCTTATTTATAGAATTGCATAAGGAGGCATAAGGTCAACTCTATGCTAGTCCAACTGAAGCTGAATTACATAATTGCCCTTAATAAGGCTGCTACGTAGGCACTTCTAGAACAATCTAGGTAATACGCTATGTGTCACTAATCCACATCATCAATAGTCCCCTCAGCTTGGTGCCGAGCCTCACGGATAGGGGCCGAGCCGAAAATGATTGTTCACAGTCCCCAACCGATGACAACCAAGACTTTTATACCCAGCCGAGGTGCAGAACTTCGGAGCACTTTCGTACCCCCGCACTTGCCGACTTGAGGTCGTAACAACCCTTGGGATCCTCGGCGGGCGTAACTGCAGCATTAACTCAAGGGTGACGTTTTCGCTGAGTCCCCATGCACTGAACTTGCATTTATTGCACTGCATTATTTGATCTGATTTTGCTGCAAAATGCCTCATTTTACGCGCCGTAATGCACGCACTACGTCTCATTTTTCACGCCATATCTCGTTTATCTCACACGCCATAACGCCTCGCTTGACTGTGCTACGATTCCGAGTCTTGCGACTCGAATCACCAACCAGAGCTCTAGGATTGCAACTCTCTAGTATATTTCTTCACAAGGTGAGCACCCTTACCCTTGGGCTTATCGGATAGCCTTTTGCATTCCTAATAACCCTAATGTCATTGAATGGCGGCCTCGTTTAGGTGAGAAGAAACCTACTCCTGAAGAGGAAAGGAAAGCAATTAAGTCACGGGCTTTCTTTGGGCCCAAAATGCTAGGAATATGAAGTTCAGACCGTGCCCAAACTTAGACCTTAATGATAGAGGTTAATATACAAGAATCGATTGTGAACAAGCCACAACCATTGCCTTGCCACGGGAAAATGAATATATGAGGTACCTCACACTTGAGCAACAAATGGACGAATTGCACATTTCTCTAATGAATGTAAGATTTCTATTACAACTATTGCATGTTTTCAACTTTTATTTCAAGCTACTAACTTTCTTTTCCAATGTCCTTGCTGCCTTTGCGAATGGTTTCCATACTTCTTGTCATGGCCAACAGTGAAGCAAGCCAACAGTCAAAAGGGTTGGGCTTAGACGGGAGATAGCCCACCCTAAGGCCAAATCAGACAGAAGAATAGAACAGGCTATGACGGTAGTAGTGAAAGCTCCGGTAAAGAAGGCAGTTGATGATCACGATATCAAGTGCCAATTAGCAGCAACTAAGAAATACGAGGAGTAGCATAAAGATATAGACGAGCTAAAGGCGAGACTCAATAAATCTCAGCTTGAAAAGGTCACTTTGGAGAAATACGTGGATGAGAGGAATAAGAAGCTCCTCAAGGCTCAGGAGGAACTTCATGTTGTAGAGGCTCGATTCCTTTCCAAGGAGGTTGAGTTAAAGATTCCTGGTAGAAACGAGTTTTTTGCCTTAGATGAGGTTGATGAGAAACTTAATGATTTCACCAAGCAAGCCTTCATTATGGGGTTCACCTCGGCTTTACCTCATTGTCAAGAACTCCTATTCTTTATAAGGGACACCTTGGTTAATGAGGAGCAATTGGATACAATGGAGAAGAACTTCAAGGCTACTTTACCATTGCCTAAGGTATCCGAGATTAGCGGAACTTCAAATGAGGATGCTTCGGAACAACCTGGTCCTTTCTCGGGGCCTACTCCTCATTCTCAAGATGTTTCTACTGACAATCAAGGCGCTACTACTACCACCTAGCTTTATTAAACTTACTTGTAGTAGTTTTAGGAACTTCTCCTTCAAAAAAAGTTTTCTTTTGAATGAAATAAAGCTCTTCTTCTAATTTTATGCTTGTTGGTCTGCTTTTCATTCTTTCCTTGTCATATCAAAGCTAAGCATAACTGTACAATTTTAAGTGTAAAACTTACACCGCCCATTCCAAGTATGCTAAAAAATTCTAAGTGCAAAACATTTACACTTTCTGTTAAACATACTGAAGGATTTCTAATGTTATAAGTGCTAAACTTGTATGCACCTTTGAGCTCAACCCAAAAGTAAATCTATTTTTAGGGTATCCACGTTGCTGTTATAATTATATTTCAAAGGAGAACTTACAGAAGTTCTTTCTTCTGTTAATTTTTCATTTGCTTTTTCTCTAACCTGATCCTAGCCACTTTAGCACCTTAGGAGGTCTAGGGCAGCTCGCTTTGTGATGAGTTCATAATTATACTATATCTTATGTGTCAATTACCACGTTTTTATGTGTTGTAAGAAATATTTGATTATTATTGAGCTTAATTTGGTTATTCACAGTTTTTGTCGGGTTAAAGTGAAAAAGAGCTGAAAAAGGAAAAAAATCAAAGAAAATGCTAAGGGCAGAACATGCACGAGTTTGAAGCATTTTGGATGCTGTTTCATATTTCAAGCATAAATTTCGAGTCCAAACTCTGATTGAGATGATTCTGGATGATTTTGAAAGATATTGAAGAGTTATACAACTTTTGTGTTTTGAGTTTTCCAAGATTCTATAGGAATAATTTTCAATATTGCAAAAGTTGGATAAATGTGTACCGACGAGGATTGATTCTGACACAGTTTGGTAGATTCAGAATAACTTTCTTATCTGAGCTCCAATTGTGATGATTCAAGATGTTTTGAAAAGTTAAGACATAGAGATACAACTTTCATGTTTTGAGGTTTCCCAAATTCAGTTTTCATTAGGGTCAAAATCGAAGCCGAAAGTGAAGCCCAGCGCACATGCGCTGGCAACTTTTCAGCACTGCCTAGCGCGCACATGTGCCCAAAATTGGCAGCAAACGTGCACCCAAAGTAGCAGAATTGCGTATTTTTGAGTTTTTGATAGATTTCTTCACCCGGTTGGACTCTTTTTCACCCAATTTCATATTCTTATCTGTAGGCATTATTTGTAACCCTAAATACTCATTATAAATACCCCAAGTAGGGTGAGAAAAAGGGATCGACACTTTTATTTTAGTTTTATCTCGGGTTTTTAGCAGTAGAAATTCCTCTTTATTCTTTCATGGCACTTTGTACCTAAAACCTTTTCTAATGACTGGTAGAGGGATTTGAAGCCATGGTCAATTCTACAAAGTTGTGAGACTTCTTGTGCTTGAATTATTCACTTTTATCTCAAGTATTGATTATTTTTCTGTGATTAATTTTATGATTTTTTTTAAACTTATTATTGCTGCAGAATTTTAAGTTATTGGAATTAATCTACTGCTAGATTGTTTTAACCGCGTGTGTTTAATTCAATCTATGATGCAACTAAATTTGATAATTACTGGATTTGTGTTATTGAATTTAGGGAAATTAATCATCTAATTGGCATAACCGTGTGTGCTTATGTTTAATTAGTCTAATATTTCTTGTTGATCTTAAAGCTTCTATTAATTGATCTTTGGCGTGTGTCTGGGTTAAATTAATAGTTAGGGTTAATTGGATCGCTTGTTGAAAATTAACTAACTTTAGAAAGAAATAAGAATCAACTTTGAATTGGTATTCGTTCGGGTTAATTCTTCAATTAGTGCTTGATATAGAATTGAATTATTCTGTGTGCTCAAGGATCGAGTAGTGAAATTGCCATGGTGGATGTGACCGAAACCAAGACTTTTGTTAATTGAATTATCTTCAATTATTTTATTGTTTTAATTTTAGTTAAAAATCATTCAAAACCCCCCTTGTTCCATTAGCACGAAAATAAACCCTATTCTCTGTGGGACAAACTCGACTCACTACTACTACATTAGAGTTATTAATTTTGGGTGTTTACGACGGCATTGCAACTCGACAGCAATATCATTTTGCGCACACCACTTTGAGAGGGGACCACTAGGTCTCAAGCCTTCTAACACTCATATTTTTTTATTTCGTTTGCTTTTTCTCAAGCCTAGTCCCGGCCACTTTAGCACCTTGATGGGTCTAGGGTGGCTCGCTTCAGGAGGGAACCACTAGGTCTCAACCCTTTAACTCTCATGTTTTTTTTTTTTTAATTTCTTTTTCTTTTTCTCGAACCTAATCTTGGCCATTTTAGCACCTTAGTGTGTTCAGGGCAATTTGTTTCGATAGGGCATCAATAGGTCTCAGCCTTCCTAACTCTCTCTACACAAACTAGACATAAAGACGATCAGAATTACTATTAAACTAAATTCAAACCATCAAAGGTAAGTTAGGCCAACAAAATGCCCTCCTTGGCTTAACAAGATCTTGCACTCTATCTTAGATTTAAGCTTATTTTTTTAATGATTCTGATCATCGTTATGTCTAGTTGGTATTAGAGCCATGTCTATCTGGTTTGAGTAAGATACGAAGGAAACTTTTCAACATGTCTGAAAGTTACACTTGATTCAACCCTACTTTTCACAAATCTGTTAGTAATAAAGTAGATTAGTTGTATGAAGTTAATATTGTTCCTGAGAGATTAGAAAATACTAATAAGATAATCCCTACTGATTTACCTCTGATAAATCCATATTTTGGTTTTGCTAAGTCCAAGTTTTCTCTTAAATCTTTCAGATCTTTGGTTAGCCAACGTCCCAAGTTTGTTAAAGAGTACATTCATGCCTCAAAACTCCATGGATCAACACCAGATCCCAGCCTCCACAAAAGAGCACATGGTTACATCATATATTCCTTTTGATTTTCCAAGACAATGGAAAGAGCAGAGATATACTCATATTCATTTTGGAGCTGTCTGGATAGCCGTAACCTTTCATGGTCGGAAAGGTCTTCCTTTTGTTGCTAGGATTGCATTCCTAGATACCAGATTCTGTAAATACCAACATACCTGCATAGCAACCATTAAGACTGCTCTAAATATAGGAACAGTTTTTGTAACTCCTTTCCCAAATTTCAACATGTCAATTGCAGACCCACATCTTCTTTCTGCCCTCAAAGTATATATTCAATTTCAGGGAGCAGAGCAAATTCCTAACTCACTGGCAGCAACTCTCCATTATCAGATGGTATATAGGGTCCAAAATCATGCTTTTGACCTTACTCTTCCTAGAGGAGAGGAAGTTCTGGATATCAAAATTGAAGATGGACAAGGAGCTTCATGTACACATGTCCCCAGACAAATTTCAAAAGATCTGCAGATTTGGTAAGATTATTACAAGATACTTGGACCACAAATTATGAAAAAGCACAACCAAACTTGATCCAGCCAATTGAATCATCAGAAACTAAAGTAACTACTCTATTAGATGGTTCAGTGGCCATTCAATTTGACCATTCACACATCACAAAGCCAAGAGCAAGTACTAGTAGCTTCCTAGTACTAGTATAAGTACTTATTTGCCATCAATCTCCATGATGCAAATTGATATGAAAGGTCCTAGTGAATACCAGATTTACTTGGAAGAAAAGTGAATTGGATTATAATAATATCAGGAGAATGAACATGAATGACATTACTATTTATTTTAACAGCACAGGACAAAAGGTATATTGGTTCACTGATCCCATCTCTGGTCATTGCTATTTTGATGCCTGTTACTGTGATGAATGTTTGACAACTTATGATGATGATGAGGAGGAAGAAAACTCTCGCAAGTCTAAAAAGAAGAAAAAGTACATATATGAGCATAAACTCCCAGATGATGTTCATTTTGATGATCCTTCATCAAACAAACAAACTTTCAGAAGCACTTGTGATCCTTTAACTTGTTCCATTCCATCAAATGAATGGATGTTTCATGAGCAGCTAGATAAGACAGTGCCAACAAATCCAATGTTTTGCTCTAAATTTACTTTTGAGGATGAAAACCCTGTTACAAATGTAGCAGATTTTAATTGCTTCACCCAATCATCATGTAAAAATGCTATTGAAAGTCCTGAAAACTCCCTTCCACAAATTCCTGGAGTATGCATGTTCTAACCTGTTGATTTTCTGCCTCACTCCTTTTATAAAAGACAGAGTAGCTCACGGCCCAAAGATCCAAAATGCTATTGTTCTTCCCGCCGGAGAACAAAAACCTATCAGTGCTGTAGAAGAGGTTTTAAATTGGCAAACTGAAAATGCTTTAGCTCAGAACAAAACTCTCACTCAGATTGACAATCAGGTGACAAAGACCAACGAGGTTCTGGAAAAACAAAATAAGCATTTGGCAGACATCTCCAAATAAAGATTCAGACTCTTGAGAAGCGAATAGCTCAATTACAATTTGAGACTATTCCTTATGGGATGTTAGTTTATACATTTGTTGCCCAATAGGAAAAGGAAAGAAACTTCCTTCAAAATCAGATTAACACCGTAAAGAAAATAGGAGAATTTTCTATAGCAAAGTCTAATTTTGGGACAAGCAGCTCAAGGTCCTCTGTGAATAATATGTTTTATGCCAGACCTATGCCGCCTTATTATCTGCCTTCATTTGGTGCTTTTGGAGCTACATCATTTATAATTCCTCATATAATCTACCAAGAATATCATTTCAGGAGGAAATGACATATATTCCTGAATCGGTGACCCTTTTACTAGAGACATAGTAGCTTGGTGTGGATTCAAAAAGGAGCAAAAGAAGCGGCAAGATGTTGAAGCAAAAGAGAAGGCAAAATAGCAACAAGAAGCACAGTTGGAAACCCAAATAAGGCAACAAGAAGAACAGAAACAAAATGAAACAGTGGTGGAAAAGTTCTTCTAAACAATCATTCATGATCACTACAGCTCAACAATCTCAAGCTCCAGTACAGCAAGATCAAATCCCATTAGTTCATTTTTGAAGCAATTTACAAAAAGCAGAACCGCAAATTGCAGTTGTTCAAGAGACTAGTGGAGATTCTGAATTCTTAGAATCCTCTGATGAAAGCCAAAAAAGTGAACTTGAATTAGATTCTTCAGAAGAAGAAAAAATTCCCATATTTACGGCAAGAGATGATGAAGGACCTACAGTCGAACATCTAGATGATGATGAACCTATGAATGTAGGAGGAACAAGTGCATCTACTTCTACATCATACAAATCTTCAGGAGGAACATTTGAAACTTCATTGTTCACTCTAGATGATATTCCAATTGCCAAATAGGAACAAATACTCCAAGAACTTTATGTGTGGATGACAATAAAAAAGATCAACACAAAAAGTAATTTTGAAATACTGTCAGAATTCACAGCAAGATTCTCGGGAATGTTAAAAAGTTAGTGGTAAACCATTGGAGAAAATGAAAGAATATTTTTTCTTACCAAATAGACATTTGAAGAAGCCATAGCTTTAATTCATCAAGTATTCCTTGGAGAACCAGCAGAGGATTTAGCTCAAAAGAAAAGAGTTTTTCCAATTAAAATGTTATTCTTATGTTAAAAAAGACATTGATAAACATATGAAAATACTGATTAATCTTTTTTATGTTTCTGGTGTAGATCCAATTTGAAACAAGTGTTTTTGAGTTCATTGCCTAAGACATTGCAAGATGGTGCTGAGATCTATATCCACCACAAATATGGATCTATCATTGGTCTTTCCCCTAGACAAATTAGGCAATTTGTGATACTGGCACTTGAAGATTTATGTCATAAGAGACAAGTAATGCGTGGACACTTAAAAGGAAATCCATGCATTGATGAATCATGCAAAAAACTAAAATTGGTGATTAAAGGCAAATGCAATGCTTGCACAACCAAAGGAAGTCAAAAAAGGAAGAAATTTAAGAAGACCTTCTGATTTTTGATTCTCTTCTTCAAAAGCTCCTAAGCCCAGAAAGTGAAGACATTTTAGAAAGAAAGTTTTAATTCCTAAAAGAAGAAGAAGAAAAAATCTCCCAGGTGCTACATTTTCAACCAAAAAGGTCATTTTGCAAAAGATAGTCCTCAAAACAAAAAAGGAATAAAACTGATTGAGGGTATTCAAGAGCAAATGGGTCAATACATTTCTTTAGTTGATGATCTTGAATCCATTTTCGCTGAAGAAGCAAAACCCTTTGATCGGACTCTTTTTGCTTTAGAAGTACCAATCCAAATGTTCAACATCACACCAACAAGCAGGGAGCAGGATCCCATGCTCCCTTTTAATCATTCATCTCTTGTTGTACAAACATTGATTCATGTTTATCCTGCTAAGTCTAATAAACCAATTCCTGTAATTACATTTTTTGATATAGGTGCAGCAATGTCAATAATGAACCCATAGGTTTTAGCTGATGAATACTGGAAACCTCATAAACAAGATTTGTATAGAGCTATAGATGGAAGAATTTTTACTTCACATTTGATTACTAAAGGACAAATCACAATCCAGTTCTTCCCACAATGCAAGATTCATACTCATATTTTAGGGTGCACACTTCCAGGTAAAGATATCATAATTGGTATGGATCTTTACAAAAGAACTCTAGGTTTGCAAATTCTTTAGGAGAGTTTCAAATACAATAAATTTTTCAAAGAATACATTGATATTCCTCGACTATATCTTTCAACTATTTCAGATTACCAAAACTTAATTTCCTATATAAAATCCAAACTTATTGAACAATCATGTGCAGAGTCTCACTCTGAATTTTTAGAGAAATGTACTAACCCTTTGTGGCAAAATCAAAAGTTTTTTTTTTTTTTCAGGTTACCCTTCGAGAAGAATAAGGATGTTAATCCAACAAAATCAAGTCATTCAGGAATGAATCCTGAGCATTCTCATTCATCAGAACAGGAATGTCAAGATCTTCTTAAACATGAATTGATTGAAACTTCTGTCATTCACAGTGGGCATGTGAAGCTTTTATGTGAATAAAAGATCTGAGCAAGTTCATGGTAAGATGAGGCTGGTAATTAATTATCAACCTCTAAACAATTTCTTGCAAGATGATAAATTTCCATTGCCTAATAGAGATACTTTGTTTTCAAAATTTTCAAATGCCAAATGGTTTTCAAAAGTTGATTTAAAATTGGGTTTTTGGCAATTGGGTATAGCCCCAAAAGACAGAGAAAAAACAAGATTTTGCATTCCAACTCACAATTTTCAATGGAAGGTAATGCCTTTTGGTCTAAAGACAGCCCCTTCATTATTTCAAAAGGCCATGGTTAAAATCTTTGAACCAATTCTTGACAACAGTCTCATCTACATTGATGACATCCTTTTCTTTTGCCAAACCTTTGATGACCATATAAATCTTCTAAACTAGTTTTCAAAAATTGACCAAAACCATGGAATAATGCTTTCTGAGAAGAAGATAATTCTAGCTCAAGAAGAAATCTCCTTTCTTAGGAATGAAATTTGTTAATGGACAATATACCCCGAACAACATATTTCTGAAGCCATAAACCGCTTTCCAGACGATAACCTTTCCACCAAAGAAATCCAACAATTTCTTGGCCTTGTAAATTATGTTCGAGACTTCATACCTAAAATTGCTAAACCAATGCACTCCTTGTCCAAACTTTTGAAATAAAAAAACCATTCCTTGGGGTTAATCCCAAAACCTAGCAATCCTAACCATCAAGAAACAATTACAGAACTTATCATCTCTCCACCCTCCAATTGATGGAAAAAGAATCATTCAAATTGATGCTAGTAATAAATACTGGAGAGCCATTTTCCTCATTGAAAAAGAAAGACGAAGATTTGTTTGCAATTTTGCCAGTGGTAGATTCAAAGACTCTAAAATTCATTATCATTCAACCTTCAAAGAGATCCTTGCAGTAAAAAATGTTATCAAGTAGTTCAATTTCCATCTTCTTGGACATAACTTTTTGATTGAATTAGATGTCTATGAGAAGTTTTCCTAACATGCTCAAATTCAAGTAGAAAATGTTACCTCATCCACAGCTACTCTGATGGGCACAATGGTTTTCTCAATACATCTTTAATGTTAAACACATTAAAGGAAAAAAAAATGTTGTAGCTGATTTTCTAAGTCAACCTCAACAATCCCGAACATGTTTACCTTCTGTAAATATGTTTTCCTTTATTCCATCATCTTCCATTCCATCATTCCAAACCAGTGAGTCATATCCTCGAGGTCTACCTTATCTTTTTTATCCATGGAAAAAAGAAGAGCTTGATTTTCAAGGACAGTCCATGAATTAGAAACTTTTCTGAATACGGAGGATCAATTCTTAATCCCTTCGGAGTCCATCTTGTATATCCATTTGCACAAATTTTCTTTATCAATCCAATGATTTCCCACCTCCTTTACTAAATTTCTTTTGGTATTTATGTCACCAATTTCATGTCTTGTTAGAATTTAGGTGTAAAAAGTTTTTGAATCTTAGACCTTCAGAATATTTGTGCGAGTTTTTGTCTTGGTTTAGTTCTCTATCGTATTGGCAAAACCTTTTTCATTCTAGAAAAGGATTTTTGCTAATTCAAGTTCACCGGCTAGTTCATTTCTCCAGTCAGATGCTACAAACTCTTCTATCTCATATAATTCTTAAAGAGTTTGCTACTTCTCTTCATAACTTGGAAGAAGAATACTCAGAGTTCCAAAGAATCATTTTCCAGGAAAACAGAACAATTCCACCAGAAATATGGCCAGGACCAGGTACAGGATCATGGAATCCTAGAGACAATCACCCACATTGGACAAAGTTCAACAAGCCAAACAAGAATATATCATGGCATTTCAAGATTCCCAAGATCCATATTCACAAGGGTTTCCTAAAAGTTCACAATTCCAATCACGTGAACAACAAAACAAATATCCTGTCAAGATAAGATCAAAAGCAAGAAGGATAAGAATCAAAAGAAGAAAGAAATCCAAACATGAGTATCACATAGAGCTTTTGAACAGTTATTACAGACCCAGATTCTACTCCTTCAGAAACGGACAGTTCAAATGAAAATGACATTCGGAATTATTGAGTCTGTAATAAGAAATTATTGTACTATATTAATACGTGTCTAGTATGATATCTATGCTTTATTAAAGTTTGTCACGTGTCTGTACCTTTACTTTTTAAAGTTTGATGTTTGTACCTTTACTTTATTAAAGCTTGTCAGGAATTTGTACCTTTACTTTATTAAAGCCTGACAGATTGTAATATGTATGTTCGGTTTTGACATAAGCACTTATGTCTTAGGATTGTTGCTTGTATCTATATAAGGAACCTCTATTTCTCATTTGAGAGCAGATGGGTGAGTAGAAAAGTTTGTAATAAGTTTTCTTATCAATAAAAGAGTGTGTTTCTTAAAATGACTTTCTAAATTCTCTTCTCCTAAGAATCTTATCTCAAATCTAGTTAGATAGGAAATGATCTAGTGAAAGCATAAGGATGATCAGAGTCATGAAAAAATTAAGTTTAAAAGTCTAAGATAAAGTGTAGGGCCTTGTTAAGCCAAGGAGGGCGTTTTGTTGACTTAGTTTACCTTCGATGGTTTGAATTTAGTTTAATAGTAAATGGGGACATTATAACCCCAAATAATACTTCTTTAAATTTACAACATTCCACATCCAGGGCACTGGGTCCTCGTTTACATGTATGAGTTTATAATTGCCCGACCTATGAGTTTCAACTACCTTGTAGGGTTTTTTCCAGTTTGGGTCCAACTTTTTTATGTCTTCGACCCTACTGGCTTTGTTCTTGTTAAGGGCTAAGTCTCTAGGCCTCACTGATGCTTCACCTTAGAATTGTAATATTTAGACATTACTTGCTTATACTTTGCCTCCCGTATAGAAATATCAAGCCTTTTTTCTTCAAGCAAGTCTAAATTAATCTTACAGCCTCATCATTTTGTATAGGATCATTTAGGGATGTTCAAGCCAATGGCATGCTTATATTTGCCAGAATAAAAGTTTCAGAGCTATGTACAAAGGCTAAAGGATATATTTCCATTAGCCGTATGAGGTTTTATCTTTTAAGTCTAGAGTACACTTGGCAGTTCATCGGTCCAAGCAACTTAGCTCGCTCTAACCGAATTTTGAGACCCGTGAAAAGAGTTCTATTGCACACTTCGGTTTGTCCATTTGCTTAGCACAGAAGCTCACAAAAGGTTCTCCTTCAAATTGTTTTCCATTATTTGAGATGAAAATCGAAGGGATTCTGAATTAGTATATAATATTTTTCTAGAAGAAATTCTCAATTGATTTTCCTGAAATTGATGTAAGCGGTTCGACTTCGATCCACTTTGTGAATAATTAATCAATAGCCACAACTAAAAATTTCACATTTCTAGTACTTTGAGGCAAAGGACCAAGTAGATTGATCCCCTATTGAGCAAACGACCATGGGCTTTGAATTGGAACCATGTTCAGCTCGAGCTTCCAAGGTACTGGTGCATGTATTTGACATTTATGGCATGCTCGAAATAGGTTGTGAACTACATCTGAATGCAAGGTTAGGCAATAATAGTCTGCCAGTAATACTTTTCAGACTAAGCTTCGAGGAGCCACATGACTGCCACAGACACATCGTGAATTTCTTTCGGTACATACTTAACATCGGATGGTCAAATACATCCATCAAAGGACATAGGTACAACTTTTTGTAAAGAATACCCGGAACCAACATGCATTTGGTTGCCCTATATCTGACCTGTCTAGCCTCAACAGGATTATCTGGAAGTGTGTTACTCTCAAGTTGTATTATGGGACCCATCCAACCGAGATCCATATCAATGTCCATAATTTCTTCCACTGGGTCAATTGACCTTGCACTCTAAACCTCCACAAGAATTTCTTTGGTGAGTTAGGAGTGTATTGCTAAAGCTAACTTAGATAATGCACACGTGTGAGTATTTTTGGCTCTAGGCACCTTTATAATCTCTATATTTTTGAATTGTGATTCCCATTTCTTTTCCTAGGCTAAGTATTTCTTTAAATGTAGATTACTTCCCCAGCCTCATAATTATCGAGGCTTTGGTTGACAACAAGTTGTGAGTCACTATGAAACTTCAAAGTTTAAGCTCCATCTCATGATCAGCTTCATACTGCATATAAGTGCTTCATATTCTATTTCATTATTGGTTGTTTGGAATTTGAACCTGAGTGCATAAGTGAAGTAATCTCCTTCAGGAGTTCAGATGACAATTCCAACACCAAATCCGGACATACACGAAGCTCTATCGACATGTAATTCCCAAACTATATCCTCCTTTGGTTTGTCTTGTTTAGAAGGTTCCAAAGACATTATGACTTCTAACTTTTTTGAACCACAATTCTCAATTAGAAAGTCTGAAAGAACTTGAGCTTGATAGTTGTTCGAGGCCTGAACTCAATGACAAATTCAAATAGCTCTAGTGACCACTTTAGCATCCTTCTAGAGACATCTGGCTTGGTTAAAATATTCTTCAAGAGAAAATTTGTTAAACACAATTATTTTGTGACCTGAAAGTATGGCCTCACCTTCTGAGCCAAGGTTATTAACATAAAGGCTAGCTTTTCAATTAAAGGATAATTCTTTTCCAGTTCTTGAAGCACTTTACTTGTGAAGTATATAGGAAGTTGATTCCTATTTCCAGCTTCTCTGATAAGAACCGAGCTTACTGTAAAGTCAGAAGTGGACAAGTATAACAATTCATCATTCTGAGGTGAAGCAAGCTTTGGTATGTTGCTCAGTTAATCCCTGATCTCGTCAAAAGCTTTTTGGGCTTCATCAGTCCAATGGAAGTTGTCCATTTTTTTATTATTAGATAAAATGCAGCCCTTTTCTCAGTAGATTTGGACATGAATCGGTTCAAAGCAGCCATTCTTCCTGTCAACCTTTGAATTTCTTTTATCGAGGTCGGAGACTTCATTTAACTTTTTTTGCGTTTGCCTTAATACCTCTGTGGGACACAATGAAGCTCAAGAATCTTTAGGAGAGGACCTTGAATGTGCATTTCTTCGGGTTCAGCCAACATCCATTTGAATTGATCTTAGAGTATAAGAAGTTTCTCTTAAGCATTCAATTATTTCTTCGTAGGTCTTACTTTTGACGGCCATGTCATCCACATAAAATTGCATATGCTGAACAATCTGAGACCTAAATGTTTTGTTCACTAGCCTTGATATGTTGCTCCTAAAGTTTTTAGTCCAAAAGGCATGGTGAGATAGTAGTATATGGCTTGATTAGTGATGAAAGAGGTCTTTTCTTCATATTTTTTCCATGTAAATTTGATGTTATCCTTTGAAGGCATCTAAGAAATGCAAAATAACAATTCCTACAAAAGAATCCACTATAGTATCGATCCAAGGTAAAGGGTAATTGTCCTTGGGACAAGCTTTATCCAAATAAGAAAAGTCTTGGCACATTAGCCAAGAGAAATCAGGCTTTGTTACAAGTCAAGACTACATAGACAAAAAGGATATAAAACTTCTGTAACTATTTTGGAGCTTATCGATCTTTACTTTTATAACTAGACTTCGTTCTAGCTCGAAGAGGAACTTCTTCTACTTGGCTGGTTCATAGGTTGGGTTAATGCTAGTTTATGCTTAATGATTTCCTGAGAAATACATGGCATGTCCTTCGGATATGCCAAGTGTCGCACCCCCCCCACAACCTGCAGTCTGGCCGGCACCTTTGGGACCGGCACCGTCGCCATGTGGTGCTCGTGAAATAGGTGATTAAATGCAAAAATCCTATTTACTATTTACAAACATAAATTACCTACTTACTAGTATAAATTTAAATGAATCACCTATTTACTATTACATAACGGGGCTTTAAATACGACTATAAATTGTACAAAAATAATCTAAGTTAGGGAACACAGGATTGGAGTTGCCACGCGGTGTGTTGGTGCGCCGGGACACAAAAATACATCAAAATTTAAAGAGAAAATAAACCCTAGTCTAGATTGACTCCTGGTCCACATAATTCAAAAAAAAAAAAGCATGAGTTCGGGAATCCTGTTGTAAAATGGGAAGGTTTGCGATATAGATTTGAATTTTTCCTCGGCACCCACTTTACCCGGCGTTGGACCGGTTGCATGATTTTATCGCGTTTCTCTTTTTAATTTTAGTATTCATTATTGTCGACTTTGTAGCGTACGTGTGCTTGAGATAGTTTAAAAGTAATAAAATATGTACATATTAATGAGGAAATGAAAATAAATGGTAAATAATAACATTGACAGGTAAATTTATCCCGGGGTCCAATTTAAAGTCGCACACATTTAGCTTGTAGTGCCCTTTAACTGTACCTGGGCAAAACAGTCATTTGTCATGCACGCCAGAGTTTACTTCTAGCCCGATTTTATATTATTGATACAGTTATTAAGTCATGGACTAAATTGAGTTTGATTCAAATATTTAATGTCTAGTCGTGCAACTAAACAAAATTTGAGGATAGAAGAGTAGATTCACATAATTTAACAAGTAAGAAAAAACATAAATGTTAAATCGAGACCAACAAACATAAAAAATAAAGCACAAACCATCACAAATAATTAAGAGCCTATTTACAATTTAATACTCATAAGGGCAAAACGGTAATTTCACAATCAAAGGGTAATTAAACATATTAAAATGTCAAACAAAAATCAAATTAAAGCTTGGTGGTTATTGTCATTAAAAATGTAACTTAGAAGAAATTTGAAAAGAAAAAACAGTAATATTAAAGAAAATTTCTTAAGGGCCTAAATGTAATTTAGAAAATTATTTGAGGATAAAATGCAAAAATTTGAAATTTGGAGGGTTAAAATGCAAATAAATTTTTTTTGAACTTTTTCAAATTTTTTTTTTGTGTGCCAAGTCATCGGTGACGTGGCATCAAGTGGGTTCTGTCAGGGGGGAAAAACTAAAAAGCTAAGGAAAATGGGGGCAAGGAGATTCGAACCCAAGCCCCCATGGAGTAATACTTGCTGCTGAACCACTGGCTCAATACCATTTTTGGTTTGTGGCTCAGTTTGTTTTTATTTATACACTTGTATAGACAGTCAATATCTAGAGTTTCTATATATTCCACCAACTTCTTCCTCTTCTTCCCCAACGGTAAACAACCATTCAAAATTCTTCCAACTCCATAACCACCCCAAAAAGGTTTCTAGATGTGTAACCTTAAACCAAAAATTCTAAGAAAATAGCCATAAAATTCTAATTTTTACATAGATCATGAAGATATAACAATTAATTAACATAAACAACTACATAAACATAAATCAAAGGGTGAAAGTGGGCATATGAACCAAACACAAACTTGCATAAAACATCCACAAAATTTTCGTGTAAACCTTTAGAGACACTCCAAAAATGATCTAAAGCCAATAAAAACATTAAATTTAAACATTATGAACTATAAAATTAAATTCGAAAATTAAGTAATAAATAATGTAAAAATAGTAAGATAAGCATTTTGTCACCAAAACAATCGATTCAAAAGCCCATTTAACTCACCTCAACCTCAGGAATGTGGTGGAATTGGTTATACTTGGCTTGGAGTGCGTTTGAGCCGTAATTTGCTTTCGGCACCTCCAAGCTTCCGGTTGATGAACCGGCCTTCTTCCACCACATTTTTCACCTACCAGATGAACGATTTTGCTAGACCTTTACAAAGAGAAGTTGTAGTCCCAAGTACCCTCTACAACTTTTCTTCTTTGAGTTTTGTCTAATTACTCTTCGATCGCTTGGAATCTTGGCTCAAAGTTGGCTATCTGGAAATTTTTCCAGACTTAAAAAAATCTCTTTTTTTTCTGCAGATTTTCTTGGCCACCAGCCATCTTCTACCACGTTTTTGACCCTCCAAATGAATGATTTTTTCTTGAGTTTTACAAAGAGAAGTTGTAGTACCAGGTACCCTCTAAAACTTTTCTTCTTTGAGTTTAGTCTAATTCCTTTTCAATTGTTTGGAATTTTGGCTCAAAGTTGGCTGTTTGGAAGATTTTTAAACTTAGAAAATTTTTTCTTTCTTTTCTTCCTGCAGGGCTTCCATTATGTAGTTTAGACTGATGTTTTTTTGCTTTTAACGAAGTGGATTGAGTGTATAAAATGGTCAAAGACCATTCCTTGTCATGTATACACCATTTAGATGTGTATTTGGTGACAATGGGTAAGTTTTGCAGAGAAAAACGTGGCCAAAACAGCTCCGTCGAGCTGACTGTTCACGCGCTGAATTTTGATTTTTGATTTTTTTTTTGATTTGATTTTTTTTAATTCTAAAAACTTAATAATATTAAAACTCATTCTTAGTATTTCAAATGCATAAAACACATAATAATTAAATACCCTAAGACCAATTAAGAAGGCATTAAAGGGTAAATTGAAAGGAAATCAAAGAGCAGGTTAAGAAGAAATTAAAAGGTGAATTAAAAAGAAAATTAAGAGTCAAATTAAGAGGAAATAGGGGACAACTTAAGGGACAAAAATAGGTGTCTACAGCTTGCCCCTCTTTGCCAGAGTGTCGAAGAGGATCGAAGAAACTCTAGGCAATGATTGTAGACACCGCATGATTGGATGATTCCAATCGTGCAAAACAAAATTTGCCACATGTCAACATTAAGCTCATGAGGTCATGTCGACAAACACACCGGGGAGATTAGGTCTTTCTATGCATCCAGTGCGGAAAAGTCTTCATTGGGGGAAAGAAGTGAATAAAAAGACGCCCAGTGAAACGAACCATAAGAGACAAAAATGAAACTTGGAAACAAGAATGAAATGTTTATCGGGAGCGCAGGCACTTAGAATGAAACATAGCTATGAATGACAAAGAAAACTAACTTGCCATAACATGCAAACACCACGGGTGATGAAACTCAGCAAACAATGTGAATTAAAAGCCCGACTATGTACCATCAAGGCAAGGGTATGTAAACAAAAATTAACACCCGACTTTATGTCATCGGGGTAAAGACATGTAAATTAAAACGAAAACCCGACTTTGTGTCATCGAGGTAACAAGAGTGAAATGAAAACCTGAACGGTGAGTTTGTCGTGTAATGCAAACTTGAAATGAAAGCCGAAATTCGTTTATCGGTTGATTTTGATACAAGAAATGCAAACCTGAAATTTGTTTATCAGGTTAATAGAATGGAAACCCGAAATTCATTTACCGGGGATGAAAATGTAAACCTGAAATTCGTTTATTAGGTTAAGAAAATGGAAATGAGAACCCGAAATTCGTTTATCGGGTGATGCAGAAATGCAAACCTAAAATTCGTTTATCAGGTTAATAGAATGGAAACCCGAAATTCATTTATCGAGAATGACAAATGTAAACCTGAAATTCGTTTATCAGGTTAATGCAAATGGAAATGAGAACCCAAAATTCGTTTAGCGGGTAAAGATGCAAACCTGAAATTTCATTTATCAGGTTAATGAAGATGGAAATGAGAACCCGAATTTCGTTTTCGGGTGATGTAGAAATGAAAACCTGAAATTCGTTTATCAGGTTAATAGAATGGAAATCCAAAATTCGTTTATCGGAGATAAAAATGAAACCCAAAATTCGTTTATCGGGTAAAGATGCAAACTTGAAATTCGTTTATCAGGGTATTAATGAAGGTTAATGAAGATGGAAATGAGAACCCGAAATTCGTTTATCGGGTGATGCAGAAATGCAAACCTGAAATTCGTTTATCAGGTTAATAGAATGGAAACCCGAAATTCGTTTATCGGGAAAAAATGAAAATTTGAAATTCGTTTATCAGGTTAATGAAAATGAAAACCCGAAATTCGTTTATCGGGGATGAAAATGCAAACCTGAAATTCGTTTATCAGGTTAATGAAAATGGAAATGAGAACCCGAAATTCGTTTAAGAGACAGGTCGAAGATGCAAACCTGAAATTCGTTTATCAGGTTAATGATTATGAAATGAGAACCCGAAATTCGTTTATCGGGAGAAAATGCAAACCGAAAATTTGTTTATCAGGTTAATGGAGATGGAAATGAGAACCCGAAATTCGTTTATCAGGTGAAAATGCAAACCTGAAATTCGTTTATCAGGCTAATGGAGATGGAAATGAGAACCCAAAATTCGTTTATCGGGAGTGCAAATGCAAACCTGAAATTCGTTTACTCTCAGGTTAATGAAAATGTAAATGAGAACCCGAAATTCGTTTATCGGGTGAAAATGCAAACCTGAAATTCGTTTATCAGGTTAACGGAGATGGAAATGCGAACCCAAAATTCATTTATCAGGTGATGCAGAAATGCAAACCTGAAATTCGTTTATCAGGTTAATAGAATGGAAGCCCGAAATTCGTTTATCGAGGATGAAAATGCAAACCTGAAATTCGTTTATCAGGTTATGAAAATGGAAATGAGAACCCGAAATTCATTTATCGGGTAAAGATGCAAACCTAAAATTCGTTTATTAGGTTAACGAAGATGGAAATGAGAACCCGAAATTCGTATATCGGGTGATGCAGAAATGTAAACCTGAAATTTGTTTATCAGGTTAATAGAATGGAAACCCGAAATTCGTTTATCTGGGATAAAAATGCAAACCTGAAATTCGTTTATCAGGTTAATGAAAATGGAAACCCGAAATTCGTTTATCAGGTTATGAAAATGGAAATGAGAACCCAAAATTTGTCATGTTTATCGGGTAAAGATGCAAACCTGAAATTCGTTTATCAGGTTAATGAAGATGGAAATGAGAACCCGAAATTCATTTATCGGGTGATGCAGAAATGCAAACCTGAAATACGTTTATCAGGTTAATGAAGACGAAAATGAGAACCCGAAATTCGTTTGTTGGGTTAATGGAGATGGAAATGAGAACCCGAAATTAGTTTATCGGGAGTGTAAATGCAAACCTGAATTCATTTATCAGGTTAATGAAAAATGGAAATGAGAACCCAAAATTCGTTTATCGGGTGAAAATGCAAACTTGAAATTCGTTTATCAGGTTAATAGAATGGAAACCCAAAATTTGTTTATCGAGGATAAAAATGCAAACCTAAAATTCGTTTATCAGGTTAATAGAATGAAAACCCGAAATTTGTTTATCGGGTATGAAAATGCAAACCTGAAATTCGTTTATCAGGCTATGAAAATAGAAATGAGAACCCGAAATTCGTTTATCGGGTAAAGATGCAAACCGAGTGAAATTCGTTTATGAGGTTAATAAAGATAGAAATGAGAACCCGAAATTTGTTTATCGGGTGATGCAGAAATGCAAACTTGAAATTCGTTTATTAGGTTAATAGAATGGAAATTCGAAATTCGTTTATCGAGGATGAAAATGCAAACCTGAAATTCGTTTATCAGGTTATGAAAATGGAAATGATAAACCCGAAATTCATTTATCGGGTAAAGATGCAAACCTGAAATTCGTTTATCAGGTTAATGAAGATGGAAATGCGAACCCGAAATTCGTTTATCGGGTGATGCAGAAATGCAAACCTGAAATTCGTTTAACAGGTTAATAGAATGAAAACCCAAAATTTGTTTATCGGGTATGAAAATGCAAATCTGAAATTCATTTATCAGGTTATGAAAATGGAAATGAGAATCCAAAATTCGTTTATCGGGTAAAGATGCAAACCTGAAATTCGTTTATCAGGTTAATGAAGATGGAAATGAGAACCCGAAATTTGTTTATCGGGTGATGCAGAAATGCAAACCTGAAATTCGTTTATTTGGTTAATAGAATGGAAATCCGAAATTCGTTTATCGGGGAAGAAAATGCAAACCTGAAATTCGTTTATCAGGTTATGAAAATGGAAATGAGAACCCAAAATTCATTTTTCGGGTAAAGATGCAAACCTGAAATTCGTTTATTAGGTTAATGAAGATGGAAATGAGAACCCGAAATTTGTTTATCGGGTGATGCAGAAATGCAAACCTGAAATTCGTTTATCAGGTTAATAGAATGGAAACTCGAAATTCGTTTATCGAGGATAAAAATGCAAACCTGAAATTCGTTTCTCAGGTTAATGAAAATGGAAACCCAAAATTCGTTTTTTGGGGATGAAAATACAAACCTGAAATTCGTTTATCAGGTTATGAAAATGGAAAAGAGAACCCAAAATTCGTTTATCGGGTAAAGATGCAAACGTTAAATTCGTTTATCAGGTTAATGAAGATGGAAATGAGAATCCAAAATTCGTTTATCGGGAACGTAAAAATGCAAACCTGAAATTAAACGAATATCACCTTATAAACAGATTCTGTATAAGAAACGAATTTCAGGTTATCATTTGATTTCATGCTTACTGATAAACGAATTTCAGGTTTGTATTTCTGCATCACCCTTGAAACGCATTTTGGGGGATGAAAATGCAAACCTGAAATTTGTTTATCAGGTTAATGAAAATAGAAACCCGAAATTCGTTTATCAAGGATGAAAATGCAAACCTGAAATTCGTTTATCAGGTTATAAAAATGGAAATGAGAACCCGAAATTCGTTTATCGGGTAAAGATGATAACCTAACATTCGTTTATCAGGTTAATGAAGATGGAAATGAGAACCCAAAATTCGTTTATCGGGTGATGCAGAAATACAAACCTGAAATTCGTTTATCAGGTTAATGAAAAATGGAAATGAGAACCTGAAATTTGTTTATCGAGTGAAAATGCAATAAGTATGATATATACACGGAGCCATGTCATTGGGCTTACCCATGAAATGAAGTGCAAAAGGCAACTAGTAATTAACCCTAATCATGACTGGATTGTAAATTGGGACATTAAGCCCTAAACGGTAAATGACAGCATTATTTAAACTGAGAGGTTTGACTGGGAACTCAGTGTACCTTCTCCCAAGTGGCGATCACCTGTGAGGTTGATTGCTTCATTAGGGGTTGGCATGAATCACCCCTTTCAAAATGCAAAGAAAGACCGTTGGGTATCAAGACAGCTTTCAGGATTAGTGTATCCCTTGTTATTTATGAAGGATATCCAATCAATGAAATTTGCCTTAGTGTCGTGGATTTTAGCATCCATTTTATTTTCATGTAGTACTCAAAACAATGCGATATCAAGCAAAGAAAACTCGAATTGGTCAGTGCCAAAACATACGAAATGTCAATCTTAGCGAACATTTCTACAAGCAAGGTGACCGAGCTTGCTAAGAGCTGCCTACGTATCCCACCACAGGAATTAGGTCGAATGTAGTTCAATTAAACAGATGGTTTTCACATGCATCTATTTGACAACTAAAACATCAACAACAAGAAGAACAACTACAAACAAACTAAATGGCAGCATGTGAGTTTGATAGAAGTACATGAATAAATAATACAGGCACATGGGAGAAATCTTAGTAAAAATCGTGCCATCACCGTATTAACACCGCTTTGACTTTCATTCCAAGTGATTTGGACCCGATCAGGCAATGTTTTGGATCCATCGGATACGTGCCTTTTAAAGGCCAATGACTGTGTTGAGAGAACGACATAGAGGCAACCAATAAACCTAACTTCGGTCAACAAATTTTAGCTGAACACTTTCCCAGACTTGGACCCAGAGAAGTCGTCAACCAAACTTTGACCATTTGCTCAGTTTACACATTTCTCAGCGCCTTTTCAGGTTTTCACTAAGGTTTCCTTCCCTTTTATTTTTTATTTTTTTTTTGCATTTTTTTTTTCGCACACTCTCATTTTGCTTAGGCCGCCCCGTAGGGTTTTCAACCAAGCCTCTCTTTTGCTCTTTTTTATGGTTTTTTTATTTTTTTAAAACAATGGTGCCCTTTCCGGGTTTTCACGTATGAGGTCCAAGTAAACGGCAAGGTGTGGGAGTAAACGGAAGACGTCTGGCTAAGTAATCACATTTTCCAATGCATGCAAACTTTAGTTTTCAAAGTTTTTCGGCATCAGTAAGGCTGCCTTCCCTGTAATTGGGATAGACATGTTAACATCAACTGCCGAGACCGCACATCTAGATGTGTATAAGAGATGCAGAACAAGACTTAACCCTTTTTGACCCAAACTATCCTAAGTTCTGTGATAGGTAAAATTGTGTCTCTTATACACAACTGAGCCCTGTTTAAGATACACGCTTTGGTTGGAAAGAACATAGCTACAAGGGATGGATGAACGACATTTGTGATCTGAGAAAAACTGGTTATGTCCGTTATCTAAAAGAATTGCCCCAGTTTTGGGCTGAGATTCTTACTTGAAGGCAACTGACTGAACTGGGAAAATAGATTTGAAAAAAATTGCCCCAGTTTTATTATAAAATCAAACTGAGTTTTGTTGGGCATTTGTTTTGGTCTGCCTCTCAAACTTTCTTTTCTTTTTTTTTTTTTTTAAGCCACCCAAAAATGACAATTTGCCCCAACATTGCAAATGAGAATTCAGTTCCAATTTGTTTTTACAGCAAAGGATAGGGACAAAGCACAATTGAAACGAAAGATAGGCAAATAAAGATAAGAGATATAACAGGATTTAGTCCGGATGTGGGTGAAAAGGGAAAGAAAATAACAGGTGGAATTCTATCCAACGTTCTGCAATGATTTAAAGGTTTACAGTCTGCCAAATCAGATGAAAAACTTTTTGACCATTCCGCATTTATCTGTTGGGGGAAAACCTGTCCATCCATCTCCGTAAGGATAAGAGCTCATCCTGATAATACTTTGTGTACAATGAATGGACCCTGCCAGTTAGGAGCAAACTTGCCCTTTGCTTCGTCCTGTATTGGCAATATGCGTTTCAAGACTAGATCGCCAGCCTAAAAATGTCTGGGCTTGACTTTCGTCTTGTTGTAAGCTCGGGCCATCCTCCGTTGATAACATTGGCCATGCCACACAATTGTTAGCCATCTTTCATCAATGAGTGCAAGCTGTTAATGTTTGAGCCGTACCCATTCTGCATCTTCTAACTCAGTTTTTATAAGAATACGTAGAGAAGGGATCTCTACTTCCGCTGGCAAAACAGCTTCCATTCCGTACATGAGGGAGTAAGGCGTTGCCCTAGTAGATGTCCTGATGGCAGTCCGATAACCCAGCAATGCATATGGCAGCTTTTCATGCCAATCATGCTGACTATCAACCATCTTTCGAATAATTCTCTTAAGATTCTTGTTAGCTGCTTCAACCGCCCCATTCATTTTTGGCCTGTAGATGGTGGAATTCCTATGCTTAATCTTGAATTGGGCACAAAGACCATCTACCATGTCATTGTTCAGGTTCTTGGCATTGTCGGTAACCAATGTATCCGGGATCCCAAAACGGCAAATGATGTTCTTTCGGATGAACTCCGCCACTATTCTTTTTTGTTACGTGCTTGTAGGATTCAGCCTCGACCCACTTAGTGAAATATTCAATCTCTACCAGAATGAAGCGATGACCATTAGAAGCTGGCGGCTAGATCAATCCAATGACGTCTATTCCCCAAATTGAACAGGGCCATGGAGTAGTGATGTTGTGCAATTCAGTTGGTGCTGCCCTTATCTTATCCCCGTGCATTTGGCACTTAACACACCTGCGGACAAATTCGATGCAATCATGCTCCATAGTAAGCCAGATATAGCCAGTTCTCATTATCTTCTTAGCTAATAAGTGCCCGTTCATGTGCGGCCCAGAAACTCCCCTATGAACATTCTCCATAATGTAAGCGGCCTCTTTCTTATCAACGCACCTCAGAAGACCCAGATCTATCGTCCTTCGATAAAGTACATTGCCATTTAAAAAGAACTTGATTGACATTCGGCGTAGGAACTTCTTATCTGAAGTACTAGCCCCTAGAGGATAGCTACCTTTGTCCAGAAACTCCTTGATGATGGATATCATGAAACCAAGGAAGTCCATCAGATTCCGCCTCAAGAGTGCAACAGTACCCTGGCTTTTCCAGCACCTGAATGGTAATGGGTTCTATGGCTCCAAAAAAGAATAATTGGCTTCATGGACTGTAAACTTCTTGCTTAGATAATAGATAGCCTGCTCTTTTCTGCCCGAATCGTCATGCTGCCCCAAGACACAACCCAGCTATCCGTCCAAAACATGACAGATACAGATTAAGATGTTATAAGAGCTTTGATCTGTCTCTTACACAGGAGGGTTCATGTGATAATCTTTGATTTTGTCAAAAGCCTGTTGACAGTCGTCATTCCAGTACATCGGTGCATTTTTTCTCAATAGTTTGAACAAAGGTTCACAAGTAGCTGTAAGCTGAGCAATGAAGCGACCAATGAAATTGATTTTTCCCAAGAAGCTTTTTACGTCCTTCTCAGTCTTTGGCGCAGACATATCATGGATAGCTTTGATCTTTGCTGGGTCTATCTCAATTTCTCGCTTACTGACTAAAAATGAAACCTAATAACTTTTCGGAAGGAGCTCCAAAGGCGCACTTTGCTGGGTTCAACTTCAGATTATATCTCCTCATCCTCTCAAATACCTTCTTAAGATTGGTCAAGTGATCCTCGTCCTTCTTGGATTTGATAATGATGTCATCGACATAGACCTCCATCTCTTCGTGCATCATGTCATGAAACAAGGTGGTCATAGTGCGTTGATATGTTGCACCAGCATTCTTGAGTCCAAATAGCATAACTCTGTAGCAGAATGTCCCCCAAGGAGTAATGAATGCTGTCTTTTCCCTGTCTTCCTCGTCAACTAGGATTTGGTGATACCCAGCAAAACAATCAACAAAAGTCTCCATCTCATGGCAGGCAGCACTGTCTAGAATGATGTGAATGTGTATAAGCGGACAATCATCTTGAGACTGCCTTGTTTAAGTCTCGATAGTCGATCCGTAAACTCTGACCTCCCCAGTCTTCTTCGGTACTGGCACCATATTGGGAAGCCAAATAGGATACCAATGTGATACAATGATGATTGATGGCATTAAACTGCTTGATGATTTATTCTTTGATCTTTAAGCTCATTTCTGGCTTAAACTTCCTTGGCTTCTGCTTTACAGGCAGGCATTTAGGATTGGTTGGGAGTTTGTGAACCACGACATCTGTTGAAATGCCAGGCATATCATCATACGACCAGGCAAAGACGTCTTGGAACAAAATCAAAAATTCTATCATCTCTTTCCTCTGCCCTCTAGTCAAATGTATGCTGATTTTAAGCTCTCTTACGTCCGTGTCTATCCCAATGTTTACCGTTTCTATTTCTTCCAAGTTAGGCTTTGGTTTTTCTTCGTGTCGCCCGAATTCATTTTCAATATCACACTCATCCTCACCACTCTCAGACTGTGTAAAATCAGGGTCGAGTGTGATATCAAAATTGCACTCATCGACCTCATAAACTGTAGTATCCGAAGGATCAAAAGTATTGATTTTGGGCCATCTGGGAAAAAATAAAGCATGAAATGAAAGAAAACAAAAATGAGCTAAAACATCTTGAAGAAAAAGTTCTCATTAATCGAAGATTTGTACAAGTGATCCTAGATAACATAAACTTAATATTCATTGGCCATCCTATAAAAATCAATTGTCTTCAGAATTCACCTCCAAAATAGATGAATAAGATGAATCATGAAGGCAATGTCATGATTGTACTTGCCTTACTAATCAAATTGTTTTCAAGATTTATTTCCAAAACAGATGAATGCGATGAATCATGAATACAATGCTGTGAATGCACCTACTTCTTGACTAGATGGCATAAACAAAATGACTTAAGAAGTACAAAAGATACATACGAAGATGAAATTAAAAGGAGCAAAACTAAAAACAATATCCTTTCAAATTTATCGAAACTCCCTATGACTAGGGAGATCATCAGATATCACAGTTGGTCGATCTCAGCAAATGGCAGCTCAGTGTCATCCTTCTCCGTCTACTCTTGAATAATTACCCCCGCAAATAATTCGGCTACCCCTTGGATTAAGATCCTCCTTTTCAGCCTCATCTGCATCAGGAGCCATAATGGCGACAGAACGTGGGAAAGTAATCTTAAGAGGTGGAATGACCATAGGCAATATTCAACCTTCTTTTTTAGCTCTCTTCAGCTAATTAATCTCCCTCAGCTGCCTGGCATTTGGGCAAAAATTGAGCCCAAATGTATTCATCTGTGTTGGTAGCTCAATAGGGTGTATTATGCCTTGCAAATTCATCCCCAAACCTTGGCCGATGCGATATGCTCCACGCAGCATTTCGTTTGCAATCATTACACTCGCCTTATCCCAGATAGCTTTCATTGATGACTGCTCTCCAGGCCCTCGGTTGACAGAGACCACATCATAAGCTAAGAAAGGCATCGGAGTGTCACTGCTCTCCCCAACTTCTCCCTTGACCATCATGGCGTGGTCATCTTCGGCAAATACAGTAATCAACTTAAACTTGTAAATGAATTTAACCCTTTGATGCAAAGATGACGGAATAGCCCCAACAGAATGGATCCAGGGGCGTCCCGCAGCAAATTATATACCCCAAAAATTGGAAGAACCTGGCAAGTGACCTGATGAGCAGTTGGCACCACTTCCAAAATAAGGTTTATCTCTCCGGTGGCTTGTCTTCGAGCCCCGTCAAACCCTCTGATGACCATGGATGAATTCCTGACCAGGTCATGAGAGATTTCTAGTTTATCCAATGTCTTCAAGGACAAATATTTAAAGCAGACCCATTATCAACCATGACCCTAGGAAAATTCCACCCCTCACATCTAACCGAGATGAATAGAGCCTTGTTGTGGTCGCTCCCTTCAGAAGTTAAGTCATCATCAGAAAAACAAATTTGGTTTGATGCCAGCACACTACCCACTAACCCAGCAAGTTTGTCAGTGGCAATATCACGAGGCACATGAGCCTCACTCAAAATCTTCAAGACTGCCTCCCTGTGTAGCTCGGATGTTAACAATAAGCTGAGCATAGAAATTTGTGAGGGCATCTTATTCAGCTGCTCAACTACTGATGGATACATATTCACTTTTTTTGATCAATCTTATAAAGCCCTCCACATCTTTGTCTGCTACATCCTTAGGGGCCAGCATGGGCTCTTTACCTTTATTGGATTGTCCGGCCTCAAAACTGTTGTCATTTGTGATTCGGCCTGACCTTGTGACAGAGGACACTTCCTCCTCTAAAATTGGCATTCCACCGACTATCACAGCTGAGGGTTGATAATTCCATGGCAGTGCATGTGTGCTCTCAATTGGCAATTGTATTGGCAGTTCAATCACAACGGGCTCCTGGGATTCTACCTCAAACGGATCCATGTCTATGATAAAAGGCTCAGATGACTCCAAATCCAAATAAAACGGTTTGGTCTGAGTTATTGTCACTTCTTTGACTGCTCCTTCTTCCTCTTCCGTCTCCGCTTCTATACAAATCATCCCAACATGAGGCTCATGCCGTGGTAGCATATTAGTGTTTACTTCAGGAGCCCTTTGTTCCGGCCTCTTAATGACAATCTCACATGCAGGAAATCGATCATATCCTGCACCTTGTTCTTCAACGTCCAACAATTAGTCATGGAATGCCCTGGGGCTCCAGAATGATAGGCACAGTGGGCATTGGCGTCAAACCTATCCAGAACTCTCCCCGGATACTGAGGAGGAGCTATGAGATTCAATCTCCCTACTGATCTCAACTCCTCATATAGTTGCTCAATGGGCCGTCCCAGGTTGGTAAAATTGTAGGGTGGTCTGCCATGTGGTCTGGCTTGGTTGGAGTTTGGTGAGGGAATTTGTTTGGCTGGTTAGGCCTTTGATTGTTTGGGGGTTGTGGTCTTGGATTATAATATGGGAGCTGTGGATTAGGCACGGGCATTTGTACTTGTGTTTGGTATATGGGTTGAGGGTAGTATTGAGGTGGTAGTGGAAGTGGTGCATAAAAGGGTTGTGGGTTAGGTCTTTGGTATTGATGGAAATTACGTGGTGGTTGGCAGTTGGGTTGGTTGAAAATAAAAGTCACTTCCGCTTCCTTCTTGTCAGCCCATCCCATTCTTGCTCAAGGGTTTCTTAGCCACAGACGTGCTCTCCTGCATGGACTCTATTTGAAGTTTGAAGGCCGTCATATCAATAAGTTTTCCGCTTTTCAAGCCCCTTTCAATAGCCTTTGCTTGCTGGATGATTTCTAAAAAGGATTTGCCAATAGACCCGGTCAACTTTTTATAGTAAGGAGGTTCTTGCGCATCAATAAAAAGTTTGACCATCTCAGTCTCAGTCATAGGTGGGCTCACTCTGGCAGCTAACGCCCTCCATCTTTTCACATACTCACGATAATCCTCTGAGGGCTTCTTCTTTAAGTTCATCAGAGCAAAATGGTGTGGCTCTAGGTCGCGGTTAAACTCATACTGTTTCACAAAAGCATTTGCCAAGTCCGTCCAATCCTGCAATTTTTTGGCATCAAGCATTAAATACCATGATAACGCATCTCCCTCCAAGCTTCTGGCAAATACCCTCATTGCTATCCGAGGGTCGCTTGACGGATTCCCCAGCAAGTTGCAGAATATATTTTAAGGTGAGCTACCGGATCCCCAGTGCCATTGTATTTTGGAAATTCTTGGATCTTAAATTTTGGCGGTAATTGCACTTCGGGGAATAGACATACATCTTGGTAGTCGATAGCTCCAAATTTATCTGTCCCCTGTTGTTTTTTCATGAAACTATCGAACCGCTCCATTCTTTTCAATAGGGCATCATTGAGCCAGTACAGGGGGCGGTGGTGGCATTAATTCAGCTTCCCCTCCTGGGGTATATTCCAACTCAAGAGGAGGTGGTGGTGGTGGAACTGGAACTGTCAGTGGTGGCACTGGAATTGGAGGAGGTTGATTCTGTGGTGGTGGGGGTAGCGGCATCCCCATGCCGGGATTAGGCATATGAGGAGGCAGCATCTCCTGATTGGCGAGGGATGCTTGGTTGTTTTGTAATGTGCGATTGTAAAGGGTTCATACTGGCCATAAGCAGCCATGGAAGATTCCATCTGATTTGCCCAACTCTGCCATCTCTGGGTTTTGATCTCCACTGGTCCCTTCCACATCTTTTTACTGGTACGGTGCTCATACTATCTTCAAATCAGAGTTTACGTGCATGCGAGCGGGTATAAATAGGGCTGCGTTGGGCAGCTATTTTGACAATTAGTACCTTCACATTAAAACATAATAATAATAATAAAAAAAAAATTTAGATATATATAAACAAACATAATCATATGTTTACAGCATAAAATGTGGTTCCTTCCCAAGGAACAAAAAAAGCTCTGAAGGGGACGAAACTCGTTTGAACTTATTCGGCGAGCTCCTTTAGATGGTCTCGTATCTTCATCATTTGCTCCTCGTACCGTAGAAGCTTGCTACGTGCTGATTCAGCAGTCCCATTGTGCATTCGGCGTCCCAGATCATCGGCCATCTCGGTGCATGCCCTCTTTCGGTTGTATTCCTGCTCTTAAATACAGGATTGCTGTTCTTGAAGTCTTTTGTAAGCTTGCCTGTGCTTATCTAGAGCTATATTCTTTTCCACTATTTCCTTGTCCTTAGCCTGCCAATAGTGCAGTCAACCGAGCAACTTCTTCTGAAGGGTCTATTACAGCTTGCGGTTGCCGACTAAGCAAATGTTCCAGCCATACATCGTACTGAGGTATGGTCCTTGAAATTCCACGCTGCTGCGGATAGTATAATGACTCCTGACATGCACGTCTGGATGCCCACGCTGACAAAATACTCGACTTTTCTGGTATTGATTCGGGCCGTATCCCTTTGTCGAACATAACATTGAACCGATCAGTCGCTGATTTTAGAGGTACTGTCTGAACCTTCCCAAACTGACGTAAGACACGGAAAGGCATGTAGGGAACAAGGCCTTCATTTCCTATCAAGGGTATGAACGGAAGGCTAGCATATTACAGACTCGGTGCATGACAGGGTACCCATTCTAGAACCCACTGTATCTCTGACTCCTTCAATGAAGACAACAAGCCAATGTACTTCTCCTTGTCTTTCAACAACTTCGCCCGGTTGATGAGTTGATTGTGGCTTTGTACCCAATTCACTCTTAGATCAATCCCAGGAAAAATCATGACGAATAATCTTTCATCTCCCCAAATGTTCCAGGAACCAGGCTTGCAACAAAAGGCTTGAACCCTTGAAAAATTTGACTCCGTTCTGACAGTTTGTACAAGCCACCAATATGTCAGCAAGAATAGTAGGGATTATGGTGAGGTCCTGACCACCGATGCCATGTATCAAATCGGCTAACATCCGTACCGTCTTAAATGCTATCCTCCCATCCGGCATCAGAAAAAGATATGCGCTGGTCAGTGCTAGAGCAAAAATCTGGACTCGCTTCTGAGCCCAGGACTCCTCAGTGGGATGCAAAAAATGAGTCTTGTTCCTGTGAAATCCCTGTTTTGTGCTGAAGTGCTCGTGTAAAAATATTAAAGTATCCAAACTAGCCTTGGGTCCCCCTGGTATCGCAGCCTCTGATATGCTGGTGAACAAAGAGAAGTCCCTTGTAGTACCTAGGGATGGTAGTATAACAGCTCGGTCCTTGAAGTTCAGTCCGAGAAATCCTGCGATCTCCTCGCGGCCTATTTAGATATTATGGGCACCATTTCAAACTTTCCGAATCTGAACACAGCTGCCTCACTGTCCCAAACCTGTACCAAAGCGTCTACTATGGTCTGATCTGGCTCAATATCCCGCAGACATACTAGGTGACCCAAATAACCAGCTATTGTATTCAGTTCTGACAACTGCATGTTTCGTTCCCACTCCTGTAGCAAATAGGGTACTTTGGTTGCCTTTCCAATTACTCGAGCAGAACTCATCTGCATGAAATACATGTTAGCCTTACCTGAGGCTTGTACCCCTTCAGATCCTTTATAAAATGAACACGCAAGCTTGCAAATCCCATTGTAGGTTATGTACCTAGGGATAGGTATGCAATTCTATACACAGGGTATTCGACAGGGTATTCCTTCTACGGCTAATGATATGCAATAAGTAGCCTACGGTGGCCCTACAACGCTGGGGTTAGCCTAAATGCACACAAGGAAAAATAAAACTTTGGAAACATGTCGCGGGGATGGGTCTCCTATTTGGAGTTTGGCAACCATATGCGTTTGACCCTAATTAAGGCTTATGCAATGCAAAAATCAAAATTTACTCTTTCTTGCGGAAGTAGATACAAATTACATGGCCAAAGTAAATCAAGTGAGCTCTGTCAGCAAGTGAGCTCTGTCAACCATATGCCTTTGACCCTAATTAAGCGATGACGTGGCATCAAGTGAGCTCTGTTAGCAAGCTTTTCTCTCTTTTTTTTTAGGAATTGCCACGTCATCGCTGACGTGGATAACATGGCGCCACATCATAGATGACATGGCAGCCCTATGGACCCAAGGGGGAAAAACTAAAAACATAAGGAAAATGAGGGCAAGGAGATTCGAACCCAAGCCCCCATGGAGTAATACTTGCTGCTGAACCACTGGCTCAAAGCCATTTTTGGGTTATGGTTCAGTTTGTTTTTTATTTATACACTTGAAAGTTTCTCTACATTCCCCCAACTTCTTCCTCTTTTCCCCCAACGGTAAACAACCATTCAAAATTCTTCCAACTCCCATAACCACCCCAAAAAGTGAAACCTTCAAACCTTAACCCAAAAATTCTAAGAAACTAGCCATAAAATTCTAATTTTTACATAGATCATGAAGATATAACAATTAATTAACATTAACAACTACACAAACATAAATCAAAGGGTGAAAGTGGGCATATGAACCAAACACAAACTTGCATAAAACATCCACAAAATTTTCGTGTAAACCTTTAGAGATACTCCAAAAATATTCTAAAGCCAATAAAAACATTAAATTTAAACATTATGAACTATAAAATTAAATTTGAAAATTAAGTAATAAGTAATGTAAAAATAGTAAGATAAGCATTTTGTCACCAAAACAATCGATTCAAAAGCCGATTTAACTCACCTCAACCTCAGGAATGTGGTGGAATTGGTTATACTTGGCTTGGAGTGCGTTTGAGCCGAATTTGCTTTCGGCACCTCCAAGCTTCCGGTTGATAAACCGACCTTCTTCCACCACATTTTTTACCTACCAGATTTGAACAATTTTGCTTGACCTTTACAAAGAGAAGTTGTAGTCCCAGGTACCCTCTACAACTTTTCTTCTTTGAATTTAGTCTAATTCCTCTTCGATCGCTTGGAATCTTGGCTCAAAGTTGGCTGTCTGGAAAATTTTCCAGACTCAAAAAAATTTCTCTTTTTTCTGCAGATTTTCTTGGCCACCAGCCTTCTTCTACCACATTTTTGACCTCCAAATGAATGATTTTTGCTTGAGCTTTACAAAGAGAAGTTGTAGTCCCAGGTATCCTCTACAATTTTTCTTCTTTGAGTTTAGTCTAATTCCTTTTCAATCGTTTGAAATTTTGGCTCAAAGTTGGCTGTTTGGAAGATTTTTAAACTTTTTGTTTTTTCTTTCTTTTCTTCCTGCAGAAATTTTCGTCCCCCCCTCTTTAGACTGATTTTTTTTGCTTTTAACGAAGTGGATTGAGTGTAAAAATGGTCAAAGACCATTCCTTGTCATGTTGGGAGTATGGAGCATCTGGATATTTGGTGAGAATGGGTGAAAAAATGCAGAGAAAAACGTGGCCAAAACAGCTATGTCGAGCTGACTGTTCGGCGCTTGAACAGTACACGTGGTACTGTTCACGCGCTGAATTTTGATTTTTGATTTATTTTTTATTTTTTTTTGGTTTGATTTTTTTAATTCTAAAAACTTAATAATATTAAAACTCATTCTTAGTATTTCAAATGCATAAAACACATAATAATTAAACACCATAAGACCAATTGAGAAGGAATTAAAGGGTAAATTGGAAGAAAATCAAAGAGCAGGTTAAGAAGAAATTAAAAGGTGAATTAAAAAAAAAATTAAGAGTCAAATTAGGAGGAAAATAGGGGACAACTTAAGGGACAAAAATAGGTGTCTACACCAAGAAAAGCAATTCAAGAGCAACTGACTAACAGTCCAAGAAAAAATATCCTTATATTCGCATAATAGATTGATAAGTAGCCCTTTCAACTCGGTTCATAGAATGACATAGATTTTGATTTTCCGACTATTTGGGTGGTTCAGATCAAGGGCTACCTTCTCTGTTGCGACCTCGTCCTCTAGCTCAAGCTTCACTTTTTCTTTCCTTTTGATCCTGCAACAAAAGAAGTTCAGGAGCAACCGAGGTGGAAGGCTCAAAATCGAAAGTTTTCAAGTAGGCCTTGTCTGCTACTAACATCGTTTCTGATTTAGAACTTAAGAACATCATATAATAGGCCTGAGCCTTCTGCTAGTTACCGATCATAGTGCCTTCTGACCTGTTCTTCAATACGAATTTGATACCAATGTGAAATGTCGATAGCAGAATCCTATAATTATACTGAGTGGGTCAGCCAAGGATCATATTGTAGGAACCATATCTTTTTACAATATTAAAGTTTATCATTTCTACTCTATGATTTGGAGGTCAGAGGTAGTACAATTTGTTCCTCTAGCGTAACCGAATTACCAGTGAATTAGACCAAAGGAGTCATGAAGAGTTGAATAAGGGATGAACCAATATGTATTTTCTCCCAAGATTGAACCCATCCCAAAAAATGATATTCGCCGAGCTATTTGTGTCGGCAAAGACCCTGTGCATCACGTAGCCAGCCACTTGAACGTGTATCACTACCGGGTCATTGTGTAACTGAGGCTTATGAAGGGCCTTAGCCTCTTTTCTTGGTCTTCATCCTCAGGGACATATCTAGCATATTCTTCCTAGCATTGTTCAAGTCTCTCGTTGCTGAACCATATGCAATGGTGTTTATTACCCTGTAATAATAGTTTGAGGATCCTCCTAAGGGTGATAAGAGGGATCTTAAACTAAGAAACAGACCCTAGAGGCTAAACAAGTACATCCTGAGCAGTTGTAATAATCAGGTTCATTGCTATTCTTGATATACTAGCTGCTATTACACGTACAATCATACTCAATTCGATGGAATTGTTTGATCTTAAAGGAGATCTTCTATAATTTCGCACATGAGAGGTTATTTCTTAGATTCATCCAATCATTAATAACTTGATTATGTTTAGGTAATAGTAAATAGAAAACAAGAAGCATTTTTTCTATCTAGTGGAGAGATAAATAGAGTTTTCCATCATTTGATTCTCCGAAATAGACAAAACCATCCATTCTGGTTCTATATTTGTTCGAATAAAATGCTTAGTCAATTCCATAAGTTTAACCAAAAAGTCCTTCCTCTTTCAAGTTTTCAATCTTCCTAGTCAATTCCCCATAGGCCATTCTTTTGGTTATTCTTTCCATTCTACTAACAAATTTTTTAGAATAATTCGTAAATCTAGATTTTCTAATTGTTCTTGGATAGAAACCGCTCTAGTAGATATTTCTTGATTGCAAAATTTATCGAACCATTGGGTAGTAAAAATGTGGGATGTGTATTTCCAAGGTTGGATTTCATATTCCAATGAACCTCGTAATTGTAAGAAAATGGGTTTTTCAGTTATGGGCCTAGCAAAAGAAAAATTGGGATAGGATTCTATAGGATTTCCTCTCTTCAAAATCAGACAGGGTTTATCAAGAATACACAAGAAAAGCACTTGGAATTGTTGATTAATCGTCAGAGATGGCTTAGAACCAATAGTTCATTATCTAATGGGTCTTTTTGGTTAGGTCTAGTGTAGATTATACATCGATGGTAGTTAGAGTCAGTGGCTATCATAGGGTTTACTCATCTGATATCCCTGGGAAAGAGGATCAAGTTGGACCTTGCAAACAACTAGATGCACTATCTAATCTCCCTTCAACCCTTTGAGCAAAATACGACAAAAGAATGGGAAGGAAGCTCCATGGACCGATCCCATCATCTCCATCCCGTAGGAACTACGACATTACCCCAAGGATATCTTCGATATCTAGGGGTATCATTTTTGTGTTGATTTGGTTGATGAGAAGGATATTCACGAGGTAGGGCTCTATTATCTCGATTATTGTCATTCCTTTTGAATTCAGTGATAGTTGTTGGATAAACTACTAGAGGTGACTATCCTTGATGGCTCTTTTAATTCCAATTTGAGGTGATTGCACACCTTGAGTATCATGACCGTTTTGACCATGAAAAGCACAATACATAGACCTATCCCTATAGTTTGAGGCAACTTACATTGGAGAAGGAGGCTCCAAGATTCCTGAGTATTGCACTTAGTATAATATTTCCCTCTGTGAAGTGTTCGGAGATGTGAAGTTTGCATTAGGCAAAATTTTTATTCGTGGTGGTTGATCAGCAACATTATTGTTTGGATACACTACCTTATCCATCAACAGTGTTCAATTTTGATAACCCAACCGTTCTGTAATCTTTGCCTTTTTAGACAAGGAGAGGTCCAAACCGGATTTGTGTTTGTCTTTCTTTGGCTCATAAAGGTCTCTTTTTTGGTTCTATTGGATTCTTCTCCCCGTATATGATCAGATGTTCTTTCTAGTAGTTCTAGGAACATGGAGATCATCTTTTTAGCCAGTTCTACATTGAAGGCTCCAAGTCTGACACCACGGCAAAAGTAGCAATCATAATCATCTTGTCAACATTTTTTATTAGAGCCGCTAGAGTCATCATTGAAACGATCCACATATTAGGTCAGTGACTCATCTAATCTTTGCCTGATGTTCATTAAGTGAGAAGTGTCCTTTTGCAAGACTGACTTCCTTCATAAGTGGTTGAGAAAAGATTTTGGAAAATCATGAAATGTTGCCATTGAATTCATGAGCAGCTCATGGAACCACTTCTGTACTGGGCATCAGAGAGTGGTAGCAAAAAGTTTACATCTAATAGCATCACTGTATCCATAGAGGCTTGGCACTGCCATAACATGAGAGATATGATTTGAAGGGTCAGAGTAGCCCTTATATTTGTCAAGATTAGGCAGCTTGAACTATGTTGGCAGAGACTCCATCTTAATTAACATTATAAACGAGTCTTTATCCATCTTAGAGAGAAGAAAAGCATGGGTCACTATTCAGGTCGGTCTAGGGACTGAGAATGAAAAATTTTATACCTCAAGTCTGCGCTACTCATGGCATTTTCAGGTGTTGTTTGCCAGGGCAATGACTAGGGACTTTAACTGCTGCTTAGCTCTCAACTACTTTGGTTGATTTCTCTATCCAGGTGGAATGCGATTCTCACGCTGCTCCACAAAATCTCTGAAGGATTCAAATTGTTCAAAGATGTAACGTAAAACGTTATTTTGTTGCTGTTGATTTTCTAGAGAAGCTCCAACTTCTTCCTCACTGGGGTTCTTAAGGAAAAGGTATTAATTATCATCCTCAGCCTCCTTACTGCTTGCACGTCAAACTCCACCACAATTCTTCATTTTGTTTTTCAAAATTTTGATCAGTAAAAGTTGCTAGAATTTTCATATGTGATGAATTTCACTAAAAAAAAAAAAGAAACTAATAAGAAAATAGAAGAAAAATGATGGTTTTTTGGCAGTTTCCCATAGAAGGTGCCAATTGATATGAGTGAAAATTATAGAGAGAGATTGGAGAAAATAAGTTGGAATGAGTGAAATTGGGGGTTGTATTAACGAGGATAAAGGGCCCCCTATTTATAGGCAATAGTGAGGGGGTAGCATCTGGGCCATGGTATTGCTAGCCGAGCATAGTAGTTAATAACACAAATGACCTTAATGAGCTTGCCATGTAAGCATGTTACATAAATACTAAGTGTCGTGTAGGCTACTAATTTTTGTACCATCAAATTTCAAGGAAGAAGTTTCACTCTAAAAGATCTTCTCTCTATGAGCTCCCAAATTCTTGGATTTTTCTAATGAGATGTATAAATATGTATGGTTCCAGTAATATTTATTTATTTATTCAGATTGGAAATCACTATAGATGTTTATGAATATATGCATTTGTTTTTGACAATCAATGAAAAGAGTGAGCAAAAGCAAAAGTTTCACAAATGATTTGTTTTCTTGCTTTTGTTGTTGAAAGATTGAAAATAGTTGAAAAATGAAGAGTTTGTCTCCTTATTTTGGAAAAAAAGGGATTATAATCATTATTTGTTACGTAAGAAAAATGAAAAAAATAACTATGGCAAATATATTGAAGTGATCCAAACATATTAGACATAATAAAACTTGGAAAGGAAAATCAAGACATTATTATTCCAAACTTTTGTTCCAGTAACAAACATTGCGTATTAGGTCATGTTGATCAGTATCCTTTTTCCTCTCCACTTCAGATGGGTAGTATATGTCATTGTGCATGAGATGCTTTGCCTCAACCCCTATTGCAAGTCTAATACCACCTTTATGACCATAAGTTTCTTGGTGGAGGTTTAAGGCTAGTTTGATGTTAAAGGAGTTAAGCACCCACGTGCTGTAGTAGATTAGTTGTATTTGGATTCTTGTTTCAGTTATATTTATGTTACCATTTTTCCTACAAAAAAAGGGAAAAATCGGTACAAATTTTTATTTCGAGGATATGGAAGAGCCAAGGGAGTTGAAATGTTATTAAACCATGTATTCAAACTCTAATGTTTCATTTCACTATTGTTTATAAAAGCTATTTGGTACTATTAAATATTTTTACTTATGTTTTAGACAAAAGTCATCTAAAATTACAAGAAGACTCCCTAACATTTAAGAATTACCATAGCCGAACTTGAACTTCATTTTTTGACCACACAGAAATTAAATAGGGTTAATTACATGTACTTGCCTTGAGCTTTGATCACATTACCAATCAACTCTTATAATTTCACAAAATTACAATCAACCCTCTTGAATGGTAGAAATACATAAGCAAAAATAATCATTGTTAGAATAAATTCTAACATGAGCAAAAATTAATTTTTTTTATCTCGAAAATGTGCTGATTGATCTTATTTACTTTTTGAACTTTTCTTCAGCCAAATTTAGGCCTTGTTCTTAGTGTAGGAAGAAAACAAAAAGCCCTCTCAATTTGACAGGACTTTTTGTTCAATGTGTATATGTGGCTCGTTCGTATGTGCAACCAGGGTCATGTGTTCTACATATGACTTTTGCATATAATTAATTAAAAATATATGTTTCTTTATAGTTAATGTTAGATTTTATGGTTTGAGTTCGTAATGAGAGAGATTTGTAATATTATTTAGTTTCAGTATTGTAGTATGTACTAATTATAACAATTTTTTTTTTTTGTAGAAGTAGTTTAAAATGCATAAATGGAAAAGTTAATAAATTTTAAAGAACAATGATTATGTAAATGAACATTAAATACTGAAAATTATAATAAATTAACGGTTACAAGTACATGAAACCCCGAAATGTAGACAAGAATTTTAAAATCACCAAAAAAAAAAAAATTCTAGCCCATATTTATATTTGTTGGACAATTCCTGGCATTATGGTCGGCCATAGAACATGTGGTAAATCTACTTGGAGCTTCAGGACACCTCGTATCCTTATTGTTTCGTATCCTAGCATTTCTTATTTTCTCAGACGTAGTAGGTGCCATCCTATTAGGAAAGAGTGTGAGACTAAAATCAACATCCTCCCAATAACCTGGATGTCGGAGTGGATTAAAGTGATTGAAGTATATTTATAGATATGTTTGGTTCGTGTGCATTTCATCAATAGATGTAATTGGATTGATTTTAGAATAAAAACAAGCATCCATGACATGCGAACATGAAAATTGAAGAGTCGTCCAATTTCCACATGTGCACATTTTTTCTTGTCAGTTCACAATCTGCATATTTCTGCCCCTTCGATTAGGTTGAAGAGTTGTTATAGTGTTGTATATTTGATGTTGATGGTCAAATTTCTAAATCGTATGGCCTCAAGCAGTGTTTTTAATTTTAAGATATCTTTCCCAAATTCTTTTTGGTAAGTAAAATCTGGCATGTCTTGCTATTTCGTTGTGATGGTTAAAAGTTCAATTGTTTTATGAAATGCGAAGTCAACACAAGCCTTATTTGGCAAATAGCGGGCTTCTCTAAGGACTTTGTTCCAACTTTCCACCTGATAACTCTAGTAAACTAGAGTTAGTTTACTCTAAAACATGACATTTTGTTAAGTTGAAATTCTGAATTTTGGTTGTTAATTGAATATTTATGTTAATTTTTATATTATGTGTTTACATTTTAACTATTATTAAATATCATGATTTTCTATACTAGAATTTTAGTTAAAGTAGTCGTTTAATTAGTTTAATATTATACATGTTATAAATTGGAGGTTGGAAGCTAGAATGAACAAAGTGCAATGGCCAAATTGCAAATGGAAAAGAATTGAAGACTTGCTGAAAAAAAAGTCCGTGTCACAACATCATTTGTTCCATGTCTCGATATGGAAGAAGAAGTTAGTAAATACAATTAAGCATCCGTGTTGCGACATGAACTTTTCCATGCCGCAGCATAGAGGCTCGTTTTAGCAGAGTCGTAATGGCATTTTTGTAATATTTTAGCAACAACTCCCAATTTTGGCTTCCGTAATACTCTAACTATTTAAGATATAATTAGGATGTGTTAGTACACATGGTAGATAGTGCATTTTTCTATTTTTGGATTAGATGATATAAGAATAAAATAGTTTGACTCTCAAGTTGTATATTAATATAAATCCTCTTTATTTTTCCTTTAGATCTAGTGTTTAATTCCTTGCAAGTTTAGATTTTGATACTCTACATAGCTTTAGTGGGTTAATCCTTAGCTTCATGTGGATATAATTTTTTCTTGCTTTCTAGTTTAAAATTTTGAAAATCTCTTTACTTCCATTTCAAGTTTTCTTAGAGTAATTAGGTTCTTGTTGATTTAGTGCTTTCTAATTCAAAATTTTTAATTCCATGCATTAATTTCCAGTTAATTTTTAGTGGGATTTCTTATTATTATCAAAAATAAAAAACATTTAGATTTCAAGTATATCTCTTTACAAATTCCAGACTAGAAATGCATCTTCTTGCTTTAAAAGCTTTCCTATTGTTCTCTTTAGTTAGATTAATTACTTGCTCTCTAATTTTAATCGTATTTTAGTCAAGTAGAGTAAAATTAAGTGCTTTTATTTACTTGCTTTAAGTAGAATAGGTTAATTACTTAATTTTATTCACTTGCCTTAGTGTACTAATAGTTTAATTTTGGTTTTAACTTGTTTAAATGCATTATGGCTTTGATTAGATTAGGATCTTTCTACTCAATTCGATTCGCTTAACTATTCAAAAATCCGTAAATCTCGATAGTTGCTTGCCAAATAATCTTTGTGGGAACGACACCCACTCATCCTATACTACTACCAATTTCATATAGTTGCGGAAGTGAGGTATAGTGTAGTGATTTTGAGAGGTTTTATTACAACTTGTTTGCTTTGATTTGACCTCTACCTAAGGCTTGACAAGTTTTTGGCACCGTTTTCAGGGGATTATCCTTGGTATTTGGCAATATTGAGCACTTTACGGGTCATGTAGATTTGGCATTTTTGTCTAATTTAGTTGTTAATTTTAGTTTATTTGTTTATGTTGTGATCCTTCTTGTTGAATTGTCTTGGCACTTGAATTAATTACTTGATTTGGCTTTTGTAGTGCATGGTAAAGAGAGACAAAGTACCTTTAATTTGCTTAGACAACGAAAGAGAAAAAGAGTTCCGGGAAGTTCAGAAGCATAAAAGAGAAGAGTTAGAGAGAATTGAAATGGTGACAACATGTCAACCAAAATCAAAGAAATGTGAACAATGGGAATGATGAAGAAGAAGTTGATGGAATCATGGATTTGGTGGTTATAGAAATGGTAATGGTATGAACATGAATGGTAGACCATTGAGAGAATGTGCCATACCAAGCATTGATGGGGAAAATTCTAGCATTGCACGGATGCCCCTGTATGCAAATAATTTTGAGATTAAGTCCGCTTTGATAAAAATGTTATGCAATGTTTGGGGAGGTCCTAATGAAAATCCATACACACATGTAATGAACTTTAAGGAGGTCTTACCTTTTTCTCTAAGGGATAGGGTGAAATTGTGGCTTCAATCTCACGCCCAAGGGACCTTCACCACGTGGAACTAACTAGCGCAAGAATTTTTGGCAAAACATTTCCCACCATCAAGAACCGCCAAGTTGTGTAACGAGATTACCTCCCTTAAGTACGATATTGGATAGAGGCTTGGGAGTGGTTTAAAGCTTTGTTAAGGAAGTGCTCTCATGCTCATAAAACTCCACAATGGCTTCAAATTGAAACCTTCTACAATGGATTGACACAAGAGACGAAATCAATAGCAGATGGTTTTGCCGATGGTTCCATATCCTACAAGACACTGGAGAAAGGTCAAGAATTGCTCAATAGAATGGCTTATAACCGTTACTATCATAGAATAATGACTCTATCGATAGCTTAACATCAAGCTCATCAAGCTAATGCACAAAATGGTGTATTGAATTTGAATGTGCAAGATGCTCTATTAGCTCAATAAAGTATTGCAAAAATGTTGGAGAACTTAGGGAGACCGAATAGTATGAATGCAATGTCTTCTTCTCTAACACAACCACCCATGGTGTGCTTTTTGTTGGGGGTGGGCAAGAAAATGGACAATATGAAATGCCTTATGGTTCCAATGAACAACTCAATTATGTGTCTAATCAGTATCTTTTCTGAGGAACTCGCCTAGAGTTTAAGGGAACACAAATAATCCCACTCGGTGGAATCATCTACAACTTTTTATGGGGCAATTCAAACAATCAATCCAACCCTCCTTATCAACCAAATCCCTCCATCTCAAAACTTTCACAGCCAAGCTTCAAGTTAATCATCTAGACCCTATCAACCTCCACACCAGAGAAACTTCTAAGCCAACTCCTATCAATCTTCGTCTAACCCTCCATGTCAAAATCAACAACCAATTCCTCCATTCCAACATTCAAATTCTTCACAACCTATGTATAATGACCAATTTGCTCCAACAGAGAATGTATGTGAAGATGGTTGAAAGAGAGGCGGAGTACTTAAAGAGGGAGTTGGAAAGAAAAAGAAGGGACAAGGAAGAACATAGAAGAGACTTTGAGAATTTGAGACCACCAACAAGGAATTTGGAAATTCAAATATGTCAATTGGCAGGATTGGAAAATGAAAGACATATAGGAGCACTTTCGAGTGATACTATTCCAAATCCCAAGGAATAATGCAAGGCCATCACCCTTAAAAGTGGTAAGGATAGTGGGAGAAATGGTTGGAAGACACTGATTGAAGAGTAAAGAAAATGAAAACATTGAAGATGAAGAAGAGGAAAAATGTGAGTCATCAATGGGACAAGGTAAAATTATGAGTGAGCCTATCATGCCCAATATGCAAAGCAATGAAGGCAAAAATCCATCCTATTTATCATGATCCCAAGCAATTGAACATACCATTCCCTCAAAGATTGAAGGATGAAGAAAAGGCAAAGAAGTTCAAAAAGTTTCTTGAGATATTCAAGAAGCTTGAAATTAACATTCCCTTTATGGAGGCACTTGAGAACATTCCCGCTTATGCTAAATTCATGAAGCAAGTCCTCACATCAAAAAGAAAATTGCATGGGGATGAAATTTTATGTCTAATAGAGAATTGTAGTGCATTCCTCACAAAGAGGTTACCACCCAAGCTCAAGGACCCCGGATCCTTCATCATACATTATGAGATTGGAGGTTTGCAATTTGGGAAAGCTTTGTGTGATTGGGGGGTCTTCTTCAATAAATCTTATGCCTTATGCGGTGTTCAAAAAATTAAATGAAAGACATTTGAAGCCCACAAGTATCTCATTCCAACGTTTGAATCGTAGCATAAAGTTTCCAGAGGGAATCATTAAGGACATGATCATAAAAATTGAAAAACTCTACCTTCTGACTGACTTTATTGTGCTAGACATAAAAGAGGATAAAGAGATGCCAATCATACATGGGAGAACTTTCCTTGCCCCCTGCCGTGCACTTATTGATGCTCAAGAAAGGAAGTTGAAATTTCAAATAAATGATGAAATTGTTACATTCAATGTTTTTAATTCATTAAAGCTTCCTTCAATTTATGATGATGTTATGAGTATAAATGTAGTGGATGATCTAATTGATCATTTTTGTAGGAATGAGTTGGTGAATTCATCATTGGAAAAAGATATTTTGACTTCAAATGCCCTAATTCAAGATGATAAAGATGGAATGGAGAATGTGAATCACTTGAAGAATGATGTCTTATTGCTTGCGAAAGGAAGAAGAGGAAGATAAGGAAAAAGGTAAAAGGGGGTCTTCGACCAATGACCTCTAATGTGGAACCTAAACTTCTTCCTACTCATTTAATGTATGCATATCTTGGTGAAAGTGAAACATACCCGGTAATTGTGCATGCATCTTTAGCTGGTGAGAAACTCAAAAGATTGATTGTGGTACTTAAAATGCATAAAAATGCCATTGCTTGGTCTATTAATGATATTAAGGCAATTAGACCTTCTATTTGTATGCATAAAATTTTGTTGAATGAAGAAAACAAACCGGTAAGGCAATCTCAAAAGAGATTGAATCCTACATTGAAAGAGGTTGTGAGGAAGGAGCTTATCAAACTTTTGAAAGTCAGTATTATATACCCTATTAGCGATAGCGAGTGGGTTAGTCCCACTCAAGTCGTTCAAAAAAAGGATGGAATTACCGTGATAATAACTGAAACCAATGAGTTCCTCTCCTCTTCATTGGTCATGGGTTGGCATATGTGCCAATTATCTTCGTAAATTGAATTAGGCCACACGTAAGGATCATTTTCCTTTGACTTTTATTGATGAAATACTTGAGAGGTTAGCCAGTTTTGCATATTATTGCTTTCTTGATAGATATTCCGGTTATCTTCAAATTGTAATTTGTCCAAAAGATCAAAATAAAACAACTTCTACATGCCCATTTGGTACATTTGCATTTAGGAGAATGCCCTTTGGACTTTGCATTGCTCCTATCACATTTCAACATTGCTTGTTTGCTCTTTTTTATGATATTGTTGAAAAGTGCAAAGAGATCTTCGCGGATGATTTTAGTGTATTTAGTGTCTCATTTGATGATTGTCTTGTAAATTTGACCAATGTGTTGAAAAGATGTGTTGAGACTAATTTGGTGTTTAATAGGAAAAAAATGTCATTGTATGGTGCAAGAAAAAATGTCATTATTTGATGTTTTGGATCATAAAGTTTTGTCAAGAGGAATAGAAGTTGATAGTGCAAAGGTTGAGGTAACATCAATCTTCTTGATTGAAAAGTTACCTACTCCCATTATTGTTAAGGGTGTGAGAAGTTTCCTAGGTCTTGCAAGTTTCTATAGGAGATTCATTAGGAATTTCTCACATATAGCTAGACCTTTGTGCTCTTTACTTCAACAAAATTGTCCTTTTGACTTTGATGATTCTTGTTTGAAAGCATTTAATGATTTGAAACATGCTTTCGCAACTGCACTTATCATTGTGGCACCCAATTGGTCTCTTCCATTTGAGATTATGTGTGATGCTAGTGACTATGCAATAGGTGCCGTTTTGTGTCAAAAGTTGGATAAAATGTTGCATGTCATTTACTATACAAGTAGGACCCTAAATGAAGTGCAACTTAATTATTCTACAACAGAAAAGGAACTACTTGCTACAGTCTTTGCATTTGACAAGTTTAGATCATATTTGATTGAGTCTAAAGTAATTGTGCACGCCGATCACTCCACATTAAAGTACTTATTTTTTAAACAAGATGCCAAACAACGGGCTTATTGAGATGGATACATTTATTGCAGGAGTTTGATTGGGAAGTGATAAGGGGCCATTTATCAAGGATTGAAGCATCTCACCTTGTCAATCATGAAGAAAGAACCATCCATGTGGAATCATCCATTGAGAAATTACTTGAGGTGAAGGAAGCAAGCTCGTGGTATGCAGACATGTGAACTATCTTGTTGCAAAGATAGTACCAAATATGCTCAATATCAAAGAGAAAAGGAAGTCCTTTGCAAAACTCAAGTTTTACTTTTGGGAATAACCATATCTATTTTGAAGATTCAATAATCAAGCTCTAAAGAGGTGTATGTTCAAGAAAGTAGAGTGACCGACATTTTACGACATTATCATTCATCTCCCATAGGAGGTCACCATGGAGCTCAACGAATAGCTTTTAAAGTCCTTCAATGTGGCTTATATTGGCCAACTATTTACAAAGATTCTAGGGAGTTTGTGCTCAAATGTGATGAATCACAAAGGGTAGGTAATATTTCAAAGGAGACAAGAAATGCCTCTCCATGGCATTGTGGAGTTGGAAATATTTGATGCATGAGGCATTGATTTTATGGGACAATTTCCAACTTCATATTCCAACAAATCCATTTTGGTTGCGGTGGATTATGTTTCAAAATGGTTTGAAGCAGTAGTCACCCCAAGCAATGATGTTAGAATGGTCACCAAATTTCTTCAAAAGAATATTTTTTTCTCGGTTTGGAGAGTGCCTAGAACTATTATTAGTGATGGGGGTACATACTTCAAGAATTCACATTTTGAGGCTTTAATGACAAAGTATGAGATGAAGCACAAAATTGCCTTATCTTATCATCCTCAAATTTTAGGTCAAGTTGAGGTTTCGAATTAGGAATTGAAGAGAATTTTGGCGAAAATGGTGAATAGTGCATGGAAGGATTGGGCAATTAACTTGGATGATGCATTATGAGCTTATTGGACGGCATTCAAAACTCTCATAGGCATGTCTCCTTACTGCATTATATAGTGGCAAAGCATGTCATTTACCGGTTGAACTTGATCATAGAGCATATTGGGCAATTAGGAGCATGATTTTTGACTTGAAGGAGGCATGTGAAAATTGACTTCTTGATTTGAATGAATTGGATGAAATTTAGAGAGAAGCATACGAAAATTCCTTGATCTATAAGGAAAGGACTGAGGCATGGCATGACAAACTCATCTTAAGGAAAGAGTTCAAAATCGGTGATTTGGTATTACTCTACAATTCAAGGCTCAAATTATTCTCAGGAAAACTCGAATTACAGTAGAGTGGACCCTTTGAAGTGGTTCAAACTCTTCCTCATAGAGCGGCAGAGACAAAAGGGAAAGAAGGGACATTCCAAAATCAATGGTCGCCGGCTCAAACCCTTCTGGGGAAGAATTATTGAAGAAGGGGGAGAAATCTTCCAATTTGTGCAAGACTGCACACCCATGCCATGGTCAAGTTAGTGACTATAAAAGAGCGCTTCTTGAGAGACAACCCAAGTCTTTTAATTTAGTTGTTTTTGTTTACTTTTGGTGTGAGTTTTAGTTAGATGGCATTTGGAGTGAATATGATGGTAATTAAGTTAAAATTTTGAATGAAAGAGTTTGCTTTTTACTTGAATAAAAAATGTTAAAATTTGTGTGGAAATGCTCTTCTAATTGTGCTATTTTGATGTTTACGGTGATGCATGGACTTGGAAGAAAATGGTGAAAATTGGAGAAAAATCCGCTAAGTATTGAAAATACACTTTGCAGAAGAATCGGTTGATGTCACGACATCAGATTCCTATGTCACAACATCGATCGGGTCTAGGTTAAAAATGGGTTAATCAATTTGATGTCACGACATCAAATGTAAACTTCTATAAGTTCTGAAAATTTTACCCTGAGTCCCTGTCACGACATCAAGAATCACAACATCAAATTTTGGACGTCGCGACATTGAGGTACAAGAGGGTCACATGACAAGTTCATGTCGCTACATCAAATTTTTTGATGTCACAATATCGAGTGTAACGATGTCGCGACACCACAACGAATGGAGGCGAATTTTAAATGGCCTTCTTCTTCTTCTTCTTCTTCTTCTTCTTCTTCCCTATTCTTCTTAACCTCAAACCCTAACTATAGACCCTTGATATAACCCATCAAATTAATCATCTCCCATCAAAAGTTTACCCCAAAAACATCATAAACCACCATCATCAATCAACTTGAACCTCTATTCAAGCATCAAGAAGGTAGATTTTGGAGAAATTTGATGCTTCCAAGGGGGCGAATTTTTTCAATTTTTGGAGGAAAATTTCGGCCAAAACGGGTAAAATCTTCCAAATTCTCTGCGCTTAAACCCGTGAGTATTGCGTTGAAGGACTATTTGTGAATTAATTTTGAATTTGGCCAAAATTTTGTTGCAAATTGGAGAGAAAATTTTTACATAGTTGACTTTGGATTGTTACATCATATTGGTGGAAATTCATGCTTAATTGGTAGAATGATCTTTATTTGTTTTTTATTTGCTTAATANCCCTTATGAGAAATAATTTTTTTGGTTGATTGTGGTGAATTTGTGTATCACTATTGTAGGTTGATTGTCAATTTGTTGAGAGCAAGAGAATGACAAGAGATAGAGGAGAAACCTCAAAAAAAAAGAAAGGCGGGAGGGGGAACAAGTTGAGAAGTTGAGATGGGTGAACCTAGTAGGGATAATGGGCGAGTGGTAAAACCCCAACATTCAAGTGAGCGAGCTAAAACATACTTTTCCAATAATGAAAAGTATGAAGTCAGAGAGAGAGAGAGGGTTTGACTTATCCATGCATGGGGAATTATGAGAGTTAGGAAGGAGATAGAAACTCAAATTAAAGCAAGGCGTTAGGAAAGATTTGATTCTGCAATTGATCCTGGGTACACATAATTGGTGAAAGAGTTCCACTGTAACTTGTGCGACTTAGAGGATGAGAAAGTTATGGTAAGGGGTGTATTAGTTGACTTTAGCTCGAATTTGATTAATGCTTCCTTCGGAATATCCCCTGTTCCATCTACTCCAACATAAGGAATTTGTGCATGATAAGACTAACGACATGGAAGCTATTAAAAATTTCCTTTGTGAAATTCATGTGGCTCGGAACCTTAATGCCACAAAATTAGTTTAATTGAAGTTTCCAAGGCATGGATTGTCACCTGGGACAAAACTGTGGTTTTATTTTATCAGTAGCAGAATTTGGGGCTCTAACTCAGTAAATTTTATTCAAAGGTACAAGGTGCTACTGTTTACGTGATCATGACAGGGATACCCCTAAACGTGTGGAGTTTGATTAGAGATGGGTTTTTAGAGAGTAGGCAGTCTGGACAACCTATCTTTTATACTCCTAGTTTGTTTACTCATATTTGTACTGTTGCGGGTGTTTCTATAGATCCTAGAGAGTCAATGACTATCCTCGGGGTAGAATCAACAAAAATTATGTATATAAGATGGTGAGAGAGCATGCTTGACATCATTAAGGAATGGGTCACATCCCTATGCTAAACTCGACTCCCTCTTTGATCCTCTTGAGATTGACCTAGATGTCTATAGTCCACTAGGATATACTTGCAATGCACCAATGAATGAAGAGGAAAGAAATGAGTTTCAAGGGTACCAGACGGTCAATCAATTATTGTTACACAACAACATGACACTCATCGGTAAGGCACTGAAGGTCACAACATTAAGTTCATGGAGTCAACCACCATGCCCACCTGCACGGCATTATGGTCCGCCTAGAGGTCAGTATTACATAACATCTTTGTGCATGCGTCAAAGAGATCAGACACAGAGGTGAGAACGGGGGACTCAAGATGAAGAATTTGAGGAAAGCCAGCAAGCAGATGAAGATGAAGAAGAAGAAAGACTTGACATCATACTAGAGAAAGATTGATAATAGCTTATGGGAAAGCATATTTACTTTTTGAGATTCATCAGTCACTACCACCATATTTGGCTATTTCAATTTTTTTTAGTATATTTTGGATATATTGCTTTTAGATTATGGTTTTTAGTTACTTTTTAGATGGTTTGATTAGATTGGCTAATGGCCATTCAATTAAGCTGATGTCGAGTATACTTCTTTTATTGATTCATGATTGTTATTATTTTGAGACTTCTTTGATGAAATACCTGGTTTATGCTTATGGTTTTTGGTTGATCTAATTTATAAGTTTTGATAACGGCTGAGGGCCTTAAGCTAATGCCATATAGAATTTTATGAATGATTTGACATTATTGTTGATTCTTGTGAGCATATTGATAAACTATATGGCATAGTTTTTTTGTGTCCTTAGGTCATTATATTATAAAAGTAGTTAGGTTGAATTTTGTGTTGGTTTATTTTCATTTTAGTAACTGCATTTTATATGTGTTTGTTGATATTTTGGGTGAGTGGAATATTGAGTTATTCATCAATTTGAATAAAAGAGTAAAGTTTGGGGGTGTTTGTTTTTATGTTTTGGGAATGGTTGTTTGATGTTTATTGGTGTGACTTGATGACTAGTGGATGGATAATTGATCAATTGAGTGCTCGATAATGATATTTGATTTACAATATTATAGCATGATTGAAGTATTTGACTGGGTCATTTCATTGATTTAAGTGTGAGTGAGTGGTTCTTTTACAACATAAAGATTTCAAAAATTTAGTGTTACTATTTTTCAAAAAGAGGTACTAATATTTTGTGGAAATTTATTTGGAATATTGTTTTTGATCAAATCACTAATATTACCTTGTTAGTTGATTTATCTTTCGGAAAAAATGGGTTAAATGAAATAGAAGCAAATTGGGATAATTTGTGTGCTTGCATAGGGAATATTATTCTAATTTGTGAAATAATTGTTATTTGATATTAATCTTAAGTACGTTGTACTCCTCTTCCTTGGTTTAGGGTCATAAAAAAAACTTTTTGCTATTAGTAATAAAGCGAGTACGAGATTCCGACATATACCCATGTTGTTTCTCCGAAATAAGCCATTAGAGTACTAATAATGCGAGTATGGGATTCTATCATGTACCTATGCTGTTTCTTCGAATTAAACCACTAGGGATAATGCTTTAGTATACAAACAACAAGTTGAGGAAGAAATGTTTGTAATACTTATCATTGATATCATGCTACTTAGTCCTTATTAGAGTAATGTTCCTAAATTGTATGACATATGCATTTAGTTAGATTCCTAATGAACTTCTATTTTCATGTGACCCTGTTAGGAAAGTAGATAATTGTGTGACATATGCATTTAGGTAGACTCCTAATTAACTTCTATTTTCATATGACCTTGTCGGGAGAGTAGATTAACTTTGTAATATTGTGATTTGGGAAGAAATAATGTCTTGAGTGAATAGAACTCAATTTTTGGGAATCTTTTTAAGAATAATTAAAACTTAGTAATTCGAAGTCTTGTGTAGTAAATGAACATATTTTTCTTAGAAAATTCAAAAACTTGGATTGATTCATTGAAATATTTCAATTATCATATAGTTGTGCAAGCCCCTTGAGACGTTTCTTGATTGTTCTAAGTACATCCACTGATGATCAAATGTTGTGTTATTTTTGGTGGTCTTGTATCAGAGAGAGATTGGATAAAATGAGTTGTGTTCAGTAAGATATTGATTAGGTTTTGAAGACAATGAACAAGTAATAATAAAAGAAAATATTAATTATCCTAATCGACTCCCGCACACTCGCAAGTATACGAGGTGAGTTTGCATATAGGATGAGTAATAATCGTTCCCACAAGGACTATCGGAACAATTACCAGGTTCAGAAGTCTATTTGCTATTTAGACAAAATAATTAAGGGTTTTTAAGAAAGTTTGAACTAAATTTGATCACAAGAAATTAAAATAAAGATAAGAATGTAAAATTCTAACCTTACGAAAAGCAATTAAAAATAACTATCTGAAAACCCTAATTCAATCTATCATACTTGAGAGAATTTAATTCAAAATGAATATTTAAATTAATCTATTCTATGAAAGAGATTAAAAATAATAAAATAAAACCCTAACAACTAAACTTACGGAAGCAACTAAGAATTTGAAAGCAATAACAAGAACGATAATAAAACAAGATATACTGTGAAGGAATAAGAACGAAGATTAAATTGTATAAAATTAAATCAAACTCGGTAATTGAGGCAAGAACGAGTGTTAATGATCATCAAATCTTGAATTCTTGACAAGAGAATGAAATCCTTGTAAACAATTGAAAAATCTACCCAACGGCTAAATTATTGACCTAACTATTGAAAACCTAAAACTAATGACGGCAAATGGTGATCGGTGATTTCCTCCCCTTCTCTTGGCATATTTATAGATATTTTTAGGGTTTTGGGTCTCCGGGATGATAAGTACATGCCTTCCATGTAACCGGGCCCATGAGAGGATTTTTCTTGCAAAATAAGTCACTTAACTCGAACTTCCTGTCGACCGGTGCCTAGGCACTGTTTCTAGTGAGCAAAAGCAACCTTTTTGGACTTTGTGCCTGGGCACTGGGTCTAGTACGGTGGCTCCATTTCATCTTCAATTTTCTCCATGACGCAGGCAGAATTTGAAAAAATTTAAAACATGAAAGTTGTATCTCTATCTATGCAAGATGTCTTAGATTTCCATAAAATCTTTAATCAACTCAATTGGAGCTCAGACACGAATGTTATGATCAATCTACCGAACTATGTCAGAATCACTCCTCGCCGGTGCATATTTTCTAACTTTGCAATTTTGAACGAGATGCCTATAGAATCCTTGAAAACTCAAAACATGAAAGTTCTAGAAATCTTCCTTACTTTCCAAATCATCAAAAATCACAACAATCAGAGCTCGAACAAGAAAGTTATGCTGGATCTTCCAAACTATATTTGATTTGTACCACGCCAGTGAACATTTTCCTCCAATATTGTGATCCATTTCAACTCATCTTTACTCAAACCCTTCAAAACTCAAAATAAAATTTTTAGGTCATAATTACCCAATTCTTGCTCAAATTACATTAAAATGGAGGTAAATGGGACATAAAATATACTATATTTATGAGCTTATCAAATACCCCACACTTAGTTTTTGATCGTCCTCGAGCAAAACTTAGAAATGAATCACAAACACATGATATTTAACACATCTCATCAATCATCCACATGAATAACCAAGAACCAAACCATCATAAGAAAAATAATCAAGTGATAATAAACCCCTATACATGAATTCCAGTGAAGGTGTGTGCATAGCCATACAAAAATAACATTTAAGACACTTAGATCAATCATGTAATTTTTCTAAACACTCCATATCCTACTCTTCCTACATTTCTCCACTAATATAGACAATTGACTAGATTTAAATTAGTTAGGACTTTTAACTTGTAACATCAGGTTTGGGTCTTGGCTAACAAAGAAGGAAAAAAGGATAAACAAATAAGAAAAAGAGTTTAAATTAATGTGCGCCTCATTAACATAAAACTTCTTTTTGAACATCAAAACACCAATCATTCAAATAAATAACCCCACACTTAATTGACCAAACCCCCCATAAAAATTTTGTGCAACAAGTAAAGTAGAATCATACTTCTTTTTTTTCAATTTCAATCCCTCTCACCAATATATTTTGTAAAAATGATAGTTATCTCCTTACTTTTTTTTTTTTTTCTTTTCTCCCAAAATGGGTACCAGTGTCAGGCACTACCACAAAAAAAATAGGTACGTAGGTACTAGTGATAGGCACTACTTACTAACACTCCAATGCAGGTGCCAGTGATGGGCACTACCTGCAATATTCCAACGCAGGTGCCAATGATGGGCACCACCGCTATGGTCAACAAAAAATTTTCTAACACCCCTACACCTTAATTGTACACCATTCATTCTAATATACTCATACAACTATCTCCCATCCTTATATATCCTTAATAATTAATGCGGCATTAAAGCTCTTAAGGGACATTTAGGATAGCTCACAAAGGTAGATAAAAAATGAGTTAGAAAAAATGAGTGGTGCTTGTATCCATTCAAAACAAATTAAGGCTCAAATAGGGTTCTAGGGATAAATTTTATAATAATGGTTGGCTTAAAAGGTTCAAACGTCCAAAGAAATGCCTACGCTCATCTTTAAATCAAATCAAATTATATAAAAGTTTACTCCTCGAAAATGTAATAAAGCAAGTTTCTGGAGTGCAATATAATTGAATCTACACAATTATCTCTTAGTGCCAAAAAGCTATAACAATGTAGGCTATTAGTGCTCAAAAATTAGAAATCATGCTAGAAAAATATTAACATCGACTACCCTACTCATGACAACTTAGCTCAAAAATTATCAAGTAAAAAAATCAAAGAAACATGCTAAGCAATTTGTGAACAAAATTTTCAAAAATTTGAAAAGCTCTCAAATCAAAAGCTAAGCTAAAAATATAAAAACGAAAATTGAACAAAATGAACAAACAAAACACCAAAACAATAGAAATTAAGAAAACTCTCCACCCCACACTTAAAGCATAGCATTGTCCCCATGCAAAAGAGTAAAAAGGGTAAAAGGGAAGCTTCTTTATCAATGAAGAACATTTGGGGCCGTTTATATTGAATTAAATACCCTTGTCAAGGTGAAAAAAATCAATCATTAAAACAAAAAAAAAAACATAAAAACCCCCGTTAAGAAATTAAGAAAAACAATAAAACCAAGAAACAAAACAAAAACATAAGAAATAAAAGTAAGAAAAAACATGGGTTGCCTCCTGTGTAGTGCCCTTGTTTATGGTTTTAGGCTTGATTTTGGCACTTGAAATCAGTTCAAGCACTTAAAGATGGTCCAACATCCTTTTCTTTTTGGCTTCCACGGAAAAAGTTTAACATCATTTTTCATCACTCTTGATAGTTGATTTCCATCATGAACTTGAATTTGCCCTCGTTTCCAAGCATTTACCAGAGATAGTGCACAAATGATAGCTTCAATTCGCTCTTTGCACTACTTTTTCTTCTTCTTGCTCATGGTCCTTTTACCCAAACTGTCACGCCCCAAAAACGGGACCGTAACACGCCGCGCTAATGGCACACCGGTCCAAAGCGCAAGGCACAAACGAACAGAGCAACAAACTTAACCGCAATTTAATAGAACCATCAAACGATTTCTTAACTATAAAACCGAATAAGTTCATTTGTTTACACAAAAATACGAATTACAAAATTCCTTCTTAGTACAAAAGATGCTACAACAAAAACAAAGTTCATCAATACAAAACCAATCTATGTATACTACCCCTCTCCAAACAAAAGAGAAGCTTGGAAGATTATCCGCAGAGTCCTACCAGTAATGTAGAATCTGGAGACAATCTAAAAGCTGCTAACGCAGTGGAGAGTGATTTACGAGCACCTAATTTGAAAAATTATAAATCACGTGGGATGAGCATAACTAGCTTTTGGATGTCATAATACACTTCAGATGGGGCCAAGACATGATGATAAAAAGAAAACATAGAGATAATAACATTTGTGAAAACCATAGTCATGAAGCAGTTTCTAAAATGTCTCATACACATTTAAAAGTCAATAAACCATAATCATAAGTAGTTTTCTAAAATGTCTCATGCCATTTAAACGTCAGGCATGTCCAAAACATAGCCAAAAAGATCCAATCGTTTCAAAACATAGTATGCTAAAGCATAGCTTGTTTTGGCTCCCATGGATGACTATAGAACCGGAGCTCTCCAAATCACACATTTTCAAAGACATCCAAAATTATATACCAAGGTCACCTATGAGCCAAAACAGTCATAAAATGCTTTCATATCAAAAGAGTTTGCAAAAATATCAATTGATTAACATAAAATAGCTTGGTCCCGATTTCATATGTAATAATTCCAAAACATTGTAAAAGTGCAGTTCCAAAATCATACACATTTTAAAATCCATCCAAACATATTTCGAAAGTCGTTAAACACTTACAAAATACAAGTGGAAGAGGGTCTATGTTACCCACTTATCAAAGCAAAAACTGCACAATGATCACTGAACGCGATCGCCGGCGGTAGGTGGCGTGGTACCTAAAACAGATATAAGAGGACTCTTAGAAGAGATGTAGAAGTTAAAGAATGACTAGGGAAACGAAAACGACGCGAAACGATAGAAAACGACACCAAAAGCTCTTTGGTCAAAAATGACCTTTCCACAATTTCTGACCAACTTCGACAAGCTAAAACCTCAGTCAAAACACTTAGTTAACCCCTCAAATTCGTATTACAGCTAGATTTTTCGTTAAGCTAGTTTTCCAGAAAAACCGAAAAACTTCGCCTCTCCCTAGGCTATAATTAGGCTATCCTCCCTGCCAATAAAATCCAATTCCAAGGTATTCAAGGGACCTTGGTTACAACCCAACTCAAAACAACATATTCAACCAACAAAATCCATAAACGGAAAGATTCACCGGAGCAATAGCCGGGACTATATGCCAATAGCATTCCACAACAATCCATACCCCATAACCACTACAATTAACTCTATTACAACATTAGAGCAACAACCTATGGTTGGAATTTCTCTTTACTACCAAACTGAAATTTTTACCGATTAGCCACACGCATGATTCAAACATGCTTCCTATCCAACCCACTACCAAGGAAACACTTAAAACCATCAAAAGATCATTAAAGACCCTTCAAACATAACCAATTATCCTAATTATCCTAGTTGCGCCAAACTTCCGCTTACTTACAAAATGAAGGGAAATCAATTCCACTTGGTTTCAAGTCTCAATTCCTATCCAAACTAACCTTAAAACACTCTTAAAACATCATTATATGCATAGACATAAGCATTCATAGCATAACACTCTAAGGCCACATATGGAAGACAAAACCCTAACTCATAATCTTAAAATTTGTAATCTAACCATGGAAAGTTGTTAAAAATCAACCCCAATCACTTCCCAACCTCCAAAACACTAAAAACAACCAGGCCCATAACATACATAAATCAACACATATAAGGCTGCAAAGAGGGTTCTCTCAGCCATAAAGAATCCTACAAAACTTGAAATTAAAGCTTGGATCATAAAGCCCATAAGCCATAAATGCTAAAATACATAAAATCTTACCTTCCAAGTGATTCCTACTTGAAATCCAAGAAAATTTTTGGGGGAAAATAGAGGAAGAAGTTCGGCCAGCAGCTGGAGAAAATGAGGAAGAAAAACAACAAGAAGAAGACTAAAAAGAAATTCCAAAGTTGACCCAAATAGTACCCCATTGACCAAATAGTCTCCAAGTTGACTATTTGACCCAAAAACTAATTTTTTTGCTACTAAATTAACATTTTTCTGAATAATTCAGCCATCATACAACACTCACACACCACAATGCACTAATTACACTTAGTCCAACTTTTGACCCGTTTACCCGCCGGTATCGAAATCGCGTAAATCGAAAAATTTGCCGAATTGAAAAACGAATAAGTTGAAGTACTTTATTATGACTAAAAATAATATGAAAAACATTTTAAACCAGTTAAAAATCAAAGAACAAGGCTATTAAAATACTGGGTTTCACACAAACCCTCACTCTTCAACGCTTGTGAAATCAATCCATGAACCCTTCCCAACTCACTTTCATCATCCAGTGGTTTGTTTTCCAAGTCAATTTTGGATTCTTCATTTATTTCATCATCTTTTTGAATGCATTTCCTTGACCGACCTTGGGTATCTCGTCTTCAAACCTATGAACAAATGGACCAAGGAAATAATTAGCACATTTTTTCTCAAATATTGGAGATCATCATAATTAAAAACATCAACTACAACAGATTCATTATCAACTTGCAAAATCAACTTCCCTTTATTAACATCTATTACAGCATGTGAGGTTGATAAAAATGGCCTCCCTAGAATCAACAGAATTTCATTGTCCTCGCCATGTCTAACACCAAGAAATCAATAGGAAACACCAACTTTTCTACTTAAACAAGCACATCTGGACTCTCCAACAAGCCATATGGTTTTATCTCGGACAAATCCCTAAGTTGTCATAGATGGCATTCGGCATAATGTTGACACTTGCCCCCAAATCACAAAGTGAACGATTCAACATGTGTCCTCCAATGTTCACCGGTACAGAGAAACTACCGAGATCTTTGAGTTTAGGGGGTAACCTCCGTTGAACAATGGCACTGCACTTGGCGTTAAAAAAACCTTTCTCATCATTATCCAATCACTGCTTCTTAGCTAATAGATCCTCCATGAATCGTGCATAATTGGGCATCCTGTTGAGCACATCAACTAAAAGGATGTTTACGTTCACCTTTTTTAGCATCTCGAGGAACTTCTGGAATTGTTTCTCTTTTTCCTCCTTCTTTGGATCAATGAGTCATTGAGGAAATGGCACTTTTATTGCAGGATCCAATTTAAAAGAACCATCCACTTTCTTCTTCCTTGACTCCTTCATTGCATTTTCCTTGGTCATCTTCTCATTGTTATCTTAAATTTCAAGTTGTCTTTCTTCAATTGTCTTGGATTTTGGATTTCCATCTTTAGTATCAACCTTTATCTTGTGATACATCCCAAGGACTTGATGGTGATCAATTGTCCACAAAGGCTCGATATAGGCTCACGGAATCCGCACTTCAAGTTCCACAAGGTCCAATTACGAGATCAAGAGCTAAGAACCTCAATGAAGCTATGTTGGGCTTAGTTGAAGTTGTTGAAGATCAAGAAGAGCTCACAAACCTTTTGGAGATGAAGTCCACTAAAGAGTCTAAGATGTTCTTAGTAATGGACGTCCAAGTCATTGAAGATCAAGCCTAGGATGAGAAGCTGAAGGGCCGAAATTTAGCCTCATTATTTCGGTCATGGAATATTCTTTTATTTAGTTGTCTAGTCTATTATTTTGAGCCCAATTGTTTTAAGTGTTAGTGTGTTTAATTGGGCTGGTTTCAAGACGTAATTATTTGTTTTTGGGCCATGTATTTCGGCCATTAGTTAAGTGTACAAGAATTGCGGTTTAAAGGCTAATGGGCTGTAGGATCCAGCCCAACTATTAAAACTAGCTATCCCATATTGAATAATTTAGTCCTAGAATCCTCCACCCTCAACTATAAATAGAGGGGTCTTGTACACAATTGAAGAATGAATTTTGGCAATAAGATTTCAATTTTTCTTTTTCCTTTCATACGAGTGAATTAGAATTTTAGATTCTCTTTAGTCTTGGCTAGACTAGGAATCTAGTTGGGGCTTCAAGATTGAGCACTTGAGGTTATAACCAACACCGGTATTGATTTTCTGCCATGCAGGCTTTGGATTTAATTCCTTGCTCATAGTTAAAAGATTGCCTTGTGGCTAATCAAGGAGGTCTATTAACAACTACTTTTCGCTTGTGCATATAAACCCAACGTTTGTGACCAAGTTCTACATACCCTGGGCATCAACCCGTATCATCGTGGTATCAGAGCTTTGGCTAGAATTTTGGTCAAACTCAAATTGTAAGTTCATCACACTGTTCATATACTGTTCATCGCGTACTGTTCACCAGTTATACTGTTCATCGTGTACTGTTCACCGGTTATACTGTTCATTGAAAAAAAAAAAAAAAGATCTAGTGTTGCTACTTTGTTAATTGTCTTGATTATTCTCTTTGTTGTTGCTGCCAAAAAAAAAAGGCTGCCAAGAAAAAAAAAAAAAAAAAAACTGGTTCTGGTCATCATACTGTTCACTAGTTACTGTTCATAGATACTGTTCACTATACTGTTCACCGGGTACTGTTCATTAAAAAAAATTTACTTTCTTTTCTTTCTTTTGAAATTATCTTCTTTAATTTAGTAAACTCTCTTTACTAAATTTTGTGATCTTATTGTTCTTTTTCAACAGTATAAGAGGCTGTAATAGGATGGGGATTTTGCCTTGACTCATATCCGAAAGGTTAAGCCTAAATTTATCAAACTATATTGATCCGAGATCCTTTTGGACATTATTTCCAATCAATACGATTGGTTGCTTTGAGGATCAACTTTTGGAACCCTTACACTGGCTATTTTCATAGTTTTTACAAGGCTTCATAAGAGAATCTTTGAGTGAAGTGAGATTTTCAAAGAATAAGGTGAGATCATTAAGAGTGATAAAACCCAAAGTGAGGACTTGAGTGCATTACTCCCCAAAGAGTGAAACCCTCTCTTATTGATTATCACTAACCTTTTTTTTGTTTTTACCTCTTCTCTTTAGTCTTTGTTTTGTGACTATGGCATAGGAAAAGGACGTGCAACAGAGGAAAAAGGAGATGCAAGAAACTGCTATGCAAAGTGTAATGGCAAGGATCTTAAATAAGATGGAGGACTTTGATGAGAAGTTTGCCAGTATGAGTCTTGAAATTCAACAACTTCGAGGCAAACCACAAGCATCTACTTCAACTACTCCAAATCAAGAGACCGCACGCAAAACCAATACTAGAAGACTTCTTGCTCTCTGATAATGATTTAGATTATGATGAATTAACCAATTTGTCTTTTGATAGGAGGCGTGGTCCACGACATGAATCCAAAGAAGAGAGCAAGTTCCAAGGCCTAACCCTCGACGAGAACCAAGGGAGGGGATTCACTACCCAGGGGGAGGGGACACGCAAATTGGCTCTCTCAAACCAAACATGCCCACGTTCCAAGGTAAAGCTGATCCTGAAGAATACTTGAACTGGGAACAAAAGGTAGACTTTTTGTTTGATTGTTATGACTATTCAAACGAAAAGAAATATAAGTTGGTTGTATCCCCCTGGGTAGTGAATCCCCTCCCTTGGTTCCTGTCTCTTATACACATCTAGATGTGTATAAGAGACAGCAATACAGCTCCCCTATAATAGTTTTAATAGTTGGGCTGGATCTTCGAAAGAGGTTTGTACCGCTCATTATCACAGGAACAGCTGGAAGCTCCAATCTCTTCGACAAGGGAATCTGACTGTGGAGGAGTATGCTCGAGAGATGGAGATGGCAATGAGCAAAGCTCACTTGTATGAAGATGAAGAGACCACCATCTTTCTGTTCATCAACGACCTCAACAAAGAGATTGCTGACGTGGTTGATCTTCACGAGTACTTGGACTATAAAGAGCATTACAAAGGGCAAACAAGGTAGAAAAGGCTCTTCGAGGTAAATCCAAGTCTAGCTCTACTTCATTCAAATTGGAGATTTCCTCGAACTAACCACAGAGCAAGAGAATGGAGAAACTCAAGGAGAACCCCATTCCTGCAAAGCCAAAGGCCCAAAACAGCTAAGGTAATACCTCGGCCCCTAACCGTTCAAGGGAAATTCAGTGTTTCAGATGTAGTGGGAGAGGACACATTTCATCCCAATGCCCGAATAAGAAAGTCTTATACACTCACCCTGATGGCAATTGGACGAGTGAAAGTGAAGACGAGATGCCACCATTAGAAGTCTCTTATACACATCTAGATGAAGACAATGAATACCATGAGATCGGCATGGATGGACAAGTCTGGTCGTACTAAGAAACTTGCGGCTCAAGCCACTGACGACCCTACTAAGGTACAACGTGAGAACATATTCTAGCCACCAAATGCCATGTCCAAGGTAAGACTTGTGGTTTAATTGTTGATAATGGGAGTTGCGTGAACATAGCTTCACAATACATGGTAGATAAGCTAAATTTGCCAACGTTTAAACACCCTAGACCTTATAGACTGCAATGGTTAAATGACAATGGTGAACTAAAAGTAACTAAGCAAGTGCATGTTTCAATTAACCTAGGCAAATATAATGACAAAGTGTTGTGTGATGTCGTCCCTATGAATGCAAGTCATTTACTTTTTGGACGCCCTTGGCAATTTGATAGGAAAACACTGCATGATGGTCATACTAATTGTCTTAGATTTGAAGAGGTGGTAAAACCATTGTGTTGCATCCTCTACCTCCCCAACAAGTCCTTCAAGAGCAAAATCAAATTAAAAAGAATGTTGATGAGCATAACAAGGCTTTGGCCGAACTTAGGTCAAAGAAGACTAATGAAAGGGAATTTGCTAAGTCTAAAGTGAAAGAAGATGGAAAATTAACAACCTGCAAGTTAAAGAAGTACAGAAGTGTAATTTGTCTATGGTCTTGCTTGTGTATAAGGATGTTTATTTCTCTACCACTGACCTAGATAATTCTCTGCCAAGTATGTTTAAGATCTCTTGCAGGAGTTTAGTGATGTCTTTCCCGAAGACATACCCTCTGGTTTGCCTCCTCTTCAAGGCATAGAACATCAAATCGACTTAGTGCCTGGAGCCGTAATCCCTAATCGTCCTGCTTATAGAACTAGTCCTGAGGAGACTAAGGAGATTCAACAGCAAGTCAAAGAACTCGTTAGTCAAGGCCGTGTAAGAGAAAGTATGAGCCCGTGTGCTGTGCCTACAATACTAGTACCTAAACCTGATGGTTCATGGAGGATGTGCATGGATAGCCGCGCCGTCAATAAAATCACGGTAAAGTATCGCCATCCTATTCCCCGTCTTGATGACATGCTTGATGAGTTACATGGATCCAGCATTTACACTAAGATAGATTTAAAAAGCGGCTGTATGTGGCACGGTCCTCCATGTTTTGCTTGTTTTAAGACAAGAAAAGTTGTATGCTAACTTTAAGAAATGCCACTTTTGTTTGGAAAGTGTTGTGTTTCTTGGGTTTGTTGTTTCCTCTAGGGGTATCCAAGTGGACGAGTCCAAGGTTGCTGCTATCAAGGACTGGCCGATCCCCAAGAGTGTTTCTGAAGTGCGTAGCTTCCATGGGCTTGCGAGTTTCTACCGGAGGTTCGTGAAGGACTTTAGCACCATAGCAGCCCCGCTAACTGAGGTTATCAAGAAGAACGTCGGCTTTTGTAGATGGGGAGAAGCTCAACAAAAGGCGTTCGTCACGCACAAAGTTAAGTTAACCTCTGCCCCTCTTTTACTTTTGCCAGATTTTGATACTCCTTTTGAGATTGAATGTGACTGCATCTGGCATAGGTATAGGAGCTGTATTGTTACAAAAGAAGCAACCTATTGCATATTTTTCTGAGAAACTAAGTGGTGCTTCTTTAAATTATTCCACCTATGACAAAGAACTTTATGCCTTAGTACGTGCTTTGGAAAATTGGAGTCATTATTTATACTCTAGAGAATTCATTATTCATTCTGATCATGAGTCTCTAAAGCACTTAAAGGGCCAAAACAAATTGAGTCGTAGACATGCTAGGTGGAGTGAGTTCATTGAGTCATTTCCTTATGTGGTTCAATATAAGAGTGGGAAGGATAACATTGTAGCGGATGCTTTGTCCCGTAGGTACACCTTGATCACTACATTGCATGCTAATTTCTTTGGATTTGAGCATATTAAATCTTTGTATATTTCTGATCATGATTTTTCTGATACTTGTACTGCATGTCTAAATGGAAAATTTGGAAAGTTCTATCTTCACGAAGGTTACCTTTTTTATGAGACTAAGCTGTGTATTCCTACCTGTTCTTTACGTGAAGTTCTTGTTAGGGAATCACATGGGGGAGGGTTGATGGGACATTTTGGCATCGAAAAGACACTGCACACACTTCAAGAGCATTTTCATTGGCCCCACATGAAGTCTGATGTTGTGAATCTGTGTAATAAATGCATTGACTGCCAACGTGCTAAGTCCAAATTGAAGCCGCATGATCTTTATATGCCACTGCCTGTACAGGGTCATCCTTGGACTGATATTTCCATGGATTTTGTGTACTAGGTATCCCAAGATCTAAGTCTGGCAAGGATAGCATTTTTGTACTTGTCCATCCATGATCTCTTAGTATTCATTGGCTTCATCCTGTCTCCTGCACAAAATCTGATGATGCATCTCATATAGCAACTGTGTTCTTTAGGGAGATTGTGCGTTTGCATGGCATCCCGACATACCATTGTTTCTGATAGGGATGTTAAATTCTTGTCACATTTTTGGCGTGTATTGTGGAATAAATTGGGTACTAAATTGTTATTTTCTACTGCTTACCATCCACAAACAGACGGTCAAACTGAGGTTGTCAATCGTACACTAGGCACCTTATTGCTAACCACTTTTGAAAAGGAATTTGGTTCACGCAAAGATTGTTTGCCAATTGCATGAATTTTCTTATAACCTCTTATGCATTCATCCACTAAGTAGAATACCATCTCTTATAGTACATGGTTGTAATCCCACTACTCCTTTGGATTCTGCCACCACCCTTTCAAATTGTCAATGTAGATGGACAAAAGAAGGCTGAAATGGTCAAGAAGTTGCACGAGAAGGCCCGCAAGCACATTGAGGAAGCAAATGCTAAGATAGCTGAGGTGCGAAACAAGGGTCGCAAGAAGGTCGTCTTTGAACCTGGAGATTGGGTATGGGTTCATTGGCGCAAGGAGAGATTTCCCAACAAGAGAAAATCTAAGTTAGATTCACGTGGTGATGGACCGTTCCAAGTCATGGCTCGCATTAACGACAACGCATACAAGCTAGACTTACCTGGTGACTATCAAGTTTCTGCAACTTTTAACGTCATTGATCTTTCTCCCTTTGTTTTTGATATAGGTGACGATTCGTGGACGAATCCTGCTAAGGGGGAGGGAGATGATACATCCCAAGGACTTGATGGTGATCAATTGTCCACAAAGGCTCGATATAGGCTCACGGAATCCGCACTTCAAGTTCCACAAGGTCCAATTACGAGATCAAGAGCTAAGAACCTCAATGAAGCTATGTTGGGCTTAGTTGAAGTTGTTGAAGATCAAGAAGAGCTCACAAACCTTTTGGAGATGAAGTCCACTAAAGAGTCTAAGATGTTCTTAGTAATGGACGTCCAAGTCATTGAAGATCAAGCCTAGGATGAGAAGCTGAAGGGCCGAAATTTAGCCTCATTATTTCGGTCATGGAATATTCTTTTAAACTTATTTATTTAGTTGTCTAGTCTTTTATTTTGAGCCAAATTGTTTTAAGTGTTAGTGTGTTTAATTGGGCTGGTTTCAAGACGTAATTATTTGCTTTTGGGCCATGTATTTCGGCCATTAGTTAAGTGTACAAGAATTGGGTTTAAAGGCTAATGGGCTGTAGGATCCAGCCCAACTATTAAAACTAGCTATCCCACATTGAATAATTTAGTCCTAGAATCCTCCACCCTCAACTATAAATAGAAGGGTCTTGTACACAATTGAAGAATGAATTTTGGCAATAAGATTTCAGTTTTTCTTTTTCCTCTCATAAGGGTGAATTAGAATTTTAGATTCTCTTTAGTCTTATCTAGACTAGGAATCTAGTTGGGGCTTCAAGATTGAGCACTTGAGGTTATAACCAACACCAGTATTGATTTTCTGCCAATTAGGCTTTGGATCAATTCCTTGCTTAGTTAAAAGATTGCCTTGTGGCTAATCAAGGAGGTCTATTAACAACTATTTTCTTCGCTTGTGCATATAAACCCAACATTTGTGACCAAGTTCTACATACCCTGGGCATCAACCCGTATCATCTTGTCATTTTGTATAACCAATTCCTTCCTACTCAATGAAATAGCATTGCATTACTCTTTTGGATTGGAATTGTGTCACTGGGCAATGCTTCCATTGGTCGTTCATTATTTTGTCTTGCTATTTGTCCCAATTGTAGCTCAAGGTTCTTTGTGGTAGCCCGCAAATTTTCACACTCCCTTTGTAACTTCTCAAAATCCCATCTCAGATTATGATCATTGGATGAATCATGATTCACATGTGCGGGACAATTTGGATTTTGAGATGGTGGTCTTCTTGGTAGAGGTTGGTATAAGCTATTTTGTTGAGGTGGAAAGTTTTGGATATACCTTTCATGAGGTGGTTGATATGGTCTAGATAATGAGGTTAGGTTGGAAAAATTTTGCTGTGGTTGGTTGGGTTAAAATGAAGGGTTTTGGACATTATTTCGGTTAGTCCCCCAAGAAAGGTTTAGGTGATTTCGCCAAGAAGGGTTGTATGTATTGCCATAGTATGTAGGTTGATATTTGAGCTATAATTTTGATTAGAAATATATTGAGCCTGCTCATCTTGCATCATCAAAGCATCACAGCAACCATTTTCGTGATTTCCTCCTCAGAAATCACAATTCAAGATCCCTTGGTTTGTCGAACCTATGGAGTTCACTGAATTTCTTCCCATATTCTCTACAGCTTCGATCAAGTTTGAAATGGCACTCATCATCATGTTCTGCTGAGATAAGAAAGAATCATAGCTAGGCATGCCTCGTTGTTGGTCATTGGCTTGATTCACTTGTGATTGTTGTTGTACAACTGAAGGAGTTATTGCTCCATGATAGTAATGAGTAGATGCCATTTTTTCTAACAATTCTTGTGCTTCCTCCAGAGTTTTATAGCGGAAAGAACCTCCCGCACTTGCATCAACTATTAGTCTCGTCTCTGGAAATAGTCCATTATAGAAGGTTCGCAACATGGGCCCCTTGCAGCCATAGAGGTATGGCATGGTTCGGACACTTCCTCAACATCTCCTTGAAATGATCCCACGTTTCACCTAAGCTCTGTCCAGTGATTTGTCTAAATGATGTGATCTCGTTTCGAAGCTTAGCGATCCTAACCGGTGGAAAGTGTTTGGCTACGAATTCTTGAGCGAGTTGGTCCCATGTTGTGAGTGCCTTGTCGATATGATTGCAACCAAGACCTTGCTCTATCATGTAAGGAAAAAGGGAATGCTCTCATCCAGATACAATCGAGGTGGACTCCGTTGTACCTGAATATATCAATAACCTTCTCAATCTAATTAAGTGATCATAGGGATCTTCATTGGGTCCTCCTCCAAACATAACATGCATTTGGAGCATTTATTAACGCAGGTTTGATTTCAAAGTTATTTGCTTGTACTGGCAGCCGAGCAATGATAGAGCTTGCCCCTTCAAAATTAGGTATTGCATAATCTCTAAGATGTCAGGGGGTTAGGATTAGCATTCAAGAACCAAGTTGCCAGTGTTTCCTGCAACCGCCTCTTGTTCATTGACAGTGTGGTTTGGATTCTCCATTAGATGGTCACCTTGGTTTGGGTCTTGTCATCTAAGGTTTCTACTTATCGTACGTTCATTCTCCAAATCAATCGAATGAAGTGGTTGATTGGGTATCAACCATAAACTAGAAGAAAAGAAAACCAAAGATCAAATATTGAAGACAAAATCCAAACACACTCAAGAGAATAAGAAAATAATTGTAAATAAATAAATAGCAAAAGAAATAAAAAATCTAATCCAGTAAGACTCACTACACCTAATATTGCTACCAAACAAAAATAGTTCCCGGCAATAGTGCCAAAAACTTGTTCGGTTAGATATTGATTAGGTTTTGAAGACAATGAACAAGTAATAATAAAAGAAAACCTTAATTATCCTAATCAACTCCCACACACTTGCAAGTGTACGAGATGAGTTTGTATATAGGATGAGTAATAATTGTTCCCACAAGGACATATCGAAACAATTACCAGGTTCACAAGTTTATTTACTAGTTAGACAAAATAATTAAGGGTTTTTGACTAAGTTTAAACTAAATTTAATTGCAAGAAATTAAAATAAAGACAAGAATGTAAAATTCTAACCCAACTAAAAGCAATTAAAGATAACTAACTAAAAACCCTAATTCAATCTATCTTACTTGCGAGAATTTAATACAAAATGAATATTTAAATTAATCTACTCTATGAAAATGATTAAAAACAATAATAAAACCCAAACGACTAAACGTATGGAAGCAACTAAGATTTTGAGAGCAATAAAACAAGAACGATAATTGAAAAACAAGAAAGCAATAAGAACGAATTAAATTGAATAAAATTAAATCAAACTCAGTAATTGAGGCAATAGCGAATGTTAATGATTGTCAAATCTTGAATTCTTGACAAGAGAATGAAATCCTTGCGCGAACAATTGAAAAATCTACCCTATGGCTAAATTATTGACCTAACTATAGAAAAAAGTTGACTAAAAACTAATGATGGCTAATGATGATCGATGATTTTCTCCCCTTCTCTTGGTGTATTTATAGATATTTTTAGGGTTTTGGGGCTCCGGGATGATAATTACATGCTTTTTCAAGTAACCGAGACCACGGGAGGATTTTTCTTGCAAAATAAGTCACTTAACACGAACTGACCATCAACCGGCACCTGGGTGCTGCATTTTTACAGCGCTTGGGAGCTGTTTCTATTGAGCAAAAACAACCTTTCCGGACTTGGCACCGGGCGCTGGGTCCAGTACGGTGCCTCCAATTCATATTCTATTTTATACATTATGCAAGTAGAATTTGGGAACACTTAAAACAAAAAAGTTGTAGCTCTATGCCTTAACTTTCCAAAACATCTTGAATCACTTCAATTCAAGTTCAGACACGAAAGTTATGATTAATATACCAAAATATGTCAGAGTCGCTTCTCGCCGGTGCATATTTTCTAACTTAGAAATTTTGAACGAGATTCCTATAGAATCCTTCTTCAAAACTCAAAACATGAAAGTTGTAGAACTCTTCCTTTTCTTTCCAAATCATCAAACATAACATCAATTGGAGCTCGAACAAGAGAGTTATGCTTGATTTTCCAAACTATATCCGATTTGCACCACGCCACTGAAAGTTTCCTCCAATATTGTGATCTATTTTAACTCATTCTTTACTCAAACCCTTCGATACTCAAAATAAACTATTTTATCTCATAATTACTCAATTCTTGCTTAAATTACATTAAAATAGAGGTAAAAACACATAAAATATACTATATTTATGAGCTTATCAAGTTAGAATGAGTGAAATTGGGGGTTGTATTAATAAGGATAAAGGGCCCCCTATTTATAGGCAATGGCGAGGCCCATTCAGGCCATGGTATTGCCAGCCGAGCACAGTATTTAATTACACAAATGACCTTAATGAGCTTGCCATATAAGCATGTTACATAAATACTAAGTATCGTGTAGGCTACTAATTATTGTATCATCATAAGCCATGGAAGAAGTTTCACTCTGAAAGATCTTCTCTCCATGAGCTCCCAATTTCTAGGATTTTTCTAACGAGTTGTATAAATGTGTATGGTTCTAGTAGCATTTATTTATTTATTCAGATTGGAAATTACTATATACGTTTATGAATTTATGCATTTGTTTTTGACAATCAATGAAAAGACTGAGCAATAGCAAAAGTTTCACAAATGATATGTTTTCTTGCCTTTTTTGGTGGAAGATTAAAACTAGTTGAAAAATGAGGAGTTTGTCTCCTTATTTTGGGAAAAAAAGGGATTATAATCATTATTTATTACTTAAGAAAAAAGAAAAAATAATTATGGCAAATATATTGGAGTGATCCAAGCATATTCTGCAAAAGAAAATCAAGACATTATTATTTCAAACTTTTGTTGCAATAACAAATATTGCATATTTGGTTAGGTTGATCAGTATCATTTTTCCTCTCCAATTTAGATGGGTAGTATATGTCATTTTGCTTGAGATGCTTTGCAACCCTTAGCCCCTATTGAAAATCTAATACCACCTCTCTGACCATAAGTTTCTTGGAGGTGGTTTAGGGCCACTTCGACAATTAATGATTGTAATATATATATGTGTGTGTGTGTGTGTATGTATATATATCCCATGTGATTTAGGGCTACTTTTGTTCTAGTAACAAACATTTTGTATCAGGTCAGGTTGATCAGTATCATTTTTCCACTCCATTTCCGATCGGTAGTATATGTCATTTTGCATGAGATGCTATTCCTCAGCCTTGTTGCAAGTCTAATACCACCTCTATGACCATAAGTTTTTTGGTAGAGGTTTAGGGATACTTTGACGATTAATGATTGTAATTTATATAAATAATATATACGTGTGTGTGTGCGTGCGTGCGTGTGTGTGCTTGTGTACATCTCCTGTGATTTAGTCGTTTTCCACTTTATCCCCTTAAAGTGGACAAAAATACGCTTCCTTTTTCTCCTGCACGGCTACACTAACCAGACAGCCTCGTTCCTGTCCTATATCACCCAGACAACCATGGATGCCACCTTTGGCTACCATATCCCGACTGTAGTTTTTGACAAAAATTACACCAAAAGGTTCAGATTTTCATATACATCACATATTTCAGCTTAAAAGCTTCCTAATCAAATCCAAATCCTCTAAAACAACAACCAAAACATCCAAAATTACACAATTTTTTTTAAAACCTACAATTTTAGACATCATGATCTTTCATTACATCCCAATGGCACTCACAGAAATTCATGTTTTAGGCCAAATTATATTTGAATTGTTGTTTAACAACAGTAAAGCTTTATAGCCTTGCATATAGATGAGGACTTAGTGCACCTTTCATGTCTAAAAGAATGTTTATACTTGGATACTGTACTGATTTGCTTTGTGATGAATTTTCGTTTGGTTATAAAGGGGAAAGCGGGAGAAGTTGGAAAGGCCAAGAAAGGAGAAAGGAAAAGAAGATCGTGGATTTAGATGGAGACAGGCTGGAGAAAAAGGACGGACAGTAGTGGTAAGGCTGGCAAAAGGTCCGAGTGTTACCTCTGGCTAAAAAAAAGGCTAGAGGAGAGAGAGGGACAGGGTTGGGAAAATGGGATGAAAGGGAATGGGTGGTAGATTTTGGGGTTGGGGAGGGACTAAGAAGGTGGGAAAGAGTGTGACAGGATTGGGGTAGCGGAAAGAGGAAGGATGGTGGTTCTGACAGAAGCCAATTGGGGAAGGGAGAAAAAGGTAGGGGAAAGGAGTGGTGGGGTTTATGGATAGGGGAGGGTAGAAGTGGTGGTAGTTATGGTGGACATGGTATTTTAGGTGTTGGTGTTTGCTAAAAGTTGAAGTAGGGGTGAAGATGGTGGTGGTTACAGTTGGAGGTGGCAATTGAGGGAGAAGAAGAGAACATTTTTTTAAATTTTTTGACGTTTTTCTTTTTAAAACAGGAAGAAGTTTTTTCATTACTTAGGTGAATTAGGGTAAAATCGGAATTTAATTTTATTAATTTAATAGATACCCAAAAGTTTGAATAGAACGGACACGTGCGTATTTTTCTAGTACCATCACTGAGTTTATTTTCCATGTATTGACCACTTTTATAGAAAATATCGGTGTATTTTTAGGTTTTTAAACGATAAGGAGTTATATGAAAAATGGTCAAATCTTATGGATTTTCTTATACAATTTATGCATATTAAGTGTGTGTATGTATGTATTAACAATTTACTAAATAAATCAAAATATTATCTATTAAGTTAAAAGAAATTGATCAAAATTTATCAATCCCGAGCTTGAGCACGGGGAAACATCAATACTTTACGGATAAAAGGCTTGTCGCTCCTTTTCAACTTTTTCTTTGTCTCTTCCTCTTATGCAAAATATAAATACCCATTTTTCTTTCCCCTTTCCCCTTTCTTTTTCCTTTTTAGTTTATAATTATATGAGTATTTGTCCTGGTTTAGAATTTGAAGTTATCTTAAAGATATTAAGCATGGTTAAAATAATTTAATATTTTAAACCTTCATCTGAATAATTGTGATTTTACTCTATACTGTTACTTTTTAGAATTCCCATGCTACAAACTTGCATATATCCCAACGAAAAACAGCATCAACAGTTTACCTATAAAAAAATATTTCAAAAGCTTTTATGACTAGATATAGAATAAATTGGGATACCTCAAATTTAAGTTGATTTATTATATTGATGTTCGGCTTGGTCACAATGTTGGAAGAAAAAAAATAAGAATTTAATTTCAGTATTTGTAGTTAAACTGCCTGGCGAGAAAAGTTCAACTTCATTAGTAGATCACATTTTCTATTTTTCAGCTTTTATAATCACTAAAACTAATTATGTAAAATCAAACATGAATATGCTAATGTTAAAAAATTAATATTACTTAAAAATTTATAGATTTACATAGTGTGCACAAATTGAGAGTTTCTATACAACGAACCGCGTAAACTACTAGTTATAGAAGAAAACTACTTGTTGTAGCACCTTTAATGGTTACCATTAATAGTTTGTTGGAGAGCTTTCATTAGCTGCTCATTTTCTATGAATTAATTGCACAACCGGTCCAACAAGACAAGAATAATGCGGAAAAATAACACTTCAAATAATGTTATCATATGTACCGAGGGTTTTTTTTTTTGTATTGTGATATTAAAAGCTTAAAATTTGTATAAGCGACAAGTTTCGTATCTAAAATCTGATCGGTGAAGAACCATTATAATTATCAACCCACAATTCAAATGAAAATCTTAAGGGAAGGGATTACCGAAATGCAACAAAGGCCAATATCAAGCAAGCCAGTTTGTAACACTTCTTAGTTCCAACCGTGATTTTTATTTGACAAGATTGAGGGGAATAGACTTATCTTAAACTTGTTCAACAATATAGAATCACTGAAATCTGGTTCTGTTCTAGCCATACAAACTTACTCCTTATCTTCTTTGTTCAAAAACCTTAGTTTTGTCTGTTGATTACTCTTGTTTTGAACCTATTCAGCAAGTTATAGAACTAAATCTCAAATTCTTGTTGGCTGGATTCCTGTCTCTGGATACACATCTAGACCAAAGCCAGGTTGGTTTAAATTGAATACTGATAGATCTGCCAGGGAGAATTCATCTCTGGCAGGTAAGGGTGACTGATTAGAGATCATCTAGACGTGTTAATTGCTGGATTTAAAAGAAAAATTAGTGTAGCCACAAACAGTCATGTAGAATTGCAAGGGCTTAAAGATGGATTGCTGTTGGCTAAATCTCTCAACTTATAAAATTTAGATATTGAATTGGATGTCATTGTTGTGATTCAACTCATACATAATGTTGTTACAAGATATCATGAACTTTCCAATTTAATTTCTGATTGCAAGTCCTTCATAAAGTGCATGAAGGATATCAACATCAAACATTAGTGTGAAGGGAATAGAGTCAGACTTTTTGGCAAAGGACATGGTGATCAAGAAATATCTTTTGTTTCCTTTGATGTTTCTTTTTCTAGACTATCAGAACTATTAGATGAAGATGTTAAAGGAGTTAAACACCCACGTACTGCAGTAGATTAGTTGTATCTTGGATTCTTGTTTCAATTATATTTATGATATCAATTTCCTACAAAAAAAAAAAAGAAGGGAAAAACTGGTACAAATTTTTATTTCGAGGATATGGAAGAGCCAAGGGAGTTGAAATGATGTTAAACCATGTATTCAAACTCTATTGTTTCATTTCACTACTGTTTATAAAAGCTATTTGGTACTATTAAATAATTTTACGTATATTTTAGATAAAAGTCATCTAAAATTACAAAAAGAAACATTTAAGAATTACCTTTGCCGAACTTGAACTTCATTTTTTGACCACACAAAAATTAAATAGGGTTAATTATATATATCTGCCTTGAGCTTTGATCACTTTACCAATCAACTCTTTTAATTTTGAAAAATTACAATCAACCCCTTGAATGGTCAAAGTACATCAGCAAAAATAATCTTTGTTAGAATAAATTCTAACATGAGCAAAAAAATAATTTTTTTTTTATCTCTAAAATGCGCTGACTGATCTTATTTACTTTCTCAACTTCCCCTTTTTCTTCAGCTAAACCGAGGCCTTGTTCTTAGTGTAGGAAGAAAACAAAAGGCCTTCTCAGTTTGAGAAAGGCTTTTTGTTTAATGTATATATGTGTCTAGATCGTATGTGCGACCAATGTTGTATGTTCTGTAAGAAAGTAAATCAGATATAACGCAGCGGAATTTAAAATTTTTACTTTCCTATCACGGATCACCTTGATTAATTTATACGTAGTACAAGAAAAGTATAGAGATTGTACCTTAAAATTGCAGTAAAATCTCCAATATGTTTGGGACGTCGATCCACAAGCCGCACAGGTGTCCGGCCTCTAATGGTATACACAGATAATTAAACAGGAATCTACGTTTTTGATTAAGGAAACCACGGAGTGCTAGCTCCTAAATTATTTCTCCCTTATTTCTCAATCGTGACTCTCACGATTTAAAAAGGAATATTTGTTGGCTTTTTTTTCCTTCTCCAAAAACGTAAGTCCTAGTCCTTCCAATAGTACTACTAAATTAGGAAAATCCTTAACTACAGCTGACCCTTTAGGCTCCCAATCACGTTGGTAATAAGTATAAATTATAATCCTAAATTAATTAGGATTAGATAAATTAAACACCTTTAATTTATAATTAATTCTCCAATTAATTAATTTACACTTATAGATCAAGATTGGCTTCTAGCAAAGCATCATGACCACCCAAGTGTTGAGATATGTCAAGTGGTTCGACATCACCCATCCGTGACTAGTTCTCCTGTAATTAATCATCCTCCTTTCACCAACCTATATCCCGATTAATTCAAGAATACAGATGTAATGCCAACTCTTATCGAATTAATCAAATTTTACTTCTTACCAAAATACAACTCACTTGAAATAGAATTTAAGACACTCTTAAATCTATTTCCACTTTGCGCAAAGATTTCCGAATCGTATTTCAAGAAGTGGCCATACTGGGATATACTCTCCTATTATAAGGAGTGGTGAATCCTCTATTGGTCATATCTTATCTTCTCATGATTCATATTATACCCGAACTCTACAGGTATGTGCGACTCATTAAGAGTAACGACTAATAGAGCCAAAGAATAATAATCCACAGTTGAGATAAACTCATGACCTCAAGTCAAAGGACCATTACACTACTATCACAAAGAGATTAATCCACTGGCATTTAAATAATAATCCGTGTGGAATACTCTTAGCGGATCAATCCGATGCACTTATTCTTAATAAGCATCCACATACTCTTATGTGCTAATCTACTAGTGCCGTCATACACTACGATTAGGGATATACACGAATAAAATATAATTACATCATAACTCCTTATGATTTTATGTATAAATATTTTATTCGTTAAATGCCACATTACAAAATATACATAAATATAAAAGCGTAATTTATCCCTAAAATTAATTGGCTTTAGGGCATACACTAACAAACTCCCACTTGCACTAAAGCCAATCATTCAAGTGCTTAAGACCGAATGAGTTAACATGACTCTCATGTTTCTTCTGGGACAAGGCTTTAGTGAACGGATCAGCAATGTTATCATCCGTGGGGATCTTCTCTATCTTTACTTCATTTTTCTATCAATGATCTCTCTAATCAAATGATAGCGCCGTAATACATGTTTAGATCGCAGATGAGACCTGGGTTCCTTTGCTTGTGCAATAGCTCCATTGTTATCACAATACAAGAGTATAGGATCACTAATGGAAGGAACCACTCCTAGTTCAGCCACAAACTACCTGATCCAAACAACCTCTTTTACTGCTTCTAAAGCTGCAATGTATTCGGCTTTTATTGTAGAATCACTGTCTCTTATACACATCTATCGTAAGCACATAGAGGGATAATGAAGAGTAAATAGATATCCGAATGTGACTTGCTATCATCTTTGTCAGATTGAAAGCTAGCATCTGTATATCCATAAACTGTCAATTTTTGCCCACCATAGATCAAGAATATATCTTTAGTCCTTCTTAAGTACTTAAGAATATTTTTGACTGTCATCCAATGACCACTCCCTGGCTTAGATTGAAACCTGCTCGTAACACTTAGAGCATAGGAGATATCGGGTCTTGTACATAGCATAGCATACATTATAGAACCTATAGCCGAAGCATATGGGATCCTTTTCATGCTATCTCTTTCGACATCTGTCCTAGGACATATGTCTTTAGAAAGGCACACACCATGAGACATTGGTAAGTAACCCTTCTTTGATTGATCCATGCTAAACCTCTTTAGCATCTTATCTATGTACGTTGAGTTTAAGTAAGACCAAGCAACCTCTTAGATCTATCTCTATAGATCCTTATACCTGAATAGAGGTTGCCTCTCCTAAATCTTTCATAGAAAAATTTCTGGACAACCATACCTTTACACTTTGAACCATAGGTATGTCATTTCCTATCAACAATATGTCATCCACATAAAGTATCAAGAAAATAATGGCGCTCCCACTCACCTTCTTGTATACACATGGTTCATCCTCATTTTTGATAAAATCAAACACTTTGATTATCTCATCAAAACGGATGTTCCAACTCCTAGAAGCTTGCTTTAACTTGCACACTTTGTTAGGATCTGTGGATGTAAACCCTTCAGTTGTATCATATACACCTCTTCCTGCAAATTTCCATTAAGGAAAGCAGTTTTTACATCCATTTGCCAAATCTCATAATCATAATATGCAGCTATCGCAAATAAAATTCGAATAGATTTCAGCATTGCAACTGGTGAAAAAGTTTCATCAAAGTCAACTCCTTGTCTCCTTGTGTATAAACTTTTTTCGACCAATCGCGCCTTATAGGTAATCACATTACCATCCATGTCGGTCTTTCTCTCAAAGACCCACTTGCACCCTATGGGTTTAATCCCTTCAGGTGGATCGACTAAGGTCCATACCTTATTGTCATACATGGAATCCATTTCAGATTTCATGGCTTCTAGCCACTTCTGAGAGTCCTTATCAGATAATGCTTCTTCATAAGATATAGGTTCATCATTCGTAATGATTAATACATCATTGTACCCACTTACAAGAAACTCAAATTTCTTTGGAGCACGACGTATCCTAGTAGTCCTACGAAGAGTTTGTGTATCAATAGCTTCATCCTCAATTACATCATCATGTTATTGAAGCTCTTGTTCCATTTGTTGATCAATACCATATTGTGTTTCTTGAACTTCTTCAAGATCTATTTTGCTCCCACTTGCCCTTTCAAGAATAAACTCTTTTTCTAGAAAGACGGCATGTTTTGAGACAAACACCTTTGAATGCTCAATGGGATTATAGAAATAATATCCAAACGTCTCATTTGGATATCCCACAAATAGGCATTTATTTGATTTAGGTTCAATTTTATCAGATTCTACCCTCTTCACATAAGTAGGGCAACACCAAACCTTCAAGTATGAAAGTTTAGGTTTCTTTCCAAACCATATCTCATACGGAGTGGAATCAACAACTTTTGATGGAACATGATTTAGTAAATGGGAGGCAGTCTTAAGAGCATAGCCCCAAAACGATTTTGGGAGGTCTAGAGTATATCCTGTCTCTTATACACATCTAGATCAAATAAATGCCTATTTGTGGGATATCCAAACCTGTCTCTTATACACATCTATAATCCCATTGAGCACGGGTAATCACTCTGATGGTCTGTAAACTATTGGTTCAAGTATTCCCACCTCGATCTCTTCGAAGTATTTTAATACTTTTACCAAGTTGTTTTTCAACTTCATTCCTGAATTCTTTGAACTTTTCAAAGGTTTCAGAGTCACTTATACTTCAATAAGTATACATAACCATATCTAGAGTGATTATCCGTAAAAGTAATGAAGTATGAAAAACCTCCTCTAGCATGAATTGACATAGGACCACAAACATCAGTATGTATTGGCCCTAACAATTCCCTAGATCTATCATCTTTTCCAGTAAAAGATGATTAGGTCATTTTACCAAGTAAACAAGATTCACATATATCAAATGATTCATAATCAAATGATCCCAAATAACCATTGTTATGTAATTTGGAAATGCATTTCTCATTTATATGACGAAATCTACGATGCCAAAGGAAAGATTGTTTCAAATTATCAATATAAGCCTTACAGATCCTTTTCCAGTGCCCTTCGTTTCCACAATAGTAACAATTACCCTTGGCTTTATCCTTCTTGATCACTTGTGTTGGTTTTAACCCAGACTTGGCTTTCTCAAAACCAATCTTGGATTTCTTTTCTTCTTATTAGAAGAATCAACAACCATCACTTATTTTCTTTCCTTGCCATCTTACAACGGAATAGCTCTTTAGAGGTCTCATACCTCTCATTCCTAGATTCTTCATCAAACAACTCCTTGAGATGAATAATCATAGAGTGAGCATCCATATTGTCATGCTGTTTCTGCAATTCAGAACTCATAGAGGCCAACATGATACAAGAGGCAGTATCATTATCCTCTATGTGCTTACGATAAGCATTCTGAACTGCTTCATTAGCATCAGCCGCTGGGACATCAGGAATATGTTGATCAAGAACATAGCCAATTTTCTCGTGCTTGAGAACACACATTCTCAAGTTACGATGTCAGTCCAAAAATTTGGCCCAGTGAGTTTGTTATCATATAAAATGGGACGTAAATTGACATTATTACTCATATTCTACAACACATAAATAAAGATAGTATAAGTATTTGTTATTTATGTATAAACAAAACCAAAATATAATATGGACTTTCTTTTAATTTGGTTTTGCTCCCACTATTTTAATTCAAATCAATAACCCTCACATATTGATTCGGAAGCTATCACATAACCCCTAGTGAGCTAGGATCCCATCTAATTATTTTGACCTTGGGTTTACCCAACAAACCAAAATAATTTCGAAAGGTAGGTAACTCTTACCAATTACAACTCTTTGTAATTCCTAGATAGTTAGGTATCAACTCTTTGATAGCACATCATATGTGACTCCTAACCTTTGCCTCAAAGACATATAACCTTGAGTTTACCCAACAAATTATATGCCTCCGTTAAGTCATACCCATTATTCAGAGATCTAAAATCATATTTCAAGAACATGTCCAACGTAGAGTAACCTTGGATTAGCCCAACAAGTTAAATCTAAGTGTAACTCTCGTTTGTTGCTATAATAATGGAAGGCAACTTATTCTTGACTTAATATTAATTTGAGGGATTTTCTTTTATTTATTTTATTAGGTCTCATCAAATTGCATGCAATATTATCATATCATCATATAATAAATAAAACATGCATAAAACCATGAATGATTATGAACTTTTACTAAACTAGTTTCCTTGAGTCACGAAGGAAACTAGGTGGTCAAATTCTAAGGGTAATCTTCAACTCTTGAAAATTTCCTTCTAGGTTGCACCTTTCCCCTCGCAGTGGCTAGGGATACATGAATATCTGTAATTCTATGTAAATATTTTAGATATTCAATCCTATCCCTAACCTACATCTATGTACATTACATGATTGGTTAAGAAATCTCGAGTTACATTCGAGAGGATTGAGATGAGAAAAGAATTACATTCAGAATAATAGAGAAAGGCAGGACAAGCACTAACGCAAGCCCTATTTTTAAAAATTTACAACCATCGAATTTGAACCAAATAAATCAAACACAATCAAATTGGTCTTAAGTCCATAATCATCCATCATGCAATTAAATAATTCAATAATTAAATAAAAGTATAAATCCGTATTTAGTATCTAATCATGAATCACTATATTTCATAATTTCAATCTAATTGAAATTATCAATTTTGAATTATTTATAAAAATATTTAATGGAGAAAAATTATTATTTCTAATCACATTAGAAAATAATCCTTTAAATAATAGAATTTTAAAAATTATATTAGAAACAATTTCTAAACAATTTTTGAACATTTATTAAATTCCAATCTCATTGAAAAATAATAAATTTCTAATATTTAAACAAATTACCTAATTCTAATCTCATTAGAATTAAATAAATATTTTCAAAGGTTTTATACTTTCTAAATTTTAATCAAATTAAAACAAAGAAAGTTTCTAAATCTTGTCAATTAATTTTAAACAACTGTGAATTGTCAAAAATTAATTGGTGATTTCAAAAATCAAAATTTAGAAAAACCTGTTGTATGAAAATATTAAATAACAGTCGCTAAAAATAATTTAACTTATTAAATACTTTTAGCGACAAAATCCACATGTGTCACTAAAAGTGACTAATGCAATCTTCTTCAATTGAATACCCGTGAATTTGCGTGAATCAAAGACAGACCTTCTATACTTTTCTTGTACGTCATCTTGAATTCAAGATGATGTCATCTTGATTGCTCGACCGTGATGTGTATAAGTGACAGGCGTTATATCTGGCGGCAGATGGGGAACAGTGGTATCATGATGTTTAAAATTGATTTAATTTATGATGTAGTTGTATTTAGTTGTCATGAATATTGCGCCTACAACTACATCATAAATTAAATCAAGGGTGGCTCGATACCACCGTAAGAAAGTAAATCGGATATAACGCAATGAATTTAAAATTTTTACTTTCCTATCACGGATCACCTTGATTAATTTATACGTAGTACCAAGAAAAGTATAGAGATTGTACCTTAAAATTGCAGTAAAATCTCCAATATGTTTGGGACGTCGATCCACAAGCCGCACAGGTGTCCGGCCTCTAATGGTATCCACACAGATAATTAAATCAGGAATCTTCACAAGATTGATTAACCCAAACCACGGAGTGCTAGCTCCTAAATTATTTCTCCCTTATTTCTCAATCGTGACTCTCACGATTTAAAAAGGAATATTTGTTGGCTTTTTTTTCCTTCTCCAAAAACGTAAGTCCTAGTCCTTCCAATAGTACTACTTCCTTTTATATATATTATAATATATCATATATATAATAATATATAATCCCAATCAAATTGGGTTTAAGGAATTAGAAATTCTAATCAATTTGGGTTATGGGTATATCAATAATTATAAAACCATTAGGACTCCTAATATGTCTTACATACTAACTCCTAATATTTATAACTTATTATAATTAAACCCAAAATTAATTTATCTCATAAATTAACCCATAAGTATCTCATACTTATCAAATCATTTTAATCTGAATTAATTATCCTTAAGTGTGTGACCCTTTAGGCTCCCAATCACGTTGGTAATAAGTATAAATTATAATCCTAAATTAATTAGGATTAGATAAATTAAACACCTTTAATTTATAATTAATTCTCCAATTAATTAATTTACACTTATAGATCAAGATTGGCTTCTAGCAAAGCATCATGACCACCCAAGTGTTGAGATATGTCAAGTGGTTCGACATCACCCATCCGTGACTAGTTCTCCTGTAATTAATATCCTTTCACCAACCTATATCCCGATTAATTCAAGAATACAGATGTAATGCCAACTCTTATCGAATTAATCAAATTTTACTTCTTACCAAAATACAACTCACTTGAAATAGAATTTAAGACACTCTTAAATCTATTTCCACTTTTACAGATTCTAATAATTAAAATTTCAATCTTTACCAAGTCTATACTCTCCTATTATAAGGAGTGGTGAATCCTCTAAGAGACAGGCTATATTGGTCATATCTTATCTTCTCATGATTCATATTATACCCGAACTCTACAGTATGTGCGACTCATTAAGAGTAACGACTAATAGAGCCAAAGAATAATAATCCACAGTTGAGATAAACTCATGACCTCAAGTCAAAGGACCATTACACTACTATCACAAAGAGATTAATCCACTGGCATTTAAATAATAATCCGTGTGGAATACTCTTAGCGGATCAATCCGATGCACTTATTCTTAATAAGCATCCACATACTCTTATGTGCTAATCTACTAGTGTCATACACTGTCGATTATACATATCTACGTGTATAATATAATTACATCATAACTCCTTATGATTTTATGTATAAATATTTTATTCGTTAAATGCCACATTACAAAATATACATAAATATAAAAGCGTAATTTATCCCTAAAATTAATTGGCTTTAGGGCATACACTAACAAACTCCCACTTGCACTAAAGCCAATCATTCAAGTGCTTAAGACCGAATGAGTTAATTCTAATCATGACTCTCATGTTTCTTCTGGGACAAGGCTTTAGTGAACGGATCAGCAATGTTATCATCCGTGGGGATCTTCTCTATCTTTACTTCATTTTTCTATCAATGATCTCTCTAATCAAATGATAGCGCCGTAATACATGTTTAGATCGCAGATGAGACCTGGGTTCCTTTGCTTGTGCAATAGCTCCATTGTTATCACAATACAAGAGTATAGGATCACTAATGGAAGGAACCACTCCTAGTTCAGCCACAAACTACCTGATCCAAACAACCTCTTTTGCTGCTTCTAAAGCTGCAATGTATTCGGCTTTTATTGTAGAATCAGCCGTGGTGTCCTTTTGGAACTTTTCCAACTTATCGCACCACCATTAAGAGTAAATACATATCCAGAATGTGACTTGCTATCATCTTTGTCAGAGTGAAAGCTAGCATCTGTATATCCATAAACTGTCAATTTTTGCCCACCATAGATCAAGAATATATCTTTAGTCCTTCTTAAGTACTTAAGAGGACAATGAATATTTTTGACTGTCATCCAATGACCACTCCCTGGCTTAGATTGAAACCTGCTCGTAACACTTAGAGCATAGGAGACATCGGGTCTTGTACATAGCATAGCATACATTATAGAACCTATAGCCGAAGCATATGGGATCCTTTTCATGCTATCTCTTTCGACATCTGTCCTAGGACATATGTCTTTAGAAAGGCACACACCATGAGACATTGGTAAGTAACCCTTCTTTGATTGATCCATGCTAAACCTCTTTAGCATCTTATCTATGTACGTTGATTAAGTAAGACCAAGCAACCTCTTAGATCTATCTCTATAGATCCTCATTCCCAGAATATAGGTTGCCTCTCCTAAATCTTTCATAGAAAAATTTCTGGACAACCATACCTTTACACTTTGAACCATAGGTATGTCATTTCCTATCAACAATATGTCATCCACATAAAGTATCAAGAAAATAATGGCGCTCCCACTCACCTTCTTGTATACACATGGTTCATCCTCTTATTTTTGATAAAATCAAACACTTTGATTATCTCATCAAAACGGATGTTCCAACTCCTAGAAGCTTGCTTTAACTTGCACACTTTGTTAGGATCTGTGGATGTAAACCCTTCAGGTTGTATCATATACACCTCTTCCTGCAAATTTCCATTAAGGAAAGCAGTTTTTACATCCATTTGCCAAATCTCATAATCATAATATGCAGCTATCGCAAATAAAATTCGAATAGATTGCGGCTTGTGCATCGATGGTGAAAAAGTATTCATCAAAGTTTACTCCTTGTCTTTGTGTATAAACTTTTTTCGACCAATCGCTGTCCTTATAGGTAATCACATTACCATCCATGTCGGTCTTTCTCTCAAAGACCCACTTGCACCCTATGGGTTTAATCCCTTCAGGTGGATCGACTAAGGTAATACCTTATTAATTACATGGAATCCATATCAGATCATCTGGCTTCTAGAGACTTAATGGGACCATTATCATATCTGCAATTGGATAAGATATAGGTTAACATCATTCGTAATGATTAATACATCATTGTACCCACTTACAAGAAACTCAAATTTCTTTGGAGCACGACGTATCCTAGTAGTCCTACGAAGAGTTTGTGTATCAATAGCTTCATCCTCAATTACATCATCATGTTATTGAAGCTCTTGTTCCATTTGTTGATCAATACCATATTGTGTTTCTTGAACTTCTTCAAGATCTATTTTGCTCCCACTTGCCCTTTCAAGAATAAACTCTTTTTCTAGAAAGACGGCATGTTTTGAGACAAACACCTTTTGCTCAATGGGATTATAGAAATAATATCCAAACGTCTCATTTGGATATCCCACAAATAGGCATTTATTTGATTTAGGTTCAATTTTATCAGATTCTACCCTCTTCACATAAGTAGGGCAACACCAAACCTTCAAGTATGAAAGTTTAGGTTTCTTTCCAAACCATATCTCATACGGAGTGGAATCAACAACTTTTGATGGAACAGATGGTTCTTAAGAGCATAGCCCCAAAACGATTTTGGCTTATTAAGAATAAGTGCATCGGATTGATCCATATCTATAGAGTTCGATTACGTCTCTCAGATACACCATCTAGATGTGGTATAACAGGAGGGTCCATTGAGATAGAATCCCATTCTCCTTAAGATAATCTTGAAACTCTTGGTTCAAGTATTCCCACCTCGATCTGATCGAAGTATTTTAATACTTTTACCAAGTTGTTTTTCAACTTCATTCCTGAATTCTTTGAACTTTTCAAAGGTTTCAGACTTATACTTCAATAAGTATACATAACCATATCTAGAGTGATTATCCGTAAAAGTAATGAAGTATGAAAAACCTCCTCTAGCATGAATTGACATAGGACCACAAACATCAGTATGTATTGGCCCTAACAATTCCCTAGATCTATCATCTTTTCCAGTAAAAGATGATTAGGTCATTTTACCAAGTAAACAAGATTCACATATATCAAATGATTCATAATCAAATGTAGGCCCTTCGTTTCCACAATAGTAACAATTACCCTTGGCTTTATCCTTCTTGATCACTTGTGTTGGTTTTAACCCAGACTTGGCTTTCTCAAAACCAATCTTGGATTTCTTTTCTTCTTATTAGAAGAATCAACAACCATCACTTATTTTCTTTCCTTTTTAATAGTTGCCTCAGCAGTTTTTAGCATATTCAACAGTTCAGTGAGAGTTGTGGATAATTTATTCATATTGTAATTCATCACGAACTGTGAAAAGCTATCAGGCAGAGATTGCAAAATTAAGTCAACATTTAACTCATGATTTTGCTTAAATCCCAATCGTTCTAATTTTTCAATTAGTCCGATAATCTTCAATACATGAATTGCTACTGAAGAACCCTCTGCCATCTACATCTTACAACGGAATAGCTCTTTAGAGGTCTCATACCTCTCATTCCTAGATTCTTCATCAAACAACTCCTTGAGATGAATAATCATAGAGTGAGCATCCATATTGTCATGCTGTTTCTGCAATTCAGAACTCATAGAGGCCAACATGATACAAGAGGCAGTATCATTATCCTCTATGTGCTATATAAGGGAATGAGGATCTATAGAGATAGGTCTTTGTGGTTGAATTTAGAATTACTTGAATGAGAACATAGCCAATTTTCTAAAGCTTGAGAACACTTCTCAAGTTACGATGTCAGTCCAAAAATTTGGCCCAGTGAGTTTGTTATCATATAAAATGGGACGTAAATTGACATTATTACTCATATTCTACAACACATAAATAAAGATAGTATAAGTATTTGTTATTTATGTATAAACAAAACCAAAATATAATATGGACTTTCTTTTAATTTGGTTTTGCTCCCACTATTTTAATTCAAATCAATAACCCTCACATATTGATTCAGATTTTATCTTATGTCTTATAGAGATCTCATCTCATAGCTCAAACATGTCCAACGTAGAGTAACCTTGGATTAGCCCAACAAGTTAAATCTAAGAAGAACTCTCGTTTGTTGCTATAATAATGGAAGGCAACTTATTTACTGACTTAATATTAATTTGAGGGATTTTCTTTTATTTATTTTATTAGGTCTCATCAAATTGCATGCAATATTATCATATCATCATATAATAAATAAAACATGCATAAAACCATGAATGATTATGAACTTTCGCTTACTGTCTACTAAACTAGTTTCCTTGAGTCACGAAGGAAACTAGGTGGTCAAATTCTAAGGGTAATCTTCAACTCTTGAAAATTTCCTTCTAGGTTGCACCTTTCCCCCGTCTGCATCATCTTGTACATTACAAATGTAATTCTATGTAAATATTTTAGATATTCAATCCTATCCCTAACCTACATCTATGTACATTACATGATTGGTTAAGAAATCTCGAGTTACATTCGAGAGGATTGAGATGAGAAAAGAATTACATTCAGAATAATAGAGAAAGGCAGGACACGCAAGCCCTATTTTTAAAAATTTACAACCATCGAATTTGAACCAAATAAATCAAACACAATCAAATTGGTCTTAAGTCCATAATCATCCATCATGCAATTAAATAATTCAATAATTAAATAAAAGTATAAATCCGTATTTAGTATCTAATCATGAATCACTATATTTCATAATTTCAATCTAATTGAAATTATCAATTTTGAATTATTTATAAAAATATTTAAATTATATGGAGAAAAATTATTATTTCTAATCACATTAGAAAATAATCCTTTAAATAATAGAATTTTAAAAATTATATTAGAAACAATTTCTAAACAATTTTTGAACATTTATTAAATTCCAATCTCATTGAAAAATAATAAATTTCTAATATTTAAACAAATTACCTAATTCTAATCTCATTAGAATTAAATAAATATTTTCAAAGGTTTTATACTTTCTAAATTTTAATCAAATTAAAACAAAGAAAGTTTCTAAATCTTGTCAATTAATTTTAAACAGCAATTCTCAAAAGATTTAATTAGTCACTTATAAATGAGAAACGCATTTAGAAAAAATTACATAACAATGGTTATTAACTGTCGCTAAAAATAATTTAACTTATTAAATACTTTTAGCGACAAAATCCACATGTGTCACTAAAAGTGACTAATGCAATCTTCTTCAATTGAATACCCGTGAATTTGCGTGAATCAAATTCACGGGTCCTTCAATTCAAGATGACGTCATCTAAGACTTTCCTATCACGGATCACCTTGATTAATTTATACGTAGTACAAGAAAAGTATAGAGATTGTACCTTAAAATTGCAGTAAAATCTCCAATATGTTTGGGACGTCGATCCACAAGCCGCACAGGTGTCCGGCCTCTAATGGTATCCACACAGATAATTAAATCAGGAATCTTCACAAGATTGATTAACCCAAACCACGGAGTGCTAGCTCCTAAATTATTTCTCCCTTATTTCTCAATCGTGACTCTCACGATTTAAAAAGGAATATTTGTTGGCTTTTTTTTCCTTCTCCAGAAAAACGTAAGTACTAGTCCTTCCAATAGTACTACTTCCTTTTATATATATTATAATATATCATATATATAATAATATATAATCCCAATCAAATTGGGTTTAAGGAATTAGAAATTCTAATCAATTTGGGTTATGGGTATATCAATAATTATAAAACCATTAGGACTCCTAATATGTCTTACATACTAACTCCTAATATTTATAACTTATTATAATTAAACCCAAAATTAATTTATCTCATAAATTAACCCATAAGTATCTCATACTTATCAAATCATTTTAATCCTGAATTAATTATCCTTAAGTGTGTGACCCTTTAGGCTCCCAATCACGTTGGTAATAAGTATAAATTATAATCCTAAATTAATTAGGATTAGATAAATTAAACACCTTTAATTTATAATTAATTCTCCAATTAATTAATTTACACTTATAGATCAAGATTGGCTTCTAGCAAAGCATCATGACCACCCAAGTGTTGAGATATGTCAAGTGGTTCGATGATTAAAGATAATTCATCACCCATCCGTGACTAGTTCTCCTGTAATTAATATCCTTTCACCAACCTATATCCCGATTAATTCAAGAATACAGATGTAATGCCAACTCTTATCGAATTAATCAAATTTTACTTCTTACCAAAATACAACTCACTTGAAATAGAATTTAAGACACTCTTAAATCTATTTCCACTTTGCGCAAAGATTTCTGAATCGTATTTCAAGAAGTGGCCATCCTGGGATATACTCTCCTATTATAAGGAGTGGTGAATCCTCTATTGGTCATATCTTATCTTCTCATGATTCATATTATACCCGAACTCTACAGTATGTGCGACTCATTAAGAGTAACGACTAATAGAGCCAAAGAATAATAATCCACAGTTGAGATAAACTCATGACCTCAAGTCAAAGGACCATTACACTACTATCACAAAGAGATTAATCCACTGGCATTTAAATAATAATCCGTGTGGAATACTCTTAGCGGATCAATCCGATGCACTTATTCTTAATAATTATTTGCATCCACATACTCTTATGTGCTAATCTACTAGTGTCATACACTACGATTAGGGATATACACGAATAAAATATAATTACATCATAACTCCTTATGATTTTATGTATAAATATTTTATTCGTTAAATGCCACATTACAAAATATACATAAATATAAAAGCGTAATTTATCCCTAAAATTAATTGGCTTTAGGGCATACACTAACATGTTCTACATACGACTTAAGTTGTATGTACTACATACGACTTTTTCCTATAATTAATTAAAAAATATGTCTTTTTACAGTTAATGTTAGGTATTATGGTTTGAGTTCGTAATGATAGAGATTTGTAATATTATTTAGTTGTAAAATGTATTAATTATAACAAAAAAATTTCGTGGAAGTAGTTTGTAATGTGTAAGTGGAAGAGTTAATAAATTTTAAAGAATAACGATTATGTAAACGAATATTAAATACTGAAAATTATAATTAATTAAGGGTTACAAGTACATGAAACCTTAAAATACAATTAGGCAAGATTTTTTAAATTACAAAAAAAATTCTAGCCCATATTTATGTTTGGTGGACAATTCCTGGCATTATGGCCAGTCATAGAACCTATGGTAAATCTCCTTGGAGCTTCGGGACATCTCATATCCATCTCTTTTCGTATCCAAACTTTTCTTATTTTCTTAGGCTTAGTAGGTGCCATCTTATTAGGAAAGAGTGTGAGACTAAAATCAGTATCTTTTCAATAGCCCGGATGTCGGAGTTGATTAAAGTGACAAGAGTACATTTATAGATATGTTTGTTTGTGTGCATTTCACCAAAAAATGCAGTGGTATTGAATCTGCAATTAAAACAAGCAGGTCTGACATGCAAACATGAAAATTGAAGTGTCGTCCCTTTTCCACAGGTGCACATTTTTTCTTGTAAGTTCGTAATTTGCACATTTCTACCCCTTCCATCAGGTTGAAGAGTTGTTATAGTGTTGTATATTTGATGTTGATGGTCAAATTTATGAACCGTATGGCCGACCTCGGGCAGTGTTTTCAAATTTGAGATATTTTTCCCAAATTCTCTTTGGTAAGTAGAATCTAGCATGTCTTGCTGTTTTGCTATGCTGGTGGAAAAGTTTAATTGTTCTTTAAAAGGTGAAGTCAACACAAGCCTTAATTGGCAAATAGTGGGCTTCTTTAAGGAGTTTGTTCTAACTTTCTGCTTGATAACTAGTAAACTAGAATTAATTTACTCTAAAACATGGCATTTTGTTAAGTTGAAATTCTGAATGTTGGTTGTTAATTGAATATTTTAGTTAATTTCATATTATGTGTTTAAATTTTAACAATTATTAAATATGATGTGTTTTTATTAGAAATTTAGTTACAGCAGTAGTTTAATTAGTTTAATATTTTGCAAGTTATAAATTGGAGGTTGGAAGATGAAATGAACAAAGTACGAGGGCCAAAGTGCAAATAAAGATGCATTGAAGACTTGCTGAAAAAAAGGTCCAGCTTGCAACATCATTTGTCCCATATCACGACAACGTGGAGGCGGAATTTAGTAAATATAGTTAAGTGTCCATGTCGCAACATGAACTTTTCCGTGTCGCGACATAGAGACGCGTTTCAGCAAAGTTGTAATGGCATTTTTGTAATGTTTTAGCAACCAACTCCCAATTTTGGATTGTCTAATACTCTAACTATTTAAGATACAATTAGGATGTGTTTGTACACATGGTTGATAGTGTAGTTTGTAGTTTTTAGGTTAGATTAGAGTAGAATAGAATAGCTTGACTCTCAAGTTGTATATTAATACAAATCCTCTTTAATTTTCCTTTAGATCTATTCCTTAATTCCTTGCAAGTTTAGATTTTGATTACATAGTTTTAGTGGATTAATCCTTAGCTTCAAGTGGATGTAATTTTTGTTTACTTTATAATTTTAATTTCTGAAAATCTCTTTACTTACATTTCAAGTTTTCTTAGAGTAAGTAGGGTTCTTGTTAATTTAGTGCTTTCTAATTCAATTTTTTTTCCTTTAATTTCACACATTAATTTCTAGTTAATTTTTAGTGGAATTTCTTTTTTATTATAAAAAAATCCAGATATTTATTATTTCAAGTACATCTCTTTACAAATTCTAGACTAGAAATGCCATCTTCTTGTTTTAAAAGCTTTCTTAGTGTTCTCTTTAATTAGATTAATTACTTGCTCTTTAATTCTAATCGTATTTTAGTCAAAGTAGAGTAAAATTAAGTGCTTTTATTTACTTTCTTTCAGTAGAATAGTTAATGAGTTTCTAAATTTTGTAGTTACTTAATTTTATTCACTTACCTTAGTATACTAATAGTTTAATTTTGGTTTTAACTTGCTTACATTATGGTCTTGACTAAATTAGGATCTTTCTACTCGATGTGATTTGCCTAACTATATAAAATTCATAAATCTAGAGATTTGCTTGCAAAACAATCTTTGTAGGAATGACACCCACTGATCCTATACTACTACCAACTCCGTATACTTGCGGAAGTGAGGTAGAGTATAGTTATTTTATTTAGTATACTTATAATGAGAGGTTTTATTATTACTTTTTTGCTTTGATTTGTCCTCTACCTAAGGGCTTGACAAGTTTTTGGCGCTGTTGCCAGGGATTATCCTTGGTATCTGGCAATATTGAGCGCTTTACAGATTATGTAGATTAGGCTCCCTTTGATACAAATGCTACAAGCTAACGCAATGTTTGGGGGAGGTCCTAATGAAGATCCATAAACACATCTAATGAACTTTGAGGAGGTCTTAGACGCATTTAAATTCAATGGTGTACATTCGGATTGTGTGAGAATGAGAGTATTCCCTTTTTTTCTAAGGAATAGGGCAAAATTTTGGATTCAATCTCATACCCAAGGGATATTCGCCAGGTGGAACCAACTAGCACAAGAAGTTTCGGCAAAATATTTCCCACCTTCATGAACTTTCAAGTTGTGTAACGAAATTACCTCCTTTAAGCAAGGTGTTGGAGAGAGCTTAGTGGAGGCTTGGGAACAGTTTAAAGATTTGTCAAGGAAGTGCCCTCATAAATCCATGCAATTCTACTATGACTTCAAATTCAAACCTTCTACAATGGATTGACACAAGAGAAAAAATTCATAGTAGATGCTTTCGCCGATGGTTCCATATCCTACAAGACACTGGAGAAAGGTCAAGAATTGTTCAATAGAATGGCTTATAACCATTACTATTATAGAACAATAACTTCACTGGTAGCTCAACATCTTGCTTTCTGAATCAACAGTTTCATCTACGTGCGATGTAGAGGCATGGGACCGAGTGCGTCTAATTGGAGCTCTTATACCCTCCATTGCAATTAACTTTCGAGGCTTCAGTTTTTCCTCAGAAGGATCAGTCACAACACCGCTTTCCAAACATAGAGCAGTAATTAGATGGGAAAACCATAAGCTAGGTTGCTTCTTGGTAGCAAAATAGCATATCTGCTGGCGTATAAGCTAACCGACATCTATAGATTTTCCGGTAGCAATGCAATACAAGAGCTTGACTCTTTCCATAGTGACGTGTGCAAGATGGTTGAGCCGGAAGGAGGCGAGCACAAAGAAACTTAAACCAAACAAACCAAGCTGGTTTAAGTGTATTAGCATTAAAATGCCGAGCCACGTTACCATCCGTCGTACAAGTCCATTCAACGTCCTATCACAAAGAACACTTGTGATTTCTTGTAACTCCATGTTAGCATTTGGGTGTCTGGCCATTTACGTATTCGATTGACATTCAAAACTCTATTAATTTCATTGGCAGAAACATCCACTTCTTTTCCCCTTACATATACCCTAGTGTCGCTAATGGTCAAAATTTGCATAAAATTCACGCACCACCTGGATGACTGCGTCTATAGGAGTTGAGGTGAAGTGATCCCATCCACAATTGTGAATGGTTAACTAGATCTCGGGCACCCCTACCAATGGAACTTGAATGCCCTTTTCCTTGATTACAGCCTGTTTAGAGATATCATTATCGTATTTTTGTTGAGCTACTGCAGTTAAAATTCTCGCACACCTAACTACCCTAAGTTGTTGAGCCTCACCCGGATGATGAGGATGCTCCAGCACTTTTTCCTATAGGTGTTTTCTTTCTTGTTCTTTCCATTCCTACAAAATATAAATATAAGCATCATGGCCTCCCAGCAATTAACTTCTACTCCCCACACTTAAATAAAATTTCGCTCCCCAAATCATGAGCCTTAGAATATACAAGAAAATTCAAGAAAAATAGTGCCTAAAACTAAGGCTTATATACATTCCAAGAACATTCCTATGCATGAAAATTAACCAAAAAGATATCACATGGCATAATCAACATTCTAGGAATTAAATTCATGCACCAATGTCTTGTGTTTTAATATTTTTATTCATTGAGACAATTTATCAAACACATGACATGCATAGAGAAAAAGCAAATTTTCGTGTATATAATGAACATGACGGCACTCCTCAATCAACAAGCCAACATAAATCACTCCAATCACAAGTTTAAAGTTCAATCCATAACAGATTTAATCAATCAAAGCATAAAAAATCAAAACATTCTTAATAATCAATTGAAACACATAAAGGAAAAATTAAAGGAAGAGAATGAAATTCATACCTTGATGTGATTTTCCTTTGAAAAAGAAAAGTTTTAGATGTAAATTTGATGAAGTAGGTGTGATTTGGGGGATTTTGGGGTTTGAGAGGAATTGGAAGGGAAGAAGTAGAAGTGTTCGTGTGTTATGATTGTGAAGAAGGGTTTTGTCCCTTATAAACTATCGAGCGCACATGCGCTGCAAACCATGCATGAATGAGCAGTCGGAGTTAATATTTTCTATTCATGATTTTTAAGACTTTTGAGCACTAAGCCATACATTAATTGTTGATTTGGGATATTTAGAGAAATTTATGTAGACTCAATTATGTTGCATCCCAAAAACTTACTTTATTACATTTTCGAAACTAATTCTTGGATGACTTGATTAGTTTAAAAATGAGGGTAGTGCCTTCTTCGTTTGTTAAACCTTGTTAGCCAACCATTTTAACAATTTATTTCTAAGTACCCTTGTTTGAGCTTTATTTTTTGTAAAGAGAAACATAATTCTCCTTCTTTCAGTTAAACTCAATTTACCGACCCTTATTGAGCTTAATATTTCTTTTAATTTTTTTATCCTAAATTTTTCCTTTAAGAGCTTTATGGTGCACATAATATGTTTAGGGGATATAAGGGTAGAAATATGTAAGAAGTGGGTGGTGTACATTTATAGAGAAAAATGGAGTATTGAAAAAAAATTGTTGAAGAATAAAAATAATAATAATGGGAGTTTTTGATATTTACAGGTAGTGCCTATCACTGGTACCCATATTTGCAAGTAGTGCCATCTCTGGTACCTGCGTGTTTATATGTTGGGGGTAGTGGTTACCATTAGTACCCTACTATGACCGGACATAAAAAAATGAAATAATGATGTGATGTATATATGTCCAGAAGGAGGTTGGCATGTTTGGCTAATTCGAGGAAGGGGAACTTATATGATTATTGGTTGTTTGTAATTTTTGATGCGTGTTTGTATTAATTACTCAAGTGTAGGGTTGTGGATATATGAAATTTCGTAAGTGAAGAAAAGTTTTATTTTAATGTGTGGCAACAATTACTATAAAGCTCTTGTACTTATTTGTTATATCCTTTCCCTTCTTCAGCTAACTAATATCCTAACCTATAGTTCGAGCTAAAAGTCCTACCCAATTTAAATTGAATTGGTTGTATAGATTAGTGAAGGGGTATAAGAAGAGTGAGGTATGGGGTGTTTAAAAAAATTTTGAGGGTCTTCATGATTTAATCTAAATATTTTCAATTCAAAATTTTTGAATGACAATACACACATACACACAAATTTCATGTTTTTGTTTTAATTAGCATTTGAGCTCTTGGGTTCTTAGATGACTCTGATTGGTGGATTGATTATTGATTATTTATGTGTATATTTGAGGAAATATGTTGAGTGAAATTTTGTTCTCCTTTGTTGTTTTAACCTAATATTTGCTCAGGACCATCAAAGGCTAAGTGTGGGTAATTTGATGAATCATACATGTTTGAGTTCATAATTGTGCTATATTTTGTGTCATTTACCACATTTTTATGTGTTGTATGCAAGATTTGAGTTATCATTGAGCTTAATTTCGTTAGTTTTTGTAGGGTTAATGTGAAAAAGAGCTGAAAAAGATGGAAAAGGTGAAAGGAAATGCTAAGGGCGAAACATGTATGAGTATAAAGTCATTCTAGATGCTGTTTCGTATTTTAAGAATAACTTTCAAGTTCAAACTCCGATCGAGTTGATTTAAGATGCATTGGAAAGATAAAAGGGAGAGCTACAACTTTTGTGTTTTACACTTTTTTAGATTCCAAAAGCATCTGGGTCAAAATCGAAGCCAAAAGTGAAGTGCACTTTGAAGGCCCAGCGCACATGCGCCGAGGTTGTGTAGTGCATGTGCTATGTGTCAGGAAAGGAAAATTTTAGAACATGCTGGAGTGCCCATGCATGCAATCGGGCAGCATATGTGCACCCAAAACAGTGGTGATATGTGATTTTTTTTTAGTTTTAAAATCGGGTAGATTTCTTCATCCGGTTGGACTCTTTTTCATACGATTTCACGTTCTTCTCATGAGACAATGATTGTAACCCTAGTATTTATTATAAATACCCCATGTAGGGTGAGAGAAGAGTTGACACTTTATTTTCTCATTTTAGCTAGGGTTTTCAGTAGAGAAAATTCTTGGTTATTCTTTCATGGCACTTAGTGCCTAACCCTTTTTCTTGGTCGAGGGATTTGAAACCATGGTCAATTCTGTTATGTTGTGAGACCTTTTGTTCTTGAGCTTATTCACTTTTATATCAAGTAATGATTATTTTTTTCTAATTAATTTTATGATTGTTTTAACTTGCTATTGCTGCAGGATAATAAGTTATTGGAATTAATCTACTACTAAATTGTTTTAACTGCGTGTGCTTAATTCAATATGTGAATCAACTAAAGTTGATAATTACTCGATTAGAATTATCGAATTTAGAAAAAATAATCAACTAATTGGCATAACCATGTGTGCTTATGTAATTACATTAATTAGCTAATTGTTCTTGTTGATTTTAATGCTTTTATTAATTAATCTTTGGTGAGTGTCTAGGTTAAATTAATGGTTAGGGTTAATTGGATTGTGTGTTGAAAATTAGCCAACTTTAGAAAGAAATAAGAATCAGCTTTGAATTGGAATTCGAGTAAATTCTTCAATTAGTGCTTGGTATAGAAATTGAATTATCTTTGTTGTCAAGGATCGACTAGTAAAATTATCATGGTGGATATGACCAAAACCAAGATTCTTCTTAAACTGAATTCCCTCCAGTTTACTTTATTATTTTAATTTTTAGAATAAAAACAATCAAAAACCTCCATTTTCCTTTTAAGCACAAGAATAACTCCCGTTCTCTGTGGCACAACTTGGACTCACTACTGCTACATTAATATTGAGAATTGTTTAATTTTGGTGCCTACGACAGCACTGACCACTATACAAACTTACTCCTTATCCTCTTCTTTCAGAAACCTTAGTTTTGTCTGTTGAGTAAACTCTTGTTTTGGACCTAATTAGCAAATTACTAGAACTAAATCTCAAATTGTTGTTGGTTGGATTCCACCAAAGCCAGGTTGGTTTAAATTGAATATTGATGGGTTTGCCAGGGAGAATCATCTCTGGCAGGTACAGGGTGACTAATTAGAGATCATCTAGAAGTATTAATTTCTAGATTTAAAAGAAAAATTAGTGTAGCCACAAACATTCATGTAGAACTACAAGGGCTCAAAGATGGATTGTTGTTGGCCAAATCTCTCAACTTACAAAATTTGGAAGTTGAATTGGATGTCATTGTTGTGATTGAAAAATTTGGAAGCTGAATTGGATGTCATTGTTGTGATTGAACTTATACTTAATGCTAATACAAGATATCATGAAATTTCCAATTTAATATCTGATTGCAAGTCCTTGATAAAAGTGCATGAATGATATCAACATCCAACATTAGTTTGAAGGGAATAAATGCCAAACTTTTTGGCAACGGACATGGCGATCATGTAGAAATATCTTTTGTTTCCTTTGATGTTTCTTTTTTTAGACTATCAGAACTATTAGATGAAGATGTTAAAGGAGTTAAACACCCACATGCTGTAGTAGAGTTGTATTTGTATTCTTGTTTCAATTATATGTATGTTGTCAATTTTCCTACAAAAAGGAGAAAAACAGGTACAAATTTTTATTTCGAGGACATGGAAGAACCAAGGGAGTTGAAATGTTATTAAACCATGTATTTAGTCTCTAATATTTCATTTCACTATTGTTTATAAAAGCTATTTGGTACTATTAAATATTTTTACTTATGTTTGGGATAAAAGTCATCTAAAATTTCAAAAAGAAACATTTAAGAATTACCATAACCGAACTTGAACTTGATTTTTTACCACACAAAAATTAAATAGGGTTAATTACATGTACCTGCCTTGAGCTTTGATCACATTACCAATCAACTCTTATAATTTCACAAAATTACAATCAACCTCCTTGAATGGTCAAAATACATCAGCAATGTCTCAATAGTCGTTGTTAGAATAAATTTAACATGGGCAAAAATTAATTTTTTATCCCGAAAATGTGCTGATTGATCATATTTAATTTCTCACATTTTCTTTAGCCCAACTAAGGCCTTGTTCATAGTCTAGGAAGAAAACAAAAAGCCTTCTCAGGTTGAGAATTTTTTTTGTTCAATGTATATATGTGGCTCATTCGTATGTGTGACTAAGGTCGTATGTAGAATATGTACTACATATGACTTTTGCCTATAATTAATTAAATAAAATATGCTTTTTTTACATTTAATGTTAGGTTTTACGGTTTGAGTTTGTTATGATAGAGATTTGTAATATTGTTTAGTTGTAGTATGTATTAATTATAACAAATTTTTTTCGTGGAAGTAGTATGAAATGCGTAAATGGAAGAGTTAATAAATTTTAAAGAACAATTATTGTGTAAACGAACGTAAAATACTAAAAAATTTAATAAATTAAGTGTTACAAGTACATGAAACCCTAAAATGTAGCCGATTGCACTTAAAACAAGAATTTTTAAATTACAACAAAAAAAAAATCTAGCTCATATTTATGTTTAGTGGACAATTCTTGATATTATGACCGGTCATAGAACATGTGGTAAGTCTCCTTAGAGCTTCAGGACACCTTGTATCCATCTCATTTTGTATCCTAGCATTTCTTATCTTCCTAAGCTTAGTAAGTGCCATCCTATTAGGAAAGAGTGTAAGACTAAAATCAGCATCTTTCCAATAGCCTAGATGTCGGAATGGACTAAAATGACCTAAGTACATTTATAGATATGTTTGGTTTGTGTACATTTCACCAAAACATGTAGTTGGATGGATTTTACAATTAAAATAAGTAGCCATGACATGCAAAATTAAAAATTGAATTGTCATCCATTTTCCACAGGTGCACGTTTTTTCTTATAAATTCACAATTTGCATATTTCTACCCCATCCATCTGTCGAAGAGCTGTTGTAGTGTTGTATATTTGATGTTGATGGTCAAACTTCTAAACTGTATGGCTTAACCGGTAGTGTTTTCAATTTTGAGATACTTTTCTCAAATTCTCTTTAGTAAGTAGCATCTAGCATGTCTTGATGTTTTGCTATGCTAGTTAAAAAGTTTATTTGTTCTATGAAATGTGAAATCAACACAAGCCTTAATTGGCAAATAGCGAGCTTCTTTAAGAACTTAGTTCCAACTTTCTACCTAATAACTCTAGTAAATTAGAGTTATTTTACCCTAAAACATGGCATTTTGTTAAGTTTAAATTCTGACTTTTAGTTGTTAATTAAATATTTTAGTTAATTTTTACATTATGTGTTTAGATTTTAACTATTATTAAATATGATGTGTTTTTATTAGAATTTTAGTTATAGTTGTTTAATTAGTTTAATATTATGCAGGTTATAAATTGGAGGTTAGAAGTTGGAATGCACAAAGTGCGGGGCCAAAGTATTGATGAAGAAGAATTAAAGATTTACTGAAAAAAGGGTCCATGTCACGACATCATTGTACCATGTCGCAACTTATGGTGGTAGAAGTTAGCAAATACAGTTAAGCGTCCACGTGGCGACAAAAACTTTTCCATTCGTGACATAGAGGCGCGTTTCAGCAAAGTTGTAATGGCATTTTTGTAATATTTTAGCAACCAACTCCCAATTTTGGCTTGTGTAATTCTCTAACTATTTAAGCTACAATTAGGATGTGTTAGTAAAAATAGTAGATAGTGCAGTTTGTAGTTTTTAGATTAGATTAGAGTAGAATAGAATAGATTGACTCTCAAGTTTTATAGCAATACAAATACTCTTTAATTTTCCTTTAGATATAGTCTTCAATTCCTTACAAATTTTGATTTTGATTAAATTCAATAGTTTTAGTGGGTTAATCTTTAGCTAGAAGTAGATATAATTTTTACTTGCTTTCTAGCTTAAATTTTTGAAAATCTCTTTACTTCCATTTCAAGTTTTCTTAGAGTAATTAGGTTTTTTGTTAATTTAGTACTTTCTAATTCAAACTTTTCAATTTCATGCATTACTATATTTCTAGTTAATTTTTAGTAGGCTTTCTTTATTATTATCAAAATTCTAAAAATATTTAGATTTCAAGTATATCTCTTTACAAATTTTAGACTAGAAATGGCATCCTCTACTTTACAAGCTTTCTTAGTATTCTCTTTAGTTAGATTAATTACTTGTTCTTTAATTTTAATTGTATTTTAGTCAAAGTAGAATAAAATTAGGTGCTTTTATTTACTTGCTTTCATTAGAATTGGTTAATTAGTTTCTAATTTTTCCAGTAACTTAATTTTGTTCACTGGCCTTAATACACTAATATTTTAGTTTTGGTTTTAACTTGTTTAAATGCATTATGATTTTGATTAGATTAGGATCTGTTTACTCGATTTGATTTGCTTAACTATACAAAAATCCATAAATCTCTGTAATTTCTTGCTGAACAATCTTTGTGGGAACGACACCCAATCATCCTATACTACTACCAACTTCGTATACTTGTGGAAGTGAAGTAGAGTGTAGTGATGGTATCTTTGAGAGGTTTTATTATTACTTGTTTGTTTTGATTGGACCTCTACCTAAGGGCTTGACACTACCATGTTGGTTGATAAAATACCCAATGAAACCCGCCATCACTAGAATAAGCCCATTGTTCTGGCTTGATATTCATATTTATGAGCCAATCATAAGTTCATGGCTCATATTTTGTATCTGCTTTATACACCAATCAAACTTTATATGTTGTCTTGCACTCCCATCCATCCAACATAGGTCTTTTGGCCTTTGACTTCCATTTCCATGTTTGCAACTCCATGTTAGTGTCATTTCACATATTCATGTGCTCGACATAGCCTCTGAGCTAATATTAGAGTAGAAGACATCTACACGTGAGACATATTATGGCATTATAATGTTATTGACATGAGCTACTTCGTGCAATGATGAAGGACCTTCAATAGTTTTGGTTGCTGCCTCTATGTCATCATCAGAACCACGACCAGAATCACTGTCATCCAACAGTCCTTTCATGAATTGGGTTTCCTCGCATTGAGTCATGTCCCGTGTACACGTCATGTCCAAATGTTTGAATTGAATTTTGTAGTTGAGGGGCATGATGACTAGTCTGACTAGTCTCAAAATTTGATTGAGAAAAAAAACACCAGTCTTTGGGGAGCATCACTACAAAGTTATTGAAAAGCTTATGATGCAAATTGGATACCAAATGGTTGTGAAATGATATTAGGAATACTCAAATTTAATTACAAATTACCGCTAGAAATGAATTGAGGTATTTGTTTCGCTTCAACATAGATATTTGCTTGGAAATGTAGCATTTCTAAATTCACGTCATACATTATTTGTAGATCATCATCAGCTGTCAAAGGAAGTGCAAACCATGTACAATATCCATAACTATCAAACTGAGGCATACGCAAAGTCAAATCTAAAATATATGAACTTAGATCTAACTTCTTGTAGTTCAATATCTTTGATTGCAACTCATCAGAACTTAGTCGTTGAAGGACTGAGCAAACTTATTTAGCACATTTTGCTTCGTAACTCAAACCGCAATGGGATAGATTTACTATTGTCCCACCCCAGCAAAAGAAAAACCTAATTAGCATATCAGAAAACATTTTGATTATGTGTTGTTTTAAGAAAATGAAATTAGTTTGAATGCAATCTTCATAAATGTAATGCATATTTATAGATCCTCAATAACTATCCATATATACGACCTACAAAATGCTATTCATTTATACGACTTGTAGAATGCAAACAATATATACAATCTAGAGAACCTAGAAAACACTAAATATCTATATGACCTACATCTATGCAACATAGAAAACAATAACTGTATTTAGCCCATGTAGTAACATAAGTAAGAGTGTGTTTAGCCTACATGGCAAATAAGAGGAAATCAATTCAAATAATTTATTTCATTCATCATTAATATCATAGTCATTCTCATACACAGGGAATGCCCATGCATCAAGGGCATGTCAGCCATTCATCCCTTCCATGATATCTGACTATTACACCATCACGATAAACCTCTCCATACATCAAACATAAGACAATACAATTATTTTCTTCACATATACAAAACAAAGCTTGTTCAAATTCTCCAATAATACATTGGCTCATCGTCAAAGCTATTATATTGGGAAGGTTGATTTTTAAGCTGTCATCCCATCCATCCAGCAACACAATGATATTGTTTGTTACTTTTTCTAGTTTGGCTTTAAGTTCCTCTTGCTCTTCCATACGTAATTCCCACTCCACCCACATTGTCGCATTCCAGTCTTTCGAATACCTTTCATGCGAATCTAAAGAGTATGAAATGGTATCAGTCAAATGATAACTACGTTCAAGCATTTCGAATAGGTCACCTGGCTTATATTTTCTAAGAAATTGATAAGTCATTTTAAATTTATCTATGCAAGACCAAATTGTGGAAAATGAATATGAATACCATTAAACATTGTTGTATTTAGTGCAAGAATAACGCGATATATAAGTCAATTTACAAAAATGTGACCTACTTTATTAATACTAATTGTTTCGCCACGTCTGAATACACAATAAATATGATATATCAACGATGCTAATATCGAGGAACGATGTGGGGTCTGCTCGTCAGAGCAACAATGTTGATGCCTAGTTACTCGTGGCTGTAATGTCATGATAGGATGGTCACCTACTTCATTCTAGTCTCTATGAAGTTGCTGCTCATCATGTTGGTCATCTTCCCGATGATCCTCATCCTGTTGTTCAAACCCATATTGTTCTAAAGACATAAAGTCAAAGTTGGGATGATACACAAGAGATGCATGGTGCTATGACTGTGAGTCTAACTGAGTGGACCCTGTGCACCATGTGAATAAGAATGACCAATTCCCTCATGATCATGTGAATATGAAGGCCCTACTCTATGGCTACCATGTGAATATTATAGACCAGTTCCCTGATCATCATGTTAATATGATGGGCCTATTCCACGACCACCATGCGGAGAAGCCTGAATAAGGTTATGTCGGGGTCATTGTCCTCTACGTTTAGAATGAATAGTATGCTCCTCCAGTTGCGTAGCTTGGATACGTGATTGTTGAGGTTGGAAAGACTCTGTAAGAGACGCCTTTATTGGCCCCGTGGCAAGTCTAACCTACTGACTCATATGGTGTAGTGATCCAAAACCTATGAGCCTTTTTTTAATATATAGTTTGATTTCTTCCTGACGAGCTTCGGGTGCTACTTGAAATATCATATAACCAAGGCATGTGACAACATTACCCTGCTATAACAATGTAATCTGGTTAATTTAGAAAAATGTTTTTGAGTATAAAGTAGTTATCCATTTGCATATAGGTCTAACCAGACACTCGGACATCACTGTTTCTCCTTGGTATCCATCAATTCCTGGTGCTAATGATGTAGGACAACAAACATATAGTAGTGTTCGCACCCTATACCATCAAAGATAATCCACTATAAGGACTAGAGGGCCTTCAATCGCCTCGCCTTCCTCTACCATAGTTGCACAATTAACACCCACATAGTAACATACTGGATATGACATTGGGTCCAATCATTTCTGGCATTACAAACATGCGCCTCCATGTGAAGGCAGACATATGTATCAATATAGAAAAGGATGTCCTATCACAAACTTAACTGTATCATTACCCTATGGGGCAAGTGAAACTCCACAATATCCCAACATATGAGAGGACATCGAGCTCTCCATATGTGCTAACTGGTTATATTATAAGTAGCTAATGTCGCCAATACATCAACTATGTATGGCATCCAAACAAACTACAAAAAATTTACATTATTTACATTATTTACAACATGAGATATTAATAGCATAATTATTCAACAAGGAAACAAGGGATAACATATGTATTATTATATAATTATCCTAGTCTTGACGGAGAGCCCCTAGCTGATTTCTATAAACTAGAACGACACGGAGTGACAATTGCTCCAAATCAAATGACATGTGCCAATATGCACCTCAAGGAAGTCCAAATGCTCCAAATGGATCAGCATTGATTGATATGCGATGTGCTGGTCACATAATGGGGTACCTCTCCCACGCCCATAACTAACATGTAAAAAAATTATTAAGGATTAAAGAAACAACAATTATCATATTAATCAATGGTACATAAACTAAACAATAAATTTACCTGTAACAACAATAAGGGGCCAGCAATAGAGTGAGTGCCTCTCATACATCCCTTGCACAGCCTGCGATATAGTTCAGCTAGAACTGCGTTACCCAAGCAGGGCGTAAATCCTATAGCACTAATAGCTAATGCATAGAGATCATGTTCCTAGACTAATCTGGAAACAACAATCCACCAATCAATAACAAAATGTACATGCGTACCCTCTATTGAAATTCCTCTTCAATCACATCATCTACTCTATAGTCTCTATTACATGCTTGCATGTTGTAGCTTTAATACGACTACCCTTAAAATCCCCTGGCTCAGCTCTAAAACCTAAAAATCTAATGTATACCAACTCACATACCGCTTCAGTCTTGGTCTTTCTGATAAGAATGACAAGATCAGATCACTGTCTTCTCAGAGTCCAAACAAGGCCTTTACGTCCTGTAATGTAACAATAACCTCACCAACTAGTGAATAGAATGTATGTGTCTCTTATCTCCACCTCTCAACAAGTGTTGTAATCAAAGCATGATCATACATAAACCTATGTGATAGGTTCCCTCAAATCTAGCTAATCTAATGTAATGCAAGACACTCTCATGCATGGTATAATATGACCAAAAATCACTTTCATACTGTCTAATCCTCAATAGGGCCGTCATTGGCTCACCTGCCAATATACTCGAAGACCTATGCTGGTATTGAAAACGTAACAACTCATCATATTGTGGCCCAACATATGCATCAAGATAATCAACAAATGCATCCATATTTGTAAACGATGCGAGAAGATACTACTGTAAATCAGTATCTATCCATGATAACACTAAGCAACAAATATAAAAACTGAATTATCAAAATCAATAATTGACATCACAATCACGCGTATGTAACCAACTATCTTATTGCACTTTCTTTAAAAGTTTATAAATACCACCAACCCAAAACCAACATCATTCACAATAAATTGATGTATCTATAAAATGTGGTTGCTATAGGAACGAGATAATAGTTATCATGACTACCGTGAGTCTGACCCAAGAGAATATTACAATGGAGTTTGGCGAGAATGGCCATTTCACCGCCAAGAATCTGATCAACTAAGAAAGACTCTACAAAGTCTCGGTACTCCTGTATCAAAATGCTATAGCGTCTTATTCAATAGAAGAAATCGACAAGAATATGAGACAACTGTTCAACTTTTACGGAAAGAAAACAACCGCATGTTTAATCGCATTTGCTAATATCATTCTGTAGCATTGGTTCGAGACCAAATGGCTATAATCAACCACCAGTTGACCAACTCTGAATTCGATATTACTAGCTAATCCTTATTATGGATCGGATGATAATATGTCCAATGAAGATATGTAAAACCATAAGTCACTTTTACGGTTTCATTTTTTTTTTATCAAGCTGTCTTTGACAGTGTTCCAATGATCTATGTTTACATTTTCAGAACGATCCATTTATAATCTTTAATATTCATTTGAATGCCACATGTGATTAATATTCCCTAAAAGATTCACATATTTTTTTAAATTTTAACTTATACTTTGGAGTAAACAATTTAAGATAATTTTATGAATATCCTAAAGTTCAAAAATATTTTATTATATCTAAAGTATTTCTCATCAATTTTATGACTTTTAAATGTTTCTAGTCATGTCTTTAAATTTTTTTTTTTTTAATTTTTTGATTTTATACGAAGGTATATCAATTTTCAAGTTTTAGTATAATGAAATAAATTATGATAAACTTTGTGAGTTTTATAAATAATTTTAATTTTTTCCAATCTATTGCCACTAAAATAAAAAAAAATCTACTTTTACTTTTTTGACATTATTATGTTGCATTGGCATTTTATATTTTAATAATAAAATAAACTATTTCAAATCAATTTGTTAAACATATAAATCAATTAAACGGTTTATAACTAAATTATTTATACAATATATAAAGGAATAGCAGGATTTGCGGTCTGTCATTTTAGACATTTTCATTATTACCCATAAACATATCAAGATAAACCATTAACCCATTATAATTTCCAATAACTTCTCCTTTCTTTTTCTAAAATATTTTTTCTTTTAATTAGCACACACATTGAGCGTGTCTTCTCCACTACTAATAATTAAACATTCACATATACATAATTAAACTATTCATTAAAATTCATTTGCACAAAATGTCATGCCTACAAATGCTATCTATAATATAAACCCAAAAAAAAAATTATACTAACATATTAATAAACAAATTATATAAAAATAATATAATTACAATTATACTAACATTTGAATGACAATAACATTTCCTTGCTAAATAAATTTATCTAACATATCCATCTAAACAAATGTCTTAAACTATTTTATTATTTAACATATTAAATAAAAGTAAACTAAAACATTGCATTAAATATTATACATAAAATAATAAAATTACTTAAATATTTAAAAGATATAAAAAAATACCTCAGAGGACTAAAGTGGCAATTGTTTCTTCTTCAACTAGGGACTTATTTGATAAATTAAAAAATGTATATAAATGGGAGTCGACTTGGTGAGATAAAGAGAAGAGAACGAGTTTGGCTATGAGGAGAGAAAGAGAAGAGGGGGAGAACAAAATGATAAGGAAAGGCCGCATGCGGGTATTAATAGGGCTAAAATTGTATGGGGCATATATGGCCAAAATCGTATAAGATTCATACGACTTGCAAATCGTATAGAGAATATACGACTTTGGTCGTATATGCCACATGCGAGTCTGCTACTTTTAGCAGAAGGTCCAAATTCCTTCTCAAACTGAGAAGGCCTTTACATTTCTTCCTAAACTAAGAATTAATCTCCTAACTGACGTCCTTTGTGATTATTTTGCAACCCATACCACTCAAATGCAATCCTGACCTGAACCCAAAACCCAAATCTTCCACTTCATCATGCTACTAGTCCCAAACCTATACCCAAAACCAAACCCTGAACCCGACATCTTTCCTCTTCTACTAAATATTTTTAAACTTGGACTAGAAGATGAATCGGACAAGGATTAGTTCGCAATTTAATCTGTTCGACTAGTTTAACCAAACGGGTCAACTATATTAATAAAATGAATACGTAAGAATAATGTAACTATGAATGGTGGGGTGGTGAAAAGGCCTTGTTTTAAGTTTACTAGTCATTTTGCAAGCTTGGGATCGAATACCCTATAACCTAATGTTAGGACCCTTGGCATGATTTCACCCATCGGTAAGGCCGCGTGCATGCCTGACCCGAACAGCCTGCAAGTCGGCTAGGCAGACTGCCTATCGGCAAGGCAGTGTGTGAGATTGGCAAACAGACATGGGCCGACTTGAGTCGTTTGTGTGCTAAGTGTTCCTAAACTATGCCTTGGTGTTTTGGAAGTCCATAGGGAAGTTTTGGCATCATTTGGATCCACTTTGATGGGGTCTACTGAAGAATGATTGGCCCAAATGGCTCTCCCGATTTTCAGAAAATTGGTGTCAACTGCTATAACTTGGAATTTTTTTCCAAGTCTTATATAGGGAAGGTATGTTCACTCCACTTCTTGGGCGGCCGGTGGGCTAGGCCACCAGGCGGGTAGGGCATCCCGTGAGCAGTCTTAGGAACCTTTCCCCATGCTCTATAAGTGCTAGACATGGTCGTGTGGCTTCGGGACGAATGCTGGCAAAAGTTGGCTATGTGGCAGCTCACGGGCATGAACAAGCTGGGTAAACATTGGAAACGAGCAGTGGCACGAACGGATCCGTGCACACATGCACACGAGTTGGGCATAACTTGTGGCATTCTTGGGCATTGTTGGGAGCCCAAGTGAAGCCTTGTGGGTGGCAAGGCTGGTTGGCTAAGGAACGCAGGCAACTGGTTGCCTACGTGTTGGAAAGTTGCGAGAAACTACTAGGCAGCGTGCACGTTGGGCAAGTGCACACGCACGGGAACTGGCAATCAGTGGACGAAGTTTACTTCTTGTGGCTGGGTGGGACTACTTGGCCGAGCTGGTTGGCTGTATGTGAGAGAAATTGGCTGGGAATGCTGACAGCACGTAGAGAAGTGCTTAGTGGGCAATTATGGGCAGTTACCACCTTCTGAGGCATGGGCATGCAGTGTGTGATTGGCACACCTAGTTGTAGCATTTTTTGTTCGTCCAGCAAAGCTAGGCTGTTGGGCTTGTCAACCACATTGCTCCTATAAAAATGTGGTAGTCAAAGACTTGGCAAGCAATTCGTGGTAAGATTTAGGCCAACAGTGTTCTTCACACCAACTGTTTGTAAAAAGTCCTATTGTAAGCTTTTGACAGAATAAAAGTGTTACAAGGGTTGGCCTTGGGCCGTAAATTGCTTGTGTGTCATTCACTTTCATTTAGCTGTGTTTTGCTCTTATGTGTTGCCTAAATTTCGTGCTTTTGTGTTAGTAAGTGCCTGTGTGTGCAACGGTTGCCATAAACGAGTGAAAATGAAACACGAGTAACGTTTGACAGGTTGGCTGACCAAAGTTTGCTGGGCGAAATTTTGGTGCCATCACAGGCTTCTTCTTCTATCTTCGCACGTTAGGTTCATGTCAAGTTGAAGTTTTGTGACAATTGTGCAAGTCTTTTGTGCGGACAAAGGGTGGGCATTGTGCATGATGCCTTGGCTGTGTGGTGGCCAAAATGACAAGGTTGGGAAAATAAAGGCAAGCTTTGTTGGTTTCTTACCAAAGCCTGGAGACTAACCCATGGGGTCTCAAAAATGTGCAACGGACAGTTCCTATGGTGGAACGTAAGTGGTAAAATGCTTTTGTCCTTGTCTAAATTATTCAAGTTTTCATTTTACTTGTTTAATTTTATGGCACGAGGGTGCCAAGTGACTGATGTTGCTCCTAAGTGGTTGGCAGAGTATGTTGTGTACTTCATTTTGTTGCCCATGTACATTGTCTAAACTAAGATAGGTTAGCTGGACAATGTGACAAAATTGAAGTTGGATTCAAAGTTGTGGCAGAACAAATGCAACTTAAATGAAGGCTGAATAAATAAATAAAAAAAAGGCTTGCGTCACAAACTTAACCAAATGAATGGGAAAATTGCTGAAGCCGTGTGGGAAAACAGGCAACGGGGCTGCACAGTGGCGAGACTGGTGCAAACTTCAGCAAATGTAGGAGTTCCGATCGGGTTGGCAAATGTCAATGCTTGGGGGCTGGAAGCTTGGCATTGATGAAGGCATCAATCTCTTCAAGTAGGGGAGGTTTGTTAGCACCCCTGGCATGATTTCACCCACCGCAAGGCCGCGTGCATGCCTAACCCAAACGCCCTTCACGTCGGCTAGGCATATTGTCTATCGGCAAGGCAGCGTGTGAGATTGGCAAACGGAAGTGGGCCGACTTGAGTCGTTTGTGTGCTAAGTGTTCCTAAACTATGCCTTGGTGTTTTTGAAGTCCTTAGGGAAGTTTTGGCATCATTTCGACCAGCTTTGATAGGGTCTTCAGTGGCCCGAATGGCTCTCTTGATTTTAAAAAAATTGAAGGTGTCAACTATTGTCACTTGGGATTTTTTTTTTTCAAGCCTTATAAAGGGAAGGTATGCTCACTCCACTTCCTGGGCGGTCGATGGGCTAGGCCACCAGGCGGGTAGGGCGTCCCGTGGGCAGTGTTGGGAACCTTCCCCCATGCTTTATGAGTGTTAGGCATGATCATATGGCTTTCAGGACAAATGTTGGTAAACTTGGCTTTGTGGCAGCTCACGGGTAAGAACAAGTTGAGTAAACGTTGACAAACGGGCAGTGGCACGAACGGACCCGTGCACACATGCACACGAGTTGGGCATAGCTTGTAGTATTCTTGGGCATTGTTGGGAGCCCAAGTGAAGCCTTGTGGGTGGCAAGGCTGGTCGACAATAGAGTTGGCCAAGGAATGTAGGCAACGAGCTGCCTATGTGCTGGACAGTTGCGGGAAACAATTAGGCAGCGTGGACGTCGGGCAAGTGCACACGCACGAGAGCTGGCAATTAGTGGAAGTTGACTTCTTGTGGCTGGGTAAGGGACTACTTGGCTGAGCTGGTTGGATGCATTTGCGAGGAATTGGCTGGGATTGTTAGTAACACGTAGAGAAATGCTTAGTGGGCGGTTATGGGCAATTACCATCTTTTGAGGCATGGGCAAGCCAGGTGTCCTGCCAGTTGGCCAGGTAGCCTAGTTGTAGCGTTTTTGTTTGTCCAGCAAAGCTAGGCGGTTGGGCTTGTCAACCGCATTGCTCCTATAAAAACATGATAGTTAAAGACTTGGCAAGCAATTCGTGGTAAGATTTAGGCCAAGAATGTTCTGCACACCACCTGTTTGTAAAAAGTCCTGTTGTAAGTTTTTGACGGAATAAAAATGTTACAAGGGTTGGCCTTGGGCCGTAAATTGCTTGTGTGTGCAACGGTTTCCATAAACGAGTGAAAACGAAACACGATCGTTGGACGGGTTGGCTGACCAAAGTTTGATGGGTGAAATTTTGGTGCCATCACAAACTTCTTCTTCCGCCTTGGCACGTCGAGTTCGTGTGAAGACACTTAGAAGTTTTGTGACACCTAGTAAGTACCTTTTTTTTTCTCCTTGTCATTATTTAAAACCCTAACAATTAATACCTACCCAAATAAAAATCATAGTAGCCATCTCCACCTCTCCTTTCTCTGCTACCATCGCCTCACCGTCTCCCATCCTTTCCCCTGCCACTAATACCACCACTTCCCTCTCTCGTCCTCCTTCCCTTTCCCCCCAATACCACCATCACCACAAATTTTCCGTTGTGATTCCGTCCCTCTTCTTCTGCCACCACTGCCACCATCTCTTTCTTCTTTTTACACCCTTCTCTTCCCCTTCCTCAACACTATCTCCTTCTCCTTCTTCTCTCCTTCCCTTCTTCTCTGCCACCACCATTCCCTTCACGTTCTTATCCTCTTTGCCGCCACCATCTCTCTTTCCTCTCCCATCCCTTTCCAATTCGATTTGTTAAATTTCGTTGGCAAATAGATCTCTATGAAATTAATACTTGAAATTATTAATGAAAATTGATTGCAAATGATTTTTTGATTTTGGATGAAATATATTCATTTAATTTCTTGTTTATTTTCTTTGTTGGAGAAATCTGATCTTTTGTTGCTTGGAAAATCTGAGATTATGATGGAATTGGATTTAAAAAATCAAAACTTGAGTCTTGCTCAGGTTATCGATTTTTACAGGATTATTGCATTTGACCGGGTATCAAGGATGTTTTATTATGTACGGGTATTACATCCAATTGGACTGGACTCGTGACTGATTTTTAATTTAACTGGTCCAATCGATCGCTACGATCTTAATTTCAAAACGCTGCTTGCACCTCCACATCCCCTTGACCACCAAATCCAAAAGGGTGAAAATATCTGATCATGATGACACGTGGGTTGACCTCACACCTGGCTGTCCAGCCTTCAAATTGGGGCCAGGTCAATTCCTAGTGCAAATTCGGATTAATTTGCACCGCGAGTCCATGAGTATATATCTTTTAAGAGAGAGATATTTCCAATCCGCGCATCCACAGACCTGTGAGATTGTACTTGCTTAGGTGCTAACTAGTAACTACCAAACTATACAGATAATGGGGTGGTCGGTTTCAGGGCCTTTGCCTTGGGCTCTTCCAGCAACTCTATGCAGGAGCGGCAACAGCTGCTGCTTTCAACGATCATTGTTGCCACTGCCAGCATTTCTATCTGGATATCAGCTCCCCTTATTTGTACGTTTTCCTTTCTCAGGTTTTTGCTTTGTTTGGATATGATACCTTCTTTTTCTTATTTCAATATGATATCAGCATTTCTATTGATTTTTTGTACTACTATTTATATGTTTATGTTTTGGAGAAGGAAGGTAAATTTGATTTGAGCCTTGACAATACATTAAAGCTTAGCCAATTTAACCTTATCATTGGAGAATTCTTAAGTATATCTCAACTTTCTTAGTTGCTTCAACCCATTTTTGTGTTTGAGTATTTTTCTTCCTTTTGTGTGTGTGTGTGTGTGTGTGTGTGTGTGTTTCGGGAAGGGGTTGGCATCAGTGGTTGGGAGAAAGGGATGGTTTAACTTCTGAAGAATTGTTATTGATCTAAGAACTTCATAGGACTTGGTTCAAGAAAGATTGTTTTACCAACTAAACAATTAACCTCTGCTATAGGATTAAATCTCACATGTCTCAACTATTTAAATCCTGTTTTTTCTTTTCTTCATTGAACGGAATCTGCTTTGAGATACCTTGAGTAGCAATGGGATCTTTTCCAACGTGAGAACTATTAAGATAGTGGTCAAAATTTATGTCTACCTGCAATTCTTCTCGCTATAGGACATTAGATCAGATGAGTATGAACCCAAATTCTAAGAGTCAACTGAATGATATGCTAGAACTTGATCAGCTGCGAGTGATTCAGCTAGGTGCTGGAAAATAAGTCTATATTCATTTCATGTTTGTTCCAGGAGGTCAGTCTGATTTGGTTCTTTGTCCAGGTTGATAATAGTGTTTAATATCTTTAATGTTGCCTGAGACTGCCGGGAAAATTGGTTTATATAATCTAGTAGATTTAGCCAATTGAAGAATATAACAATGGAAAAATATGTTGAATCAATTTCAGAAAACAAGATAGGAAGCGTCATTATATGAAAGAACAAGCAAAGTGCCATAAAAATGATGAACTGTTTGCGAAATTCTCAAAAAAAATTAACTAGGGCCTAGAAATTGTCCCAATAATTTTCATCAAATTCCTACTTGTAGATATGATTTTTTTTATTCCTTTTTGGTGTCACTGAAATTTCACACTTAATACTTAAAACGTGGTAAGTGGTAACACAACCTATTGACTTTTGCTGTTCTAATTTTTCTCCAAACTTCACGCCATTCGTGCAGTCATGAGTAATAACAAATACTAGCATCTTGCTGTACATATGAAACAGGATTTTTTTTTTTTTTTTTTTCCCCCTCTGCAATTGTAACTGGTATGTGTCTCTGTAATTTACAATGGGCCTTTGTCCAAGTGCAATGCAAAAGGCAACTTCTAACTTTGAAGCTTCAGTTATTATCCAGAGAAGCAATATAAATTGTTCCAGATCTTTCTTGCCTTCTAAGAAAAACAAGAGTAGTAGAATATATGCTAGTCAATTCAAGGTGGAAAATACCATAGAAGATGAAGCATGCGAACTTGTAAATGGCGTGGAGCTCTTGATTGGAGAGGGAGCTGATGAAATTAGTGCATATCTGTTTAAGGCAGTGAAGAACAATAATGAAACTGGCATTTTGCTCTTGTCTGACATATTTAGTTTTGAAGATTCAGCCACCAGAGATTTTGCATACCGGGTTGCTTGCAGTGGTTACAAGTAAGTCTTCTAAACTTTAAGGTGTTTTTCTCTCTGTCTCTCTCTCTCTCTCAAAGAAAGATTAGAATAAGCTTATGTGAATCTGCACGGCTGGATAAATATTGCTCACTGGCTCATCCTCATTAAAAGAACAAAGGAAAAAAATCCCGTGAATGTTGTATGAACTTTTAACTATAGGAAGGAGGCACTTCTTACAAACATCCCATTTGCTTATTTCTAATTGAAGATTGTGACAATGATAACATCTCAGAAAAGGTTCATCAGTTTCTCTAGAGTCCTAGTTGTTGGCAAGAAAAATATGCTCAAGGCCTATTTTTCTTTTCCCTCTTTTGTTTTGAATATATAAAAAGTTTTATAAACAAGCTTAGCTGAATAAAAACCGACTCTGTTAGTGTTTGTTTGTTTTTTTTTATTTTTCCTTTTCTGTATTTGAGCTTGAAGCAGCTTTTGTGGCCTTACTGCTAATTACTTTAATAGTTGAACTCAGCTTGTTTGGCTCATTCAATGTATGACTTGAAACTCATTTTCAGGAATGATTTTATCTCTCTACTAGATCAACCAAATTTTGCGACTTCTACAGTTTTTCAGTTTGCTATTTGTGGAGTTAAATGCCAAAAATACTCCACTATACCTACTTAGAATATACCTCCACATCACATATTTCTTTGTGGAATTACATTCATGAACTATACAGACTGTGCTTTCCTTGCGAAATATACTTAAGCAAATATGCTTTTCATTGTGTAGTCACGTAACTTGGTTCATCTTCCAATATAGAAAAGGGGAGAGCATCCTGATTCGGTGAGGCTCCGATCCTTTAGCTCTCGGGCCCCCTTCTTAGCTCCCATTTTTTCTCCATTCTTTCTAAGACTTAGTACCCAAAAATCTAGTAAATAGCAAAATAAGTACCCATATATACAAGGAAAGTTCACAAAAAATCTCCCCAACTATGTTGAAGGACAATGTTCCACTGTGGCTCATTGACATGCATATGCTGATTTTGAGTAGTTGCTCAACATACTGTAGAGATCATGTATATGTTTTTAAATTAATAAAACTTCTTTTGCTATCTGGAAAATATAGACATCTACAAGATATTCATTCTCTTAATCTCAAAATTTACACAAAAAGTTTATAATTTTAAAATTGCAAAGTGCTGTGCCTGGATCGGATAACTAGTGTACTTGATGTTTGAACATGAATGAACTAAATAGTGAGTTGAACTTGAACTATTGCTGATTGGATAATTTCAGATCCCTTAGAATCTAAGGAGGGGGGGTGAGATATTTATAAAATTGCTAAAGCAAGAGCCCATAGGACAAAGGACTTAACCCAAGTCAAGTGCATCAAGGATGAAAATAATAAGGTGCTAGTAAAAGATGAGGAAATTAAGGACAGGTGGGAGAGATACATCCATCAACTATTCAATAAAGGCAATGGAGATGATATTATTTTGGGAGAGTTAGATAAGTTTAAGGAGTATAGAACGTAATGTATTATTGAAGGATTCAGGAATCAGAAGTAGAGAAGCTTTTGAAGAAGATGAAGAAAGGAAAAGCAGTTGGCCCCGATGATATTCCAATTGAGGTATGGAAATGCTTAGGAAAGAAAGGCATAAGTTGGCTTACCAATCTTTTCAATAAAACATTGAAGAGTAGAAAGATGCTCGACCAATAGAAGAAGAGTACTCTCATACCCATATTCAAAACAAAGGGGATATACCAAATTGTGCGAATTATACCTCTTAAACTAGAGGTATTAAATTAATAAGCCATACGATGAAACTTTGGAAAAGGGTGATAGAAAGAAGGTTAAGAAACGAGACTAAACAAGGTTAAGAAACGAGATTAAGTGTCAGATAATCAGTTTGGTTTCATGTTCGGGAAATCAACTATTGAAGCCATACATCATCTATTAAGGAGACTTACCGAGAGATATCGTGATAAGGAAAAGGATTTGCACATAATTTTTATTGATCTTGAAAAGGCATACAATTGTGTCTCTAGAGAAGTTATGTGGAGAGTTTTAGAAAAAAAAAGAGTCAAAGTAGCAGATATAGAATCAATAAAGAAAATGTATAGGGATGTAGTTATAAGTGTAAAAACACCAGAAGGGTTGACATAAGAGTTCCCTATAAATATAAGTTCTCACCAAGGTTCAGCTCTAAGTTCTCATCTATTTCATTGGCCATAGATGAACTTACCAGGGAGATACAGGAGGAAAAACCATAGTGTATGTTGTTTGCAGATGGCATTATGTTTAGTAGATGAAACAAAAAAATGAGGTTAATGCTAAACTCGAGGTCTGGAGAGAGGCACGTGAGGCAAAAGGGTTTAGACTTAGTAGATCAAAACCACAATATATGGAATTTAAGTTTAACAAGAATGCACATAGGAATAGAATAGGGTTAGTATCGGAGATCAAGAGATACCCATAAGTAAATATTTTAAGTATTTAAGTTTAGTTCTTCAGAGTGATATAGCTCAAGATATTATACATCGGATATATGCAGGTTATAAATAGAGAATGGTATCAGAAATAATATGAGACCGTAAAATTCCTTTACGACTTAATGATAAATTTTGTAGAACGACAATTAGGCCAGTGATTCTTTATGGATCTGAATGTTAGACAGTGAATTATACATATGAGCAAAAGATGAGAGTAGCAGAAATGCGAATGTTAAGATGGATGTGTGGGTACATTGGGATGAACAAGATACACAATGAGCATATTCGTGATAAGATTGAAGTAGCACCTCATATTGATGAGAAGATGAGAGAAACACGCTTGAGGTGGTTAGGTTATGTGTTAAGACAGCCAATAGGAGCGCCTATTAGGCGAGTAAAATTTAGAGAGTAGTCAATATAAGGGGTAGGGAAAAGACCCAAAAACACTTGGTGGGTGACTTGTAAGAAAGATATATAGCCCATTTAGGAATTAAGGAGGATATGGTCCATGACAAAGCGCAATGATGTAGCAGGATTCATGCAACCAACCCTACTTAGTGGGAACAAGGCTTGATTTATTTATTTTGTTTGTTTGTACAAGACCTATTGTATATGTTAACATATCTCATATTTTTCTCTTCCTAGTGTTTTAACCCTTTTAATCTCATACCTTGCTGATAGTCAAAACTTCACTCCTGAACCTAGCTAGATTTTGTGATGGAGTAGTTGCCTATGATACTCGGCAAATGATAATGCCACAGCAGTAATCTTATTGCCATTGCAACATTGCTGTGAAATTATCAAATATGCTTCTAGTGTATTATGAAGGGAAAATAAGTGTCGCGGGATATTTTGGTCATTTCACAGCAATTTTGCTTTGGCAACAAGATTCCTTTTGTGCCATTACCATTTGCCACGATACTCCCCTCTTGCTTGTTTTACCCCAATATTACTCACTGACGTTATCCTCCCACCCCAAAAAGAAAAAAAAAAACAAAGAATCTCACTTCCAAAGCTTTTACCGAGTCTCACCAAATGAGCCACAGGCCTTCCATGTGTTTACCCTAGTTTCACATACAAAGGGCAAAGTTCCCAATGACACAAATGATATGGAGTAGTGCCTCACCATTAGTCTCCGAGGGGCATTTTGGACTCCACTCTATGTTTATTATACTCTAGTGAACCTTAATACATGTAAATAGACGCGATGACAAGTTTTCCAAGAAATTGATGGACTAAAAAATAATGCATAAAAAATGGAATATCAAGCTGTTGCATATTTGCAGTCATTTAGATAGGTAAAACACACTTCAGAGTTTCTAGATAGCCATGAGCCTTCACAAGTCTTCTAATATTGAACCAAAACAAGGAGTATCAACTCAATTTGTTGATCACCATCTCCTGCTTTGTATTTTATTATCATAGTATACTTGTCAATATTCTTTAAAATTGTTTGTTTGACATAAGTGAGTTATTGTGACTTGTGAGTGCAACTGGATTCCTTTGCTGATACAATATATTTTTCTGTTGTTTTGTAAACAATCTGCAGTGTTCTTGTACCAGACCTTTTCCGTGGCGATCCATGGACAAAGGAAAGCTCTAAAGCTCTCTTTGAAGAATGGCACACTAGACAAAGTCAGCAACAGGTTGCAAAAGACATTTTTACCTCAGCAAATTGGATGGTCAATGAATTTGCTGCTGCAGGAATATCAAAGAAGCTTGGAATTGTTGGATTTTGTTTTGGTGGCGGCAAAGTCATAGACATTCTAGCACAAGACCAAGGTGGCTGTTTTGGCGTTGCGGTCTCATTCTATGGAACAAGAAATTAACACCTCTGTTGCAACTAACATAAGAGTACCAGTACTGCTTATTGCAGGTGACAATGACTCGCTATGTCCAATCGACATTTTAAAAGGCATCGAGAAAAAAATTGAGCATTCCAAAGTAGTAGTCTTTGAGGGAAGAGGCCATGGGTTTGCCCACAGGCCTCAGTCTCCTGAAGAAGATGAAGATGCAGAGAAGGCTTTTGTTATTATGAAAAATTGGCTGCATGATGGGTTGGCCATAGAAATATGAGATGATGTTTCTGTATATAGGAGAATGTCTGCGTTGTTTGGATTTTTTTATCTGATGTTAAACAATAAAATCTAGCAAGAATCTTGAGTCTGTAGTTATAAGAGTTATGACTGTCTCTTCCATTAATCTGTTATGTAGGTGAAAATACACCATGAAGTTCTCCGCTTGGTGAAGGTGCACATTTGGTAGTATACAGGGTTGTACAAGCTTGGTAAAGATTTTGTTGTTCCAGTTACCGTGACTATGGAGCTTGTCATAATGATTTTGGAAGCTATATGAAATAACAGGTTAATTTAAATCCAACGTTAACTTCTTGCAGGATCAAACGAAGGTGAGTGTTACCGGCTTGGATCAAACAGAAACCTACAATGTCAAAGTAAAACCTTAATGGCTACTGGTTATGCAACTTTTTCCACAAATATGAAGGCCATCAAGGCTAGATTTAATGCTTTTCAACCACTAGCTATATTTTCCTGATTTGTAGTTTATTAATCAATTTGACCCATTTAACATTATTAAAATTTAGGTAGAATTTATTGAGATTTTGTTAATAGATTAAGTTACTTGGTGAAGAGTTTAATTGTGGAAAAGATACTTCGCTTTTTCGGAAAGGTTTGAATCCAGATTTATTTTCTAGAAGAATCCAAAACCTCTTACAAAATTCACTTGGTACACGAGCAAAGAAGGATCTTGAGCCAAGACAAAATTACAAAAGGTGGTTTGCATGCATAAACCAACAAAAAACAATAAAAACGAAACATGAAGTTTATGGTGGTCAAGAAGGATGGTGGAAAAAAAAAAAAATCACCTTGCATGTTTTGTGTAACACTCCGGACTTTGGGCTGGTCCAATAATTTTAGAGTGGAAACAACGGTGTTATAAAAAAACAAAAGTCGTTATAAACTATACAATATTCCCTTCCACTTCTAATGTGGGACGGGGTATCACATTCACCCCTCCTTTAGGCTTTGCGTCCTTGCAAAGCCCAAGTTGGAGCCTAATAACATATCATATACACTACGTAGTCTTACCTCGTGTAGAGGCCACACGAGATTCGCTGGTATCATGCTTGGTCTTGGGCTGGCCCAACAATTTTTGAGCGGAAACAACGAATTCAAAATATTCAAGTCAAATTATTAGTAACCCATGATTCAAAGTGTTATAAATAATACGATATTCCCTTACATTTTTTATGTAAGACAGGATATCACATTTTGTATAAAGACTACATATTGAGAGAAATACTATTCGTAGAGACCTAATATTCTTTGCAGAAAATGGTAAGGAACTAGGTTATATCGTAAAGATGTGCAAGTTCAAGAACAAAGACTAACAAACTTAAGTAGCGCATGCATTTGAAATATATGCTTAGGAGGACCAACTCTTTGTTGTCTCATGTTTTCTAATATTGACACCAATAACATTTGACTTATCCACAGTGCATGCATAAATCACATTAAATTTTAATGTAGAAATTTTCAACAGTCTTAGATAAAAGTTCTAGATCCACATTAAGAATTGCAAATGGTTACCTTGTGGAAGTGAAAGGCAAATGTATAATTGAAGTAAATATTTCGTAGCTATCAAACTTATTCCAGATTTGATATATGTGTCTGAAATCAATAAAATCCACTCAGGTTAGATAACTGTTATAAAAGAATTTTTCTACAGTTTCAAGGATAAAGACTGTTATATTTTATGATTCAAATGGAAGGAAACTTTTTTTTTTTTTTTTTTTTTTAAATGAAGATTAAAGGGAACAAAAATTCTCAAGATTGGTCACAATGAGGCATGTCTAAAGTTGAGCATTGTGAGATAAAAAATTCAGATGAGAGCAATTCAGGAGAAGCTCATTGATGAATCAATGACAATGTTCCATTTGGATGTACCAAATTGCTTTATGATGTCTATAAAGAATGTGTTTGATCCTATAAAAGGACTCAATATGTATTATTACAATGAATGAAAAATTAATCAAGGATGATGGTGTTAAAAAAAAGTTGATATGGAGTATTTGTATGAGGAATTTCACAAAAATTATCATTATTTTAAGCTTCTTATTCAGATTCATGCATTTTGTACAAGAATTGTGCTTCAAAATTGAAAAAGAGTAATAAACATATCAAAAACTTTTTTGATCTTGGAGTTTGGTTCAAAATCTAGAGTAAATACTTTTGCATGTCTTGGCTAAGTGCTATGATGACATGAGAAGTATTTCCAATATTAAACATTTCAAGATTTTGTGAAATTTCACAAAGGAACTTCATGCAAAATAAAATACTCCTAGTATCGTTTTGATTCATCTTGAGACAAATTAGCAACTTTTATACATTCTAACCAAGGTTTTGTCAAAGCAAATACAAGGCTTCAAGAGGAACAAAAATTTACAGCAAAAATGGTAACAGAAATACTTGTGCAACTTCTTCTACAAATAAGAAGGCCATCAAGGCTAAAATAAAGTTTTTCAACCGCTAGCAAATTTTTTTTTTCTTGAAATTTAGTTTCTAGTAATTAATTTAAATTGTTAAATTTTATTTCAACTTAAGTAGAATTTGTTGAGATTTTAGGGAAACAATGTTGATTTTTTTTCCTTAACGTAATTCTATAAATTGAAAATTGATCACTAAGATTTGTATAAAACTCAATCTCCATGGCAAGTTATCTCAATTTTCTACCTTAAATCCAACTATAATTGATGACTGAACAAATCTAGTTGAATGTTCAAGGGTTAGATCCTAAAGATACCAGCATTGTCACAGTTAGCCCATGATGATATTTGAATAACTCGAGCTTCATACTCTAGTTAGTCAATAAATATGAGCCGTTAAGGAGTAATAAATGAGGGTACTCAACGTCTTTATCTTAGGATTGTAAAAAATAGGTGTTTATAGAGACCAAATTACTCAAATAGTGAGAAAGTTGAAAGCAAAAAAAATTCTTTTTATTAGTTTTGTAAAATGTATAAACATACAGGTAATTTTACGAAATTAGAATTATATGTAGCTTAAATTTAACAGTTTTGTTATTAGTTTTGATCATTTTTAGTGTTTTAGTATATGTTTTTATATATTTTTACTTTTATGTGTTAGTAGTATTTATTAAGTGTTTAGAACATATTTAAGTGTTATTTATCTTATATTATGATGTCCTTGTATTTAAAGTTGTCTTGTCTTTAATCTAATTCCATTAGTACTTGGGTTTTCATTTGCCTTTATTCACCTTTTAGTTTTTGGTATCTTTTATAAGTGTTTTGTTTCAATACTTAAGAGTGATTTTAAGTGTTTATTATAGTTAATAATGTTAATACTGTTATGTGTCAGAATCGCATGAAAAAAAATCGTGCATCAATCGGACGTCGGTCGAAAAATTTCAGAACAAATCAGTGAAGGATTGCCGAAGCAGATTTTGACACCGTGGTGTCGAAATTTGCTCAGCTACTAGAACTGACACCGTACTCAGTAACCGTGGTCTAAGATTTCTAGGTTGAAAATGTCCAAAATAAGGCTGTTTTGCAGTTGAAACTTCTCCCCCACCTCTACCGCTATATGTAGCACATTTAAGGCTTTTTTCTTCATATAGTTAGAGTGTATCAGTAAATGTTGGAGTAGGCTACTTCCTTTTCTTTCCCATTTGGGGAGAATTTTCTTTTATTAGACGTAGTTTAGTGTAATTTCTAATCTCCTAATTGTGGATTGAAGACTATTAATGGAAGATCTTTTATATTTATGCTTAATCTCCTTTACTTTATGTTAATTTAATGTATGTTAGTCTAATTACTATATTTATTTGTTTTCTTAATATTAATTAGTAGACCATTAATTAATTTGTTGCCTTCTTTTAATATTCTTTCTTAGTGTTAATTTATAGTTAGGTTATTCAAAAGTTTTCTTAAAATGCTTTCTTTAAAATGCTTTCTTTACATTTATTGTCTATAATAATGCACTAGTTAGTATGGGTTAAGGTTTGATGATGCTAATTTTTTATGGGCCTTGATTAATTGATGGGTTGGATGATAGAAATGGTGGATAATTGAATAGTAGTAAATAGTTTGGTGACTTGATGAGAGGAAAAGGATCCTTCTTTGAACCATATTATTGGATTTAACAAAATGTACGAGCTTTTAGTTTTAATTACTAGACGAGTTTACTAGTTGATTAGAAAGGTTGGTAGTCAGGTGAAGATGCTAGCCTTTTCTAGTTGGATCCTAGAACTTGATGAGTATTAGACTGGAATTATGAGTCGGGCCAAAGGATTAATTCATAGTTGAGAGGGAATCCTTAATTAGACTTTTAAGCTATTTGACCCAAACAATTGATTAAACCACCCGAGAATTGGCTAATTGAATCGTAACTCATTTTTAGTTGCTTTTCTAGTCTTTAAATGACTTTTTAGTCCTTTAAATCTAGTTTTAGTTAATTCCACTTATAATCAAACTTGTCAAATAGTAATTCAACCAAATGATCGGTATATTGATCAATCCTTATGGGTTCGATCTCTATTCCTACTTACTACTATTGACAACATATACTTACGGTAGGCCATCTAGCTAGTAATACAGTTTAGGTATTTATAAATGTAAAATTAGAAGTGATTCACATCAGGTTTTGGCGTCGTTGCTTGGAATTGGTAGTCAGGGATATCGGTATAATTTGGTTCGTATACTAGATTGAATTTCTTTACTTTCTTGTATAGTTGTTTTATCTATTTGAAAAACTAAAATATTTTTTGTTTTTGTAGTTGTGTTCTTATTTTGAACAACACAAAAATATTTTCTTTGTAATGGATGGTTTAGACTAACTAGTGGTCTAAACTTCACTATTTTTATTTGTTTGGGTGTTTTAGTTATTTTTCTTGTTTTCATTTTGTTGTGTTTCTTGCTCCAAGACCATGCAAGGAACTAATCTAAATGATCTTATACTAAGGAAATTATCATTCTTATGGTAATCGAGGTATGCCCAATGAGCATTGTTTTTGTTATGATGATTCCTCCTACCTCTTGGATTACCAAATGGGATGGTCTAGCCATCTATATCCTTATGAGAGCTACTACAAAAATCCTTATTCATTCCCTCCACCTCAAGAGCCGTCATATGAATCAGTGGAGCCATATCCAACTAACTGAAGAAAGTGAAGAGGCAAGAATGATGGACGTGAGGATGATGCTTCCAAAACTCCGAGAAGAACTAGTCCAACTCCATGAAGAACACGCTCAACTTCTTAAGGAACAAGCTCAACTCCGAGGAGTGCAAGTTAAATTCCTTGAAGACCAAGACAACTCTACCAAGAGGTTATAAGACCAACTTGCCAAGGTTCAAAAAATGATCGGTGGTAGAAAGACCAGGGGATTCCAACATTCTAACAAATGAAGAAGAACATGGACACTTGGATGACCGATGTGAACCGGCAGATTCAAAAAGCATGTGCAACCAAGAGGAATAAAAAACTTTCTCATCTCTCTTGACCACCATACACAAGAAAATGTCATATAGAGCAATTGTTGATAAAGAAGCGGTTCAGGAAGAAGAACAAGAAGAGCACATTTTGAAAGCAACCGATTGTGAAGAACTTCTTGAACATGAATTCTCAACTACACGTGTCACTTACCACTTGTTTGGAATCACAATCAACATACCCTTTGAATGAGTGTGAGTTTGTCCCGGTGACTATAAAAGAGGTTCCATTTAGAGTGTTTACGAAGACAGAGCCGGTTGAAGGAGTGGAAGAAGAAGGATATTTTCTAGAGGGAGGCTAAGGAGTTACGAGCTATATATGACGCAGTTCAACAATTCCTTGGGGACTTCAGAGGATCTAAGTAATGGTACAATTTCTACAAGGACTAGTGATATTCTTGGAAAGCCTCCTTGTTGTTGAGGGAGTATTTCTTTTCTTTTAATTTATTATGCTTTATTTTAATTTACTTGCTTTAGTTTAAGAACCCGAAGGGTAATCAACGCTTGTAACATTGTGCTTTGTTTAATTGTGTAGTGTTTTTGGTGGGATATTTGATGATAATGTTGATAGCAATATAGTATTTCTTGTGATTGTTGTGATAATTATTAGATGAAATTGAACTTGATTTGCTACTTAATTATAAAATGTCTACTTGTTGAGACATTAGACTTGCTAAGTTTTAAGTTATTTTTGAGCAAATGATATGAATGCTTGACATAGAAGTGAGAGTAGTTTTAGTTATTAAATGATTTTTTAGGTCTAAGTATGTGTGAACCTAAGTTTGGGGGAAGAATTGGGAATATAGGTAATATTTGTGTTGTGTTTAAACCCGTTTAACCTTATTTGTATTTTTCTTCCTTAAATTGTTTGGACCCCAAGAAATCCCACTGATCCCCCCCTTCTTGTTGTAGCATTATTGGTTTAGAAAAGGATAGGAAATCTCTAAACTCATGTGTTTAATTGAAATTGCATTTGTATGATTTACTTAGAATTGCTCATTGCCTAGCCTTGTTTTTATGTCGTTGTGCTTATTGCTAATAAAATCCATGAATGATGGTTAAACTATAGTTTTGAATTCAATTAGTGCTAGTTAAGTGAATTCACATTCACTTGGAGTAATATGTTATTCCATCTTTTACACGAGCTTTTTGATTGTCCACGTATAACTCAAAGTCATTGCCTTATATCATATTTAGTTAGTTTTGTGCTTTATACTTTCTAGTAATATTTTTTGTTTCTTGTGATATTGGTGAATGGTAGGATGAGTTGTATTCACATTGAAAAAATTAACAAGTGTGGTGGTGTCTATTGTCTTGTTCATTGGGAATGGTATTATTTTTGTTGTTTGTGAAAGTTGAAATTGGATGTTGAATATGCACTTCATGTGAAACCTTAATGAAATCAACCATGTTGTCAACTATTTCATAAATGGTTTTCTTAACTATTTTTTATCTCAAACTTTACTTTTTATATAAGTATTTTTCAATGCCAATTTCATTTGATTGCTAAGTTATTTAGTTTACACACTTTAAGATTTTTGAAATTGTTTATAAACAGAGATGAAAATGAGTTAGAATATCGTTTGATTATTTTGCATGAACTTGTTTTAACAGATATTTTGTGGGATTTGTTGATTTAGCTTAGGACATTGATTGGGATAATGCGTATCCTTCATTTTCATCAAATACTTGTGAAATTTGAATTTTGGAAATGATCTAAGCCTTCTTTTGAGCATTTGGACCAAAATTGCCTACCTTACATTAATTTTATCCTCCCTCTTGAGACTTATAACTAATTTCATTGTCAACCATATAACTTACCATTCCACTTTGTTTATTTATCCTCTTTCAAACCCATCACCTTAGACATTGTTGATCTCTTTGTATTCTTCAATATGATGGTTTTTGAATTAAGATGTTCATGAAGAGTTTTTGTGCATTTGTTGGGGAATGAAATCAAGAGTTCATTGTTGGTTATATTTTCTCTTTTGTAATTGTTATGTTATGTTATTGTTATAGATATTAAAAAAAAAAAAAAAAAAAAAAAAGAAAGAAAAGAAGAGAAAAGCGAAGAACTGCAAGTTTTATGTTCTTATTCAACAAAGAAGGTTTTCTTTGCTTTCAAAGTTAGTTAATAAAAGTAATGTTTTTGCCCTTCAAGGTGTTTATTGTTTAAGTAATGTTAGTTTTTGGGATTTTTATATATGGGATAGTGGCCCAATAAGTTTGTAATAAGATGACTAAGGTGATTTGAGCAACTTATATTCAAATTTATCCAACCTTATTACCCTTGCCTATATTACAATCCTGAAAAAGTCCTAAATGATCCCTAATCTAGGGTAATGGGTACTAGTTAGGTGAGGGTGAAGTGTTGCTTCATTTGATATCTTTTGCTAAATCTCGCGGTGCCAGTACCCATTAAATATTCTTGCGTGTTCATTTACATTGATTTGTACTTTTCAAAATAGTTTTACGATCTTTCTTTACACGTGGAAAGTTTTGGAAAACTTGAGTTGTATAACCTTAATTAATTTTGATTTGACTTGGCATTGTATAAACTTTTCGCTAGTTAAAGTAATGTTTGTAGCTAAAACTAGTGTCAACTTTTGTAAATGAAGAGGTGGAAGAAAACTTTGAGTTTCGAGAATTAAAACCTCATTTTCACTTTGGACAAGGTCATTAGAATTCAACATTTTCACTTTCTTTTCTTTTGGTGGTGTTATGCGTTTTGTGTTAGCTTTTGTTTTTTGTTTTTTGTTCTTTTTGTTTTTATTTCTCTCGAGATGAGTAAAAGTATAAATTTGGGGGTGTGATAAATCTGAGAAAATAAAATTATATGAACTATAAATTTAAGGGTTTTGTTACTAGTTTCTAAAATTTTTAATGCTTTGGTATGTGTTTTTTGTATTTTTACTTTTATGTATTAGAATGTGTTTCTTAAGTGTTTTAGTGCTTATTTTGTGTTAGTTATCTTATATTATGTTTTTCTTGTATTTAGAGTTATGTCTTGTCTTTATCCTAATTCCTTTAGGAGTTGAGATTTTCATTCGTCTTTTGTTTTTGTCTTTTTTAAGAATATTTGTTTCTGCGTTTAAGAGTGATATTAAGTGTTAATTATAGTTAATAATGTGCTCTTATGTTGTAGGGTCGCATGAAAAGAATGGTGTATCAATCAGACGCCGGACAAAGATTTTCATAGCAAAATAATGAAGGAATGCCGAAGCAAATTTTGACACCACGGTTTCGAACACTCAATAGCTACTGGAATCAACACCTTACTCCATAACCATAGTTCTAGATTTTTTGGCTAAAAAAGTCCAAAATGAGGGTGTTTTGTGGTTGAGACTACTCCTCCCAACCCTATCACTGTATATAGCACATTTAAACCTCTTTTTCATATAGTTAGAAATGTGTGAGTATGTACTAGTAGTTCTAGGCTAGAGCTCTTCCTTATTTCCTCTCCATTTGGGGAGGATTTTTTTTAAATTAGATGTTGTTTAGTGTAATTTCTAATCTCCTAGTGTTGGATTGAAGACCATTAACGTAAGATCTTTTATGTCTATACTTAATCTCCTTTACTTTGTTTTAATTTAGTGTAGTTTAGTCTAATTTCTCTCTTTATTTGCTTTCTTAGTATTAACTTGTAGATTAATTTGTTGCTTTTATTAAATATACTTTCTTAGTGGTAATTTATAGTTGGGATATTTAAATACTTTTTAAAAATGCTCTCTTCTTACATGTTTTCTTTAAATGCTTTCTTTAAATTCTTTCTTCACATTTATTGTCTTCAATAATGCGCTATTAGTATGAGTTAATGTTTGATGATGCCAATTTTCCATGAGTCTTGATTAATTAGTAGGTCGGATGGTAGAAATAGTGGATAATTGTGTAGTAATAAATAGTTTGATGCTTGGTGAGAGGGAAAGGATCTTACTTGGTACTAGGGCATTTGAACCTTATTAGTGCGTTTAACACAATGTACAAGCGTTGAGTGTTAATTCCTAGACGAGTATACTAATTGATTAGGAAGGTTAGTAGTTTGGTCAAGATGCCTAGCTTTTCTAATTAGCTCCTAGAACCCCATTAGTATATTGGAATAGAATCATGAGTCGGGTCAAGGGACTAATTCGTAGTAGGGAAAGAATTTTTAATTAGACTTATTAAGTTATTTGAACCAAACAATTGATTATATCCTCGGAATTGGCTAATCGAACCCTAATTCGTTTTATGTTGATTTTCTAGTCTTTAAATTGTTTTTTAGCTCTTTGAATCTAGTTTTAGTTAAATCATCTTTTATTCAAACTCTTCAAATATTAATTGAAACAAATAATCGATAATTACCGACCAATCTTTTTGGGTTCGATCTCTACTTGCACTTGCCACTATTTGATTCCGCATATTTGTTATGCACTGTGTAGTTAGTCATAGGGTTTAGGTATTTATAAATGTAGAATTAGATGTAATTCACATCACCTAATTAAGATAAATAATGATTCAGACATTTTGTTACCTTCTTCTAGTAACCTAAAGTTAAGTAAGATAAATGGAGGTTTTGTTGATTAATGAGGTGGTGATAGATTAAAATTTGTCAAAATAAACTTGAATATTCATAACTTATCATGTTCGACATAAATTGTTGGAAGACTAAACCAAGATTAGGAATTTCTTATTTGTTTTTTAGTAGTTTTATTGCAATCAAGTTTTAGTAATTTAATTATTTTGGAATCAATAGTTTTTTAGTAATTATTGTTAGGTTGTTTCTTATTAGCCAAATTTAGGAGTTTATATATAGGGTGCATGCTGGAATATTTTTCTAAGTGAGTTTGATGAAATTATTGAGTCTGTAGAGACAACTAATATGTATTTTATTTGGGATGTTAACAAATTATTTCTTCCTCTCATATATTTTTATATGTGATTATTTTATTCCTTCAATTCTCTAATTTTGTAATTGGGTATTAGAAGAACCTAAAAAATTTAGGGTTCTACAATTGGTATTAGAACTAGGCTATGAGGTTAGTCCTGAATTTTTTCAGTTGTCAGGGTCTAGGCACAAGTTTTTCTTGGAGGAATTCAATTATCAGAGTTAGGCTATAAGGTTGGTCTAAAATTGGTCAGGAATTGTTAGATTGATTGTGGGTATCAGAACAGAGATCGGAGAAGGATCCAGTTAGAATCATTGATTGTTGTAGAGTTGCAAAATTGAAGGGTTAGATTCGATTATCAGTCAGGCAGGCTAGAATATTCATGCAAGAAGAGAAGAAAAATTAATTTATCAAGGTAATTATTATTTTCTGTCATGATGAATAGAGATTTAGTTAACGGTGTAAAATTTAAAATTTTGCACATGTATAATAGTAACAAGGAAAGAGATGAATGAGTAAAAGTAGTACAAAAGTATCTAAAAAATGTGATTTGGGTGATATGATTAATGTAAGTTTATACCATTGATGCCACTTTAACACACCTAGTTATAATACAATGAAACACCTAAATCCTACTATTAACTAGATGGCATCCCGCAAGTATACGGTTGTCAACTAGTAGCAAAGGGAAGTAGGAATCTTTCCCACAAGGATTGTCGAATGCAATTACCAAGGTTTAAGGGTGCTTGTGTAGTTAAGCAAAATCAATTGGTAGATGATAGAACTATTCTAATGAAAGCTATAATTTTAATTCTAACCTAATTTAATCAAATTGAGACTAAAGTTTAAAACAAGTAAATCACTAAACTAAAAATACTACAAAAGGGAAATTTTGAATATTAAAAGCATTCATTTCTAAACTATAAATTAGAAAGAGTTAAACTAGAAATTTAAATATTTCTTGGATTTTCGATTGAAATTAAGAAAGCTCACTAAGAATTAACTAGAAATTAAAGCTAGAAATTGAAAATTCTTAAATAAAAAGCAAGAAATTAACAAGAACCCTAATTTTCCTAAAAACCCTAATTTGAAAGTAAAGCCAAATTTTTACTAAATTGGATAAGAAAGAAAATAAAAATTATATCTACGCGAAGCTTGCGAAGAACCGACTATAATTATCTAATCAAAATTTAAACTTGACAAGAAATTAAAAGAAGATCTAAAATGAAAGTTAAGAGACATTTCTATTAGAAAAAGTAACTTGTAGTTTAAGCTATCCTAATCTATCTAGAACTAACTAAAACTATCTACTACTACTATCTACTCTGCTCTAAAACTAATTCTACTTAGTTTAAATAGTGCAGCATTACACAAGGCAAACTTAGGGGTTTTCTGGCTGGAAGTTTACAAAATTGCCCTTACACCTTAACAGTCACCGAGTTGAGATCGCGGTCTGAAACATTTGAGACCGCGATCTCAACTCTAAAATAGTAAAACCAATTCCCGAGTTGAGATCGCGGTCTGGAATAGTCGAGACCACGATCTCGACTCTCCTTCTAGCAATCTTCATTTCATCCATTTTGCAATTTGGTCCCTTGAGCTTTGTATTCCTTCCAACTTCTAACATTTAATTTTTAACCTACATAATATTAACACAATTAAGCACTTAATTAAACTAAAAATTTAACACAAAATTATCATAATTAATTCAAGAACGAAAATACAAATACATATGAAAGATATTAACTAAAATCCTTAATTACTTATCCAATTTTGAAATTTAAACTATCAAAATGCTATAAGTTAAAGGAAAATAACTCTAGTTTACTAGAGTTATCACACCCCCAAACTTAGCGTTTTGCTAGTCCCGAGCAAAACAAAGATTAACATTAAACGAAACCTACTAACATTCAAACATTTAAACACCTCCAAAGTTGACGTGACACTTGATGAATCATGGATGTACTCAAAACAATTAAGCGATCTCTCAAGAAATGTTCTACGTTATATGTGAAGAATATGAGTAAATCAATCCAAAATTGAAATTTCGTTTTACAAAGAAGCACACATTCATTCGCTATACAAGATTTCATATCACCAAGCATTACCTATTCTCGAAAAGAGTTACCAAAAGTTTTAGTTCTGTTCATTTGAAACATCATTACTTCTCAAATCACAAATATTATAAAGTTAATCAACTCTCTCGACTAAGAACCATGAAAATAGAAGTTCAATTAGGAATCAACATCAATGCAATTGTCACACATTTCGGGAATAAACCTCTAACAAGGAATAAGTAATATGAGATTAATGACAAGTATTACAAACATTTACTCCTTAACTTATTGGTATACTAAAAACGCAATTCCTAATGGCTTAATTCGGAGAAACACCATGGGTACATATCGGAGTCCCGTACTCTCTTTATTACTACTCTAATGGTTTATTTCAGAGAAACAACATGGGTACATGTCAGAATCCCGTACACTCCTTATTCCTAACCTTTTTTTCCGCCCTAAACCAAGGAAAAGGAGTGAAATGTACCAAAAATTAATCTCGAATATGAATTATTCACAAGTTAGAAGAACATTCCCTATGCAAACACACGAAATGAATCCCAAAATATCTTCTACTTCATTTAACTCATTTCTTTCCAAAAGATAGTTCATCAACCACATAATATAAGTGATTTGATAAAAAACAACATTTCAAATAAATTTTCCAAAAATTTCAGCACTTCTTTTTGAAAAATAGCAATGCTAAGTTTATGAATTCTTTATATTGCAAATGAACTACTCACTGACACAAAAATTCTTGAAATGAATTAATCATATACTTCAATCACAAAGCATTGAACATCAAAATTAATCATCATTGGGTACCTAATTGATCAACTTTCCATCCATTAATCATCAAGTGGCAACCAAATGTATAAAATGACCATTTCTAACACACAAAGATAGACACCCCCAAACTTGTCTCTTTTATTCTAATTGATGAATAAATCATCCTTCCACTCACCCAAAATTAAACATCAAGACATAACCACAAATAACCAAAAACTACTTAAACTATGTCCTACTTTTAAGCCTAGAATTAAAAATGAGTAAAAATTTCAGAGTTGAGAGCAACCGTGAAAGATCGCGTCTCAAGTTCAATTTCTGCAAAGTGAATTTTTACACTTAGCCGAAATTGCTTCACTCTTGACCACTTTTCTCCATTTGCAAGGACAACCTACAAACAAAAAATTCACAAGTTAGGATGACAATTTTCACTCATTCTTTAGCACCATTTATTCAACTTAAAAACTCAACTCTTTTTCTCTAATTCAAACCAATTTACTCAAAATCAAGACAATTAAAAATCACACTGAAAGAAAATAATAAGAACTAAATTAAAGACTTGGGTTGCCTCCCAAGAAATGCTCTTTTATAATCACTAGCTTGACTATGGCATGACCCTCATTCCAAGTAATTGAGGATGATTGATCCTCCTTTCTCTTTTGGTTTCCACGGAAAAAGTTTGATCCCCTTTTTCTTCATGATTAAAGCTTGATTTTCGGGTTTTCCATGCACAAGTCCTTTCTTTCTAGCCTTGGCCATCGCTAGTGCCCCAATTAACATCTCTAAATTGTTTCTCAAACCATTTTCTTTTCTTCTCGTGCCTTCTCAATTTCTTGACATCACCATTTTGCTTATCCTTTGCAAAACTCTCTTCATCCTTCATCAACACACATCCCTTATCGGGTGGTTTTTCTTTCAATTCATTTCTAAGATTTTCGTTTATTTCCAACACTTGCTTAAGCGAATTGCCTTGGCTCACTTCATTTTGCTCTTCATTTGACCTAGCAAGGATAGAATTAAGAGATTGATCAACACATTTCTCTTCAACAATGGGAATATTATCATTGTATTCAAACACATCAAATTCAATTGATTCATTTTCAACTCATAAGATCAACTTCTCTTTGTGCACATCAACTAATGCATGAGCGGTCGACAAGAAAGGCCTCCCAAGAATCAATAAAATCTAACTCTCTTTACCCATATCTAGTACAAGGAAATCAACGGCAAATATCAACTTTTCAACTTGTACAAGCACATCTTCCAACAAGCCATATGGTTTCCTGCAGGCTCGGATAAATCCGCCAATTGGAGTGTGATATTAGTTGGCTTGACATTGTTGATCCCTAACTTGTCATAGATGGCCTTTGGCATGATATCTATGCTTGCCCCTAAATCACAAAGTGATTGATGCCACGTTTTTCTTCCAACATTTACCGGTATCATAAAACTACCGGGACCTTTAAGTTTAGGGGGCAAATGCCTTTGAACAATGGCACTACATTGGGCATCAAGGCATACTTTCTCATCATCATCCCACCCTCGGTTCCTTGCCAAAAGATCCTTCATGAAACGAGCATAGTTAGACATCCTGGTAAGGACATCAATCAAAGGAATGTTGATATTAATCTTTTTCAACATATCCAAGAAATGGGTAAATTGCTTCTCTTTTTCCTCATTTCTTGGATCAATGAGTCTTTGAGGGTATGTCACTTTTTGTTGGCCCCAAAGCAACCTAAGAGAGGGGGGGTGAATTAGGTTGTCTCAAAAAACAAACCTTTTGAAGTGCTTAATGAAAAGTACGAACTTTGTGTAACAAATGAATACTTAAGCACAAATGATCAAAGATAAATATTTAGCAATCAAAGCTTAAAGAAAAAATAAAAGATTGAGATAAAGAATATTAAACCAAACTCCCAAACTTCTCAAGCTTGGAGTACATCCACTAGTAGTGCCTCTTCAAAGAAGGTGAGGCAATAACCTTCTTGTACACAAAGTAGGCTCACCCTTGCACAAACTAAGTTCCTCTAGTTGAGCCAAAGGGTTTTACACTACAACCTTACTTTTGTACACTTGTTATCCCTCCACTCTTACACTTGAAGATCACTTACTAGTCTACTCTTGCTCACACTAATTCCCACTAGTTGAGCCAAGAGAACTATACTACTCAAACCAATACAACCCATAATATTTTAGCCTATTTCTCCCCAAATAGCTCTTACAAGTGTTTGTATTGAATGTAGTAGTTCCTTGCATCATTTGGAAGTCCTTGGGCTATTTATAGATGAAAGATGTGCTGAAATTTTTTTGAGTTCTAACGGTAAAAAAACTAGCTGTTAAAAACTAGCCGTTAGGGGTTCGGACGGTGGGTTCGGACGTCCGTTCATGCGTCATACAGCTTGATGAACAGTGTCTCGGACGGTCATATGCATCCTACAGCTTGATGAACAGTGTCTCGGACGGTCATATGCGTCCTACAGCTCTGACAGAAACTTACTTCATTTTGAGCTCCTTTTGCATAGGGAATGTGTCCGAGCTGTCTCTCGGACGCATTTAGATCGTCCGAAAGGTGTTGTTCAACTTTTGATTGTTTTTCTTGATTGTGTTTGGATGATCATTTTCATCCGATCCTTCCTGTTTTTCTGCGCACTTGTTTGCAACCCATTAGTATGATTTGGTCATCATCAAAACATGATTATCATAACTGGAGTTCAACACTTTTATTGATGGATCTATCTTTAAAGGTTCCTCCACATGCTTCTTCTTGGATACCTTGATCTCATTCTTTTGTTCCTTCTTGGTTTAATCATCAACCACTTCCCTTTCATTTTCAACTACCTTGGACTTTTGTTCCTTGCTTCCTTCCTCCATCTTTTTCTTTTCCTTAGATTCAACCAATTCTTTTCCACTCCTTAGGGTTATGGCATTGCATTACTCCTTGGGGTTTGGAATAGTATCACTCGGAAATGCCCCAATAGGTTTGTCATTATTCAACCTTGCCCATTGCCCCAATTGAATCTCCAAATTTCTTGTCGAACCCTTCAAATTCTCATAATCTCTTTTATGCTCTTTCGCTTTCCTATCCAATTCCTTTCTCAAATACTCAGCTTCTCTTCTCCAACCTTCTTCACCCAAATTATCTCTAGGAGCATATTGGTCATGGTACATGGGTTGGGAAGAATTTGCATAATGGAAAGGAGGTCTTTGTTGTTGGTTTTGAAATGAAGGATTGGGGAAATTTTGATATGAGTTGAGTTGAACATTTCTTTGATGTGGCGGTTGATAAGGTCTAGATGAGGAATTTGGGGTCTTGAGTGTGTTGGGCATTTTGACGTGGGGGATTTGGTTGGTAAGGAAGGTTAGATTGGTTGTTGGTGTTATTCCATGAGAAATTTGGGTGATTCTTCCAAGAAGGATTGTAAGTGTTCCCATAAGCTCCAGATTGGTTCCTTGGAAATGAAGATTGATTAGCCACATAATTGATTTGCTCATTGGCTCCATATGGCATCTCACAATTCCCATTGGCATGGCCGCCTCCACAAAAATCACATGTCATGCTTGGTTGAGTTGGAGAAGAAGTCATAGCATTTACACTAATAAGTTTCCCTAGATTCTCCAACGCTTTTGCCATGTTATTCATCACATTCATGAACATGCTTTGTTGAGCTAAAAGGGTGTCTTGCATGTTTAGATTCAATGCTCCACTACTTGCATTGGCTTGATTAGCTTGGTGTTGAACCACCGGTGGAGTTATCGGTCTACGATAGTAGTGGTTGTATGCCATCCTATTTGACAACTCTTGAGCTTCTTTAAACCGGAGTCTTGTATGAGATAGAACCGTCCCAGGAGGCATCTACGATGGATTTCTTCTCTTGGAGTAAACCATTATAAAAAGTTTGAACTTGAAGCCACAAAGGAATGGCGTGATGCGGGCATTTTCTTAGCAACTCTTTGAATCTTTCCCAAGCTTCCCCTAGGCTTTCACCAACATCTTGTTTGAACGATGTAATCTCATTCCTTAATTTAGCGGTTCTTGCGGGAGGAAAGTACTTTGCCAAGAACTCTTGAGCAAGTTGGTTCCAAGTGGTGAATGTTCCTTGGGCATGGGATTGCAACCATGACTTTGCCCTATCATGAAGAGAAAAAGGAAACATATTCATCCGAACACAATCCGGGTGTACTCCATTAAACTTGAATGTGTCCAAGACTTCTTCAAAATTCATGAGGTTTGTGTAAGGGTCCTCATTTGGTCCACCTCCGAACATGGCATGGGCTTGGAGCATTCGGATTAGGGCGGGCTTGATTTTGAAATTGTTGGTTGCCTTGCACGGGCATCCGTGCAATGCTTGAGTTCGCCCCATCAAAATTAGGTAAAGCATACTCTCTCAATGGCCTTCCATTCCCATTCATGTCATTTCCATTCCTATAGCCACCATTCCAATATTTTCACCTACCTCTTCTTCTTTGTTCTCCAATTCACATTCCCTTGATGAGCATTAGCATGTGCCATTTCTATCCTTCTTGCTCTTGTTGTACCCTTCTAAACCTTCGAATTTGTCTTTGCTCTTTCTCCCTTACCTTGTCTAAGCAGATGAATGGCCCTTGAGCTCCTCTTACCATGCACTACACAAAAACCAAAATAGTCAATTGAAGTTCCAAGTCAATTCCACAAGACAACCAATCAAACATAAAATTCAACCAAATTAAAAACTAAATTAAACTAATCTAAAGTGCTTAATCTACACGACCCATAAAGCACTTGATATTGCCAAAAATTGAAGATAATCCCCGGCAACACACCTAGTTACAATTCAATGAAACACTGATGCTAAACCCTACTATTAACTAGATGGCATCCCGCAAGTATACGGTTGTCAACTAGTAGCAAAGGGAAGCAGGGATCGTTGACACAAGGATTGTCGATTGCAATTACTAAGGTTTAAGGGTGCTTGTGTAGTTAAGTAAAATCAATTGGTAGATGATAGAACTATTCTAATGAAAGCTATAATTTTAATTCTAATCTAATTTAATCAAATTGAGACTAAAGTTTAAAACAAGTAAATCACTCAACTAAAAAGACTACAAAAGGGAAACTACAAAAGGGAAACTTTGAATATTAAAAGCATTCATTTCTAAACTATAAATTAGAAAGAGTTAAACTAGAAATTTAAATATTTCTTGGATTTTCGATTGAAATTAAGAAAGCTCACTAAGAATTAACTAGAAATTAAAGCTAGAAATTGAAAATTCTTAAATAAAAAGCAAGAAATTAACAAGAACCCTAATTTTCCTAAAAACCCTAATTTGAAAGTAAAGAATTTTTCACTAAATGTGGATAAGAAACAAAATAAAAATTATATCTACGCGAAGCTTGCGAAGAATCCACTACAATTATCTAATAAAAATTTAAACTTGACAAGAAATTAAAAGAAGATCTAAGATGAAAGTTAAGAGAAATTTTTATTAGAAAGAGTAACTTGTAGTTTAAGCTATCCTAATCCATCTAGAACTAACTAAAACTATCTACTCTGTTCTAAAACTAATTCTACTTAGCTTAAATAGTGCAGCATTACACAAGGCAAAATTAGGGGTTTTCTGGCTAGAAGTTTACAAAATTGCCTTTACAACTTAACATTCAGCGAATTGAGATCGCGGTCTGGAACATTTGAGACCACAATCTCAACTCTAAAACAGTAAAACCAATTCCCGAGTTGAGATCGCGGTCTGGAATAGTCGAGATCGCGGTTTGGAATAGTCGAGACCACGATCTCGACTCTCCTTCCAGCAATTTTTGTTTCATCCATTTTGCAATTTGGTCCCTTGAGCTTTGTTCTCTTCCAGCTTCTAACCTTTAATTTTTAACCTGCATAATATTAATACCATTAAGCACTTAATTAAACTAAAAATTTAATACAAAATTATCATAATTAATTCAAGAACGAAAATAAAAATACATATGAAAGAAATTAACTAAAATCCTTAATTGCTTATCCAATTTCGGATTTAAACTATCAAAATGCTATAATTTAGAGGAAAACAACTCTGTTTATTAGAGTTATCAATCATCGTTTATCAAAAGAAGTTTGAAAAAAGGAAGGTGAAATTATTTTTTGTTATTATGCGTAAATCTGTAGAGAGTATTATAAGAGCTCCATCACCTCCAATTTTTCAGATGAATCTTTTCTATGTCTTAATGGAATGCCCCAGTGATTTTGTTTACAAATTTAAATTTAATATAGATTGGCATGTTGATTTTGAAAATGATATATTTCTTGACAGTGAAATAATTGTGAAGATTTTAATGAGTCCAAAACTTTAGATTTGGATACACAATTTAGATTATTGATTAATAATGAAAAATTTGTTATTGAGGAAAAAGAAAGTTTTACTTTGGAAGAAAATGAAGTAATTATAGATAATATTTTGATTGTCTCGGACTCTTTCCGTTCTAAATGAAAGATTAATTTAAATAATTCTTAGATTTAAAAAACCTTGGATTAATTATTCAAGTTTATTCAGTTGATGAATTTTTGATTGATACAATTGATTTTATTCGAGTTAAAGAATTGTTTGAAAAAAGAGATTTGAACGTGGTTAAATTTCACTGTTGAGGTGAATAGATTTGATGAAAGTTGTGGTGGTAGTTTTATTGATTTCATGAAAGTTTTGGGGGTAGTTTTATTGGAAATATTTTTGTTGAAAATTTTGTTTTGAAAGAATATTTCGATTTGGAAAAATATGTTGGTTATTTTCATGGAAAAAATCATGGATACTTTGAGTATGAATGAGCATGCATGGATGATTATCTTGATCAAAAGGAGTTAGCCGAAGAATTGTTTGTAAAGTATAGCAAATTCTATCCAGCATCATGGGTGAAGATACAAATTAAGAGTGCATTTATATGCAGTGAAAAATACAAAGTGTCAAATAAAGCCACTGATATGTTACCAAATCTGGAAAAGAAGGAAAGAAATCTGGCCAAAATCTAATATCAGGGAGGGTTATGATTTGATAAGATTTTTCCACGTGGAGTGATTTTGGCAAGTAGCATGAATTTTTGGTTTTATAAATTATTTCAAAAAGTAATTACAAGATGTTACATGTCATTCTAATAAAAACAGAATTTTCTATGGAGATGCATGTATGTGATGGCTTTAGACTTGACTCAATAAAGAGTTTGGTTTAAAGGAGACAATGTCGAAAGACTAAACCAAGTCTAGAAGTTTCTTATTGAATTTTTAATAGTTGTATGGGAGTCAAGTTTTCAGTAATTTAATTATTTTAGGAGTCAGTAGTTATATGGTAATTATTGTCTGGCCTTACTTTACTTTGCACTTCTTAACTTATACCTAATTCTAATTACTTAACACCTTACACTTATTTTTTTGACATGCTGCACCCTGAATTATCAGATTTATCCCATTTCAATCCAATTTTAAAATTTTTTACTAAAGTTAATGGATATTCGGTAACTGGATACCACGTGCTTCTTTAGGGCCATATTTGCAACATTAGAAGTAATCATGACTAATTTCACTTTATATCCCCTAACATATGATCAATTTTCACTTGCATCCTGAATTCTAAATTTTTGAACACGTTGCATCCCTAACTCTTAGATTCATTCTAGTTTGGTCCAATTTCTAATAGTGTCAAAATTTTGATGAATATTTCACTTTAGATGGGTGGTTTGCACAGTTGGAACATCTATTAACTTTATGGGTTGAAATGCATAAATATGAAAGTTCAGAGTGTATATGTACAAAAAGTAAGTATCGAGTGCAAAATGAGAACTGGGTACAAGTTAGGAGGTACAAAGTGGAATAAGCCCTTATTGTCTGGTTGTTTCTTGTTAGCCAAGTCTATGTATAGTCTATGTATAGGGTGTTGGGAAAAAAGGGAATGTGCAAAAAAATAACTGCTAGGAAAAATTTTCCTATCTTTTGTATAAATCGTACGACAAATTCAAATAGTAAATAAATCAATAGATAAAATCAATGGTCACATAACACAAGATTTTTACGTGAAAAATTTCTTTAATGTGAAGAGTAAAAACAACGAGACCTATTCCAAAAATATTTCACTATAAACGGATAAATGAGTACAATAAAACAAGTCACTCATAAACAACTAGAAGTCAAACACGTCCCTACTCACTACCAAAAGTGAAATAAACAAAACAGTAGTACAAAATAATCCAAATCACAGGTATAAAAGTCCAACCACTAGACAAGAGAAAATAACGGTTTTACCATATAGAATGTAGATCACATTAACGAGAACATTATACGAAATCTCACTGCAAACGAAGCAAAATTCACCATGGAATCAAAACACGAAATTGTTGATTTTCCTTCCTAAATATTGGATGCCTTATGGTATTGCCACAAGAAAAGAATTTTTGCAATTTCTTTTTTCACAATCACGGCAGAACAAACCATCTTATATTCATTTTATAAGGCTTTTATAATTCCCTTTTAACATTGGGCTCTGTTTCCAAGTCGCTACACGCACACATGCACGAATTTAACAATAAAACCTTTTCTTTTCTGGTTTCATTTTCCTTTGACTTGTAGGACAATTAGAGAGGACCCACATCATACGGTGCATGCTGGAATGTTTTCCTGAGAGAATTTGATGAAATTATTGGGAGTATATAAAGACAACTCTTGTGTATTTTATTTTAGATATTAGTAAATTATTTCTTCTCCTGTATACTTTTGTGTATAATAAAATAATAGAAAGTAATTTAAAAGAGACAAGAATATTGAGGAAGGAGTAGAGTTATTAACTTATTCCTTTCAAGTATCCAATATGAATTACAATGCCTCTATTTATAAGCATAAATGAGGTACATGAAGAGACTTCACAGTTGAATAATCTAAAATCTTATATATAGGTACATTGATATGATACATTAATCTCATAGATATATTGAAGGTACATTGATCCATAAATAGATTACGATATATGTGAGTTGAGAATGCAAATAGACATCCATATTTAATGTATTCATAATACTCGCACTTGGATATTTATGCATTAAAGAATATGTCTCGTTAAAACCTTAGTAGGAAAAACTATTGGAAAAAACCTTGGTGAAGGAAAAAGAGTACATCAATTTTTTTGTAGAATACACGATGAATTATTGCCTCATTAAAAACCTTTATCAAGAAAACCTAGTGGAAAATGGTAAAGGGAAAAAGAACACAATGCGTATTCAATACATGCTGCCTCAGTAAACACCTTACCAGGTAAACCCATTAAGATAGAACCGTGGTCAAGAGAAAAAGAGTACAACGTATACTTTTACTCCTCCTCATAAAAATATCACTTGATATCCTTGAGATAATACATCCTAATGTTCCAAACTAACTTCCAAATGTTGCTGTTAGCAATGCCTTTGTGAACAAATCCGCTAAATTATCACTTAAGGTAATTTGTTGGATATTAATATTATTATTATTCTAAAGATCATGATTGAAGGAAAAGTTTGGAGAAGTATGTTTTGTACTTTCTCCTTTGTTATAACCTCCTTTTAATTGAGCAATGCATACACTTTGTCTTTATATAATATTATTAGAAGTTTTACTTCTGATGTTAAACAACATATCTTCTTGATATGTTGGGTGAATGGCCTTAGCCAAATATATTCACTACTTGCTTCATGTATTGCGATTATTTCAGCATGATTGCAAAAAAATAGTGACTAAATTTTATTTTATTAAACGTCATGATATAACAATTTCTCCATCTATAAATAAGTCGATTGAAATCGAGCTTTATATTTGGATCAGATAAATATCCAACATCTACATAGTCAACTAATTTTGATCTGGATTTATTTGAGTAGAATATACTAATCAATAATCCCTTAGAGATATCAAATTAATCTATATTTAATGTCATTCTAATATCTTCGTATCAGAGAAGATCTAAATCTTGCTAACAAACTTATAACACATGTTATACTAGGTCAAGTATTATTAGCAAGATATAATAATGCGCCTATAACACTGAGATATGGTACTTCAGGATGAATAAGTTCTTCATCATTCTCTCGAAGATGAATGGATCTTTCCTGACATCAAATGATCTTACAATCATTGAGGTTCAATGGATGTATTTTATCCATATAAAATTAACACTTTTTTTGTTTTGTTTTTTTGTATAAGTTCATTGATGAACAAAAATTTTGTTGGATGAGTGCTCGAAATGTAGACTTTTGCCTAGATGTTTTACATTAATTTACTATCTTTTGAAGCTCTTCAAGAGTTTTAATAATATTTATATCATCAATATATACAATAGTTGTTACAAATTGTGATCTTGTTCCTTTTATGACCACATAGGCAAATTAGATCATTTTAATGACTCTTATTCAAGAGAAACTCATTTGAGGCGATTATACCATTTCCGCCTAGATTGCTTTAGTATAATCCATGCAAGGATTTTCATAATCTTTTGAGAAATGTTCTCAGGAAACTTTACATGTTTGAAGCATGTCAAATCCTTCATGGATTTTTATTTAGATATCAATATCAAATGAGCCATATAAAACATGCCCAATTCCTATTAGATGCATTTTAATTTTTATTTCTGAATTGCCACACAAATTAGATATCTAAACATGATTGCATCCACCATAGGAGAATAAATCTCGTCATAATCAATGTCGGATCCTTGCAAAAAGCGTTGTTCAAAAAGATGTGCTGTATATGGCACAATTTCATTTATCTCATTTTCTTTTTGTACAAATATCTATCTGTATCCTGCCGACTCTACACCATTAGGTGTTTGGAATATAGGTCTAAACTCTTCATGTTTTTTAACTTGATTTAGTTATATTTGTATTGCATTTTTTTTTTATTTTGGCAAACTATTTTCATGTCGATATTCTTCACGACAAATTTATATTCAAGATCCTCATTTATTATTCAAAATATCAACTAATATTATAAACCATAATGTTATCAATAATAATATTTTTTTGGTTCCATCTTTTTCAGTATTGGCCTAGCTTTTCGAGATTTTCGAGATCTCATCCTTTTCATTAGATTTAAGTACCTGATCCATTTCTGAAATTTTATGTTTAATTATGTTTAGGGCCTCTTCAGGAGCACCTAGCTCCATTGTATGACCATCTTTTATATTTGCTCCTTTCCTCTTATGAGGATTGTTATCATACGAAACTGATAGTCAACCATACCTTATGCGTCGCTAACTGTCACTAATACTGATGGGTTGTCCGACTGGGGCACTAATTCAAATTGGAGTATTTTAGTTGGTATTTGAGATTTCATAATTCATTTTAGGTCAGTAAATGAATCTGGTAGGTGATTTATAATATTTTACAAATGAATTATCTATTGAACTTCTAGTTCATATTGTTTTGTAAGATGATCAAAATGCGGTGATAATTCATGTCGTTCAATTTTTCTATCTAGTTGCTTATCTTCTCTCCCTGATGTTGGAAAACATTTCATGATGATTGGCAAATCAGACAATAAATAAAGTCCTTCTTAATATTTCAAGATATTTAATCATAGACGGCAACTCATATCACACATATATTCCCAATTTTCTTTTATGACCCATCATTGTACATTTTGGTGGAGCAATTACAACATATACCGCACAATTGAAATCCTTAGATGGGAAAATTAGGTTCCTGACCAAAAATAATTGTTATGGGGAGATTTTAAGATAACTTGTTGGGCTGATGCATATAAATGCTGCTGCATGCAACATAGCATATCTTTATACATAAGTAGACAAATTTATTCTCATAAGTAACGTTTAACTATTAATTGAAGGCCTTTTAATAATTAATGATTCTAATAGACCATTTTGGCTATAAACATGTACTTCAAGATGTTCAATAGTTATACAATTAACTTACTGATATTATCAGATATCTCTCTGAAACATAAATTCACTAATATTGTTAAGAAAAATTTTTGTTGATTGTATAATCTGGAAATGTGCTCTTAATTAAATTATTTGAGCTAGCAATCTTACAAACTCCAGGTTGCAAGCTGATAATAAGCACACATGTGACCTTCTAGTTGATGCAACTATCAAAACTATAAAATATACAGATGGTACACATGAAAGGTAAGTAGGCCCACATATCTCACCCATATCCATCCATAAACACGGGGGATTCAGCCCTATTTTAATTAGTGATGGTTTAATAATTAATTTTTCTTGAGAATAAACAGCACAAGAGAATTGAATTGAAAAATCTTCTGGTTTTTCAATAGTTGTCAATTCTCAATTATTTTTGCGCATTATTGTTGATCCGGGATTGTCTAACCGATCATGCCAAACAACTAAAATTGTTTGAATGAGTAAACTTGTGGTTTATTCTTATCAAACATGTACTCAGTAGTATTCCAATCTTTCCTATGGCAGTTCATTCCTCCTCGAAATCAGTCCTTAAGGAGTTCAAGAGGCAATTTGTAAACTTCTTTTGGGGTACATCGGAAGGTGTTCGAAAATGCCATTGGATTGCGTGGGCCACAATATGTCAACCAACTTCCTCAAATGGCCTCGGATTTCACCTCTATCGGATGTGGTGCATGAATTCAGCATGAAACTATTGTGGAAGTTCTGCAAAGGCCAATCATTATGGTGCTCTTTCCTCCAAGGGAGATACTTAAGGGGCTGCGGTCACCCTTGTGTAGCCAAGAAATCACCTGGAGACTCATTTACATGGAAAAGGATGCTGAGAGTTTGAGAGGAAGCGGAACAACACATGTTACTCCTCATTAGGAAGGCCAATTCTTCTTTTTGGTTTGATACTTGGACTGAACAAGAGCCTCTCTTTCACATAGTGGAACTAGTTTATGATAGCCATCTCACACTAGAGCAAATGTGAAATTTTGGTGGCTGGAAATTATTCCTACTTGATAGGAGATATTCTTCAGAGAAGAACTTCACAACATTGGCAATAGTCTCAAGAATAAGGTAATATTCTTGAAGGAGGAACCAGACCAGCTCATTTGGACCCTAACATCCAAGGGTTCTTTCTTAATCTCATCGACTTTTCTGCCACTTGCACGATCATTCTCTAGACAAATAATTTGGGATAAGAGGCTCCAGCTGAAAATCTCCATCTTTATGTGGAAAGTGTTGAACAAACGGCTTCCAACGGATGACATGATTTCCAAGCTAGGTATTCCGTTAGCCTCCAAGTGCTTCTTCTATAACAATGAAGAATCTTGGATCTTCTCTTTGCGGCCTGTACAATTTCAACGTAGATTTGGAGTTTCTTCGAATCTTGGTTTGAATGGACGTTTGCTCCAGTACATCTATTTCAGACAAGCTAAATTCGTGGTGGTGGGTTGCACAGTCACCTTCAACCACAATGGGGGCAATCATAAAATCCTTCCATGCATTATTTGCTGGTTTGTATGGATAGCTAGAAACGAAGGCCATCTTCCAAAGGACGGTCATCAATGCAACTCGGATAATTATTGATAGTTCTGCTTACTTGAAAGATGTTTCTTCAATGTATCCATTTAAGAAAGTGATAGATGCTGAACTTTTGTTTTCAAGAGGTATTTGCAATCAATTTCTTCAATCACAATTGAGGAGAATACTTGCTGTTAAGTGGGAATGCCTTCTTCTTGGCTCTTTCAAGTTGAATGTGGATGGAGCTTCAAAAGGCAATCCGGGTATGGCAGCGGGAGGTGGAATCCTTAGAGATCATATGGACAATGCATCAAGGCCTTCTGATATGGATCCAAATAGCCCAAATATGTGTCAAGATGAGGAGATGAAAGATAAAGTAAGCATGGATTCACTCTTGCCAAGATTGGAGTACATTCGTGGTATTTCGAACAAGTTGGATTGGACTATTCTCAATTCAATAATACATGAAGTTCAATTCTTCAAAGTGAAGCACAAGTGGAGATCCTTTGAGTGCAAGAACCCGACCGGACTTCCTTTCAAGTTTATTTTAGTTTGGTCTTTATTATGTAAAGCCCATCCATATGCTACTGTCAATTATAGTATCACAAATCCTTTCATTCACGAGAACTTTAGTGAAGAAAGTCTCTTCCTGCCTACAAGACATCACAAATAAAACTCACACTGTATCTCAATCCCTTGTGTATACCCTTAATTGAATGGCTTTTATCACCTCACCACACTGCTTTTTTCCTCTCTTTAGTTCACTGTAAAAGTCTTTGGAAGACTACGAGGATCAAAATGAGCTCCAGTTATGTCTTAACCACTTAATTGGCTGGAAGTCAAATAAAATAAGTAATCACGGGCCAACTACAAATAAGAGACAGCAAACTTTCGGATTTAAGCTTCAAAGAACAACAGACAGCAAAATATCTGAAACTACTTGAAGAAACAAAAGGTATATAAAGAAAATAAGAATTTGGTAAGAAAATTTACCAAATAAAGAAAAACAAACTAAGCACACAAGGACAAACAAGTAGCACTTAAGACTAACAAAGAAATTAAAATAACCAACCAAATTAAGTGCTTTTGAACAGAATTGCAAATTTGAAAAGTAGACCTTGATTTAGAAAGTTTCCAAAAATATAAAGTGCAAAATTTGGTGGATTTCCTAATTCAATTGGGATTAGGGTAAGTAATCCAAATCCTACATAGGATTAAGATTAGTTTTTCGAGTCTAAATGGGATTAGGATAATTTTCCTAATACACAGTTAGATTAGGGTTTTTCAAATCTGAGTAGGATTAGGATTAGAAACCAATTCCATGTAATTAGGACTTGACCCCTTATCACCCATTTTTTAAATCATGCTAGAGGCCTTCTCTCAAGAACTACAAAAAAAAAATTCGATTGGGCAAGGTATCGGAATTCTCCTGGCCAAAACAATGTCCAGCCATAACTCATTTAGCATTTGCAGATGATATTTTGATATTGACAAGAGGAGACCTCAAATCCATCAAGAATCTAATGGATTTCTTCACTATAATTTGAAACCTCATATGGACAGCTCTGCAACAAGGCAAAAAGCTCTTTCTTCATGCCACGAAAAGCTCTAGCAAGTAGGATTCAGAGGATACAAAATTTAATAGGCTTCATGCGAACATCCTTGCCATTCCTACACTTGGGCTGCCCAATCCAGAAAGCCAAGAAAAGGAAGTCCTTATTTCAACCAATGCTTGAGAAAGTAACTTCTACGATTCATGGCTTGCAAACAAAATTCTTATCACTCGGAGGCAAGTCAATTCTCAACAAGCACATCCTTAGGAATTGGAGAAGCAATTCACCAATTTCTTTTGGAGAGAGGTGGAAAATCAACAGAAGCACCATTGGATCTCTTGAAACACCATTTGCAAGCCTACAACCTCTAATGGCCTCGGTGTTAACTCGCTCTCAGGAGTGGTTAATGGATTTAGCACCAAGCTATGGTGGAAATTCTGCAAAGGAAATTCTTTATGGAGTTTCATCAAGGAGAGGTAGCTAAAGAATGTGAGTATTCATCCCACTTTAGTTAACCCTAATCTGGGCAATTCATCCACATCGAAAAGAATGCTAACAGCTCAAGAGTATGCTAAAAATCACATGCTATTTTTTATTTAGGGATGTAAGTTACTCCTTCTGGTATCACAAATGGATGGAACAACGGCCATTATCTCAACTTGTTCCACAAGTATACATTGGACAACTCAGGGTCTCACAAGTTTGGAGAGCAAATAAATGGGACTTATCCATGTTAGACACAAGATAATCCAATGTGAAGCTGGGAAAAATTATTGAACTTCTTGAAGACAGAGCACTTCTGTTGAATAAAGAAAAGGCAAGATTAATATGGACGTTGACCCCAAACGGAACCTTCTCCATCTCCTCCACATTCCCTCCAAGAGCAGCCTCATCCACAAGGAAAATGATTTGGGATAATAGAATCCAACTTAAAACTTCTATCTTCATGTGGCATTTATTGAACAACCGTCTTCCTCTAGATGATGCCCTTGCAAGAAATTGGCTATTCTGTGGTCTCAAAGTGCTGTTTTTGTATAACATTGAAACAGCCAATCACTTATTTGTGGATTATGAAATGATAAGGCCAATATAGAGGTTCTTCGAAAATTGCATGGAGCTAACTTTTCCAACAAAAAATTGCATTCTGGACAAGCTAAACACATAGTGGTAGAACTCATCAAGCTCGGCTACAATTGGTATCCTACATAAAATTATACCTAGTTTTATATGCTGGATTGTATGGAAAGCAAGGAATAAGTTTATCTATAATGCACAAAGGTTTTTCCTCCAAAGAATTCTCATAGAGGTTTGTTCTCACTTGAAGGATATATCACTTGTCAAACCTTTCAAAAGGATGGAAGTGGTTGATGACATGTTATTATCTCAAGGAGTGATTCACCAATTCATACAAATCAAACCAAGAAGAGCAATATCAATTTGCTAGTCTTACCTTCCTTGTGGAACTTATAAGTTGAACGTGGATGGAGCTTCAAAAAGAGTCTTAATCTGGGGATGGCATTAGGAGATGGCATTATTTGAGATCACAATGGACAGATTCTCAAGGCTTTTTGTAACTTTTGTAATCAACAAACCAATTTTCAAGCAAAAGCATTGGCGCTCAATGATGGGCTAAAGCTATGTGAAAAATTAAGGTTTCAGCAACTTGACGAGGAATTTGATTCGCAAGTCCTAGGAAATATCCTAAAAGGCAAAGCACCAGTTCCATGGAGTATTGATTCCCAAATTCAGCTCATTTTTTATCTTTTCAAAGACAAAAGTTTTACTTTCACTCATGTATTTAGAGAAACTAACCAAATAGTCGATTGGTTAGCAAAGAAGGCATTAGGTCATAGTCACTTGTTGAATACTCCAAAGACTCAATCCCTAGCTTTGTAAAAGGATTGCTACCTTTGGATGCTAGGGGCTACCCTTACATCCATCACTGTAAAGCTTGATTGTCTTATCAATAAAATTCACCTTCACGGGTGCTTGACCAAGAAAAAAACTTATAGCATTTTGACAGTGTTTTCCTGATTTAAACGTTGTTATGTGTCCTTTCTTTAGTTTAGTAATAATTAGCAATTTTTTATGCATTAAGTTAATAATAGGCTTTTTAGCACAAGTTTTATAGTAATATTAATACATTTTGGATACTTATATATTTGTGGGTGTTTATTGCAGGATAATATTACAAATGGGTCCAAGTTAAAAGAATCAAGAAATGAAGCGTTAGATTGCAAAAAGAGAAGTTTGAGAAGTCCAACTAAAGTAGAGTTCAGACCGTGGTATCAATTTCAGAAAAGGCCAAAATGATACTTTAGTTTCAAGCCAAATTTCCTTAGTCCAAACTTAGTTCAGACCGCGGTATCAATTTCACAGAAGGCCAAAATAATATATGGATTTGATTGTAATTTTTAGATAGGAATTAGAACAATTTTGAACTTTGTTGATTGAACTTGTAATATACTCCTACATAGTACATCCACTGTGGATAATAGAAAGTGTAGTGTTAGCATTAGAGTAGAAAACTTTTTTACTTTTAAGCAAACACCTACTAGGTTGGGGTAGTCCCTTTTATTATTATTAAAAAAAAAAAAAGGTATACTGAGGCTAACATGAAGCCTACCTCTCCAGCAATAAGAGAATGAATTCAAAGACACCCTTTGAATTCTAGAATCTTGTAAAATCGAAGATACTAACTTCCATTAATTCTATGAAATGGCCTCTTACATTCTAGAACTAAATCAGTGATTTGGAGTATTAACATCCTCTAATTCTACGGACTTGTCTCTTACATACTTGAACTAAATTAAAGAAAGGGATTTGGAAGTCATCCTGGTTCACATTGCTCTTGGCATATTGTAAGTCCTCTTACATTTTCCTTTCCTTTTTGGGGTGAGAATGTCCAATTCTTGGATTGGGTGCACTTCCCAACCATTATGAGATTCATTATCTAAAAAATAGAAAGTTTGCTCTGCCAACACCTTATTATTGGGAATGATGGAATCATCAATTGATATCGATAACTTTGGCTATTAGATAGAAGACAGGTTTGATATGAAGTTGTTTCTTTGCTACTCGAGAATGTGCTTGAATGTTCGTTGCTGTTCGCAAATAGTACAATTTCCTTGAATGTAGGCTTACCCGTAGCTAGATGGGAGATAGGAAGACCATCTTTTGAAATTTGTGGCATGTGGATTTGAGGAGATCTAGGCTGGTTGTTTTTCTTCTTTGACTCGTTCAAAGCTGCTCTCTTAGTATTAGACTTATTCATCAAATTTTGCATGGTTACTTCCAGCTCATGCAAAGGGGGGAGGTGTGTTAGGACAAGGAGATTCGTTTTCTGAAAAATAGCATGGGAGCTCCTCCATAATTCAGGCATGAGAGTTAGCAAGGTCCATATCACCTTTTGAATTTTGAATAGGAAAATCCATGGCCAAATTTGGAGGTTTTGGATTATCCTTTGAAATGGTCAAATCAGCAACTTTTGAGGTAGTTAGGTCTTGACTTATCTCAATCAAATTTGAAATTTTTCTATCCCAACTTCCTTGCCATTTGAATTTTGAATGTCTTTTTTTTTGTGGAGCTTTACTTCCAGCCTCCACCGCCTTGGAAAATGGTGGCTCAACCACCGGAAGGTGTTCCACTGGCATATTTCCAGTTGTGGGAGCTTCAAGAAAACCTACGGTGAAACTGTCCTTGAAGCCAATCGTGTGAAAACTTTTACGCACGGCTTCCATATTTTGTTTGCCCTTGGGAAGTTGCCCACCAAAGTGAAACGGAAAGGGGCAGCCAACTTTTTAACCTCTTCCTTAGAAAAAAAATTAAAATATTGCTGGTTCTCCCTTGAATGATTTCAACTACATCAAAGGAAGGTCCGAGGAGTGTAGTTGTGACTCCACCTTGTTTTTCAAAACATCCGCAAATGAACGAGCTTGCCCCTCAGCCGTTGGCTGAAGGGCCCCTTCGTTTCCTCCATGGACAATCTGCCAAGAAGGGAGGAAAGTGATAAATTTAGTGAGAGAAAGCTTTAGATTAAGAAGGAGGAGCAAATTCTTGGGTATCATTGAGTCGTTAAGCAAGCATGATTCTTAGTTTTTATGCAATTTTCATACTTTTACTCTTAAATGATCTTAGTTTAGATCATTTCAAGTTAACATCTTTCTTAGTTTAATATAATGGGCTTTCTTTAGTTTTCTTCATATGTAAAAATTACTGGCTTTCATTCTGTATTTCTAGCTTTCCATGTATGTTTAACCTTAGTTTTATTTATGCTTTGTTGCTTCCTTGCATGATTACAGCACAAGAAGAATAGTCAGACAAAGATTTATTGTGACAGTAAATCGGCGATTGAGTTGTCCAAGAATCCAGTTTTTCATGGGTGTAGCAAGCTTATTGAAATTAAATACCACTTCATACGTGGTTTGGTTTGAGATAAAGAGATTGAGACAGATTATTATAAAACTGAAGAGCAAGTTACAGACATTTTCACGAAGGCTTTGAAGTGGGATACATTTTTGTAGTTGAAGAAAATGTTGGACATAGTTTGTCCAGGTTTGATGAGTTTGGTTTAAGGAAGGCTAATGCAAGAAAATAAACCAAGCTAATATAAATAGTACTAATGGCCACATGTCTTAGACCAATGGCCTAAAATTAAGGTATTGTTTTCCTATAATCATTCCATGAAATGTATGAATAATATATTGTGTAACAAATTTATGATTTTACACATATAATTACAAGTATTTTAGTGTATTAGATATAAACAAAACATACTTTACATTTTTTTATTTGTCCCGGGTTGCATCACACTGTTGGGCTATAATTCACAACCATTTCTTTTAGCTATTGATAAACAAAATTAAATTATACCTTATGTATAAATAAATTAAACTCATTCTCAAAAATATTAAAAATAAATTAAAACCCGAAAGTTAAGAGATCAAATTGGCCAACTGTTGAGCCTGTTGTTAGGTTTAAGAGATTTTCTGTTAGAGATCCTACATTGGCCAAAATTTCATTAGTTAAGGGATTAAAGTATTCAACATTGTTAATTTGCAAGTTCAGGAATCACATTGGCCACGAGACCTAAGTTACCAACTTGGTAATTATCCCTTATATTAAACCCCTATAATTGGAGGTCATATGCAATTTGCTTTCCTGAATTTATTTTAGGCTTGTTATCAATTTGTTCCTTGTAAACAGGGGTCAATTACAAGGTGCCCCTATATTGATTTTCTCTACACATTATCCCCTAAAACTTAACAAGGTTAAATCTTTCATCGAAAATTAGTGGTGAAATGTCATAATTGCCTTCAATCTTTTAATTGCACTTTTCCTATTTAGAATTACTGTTAGTTGCATTTAGTTACCAAGATATTCTAAAAGTAATTTTTCGTTCAAAACTAATGGTGGCAAAAGATTCGAATTTTTATGGACTCTGAAGACTAAATTAAGACGATCAATTCCGCAACTAATATATATTATTTTAATGGCTTGGAGTTGATGCGAACAAGATTTGAGAATTTTGATTTGGTAGTGTTGCAGTATTAGGGATTGTAGGTAAGAGACTTGGAACTTAATCAATTGAGGGGAGGCGCAGAGTTGGTAGGAATCTTCATCTTGACTTCTTCAAGTTAATCTTGTTTTCCCCATTTAGTTTTATAGGTATTGAATAAACTCCATATTTTTTTTGAAAATATAAGTTAAACTAATGAAAAAACAAATTTTCTGAACTAGATACATTTAATTGCATTGATTACATCCTACAACATCAACAATCCACAAAATTTAACAAGGCATAGTAGACTAATTAAGGAAGCTTGTACTTGATTCACAACTTCTTCCGGTAAAGCCAATTTTTCTCGAAGCACTACTTTTCTCTTCTTCCAGTTGACCACCCCATAATTTCCTAAAAAGCTTGAATAGTTCTGCTTCATGATCAAAATTGATATTTTTCTGAGTTGTTTTAGTGTTGACCTTATAATCATCTCTCAGGCACCGAATCATTTCTTTTAGTTGAAGTAAAGTAGGTGATGAAGGTGAAAATGGTAGAGAGAGAAAGACCCTCTAAGGAAAATAGAGGGAACGGGGGAATTGTGTTGTGTATTATTATTAGAAAGTATTTACTCTTTACAGAGATTTTACGATCACATTGGAAATTCAGTTCTTTTGGACTGAATTACATGCTCAAGTCGGTGTATTATCACAAATAGAAAATACACATAATCCACAACCCAAGTTTTTTCCTATGATTTTGAGAGAGATAGAAATTAGGGGCGAAGATGCTACAATTGAGGAAGCTACCGAAATCCTTTGCTTTCTAAGGTGTTACGAAGCAGCATTCGGTTAGTGCATAAATTTCGAGAAGTCTACTACATTTTTCAGCAAAAATACTGATGTGCAGCTCATAGAAGAGATTTGTAGCAGACTGGGGGGATTAAAGTTGGCTCACAGAGGAAAGTTTCTAGGCTTGTCTATGGTTGTTGGTAGGTCTAAATGCCAAGTGTTTGGATTTATTAGGGAGAGAATGCAACAGAGACTTCTTGGCTGGAAAGGAAAATTGCAGAGCATGCGGAAAGAGAGGAGGTACAATTAAAAGCAGTAGCTATAGCAATGCAAGCATACGCTATGTCTTGCTTTAGACTGTCTAAAAGTCTATGAAAAGACATATGTACTATAATGCCGAAGTTTTGGTGGGGTGATGGTCAAAATAATAGGAGAGTTCATTGGATTAGTTGGGACAAATTGACAGATTCAAAAAAGAATGGTGATTTTGACTTCAAGGATATTCAGCTTTTTAACTCTGCACTGCTAGACAAACAAATATGGAGAATAATCACAAAGCCTAATCTTTTGGTTAGCAAACTACTCAAAGGGAAGTATTCCAAGTCAAATTCAGTTCTAGAAGTTCAAGTACCCAAGAATGCATCTTAGTATTGGCAAAGTATAATGAGTGCAAGAGAGCCGTTGAAGAGTGGATTAGTCAAAAGAGTTGGGGATGGAAAATCGATAAATATAACGAATGATAACTGGATTCCAGAAGTGAAAGATGGAAAAGCTAGAACAAATATGCAAATAAATGTGATTTAAGAAGGTGGAGCAGCCGATGAAAAACAGAAACCAGAATCATGAGGTTTCGGACCAACTTTTTATCCAGGAAGATGTTGAGGATATTGGGAGAATTCCAATTAGTTGGAGACAGAGAAAAGAGAAACTAATGTGGAAATACTCTCAAACAAGGGAGTATAAAGTCAACTCGGGTTATGAAGTGGCTAAGAAGGAAGCAAGAAAGTACAAGTTCCGAATTAATCAAGATGCAGAATGCAGCAGAGATAACCAAAAGCACAAAATCTGGAATTTTATTTGGAAGTTGAATATAAAGTGCAAGCTTAAGCACTTTTTGTGGAAATGCTTTAACAACATTTTGCCAGTTAATGAGGTAATATGTAAAAGGCTAAAGATGGGTGATCCAACTTGCAAAGTTTGTGGTTAAGATGTTGAAACCCTTGAACACTTGATTTTTTTTTGTCCTGTGTCTAGTCAGATATGGAGAAGATCTCTTATACAGTGGGAAGGATTAACTGAGTGGAGATACAACTTTTGCGATTAGTTTGATAAGCTGAAGGAAGACCAGGGTTGCTGATGGGAATAATAGGGTAGAACTTACAATTAATCTTTTGGGGCAAATTTGGAAAGCTAGAAATAGAGTTACTTTTGACAAGGCTGATACAGATGGCAGAATTGTCATTCGACAGGCTCAACAAGAATGGGTTGAATTTAAAAAGGCCAACTTGATAGTTAAGGGGAGGAACAATGGTATAATTGTGCATGATATTGCACATAAAAAGTGGACACCCCCTGAACTGGGAATTTTGAGAATCAATACAGCAACTATTGTAGAGAAACATGTAGCTAGGGGTAGTGCAGGGATTGTGATCAAAGACAGTAATGGAGAGTTGGTAAGTGCCAACGGAAGGTTGTTCAAAAATGTGAATTCTGGGAAGATTTTGGAAGCAAAAGCTAGCAGGTGGGCACTTACGACTACGAAAGATGAAGAGTAGAGTAAAATTATTGTACAAACTAGCTGCAAAATCTAGGTTTTCTGCAAAGTGTCTAGAGGTATTAGCTTAGATGTAGACATGGAGAATATTTTGCTGGATATTGCTGATATCAGAGCTTGGTTTTACAAATGTTCCTTCCCTTTTTTTCCCAAAATTGGCAGTAAAATTAGCCATAGAATTTCTGAGACTGTTTTGGATAGCAATTTAGATAGGGTGTGGAAGAATGTCTTCCCCTTGTTGCTTATCAAAAGTGCACAAGATGAACTTGGACAGTTGTTCAGTTAAGTTGTAAAGTTTATTTTGTTATGAAATAAAACTCTTTACGTTTCTAGAAAAAAAAAATTTTTTTCTTAAGCTTGTCATTCAAGAGCTCCAAAAGCTCTTATACATAGAGACCTCTTGGCTCTATCTTCTTGAAAGGACAAGCAGGAGGTGTAAACTTTAGGGCATGAGGTGTTGAGGTGTTCAATACCTCATGCTTCCACCTCCTTCTTCTTTTTGATTAATCACCATCTGTTGATTAATCATCATCCTTTATTTTGTGTAATGCCGACCTTGAAACTAGGTCTGGTCAGCCCATCATGGGCGACCCATCCGTTTGTTTCTACATTCTCCGAATCGCATTTGATAGGCAGACCCATCAAATATCTCATCAAAATCTCTCTAAGAAATCATAACTTTCATCCAAAAGAATGGGACATGCGACGCATGAGCACACCTATACTTTGGGAGCTCACTATGCACTTGTTATGAATTACATTGCGGCTTCAACCCATAAAATATTGTGTCTTGTTGTGCCCCAAACTCATTTTGTTACAGCAATCAAAGTATACCCAATCTCTTAAGGGTCATACTAGAAATCCTTAATCCACCATACATTTACAATCACGTTTCAACCCAAAAGGAAACATAATTGGTCGACCAGTGAATACATGTGAAAGGTGTAATCAAACTAGTCTTCCCCTCGCACACATGTTACTTAGTAATAAATAAATTGTTGTCCCAATCATGCTCGGAAGGTCGAATGAATCATGACCATAAGGAACATGCTAAAGTAGCGAAGAACATTTACTCACCACCTTATATCATGGTCAAAAGTCACAAAGGGCACAATAGGACTCATACAAGTAAAGAGGCAGAGATTTACATAAAGAAACTCTCTCACATCCTTTTTTTGGGCGTTTATAGCACGTGGTATGAATCACATGCTATGGTGGAAAAACACTATACGTAAGAGTGTATACCATTTTTCATATATACCACCATACAGATCTTCGATTAGTCATAACATCTCATGTGCGCCTAGACAAGTCTTTAACAGTTCGCTATCACAAGCACCTTGTTAAGACTTTGCATCCAGCTTTCACCCAACCTTAAATGATAGTGGGATAGCATATTTCGTCTATACAACATTTAGGCTCATCTTGACCCTAGACAAGGCAATATTTAGCTCTTAATTTAGGCTAGCTACCATTTCTCAATAGTGTGTTTTGTCTCATCTCAGCTCACTCTCATAGCGCCCGAGGCTGTCACTCGTATAAAAGAGTCGACTTATACTTGTTGACATACATACTTACCATATTGTACATCACTACATAGCAAATAAACATTTAAATAACAGATACCATATGCATTCATTGCAAACATGGTTTAATTACAACGTGATTTAAAAACACGTAACACAACTATTATCACAATCTACGCAATTTTAAAGCTTTAACATGATACAAAAATATATCTCTAGGAATCGATTTAGTAAGAGGATCTGCAACTATCTTATGCATATATATATGTTATGAAGTGACTTCATTTTGTGCCACAATATCTCTAACAAATGATATATTGTGTCTATATGCTTTATCCTACCTGGATATTTTGGATCTCTGTTATAGTCAATAACTGCTTGACTATCACAATTGATCACTGTAGGTATAGAAACATCGGCGACAACTTTCAGATTTTGTAAAAATCTTTTAGTCTATATAGCCTTTTGCACGGGTGCCACATGCCACAAACTCAGCCTCCGTGGTCAACAATGCTATGCACGTTTGTTTCTTTCTACTCTAAGATATGGCACGACATTATTTAGTGAGAACACATATCCTGACATGGATTTTCATTCATCCAGGTCCCCACTCCAATCTGCATCAGAGTAACCTACCAATCGTCAATCACTTCCTTGATAGCATAAGGCATAATTGAAGGTACCTTTAAGATATCTAATTATTCTTTTCACTACACGCCAGTGAGCTGGTCTAGAATTTGATTTATATCGACTTATGATACCGACCGCATAGCAAATGTTAAGGCTAGTACACATCATGGCATATATTAAACTTACTACGGCATATTTTTCATTTCTTCTGGAATCTTAGGGCACATTTCTTTAGTAAGAGGATCATTTTTCACAATTGGTGTGTCAATTGGTTTGCAATCTTGAATATAAAATCATTCAAGAAGTTTTCAAAATATAAGGCTCTTGTGAAAAGGCAAGAAACTTCTTTGAACGATCTCTTTGGATTTTCACTCCAAGAATATATGTCGCTTCGCCCATATCCTTCATTCCAAAATTTTAAGATAACCCCATTCTTTAATGGCAATAACAATACCTATGTTGTTTCTAGCCAGTAGAATATCATACACATAAAGTGACAACATGGCAAAGTTATCTTTAAACTGCTTTATATAAACACAATACTCTTCATCGATCATTGTAAACCCATAAGAAATTATGGCTCGATGAAATTGAAAGTACCATTGCTTGGATGATCATTTAAGGCCGTAAATAGATCTCTGAAGCTTACAAACTTTGCGTTCCTAATATTTAACAAGGAAACCTATAGGTTGTTGCATGTAGATTTCCTCATCCAATTCTCCATTGAGAAAAGTAGTTTTGACATCCATTTGGTGCAGTTCCATACCCAAATGGGCAATAATAGCAAGGATAAGGCCAATTGAAGTAAACCTCACAACATGTGAAAAGGTTTCTTCATAATCTATACCTTCTTGTTGAGTATAGCCCTTAGCCACTAAATATGCCTTGAATCTTTCAATAGATCCTTTGCCTTCCTTTTAATTTTGAGATGACCCATTTGTTCCCAATAACATTACGCTCTGGAGGCAAATTAACCAAATCCCAAACATGATTTATTTTCATAGACTCCATTTCCTCTTCCATTGCCCTTTTCTAGTCTTCTTTATTTGTTGATGAAAGTGCATGTTGAACCGTTTTAGCCTCATTTTCATCTAGTGGAGCTATCATAAAAGCTTCACCCTCAATCTCAAAACACAATTGAATTTTCGGCAAAATTGAGTCATGTAATGGCATTTCACTCCCACTTGGTTCAAAACAATAAGGAATTTCCTCTGCTCTCCTAATTGAACTGCTTGGGATGCTAACCTCATAAAAATCTTGCATTTCATAAAAGAGAAAATCTTTATCAATTTCACCCCTCGATGGAAATTCATTTTCCAAGAATGCGGCATCTCTTGATTCCAATTCAGTTATGTTTCCATTTGTGTGTTCACCAATGAACACATATCCCTTTGTCTGTTCACAGTACCTTATAAAGATACATTTTTTTTCTCATAGGATCAAATTTTCCATATTTATGATTGGACCGTGAGCATATGCTGCAGACCCCTAGGGCCGCAAATTACTTAGGTTAGGTTTTCGACCTATCCAAAGTTCATAGGGAGTGGAAGTAACTGATTTAGATGGTACATGGTTAAGCACATAGGAAGGATTCATCAAAGCATCTCCCCAATAGAAGATAGGAAAATTTGCTTGCGCCATTATTAACCTAACGATGTCCAATAAAGTTCTATTCCATCTTTCAGCAACACCATTTTGTTGCAGAGTATTAGGAATAGTCAATTGCCTTTTTATTCATTTTTCATCACATAGATCCTTAAATTGATTTGGCAGATACTCTCATCCATGATCTGTCCTTAATGATTTAACATTTTGTCCAATTGATTCTTAACCATATTCAAATATAGTCTAAATGAATCCAATTCTTCTGACTTATGGGAGATCAAATAAATATGGCCAAAACGCGTAAAATCATCAATAAAAGTAACGAAATATAAGGGACTCCATGCCTTGCCTTCACATTCATTAGACCACATATATCAGAATGGACTATTTGCAACGGCAGTTCTGCTCTAGTTCTTGTACCAAATTGTTTCTTGGTTGCTTTTCCAACCAGACAATGCTCACATATTAGCAAGTTCATTTTTGAGACACTGCCCAAAAGTACTGCTTTGGCTAGCCTGTTAATTCTTTCTTGCCCAATATGGCCAAGTCTAGCACTGCCAAACATTTGCATCAACATGATTGCTACTAGAAGATGCAATCAAAGAAAGCAAGCACCATCATAATTTTCATCATTTTGTACTACATAGTGCAAGAAAATTATCCAAAAGATGGGCGGAGCTTGGAGATTTACCGGAGCTAGATTTAGCAACATAAGTTTGACCAAAAGATCGAGCTGCCTCTGGGCACTTATCTTCTAACTCAACATGACGCCTTGCATCTTGAAAAGTTTTGATGCTAGGATTGTGAGTGATGTTGACTTTCATGTGCTCCCAACTCTAGGGGAAACGACCTGATCACAGTTTGTACTTGTTGCTCGTTGGTCATATTATATCCAACTGACGTCAAATCATCAATCATGTTTGATATTTCTCTCATATGCTGTTTCATCAAGTGCTGTTGTTTTTTCACATAAATGTAATCGATGATCTAATTGATGATTTTTCTATTTACAAGTTGGTGAATTCTTTCTTGAAAAATGATACATGGACTTCAAATGATCTAATTCAAGATGATAAAAAGAGTGAGAATTTGAATCACTTGAAGAATAATGTTTTATTGCACGAGGAAGAAGAGGAAGACAAGGAAAAAAGAAAAGAGGGGTCTCTGACCAACGAATCCCCCAAGCTAGAACTTAAACCTCTTCCTACTCATTTGATGTTGCATATCTTGGTGAAAATGAGACATACCCAATGATTGTGAATGCATCTTTAAAGGTAAGCAGCTTGGAAGATTGATTGTGGTACTTAGAGTGTATAAAAATGCCATTACTTGATCTATTGATGATATTAAAATAAGGGGATATCCCTTCCATTTGTATACATAAAATCTTGTTGAATGAAGGGAGCAAACCAGTAAGGCAACCTCAAAGGAGATTGAATCCTACATTGAAAGAGGTTGTGAGAAATGAGGTTATTAAGTTTTTAAAAGCCGATATTATATAACTTATTAGCGATAGCGAGTGGATTAGTCTCACTCAATTCGTTCCAAAAAAGAGTGAAATTACCGTGATAATAAGTGAAACCTATGAACTTCTACCCTCTCAATCACGAGTTGACGTATGTGTATTTATTTTCATAAATTGAATTAGGCCAACCACAAGGATCATTTTTCATTACCTTTTATCGATCAAATGCTTGAGAGATTAGCCGATTTTGCATATTATTGCTTTTTTTTGGATATTCGGGCTATCTTCAAATTGTTATTTGCTTGGAATATCAACATAAAACAACTTTTACATACCCATTTGGTACTTTTGCAAATAGAAGAATCCTTTTGAACGTTGCAATGCTCCTAGCACATATGTTTCAACGTTGCATGTTTGCGATTTTTCATGATTTGGTTGAAAAGTTCATAAAAATCTTTATGGATGATTTTAGTCTGTTTGGTACATCATTTGATGATTGTCTTGCAAATTTGACTAATGTGTTGAGACTAATTTCGTGCTTAATTGGGAAAAATGTCATTTTATGATGCAAGAAGGAATTGTTTTGGGTCATAAAGTTTTATCAAGAGGCATAAAGGTTGATAGGGAAAAAGTAAAGGTAATTGGAAGCTTACCTTCTCCTATTAATGTTAAAGGTGAGAGAAGTTTTCTTGTCATGCGGGTTTCTGTAGGAGATTCATTAGAAATTTTTCGCAAATAGCTAGACCTTTATGCTCTTTAGAAAGATTATACTTTTGACTTTAATGATTCTTGTTTGAAAGCATTTAATGAGTTGAAACTTGCTCTTGTAATTGTGCCTATCATTGTGCCACCCAATTGGTCTTTTCTACTTGAGCTTATGTGTGATGCTAGTGACTATGTACAATAGGTTCTGCTTTGTGTCAAAAGGTGGATGAAATGTTGCATGTCATTTATTATGCAAGTAGGATCTTAAATGAAGCACAACTTAATTACTCTACTATATAAAAAGAACTACTTGCTATAGTTTTTACATTCGACAAGTTTAGATCATATTTAATTGGGCTTACAGTAATTCTGTGCACCGATCACTCTGGATAAAAAGTACTTATTCTCTAAACAAGATACCTAACCACGTTTATGGAGATGGATACTTCTTTTGCTGGAGTTTGATGGGAAGTTGTGGACAGAAAGGGTGTTGAAAATATGGTAGTAGCTTTTTTATAAAAAAATTGAAGCATTAGACTTGTTAATCAAGAAGAAAAAGCCATCAATGAGGAATCATCCATTGAGAAATTGCTTGAAGTGACAGAAGCAAGCCCGTGGTACACGGGAATTGAGAACTATCTCGTTGCAAGAGTGGTTCCAAACATACTTAATATCAATGGAAAAAGGAAGTTCTTTATAGAAATCAGTAAGTTTACTTTTGGGAAGAACCGTATCTATTCCAAAAATGCAATGATAAAGTTTTAAGAAGGTGTGTTCCAAAAACTGAAGTGAATAACAATGGGAAGCATTGTCATTCTTCTGCATAGGAGGTCATCATGGAGCCCAACGAATAGTTTTTAAAGTTCTTTAGTGTGGCTTGTACTAGCCAACTCTTTTTAAAAACTCTAGAGAGTTTGTGCTTAAATGTGATGAATGCCAAAAGGTAGGTGATATTTCAAGAAGACAAGAGATGCCCTTCCATGGCATTGTAGAATTTGAAGTATTTGATGCACGGGTCATTGATTTTATGGGACCATGCCTAGCATCATATTCTAACAAATTCATTTTGGTTATGGTGGATTATGTGTCAAAATGTGTTGAAGCAGTAGCACCCCAACCAATGATGTTAGAGTGGTCACCAAATTTCTTCTAAAAAAACATATTTTCTCAGTTTGGAGTGCCTAAAACTATTATTAGTGATAGGAGAACACACTGCTTCAAGAATTCTCATTTTGAGACCTTAATGACAAAGTATGGGGTGAAGCACAAAATTGCCCTAGCCTATCATTCTCAAATTTCGGGTCAAGTTGAGGTTTCAAATCGGGAATTGAAGAGAATTTTGGAGAAAACAGTGAATTACGCAAGGTAGGATTAGGCAATCAAGTTGGATGATGCATTATGGGCTTACCAGACGACATTCAGAACTCCAATAGGCATGTCCACATACCGCATTGTCTACGGCAACGCATGTCATTTACCGGTTGAACTTGATCATCAAGCATATTGGGAAATTAGGAGCTTAAATTTTGATATGAAGGAGGCATGTGGAAAAAGACTTCTTGATTTGAATAAATTAGATGAATTTCAGAGAGAAGCATATGGAAATTCCTTGATTTATAAGGAAAGGACAAAAGCATGGCATGACAAACTCATCTTAAGAAAAGAGTTCAAAACGGGTGATTTGGTATTACTTTATAACACAAGGCTAAAACTCTTACAACCGAGTAAACTCAAATTAAGGTGGAGTGGACCGTTTCAAGTAGTTTAATTTTAGAGGAAATGAGGGCAATTGTAAAGTCAACGGTCATCGACTCAAGCTATATTTGGGAGGAATCATTGATAAATGATAGAAAACCATTCAATTGGTTTTAGATAAATAAATCATGGCCATAGTCAAGTTAATGATTATAAAAGAGCACTTCTTGGGAGGCAACCCAAGCTTTAATTTCACATTTTTGTTTAATTTTGGTGTGAATTCATGTTTTATTTCAATTTAGTGTGAGTAATTTCAAATTAGGTTAAATTAGGTTTTAAAAGTTTTCCTTTTAATTTCAATAATTGGGGAGCTAAGAAATGGATAGAATTTGTCTCTAATATTTGTGTTTTTGACATTTCAGGTGTTGAGAAGATGAAGATTGAAGTAGGAAAGAAGTTGGAAAAAAATTGGCTAAGTGTTGAGATTAAACTTTGCAGAAGTTTAACTCAATGCGTGACATCGAAGTGTGTGTGATTTGAATTTCAAATTCAGTTCAATGTTGGGACACCAAAGTTGATGTCGTGATATCGAATACAGGCTGGTTCAAAAACACAACTTCTTCTTCTTCTTCTTTTCCCATTCTTTTCCCAATTCTTGTACTCTAATCATACACCTACCTCCCTCAACTCCAAATTCTCTCAAAATTCTTCCATCAATTTACTCTCTAATACTATTAATTCATATCTCTAAATACATTTTCTTCATCAAATTCTCACAAATTGTGGTTTTTTTTCAAGGGAATTACTGAAGTTCAACCAGAGGAATTTCATCAACAATTCAAGGATTTTTCTTCAAAACACGGGTAATAACTTCCAATTTTGTTGTGCTTCAGTCGTGAGGATTCAAATTGTTGAAATTTGGTTTATTTTAAGGTGATTATTTAGGTAATTGATATTTTAAATTATCAGACATTCTTGAACGTTTGGTGGAACAATTTGGTGCAAATTTTTGTGTAAATTTCTTGCTAATATGATTGTAAGGTTCAATTGAAGATAATTTTTGCTGAGAAATTGTGTAGTAATTGTATGAGGTTTTTATTGTGTTGAGACTGTTTAATTGATTGATAATTGAGAAATTGTTGGTAATTGTTGATTATATTTTACACAAAAATGGCGAGGAGAGTCTATGGAAGTACTGAGAGAAGAGTTAGAATGAGAGGTAGGGAAAGAGATGATAATTCAAGAGAAAGAAGAGCGGGCGATGAGACTAGTAGTGAAGGAGGAATTGGTGAGCTGAGAGGGGCCAGTAAAAGGATTGTAGAGCTTCAATTTTCTAGTGATCGAGTTCAAGAGTTATTTCAAAACAATGAAAAACATGAGATTATAAGAAAACATGGATTTGATTTGTCTATGCATTGGGGGGCTTATGAAGAGGCAAGAAAAGAGATTGAAACCCAAATTAGGGAAAGGAATTGGGAGGGGTTCAGGGAAGTTGAGCCCGGTTACACCCAATTAGTTAAGAGTTTCATTGCAACTTATGTGATCCTAGATGATGGTAAGGTGAGAGTTTGGCAAGTTTTAGTTGACTTTAGTGCTGATGTGATGAATGCTTATTTCAATATACCTTTTGTCCCTTCTAATAAATACCATAAGCTGTTATATAACAAGAACAAGGACATGAATGAAATCAAAAGGATGATTTGTGATGTGGATGTTTCTTGGGTAATGAATACGACAAGAACGGTGGATTTAAATTTTCTCGCCATGGTTTATCCCCGACAGCAGAACTATGGTTTTATTTCATAAGTTGTCGTATTAGGGTATCTAATTCTTTAAGTTACATTCAAATGGAAAAGGTGCTTTTGGTTTATGCTATTATGACAGGGATACCAGTGAACATTGATGGGTTGATTAGACAGGGATTTCTTGATAGTAGGAGGTATCGTAGGCCTATCTTTTATGCTCCCAGTCCAATTACTCATTTATGCATCATTTCAAGATGTCCTCATTCTGTTGATAAACCCATGACTCATCAGAGAGGTAGATTTAATAACTATTATGTGTACAAAATGGTTTGGATTTATGAGCAACATCATCCTGCAGAAGGTAAAAAATACCCCACTACCACCCCTAAGAACATCATCTATTCCTTTGCCACCCAGATATGTATTCAATGCACTAATCACAAAAGAGGAATGAAATGAGTCACAAGGCTATTGGACGTACAATCAATTGGCGATGCACAATAATCTGGACACAATAGGAGATGCGCTCCGGACCACCTGACTTAGCACATAGATTCAACCACTACATCCTCCACAATGGCACTATGGATTACCTCAAGGTAGTACTACATAGCACCAACAATTCCTATACATCAAGAAGGAGTTCAACATACTGGTAAACCTACTCGAGCCTAAGACGTGGACTTTGAGGAGAGTCAATAAGGTGGAGATCAGAATGACCAAGAGGGCATGGATGATAGCTGATAAGACATCAAGAAGAGAAATATTTTCTTTGACAGAATTTTGAGACATTTTCAAACATTTCGATGTCCTTATTTCTTAGTACTTTAATAGTTTATCATATTTTATGGATAATTTGCCTTTATTGGCTAAGGGCCTTAGGCTGATGGCAATTTACTTTCATTGGTATTTGATTTGAATTTTATTTCTTTGAACTTCATGGTTGAAAATTCAGTTTGATGCTTAGTATGTTCTTAGTTGGTTTATGTGTTTGAGTAGTGATAATAACTAAAGACCTTAAGCTGATGCCATGTGAATTTTTATTAATGCTTAAAAGTTAGAAATGATGAAAATGAGCTTACCACATGGAATGGCTTGATGTGTTGTTGGTAATCTCACTTTCTCGTGTTCTTTTTATTAAGAGAGTATTATGGTTTAGGTTATTTTTGTTTTAAGTTTATTTTCATTCATTTTGTTGGAATTTTGGGTGAGTGGTAGGATGAGTTTACTCATCAATTCAAATAAAGGAGTCAAGTTTGGGGTTGTTTATTCTTGTTTTGGGAATGGATATTTGATGTTTATTTATGTGATTTGATGACTATTGGATGGAAAATTGATCAATTGAGTACTCAATAATGATATTTTACTTACAATATTATATGATTGAAATATTTGAATGGGTCATTTCATGAATTTAAGTGTGTGTGAGTGGTTCTTTTACAACACAAGAATTTCAAAAACTTGGTATTACCATTTTTCAAACAGAGACACTAATATTATGGGAAAATTTTACTTAAAATATTTTTTTTATCAAATTACCAATATTACTTTGTTAGTCGATTTATCTTTTTAAAAAAATAGGTTAAATGGAGTAGAAGGAAATTAGGATATTTTGTGTATTTTCATAGGGAATGTTAGTCTAATTTGTGAATGATTGGTATTTGAGATTAATCTTAAGTACGTTTCACTCCTCTTCCTTGGTTTAGGGCGAGATATTTATATAAAAAAAATTGTTGTCAGTAATAAGGCGAGTACGAGATTCCAACATGTATCCATGTTGTTTCTCCGAATTAAGTCACTAGCATAGTAATAAGAAATATGGAGTACGGGATTCTAGCATGTACCTATGATATTTCTTCGAATTAAGCCATTAGGGATAACGTTTTATTATACCAACAAGTTGAGGATGAAATGTTTGTAATACTTATCATTGATATTATACTATTTAGTCCTTATTAGATTAATGTTCCAAAATGTGTGACATATGCATTTATATAGATTCTTAATGAACTTCTATTTCCATGCAACCTTGTCAAGATGATTGAATAATTTTGTAATATTTGTGATTTGCGACAAAAAATGATATTTGAATGAATATAACTAAAATTTTGTGAATCTTTTTGCATGGATTATGCTTAGTAATTTGAAGTTTTGTGTAGTAAATGAACATATTTTTCTTAGAAAAATAGAAAATTTGGAATGACTAATTGAAATAATTCGAGTATCACATAGTATTGGAGGTTCCTTGAGAGGTTTCTTACTTGTTCTATGTATATCCATTGTTCATCAAGTGCTTTGTCAATTTTGGTGGTATTGTTTTGTAATTGCTTGTTAGTAAGGTTCTTCTTATCTTGTTTTGCTCGGGACTAGCAAACGCTAAATTTGGGGGTGTGATAACCCTTGTAAACTAGAGTTATTTTACTTCTAAATCACAACATTCTATTAGTTTAAATTCCAAATTCTAGTATTTGTTGAGTGTTTTAGTTAATTCTTACATTATGTGTATGCATTTTTTATTTTTTTGTGATTATTATGAGTTTTATTTTTATTTTAATCAATATAGTTACTTATTTAGTTTAATATTTTTGTAGATTAATAATTAGAAAACGGAAGTCAAAGTGAACAAGTATTGAGGGCCAAAGAGTAATTAAAGAAGAATTCAAGACAAATTGACTTAGAATTGCAAATCACACCATATTTTGTATTACACAAAAATCAAGGCCTCTAAACATTTGTACCAATATTCAAATGGAGTATTTCTGAACATATTCCATCAATAACCATCCTTCAAATATATTATGGATTGTATTGCAAGTTCCCATGTGAACTACGTACTTCTATTCGACTAAAAATAATAGTATATTCGAAAAAAAATTGTAAAATGTCATTGATAATTGACTTGATATTTCCACCGATCAAGAAAAATAATTTTTTATATGTGAACTACTTGTAGTTGAGAAGTAAAAATGTAAAACATTTGATGATAAAATGTAATAATGAATTTAGTAGCAACAATTAACAAAAAGAAATTAACTAGCTGACAAAAGCAGATGAAGTGGCCTTCTATATCCTGACTCAATCTTTTCTTCAGTTCTATACATGCAGGGATAGCAGAAACAAGGCATCCACGTTAAACAGATGATAGGATTAGTATTTTTTAGGGAAAATCGCCAAAATAGTCCCTCAACTTTTTTACTTTAGCCAAAATAGTCCCTCAACTTTTTTTGTAGCCAGAATAGTCCTTCAACTTTTTTTTAGCCAGAATAGTCCTTTAACTTTTATTTTTTAGCCAAAATAGTCCTTTAACTTTTATTTTTTAGCCAAAATAGTCCTTTAACTTTGATATTTTTGAGCCAAAAAAGTCCTTTTATGGTGTAGTCACCATAATTTATTTTTTTATTATTTTTTTTTTATAAATTTCACATGAAAGGACTATCTTGGCTAAAAAAAAAAAGTTGGAGGACCATTCTGGCTACAAAAAAAGTTGAGGGACTATTTTGGCTAAAGTAAAAAAGTTGAGGGACTATTTTGGCTAAAGTAAAAAAGTTGAGGGACTATTTTGGCAAATTTCCCTATTTTTTAACAAAAGTTTCACTTTAGACGAATCAAAACTTGTAAAAGAAAGAAATTTACCTATGGTTGCAGCCTTGGAGGGGTGTCAAGTGTGGAGCCTCTCCATTTATTACTTGAACAAATAGATTAAGAGATGGAAAATATAGAAGAAAATTAAGAGATGAAAAAAATATTGAAAGCTACGTAACTCCCAAAGGAAAATCAATCAATCTCTCATTCATTATGTGCATTGGGAATGTTTTTGAGTTGTTTTGTGGGCTGATTTCATTACACAAAGTAGATACTACCTAATCTTCTAATTCCTTTTAAATGTCATTTTGGCAAAAAAAAAAAATTTTGTTCCATTTTAAATGTCACTTTAGAAGTCCAATGAAATATTAATTATTTTTTTATAAATTTTTCCCTTGTCTCTTTTCAACTCAATTAATTATCAACTTATAATTAATGCTGGAACTCTTTTAATTCATTACTAGTCAAAAAGATAATTTAGTCATATAGGATCAATTGTCTAAAATATAGATTTTTGTGTTAAAGGTTAAAGTAACACTTAAAAGAGAATGGAGGAAGGAACATGAACACATTATTCGGTGATTATGTTCCCAAACCTTTATATGTATAGAAGTAAAATTAATCTTTTAGATTCTTATATTTGACCTTAATATAGAAAAAAACAAAATTATACAGTATTAAACTATATCCACACTTTCAACCTTCAAAATATATATTCCCTCCATCTTATTTATATTGTCACACTTCTCGTATTAGGATGTTCCACTAAAAATGTCAACTTACCTAAAATAGAATGGTTGCATTATACAAATTTCAAATTTACCCTTCAAAAAATTCAAATTATTCTCAATGCCAACAATTAGTGAACCTAACAATCAATTCATTATCACTCCTTCTCTCCTCTCCTCTCAAATAGTTGTCATTTAATGTGAAGTCAAACCAATCCAATAAGGGTATTTATGAATATTGAGTAGAAATAAAATAATCGGATGGAGTAGTATTATAATTGTATAAGATTTCAAAGCATGTGAAAATGATTGCACGATGAAAATGTATAATTTCTCTTAATAAAATGTATTTTCCATAATTTAAATAGGAAGTTCATGTATGCGTACTTATTCTGAATTTAAATATTTTACTTAAATTTTCTCCATTTAGGCTTCCATTTACTTTAGGTTAGTGATCGGTTTCTTATAAGTTATTGTTCTATATCAACATATATGGCTCTTCCTAATGAGCGGCTATTTTATTTCACGACATTCTTTTTTTTAGAAAAAATGGAAAAAGACCGAACCTCCCGCCTTCAACAAGAAACACTACACCTTCAACAAGAACCTCCCGCCTTAACTATATATGTCATGATCAAAGTTTCGATCAAAGGTTAAAGAGCGAAGAAAATTGCGTTTTATCCTGTAAATATACAGCATGTCTACTTTTCAAAGAGAACATCTTAGGAATTTGAACGGTAATCCTTATATTATCTGAGGTTATTACTATCATTTGTATAATTGTAGAAGTTACAAAATGTCAATAACATTACCTTATAACTGTTGTACTGATATCTTGACTTGAAAATAAGTTTTTGAAAACTCCCAAGTATTAGGGAAATACAGGGTCCAAGCACAAGCAAAGTAACTAATCCTTAGGTACTTCCTAAATTGCAATACGTCATGATAGAACAGCAAATAAAAATTGGACACCCAATTTCACACTTTACATTAATCACATTCCAATGAAAATGCATTAATCCATGTTTGTTTAACGTACCCCTTATGTATTTCCACCCAAAAAGTAGCAGATGACCACAGCTCAAACAGTATGAAGCAATGTCCTTGACACTTGACATGTAAAATCATCACAACCTAACAGTCACCAGCTGATAGCACCCTCCCTTTCGTTCGCGTTTTCATTTTCTAAACCTCCAATTTGTCACTAACAACAATACCAGACTCTAAACTTGCCCAAGCCAACCATATATTCCTCGAAGGTTTTGCTCAACAAGCACTTGAGCGGGACACCAAGTGGAAAGGAAAATGAAAAATAAAATAAAGTTAAAACCAATTTCAACAGACAAATTTCAAAGGAATTAACATCTGTTACAAGATGGTTGTCATCTGAATCAACAACAGCTGACAGCAGATTTAAGTGCGTTTATAAACTAAATATCATCAAGCATTCCTCTCTTCCCTTGCTTCTAGGGCATCAACTTCCTCGTTTGACAAAAGGTCAACCATGGGTTCAAATACGTCCCAAAATTTCTTTTCCTGAAATAATAGCACAACAGACAAAAAAAATTTATTTCAAACTGGAAGCACAACCAAGTATTCAAACTTCGAACATCTCCTTGTTACAAATTAGCCTCTAGCAACATTTTCCTTCTTAAAACCTTCAGTAATTTTTTTTTTTTTTTTTTTACACATTTTGGGAATGAGATAAATCTGATCATGTTAAACCCAAGAATTAAAATGATTCCCACAAAAGAATATACAAAGAGTGATTGTAGCATAACATAACTGTGATCTTCACAGTAACTATTACCAGCCAGACTCAATATTTGAAGATAACCCCTGTTCTAGATTAATTTACCAGAAGGCCACTACCCTCTCACCCCAAAAGAATTGCCTCCTCTAGAAAAATTCTTGGATATGGTGAGAGGATATGAGCCGATATGAGCCTAATTCATTGTCATAAGAAATACAAAACAACCATCAATTGGAATCACTTGGGGACTGTGGTTGAAAGATAAGGGAGATTTGGACAGGTGATGGAGGAGCTGGGACATCACAGAGGTGGAGGTGGAGGTGGTTTTCTAGTTGTAGGGTATACGAAGTCTCATTGGAGAGTTCCCGACTGGTAAGGGCAGGACTGTGGAAACAAATTAAATTGGGGGGGTTGGACAGGACGAGGGATGGAGATTGGGCGGGGATAGTGGTTTACATGAGATGTTGAGGTTAGGGGTTGGCCAGCAGAGGGTTTTGAAACAGGGGAAGAAGGAAGGATCTGGGTTAGCAACCAAGGGTATGGAAGTCCCGGTAGGTGGGTGGTGTACAGTCAATTATGCTGGATTTGCGGTGAAGTATCTAAGACTCAAAAATTAACTGGCCATGCTGGGATCAGCGTTTGCTTCAAAACAGATGTACTTCTGTGATGCGTCCGTAACTGGCAATAAGTTAGAGAGCGTCACATTGCTGTTTCCATTTATATACATTTTTGGAAACATGGAACTTCCATTCACACGGTTGTGCTCTTCAGTCAAAGTAGACAGACAACTGGCACTCTTGTTGTCCATATTTCAAAAATTATGCAGTCCCGTATCCATTATCAATTTGACAATTAGTTTGGCAATCAACACAACAGCACTCAGTCAACTAATAGACACCGACTTTTGGGTATTAATACAACGCCATTATCTATCTTTTCAAGGGTATAGTCACTAAAGCATTCATAATTCTTCGTCTCTGATGTCAGTTTTTCTTCTTTCCCTCAAATTTAGGCTGTTCTACTCAAGTGGCAGCATATACTTATTGCTAGGATTATAATTACATTCACAACCCCCGCCCCTCCTTCCTCCCCTCCCCTATCTATATTTGGGAGAAACTATCACTAGAAACCCCCAAGTTTGAGAACCCTTTGACCTATTGGGTTTCCAAGTATTATTTTTGCTTTTAATGACCAGAATACTGTGCACCAAAAGTGTATATATTACGAAGTATTTGTAAGTTTTTTAACCTGTAAAATAGATATGGTGATTCTAAAAATCAATGATAATATGGTTCATAACAGAGTTTAATAGCATTGAATGAGTCATGTAGCCGATCCACACTTAGTAGGAATAGACTTGATAGTGGTTCTTGTTGTCTTTCTTTCCCAATTTAGTCACAGTATCACCAAATTTTTAGCAACCATTGTCTAGCACTCTCTATTGCACTTTGTCCATGGGTATCTTGGTTGCCTAGTTCAAATCCCAAAAGAAGGAAACTCAAGCTTTTTGTGTTATGAAGATACTTGATCCCTTCAGTGTTTAATGTGATACAACTTTAGCATTGCAGTCCAACATACAAGCACAATAAGTGCACTTGAAAGCAAACACGTGCAGTGGCACTTTTCTTGTTGCAGCAGAAATGTTCTAAAAAAGAATGCAGTCTTACCGAATGACACTTGATTTACCAAAAGACTTCACCAAGTCCACAGCAATTCCACCTGTCTTACTGTGAGAGAGAGAGAGAGAGGTGAGGACAATATGTTGATAGTGTGAACTAAACTACAATTGAAATTACATTTGGTAGTTAGAATGAGGCTGTACTGATTACATTGCAAAATAGGACAAAAAACAACATGCAAAAGAAAATACTGAAAACTAGATAGCAAACCTAGCAGTTATGTGCTCGAACCCCTTGCGCCCCTTTTTAATCATTCTACTTTCCTTTGCTGAAGCTACACTTTGGATTGCAATCTAAACATCAAAGAGTGAAAATAAGATAATCTATTGCAATCTTGCTTCTTAACAGTGAATTCAGAACCAATTAGAAATACTAAGATAATATTCGACCTTAACCGACTTTGAACAATAATACAACAATTTTTGCACCAGCTATCAATCAAATAGATTTAGAATCCAAACCTCATAAAGTTGTTCCCTAATGGCAATGGCAATTGCAGGCTGCAAAATCAAATGCCAGAGCAAAATTCAATAATCTCTACAAGCAGATACAAGAATATTTGAAATGCAGGAAACAATATCCAAAAGCAGTTAATAATTGGAAAAGAAATTTGATTTGCAAGCATTTGCACACAAGAACATTTGGGCAGGGGATTTCTCTCACTGCACAAAAAACCAGACAAGCCAAAATCGGTTCAGATTTCAGATGCTCAACCAAAACCTGTTGACGACAAGGGGAAATTTGGGCTTGCAATAACAGATTGTATTGGAACAGGTCTACTTGATTGAGACAATTAATTTTGTGTACCAATAAAAGATCTCATGTAACTTATTCATTTTGTTTGGTAAAATCTCAGGTTCTTTCATCAGTTTGATATGATGTCGTTTAGTTGGATTTTCATGTATTTCACAAGTTGTTGAAAGAATGAGACAAGATTCAATATTCAAGATGATATATTTAACTTCGATAATGAAAATAATGAAACTCATTTACTAACTTAAATAATGAAATTTCAAAAGTGTGTTTATTTAATTTATTCTATCTTAAAACAGTATACGGTTAACAAAACATTAAAAAACAGGCACTTGACATATAAGCCAAGCTAGACAACAATACAAGGTAAAAGTTTCAGATGGAGCAAAGATGGAAGCAGCAAAATTTAAATCGAGGCTCATGTTGCTTAAAAGTGGAACCAAATTATCCAAAAAAAAATCAAAAGATGCTGAAGTTGATCAAAAAATAGGACTAAAAGCAACTCCATTATGCATTAGAAGATGGCAAGACTATATTGAGTTTGAAGGGAGAAACTAAGGGTATCGAACATAAGATGAAACAAACTAATATTGGCACATAAAACACTTTGAAGTACGAGTATTAGCTTAAACAGATCGCTTCAGTATCATCTCCCAGTACCAAATCAGAGACAGCCCCAAATTAACATGGCAGTACCCGTGTCCAACTAGTTGCATTATATGAAAGAGAATAAATTATAAGGGTTATAACCATTTCTATCCTTCCAACAAACTAAGAAATGACAGGTACCCATATCCTTTCTTTGAGTCGATGGCTTAAATAAAATGCTTACTCCAACTTCTGGGTCGTCAATACCCATATCTTTGCAGAAAGTTCTTGCAAATTCTTCTGGATCACTCTCAAAGTTGTTTAAGTCCTGAAATCGCTTCATTTCATGCATGTCACTTTGCAGAGATTACATAGCATTACAATAAAAACTATGATCTTTCATTCTTCACAATTTATCTCAGAACTCCTTACTACATAAAGATGACAAATCCAGTCACCAGTAAAACTTACCCAATAAAACTGATCCTTTATAAGTGTGTGGTTCACTCGGAGATCAAGCTGATTAAGTCAAATAGAAATACATAAGACTGTTATATACATGGTACTATTTACTGACCAGACAATGGCCCATAATTTATAAATACAGAAGAATAACTAAAGACATGTAAACTGAAACAGAAGGATCACATAGGTACACATGCCAGACCTTGATGGGGACTACTCGCTCACCAGTGTACATGTCTTGTCCTTCATATGATCGAAACTCTGTCAGTTGTGACTGCAGTAATTGAAATTTGAAACAGCAAGGCCATAATAATAAGAAAGTAGATAGAAAAAAAATAAATTAAATGACCAAGTCATCAAGAGAAGTACCTTGACTTATACTCTAACAGCTGACAACAAAAAAGAATTGGGGGATGGTTTTCATAAACATGACTGAATGTCACGTACATTTTATAGTAGTATAAAGAAATTCCCCCTTTGGTTGTTTCGCCCCTCCTTATATTATAAAGAATTGATTCGAAAAACGTTAAAAGTGGGTCAAGAAAAAAAAATAAAATCAAAATCATCCTCCTCCCAGTTTGAAAAGGTTCCCAACTTGCATGAACCACAGATACAACTGATATTAATAACACGAAACAAATTCCTAAGCTTAACTAAATTAATGCCCATATTTACACGAATGTGTCTCATTACCGTAGCTGACGAATATGAACTGTAAATAGAGGAATAGTAAATTGCAACAATAAAAGGCAATTGAATGGCTTATTACCTGGATGGATTGAGCAATCTGAGTGACAAAAGCTGGAGGAAGTTTCAAGTCCTTCACAGTTCTTTTTGCAAATACCACCACTTCTGAATCTGGATCTATGGAAACAGAGAGACGCAAGCAGTTACTAGAAGTATCTATCAATAATGTCTAAAATAAAACATTAAACAATAAGACATTACTAAGGTAACACAGATTCAAAAATAGCCGGAGCACGTCACAAATTCTCTAGATTAGAAGACTACTTCACAACAGCTAATCCAAACGAACTCTTGATTGATCCCTAAAAAAATAACAATAATAAATAAATCAACCATTTATTCACAAGGATTTTTTCTTCATTGCAGCTGCTTCGAAATTCAGTAATCAAAAGCCACACAGGGACTAGGGCTGCTGTTTCATGTTTCTCAAGAATGGATAGATACTAATCATTAAAGCTACAACATTCTTCATTTATTTTCTTTAAAAAAAAAAAAAAAACAGCGTCTTATTTCCACAGCGCGTAAGATTAACCTCTGAACTGCAGCCAATTAACAAATGGGCATCATAAAATCAAAACGAAAAAGGAAATCCTTGCACACACAAAAAAAAGAAAAAGAAAATTTACCAGAAGGATTCCAGGTGAAAGCATCTCGAAATCTTTGACCATAATACAATTTCAATGTCTAACCTAATAGGCACTAGATTATCTGAAGTTGGACTGCACGAAATTATTAGAATTCAACAAAAAAAGGAAAAGGGATTTTAAAAGGATGAATTATGTTTACTTGTTGGGTATGTAAAAAATAATTAAAGAAAAAGATTACATTCTGAATTTGATGGAGTTTTTTGAAGAACCCCAAGCCGAGTGCGCTTTCATGCCGCTCCGCTCCTGTGAGTTTTGATTTCTATTCTGTAGCTTTCTTTCCCCCTGGTGTTTTGATTTTTATTCTGTCTAATTATATTCGATTCGATTCGATTCGATTCGATTCTTCCTGTAAGTTTGGATCAATAATGTTTAAAAAACGCAATCCCCTCCAAAAGTTACTGAATCGGGAACATTCGACTTAAAAATTAGAAACTATAAAATATTTATTTTTCCATCTATTAACATTAAATTTATATTGATGATTAGTTTAATTATTTAAAATTTAGGTTTTTTTATAATCTTTTTACATATTTTGTTATCAATGTATAAATTTTTAATTTTCAAAAAAAAATTATTAATAGATAATCATATTTTTTAGTTTTAAATAAAATCAGTATTGATAAAAATTTGTGATTACTTGACAAGTGTATTGAATTTACTCTTCAAATTTTTTAATCAATCATATACAATTGTTTTAGTCAAGAAACTCGTTTGAGTTTTTTTTTTTTTTTTGTGAGTTTTTAAACTATGATTTGGAATGAGTTATCTGATTTTGGGCTATTACCTGACCCAAACTATAAATGTTTGGATTAATTATATTTAGGGTAAAAATATATTCTAGTCCCTAAAGTTTGGTGTGTTGACAGATTTGGTCTCCAAAGTTTTTAAAAAACAAATCACATCTTTTATTTTCTAAGTTTCTGTTGAATTAGTACATGGAATACTTTCAGAAACCTCTTATGAGGGTTAAACTAATATCACGTAACACCCTTGAACTTTAAAAAAAAAAAAATCACTTATTCCCCTAATTCTACTTTTCTTGTAACATTTTCAACCCAATAGATTAAAAAATTATTTTAATGATAGTGAAACTAATTTTATCCTAACTTTACCCCTAGTAAAAATTTTAATTGATTAAAGTAGTTTGAGAAAGGAAAAGAAAATTGAGGGATGTAAATATAATTTAGATAATTTAATTGGATTATAGTAAAAATCGAGCTAAAAATATATATATATATAACTGTCTATATATATATATAGATGTGTTTAAGTTTACAAGTATTGTTATCTCCGAAATAAAATATTAATAAAAAAATTTATTATAATAAATGATGTATACGTGCGTGTTCTAATGTTCAAACAACATGTACAAGCACATTAAAATGCACATAAATATTTTTTACATAATTGACAAAAAAATTATCAAAAAATTCATTTTATCTTTTCTTTTAGTTTACAAATTAGTGATTTTTCAAACAAAATTTGAATCATATTTACTATCAATATAATATATAGTGGCATTTTGTGTGTTCTAAATTTTTGTTGTAGATTGATACACAAAAGCACTTTACATGCGCATATATTTTCACAAATAAATTTATGAACGAATTTATTGAGAAATTTATTGAGAATTTATTGTGATTTCCAGACAAAATACTTATTAAATTTATTTATTATATTATATGATGTGTTTCTACATATTATATGTTTTTATTCAAAACAATACACACAAAAGACATTAACATGCACATAAATACTTATTAAATTTGGAATTAATCTTTTTGAACTTCATGGTAGAATGCTTGCTTTAATGCTTAATTGTTTTAGTTAATTTACTTGTTTAAGTTTTGATAGTGGCTAAGGGCCTTAAACTGATGCTATGTAGATTATTATTGATAAATAAATGTTAGAATTGATAACTATGAGTTTAATTGATGAATGTCATGGTATTACTTGATGTGCTCTTAGTAATGTCACTTAGTGGTGTTCGTTTTGTTAAGATTTTGTCATGGTTTAGTTTGTTCTTATTTTGGGTGATTTTCTTTTGAATGTGTTTTTGTCTTTGAATTTTGAATGAGTGGTAGAATGAGTTTAACTTATCGAATAAAATAAAAGAGTCAAGTTTGGGGGTGTTTGTTTCTTGTGTCGGGAATGGTCATTTTATACTAGTATGTGTGTTTGATGTCTCTTGGATGGAAAATTGATCAATTTGGTACTCGATGATGATACTTGACTTACAATAGTATATGATTGAACTATTTGAATTGCACATTTTATGAACTTAAATGTGTGTGAGTAGTTCTTTTGCAACCCAAGAATTTCAAAAAATTTCCATTTTAAAAAAGAGTGACTAATATTTTGGAGAAAATTCACCAGAAATATTATTTTTAATCCAATTACAAATATTATTTTATTGGTCAATTTATCTTTTGAAAAAATTGGTTTAAATGGAATAGAAGGAATTTAGGATAGTTTGTGTGTTTGCATAGGAAATTATATTTTAATTTGTGAATGATTGGTATTAGATATTAATGTTAGGTACGCTTTACTCATCGTTCCTTGATTTAGGGCATGCAAAAAAATAAAAAATAAAAATTTGCATTCAGGAATAAGCGAGTACGGGATTCCGACATGTACCCATATTGTTTTTTCGAAATATAGCATTAGAGTAGTAATAAAGTGAGTATTGAATTCCGACATGTATCCATATTGTTTCTCCGAATTAAGCCATTAGGAATTATATTTTGTAATACCAAGTTGAGGGAAAAATATTTGCAATACTTATCATTGATGTCATACTACTCATTCTTTGATAGATTAATATTCCCAACTTGTGTGACATGTGCATACAGACAGATTGCTAATGAACATCTATTTCCGTGTGATCTTATTAGGATGATTGAACAACTTTGCAATACTTTTGATTTGAGAAAAGATAATATTTTGAATGAATATAACTTAAAATTTTTAGGAACCTTTCTGAGAATGGTTATTGCTTAGTAATTTGAAATTTTATGTAGTAATTGAACTTATGATTTTTAGGAAAATTAGAAAACTGTGGAGTAACTAATTGAAATAGTTCAATTGTTATATAATATTTGAGGTCCCTTGAGAGAATTTCTTATTATTCATAAGTACATCCATTTGTCATCTTGGTATTGTCCATTTTAAGGTATGTTTTAAGTCGTTTAGTAAGATTCTTTTTATTTCTTGTTTTGCTCAAGGCTAGCAAGACGCTAAGTTTGAGGATGCGATAACTCTAGTAAACTAGAGTTGTTTTGCTCCTAAATTAAGGCATTTTGTTAGTTTAATCCCGATTTTTAGCTCGAATTAAGTGTTTTAATTTAATTAGTGTATTGTATAGTTGCATTTGCATTTCTTGTTAATATTATAAATTTTTAATCAATTTTAGTTAATTTGGTTATTTATTTAGTTAAATGTGTTTGCAGGTTAGGAATCGAAAGATGAAAGTCAAGATTAAAAAGTTCGAGGGCCAAAGTGGAATTAATGAAGAATTGAAAACTGGAGCTAAAACATGCTCAATGTCGAGGCATGGATAGATTTGATGTCGTGACATCGAGGAGTAAATTCAATTTATAATTTTCAGCTCGATGTCGTGACACCAAATTCCATGTCACGACATCGAGACGCGTTTGGCATATGTTGTATGGCATTTTTGTAATTTTTGACGTTTAGATTTTTATTTCCCGACTTGTAAAGCATTTAACATATATAATAGGCAATATTTAGTGATAGTACACATAGTGGGTAGTGTAATGTGTGATTTTAGATTAGATTAGAGTAACTTGACTTTTAAATTTTTAGTTCTTCTTTTATTTTTCTTTAGATCTAGTTTTTAATTTATAGCAAATTTAAATTTTGATTAGATAGTTTTAGTGGGTTAATCTTTAGGTACAAATAGATATAATTTTTACTTGCTTTCTAGTTAAATTTCTTCAAATTCTAGTTGCTTCCATTTCAAGTTTTCTTAGAAGTAATTAGGGTTCTTGTTAATTTAGTGTTTTCTAGCTATAATTTTCATTTCTTTGCTTTAATTTCTAATGTCTGTCTAATTTCTAGTGGACTTTCTTTTATTAATATAAAAATCCAAAAATACTTAGTTTAAACTTAGATTTACTTGCAAATTTCATTAGATCTAAATTAGTGTAAAATGGAGTTTATTTGGTTTTCATGCTTTTTAATTGCTCTCTTTAGTCAACTTATGACTACTTGTCTTTCAATTCTAGTTTAATCTTAATTAATCTAATTAATTTAATGTAATTTTACTTGGTTTTATTAGGTTAGGTTAATTAGTCTCTCAATGTAATAATCTAATTACTTTCATCACTTGTTTTGGTCGATAGATTAATTTAAGTTTAGATTTTAATTGCATACTTGATCATGGTTATGAGTCGGGTAGATTACTTCCCTCCTATTTGATTTGCCTAACTATATAAATATTCGTAAATCTCGATACTTGTTAACCGATAATCTTCGCGGGAATGATTCCGCTTACCCTACACTACTATCTAGCATTGTATACTTGTGAACGCGAAGGTAGAAGTTAGGAGTTGGCGTGGTTTTTGTTATTTGTTGATTTAGAATTTTTATTCAACCCAGCTATGGAACACTAATCTAAGAAAACCCTCCCCAAATGGGTTAGAAAAATGGAGAACTACTCTACACTAAAGCTTTATACTCTACTCTTACACCACTTTACTTAGACTCCAAAGGGACTTAATAGATGTATTTATATGCCTAGGGTTGGAAGAAAGAGCTTCAACCGTAATTTGCCTCGAGTTGGATTATTTTGCCCTTGAAAAATATTCGTACCGCAATTAATGACTGCGGTCATTGATAGCTTGATGACCCCAATTAACAAATTTCCTTCTTTAAAATCTTGATCGCTGTCACTGATGCTCACGTGAATTTCCCTGGTGACTACGATCAATAAATTTCCTTCTTCATATTGATGACTGCTGTTACTGATGCTTCGTGATGATGACCGCAACTGTCAACCGTGGTCAAAGTTCAAGTAGTGATTTTCTCCGGTGACTATAGTTAATGATTTCCCTCTTCAAAATTTATGACTGCGGTCAATAGCTTCTTGATAGCTTGATTTGAACCCTATAAATAAATACACTCTTTTAATTACACAAAAAACTAAATAACATTAAAATCACTAAATTAACATAAACTAGCATAATCTAGAACATGGAAGTAAAAATCATCAAAAACAAAACTCAAAACATAAAAATGCTTGAAACTAAAGCAAAAATATTCAAGTTTAGGGTACATATAACTCTAATTTCTTAGAGTTATCATAACACGAGTTGGGGCAGTATGAGGAGCAGTAGCAACTAATGTGACAGTCTGGCTACTGGGAGAAGTGCTGGTGGCTGAAGCGTTCACTACATCTAAGTCGATGAAAGTGGACATCGGAGTGGCATCCACTACTACTGAAGCATTCCCGCTGGTTACAGCCGCTTTAGGGATCAGCTGAGCCGACGAGCTTGTCCTTGAAACTGGGACAAGGGGGACTAAGCTCCTCAAAAATCCACTTAGGCCTGCAAAAAAAAGCAGTTTGGATCATATGGTTAGTTTGGTATAAATAAGTAAACATAAGAAGTGAGGAAAGTTTGGTAATGGTGTGTGGCACAGGTAAACCTTTCATGTGGTCGAAGTCCCCGAGGATGCTATGACATGGAAAGAGGCCAACCCAAGCCAAAATATCATGGCTTAGGGTCATGAGCTAACCTCTGAAGTGTAGCCTAAGGGAGGCATCATCAGAGTCCTTTGGAGTGGCATTCTGAGCCGTGATAGACTTCTTTACCAAGTTCCATGGGTACCGAGGCATCACCATGTCAAGATAACGGGCGTAGAAGAACCCCTTCTTCCAATTGCGAATGGATAAAGGATTACCCATGGTCAACTGCTTCCCAGTAGCTCGGGGGGACACATAAAAAAATCCGTGGTTTGGGGTCACTTTCAAGATCATTCTAACTATTTCTAAGGCTGGGTACTTCGTATAATTTACACATTATACAAAACCCAATTATCACCCTAATTTCATTAGGGGTTAGTTGGGAAATGTTGATGTTCCTCCCAGCGATTCGATAATTCAAAAAAAAAAGTGGAGGAATGGGTAATCTTAATCCCGCTTGAAGTTGCTCCTGGTATATGGTCAAGTATCCAGGAAGAGGTCTATAACCTCAGTCCTCGGGTAAGTGTAGTTTTAAATGGATGTTTTTTGGAAATTGGTACAAGTCTCTAAGATATTTGACAACCTCAGCTGAAAGGGTATTTTGGGTATTAATAGTTTGGAATCCTTGTAATAATTCACAAAGGACTGGGAAGAAGAGGGTTTCCCTAAAAAATTTAGGAGAACGTGATAAGCTCGTAAATGTCGTATATTTTATGTATCGTTTACCTCATTTTTAGTGATGCACGAGAAAAATTGAGTAATTATGAGTTAAAATAGTTATTTTGAGAGTTTTAGGGTTTGAGTGAAGAAAGAGTCAAAATTGATAACAAAATTGGAGGAAATTGTAAAATTAGAATTTACGTGCACTGGCGAAGAGCAATTTGGATATAGTTTGGTAAATTGAGCATATGCCAACTTTCAGGTCTGAACTCCAATTGGGGTGATTCAAGATGTTTTCAAAAGCTAAGGCATAGAGCTACAATTTTATGTTTTGACTTTTTCTAAATTCGCCCTGCATCATGGTCAAAATTGAGGAGGAAGTTAAACCTGGAGCTCTTATACAGGCGCGACTAGAAAATACAGCACCTAGGTGCCAACTCTTGAAGCTCCACTTTTTGGTTCTGCCAAGTGTGCCCAAGCGTGACATTTATGTAGTGCCCAGGCGCTGATCGTCTGATAAGTCCCACAAGTTTGCTTATTTTGCAAGAAAATCCTCCCGTGAGCCAGTTACATGGAAAATCGTGTACTTATCATCCCGGAGCCCCAAAATCCTAAAAACACCTATAAATACACCAAGAGAAGCGGAAGAAACAATAATCATCATCAGCAATCATTAGTTTCTTAGTTTTCAATAGTTAGATCGATAATTTAGTCGTAGGTTAGATTTTCTCGAGTTTTCGAGCTAGAATTTTGTTCTCTTACGATAGGTCAAAGATTCAAGATTTGACGATCATCGACATTGGTTTTTACCGCAATTACTGAGTTTGATTTATTTTTGTGCAATTTAATTTTGTTTCATTGCATTCTTATTCTTTAATTATCATTCTTGTTTTATTGTCTTTAAATTCTAAATTGCTTCCGTAGTTTAGTAGTTAGGGCTTTATTTCATCGCTTTTATAGAGTAGACTAATTTAAATTCTTGTTCTTGATAAAATTCTTGCAAGTAGGGTAGATAAAATTAAGGTTTTAGTCAATTGTATTTAATTGTTTTCTGTAGGGTTGGTATTTTACATTCTTGTCTTTATTTTAATTTCTTGTGATTAAATTTAGTATAAGTTTAGTTAAAAACTCCTGAATATTTCGTCTAACTAGTAAATAGGCTTGTGAACCTAGTAATTGTTCCAATAGTTCTCGTGAGAACGATACCTACTCATCCTATATACAACTCACCTCATATACTTACGAGTGTGTGGGAGTTGATTAGGATGACAATTAAGGTTTTCTTTATTACTTTTCATTATTTTCAAAAACCTAATCAACAATTCACCGAATAAGTTTTTGGCGCCGTTGCCGGAGACTGTTTTTGTTTGGTAATAATATTAGGTATAGTGAGTCTTACTAGATTAGACTTTGTATTTCTTTCATTATTTATTTATAATTATTTCTTGTTCTCCCGTTTTGTTTGGATTTGGTCTTCGATATTTGATCTTTGGTTTTCTTTTCTTGTAGTTTATGGTAGATACTCGTTCATTCATTTAATCACTTCATCCTATTGACTTGGAGATTGAATGGAATATAAGGAGAAACCGTAGACAACAAGACTCAAACTAAGGTGACAACTTGATGGAGAATCCAAACAGCGTCATGAATGAACAAGAAGAGGTTGTAAGCAACAATGGTAATCTGGTTAATGCTAATGCTAACTCCCAAAATCTTAGAGATTATGTCATACCTAATTTTGAGGGGACAAGTTCTAGCATTGGTCGGTTACCTGTGGACTAACCATTCTAGCAAGCGAATAACTTTGAAATCAAGCTTGTAATGATAAAAAGGCTCCAAACACATGAGTTGTTTGGAGGAGGACCCAATGAAGATCCCTACAAGCACTTAATTAGATTTGAGGAGATCATTAATACATTCTGGTATAATGGAGTCCACCCTGATTCTATTCGGATGAGAGCATTCCCTTTTTCTTTATGTGATAGAGCAAGGTCGTGGTTGCAGTCATATAGACAAGGTACTTTCACAACATGGGACCAACTCGCTCAAGAGTTTTTAGCCAAATACTTTCCACCAGCTAGGACTGCTAAGCTCTGAAACGAGATTATATCATTCATAGAAATCACTGGAGAGAGCTTAGGTGAGACGTGAGAAGTGGAGCTGTTGAGGAAGTGTCCACACTATGCTATACCTCTATGGCTGAAAGTCCAAACCTTCTATAATAAACTATTTTCTGATACTAGTTTAATAGTTGATGCTAGTGCGGGATATTCTTTTCCCTATAAGACTCCGGAGTGAAGCGCAAGACTTGTTGGAGAGAATGGCATCCACTCATTATCATCGTGGAGCAATAACTCCTGTAGTTGGACAACAATAAGAAGTGAATCAAGCTAACGTCCAACAAGGAGGTATGCCTAGTTATGATACTTTCTTATCTCAGCAGAACATGATGATGAGTGCCATTACAAACTTGACCAAGGCCATAGAGAATATGGGAAGAAGCTCAGTGAATTCCATAGGTTTGACATCCCAAGGGATCTTGAGTTGTGATTTTTGCGAAGGAAATCACCAAAATGGCTTCTGTGATACTTTAGTAATGCAAGTTGAGCAAATTTAATTTATTTCCAATCAAAATCCCACCTCATGAAATCAACCCATCAATTATGGAAACACATATAACCTGTCTTGGTGAAACCATCCCAACTTTTTCCTGTCAAATCAAGCAAATGTTCAAAATCCATCATTTCAGTCAAATGCATTTCAACAAAATTTGTCCAATCAACCATTGTCATCTAGACCATATTCCAACTACTACACCAAAAGAATTCCCAAAATTTTCCATCTTATCAAAACAATTCATACCAATTTTACCACCAAGACCACTATTTCAAAATCCAAATTATCCCGCACATGTGAATCATGATACATCTAATGATGATAATCTGAGCAGAGATTTTGAGAGGTCGCAAAAGGAGGATGAGAATCTGTGAACTACCACAAGAAACCTTGAGGTGCAATTGGGGCAGATAGCTCACCAAAACAATGAGCGACCAGCGGGAACATTATCGAGCGATACAATTCCTAACTCATGGGATAATAGCCAAGGGAGAGAGCATGTTCAAGCTGTCACATTAAGGAGTAGAAAAACACTGGAGGCGAAGAAAGTGGAGGATGATGAGTCGAGTAAGATAGAGAATGGTGCAAAAGGAAAGGAAGACATATCAAAGACGTTGGCCCAAAAGCAACCTAAGAGGGGGTGAATTAGGTTGTCTCAAAAAACAAACCTTTTAATGTGCTTAATGAAAATGTGACTGCAAACTTTGTGCAACAAATGAATACTTAAGCACAAATGATCAAAGATAGATATTTAACAATCAAAGCTTAAAGAAGAAATAAAAGATTGAGATAAAGCATATCAAACCAAACTCCCAAGCTTCTCAAGTTTGGAGTACATCCACTAGCAGTGCCTCTTCAAAGAAGGTGAGGCAATAACCTTCTTGTACACAAAGTAGGCTCACCCTTGCACCAACTAAGTTTCTCTAGTTGAGCCAAAGTGTTTTACACTATAACCTCACTTTTGTACACTTGTTATCCCTCCACTCTTACACTTGAAGATCACTCACTAGTCTACTCTTGCTCACACTAATTTCCTCTAGTTGAGCCAAGAGAACTATACTACTCAAACCAATACAACCCATAATATTTTAGCCTATTTCTCACAAAATAGCTCTTACAAGTGTTTGTATTGAATGTAGTAGTTCCACACATCATTTGGATATCCTTGGGCTATTTATAGGTGAAAGATGTGCTGAACACACATTTGAGCTCCAACGGTCAAAAAACTAGCTGTTAAAAACTAGCATTTCGGGGTTCAGACTGTGGTTCGGACATCTGTTCATGCGTCCTACAGCATCATGAACAGTGTCTCGGACGGTCATATGCGTCCTACAGCTTGATGAACAATGTCTCGGACGGTCATATGCGTCCTACAGCTCTGACAGAAAATTAGTTCATTTTGAGCTCCTTTCTTCGGACGGTCTTCAACGTCCGATCTTTTTGGCTTCGGACGGTCTTCAACGTCCGATCGTCATACTTTCAAATCCTTTTCTCGGATGGTCTTTTATGTCCGAAGCACTATCTTTCGGACAATTATCTACGTTCGAAAGATGTGTTCTTCCTTGGTGTTGTCTGGTCATGTTTTGGATGCTCCCTTGTGTCCGAGCTCATTTTTTTTGGACACTCTTCATCGTCCGTAAAGTGTAGTTCAACTTTTGGTTATTTTTCTTGATTCTGTTCGGATAAACATTTTCATCCGAGCCTTCCTATTTTTACGTTGCACACTTGTTTTCAAGCCGTTAGTACGATTTGGTCATCATCAAAACATGATTATCATAATTGGGGTCCAACAAAAGAGTAAGGATGCTAATAAGGATCCATAAAAAGGTCTTAACCAACAAGGTAAGTTCGAGGATCATTCGGCACCTACAAGTAAGCAGGTAAGTAATCCTTTTCCCCAAAGACTAAAAGATGATAAAAAGATGAAAAAGTTTAGGAAATTTTTGGAATTTTTTAAAGAAAATTGAGATTAACCTTCCTTTTATTGAAGCAATAGAAAATATGGCCAGTTATGCTAAGTTCATGAAGCAAATATTATCTAGCAAGAGAAGATTGATGGGGGACAAAATTTTATGCTTGAATGAAGGATGTAATGCCATCATTTAGAAGAATCTTTCCCATAAGCTCAAGGACCCCAACTCATTTTTGATTCCATGTGAAATTGGAGAGGTGACATTCTACCGGGCTTTATGTGACTTGGGAGCTTCTATCAACCTCATGCCGTTATTCCACCTTTAAGACGTTGAATAGAAGAAGATTGAAGCCAACAAACGTCACTCTCCAATTAGCCGATAGAAGTGTGAGACAACTAATAGGAATAGTGGAAGATCTTATTGTCAAAGTTGGTAAGGTATTTCTACCGGTGGATTTTATTATGCTCGACATGGAAGAAGACGTGGTGACTTCACTCATATTAAGAAGACCTTTCTTGGCCACTGAGCGAGCCATCATTGATGTCCAAAATGGAAACCTACGATTTAGAGTCAATGATGACATTGTTTTCTTTAATGTTTTTTATTCTTTTAAATTTTTAGCTGAATCCAATGATGTTATGAATATAGATATTATTGATGATTTGGTTAATGGTTTTTGTAGGGAATCCATGAAAGTGGAGACTGAAGACATGAACAACATCCATGAAGAGGAGATGGAAGCTAACAACAAAAAGAGCATGATGGATAACGAGATGAAAAGGGCAATTGAGGAAAGCAAGCTAAGGAATAAAGTTAGGTAAAGGGGAGTATCCGACCAATGAACCCCCTAAGGTTGAGTTCTAAACCACTATCTTCTCATCTTAAATACATTTTTCTAGGAGAGAATGATACATAACCAGTCATTGTCATTGCTTTTCTTTCTAATATTGAATTGGGTAAATTAATATTTGAGGTGAAAAAACATTGTGGAGCAATTGTATGGAGCACTGAGCATATAAAAGGCATAAGTCCCACTATTTGCATGCATAAAATACTCCTTAATGACACCTATAAGTCTATTAGACAACCTCAAAGGTGGTTAAATCCAACTTTAAAAGAGGTAGTTAAGAAGGAGGTTTTAAAATTTCTAGATGCTGGGATCATATATCCCATCAGTGATAGTGAGTGGGTTAACCCAATGCAAGTAGTGCCAAAGAAAGGGGGAATGAATGTAATCGTAAATGAAAAAAATGAATTAATTCCCTCTAAATTAGTGACAGGGTGGCGGACATGCATAGATTATAAAAAACTCATTGGAGCCACTAGGAAAGACCATTTTCCTTTACCCTTGATAAAATGCTTGAACGATTATCTAGACATGAATTTTGTTGCTTTCTCAACAGTTATTCAGGGTATTTTTAAATTTCCATAGCCCTTAAAGATCAAGAGAAAACCACTTTTACTTGCATACGGCATATTCGCATATTGGTGCATGCCTTTTAGCTTATGCTATGCTCCTAGTACCTTTCAGAGATGTATGCTTGGTATCTTTCATGATATGATTGAAAAGTTTATTGAAATTTTTGTGGATGATTTTTATGTGTTCTGTGACTCTTTTGATTCATGTTTAAATAATCTTGCATGTACATTGGAAAGATGTGAGTCTTCAAATTTGGCACTTTACCGGGAAAAATGTCATTTTATTGTTTAGGAAGGGATTGTTTTAGGCCATCATATTTCATTTTAGGGCATAGGGATAGATAAAAGTAAGGTAGAAATCATTGAAAAATTACCACCTCCCAAAAATGTAAAAGGAATGAGGAGTTTTCTTGGTCATGCCAGTTTTTACCGGCGTTTCATTAAAATTTTTTCTTTGATTTCTTGCCCTTTATGTGTTTTATTGCAAAAAGATGTGCCTTTTGTTTTTGATGATAAATGTTTGTCTGCATTCAATAAATTAAAAGAGTTCTGATTCCGCACCTGTGATAGTTGCACCAAATTGGAATTTACCTTTCAAATTGATGTGTGATGCAAGCAACTATGCCGTGGGTGCGACATTGTATCAAAAGAAAGAAAAAGTCTTGCATGTTGTGTATTATGTCAGCCAAATCCTTAATGAAGCACAAATGAATTACTCTACCACCGAAAAGGAATTAATGGCAGTAGTTTTTGCATTTGATAAGTTTAGGTCATATTTGATAAGTAATCAGGTAATAGTTCATACTGATCATTCATCCTTTAAATACCTATTGACCAAAAATAATGTTAAACCTAGATTTATTAGATGGATTTTACTATTGCACGAATTTGACTGGGAGGTGGTAGACAACTCAACTGAAAGGAGTCGAGAATATTGTGGCAGATCATCTTTCACGACTCGAGGGACCTATGGCAAGAAAGAGTGATGAAGTGCCTATAAATGAAACATTTCTGGAAAACATTTGATGAGAATGGAGGACGGGGCACCTTGGTATGCAGATATTGTCAATTTCTTAGCCGCTAAGATTATTCCGTCCACCATGGATGTAAATCAAAGATAGAAATTTCTTTCAGAAATGAAGTACTATATTTGGGATGACCCTAACCTCTATCATCGGTGTAAGGATCAAGTGATCCGGCGGTGCATTCCAGAGAGTGAGGTACTTGATCCGGTGGTGCATTCCAGAGAGTGAGGTACAAATGTGTCTTATTTCATTGCCACTCTTCACAAATAGGGGGACACACGGCTCACAAAGGATGGCTGCAAAGGTGTTGCAAAGTGGATTGTTATGGCCAACATTGTCTCGTGATCCAAGAGATTTTGTGACCCAATGCGATCAATATCAACGTGCAGGAAATTTGTCTAGGCCAAAAATGAAATGCCATTGCAAAACACACTAGTTTGCGAGATTTTTGACATTGGTGTATTGATTTTATGGGCCCTTTTCCATCGTCACACAATAATAAATACATTCTTGTGGTGGTGGATTATGTGTCCAAGTGGTTGAAGCCGTGGCACTACCAACGAACGATGCAAGGGTAGTGACAAACTTTGTGAAGAAAAATATTTTCTCATGATTTGATGTTACGCGGGCTATTAGAAGTGACAGAGGATCATATTTTAGAAATTCTTTATTCGAATCCGTCTTATCTAAATATGGAGTCACCCACAAAATTGCCCTACCATACCACCCGCAAACTTTTGGGCAAGTAGAGGTTTCAAAACAGGAGTTGAAGCGCATACCTGGAGAAACAGTAAATTCATTGAGGAGGATTGGTCCAAGAAGTTAGATGATGCACTTTGGGCATGGGCATATAGGACCGCCTTCAAGACCCCAATTAGGATGTCTCCTTACTCATTGGTTTATGGTAATAGATTGTCATCTTCCGGTTGAGATTGGGCACAAGGCATATTGGGCGATCAAAACTCTCAGTTATGACCTAATGAAGGCCGGTGAGAAGAGGCTTCTTGATTTAAATGAGTTAGATGAGCTCCGAATAGAAACCTATGAGAATACACGACTGTATAAGGAGAAGGCTAAGATATGGCATAACAAACATATTCTTGAAAAGAATTTGAAGGCCGGGGACGTGGTTTTATATACAATTCGAGGCTCAAGTTGTTTCCCCGGAAGTTGAAGTCAAGATAGAGCGGGCCGTTTGAAGTAGTGCAAGTATTCACGTATGGTGCAGTGGAACTCAAAGGAAGTCAAGGTAATTTCAATGTTAATGGCACCGGGTGAAGCGATACTACAGTGAGATTATTAATGAGGGGCGGGAAACCATTCACCTTGTCAACAATTGATCAACGAGCCAAAGTCAAGTTTAAAACTATAAATAAGGACGCTACATGGGAGGCAACCCATGTTCCTTTAAAAATTTTCTATTTTCATGTTTTTGTTTCGGTTTTCTTGATTGTGTGTCATTTATGTGTGCATTAAATTAATTTGTGGGAAAACAGTTGAAGAAAAGTGAGTTTTAGGGTCAAGGTATGAGTGTTTTAAATTATTGAGTTGAAAAAATACGCATTGAAATGGGAATTTGCACACTGGAGCTCGCGCCCATGTGCTTCAAAATTATAGCTCCCAGGGCCAGCCCAGTGCAATGTCTTGAAGCTACTGGATTACGTGATTGGGCGCTACAATTTTGCAGCACACAAGTGCGCTACCGATAAGGGTTATTTAACCTTCGATAAAAAAAAGGGTTCAGATTTTCTCTTCAAATTTTCAACTCTCTTCCAAACTTTTTCCCCAAAAATCCCTTCCACCCTCAAGCTCTCAACTTTCCAATTAATTTCATCATCCTATATTTATCCAGATTTCACACCCACAAAACTTTTGCATCATCAAAGGTATGATTTTTTCTTTCTTAATTTTGTTCCTTTACAATAAGGTTCGGGTTTTTTCTTGCATATCATTAAAGGTCCATTTTTTTATGCTTAATTGATCCTAAGTTGTTTAATTTTTATAAATTATGCATAAATTTGAGTCTTTTTGTTGTGTGGGATGATTTTTTATTTGAATTTTTATCCAATAAGTTGTATTGTTTTTTTGACACCATGTGTTTGATAAAATGTTTGGATTGATTTTATGTGGGAATTCTTATTCCTATAATTAGAATTACTTCAACTATGTGATAATATGATCATAAGGATAGTTTGTGATGTTTTTCATATATTTTCCCTAGTGATTTTGTTATCCTATAAATGTGGGGCTTTATGTGATTGAGTTTACATTCAAACATCTCAATACATGCTTTTGTGGCATAATTATGTTTATAAAATGAAATTTGGATATTTATTGTGGTGTATGGTGGTTAGTACAAGTAATTGAACCATATTTTTTTTTTCAAATTATGGAGTTATTAGGTTATGAACGCCAAGTGTTTGTTAAAATGCCTATGGCAATGAGTGATTTTATTAGAACAATCGGCATAGTTGCATAAATTTTCATCCAAAGACGTCTTTCATAATATGAGAGTAAGATTGTTCATCTTTTGACTATTCGGTCTTGGGATAACTCCATTATTTATTTGTTACTCAGAATGATAATTAATCCTATGATTCAATTCTGAGTGAATAGATTGGGTTATTAATTGTAATTGTAGAAGTGCATAAGTGTGGGGTTGTTGGTTATTCTAACAAGTGACTCTTGTAGGTATGGGGTATACATGTGACCCAGTAAAGGGCAAGGCTCCAGCATCATCATCATCAGACGCACAACAAGAACAAGAGCAACCCCGGCAACTAGCCGTAGAAGGGCAATTTCTAAATGCTACCGATGATAGGAAATATGGGAATAACAAATCAAAGCAGGCAACAATTAAAGAAAAATGAGCTATAAAACCCTACTTAAAAGGGGTTGTAAACCCTCCTATTATATTAGCTACTTTTCCTTCATGGAATTCAGTACTGGTACATGTATATCAAGGTACACTGGGGATAACAAGCTGATGACTCCCAAGAACTCTTATGAATCGGTGGAACAAGCGACCTTTACATACACATTGAGGACTAGAGCTTCACCAAGTGATACGGCAACATGGATGGAACTACTTCGTTGTTACCCCTGTTGATGTTATACTACCTGTGGTAAGAGAATTTTATTCTAATTTGGCTCATTATAGTGAACAACGGGAGTACTTGAGGGGGCAACATGTGGACATCTCGACAGATACGATTAATCGGGTTTTGAAGCTAAACCGGGTCTGAAGAAATGAATGGTCAAAAATTCGTGATGCCAATATGGAGCGCAACACAATTATCAGTGTCATATGCAATGGAGAGGTAGACTGGACCTTTACAACTACTAGGGACGTAGTTCGACATTTTGCTTTCAATAGTCTTAAACCTGAATGGCAAGTCTGGTTTAAATTTATATGTGCCCGAATTATTCCTATGAATCATCTCTCAGATATTACTATGGAACATGCTACATCTATTGTATTGTATCGCCATTAGGAGGTCCATTGATGTCGGCCAATTAATTCATAATGAGATATGCCATTCAATGCCTACCATTCAATTTTGGTTATGGTATCCGCACTTGATCACAACCTCATGTTTAGAGGCCGATGTGGTTATGGATCTGGCTGAGGAACGATTAAAGGCTGGGAAACCACTTGTGATGGAGGGGGGTTGTTAAGCCACAATTTAGAAGGATGCGCTCTCGTGCTTCTATTTCTGAACAACCAGCCAGTGAAGGCGAGCCGAGGACTCAAGAGGAGCTCCACTATTAGATTTTACAAGAGCAACAATGTATGTGGCAATGATTTAATGCATATATTATGTACCATCATACGTGGCAACAAACAATCGGGGTTCGGAAAATGGCTAGAGAGCGTGGGGAGAGTCCATCGACATTTCCATCTTTTCCTCAAGAGTTGGCCCCGGATGATAAGATTGATCATAGTTTTGATTTTTCTATTTTCTTGCATTTTAAGTCTTATACATTTATCGTACTCTTTTATGTTTTCTTTCATTGCTTTAGTCTATATACCCATAAGGGGTTAGGATATCTTTCGTAATTGGAAAATAATTTAGTTTCTTGGTTTTCTTGTTTCTTAATGTCTTAAAGTTTTTATGTTTTGTTTTTGGTTCTAGTGGTTGATGTTTTCCACCTCAACTCAATGGTATTTAATTCAACATAAACGGCACCAAACGTTCTTCGTTAACAGAGAAGCTTCCCTTTTTCCCTTATTACGCTTTATTTTTGCATTAGGGAACATGCTATACTCTAAGTGTGGGATGAGGAGTTTTCTTAATTTCTATTGGTTTGGTATTTTGTTTGTTCATTTTGTTCAATTTTTTATTTTATATTTGTAGCTTAGCTTTGATTTGAGAGTGTTTAAAAATTTTGAAAATTTTGTTCACAAATTGCTTATCATGTTTCTTTGATTTTCTACTTGATAATCTTTGAGCTAAGTTGTCATGAGTAGGGTAGTCAGAGTTAATATTTTCCGGACATGATTTCTAATTTTTTATCACTAATAGCCCTATAGTGTTGTAGCTTTTTGGCACTAAGAGATAATTGTGTAGATTCACTTACATTGCACTCCAGATATTTGCTTTACAACATTTTCGAGATGAAATTTTAGATAATTTGACTTGATTTAAAGATGAAGGTAGGTATTTGTTTGGATGTTTGAGCCTTTAAAGCTAACCTTACTGTAAAACAATCCCTAAAACCCTACTTGAGCCTTAATTTGTTTTGAATAGATAAAAGCACCATTCTTTTTTTTTTCATACTCATTTTTTATCTACCTTTGTGAGTTATCCTAAATGTCCCTTGAGAGCTTTAATGCCATATTAATTGTTAAGAGAATATAAGGATGGAAGGTAGTTGTATGAGAATGCTAGAATGACTGGTGTATAGTTTAAGGTGTAGAGGTGTTTAAAAATTTCTATTTCTTTGTTGACCATAGCAAGTGGTGTCCATCACTGGCACCTACATTGGTATCTAAAGTATTGTAGGTGGTGCCCATCACTGACACTTGCATTGGAGTATTAGCAAGTAGTGCCTATCAGTGGTACCTGCGTAGATATTTTTTTTGCGGGTAGTGCCTATCACTGGTACCCGTTTTGAGGAAAAAAGGAAGAAAAAGAAAAAAAAAAAGAGGGGAGATATGTTTTCAAAGTGTTGGCGAGAAGGGTTGAAATTGAAAAAAGTAGGATTTTATTTTCCTTGTTGCACAAAATTTTTATGGGTGTTTGATCAATCAAGTGTGGGGCTACTTCTTTGAAGGGTGGGTGTTTTGTCTTTACAAGCAATAAAAGTTAAAGTTGCCCCGTTTTCTAAGGCTTTCTCAGTGTCTTGGAGACAATCTAAGTCTAGCCAAATTCCATGGGGGTGTACTTGTTTTTCTTTATATTCCCCAGGTGTGGGATACCAATATTTCTTGGCTTTCGAATGTCTCCTCTAAATGACAAGTTTATGAGGATAGTCAACACTAGGATCCTTGACTCTATCATCAGCAGTCTAGATGTCATAGCATTCATCAAATCCTAGTCCTTCATCTATATCTTGATTATTATCTAGATTTGAAGTTCTAGATGGTTCAGCTGCATAGACTGGATCATTCTGCTCTTCTTCTTTAACTCCTGAGGTCGTATAGACCTTTTGTAAGTTTAAAGAAGTAATTTCTTCTGCTAGGCAAGTTAAATCTGTAGCATCAGCTTTTAAATATTGGTTCTGTAATTCCAATATTTGCTTTTCTAGGTCTTCTACTATTAACATTCTTAAAGGTTGAGCCTTAAGAGTTGACATTAACCTAGATGATCTTCTAATACCTGAAGTTTCCGCTGCTCTATCTCTGACAGATAGAGTTTGGGTTTGACTTCTAATAGTATTTAGAATTCCAGTAGTATTTTGGTGAATTAACCTCTTATTGTGTAATACCTTACGAAAATTACTTTTAGTATTATTTCCTAAGGTAGTATCAAGGGTGCTTGCTATCTCTTGTGTATTCATGAAGAAATAATTGATGTTAACAATCTTATTGTAACAATCCATGTATTCTTCATGATGTCCTTTATATTGGATGTAAAAATACCTCCAATCTAAGAGTGTATCACAGATCCATAATGATGGATTAGTGGGGTAGATAATCTAGCTTCCATGCTAGTTCATCGATTGTAGAAGCTAAAATTCTAGCTTCTCATTTTAATTTCAAGACAAAATTTTCATCTTTGCCTCAATATTTCTTAGGTATCTCATAATCAGATAACCTAAGCATGTTATTAAAATCAAAAGGAATCAAATCAGATTCCACTGATTTTAATTGTTTCTCAGAATAACCAAACATTTTTTGAGTATTTAGAGTGCAATCTTATCATCATTTGGATTCCTCCAATGTGAATATAGCCAATTTTATTAGTTATTTTCTAGTCAAGTTTTTAAATTCTTTGACACAATTCTTCCCTTGTTAATAAAGGATATTTATTGAACCGGTGGTTAGTTCTTGTCGGATGGGAAATTCTTCCTGATTTACCCAGGAAACACATGTATATTCTTTCTCTTAGTTTTTTCTAAAAGTTTACTAAATGTAATTGTTTCAAAGATGTCACGATCTTTGAGATTTAGACTGACATTTTCAATTTTACTCCAATCTTTTCTTTCAGCTAAAAGGTTTTGGATGTAACCTCCATCACCGTCTACTGATTCTTCTTCATTCAGAGTATGTTGAACTACTTCCTGACTCATTTTCTGAGTCATAAGTATCCGAGCTATAATCTAAATAATCTGAGGATTCAACTAAGTCTTCCTCGTATTCATACATATCCTGGTATTTGTATACCATGGAATAGTGTATTTCTTCAAAATCTTCAAACTCTTCATTAGAAATTCTACCTTTAATTGTCGTGCTCTATGGAGTAGTTTTGGACATTCATTTACAAAATGTCCAAGTTCATTGCAGTTCTAACATCTGCATGTGTCTCTATTTCTAGAAATTGATGGAGTAGGTAGTGCTTGTGGATCTGCTTGTGGGGCGTAATTGGCAAAGGTTCTACCTCTTCTTGCCTTGATTTGTCTTCTATTTTGGGCCGGTGGAAATCTTCTTCTAAAGTATCTACCTCTAGGATTGGGCCTCCGACCTCTTCTCCTTCCTATTGGCCATGGTCCAACTAGGTATCTTATCCTATTAGGCCTCCTATAGGAGTTTCTTCTAGACCTATGTCTATTTGCCTATTTCTTCTGGTCCTTCTTCCTTGTTGGGCTGAGCAACCAAAATATATAGGATGAATTAAGGAATCACGGCAAAGTCCTCTGCGTGTGTCCTTTCTTATTTTGCATTGATCTCTAACTTTAATATATTTGGTTTGAAGCCAATATCTTGCAAAATAGATTCTTCTACCTAAACTAGCACATCTTGGATTTGGGTTGAGGTCAATGAAGTCTTTTTTAATCCTTCTTCCGTATGGATTAGGAAGATTGTGGAAGAACAAGTCCCAAGGGTACTTGTCTGATTCTCTATTACCATCAAAGCATTGGTAATAATATTCTTGAAATTAAAGGCACATGTGTAAGGCTCAAAATCACACATACTTCAACATTTCAGATTAACAAGAAAGTGTTTATATTGATTACTCCTTTCTTGTTCGGCTGCTAATCTATCTTCAACAGATTGATGTCCTAGGAATTCTTGCCTAAGACGATTTTCAGCAAAGAGAATAACTTCTCTAATTGAATTTCCTACACAAAAAGTAGCTCGCTATTTGTTGGAAAGTTTAGAGTACCAATGTCCAATATTACCCTTAAGAGTTATAGACAAATTCTTGGGTGGCTACAACTATTTTGTCTTTACAGGAATAAAAGTTGAAGTTGCCCAGTTTTCTAAGGCTTTCTCAATGTCTTTAAGACAATCTAAGTCTAGCCAGATTCCATGGGGGTCTACTTATTTTTCTTTATATTCCCCAGGTGTGGGATACCAATATTTCTTGGCTTCCGAATGTCTCCTCTGAACGTTAATTTTATGAGGATTGTGAAAACTAGGATCCTTGTGTCATGGGCTCATTCTTCCTCCAGTGCTCCCAACCCGTGCGGCACTTAGGTTTTTCACCCTAAGTCAGCCTTTATTCACATTCACAGCAAGAGAAGAGAGAAAATAGAATAAGAACCCTATGTATTAAATTTCTCAAACTTGTAAGGTATGTTACAAATGAGGAGGTTGTCCTCCTTTTTATACTTACAAGAAAGTATTATAGAACCTACCACATTAATTACAAATTTACAAGATTGTAGAGAATTCTATATAGAGAATAATCCTCCTAGAATATTCTAAGGAATCTAAAGACATTCTAAGGAATTCCAGAGGGCTTTAGAATGTTCCATATCTTCTGGAGAAGAGTCTGGACCTCCTTCTAGCTGAACCTCTTCATCTGAACAGGCGAACCGTGTCGTTGTCTCCCACCTATTCTGGCAACATCATCGTTGGCTTTGGTGGTATGGAATGTGTCAATCTGTTTCTTGAATTGCCAAAGTCCCTCGGCCGACTCCCAACTATCCTTGCTCTTAGACAAGTCTTTCCCATCGTATGTTGTAAGGTTTCAATAAGCTCACATGGAACACAAGATGAAGTTTTAGCTCCGGAGGGAGTTCCACCTTGTATGCCACCTTCCTTACCCGTCTTAGTACCTTGAACAGTCCCTCGTACCTTCAAAGTAGTCCCTTGTGCACCTTCCGGTATCTAAGTATGGAATGCATCTTAACTAGTACAAGGTTGTCTTCCTCAAACTCAAGGAACCGTCTCTTCACATCAGCCCACTTCTTCATCTTCTTAGCAGCCTTGCGTAAGGACACCCTTACCAAATCCGTCTTTTCTTGCCATGTCTTAGCAAGTTCATATGCTGTAGGGCTACCGCTTCTTTGTCCTACCACGACAGTGCTAGGATTGAATGGTTGTTGTCCCATTAGTATCTCGAAGGGACTCTTTCCTGTTGACTCGTTTACTTGCAAGTTAAATGAGAATTGGGCAACATCAAGCAACTTTGCCCAATTTTGTTGGTTGAGCTCACATAATGCCTCAAGTATCGAGCGAGTTCCAGTAACGCATTCGCTCGCTCGGTTTGCCCATCGATTTGATGATGTGAACTTGTCGACATATTAAGTTCCAAACCCAATAACTCAAACAACTCTATCCAGAACTTCCCAGTGAATCAGGGATCTCGATCGCTCACAATTGTTCATGGCACTCCCCAATACTTCACTATATGCTTCATGAATAACCGGGCAGCTTTCTCAGCTGGATACTCCTTGGAAGCATCTATGAAGATTCCATACTTAGAGAACCTGTCTACCACTACCATGATGGTTTGGCATCCCTCAGATTTTGGCAGACCAACTATGAAGTCCATTGAGACGCTCTCTCATGTTCTCTCTGGAATGGGCAAAGGCTCCAATAAACCTTACATTTTTGATTGCTCGACCTTGTCTTGTTGACACACCAAGCAAGTTCGAATATTAGTCTCCATATCGTCTCTCATCCGAGGCCAATAGTATCTTTCCTGCATTAGTGCCAAGGTACGGTGCATCCCTGGGTGCCCAAAAGATCTAGAAACCCACTTCGAATCATGGCATTCCTTTAATTCTCGCCTCAAGTTCCCATGATGTGGCACGTAGATTTATCGCCCTTTTGTGTATAGTAACCCTTCGTCAACCCAAAATCTTTGAGTCTTTCCCTCTTTTGCGTACTCAAGAAGGCTCCTAGCAGCGACATCGTGCGTCAATCCCTCCCTGATCCTATCGAGCAAAGAATTCTCAAGTTGGCTAATGGTAGCAAGCATTGCCTTCCTGCTCAGGGTGTCCGCAGCAGAGTTGACTTTTCCAGACTTGTAATCTAGTATATAGTCAAATTCTGCCAAGAAATCTTGCCATCTAGCCTGCTTAGAAGAGGGCTTCTTTTGGGATTGGAAGTAATTTGTGGCAACATTATCTGTCCGTACTGTGAAATGGGACCCCAATAAGTAGGGCCTCCACGTTCTTAAGCAATGAACCACTGCCATCATCTCTTTTTCCTGCACTTTGTATCGCCTTTCAGTTTCATTCAGCTTCCTCGACTCGTATGGAGGTCACTGGATGTCCTTCTTGCATCAATACATCGCCAGTAGCAAAGTTAGATGCATCTGTCTCCACCTCGAAGACCTTAGTAGTCTGGTAAAGCAAGTACCGGTTCCTGGGTCATGGCCTCTTTTAGTCTTCTGAAAGCTTCTTGGCGTTCTTTATCCCATTCTCATGCCTTTCCTTTCTTTAATAGCTCTGTGAGAGGTATGGTGATATTGGAGTAACCTCACATGAATTTTCGATAGTAGTTTGTCAACCCAAGGAATTATTGTAGTTTTGTCACCTTGATAAGGGGTTCCCGTTCCATAATAGCTTAGATCTTTGACTTATCCATCCGAATCTGGCCCCCTACAATGTGACCAAGGAACGGCACTTTCTGCTGCGCAAACACACATTTCTCTTTCTTCACAAAGAGTTGATTCTCCTTAAGTACCCTGAACACTTCCCTTCAAGTGTTTGACATGCTCCTCTAATGTGCGACTGTAGACTAAAATATCGTCAAGGTACACTACCTAACAAATTTATCGAGAAATTCTCGGAGTACCTTGTTCATCAATGTGCAAAAGGTTGTTGGGGCATTGCTCAAACCAAAAGGCATGATGAGGAACTCATATGCGCCGTATTGAGTCATGCACGCCGTCTTGTGCTCGTCACCTTTCGCAATGCGTACCTGCCAATACCCTGACCTGAGGTTCAAGTTGGAAAACCATTGTACACCTCCAAGCTGATCGAACAAGTCGACAATCAGTGGTATGGGGTACTTGTTCTTCACCGTCAATTTATTCAAGGCCTTATAGTTCACGCACATCCTTAGGGACCCATCATGTTTCTTCTGGAACAGTACCGGGGCACTAAATGGAGACTTAAAGGGTTTGATGTAACCAGCATCTAGCAAATCCTTCAACTACTTCCTTAACTATGCGAGCTCAGGAGGAGACATGAGATAGGGGACTATTGTAGGCGGCTTGGTGCCAGGGACCAACTAAACTCATGGTCTACTTCTTTCTTAAGAGGCAGTAATAACTCCTTTGGTAGCCTAGTAGGCATCAAATTCTTGAACTCCTCCAGTACCATAGCAACCGCCTCAGGCACCTTTCCTTGAGTGTCCTTCTCATCTACCTTCAGTGTCGCAAGGAAGGTCGACTCTCCTCATTTCAACTCCTTGCATAGCTGTATGGCTGATAGAGTTTTGTGATCTCTTTCATACTCCCTCCTCAAAGGAACCATACATTGGCATTGACGATCCAAGATGCATAGGCAGTCGGCAAAGGGGAAAAGCATGGCATCAATATGATCAAGGAAGTCAAGTCCTCTCACAACATCATAATCATCAAGGGGGATTACCTCAAGTGAAGTCTTGCCCTCCACTACCCAATGGCTACGTCCACATTGCTTGCTACTCCATAGGACGGGGACCTCCTTGGTGTTGACTGTCTTCAAGGTGCCAACACTTTTTTTCCACTTGAAGGTTGAATCTCTTAGCGGCCTCGATAGAGTTGAAGAAGTCAGTAGCTCCAGTGTCAACTAACGATCTGTATCGAAGCACTTAGCTTTGGCCCGCTATCTCCATATTGGCGAATATTAAGCCCTTCGTCTTCCGCGACTTCTTCACTTTGACAGTATTTAGGATTTGCAACAAACCAAATTGCTTTTCTTTTGCTTTCTCCTCCTCCATGGCCATGGTTGCTAACTTTTCTTTCGCAAGACATTCCCGAGCCATGTGTGGTCCATCACAGAAAAAACATTTCATCAGTTGTTTCCCTCTATACTTTGTTGCAAATAACTTTCCCTCGTTCTTGGAAGGTGACTTGTCCCTTGTTCCCCCACCAAATTCTTTGCCGCTCTCCTTCAAATCTCCTTGCCCTTTTGTTTGGAGGAACTAGGCTTCTCTTTTGATGGGGTTGGCTTTTCTAGTGGCTTGAATTCCAAGAGGGACTCAGCCATCAACATAGCTCTGGAAAGATCATCAACATTCCTTCTTTCTAACTCTAGCCGTGCCGACAGCTTTAGTCCGTCCATAAACTAGAAAAAGGCATCCTTCTCACTTCCATGCTTGGAATCTGTAGCATCAATTAGGAGTTTCATGTACTCTTTCACTTCGCCTTTCATCTCAAGTCTATGAAGTTTAGCACGAGCATCCTTCTCCGCATACTGAGGGTAGAAGTAGCTTCAGAACTCGTCTACAAATTGGTCCCAAGTAGTGATGGCGGTGCCACTGCAGTTGTCACTCCTACGCCGCCACCACAATAAAGAATAATCTTTCAAGTATGACGAGGCAAGACTTACCTTTTGCTCATCTATCCAGATTCAACATTTCGGAAGTACTGCTCCATGGACCACAGGAAGTTGTCCAATGCCTTGACCTCCCTATGTCCATTGAACTCCTTGGGCTTTGGAGCATCTGATCGAGGTGTGGGTTGTAGCACCATCGTGCCACCAACAACAGCTCCTCTCAAGGAAATCAATTCTGCCTTGAGTGCCTCGAATTCCTCTCGCATGGTAGCGATTTGGTCTAGCTCCGCATGCATGCCTACAATCTCTCCTTTGATAGACATTTCTAACTCTACTTCCAGACTTTTGAACCTCTGGGCTAAACCATCCACTACAGCATTCAGGGCACCCTGTATTTCTCCCCTAAGGCCGTCCTCAACAGTGTCGCGGGTTTCTGCCATGGCCAACTTGAGTTTTTTCACAAGAGCAATGGCAGCTGCCAGCACATCCCTTGATGGCTCTCGCCACTTCTTATCCTTCTTGGAATGAAACTCCATCCATAGTGTCTTCTTACCAAACACTTGCTTCCAAAAGCTCTGATACCACTTGTCATGAGCTTACTCTTTCTAGTGTTCCTAACCCGTGCAACACTTAGATTTTTCACCCTAAATCAGCCATTCTTCACACTCACAACAAGAGAAGAGAGAAAAGATAATAAGAACTCTATGTATTGAATTTCTCAAACTTGTGAGGTATGTTACAAATGAGGGGGTTGGCCTCCTTTTTATACATACAAGAGAGTATTATAGAACCTACCACATAAATTACAAATCTACAAGATTCTAGAGAAATTCTTCTATACAGAGAATATTCCCCCTAGAATATTCTAGGGAATCTAAGGGCATTCTAGAAAATTCTAGAGGGCTCTAGAATGTTCCATAATCTTCTGGAGAAGATTCTGGGAGCTCCTTCTAGCCGAACCTCTTCATTTGAACGGGTGGACCATGTCAGTTGACTCTATCATCAATGTCAGAGAATTCATCGAATCCTGGTCCTTCATATATATCTTGATTATGATCAAGATTTGAAGTTCCAGATGATCCAGCTGCATAGCTTGGAACATTCTGCTCTTCTTCTTTAACTCCTGAGGACATATAGACTTTTTCTAAGTTTAAAGAAGTCATTTCTTCTGCTAGGCTAGTTAAATCCTTAGCATCAGCTTTTAAATATTAGTTCTCCAATTCCAATATTTTCTTTTCTAGGTCTTCTGCTGTTAACATTCTTAAAGGTTAATATATATATATTGTTCAATTAGATGACAAAATGATAATTTTGGTTGGAACGTTGACATTGATGGTAATGTACTCTTAACTGGAAAGATTTCTTTTGCATTGAACTACTTTTCTTCTTGTTCTCATTTATTCATTTTGTTTTTATGCTTGTAGTTTTATGTATAATGTTGTGACCATAAACCATAACTTATGGTTCACTAGGTATGCGTATCAGAGATAGGAGACTTGTCATTCCACCATCTATGGGGTATATCATCACATGCTGGAGTCCTTGATGTTATAAAAAGTATAATTTCTTCAATTTTCGTGTTCTCACAGATTTCAAACCTTTAACGACCCTTTTTAATTTGGTCTTATTTTTACTGGATGCAGTTATGGCAAAAGAGTTTCAAATGTTATTCCAGCAAACTCATGGCTGGTGTATGACATTGAATTGGTTTCTGTGCATTAATTGCATAAAGATCATCAGAATTTAAGTGTTTTGAAATGCTTTACTGGATTGGACACTTTTACTTGAAGATTCTTTTGGCTATCTCGTCTAATGGTGTTGGGAAAATAGCTCTTTTGGCTCTTGACTTGTGCTCAAGGCTTAAATCTTTTTGTTTGGATAGTGTAGCTGTGTTATTACTAATAATTCTTTTATTTCATGCTTTTACGTGAACTTACTTTTGAGCATTCGTGGCAAAGTTGAACTGTTGTCACTCAAGTTGTGAATAGATAGCACTAACTGTTACCTCTAATAGATCATGACAAAGTTAAAACTTAGATGTGGATTCTAGTCTAGCTATAATTTGGTCATATTATCTTCATGGAATTGGGAAACAATGGCTATCCATATGCTTGACACACAGAAAATGAGTTACAATTGATGTCATCATATTATCTACGAAATTTGATCTTATCATTCATCATATCTAAAAATTAATCCTCACATTTGGACGTTACACGAATTTGCAAATTTTAGAACACACAATTGCATAATCAAATAGTAAATGTTATCATTTTCTTATAATTTTTTGCAAGATATTTGTATAAAACTTGATATGAAGTATGAATGGTTCTAATTCTTAAAAATAATATTTAAATTTTTTTAGTTGCACGGTAAATGGAAGACCACCTCCATTTAGCCTAAATGGAGAGAATCCAGTCAAAAACAGTTTGCAATTTGGACATGAACATTTTTTATGCTAATGAACTTGAAAAGTTAATTAAGAAAAGAGCAAAGTGCCAATTTGGTCACTAAATTATACTCTGATTGTCATTTTAGTCACTAAATTTATTGGGTAGCCAAAATAGTCACCAAACTTTTAAAATTGCGTCAAGGGGTCACACCATCTATTTTAGCCATTAAATGCTCCATTAATGACTTTTAGAGAACGATGCAGTTTTGAAGAAGATATTGTATAAAAAAAATGGAGACCAAGATCGTTGGAGGCTATTTGTGTAGTGGTGGAGACAGGCGGGTGATAAGCTCATAAATGTTTTATATTTTATGTATCATTTACCGCATTTTCATGTGATGCAAGCAATTGCTGAGTAAATTATGAGTCTAATTGTTTTATTTTTAGTTTGTATAGATCTTGTATGAAAAGGAGGTGAAAAAGATCAAAATGTTAGAGAAAAATCAAAAGGATGCAAACCATGCACAGGCAAAGAGTGAATTAGGATACTGTTCAGTATTTTGATCATAAATTTCATGTTCGATCTTCGATCGAGTTGATTTAAGATGTGTTGGAATGCTAAATGACAAAGCTATAACTTCATGTCTTGAATTTTTCCAAATTCTATTAGCATCAAGATCAAAATTGAGGTGGAAACTGGTACAGGCATTATGCGAGTATTGCACATGCACAACCCGAGGTCTGTGCATGTGCACAACTTCTAGAGAGCAAAATTTTTGAGAACCTTCTCGCACACATGCATAAGGAAAGTGTGCACGACATGCAACTGGCTACAGAAATTACTTATTTTTTAAGTTTTCTTCACCTGGTTGGACTCATTTTTGTGTTTTAGTGTATTTTTATCATCTAAGGGGACTAAACCCTAATATATCCCTATAAATACCCCATTGTATAAGGAGTTGAACATATGTAGCATTCATTACTCAGTTAGAATAGACATTAGATTAGAAAAGTCACATGATTAGGGTTTTCTTTTCTTCTTCAAGACTTCAAGCTCCGTCAACTCTTGTTCCGACTACGCTATTGAATTTGCTTTATTTATTTAAATTCAATTCAATTCTAGTTCTTATTTCAATTTTGTAGTTTTAATTTAATCTTATTGCATTTACTTTTTTGGTTTATTAATTTAAGTTCGCCTTTAGTAATTTTTTTTCCTTTCTCTAGTTTTAGTTAGTTGTGGTGATTGTTCTTATTTCCTTAGTGATTGGAATTACTTTAGTTAGGTAGAACAAAATCTTGCAATTAACTTGTCTAACTAGTAAGTGTTGAGACCCAGTTATGATAATCAAGTTTTGGTGATGACCAAATCGTACTAACGGCCTGAAAATAAGTGTACAGAAATAAAGGAAGGTTCAGACGTAAATAATCATCCAAACACAATCAAGAAAAAACAACAAAAATATGAACAACACCTTACAGACGATGAAGAGCTTGATCCGATCCGAAAGAAAGAAGTTCGGACGCAAGGGAGCGTCCGAAACATGACTAGACGACACCGAAGGAAGAACACATCTTTCGGATACAAATAATTATCCAAAGGACAATGCTTCAAATGCAAAAGATCATCCAAGACAAGAAATCCGAAAGCCAAAAAGATCAGACGTTGAAGACCATCCGAATAATGGAGTTCGAAATAAATAAATTTTCTGTCAAGCTGTAGGACATATATGACATTCCGAGACACTATTCATGAAGCTGTAAGACGCATGATCGGATATCCGAACCACCATCCGAACTCCTAACACCGTCTGAACTCCTAACGGCTAGTTTTTAACTGCAAGTTTTTTACAGTTGAAGCTCAAATTTCAGCATATCTTTCATCTATAAATAGCCCAAGGATATGCAATTAATGTGCACAACTACTACATTCAATACAAATACTTGTAAGAGTTATTGGGAGAGATAGGCTAAAATATTGTGGATTGTATTGGTTTGGATAGTTTATGAATGTGTTTGTGCTTTGTTTATAGCACAAAATTATATTTAATCAAAGAATACAAATAATACAATCATTATTTTTCCAACTCTAATTAGTAGTTGCAATAATACTTCCGTTCCACATGCTATTTGATGATTTAGCCAATATGTTTTGTTCCAAATTATGCGTTGGTTTAGGAAATGAAGGAAATGTTAATGATATTTTTTCAACTTTACTCTTACCACGAAAATTAGTGTATAATACCCTTTGAATCGTCTCTCCCCTCTTCTCATTTAGTTTTTCATTTTCTGTCAACTTGTTACAATTCCAATACAAGGGTAATTAGTCACTTGAATTATCTTTTTTCTTTTTAAATTAAGATAATTTAATAGTTAATATAATTTAATAGATTATAAAATGGAATGGATAAATATTTTCCATTCACTTACTCCAAAAACCAATTAAATCATTGTAAATTATTAATCACAAAAAAAAAAAAAATTGTTTAAGGAAAAAAAAAAGGGTCAAAAGAGACCACAAATTTCAAATTGGGATGGAGATAGTAATATTAGCATTAAACTCATGCAAAAAGTAAAAATAATATAGTAAAATTAAAAATTTAAACATTAAAATTAGGACTCATAACATATTATTGAAGAATACAATGGTTTATGTCAGCAGCTTTAATTCCGACTATTATCATCTTAATGCACATAAATTTTTTAGCACAAGTAGTTCCTACTAAAAATCTCATTGATCATTTACTTCTCAAATCTTTCGTTAAAAGAATCATCAATTTACCTATTTAGAAGCTTTAGTTTCATTCATTAACTACCTCCTAACTACCAAAAACTTTGCACTTAATTGAAAAAATAAGTTAAACATATATATAAAGAAAAGACAAAGTATCTTATGGGAAGAGAGGAGGAAACCAGTCATATACACAACATATTTCATATTTCTTTGTCATCAATACCAAAAGCTTTTGTAGGAAAATTCATTATACACAAGTGTAGAAATAGTCACTTGAATCCCACATTCATTATAACTAATTGATCCCTTTCTTGAATTTAATGTTTTTAATACCCAATCATCTAGTCACAGCTAATAAAATAATAAAAAATTGCATGAAACTGAACAACAATATAAGCTACTAATAAGAAGAAAGCCCACAGCAAACCAATTTTCTTTCATCAATTCACCCACAATCGTATTCTCACTATTAAATTTGGGAGGAATGATATTCCACCTAGCAACTAATCCCAAAAAAAACACAAAAATGCAATGCATTTTTTATCCAAATCAAAACAGAATAAACAAACAAATACAAATTTTTTTATAACAAACTAAAAAACGAATAGCTTGAGAGATTCTTATCTTTCTACTTTTAATATAGTAGAAGGGAAATTTGAAAATAGTTGGATAGGTACAACTTAAGGAAATGTTAAAAACAATGAAATAATTAGAAACCTAAACATCACAAAAGAAATGAAAAGCAACAGAAATCTCCTAAATAGCCTAAAATGTAAAGATAACTCCAAATTCAATTAATAAAAATGACGGTGATAGGTTAATACAAAAAAATCCTACATTATTTGTTCTTTTACTGCAATTTTGAATATAAATTTCTGGTTAATTACAACTAACCAGAAATGTTTTTTGTCTTACACTAGTCAATGCTTTTGTGAATTGATCCTTGTTATTATTTATTTCCTTATCTTTATTGACGAGTTTCCATTTTCCTTGTTACATGCTACAGATGCCAGATGGTAACAAGATCCAAATATTACAACCTATCAATGATTGAACATGGTGTCAATTATCAAAATAAATGTCTAGCTTATAATCACATCTTGACAGAATCTTATGCAATCAAAATTTTAGTACTTAAATGTCTTTTGTATAATTTGAATAATAGTAACTTGATTTGAGAAAGAATACTTGTCTATTGACAACCTTGAATTTTAGGGTTATGGAATATATTTAAAATGCCATTCAAAATAAGAATCATAGCGTTTAGGATATTGTGATTTTGTTACAAAATCTTGATTTTATGAATATTAATTTCTCTTTCTCATGTACACATGGTATCTCAGTGTTAAATTTGGTATTATGTACACATTTATGGAAATCTTTGTCATTTTCCTTCATTTTCTATTTGTAATTTTAGGAGCATCTTAATTTAATTTATGGAAAATGACATGGTTTAGTAATAATGTATATATTTAGAAGTTAAAGGACGAGTACATAAAATTATAGTATAAATTAAACTTAGTAATTAAAAAGTTTGTACCAATTTCGGAAAATATTTATTTTTCCAAAAATTATAGTAATTAATATTTTCTATTTTAAAAGAATTAACAATTCCAAATATAAGGAATTCTACTTCCCATCTAAACAAAAAATTTGGGATTCTAAATTAATTTCATGTCAATTTTATACTTTTGCCAAGCAAAGGAGTTGTAATATTTTGGAATTACAATTCATAGATTTACAATGTTATAAGATTGTAATTCTAATTCAATTCTAATGCTAAGGAACCAAACACAACCAAAGAAAAAATTTAATAAACCAACTATATTATGGTCAGAGAGAGATTTTTCATGGACATAAAAAAATAGAAAAAAAAAAGAAACGAAAAGGACAGATAAAAAATGGGGTTAGGGTTTTGAGATAGAATGGCTGTAAAGGAAAGAAGTGAAGAAAAGCTGAATAGAAGAAGAAGAGAAGAAAAGCAAAGATGAGAAAAGAAAGTTTGGGGAAAAATAGCGGCGGACAGGAGAAAAGAAAGGAGGAATGGAGGAAATCTAAACTCTTTAGAGCCCATCATCCAATAGTAAAAAGTACAAAATTATCCTCACCAAAAATATTTCATTTGTCCATTTTGTCCTTAAATTTTTAGTGGGAAAGACAGTGAAAGAACAAAACTATTAACTAGGGTTAGCAATTTCTTACACAACCTGAACATGACACAACCCAAATCTTATCAAATCATTATTGGATCAATTCGTTTATGATACAAAAATTAATAGGTTGGGTTGGGTCAACCCATGGGTTGACACGAGAACTTGTTAAGCTGTTGAATAAATATATTATACTAAAGTATATTTTACCTCGATTATAATTTAATATTATGAATAATAATTTTTAATGTAAGATTATTAAGCAAACCTAATAATTATTTTAGATATTATCTAAATTTTTTTAATAATCTTAATAATTTACTCTAATTGCTGTGAGAACAAGGTTAGTATTAATGATTGATTAAATTATTATTTTCAACAATCAATAATAGATGAAATAAATCAAAACGTGAATTTTTGTTCAAGAATGAAATCGTATTGGAACTGTCCATATCCGGTTCATACCAATATAACTAATACTTAAAGAGTAGCTCAATGACTTGCGTCAACTTGTGCTTCTTGAAGAAGGTACAAAGGGAAGGAGTTCATAAATAATACCTAAAGCATAAACTGCCTATTTATGGCTCACTCTATTACTGCAATGTCTAATAAAAGAAAAATTACATGAATAAAAATATTGAGACAAATATAGAATATCTATCAAGATAACACCCAAGTCTCTATCTTCACAACACCTTTTTATTCAAAATGAAGAATGAAATTACTGTTCAAGAATTTGATTGAACCTTCACTACAACATAAAAAGTTCCTTTGAGCATGAATGAGGGCATACCAAATTGATTCACCTTTCAAAACACTGATATTGGAGATTAGAGCCTTCTTAACGGCCCAACCATACCCAAAGAGTCTCTGACCACTACACCAATACCTGCTATACCACTTTGTGAATGTAAAGAGGCATCAGCGTTAAATTTCAGAACTCCTAGTGGAGAACAATTGCAATGAATCACAACAGCATTATAACCATCAGAACTAGGAGCACGAACTCCTAATTCCTGATATTCCAACCAGTAAGAAGTGGAAAACTGAACAAGCTGAATTTTAAAAGCCCAAACTTGCTCTAATAACTGCCACTTGTTTCTGAATTTTTAAAGATTTCATAAAAGAAAAATAATAAATGATAATAATTTTGGAATGTCAGAGATATCAAACAGCATAACTAATGCCTTCCACCAATGCCAAAAATTAAATTGAGAACGTGTTTTTCTATATTTGATCAATGGACAGGTACAAGTTTCCAAAATGTTTTAGAAAAGAACAATTAGAAATTAAAATTTTAAAATATATAATATTGTATTGTATAAGTTCTTCAAGTGCAAAAGAATAATTCCTCAAAGAAGCCGTAGAATTTTCCAAAGCTAATGAACTTTTTATAGCAACAATACTATTCAAATACCTCCAAATAAAATGTAATTTTATTCTTCACAGATAAATTCCATACAAACTTCCAAAAATTTATGATTCCCTAAAGCAAAACAAGATTGAATCATGACCACTTCTACTAGACCTAAAATCAATTTGTTTAGCCAAAAAAAAAAGGCAGATTTAATAGTAGACACACCAGACTGAATAAAGTGCCAAACTCTTTTATCCTGACCATTAGTAACAGAAATAGGAATATGTAAGATACATCCACATTTCTAAAAAATAGATCTAACAAGACTCTTATTACAGGTAGTCCAAATAGCAAAACTATACTTCTCCTGTGACTTAGGTTTTGGGTTCGAGTCACCAAGAGAGTAGGTAGAGATCCACTGCAAATCCTCTTTATAAGCAAAAAAAAAAAAAAAAAAAAACTCTGATTACAAGAACATTTGAGATTTTAATTCAAATGGATCACAAGTTATTTAACTTGTCAAATAAGTTGGTACATCTCTGGTAAGAGTAAACGGATTAAGTGGGGTAGACACGAACATGAAACAAAATAACCAAGAGAGTAGGTAGAGATCCACTGCAAATCCTCTTTATAAAGCAAAAAAAAAAAAAAAAAAAACTCTGATTACAAGAACATTTGAGATTTTAATTCAAATGGATCACAAGTTATTTAACTTGTCAAATAAGTTGGTACATCTCTGGTAAGAGTAAACGGATTAAGTGGGGTAGACACGAACAGGATACAAAATAAATGGGTCAGATACAAATAGACACAATGAAAAATAGGCCTCACATGAGATGATGCGAACACGATGTGAAATGACAGATACGACACGATTCATTGTCGATTCTCACCCTTACTCTTAACACCCCTTTGTCTTTTTATACTAGTATGTTGAGGAATGAATATAGACCAATGTGGAATGATTAAAATAGAATCTAGATGATGTTACATCCTAAAACAATTGAACTACTAAAAATAGGAGTGGGCAAAAATATTCGTAGATGACCTACCAATTCCACCTTGGTCCAAAAGAGTATCGACCTCATTTATTGGCTAAGTTAATTGAGAGTCGGGTACCCGCATCTGTAAGGATCGGATACAGGTTAGGATTTTAAAAATCCAAGCTATCCAATCCGACTTACATATACAATTTTTCTTACAATATTTTGGATAAACAAATAATTCATTTATGTTAAAAAACATTGATTTATATTTGTATTGATTTTATCTATTTTTTTCTTGAAGAAATATTATAGGAGTACTATTTCTATTTTCCTTTTTAGTTTGAAGAATGGATATGATTTTCTAAATTGAATTTTGTTAATTTTTGTTGGGAACAAGCTAATATTAGCTAAGGTTTTCTTTTTTCTTTGTTGTTCTTGATTTATGTAGAATATTTGTTAGTCTACTTATTAGTTCTAAAAATTATTAGAAGTTTGGTGTTTAAAGTGAAGTTAGTTTAGTTTTATTTTATTTTTCTAAAAAAGAATGATGATAGGATAGGGGTCGGATACCTGCGAGCACCTGTGTGAAACCCAATATTTTAATAGCCTTGTTATTTAATTTTAATTGGTTTAAAATATTTTTCATATTATTTTTAGTCATAAGGTACTTCAACTTATTCGTTTTTCAATTCGGCAAATTTTTCGGTTTACGCGATTTCGGTTCCGGCGGGTAAACGGGTCAAAAGTTGGACTAAGTGTAATTAGTGACATTGTGGTGTGTGATTGTTGTAATATGGCTGATTTTTAATGTTAATTTAGTAGCAAAAAAATTAGTTTTTGGGTTAAATAGTCAACTTGGAGACTATTTGGTCAATGGGTACAATTTGAGTCAACTTTGGAATTCTTTTTAAGTCTTCTTCTAATGTTATACATCTAAATTTCTTCTCCATTTTCTTCTAGCTGCTGGCCGAAAATTCTTCCTCCATTTTCCCCAAAAATTTTCTTGGATTTCAAGTAGAAATCACTTGGAAGGTAAGATTTTTATGTATTTTAGCATTTATGGCTTATGGGCTTTATGATCCAAGCTTTAATTTCAAGTTTTGTAGGATTCTTATGGCTGAAAATAAACCCTCTTTGCAGCCTTATATATGTTGATTTATGTATGTTATGGGTTGTTCTTAGTGTTTTGGAGGTTGGGAAGTGATTGGGGTTGATTTTTAACAACTTTCCACGGTTAGATTACAAATTTTAAGATTATGAGTTAGGGTTTTGTCTTCCATATGTGGCCTAGAGTGTTATGCTATGAATGCTTATGTCTATGCACATAATGATGTTTTAAGAGTGTTTTAAGGTTAGTTTGGATAGGAATTGAGACTTGAAACCAAGTGGAATTGATTTCCCTTCATTTTGTAAGTAAGCGGAAGTTTGGCGCAACTGCTGTAGGATAATTTGGATAATTGGTTATGTTTAAAGGGTCTTTAATGATCTTTTGATGGTTTTAGGTGTTTTCCATTGTTGTGGAATGCTATTGATATAGTCCCGGCTAAAGTTGGTGAATCTTTCCGTTTATGGATTTTGTTGGTTGAATATGTTGTTTTGAGTTGGGTTGGTTACCAAGGTCCCTTGAATACCTTGGAAATGGATTTTGTTGGTTGGTTGAATACGTTGTTTTGAGTTGGGTTGTAACCAAGGTCCCTTGAATACCTTAAAATTATTTTATTGGCAGGAGGATAGCCTAATTATAGCCTAGGGAGGCGAAGTTTTCGGTTTTTCTGAAAACCGAGCTTATTATCTCCTAATCTAGCTGTAATACTGAATTTGAGGGATTAACTAAGTGTTTTGACTGGGGTTTTAGCTTGTCGAAGTTGGTCGAAATTGTGAAAAGGTCATTTTTGACCAAAGAGCTTTTGGTGTCGTTTTCTATCGTTTCGCGTCGTTTCGCTTCCTAGTCATTCTTTAACTTCTACATCTCTTCTAAGAGTCCTCTTATATCTGTTTTAGGTACCACGCCACCTACATGGCGATCGCGTTCGATGATCATTGTGCAATTTTGCTTTGATAGGTGGGTAACATAGACCCTCTTCCACTTGTATTTTGTTTAACGACTTTCGAAATATGTTTGGATGGATTTTAAAATGTGTATGATGTTTGGAACTGCACTTTTACCAAGTTTTGGAACTATTACATATGAAATCGGGACCAAGCTATTTTATGTTAATCAAATGATATGTTGCAAACTCTTTTGATATGAAAGTATTTTATAACTGTTTTGGCTCATAGGTGACCTAGGTATATAATTTTGGATGTGTTTGGAAATGTTTGATTTGTGGAGAACCGGTTCTATAGTCATCCATAGGACGCCATGGTCTCTTATACACATCTAGAACTAATTGATCGGGGTCTTGTGATGGGATAACTTGACCTCCCGGTCGGACTAGTGTTATCCAAAATATTGTTCCCATTGTATATGTAGACACATCTGGATCTGTACTTGGAAACATCTAGCTATGCTTTAGCATACTATGTTTTGAAATGATTGGATCTTTTTGGCTATGTTTTGGACATGCTTGACGTTTAAATGGCATGAGACATTTTAGAAACTACTTATGATTATGGTTTATTGACGTTTAAATGGCATGAGACATTTTAAAAGCTGCTAAATCATGACTATGGTTATTTTAAAATGTTATTATCTTTATGTTTTCTTTTTATCGAAATGCTTGGCCCCATTTGAAGAGCTTTTATGATATCCACTGAACTAGTTATGCTCACCCCACGTGATTTATAATTTTTCAGATTAGGTGTTCGTTTTTGACTCTCCACCGCGTTAGCAGCTTTTAGATTGTCTCCAGATTCCACATTACTAGTACGACTCTGCGGATAATCTTCCAAGCTTCTCTTTTGTTTGGAGAGGGGTAGTGTATTAGATAGGTTTTGTATTGATGAACTTTGTTTTTGTTGTAGCATCTTTTGTACTAAGAAGGAATTTTGTAATTCGTATTTTTGTGTAAAAATGAACTTATTCGGTTTTATAGTTAAGAAATGGTTTGATGGTTCTATTACATTGCGGTTAAGTTTGTTGCTCTGTTCGTTTGTGCCTTGCGCTTTGGACCGGTGTGCCACTAGCGCGGCGTGTTACGGTCCCATTTTTGGGGCGTGACAACCTGGCCTTCTTCACTAGGTACCTGTTCTCCGAATACTTATACACATCTAGATGTAGATAAGGCAAAAAATTGCTGACTCGACAAGTGAGCGTCGTGTAAGCTAAATCCTAATAAGGGCTTGTATCGCGTGATGCCCGCCGCTAACTAGAAACCCACCCCTAACTAGAAACACGACTTCAATAAAACTGGCTCTGTTTGGATGGTTCCATTCTACCTCACTTTGGATGGTTAGTTTATTCATTATTGCCTATTTTTCAATTAATATTTTGTAATAATTTTAAATTTCTAACATTTTTTTTAACCACATTTTAAAGGCCAAATCATCACATCTCAACCATTACTACTCTAATAATATTTCAAGGAAAATATTTAGCTAGATCTGGGCTTTAATTCTACTTGCATATTTTGTAATGTTGATTAAATATTATAAAATTTAGGGTTAAATACAGTAAACCCCCTTAAGGTTTGAGCTGTTTTGCACTAAATCCCCTAACGTTATTTTTTTCTCACTTTACTTCTTTGACTAATGGTCAAAGGTAACCTTACCGTTAGTTTTTTCAAAAAGACAAATTTACCCCTAAATGTCAATTACAGTAAACCCTTTTAAAGTTTAAGTGAGATTTCACTTTACTCCATCATGTAAGTTTTATAGCATTTAATACATTGGGAAAAAATAAAATTCAATAATGTAGTTAATATTGTTAAAAATATATATATGATCCAAATTAATTAATATACCAATTCTCGAATTACGTTCTTTCTTCAATATTTAAAATTTATAAATACGGTGAAATAATTAATTTTTAAAATTTTGATGAATTATTAAAGATATTTCATCTAAATTATTTTAATATAAGTTTTTGTTTATATGATAAAGTTACTTTATATAATTTAGGTATTAGTTAAATTATATTAACAAAGGAAAAAAAGTAAGAAAAAATCATTTTAAATAAACATAAAAGAAAAGCAAAAAGAAAATAGACTGATATAATTTTAATAGATGATTTTGAGTTTCATATATATAAAATTTATTTTTACATGAAAGTAAAATATAATGAAAAGACTGAAAATATCGATAGTATTAGGAAGTTTTCGTACTTAAATTTTTTTCACAAAATTTTTAAAGAACCACTGGTGTTGGTGGTAATCATTTTAATATTTGTTGTGTTGAAAATATTTATATTGATTAATGAGCAAAGTAGGTTAATTAACACAAAATTAGAATTAGGGACTAAAATGATAAATATAATAAATGGGCTAATTTATATATTTTCTTGTAGTGCTAAGAGTAAAAATGTATTTTTTAATTTTTTAATAGTCAAATTGTTAATGTGTACTAAGAGAAGGGATAAAGTGAAAAAAAATATAACATTAAAGAATTTAATATAAAATAACCTAAACTTTGAAGGAATTTGCTGTATTTAATGCTAAAATTTATAATACCCGCATATATAAATAGAATTTTCGTAAAATTTAAAGCTGACTATAACATAGGTCAAAACCAAATCTATATTCGTAATATTTTCCATATTCCCCGAAGACCCAAAACCGGATATATTTTCCATATTCCAAATAATATCCCAGTTGAGGAACCACTACTACAAATCAAATACTAGAAACTTCTTGGATTAATTTCCAACATCATTGGTTGACGATGGGGATAGGGATGGGGATCGGGAGGAGCAGAAATAGGCGGTTTTTGTCGTCTTTTTATATTTTTTGAGCGGCCAATTGGATTTTGCTGTGATAAAAAGGGGGTAAAAGAAGAGAAATGAGGAGTGATTTGGAGGAGGAGAAGAAAGAGCCTAGTTTGTCTATTGGGAGAAGCATTGAGGGGGCAGTCACTGCTGGGGAAGGTTTGTTTTCAGAATTTATTTATTATAAGGGTAGTACTAGTAGTAATGATGATGATAGGAATGACGCTTCGAATTGGCGAATCCTTCAGCCTTGCGGGGTTCAGAAAATGTGCGAGGCTGGTGTCCGTGCGAGGGTAGCATCACGGAAGAGAAAAAGTAGGGAAAAGAGCAGTCGAAAGAAATCAAGCAAACAAGTTGGAGTTGTTTCGGAAGTAGTGTCACAGGGGGAGGAGAAGATTTCGGAAGATAGATGCAGAAATGATGTTGGGGTTTCAAGAAGAAGTAGTCGGAAGAAAGCAACTAAAGAAATTCGAGTTGTTTCTCCTTACTTTGCCAAGTCTACTCATAAAGGAGTGGTGGCAAAAGGGGAAAAGAAGCATAGATTGAGAAACGATGAGGTTTCACTTTCATCAGAAGATTATGAAAAAAGATGGTTGGAAAAATATTCGAGTTGTTTCTCCATACTTTGTCAAGTCTGTAGATAATGCAGTTTCTGATCAGTCTATTGAAGACGCAATGGAGGTCATAGTTCTGCCGAAAAAGCGTAAACTTGCTCTTTCTTCTGCCCAAAAGCGAGATGAGGCTTACGAACGAAGGACTTTGGATAACTTATGGAAGCCACCACGGTCCCCTCTTAATTTACTCCAGGAAGATCATGCTTATGATCCCTGGAGGGTATTGGTCATTTGTATGCTTCTCAATCGCACCACGGGTGTGCAGGTCATGGTTAGCTGACTCCTGTTTATTTTGTCACTCCAGTCCATTTGACATTTCTGTGAGAACTGAATCTTTTCTAATTTTTCTCCTTGCTCCGTTGAGCAGAATTCTTTTGTTTCGTCTTATGGCTCCCATACGCGCTTTCTCTTAACTCTACTGAATTATATAATCTGTATAATTGCCTGATACTGGTTACCAAACTTGTCAGCAATATCCTTCAATACCAATTTCTGTTGCTAAACAGGTCTTCATGCCAGCTACCATAAACACATTGATGCGTTTTTTATTTTCGTTGGTTGTCCTGAGTTGGTTGATTCTAACACTTATATATCAGTACTGTCCATTTCATCCAAATCGGGGGATTGGGCCAGGAATGTTAACATTCTGTTTATGACCATTCAAGGATTGCATTGCTGCGATATGATATTAAGGTTTCCTTTATGTTTCCTAGAAGGCTACAGGCAAATAAGAACTGTTCCACAAAACTTGTTCTTTTTCTTTGGACAGATCCAAAGAGATTGAGAACTGGCAGAGAGAACCTAATTTGCAATTTGCAAAATTTGAGCTTCTACTTAGTTGGGAGGATAAAACCAAATGGGTTTATAGGATAGAAGCTGCTGAAGTTACTACTGATCCTCAAGGACGGATGAAGATTCCACCAAGAAATGCTACTTTAGTATCTTTGGTTCTTGAGCAGCAATACATCATTGGGAAAATAAAACCTGCAATTTGTTAATTAGAAAGAAGTCTTGAACACAGTTATCGGAAACTTTCCCCACCCCTACCAACTGCGTATCGAAACATGGTGATTCACGTTTCGGAACATCAAATGTAGCAAATCCTTATTTATTGAGAAAATAAGAAAAAATTCTCTAAATTTACCTAATTAGAACCATTTAGTATTGGATTGAGGATAATAGTTGTTGAAAGTTGAACATTTCTATTCTCTAGTCGCTAAAAGTTCAACATTTATTAGAAAATTTAATACTATATACTATCTACTACCTTCTTGTCCCTATAATGCAGCAACTTTTTTTAAGAAGTGGCGTATCGCGATGTATTGACTAAACCTACCCCTACGCATCCGACACTTTAAAAAGTGGTAAATCGCGTCCCCGTATCCATATCGCGTTTCCTAGCGTACCACGTTTCTGGTAACTATGGTCCTGAAGTTACCCTTTATACCCAAGGAAGCATGCTTATGCTACTAAGGAGATCCTACTAAAGTCATCCCATAGTTCATCCGCTTCTTTCCAACTTTTCTTTTTGGACTTCAAAATACTTCTTTTGTGTACATTTTTTTTTTGGAAATTGAGTTTCTTGTTCCTTAAAAAGGGCTCAAGAGGGGAAAGATTGTTCTCTGGTAGAACCAAAAGTCATTTTAGTTTCCCCTCCCCATACAGCAATACTGCATCTCTTTTTCTTTTTGTCCTCTAAATTTCTGTTAGAGGATTATAGTTTATATCTGTGGCATGGTGTCAGAAAGAAAGGAAATAGGATTTTTATCTGGATACCATCTTTCACCAACTTTTCAGATATTGTATTTACCAAAAATCAAATTTAATGGTTCTTAACCTATTATATATGGTAATCACTTTATTGTTTCAGAATTAAGAGCTAATATTCTGAATAGTGTTGCACTTACTATGAATGAAAAATAGTTCTTATGCATTTTATTGTGAAAATAATATGCTTTTGTTGTTTTATAACCACATATTTTTAATATTTGGTAATTACTCCCTGCAGGCTAGCAGAGTCATAAATGACCTTTTCACCCTTTGTCCAAATGCTCAAAGTGCAACTGAGATTGCTTCGGAGGACATAGAAAAGGTTATACAACCTTTAGGCTTGCAAAAGAAAAGGGCAGTAATGATTCAGCGTTTCTCTATGGAATATCTTGGAGAAAGCTGGACTCATGTGACGCAATTGCATGGTATTGGAAAGTAAGTCGGCTAACCTCTTTCTATTAGTATTATAGATTTTGCTTTTCTAAGCAAATGAAAAGCGCCAGGAGAAGTGTTGGAAGCAATTGGAACTGCTTATGAAGAAGTATTGGAGCCCCCCCTTTCTTAGTAGATAAGTAAAGTTTGCCACATAATTGTTAAAACCCCAGAAAAGTGTATGAATATTTGAACTCTTCTGTTCTCCCAGCTCCCAACTCCCTGCATTCCCGCTTTTCGACTCATATCTTCATCCCCTAGTTGTTGATTCCCTTCTTGCCACTCCACTCTGGTCCAACCTAGCTTCCTGCCTTCCCGCACCCAGACCCCATCACTCCGCCCGCTTTCTTCCGTCACTACAAGCCCCTGTGCCTCACCACCAAATACAACCCCTCCCTGAGGTGAATATCAGCCTCTCCCCTCCCTTAATTGGTTCAAGCTTCTTTGCACTATGTTGCAATATAATGCAAAATATGTGCTAATGTCTGGTTTGGAATCATGGAATTATGAATTTTTGATGATACTTCTAATCAATAAAAGTGGCTGATTTTAGAATTTGAATATATTAGCTTTCAGGAATTGCATTGCAGAATTAAGCAGAATAATAGAAAATAATAAATGGCAGAAAAAAGAGTATTTTTAGAATGTATAAATGAACCTAGTTAAAGAGTTTGTAGCATATTGGGCTCATTTAGTACAATTTGAGGAATAGATTGAAAGAATCAGTAGTATCGGCAACTAGCACTTAGTTTGAAGGGGTATAGTGGTGTATTTAGCCCAAGTAAAATGGAAAAGTCTAGCTGTACATCTTCACAATGTACTCTACAAGTAAAATGCAGAGATGAAAAGTGCACTACAATTATAAACTAAGTTACCAAATTCATTATTTAGTGGCAACTATCTTCATTTTTTGTGAAGAGTCATAAGCCAATATTTTATTCTACTCGGTAATTTGGATCCAGATTTGACCAAAACTTAAGACTGCATGAGATCTCATTGGTGAAGTTAAGGGGTAGGATGGATGTGAAAAATGTGTCGATAGACAAAGCTCCTGTCATTTCACTTACCTTGATCTTCTGACATCTGTTCTTATTTACAAACTGTTTGAAGCTGTTTAAATTTTTTAAATAAGTAGACTATATTGAAGGTTCTTCTCTTTTTGGTGGTGGTGGTGCTTGATTCCACTTGTATGGTCTTTAGATTTGTACTTCCTCTTGTTTGGATTGATAGGTGGTTATATCAATTTTACTCAATTTTCTTAAGCCAAATAAGTTAGGCTAAAGCAAAATTTTTATAAAGAATGGGTATGCCAAAAAGAATATAGACTTGGAAAACCAGCTGGATTATCGAATCCCACTTACAAAGTTGAGATATATCCTTATTTAGACCTTGAACTACTATAGGGTGATAAATGCAGCAACTCATCTTCGGGATTTAACCTGAAATAAGTCCTCAGAAATGTGGAAGCTTGAACTAAAACAACTAAAACCTTGCTGTTTTCTCAAAATATGTCAAATACAAATTTCGTGTCGGTTTTCCCTAAATATGTCAAATAGTAATCCCCTTTGCCAGTTGTTTCTTTAATAATAATAATAAATTATTATTAATAAAAAACAGGAGCAAGAAAATTGATATTATTATTATTATTATTAACCAACAGGAGCAAGAGAATTGAGCAGCAATTTGAAACCTCGAGTTCTGTACCAAATAAGAGTTCTGGCATGTAAAGGATTTAAATTTTGAAGTGTATAGGCAAAATCGGTTACAACAGGAGCAAGAAAATTATTATTAAAATCAGTTGTTGTTGTAGGAGGAAGAAAATTGAACATTCTGCACTATGAAACCTCAAGTTCTGTAAGGGTTTAAGTTCTGAAGAGTATAGGCAAAATCAGTTACAAGGAAATTGACTCAGCAAGCTTATTGCTGTAGTACCCTGCACGATCTAACTTTTGATAGGCAACATATTTTTGAATCATCATAGAACCCTTTTTTTTTTCAAGTATACTGTGAAAATGCTAAATGTTATCCATGACCAAATCCCCTTTCTTGCCACTTCTTTTGGCAGATTTTGTAATGCTTCTGTTTGTCCTACAGAATTCTTGGAAGAGGAACCAGATATCCAGAATCAATCCTGTTTTTACTGGCCTAAGCGTTGGGCCTTCTTTTCCCCTTTGCTTTGTTGATGAAATCCAGCAAATTTTTACACTACCAGCTAGCGATTTTGATTTTCTCATACTCCTAGTAAATATTTAACAGCCAAGGTATTTACACTATAAGATGATTTTTGAGTTGTCCTAGTTAGTCACAGAAGCGCCAATTTTGTTCCGGTCTTCTCTTCCAATACCTGTCTTCAAAAATTTGTGATACTTTCATACACTAAAAACATGAACCAGTTGTAAATCCATGTTTAATACGACACTATTAGTATAGGATATTCTGCATCTGTACTTTGCTTTAGCCCAAGGATGGAGCTGCAATAAGGTCAATCCTTTGAGACCAACCGCTGCAAAAAAATTGCCCAACTGAAACTTCTTGTTCACTTCAAGCTTAATGCCTCCCCTTCCTAGTTCTTGTCCTCTCCACCATGCTTGCTTTCCATTTTTTCATGCCTTATCCCATGTAGGCTCATGTCACCATCCTCTTCTAACTCCAAGTTGTTCACTTGCTCCCCTGTCTGCATATCTCTTCCACTGTATGTCAAAACCCAAATTCCAATACAAAATGGACAAAAAATTAAGACCAAGTGTCAAATTGCCCAAATTATGGTTCTGCTAGTTAAAGTGCCTTCCTTTGTTTTTTGGCGAGGAAGTCAAAAGTGCCTTTTCTGGGCTAGAGGGCAGGGGATTTGTTTACCATATACCATAGGTGGCAGGCCTGGTAGGGTTAGTCACCTTTGTGTTGGAGTAGCGTTAATGGGGTAAAGATATTAGTTGGCCTGCAAGGGGGTTAAGTGGTATGGCATTGGTATTTTTGGGGGTGCGATAGGCAAGGGGTGGGAGCATTGGTGTCTTCATATTTGACGGAGAGAGGTGTTGAGAAATGATGTTGACAGATCTCCAGGTGGAAGTAAGGATTCTGATGGAGGGGCTATGTTAAATAGTAGGAGATTTTTGTAGCAGTGGTTTTCTATTGTGGCAGTGGTTTCAACAACATTTTCACTCTATTGTTTTTGAAGAATCATGTATATCAAACATGTTTGTATTTTTACTATACAGAGATAAAACTTGTTTTTTAATAACTAACACAAGATGCTTAAAACATTCATGCAATGGCCTCTTAGTATGTAAGTTTTAAAAGTCGGAGATCCAGAGAAAGAATAAGATTTTTGGTGGACAACCAAGTTGGGGTGGTGGGCTAAGGCAGAGAATTATGAAACCTGGTCCTTAAATATGAATTAGTACAATTCTTAAAGATTAGAAAAGAATCCCTTGAAGAAAAGGAAATGTACCTCAAAAATTATGTGAACACTTTCAGCGGAACAAAATGCTCTAACCATTGATATATGTATAGTAATTGTAGGCTTTGATTGTACTCTATGAGAAAATGTTGAAATGCGAAAACATGATTTGCTTACCAAAAATTGTTTTTGCACCTGAGCAATATTTGACATTCAAGTAACATCCTTCTTTTCCTTTTAATTGACCTGTTTCTCCTTTATAATTGTTTTCTTCCCCCCCCCCCCCCCCCCCCATCCCTCTTTCTAAACTGAACAGATGTCACTGATCAATGTAAAAGGAAAAATTACCTTTTGTCCCCTGAACATTAACTTCCATACCTCATAACCATCCTGTCATCTAACAATTTATATTCTCCCTTTATCTTGAACTCTTAGTAATATGGACAGAACAAGGTACCTATCCCAAAGTTTAATATTCACACACATTTTGTAGTCCAAAGCTTTCAGCTGAAACTTTATTTCTCTGAAAAATCATCTTTCATGAGAAAAATATTCCTATTTTGGCGTCAACAGGGTTGGTACATCTTCCTCCCCCTTCTTCTGCACAATTACAAACTGAGATAGAGTTGCGAAATCCCGGGCAGTAGGTTATCTTTCCCCACTCTCTGTTAGTCACCTTCAAACAATTTCATTTAGAACGAAATTGGAGTCATGTCCGGGCAAAACTTTGGACAGTAGAGCAAAATCAAAGATAGTGCAAACAAGCAATATGTTTGGTAGGTAAGCTGGCGAATCCATGCCTCTTAGTCAATTAACCTTGTCAACTGTGCTCCACTTTTGTTTTCTTATGTAGTTTTTCCTTAAAAGTTCAACTATTCTATTAAGTAGAGATACTTATAATTGTGCTAACTGCAGAGCTCAACTCAAATTTGGATTAATAGTTATGGATTGATCTTGAAACTAATGGCTTGATTCATGCAAAGCTTGATAAAATGAAGTAGCTTGTAATAAGAAGGAATAATATGCAATTGATTTCATAAGTTCCTTGTTATTTGTCTTTTTGTTATTGACACCTTGTTGATTTTTGAATAAATGGTTAGACAGCAAGTTTTGGGGGAGAGAGACCAAAATTAGGGATGGTGGTGCTGATTTAGTTTCCCAGTTGGCAGGGGGTAGTTTTGATATCCAAGGTCTCCTTGTGGCGGTGATAGAGAATAGGGATCCTCTATGGTTAATCTATTTTTTTTTTTGTTTGGCTGATTGAACTGCTTAATAAGGGTAAAGTAGATGTTTCTTAAATATTCAATATTTCTTGTCTTGATTAACCTTTTTAATCAAATGTAGAAGGGGCTAAAACTTAGTTTTTCTAATGATATGCTGGTGTTGAGATTAGAAAATGTTTCTCCACACAGTGCCAATGTCACTTCAGCCATAATTTATACTTAAAAGTAATTTTTCTCATTACCAGAAGATTTTGGCTCCACCAAAGCTTTAGACAACCATCCATAAAAATGTGTTGATACAACCTACTAATAATTTAACCCATGTAAAAGAATTTCTTAAAATTGGTTTTAATGAAACTGCTTCTCTTTGTTGGCTAGGTATGCTGCTGATGCATATGCAATATTCTGTACTGGAAAGTGGAATCGAGTGAGACCAACAGACCACATGCTGAATAAGTACTGGGATTTCCTTCGTGCAGGTTGTATGACATAAAATTTCAGCACAAAGATATGACATCTCTGTATATTCTCCACTTAAAGGGTAGGAATTCCAGTGTATGGTTTTTCGTTGTGTATCATTTCTCTCTTGCTGGGTTGCTTAGTAGTCGAAGAGTAAATGTTTTTTAGTTTTGGGAAAATCCACTCAGAATGGGCTTATTCCACTTTATCTTAAGATTGGTTGCACAAGATATATACATGGTATGGATATATGGCCTTATTTGATTAAAGTCTGAGACTGTTCCTAGTGGTCAGGAGTTGACCTGATGCATTCGCATGGAAAATTATATGACCACTCTTCATAGACGCGATCAACGTAGCTCAAAGCTCTGAGTGCCTGTGCGTTCAAGTGGTCTTTTGTAGATGGTAAAATCACGGTCTAAAAGTAGATTAGTGGACTTAATCATTCCTATTTATACCAGTGTTTTTGGATGTGTTACAGAATACAACAACCAATTTTTGCTGCTGAATTACTATCATTAACCATGATTGGTTATTTGTAAGGATGAAGTGTTGAAAATCTTAAGTTTCAGCTTCAAGACTTGTGTTTACATTTATAATAGTATACCACGATATGGTTTCCTTAATTGTTTGCGTTTATATTTTGTTGAACCATTCAGGTAAATAAGTAAACACAAGTGTCCATTCTTAAACAAGACTAATAATATTTGCATTAAAAACTCTACAACGAAATGCTCCCTTGGACACTCTTGCCGAGTTTTGCTGCAATTCTTATCAAGCGCGCTCCCTCAAAAGAGTTCTGCCTTATTCTTCTGAATCTCTCTTGGTAAAGAGTAATAAACAATATATTTTTAATTCTATAGCATCACTTGAACTATGGTGTGTTCGTTTGGAGTGAAAATATTTTTTAAAAAATATTTTTTGAAAATTTTTTTGGTGCCAAATATCGAAAAATATTTTTTAGTTTTCCTTTCTCTAGTTAAAAATAGCTTACAAAATTTTTGAGTATAAGTTATTTTTCGGATAATTCAAGAGTGACATTAAACTTCAAATATTTATTTTTATAATTTCATTTTTAAACTTATTTTCGTTTTCAATTCTTTTTTATTCGTTTTTCTCTTAATCATGGGTCCTACACTAATATAACTTTTATTATGCATATTTTACTACTACATTATACTATCATTTAATTTTAAACAAAATTAATCTTTTATTAACCACAATTACTTGTAAGGTATTTATTACCATTGTTATAAGTTTTTTTAAACTTGTATTAATAAAATTAATGATGAAACCGTTACAAATTTTTATTTCAAAACATTTTCATTTTGTCAACCGAACACCGAAAAATTGTTATGAAAAATGAATTTTTTTATGTAAAATACTTTCCAAACTAGGAAAATATTTTCAATCCAAACGAACACACCCTACATCTTTTCAAATATTCTTCCATATATCATAAATTTTTCATATGATATAATTAACGAGAGAAAAGTTTGCAAATTGCTTTGCTGCCACAGTTTTACCATTTAAAACGTTTGTAAATTTTTTGCTGCCATAGTTATACCTTTTAAAAGTTTGTAAATTTGTTTGCTGCCATAGTTTTACCTTTTAAATTAATTTACTGTAGACAGATGAGATGGGAATTCTTAGGCATCTCTCTTCAAAACCAGTTCTTTTTCCTGATTGCCACAACTTGCTGTGCTTAGTCGAACAGTTGAGTAGGAAATCATCTAGCCTTTTGCCATGGTTGGAATAGAATCGGTTGGAGTATTACATATGAATGTTTGAAGAGAAGGCCTCGAATCTGGGATACTGTTCCTTTGGGTATTCATTGGTCACTATAGAAACAAAAGTTTAGGCTGTCAACAACAGGATTTTCAACCGAATTTGCAGCAGTAGATATCGACTGAAAACTGCATTCTGGAACACAATATTTTATTATTATTATTATTATTTTTTGCTTTCATGAAATTTAATTTCCTAGTGAATGTACTTCTTTTGCTGATTTCTTTGCTCAAGCTCATAATTGTCTCCATAAGCGAGGTTAAATTCTGTGGTGCGATAAAAAAAAAAAATTGTTACATGTTAAAAAAAAAAAAACAGTGACACAAGCGTTTCTTCTTTCGTTAGTGTACCATATATCTTTTGAAACTCTTCCTTGTGGAAGGAAGAGGAAAGACCAGATCTACAAGTCTCATCAAAATTTCCTCTAATTGTTTGGATCTCTTCATTGTAGTAAGACTGAAATTTATGTTACCCAAAATCCGACCTATATTTCATTTAGTTTACTTCTTCACTTAACCGTCATCTGAAACAATTGTCTGTGACTTTGATATTGCAGTTAAAGACAAGTAGATTAAAAGGGGACAGCACAAAAGTATAAAAAAGTGAACAAGTAGATTAACAATCCCATTGCATCGTTTGAATATATTCTTGGGGCTGGTATATATCATGTTCCCAATACAGCTCATAATTACCTCTTAATTAGGGCTGGTTGGATTCAAGTCTAAACTTGCACATTCATACCCGGATTCAAATATCTGACCTGTTTACCAAAGGAGATTGATATCTAGATCCATTCGATCTTGTTGGATTCAAATTCGACTTTGGGTCATGATATTATTCTATATGTTTGAAATTTTTATACAAAAATTTCACATTTTAACAAAAATTTATTATTATTATTTTTGTAATTGTGAAAACAGTATTTAGTTCTAATTCATATTTATATATGTGATTTTTATATTAGGGTATAAACTACAATGACAATTTACACTGCATATATACTCATAAAATAACTATTATAAAATTTTAGAGTGCATTTATATGAAGTGACAAATGTAAAGTGACAAATAAAAGCCAGATGTGTCATTAGATACCTCAGAACAATACCGGAAAAGAAGAAAAAAATTCGGCCGATGATCTAAAATCAAAGAATTGTGATTTGATAAGATCTTGTAACGTGGAGTGGCTCTGACGAGTGGTTATGAATTCAATACCTTTGTAAATGATTTTCTAAAATGTTCTCATATGTTAAATATTTTAATTAGATCCGAATCGTAACAAAATAGATCCATATTTCATACATTATTAAAATAGTTAAACAGATATGATAAATTTCAAGTAATCGAATTTATATACAAATCCAGACCCGAACAATTGAATCCGAAGGGGTCAAATCCAAATTTAGACCTATCTGTTGACAGGCCTACCCTTAATATATGGCACTGTGGTTGTTGAACAAAATGTTGTTTATATCAAAAAAGTGAAAAATACTCCTATTTAATTGGCAAGTAATCGTGACATAGTGTGGTGTCAATAACCAACTAAGATTCACGAAATTTCAATTCAAATGAAAACTCCAAAAGTTGAAGAAATTACTTCACCCCTAACTTTTTCCCATTTAATGCATTAATTTCACTTTACTGTCTTAATGTTTAGGGTATCTCCTTCACTTTATTATTTAAAGTTATTGTTTAGCTATTAAAGTTTCTAAACTGATGGTAAAATCTAATAGTGTTTGATTTTTAAGTTAAAATGATATTTTTATTGTTAAATTATTGTTGTGTGGACAAATTTTTTCATGTCAAAATTTTTTCATAAATCGAGCTTGATTAATTTTGAGACATGGTGATGAAAAATGAAAAATTATTGAATCATCTCAGCAAAATGAGAGAAAAAGAAAAATGAAACATGTAAAAATGAGAAGAAAAAGAGAGAATAAGATTTGTAGAAAGTTAGGCGTTTATTAGTGATAAGCTCGTAAATATTGTATATTTTATGTATCGTTTACCTCATTTTTAGTGATGTATAAGCAAGAATTGAGTAATTATGAGCTAAAATGGTTTATTTTGACTTTTGTAGGGTTTGAGTGAATAAAGAGTTGAAATTGATCACAAAATCTTGTTGGAGGGAACTTGCAAAATTAGAATTTACATATACCGGTGAGGAGCAATGTGGACATAGTTTGGTTGATTGAGCATAACTTTCTTATCCGAACTTTAATTAGGGTGATTCAAGATGTTTTGGAAAGCTAAGACATACTCTACAACTTTCATGTTTTGAGTTTTTCCAAATTCGACATGTATTATAGTCAAAATTGAGAAAGAAGTTGGAGCATGTACTGCCAAGTGCGCCCATGCGTGACCAAATTGCAGAGCCCAAGCGCCTACTCCATTAGCTCCAATCTTTGTTTCTAGAAGTGGTGCCCAGTGTGACCAATATGTAGCGCCCAAGCATGCGTCGTCAGACAGGTTTCATGGGCTTGCTTATTTTGTAAGAAACGTCATCTCATGGTCCTGTTTACATGGAATTCGTGTACTTATCATTCCAAAGCCCCAAAATCCTAATTTTACCTACAAATACACTAAGAGAAGGGGAGGAAACAAGAATCATCATCATCCATTATCCATCTTCTCATTAGTTTTTAGTTTTCAATAGTTAGAACAATAATATAGACGTAGGATAGATTTTCTCAAGTGTTCAACCTAGAATTTTGTTCTCCTGTATAAAATTCAAAATTCGACGATCATCAACATTGATTTTCGCTATAATTACTGAGTTTGATTTATCTTTATGCAATTCGATTTTTATTTTTATCGCGTTCTTATTTTTTAATTATTGTTCATGTCTTACTTTGGTTAGATTCTTATTTGCTTCCGTAGTTGAGTAGTTAGGGTTTTATTCCATCGTTTTTAATCGCTTTTATAGGCGTAGACTAATTTAAATTCTAATTCTTGATTAAATTCTTACAAGTAGGGTAGATTAAATTAGGTTTTTAGTCAATTATATTTCTTTGCTTTCCATAGGATTAGTATTTTACATTCTTGTCTTTATTTTAATTTCTTGTGATTAAATTTAGTTTAAGTTTAGTCAAAACACTCTTGATTATTTCGTTTAACTAGTAAATAAGCTTATAAGAACCTAATACTTGTTCTAGTAATTCTCGTAGGAGCGATCCTTACTCATCCTATATACAACTCACTTCGTATACTTGCGAGTGTGTGGGAGTTGATTAGAATAATTAAGGTTTTTATTGTTATTATTTGTTCATTTTTTCCAAAAACCTAATCAACATTTTGCCGAACAAGTTTTTGGCGCCATTGTTGGGGACTGTTTTTGTTTGGTAACAATATTAGGTGTAGTGAGTCTTACTAGATTAGACTTTTTATTTCTTTTGTTATTTATTTAAAATTATTTCTTGTTCTCTCAATTGTGTTTGGATTATTTTTTTGATATTTAATCTTTGGTTTTCTTTTCTTGTGGTTTATGGTAGATGCTTGTTCGTCCAATCAACCACTTCATCCGATTGACATGGAGATTGAATGGATTATAAGTAGAAATTGCAGACGACAAGACTCAAACCAAGGTGATAATCTAATGAAAAATCCAAACTGCCTTGTGAATGAACAAGAGGAGGTGTTGCAGGCAACAATGACAACTGGTTAATGCTAAAGCTAACCACCGACATCTTAGAGATTATGCCATACCTAATTTTGAGGGGGCGAGTTTTAGTATTGCTCGGCTTCCCGTGCAAGTAAACAACTTTGAAATCAAGCTTGCACTGATACAAATGCTCCAAACAAATGCTATGTTTGGAGGAGGACTCAATGAATATCCCTATGAGCACTTAATCAGGTTTGATGAGGTTATTGATACATCCGGTACAATGGAGTCCATCCCAATTGTATCTGAATGAGAGCATTCCCTTTTTCTTTACGTGATAGAGCAAGGTCGTGGTTGTAGTCATATAAACAAGGTACTTTCACAACATGGGACCAACTCGCTCAAGAGTTCTTAGCCAAACACTTTCCACCAGCTACGACCGCTAAGCTCCAAAACGAGATCATATCATTTAGACAAATCACTGGAGATAGTTTAGGTGAAGCTTGGGATAGTTTCAAAGAGCTGTTGAGGAAGTGTCCCACTGCACCGCGCTATACCTCTATGGCTATAGTGGACTATTTCTGGAGACGAGATTAATAGTTGATGCTAGTGCGGGAGGTTCTTTCTCTTACAAGACTCTGGAGGAAGTGCAAGAGTTGTTGGAAAGAATGGCATCCACTCATTATTATCATGGAGCAATAACTCTCATACTTGGACAACAACGACAAGTGAATCAAGCCAACGTCCAACAAAAAAATATGCCTAACTATGACACTTTCATATCTCAGCAGAACATGATGATGAGTGCCATTATAAACTTGACCAAACCTGTAGAGAATATTGGAAGAAGCTCGATGAACTCCATTGGTTCGATATTCCAAGGGATCGTGAGTTGTGATTTCTGCAGAGGAAATCACCGAAATAGATTTTGTGAGACTTCCATGATGCAAGGTGAGCAGATTCAATTCATTTCCAATTAAAATCCCACCACAAGAAATCAACCTATCAATTATGGAAACACATATAACCCATCTAGGTAAAACCATCCCTAACTTTTCCTAGACAAATCAAGCAAATGTCCAAAATCTATCATTTCAGTCAAATGTACCTCAACATAATTTGTCCAATCAACCAACGTCATGTCGACCATACCAACCACCATGTCAAAGAAATTCCTAGAATTTTCCACCTTATTAAAACAACTCATACCAGCCTCTACCACGAAGACCACTATTTTAAAATTCAAATTATCCTGCACATGTGAATGATTATACATCCAATGATGATAATTTGAGAAGGAATTTCAAGAGGTTGCAAAGGGAGTATGAGAATTTGCAGGCTACTATGAGGAACCTTGATATGCAATTGGAGCAAATAGCTTGCCAAAACAATGAGCGGCCAGCGGGAACATTACTGAGTGATACGATTCCTAATCTACAGGATAATAACCATGGGAGAGAGCATGTTCAAGCGGTCACATTGAGGAGTGGGAAAACACCAGAGCCAAAGAAAGTGGAGGATTATGAGTCGAGCAAAATGGAGAATGGTGCGTGAGAAAGGAAAAGGAAGACATATCAATAAGTAAGGACAACGATAAGGAACCATTTAAAGCTCTTGACCAACAAGGTAAGCCCGAGGATCATTCAGCACTACAGGTAAGTAGGTAAGTATTCCTTCTCCCCAAAGACGGAGAGAGGATGAAAAGATAAAAAAAGTTTAGGAAATTTTTGGAAATTTTTTAGAAAATTGAGATTAACCTTCCTTTTATTGAAGCAATAGAAAATATGTTCAATTATGCTAAGTTCATGAAGCAGATATTATCTAGCAAGAGGAGATTGATGGGGGATGAAATTTTATGCTTAAACGAAGGGTGTAGTGCCATCCTTCAGAAGAATCTTCCCTCTAAGCTCAAGGACCCCGACTCATTCACGATTCCATGTGAAATTGAATAAGTGACATTCCACCGAGCTCTATGTGATTTGGGAGCTTCCATTGACCTCATGCCTCATTTCACCTTTAAGAGGTTGAATGGAGGAGGATTTCAGCCGACAAATATCACTCTTTCTAATTAGTCGACAGAAGTGTGAGGCAATCGGTAGGAGTAGTAGAAGACCTTATTGTCAAAGTTGGTAAGGTATTTCTGTCGGTGGATTTTATCATGCTTGACATGAAAAAAGATTGGTGACCCCGTTCATATTAGGAAAACCTTTCTTGGCCACCCAGCGAGCCATCATTGATGTCCAAGCTAGAAACCTAGAATTTAGAGTCGATGATGACATTGTTCCCTTTAATGTTTTTGATTCTTTTAAATTTCCAACTGAATATGATGATGTTATGAGTATAGATATTATTGATGATTTGATTAATTATTTTTGTAGGGAATTCATGAAAGAGAAGACTGAGGACATGAACAATATCCATGAAGATGAGATGAAAGCTAGCAACAAAGAGATCGTGATGGATGACGAGATGGAAAGGGCAATTGAGGAGAGCAAGTAGAGGAATAAAGGTAAAGAAGGGTATCTGAATGAACCCCCCAAGGTTGAGCTTAAACCACTGCCTTATCATCTCATATAAATACATTTTTGTAGGAGAGAATGATATATATCCAGTCATTGTCAATGCTTCTCTTTTTGATATTGAATTGGGTAAACTAATATTTGTATTAAAGAAACAACATGGAACAATTGCATGAAGCATTGAGCATATAAAAGGCATAACTACCATTGTTTGCATGCACAAAATACTCCTTAATAACACCTATAAGCCTATTAGACAACCTCAAAGGCGATTAAATCCAACTTTAAAAGAGGTAGTTAAGAAGGAGGTTTTAAAATTGCTAAATACCGGGATCATATATCAGTGATAGTGAATGAATTAGCCCAATGCACATAGTGCCAAAGAAAGAGGATGACTATAGTCGTAAATGACAAGAATAAATTAATTCTCTCTAGATTAGTGACGGGGTGGTAGATGTGTATAGACTATAGAAAACTTAATGAAGCCGCTAGGAAAGACTATTTTCCTTTACCCTTCATTGATCAGATGCTTGAAATATTATCTGGACATGCATATATGATATTGTTTTCTTGATAGTTATTCAGGGTATTTTGAAATTGCCATAGCTATTGAAAATAATGAGAAAACCACTTTTACTTGTCTATATGGCACATTTGTATATCGGTGTATGCCGTTTGGCTTATGCATGCTCCTAGTACCTTTTAGAGATGTATATTTGGTATCTTTCATGATATGATTGAAAAATTTATTGAAATTTTTGTGGATGATTTTAGTGTGTTCGGTGACTCTTTTGATTCATGTTTAAATAATCTTGCATGTGTATTGGAAAGATGTGAATATTCAAATTTGGCACTTAATTGGGAGAAATGTTCAGGAGGGGATTGTTTTAGGCCATCGTATTTCATCTAAGGGCATAGAGGCAGATAAAAGTAAGGCAGAAATCATTGAAAAATTACCACCTCCCAGGAATGTGAAGGGAGTAAAGAGTTTTCTTGGTCACGCCAGTTTTTACCAGCATTTAATTAGTTTTTTTTTGATTTCTCGCCCTTTATGTGATTTATTTCCTTATACAGAAAAGATGTGCCTTTTGTTTTTGATGATAAATGCTTGTCTGCATTAAGTAAGTTAAAAGAAGCTTTGATTACTGCACTCGTGATTGTCGCACCAAATTGGAATTTATCTTTGGAATTGATGTATGATACAAGCGACTATGCCGTGGGTGCGACATTGTGTCAAAAGAAAGAAAAGGTGTTACATGTTGTGTATTAAGCTAGAGAATCCTTAATGATGCACAAATGAATTACTCTACCACCGAAAAGGAATTATTGGTAGTAGTTTTTGCATTTGATAAGTTTAGGTCATATTTGATAGGTAACAAGGTGATAGGTCATGCTGATATTTAGCCCTTAAATACCTATTGAGCAAAAATGATGCTAAACCTAGATTTATTAGATGGATTTTACTATTGTAGGAATTTGACTGGGAGGTGGTGGACAAGAAAGGAGCCGAAAATACTGTGGCAGATCACTTTTCACGACTCGATGGGCCCATGGCAAGAAAGGGAGATGAAGTGCACCATAAATGAGACATTTCTAGAAGATCATTTGATGAGAATGAAGGATAGAGCACCTTGGTTCGCGGCTATTGTCAACTTCTTAGCTGCTAAGATCATTCCATCCACCATGGATGTAAATCAAAGAAAGAAATTTCTTTCAGAAATGAAGTACTATATTTGGGATGACCCTTACCTCTATCGTCCGTGTAAGAATCAAGCAATCCGGCAGTGCATTTTAGAGTGTGAGGTGTAAAGTGTTTTATTTTATTGCCACTCTTCACAAGTAGGGGGACATCACGGCTCACGAGGACGGCTGCGAAGGTGTTGCAAAATGGATTGTTCTGGTTGCCATTATTTTGTGATGCAAGAGATTTTGTAACCCAATGCGATCAATGTCAATGTGTAGGGAATTTGTCCAGAAAAGATGAAATGCCATTGCAAAACATACTAGATTGCAAAATTTTTTACGTGTGGGGTATTGATTTTACGAGCCCTTTTCCATCATCATATAAAAATAAATACATAGATTATTGTGGTGGTGGATTATGTGTCCAAGTGGGTTGAAGTCACGACATTTCGTGCGACCGACGCAGGGGTGGTGACAAACTTTGTGAGGAAAAATATTTTCTCACAATTTGGTGTTCTGCGGGCTATTATAAGTGACGGAGGATCACATTTTAGAAATTCCTAATTTGAATCCGTCTTATCTAAATGTGGAGTCACCCACAAAATTATCCTACCATACCACCTGCAAACTTCTGGGCAAGTAGAGGTTTGAAATCGGGAGTTGAAGTGCATATTTGAAAAGACCATAAATTCGTCGAGGAAGAACTGGTCCAAGAAGCTAGATGATGCACTTTGGGCATATAGGACCGCCTTCAGACCCCAATTGGGATGTCTTCTTACTGACTAGTTTATGGTTAAGCTTGTCATCTTCTGGCTGAGATTGAGCACAAGGCATATTGGGTGATCAAAACTCTCAATTATGACCTAAAGGAGGCTGGTGAAAAGTGGCTTCTTAATTTAAATGAGTTAGATGAGCTCCGAAGTGAAGCCGATAAGAACACATGACTGTACAAGAAGAGAGCTAAGATGTGGCATGACAAACATATTTTTGAAAAGAATTTGAATGCCGAGGAAATGATTTTATTATACAATTTGAGACTCAAGTTGTTTCTTGGAAAGTTGAAGTCAAGATGGAGTGTGCCGTTTGAAGTATGCGGATATTCCCATATGGTGCGGTGGAACTCAAAGGAAATCAAGGTGATTTCAAGGTTAATGGCCAACGGGTGAAGCGCTACTATGGAGGGATTATTAACGAGGGCGGGATATCGTCCACCTTGTCAACATTTGATCAAACGAGCTAAAGTCGAGCCTAAGACAATAAACAAGGACGCTACATGGGAGACAACCCATGTTTCTTTTTTATTTTTGTTCTTATGTTTTTGTTTTGTTTTCTTGTTGCATTAAATTATTTGTGGGAAAGTGGTTTGAAAAAAAGTGAGTTTTAGGGTTAAGGGAGGAGTGTTTTAATTCTATTGAGTTGAAAAAGTTTGCATTGAGATGAACATTTACTCACTGGAGCTCGCACCCATTTTGCACCACCCAGGCACGAATTCAGTGAAATTTCTAGACCTAGTGCCAGGCGCGATACCGAGAAGGGTTATTTAACACTTTGATTATAACACCAAAGGCTTAGTTTCTTTTTCTTATTTTTCAATTTCCTCCCAAATCTCCTCCAAAAACCTTTTCAACCCCCAAGTCTTCAACTTTTCAATTAATTTCTCCATCCTATATTCATCCAAATTTCAATTCCACACAACTTCAGGATTAAGAAAGGTATGATTTTCTTTTCTTTTCTTTTCTTTCTTAAATTTGTTCCTATTTGGGTTTTTACTTGCATATCATTAAAGGTCTAATTTTTCATGCATGATTGATCTTAAATTGTTTAATTTTTATAAATTATGCATGAATTTGATTCTTATTATTGTGTGGGATGATTTTTTATTTAATTTTTTTTCAATAAGTTGAATTGTTTTTAAATCATATAAACACGTGTTCGATAAATTGTTTGGGTTGATTTTATGTGGGAATTTCTATTCCTACAATTAGAATTAGTTCAATTATGTGACAATATGATCATAAGGATAGGTAAGTGATGTTTTTCATATATTTTCCCCAGTGATTTTGTTATCCTATAATTGTGATGGTATATATGATTGAGTTTACATTCGAACATCTCAATGCATGTTTTTGTGGCATGAGTATGTTTATGGATTGAAATTTGTATGTTCATTGTGGCTCATGGTGTTTAGCACTAGGTAATGAAATCACTTTTGATTCAAATTATGGAGTTATTAGATTATGCACGCCAAATGTTTGTTACAATGTCTCAGTGAGTGAATTTGTTAAAACACTCGGCATATTTGCATGAATTTCCATCCGAGGACATCTTTCATAATTTGTGAGCAAGATTGTTCATCTTTTGACTATTCGCCCTTGGGATAACTTCATTATTTATGTGTTACATAGAATGACCACTAATCCTATGACAACATTTTAATTATAAGTGAATAAGATGGGTTATTAATTGGAATTGTAATATTATATAAGTGTTGGTTTGGTTGTTATCCTAACAAGTGACTCTTGTAGGTACGGGGCATACACGTGATCCAACAAAGGGCAAAGGCTCTTGCATCATCATCGGGGCGACAACAAGCACAACAAGTGCAACCCCAACAATCGATAGTGCCGAAGCAATTTCTCAATGCTACTACCAATAAGAAATATGAGACTAACATATCAAAGTGGACGGCGATTAAAGAAAGAGGCGTATATGTACCTCCACATAGGGCACAGGAGATTCGCCAAATTATACAGGAACATGGATGGAACTACTTCATTGTTATCCCTTTTGATGCAGTACTACCTGTGGTGAGAGAATTTTATTCTAATTTGACTCATTATAATGACCAACGGGTGTACGTAAGACGGAAGCATGTGGACATCTCGTCAGATGCGATCAATCGGACTTTGTAGCTAAATCGGGTTTGAAGAAATGAGCACATGAAATGGCTAGAAATTCGAGTTGCCAATGGGGAGTGCAGCATAATTACCACTATCCCATGTGATGGGGAGGTACAATGGGCCTTTACAACAGATGGGGAAGTAGCTCGGCATTTTGATTTCAATAGGCTTAAACATGAATTGCAAGTACGGTTTAAATGTATATGTGCCCGACTTCTTCTTGTAAGTCATCTTTCACATGCTACTATGGAATGGGCAAAATTGTTGTATTGTATCACCACTGAAAAGTTTATTGATGTCAGACAGTTGATACATAACGACATTTGTCATTCAATGACTACCAAGAAATCCGACCTGTGGTATTTGCACTTGATCACAGCCTTATGTTTAGGGGCAAGGGTGGCTATGGATACGGTTAAGGAAAGATTGAAGGCTTGGAAACAACTTGTGATAGAGGGAGTTGTCAAGCCATACACTAGAAAGATGCATTCTCATACTTCTACTTCCGAACAACTGGCTAGTGAAGGTGAGGCGAGAACTCAAGAGGAGACATTCTACAACAAATTTTACAAGAGCAACAACGTATGTGGCAGCGATTTGATGCCTATATTATGTACCAGCATACGGGGCAACAAACAATGGAAACTCGGAAAATGGCTAGGAAGCGTGGGGAGAGTCCATCGACATTTCCATCTTTTCCTTCTTTTCCTCTAGAGTTGGCTCCAGATGATGAGGATTGATCATAGTCTTGATTTTTCTTGTTTTCTTGCATTTTAATTTATCGTACTCTTTTTTGTTTTATTTCATAGATTTATTCTGTATTCCCATAAGGGGTTAGATTTCTTTCTTATCTATCAAAAAATTTAATTTCTTGGTTTTATTATTTCTTAACATCGTAAATGTTTTTAAGTTTTGTTTTTGGATTTAGTGGTTGATGTTTTCAACTTTGACTCAAAGGTATTTAGTTCAACATAAACGGCATCAAATGTTCTTCATTGACAGAGAAGATTCCCTTTTTCCTTTTTTACTCTTTATTTATTCATTTATTTTTTGCATATTGGGGATAATGCTATACTCTAAGTGTGGGTGTAACACCGAACTTTTTTGCTCATTTCACGTATTTTTGTACTTGATCTTATCCTTTAATACTCATTAATATCTCTTTCAAATATTAAATATTTGTTTTGCCCTTTCAAATATTTTCTAAAATTTTTGGGTAAGAGTATAATTTTACAAAACTTGAGGTACTAAAGTAAAATTTTAAAAATTTTATCAAGAAAGCTTAACGAAGTCATTTACCCCAGCAGTATTTATCTCAATTTGCTCAAGCCTAAGATAAGGAAACGTCCAAAGAACCTTTCCTTCAAAACCTGTCTCTTCAATTTCTCAAAAATAATCCATTTAAAAAATTTTCCATTCAAATCAAATTTGTGATCCAGGAATAGATGATAGACCTTTAATCCAACTTCACAAGTAAGTTTTACTTCAAGTTTTGCGTGGTTTTCATGTTAAATTTCAAGTTCCTCAAGAAATTAATATGTTTAATTTTGTTGTTTATCCGGTTTGATTTTATTACTAAATATGTTTATGAGCTATAAAATCGTGATTTGTGATTTGAAATGACTTTTTAACTATTATTTTGGTGAGATTTCAATGAGGGTTTTTGACAATTCTTAACCTGGTGATATATTTGAAATTATGAATCCTAATTCTTAGACTTTTATCTTATTTTCACGAATTTAAATCAATCCTTACTTATTTGTGTTCGATTATTGCCTAATTTGAAAATTTGGGTGATGCCCAAAAGTGAACCCTTACCTTGATTTTTATCCTAATAGTATATCACTCTCCTAGTTTAGTTGATTCAGAGTTAGAGTTTTAGACTGTCAAAATTAGAATACGTCTACAAAATTGATTTTCGAGGTAAGTAACGTTTACGCCTTTTTATCAATATATTGTATATGGTTAGTTTTGCAGCCCTAGAGTAATTGATACTAAAGTACGTATATTTATTTTGAGTAATGTTTATGAGGCAGGTACATTTATAATTTATGTGTTCGCTCATGTAATGCATTATTTATTCATTATTGCACTATGTGTTAATGAATGATTATTGTGATCCGCTCAATGGGTCACTTGAGTGGACTTGGCTATGAGTGAGCAAATGAAATGATATACTGAGTACTCTTCTTTGTAAATGTTATATGCAGTCTATCGAGACGACAAGTGATAGACATTCCGTTATGCCTTGTCTACTCCAGTAGATAATAGGTAAACCTGGATCCAGTGTTGGGAAGACTTTGGTAAACCATGAGCTCCTTGATTGACATTTGTATTTTAATTATTGAAAATATCTCGTATATCATATCCTGCATTGATTGTATACGTGTTATTTATAATTGGGCATAAATGTTATTTACTAAGCACTATGTGCTTACTCCGTTATTGTTTTTCCTCTTTGTTTGCAGTCAAGGACCAACAAGAGACGTTATAAGGTCCTTAGTCGATTGTTGACCTAGGAGGGGGTTACACTGCGGGCCCCAGTTATTGGAGTTAGAATTTTTGATGAACCTGTTTACCTTCTTAGTGTGAGGTTTGTTCTTATGTTTGGGACTGTGTGCCTAAGAACTCGTTAGAATTGTCTTGTACTTCAAATGTCTGGTTGTCATTTTTTTTGTGGTTTGATATTTGTATATAAGTGTGATTTGATTATGTCGTGAATGATTGAGATTATGTTTGTTGTGTATACCTCTTGTGGTTTTGTCTTGGATGAATTTGAAGTCTAATGACAGATATTATGGGGTGTTTATTGCTCTTGTACTATGCCTTGCATGTTTGGGATGATCCTGACATACAGCGTGTCATTGTCTCGTTTTGGGGGCGTGACAGTGGGGTGGGGAGTTTTCTTAATTTCTATTTGTTTGGTGGTTTGTTTGTTCATTTTGTTCAATTTTTGCTTTATATTTGTAGCTTAACTTTTGATTTGAGAGCTTTTCAAATTGTTGAAAGTTTTGTTCACAAATTGCTTAGCATGATTCTTCGATTTTCTACTTGACAATTTTTGAGCTAAGTTGGTTGTCATGAGGAGGGTAGTCAGTGTTAATATTTTCCTAGCATGATTTTTAATTTTTGAACGCTAATAACCCGACATTGTTGTAGCTTTTTGGCACTAAGAGAGAATTGTGTAGTTTCACTTACATTACACTCCAGACACTTGCTTTATTACATTTTCGAGGCAAAATTTTAGATAATTTAATTTGATTTAAAGATGAGGGTAGTCATTTCTTTGGACGTTTGAGTCTTTCAGGCCAACTTTTACTGTAAAATTTATCCCTGGAACCCTACTTGAGCCTTAATTTGTTTTGAATGGACATAAGCACCTTTCATTTTTTTTTCTAACTCATTTTTTATCTAGCTCTATGAGCTATCCTAAATGTCCCTTAAGAACTTTAATGCCACATTAACTGTTAAGGGGATATAAGGATGGAAAGTAGTTGTATGAGAGTGTTAGAATGAATGGTGTACAGTTTAAGGTGTAGGGGTGTTAAAGTTGACTATTGCAGGTGGTGCCCATCACTGACACCTGCACTTGGAGTGTTAGCAAGTAGTGCCTATCACTGGTACTTGCGTAGGTATTTTTAATGGGTAGTGCCTACCATTGGTACTCATTTTGGGGAATTAGAATAAAAAAAGATGGAAAATGAAATAGCATTTTGATTCAAAGAAAGAAAAAAAAAGAAGAGGAGATATTTTTACAAAGTGTTGGCGAGTAGGGTTAAAATTGACAAAGTACGAATTTACTTTGCTTGTTGCACAAAATTTTTATGGGTGTTTGGTCAATTAAGTGTGGTGTTACTTCTTTGAAGGATGGGTGTTTTAGTGTTAAAAAAGAAGGTTTATTTTAATGAGGCGTAGATTAATTTAAAGCTCTTTTTCTTATTTGTTTATCCTTTTTTCCCTTTTTTGTTAGCCAAGACCCTAGCCTTACGTTACTGGTTAAAAGTCCTACCTAATTTAAGTCGAGTCAGTTGTCTACATTAGTGGAGAAATGTAAGAAGAGTAAGCTATGTAGTGTTTAGAAAAATTCAAAGGGACTATTTACATGATTTGATCTTAGTGTCTCAAAAGTTATTTTTGTATGGCTATACACACAACAACCCTAGAATTCATGTATAGGGATTTATTATCATTTGACTATTTTCCTTATATGGTTTGGTTCTTAGTTATTTATGTGGATAATTGATGAGATATATTGAGTATGTTTGTGATTTATTTCTATGTTTTGATCGAGGACGATCAAAAACTAAGTGTGGAGTAGTTGATAAGTCGTAAATATTGTATATTTTGTGTATCGTTTACCTTGTTTTTAGTCATGTATAAGCAAGAATTGAGTAATTATAAGCTAAAATGGTTTGTTTTAAGTTTTTTAGGGTTTGAGTGAAGAAAGAGTTAAAATTGATCACAAAATTGGAGAAAACTTGCAAAATTGGAATTTAAGTGCACCGGTAAGGAGCAATGTGGACACAGTTTGGTAGATTAAGCATAACTTTCTTGTCCATGCCCCAAGTGGGGGTGATTCAAGATGTTTTGGAAAGCTAAGCAATATCTGTAGACATAGTGCTACAACTTTCATGTTTTGAGTTTTTTCCAAATTCGGCCTACATTATGGGCAAAATTGAGGAGTAATTTGGAGCAAGTGCTATTACGAGCGCTCATGCACGACCAAATTGCAAGGCCCAGGTGCCAACTCCATTAGCTCCAATCTTCATTTCTGGAAGTGGTGCCCAGGCGTGACTAATATGCAGCGCCCAAGCGCACGTCGTCGGACAAGTTTCATGAACTTGCTTATTTTGCAAGAAATGTTCTCACGTGGGCCCGTTTACGCGAGAATTCGTGTACTTATCATTTTAGAGTCCCAAAACCTTAATTTTTCCTATAAATAAACCAAGTGAAGGAGAGGAAACAAGAATCATATCATCCATCATTAGTTTTTAGTTTTCAATAGTTAGAACAATAATCTAGACATAGCATAGATTTTCTCAAGTGTTCAAGCTAAAATTTTGTTCTCTTGTCAAGAATTCAAGATTCAACGATCATCAACGTTGATTTTCACAGCTAAAATTACTGAGTTTTATTTATCTATATGCAATTCAATTTTTATTTTTATCGTGTTCTTGTTCTTTAATTATCGTTCTTGTCTTATTGCGCTTAGATTCTTAATTACTTTTGTAGTTGAGTAGTTTGGGTTTTATGCCGTCGTTTTTAATCACTTTTACAGGAGTAGACTAATTTATATTCTTGTTCTTGATTAAATTCTTGCAAGTAGAGCAGATTAAATTAGTTTTTTAGTCAATTATATTTAATTGCTTTCCATTGGATTAGTATTCTACATTCTTGTTTTTATTTTAATTTCTTGAGATTAAATTTAGTTTAAGTTTAGTCAAAATACTCTTGATTATTTTGTCTAACTAGTAAATTGGCTTGTGAACTTAGTCCTTGTTCCAGTTGTTCTCGTGGGAACGATCCTTAATCATTTTACATACGAACTCACCTCATATATTTGCGAGTGTGTGGGAATTGACTAGGATAATTAAGGTTTTTTTTATTGTTTTTACTTGTATTTCATTATTTTCAAAAACCTAATCAACATTTTGCTAAACAATTAGTTATAAGGGTATTTTTGTCAAAGGAGCAACAATGCTAAGTTGGATTAACAGAATGGCTTAAACGTTCGATCAAAAAAAAAAGCTAGGAACTAAAGTAATGGTGACCATAACTATTAAGCGTGTAAAGTGAAATTAACCCATATTTAATTGACACTAAACCTTTTTAAAAAGGGTAAATTACAAGGAATTCCCCTGTGCTTTGGCTAATATTTAAACTTTTCCCTTATAGATTTCAAACCTACACTTAACCCTCTTGTGATTTGAACTAAAGTGAAAATGTTAGTTTCCATCAGATTTAATTGTCAAAAGGGAAAAGTCAACTTTTTAAAGCAAATTAATTACTAAATTACCAATATGGCCTTTAAACAATTACTTAACATAAATTATAAGTTAACTAGTAGCTATCTTGTAAAATTTAGGGTCCATACAAAATTAAAGAAAAATAGTGGGGTTAATTTGAACCTAATTACACAAATATTTCTTCTTATCCAAGTGGATCTGTATAACAACCGAAAATGAAATAAAGTTTGCCAATGAAAAAGAAGCATATAGATCGAGCGGGGAAAGGCGTGTTGACTCTATAAAAGAGAGTATTTTCATGTACTTTTAACTTGATTTTTGTTCGTAATTCGAGAGTTTTAATTTATAAAGTAGGGAGATTTTCATAATTTTACACCCCGAGTTTGTAAATTAGGTTTTTTTTTTTATGACAAATATATATATATATATATATATATATATGCCCTTAAAATATCTTTTTGTAGGTTTTAATTGCAATGGAGGTCAAAACAGGACAAAACTGAGAAGACCGGTCACTTCTAGCAGGAATTGGGCAATGCTAGTGCCTAAAGCCTTGGCAGGGATGCCCAACCACTGACCTTTGAGTGCTGGACATACCCAGGATGCTGGCAGGGGTGCCTAGGCACCTACCTAGCAGGTTTTAACGGGTTTTTATGTTTTGACCCAGGTTTTCTTAAATGATATTTTTATCCATTTTTGTGTAAACTCTATTTATCACTATATAACGGTCTTGTTAGGTCATTAATAAGACATATTAGAACGTAGAGAAAGTGTGAGAAAGTCAAAAGAATTCATCCGACAGTCGCAATCAAAAAAATCAACACATGAACATCCAAAAAGAGAGCAAGGCAGAAGAAAAGAAGACTAGGTTTGGCAATCCTAATTTTTCTTTCTCTTCCTTATTTCTTGTATTTAATATTTTATCCACGATTGTATACAATTCTTGTGTTGTATTAGTCGGTCAGATCATGCACTGAACCCTAAGTCTAGGGTTTCACTCATAACTTACTATGAATCTCAATTGAGTTGATTTGTTTCATTCATGACTATGCTCTTGTGCTTGATTTTCTTAATTGGATGGTATTAAATGCATTTATAAGCTTGATCAACTTGTAAATTGATTTGTATTCTTAATTTTGAAATCAAATGAGAAGCTTTAGGTTAAGGAATTGATGTAATTTATAAGCCTTTATTCAGAAGGTCTATAGGGAGGGGGTGGATGTTTCGTGAATACAGATCGAAAGATACCTATTCATCTTAGATAGTCCTATAGAGTGGATATCTATGCATTAAGTTTGGCTCGAATCCACATAGAAATATAGTGAGTTGGCTCGGTGAGAAATTTATGAGAGAAGTCGAAAGATAAAATCACAATTATATAAGACTCTAGACTAGTAAACAACATAAGTGAATCAAGAATTGATAAACATGAATAAATGGATCAATTGAGGGGATTCGTAAGGGACAAGTGAACCCTATATAACTTAATTATTGACTTTCTTCATTCTTTACTCAAATTATTGTATTGTTTTTATTTAATATTTTTATTATTGCTACTCTATTATTTCTTAGTTTAGATAGGATCAAAAGTGTGACGTTTAGATATTTAATAAGGTGTTTGTGTAGTCTCTGTGAGAACAACACTCTATTGCTCATCATTATATTGCTTGTTTGATACATATACTTGAAATGTATTTCGTGAGTCGTATTTAGTAATAGTTAACCAAGCATGAATAAGTTTTTGGCGCCATTGCCGGAGACTTAGTTCTAACACTGTGTAATATATTAACATCTAAGCAAGAACTTTAATTCTAGTCTAAACATAATTTTATTTGTTTTTTCTTTTTTTGTATCAAATTTTTTTGTATCTTGTATAGAAATTCGTATCCAGGTCAATTGAGGATACTTCTCATGCACATGTTGATAATCTGCACACAGAATTGGAAGTTTTGTTAGAAGCATTAAATAGGATGGTCAAAAATTTCTTAAAAGCTCCAAATACCTATAATATTCATGGTTCCAATCATCATACTATAAATGTCCAACAGGTAACACATATGGTTTTCTTTCTTATGATTAAGCTAACCATTCAAATTCCTTCAATAGGTGTGCACACTTGTATAATTATACATACAATCCTAGTTGGGGGAGTATTCAGACTACCCATGCTACCTATATCAGCAGTACTACTCAAATCCATGTCCGAATGAAGTATTACCATATCTAGTTGATGCATGGTCTCAAGTGGAAGAAAAGTCCAATTCGAGGAGATGATAACAACATATTTTGAATCAATGAGACAAGGTTGAGGATTCTAAATGGGACATTACTTATTCACGATGAGGTAATATTTAGTTTGGAGGAGCATATTGGATAACTTGCTACAACAACATTAGAATCGTCATGAATGATATCCTAGAAGAGAAAGTAGAAACTTCATTTGATGAACAACCTTTAGAGCCAATTATAAGTGGTAATTCATACAAGGAAGTTGATTAGAAGGCCAATTATGAGAATCTAGTAGAGCACGACATTATGGACTGTAAGATAAATGAATCTTATGATGTTGACGTCTCTCTTGTTGACAAATCGGCTACTGTTTATGACTGGCAGATACTTTACCTCTACCGATACTTTAACAACTATACTTTGTCAAGAAAGTTGAGTTGAGCCACATGAAGCTATAGTTTGTTGAGGAGATGCCATCTTATATACTATAGGGTGTGCTGCATTTGAATACCATGGGGATGTTGAACAAACACTTAAGCATGGATATGATTACTTCAAGATAGCAAAGCCACTTTGGTTTTGTGATAATGCTTCCCAATAGGCGACGAGTGCACATTATTTAAAGATTCCTAAACCACCTTGACGCCATGAGGAGAGTATTCTATGTTTTTAAATTATCTTGTTCTTTTATTTTTGTTTGGGTTGTGTTTTGATATGAGTGTTCATGCTATTTTTAGTTTTTGTTTTGTCATGGGTTTTAATGGTGGTGTGAGGAATCAGCTTGATGGCATCCCCAATGGAGATTCAAGAAGTTCAATCACGTGAAAAGAGTAGTAATATCTAGCTAAAGACGTTACACAAACACTTAGTAGGAGGCAACTCACATTTATAACTCTAACTTCTAATTTTTTACTCAACTCTAATTTTGAACATATTTTAATTTTAGACTAACATAAGTTAATTTGATATTTTAGGTCTTAGCCGTACTTATAGCTGTAAATGATGATTGGAAGAAGTTTTCGAAGAAAATTTGAGCTACACATGAAAAACGGTCCAAAATGGACCAAAAATGGTGAAACGGCTTACAACTAGGCACTGGCGGTAGGAGCCACATTCACAGGCCTAGGAGGGGTGCCCAAGTCACGAGCTAGAGGAATAAGTACGGCTGCAGCATTGCAGCCCATTCAATCTCTACTCCTCCAAACACCATCAAATCACCCCCTAAACATCTATAAATTGATAACTCTAGGAAACTAGATTTATATGTACCCTAAACTTGATGATTTTGCTCCTAGTTTCGAGTATTTTTAGTGTTTTCGTGTGTGTTTGTATCTATTTTTCTTTTATACGCTAGAATGTGTTAGTATGTGTTTATTAAGTGTTTGAGTACTTATTTAGGTGATAATTACCATATTTTATTAGGTTTTTCCATTTAGAGTTGTGTCGTGTCTTTGACTTAACTTCGTTGGGGGTTAAGTTTTCGTTCGTCTTTGTTTGTCCATAGTCCTTATTTTTTGGCCTACTTTGTGAGAATTTTATTTATATGTTTAGGTGTTATTTTAAGTGTTTATTATAGATAATAATGTTCTCCTATGTGTTAGGGTCGCATGAAAAAAAATGGCGCATTAATCGGACGTCGGATGAAGATTTTGGAAGCAAAACTGTGAAGTGCTGCATTTTAGAAGTTTCAGTCCATATCGCGATCTAGAGGCGGCTAGAGCAAAAAATGACTTTGTTTGGGGCTGATTTTTGCTGCACAGTTATCCCACTACCATAGCACTATATATACCCCTTTTAAACCTCATTTGAGGAGAGAACTTAGCTAGTAGAAGTAGGCTAGATTAGAGAGTAATTTTCTTCCTTTTTCCTCCCCATTTGGAGAGGGTTTTCTTAGATTAGATTAGAGTAGGATTTCTCTTTCTTGTAATCACAATTTCCTAGCTAAAGATTGAACCTTTTTAGTGGTAAGTTCCTTGTTTATGTTAAAACTCTTTTAGTTAAGCTTTAATTTCAGGTCCCTGTCTCTTAAACACATATGTCCTTAGTTTAATTAGTCTAATTACTTTTATATATTTGCTTTCTTTGCATGATTTCTTCGTGTAATTGTTAGATTAGTTAATGGGTTTCCTTCAATTATGCTTCCTTAGTGGGAATTCAAAGTTTAGATTAGTTAATTAGGATAATTTAGTTTATGGGCTTTTCATTTAATTGCTTTCTTTGCTTGCTTTCTTAGTTTAATTGGTAGATTAGTTAATGGGGTTTCCTTAATTGTGCTTTGTTAGTGTTAATTTGTAGTTTAGGTTAGTTAATTGCTTTTTAAAAATCCTTTCTTTTTACATGCTATCTTAGAATAGATTAGGAGCTTTCTCTAATTGTACTTGCTTAGGGGTAATGAATAGTTTAGATTAACTAATTGCTTGCTTAATATGCTTTTTCTTTTAATTGTTCCCTTTATTTGCTTTCTAAAGATACTTCCTTTTTAATTGCTTTCTTAGTGATTAATCTTTAAATTAAATTGCTTTATTAGTTCCATTAAGTTCTAGTTTTAGTTAAATCTCTTCACTTAATCAATTGCTTCAACTTGAAATCTAACCAAATAACCGGTAATTATTGACCAATCCTTGTGGGAACGATTCCTACTTCCCTTTGCTACTAGTTGACAACAGTATACTTGCGGGATGCCACCTAGTTAGTAGTAGGATTTAGGTGTTTTATAAATTTATAACTAGGTGTGTAAGGCATCAAGTTTTTGGCGCCGTTGCAGGGGATTGGTTTTCAGTAATATCGATATAATTTGGTTGGAAGACTAGATTGAAGCCTTTTGTTTTCTTGTATAGTTGTTTCACCCATTTGAAAATCAAAAAGATTTTCAGTTTTTAGTTGTGTTCTTATTTTCAAATATCGAAAAAAAATTTCTTTGTGATGGATGGTTTGGACTAACTAGTAGTCTAAACTTTCCTAATTTTCTTGTTTGTGTTGTTTTAGATCATTTTCTTACTTTTATTTGTGTTGTTGATTGTTCAAGAACATGAAAGGACTCTAATTGGAATGATTCATACCAAAGAGATTACCATTTTTATGGTAGTGGAGGTATGCCCAATGAGCATGATTCTTGTTATGGTTATTCTTCTTACCCCTTAGATTATCAAGTGGGATGGTCTAGCCATCAATATGCTTATGAGAACCACCAACATTATCAAATGGGATGGTCTAGCCATCCATATCCTTATGAGAGCTATCAAGAAAATTCCTATTCTGTCCCTCCATCACAAGAGCCTTCATATGATCAAATGGAGTCATATTTCTTTCACCAAACAACTCAAGAAAGTGAAAACATGAGAAGGATGGACAAGTGGATGCAAATTCAAGAATTTTGAGAAGAAATAGCCCAACTTCTAGACGAAAGGGCTCAATTTCGAGAAATTGTGGCCAAAGAATGGGAAAAACTTGCTCAACTTCAAAAAGAAATAGATAGAATCCGTGAAGAGCAAGCGACATCCAATAATCGGTTACAAGACCAACTTGCCGAGATTCAAGAAATTCTAGCAAATGGCAAAGAACAATGTAATCCAACACCTCCACCAATGGGTGAAGAACCGGTTCAAGAAGAACAAATTGAAAATGTCTTGCAAGAAATCGGTTCTCAAGAGCCTCATGAAGTTGAAGTTACAACAACCGAGATACTCAATGCTTATGTAGAGGAATCACTAACTTTTCCTTTGCATAAGTGTGCATTTGTGCTGTTTATAACGAAAGAAGTTGTATTTGGGGTGTTCATGGAGAAAGAACCGGTTCTTGAAGGAGTAGAAAAAGAAGGATACATGCTAGAGGGGCCAAGGAGGCACAACCTACATATGCCGAAGTTCATTTCCTTGGAGACTTCGGAGAAGCTAAGCAATGGTGCAAGTTCACCAAGGATTACAATATCCTTGGGAAGCCTCCATGGTGTTGAGGGAGTATTTCTTTCCTTTTTATTTATTGTGCTTTATTTTAGTTTTCTTGATTTATTCTAAGTACCGCGTTGGTAATAAAGGCTTGTAGCCTCATGTGATTAGTTTAGCTTATGTTTTGTTGCTGGCAATTAAATTTTGATACATTTGGATGAATTTGGCCATTGATGAAAATGTTGATGACAATGTATGACTTATTGTGATTTGTGAATGATATACGTACTTTGTGGAATGACTTTTGACTTGATTTTTACTTTTTACTTGTGGACATTCTAGTTGTTGTACATTTCAAGTGTTAAATAGTTGAGCTCATTTTGCGGAAATCATTTGAATGATTGATTTTGATTAAGAGTAGTCTTGGTGGTTGATTGTTTCTTTGAAACCAATTATGTGTGAAACTAAGTTTTGAGGGATGAGTTAGGCATTTAGATAACCCATTTGTTGTGTTAAACCTTGTTACCCTTATATGTGCTTTTCTTTTTCTTTAAATTGTTTGAACCCCGTGAAGCCCCGAGGACCCTTCCTTAGTATAACCATGATTGGTTGTTGTAGAAAAATCATTTTTTAGGATTCATGTTTAATTGGAAATTGCATTTATAACTTGATCTACTTGAAAATTTTTCATTGCGTAGTCTTGATTTGTGTAGTGCTCAATGCTGGTGAAGTCCATAATTAAAGGGTAGAACTCTTGTTGTTATGTTCAATTTGAGCTTACTTGATTGCATTCATATTTACTTGGTTAATATGTTGCTCATCTTCTATTTTTGCTTTTTGATTGTCCAAGTGTAAATCAAAATCATTGCCTAGTCTTTTGTTTTTATGCTTACTAGTAGTATTATTATGCGTTTGTTCTATTTTGGGTGGGCAATAGAATGAGTTGTACTCATCACTTGAATAAAATGACAAGTTTGGGGGTGTTATTTACTTGTGCTGGAATGGTTTCTTTTTGTTAATGTAAATATTTGTGTGGTGAATTTTGGATGGAAAATTGATTGATTACGGTACTCGATGATGACAAATGACTTGAAATATCATATGATTGAGTTATTTAAACTTGGCATTCCACGAATTTTGGTGTGTTTATTTCTTTTACGACAAAAGACATTTCAAAAACCATGTATTACTATATTCAAAGAGTAAGGCATTCACATTTTTATAGTACATTTGAAACATTGTTTTTGACCAAATCAATAGTATTGCTTTGTTGGTCAATTTATCTTTTGAAAAAAATTGGTTTAAATGAAATAGAAGTGATTTAGGTCATTTTGTGTGTTTGCATAGGGAGTTTTCTTCTTACCTGTGAGTGATTGGTTTGAATATGATCTTGGGTACTTTTTACTCCTCTTCCTTGGTTTAGGACCGCATAAAAGAACAAAGAAAAAAAAAAAAAAACAAAGCTAAAAAAAGAACTTTGCTTTTAGAAATAAGGCAAGTACGGGATTCCGACATGTGCCTATGTTGTTTCTCTGAATTAAGCCATTAGGAATTATGTTTTAGAATACCAAAAAGTCGAGGAGTAAATGTTTGTAATACCCATCATTGATATCATGCTACTCACTCCTTGATAGAGTAATATTCCTAATTGAGACACCTGCATATTAAGTAGACTCCGTAATGATCTTCTATTTCCATGTAACCTTGTCGAGATGGTTGCTCAATTCCAAAGAATTGCAGTGATACTAAATTTGGGGTGATCATTTCCAAGCAAAGAATCACGTGAAATTCTAAGTTCAAGCCACATAGTTTTACCTCAAAAATCAAACTTCTAAAAAATTCCACAATTTAATATGCAAAAACTCTATACCCAAATTCGATATAACTGCAAACAAATCCCACAGTCCAGCGTCCTAAACATCAAGCCTGGGATGCCTATAGAGACCGGAAATTAAATCTGATACCATTCTGTCACACCCCAGACTCGAGAGTAAATACAAAAACCTTACCTTATTAGCCCATTCTACGCCTTACCAAACAATGAATTCCCAAATCTGCAAAATATCAAATAATCATGGTATGAGATAAATGTTGCTCTGCAAGTAGTCCAAGTAGTCTTTACCGGTCTGAGTATATTAATACACGTAATACATCTCAAAACCTAGGCATGCAATCTTACACTCAAGAACACAAAGCATTCCCAAGCATTCATATTCATTCAGTCAAACAATTGTGTCACTTCTCTAAAACGGGACAATGAAACCCCGCACCTCAGGATCACCCCAAGCATGCAAGGTACAATACAAGAGCAATAAACAACTCATGATATATGTCATTAGACTTCAAAATCAACTAGAACAAACCACAAGAAGTATATAGATTTTAATAAAGTAAATATAATAATAAAGTCACTAAACTAATCGAATTAACTTCTCATTGATGTATTGTTTCATCGAGATTTAATCCAAATCACGACGGTATTTTCTTGTTCCTGAGTGGGTCTCTTTCATCATTTAGATTTATGCTCTACTCCGGGTAAAGATTCGCCCGATTTGGATTTGCACATATAGGACAAACTGTCTCTTACCATTTCTTTTTGTTATAACTTTCTGCTTTTTTTTCAAATTTTTTCACACCTTCTACCAAGTATTTATTAACATTAACTCGCTTGACAAAGAAGCCAAATCGGAAGTACATTCATTTATGATAGAACTAGATAACCACCACCATTCACGACATAACTACATCATACCTATATACAAGCATCGGAATACAAACGAAACGACAATCATAAATTTGATATATAAGATAATTCTAACGAGTCCTTAGGCACATAGGCCTAGACACAAGAACAAATCTCACACTAAGATGGTAAACTGAAAATCCTAACTCCAGTAGCTAGGATCCATACTGTAATCCCTCCCAGGTTAGCATTCGACTCAGGACCTGCTATCTCCTTCTGTTGGTCATCAACTGCAAACAAAAGGGGAAACAATAACAGAGTAAGCATATTATGCTTAGTAAATTAAATTTAAGCCCAATTACGGACAACATGTACAAGATAGTGCAGGGTGCAATAAACATGGAATTATCAATAATTAAAATGGAAATGCCAATCATTGAGCTAATGGTTCACATAAGTCTTCCCAACATTGGATCTAGGTCTACCTATTATTTGCCTGAGTAGGCAAGGCATAACGCAGGAGTGTCTATCACTTGTCTTCCTGATAGACTGAGTATAACATTTACAATGTACAGTACTTAGTGTAACATTTCATTCACTCACTTATAGCTGAATCCACTCAAGTGACCCATTGAACTCATCACAAAAATCAATCATAACCCATAGTGCAACAATTTTACAAAACAAATACATTACATAATGAATGCATAAATTATAAACATACTTACCGTATAAACATTACACAAACCAAGTATACTTACCTTAATATAAGTTTTTCAAGAACTGCATAGCCAACTATATACAAGGTATCGATAAAAAGGCGTAAACATTACATACCTCAAAAACAGATTTCGATTGCCCTTACTTCGACGGTCTAAAACTCTAACCCTTATCACCTAATCCAGGAGAGTGTTATACCATTAGGATAAATAGAGGTAGGGGTTCACTTTTTGGCATCACTCAAATTCTCAAATCAAGCAATAATCAAACACAAACAAGTAGAGGTTCATTTCAATCCATGAAAAATTAACAAGATTAAAATCCAAAAATTATGATTCATAACTTTAAAATATATCATCAATTGAGGAGTTGTTCAAACCCTCATTTAAATCTCACAAAAATAATAGCTAAAAAGTCATTTCAAATTGCAAATCTAAGTCTTTGGTAGCTCATAAACATATTTGTTAAGAAAATCAAACCATAAACGTTAAAAATTAAACAAGTTAATTTCTTGAGGAACTTGGAATTTAATATGAAAATCCATGCAAGAGTTGGAGTAAAAATTACTTGAAAAGTTAGATTAAAGATCTAGCAGTACTCCTTGATTACCAATTTGATTTGAGAAGCAAAATTTCCTAAACTAGTAATGGTATTTGAGATTTGGTATAAAAGGGTTTTGGAAAAGTATTCTTGGAGCTTTTGCTATGGTTGAAGATGAAAATGGGTTACAAGGGAAGAGTAGAAGACTTTGTAAATGAGGTTTACAAGTTTTTTTTTATTTTAAAATTTTCACTTTAGTTCCTCCAGTTTTGTAAAATTATACTTTAACTCCACATATTTTGAAAATATTCAAAAGGAATAAAACTGTTATTTAACACTTGAAAATGATGTTTATGAGTATTCAAAGAGATAAGATCGAGTATGAAAATATGTGGAATGAGAGAAAAAAAGTCGGGTATTACCAATCATACATTCATTGTATATTAATCTCATAACATACTTACCTCCTATCGACTAATTGGATATCCAGTCCTGGCTATTGGTCCTGTCAGGTAGGCCAGATGTCATACATTCCTAACTACTGACCGTTAAGATGGTCACGTTCATATATGGTGGAACTATTTTTGTAGATACTTAACCAGGTTCATGAGCTTACGTTCACAATCACACATACATGCATATCTAAAGCATTCACACTTCCACACAATATATTCATATCACAAACAGATTACATGCATCACTACATATGTTGCATTTATCATTTGGGCCAAACATAAATTATACATATACTCATGCCATGGTAATAATCAAAGTAATTAAGACTTTTCCAACAATCATAAATTCATAAATTCATTTCTAAAATATAAAAAGTACATAGGCCAAATCAAATTGTATAATTGGTGCTTAACTCGCCATTAGAACCTCTAACTCCATTTTGTTGATCTACAATCTTGGTTTTGATGATGACAAATACAATAGAACCGTTTGAACATGAGTTGTGTAGGAATTTTGCTTTATCTGTCACAACAGGATTTTCGGACTCTGTACATCATTCGAACGGGACAAAGTTTCTCGGATGCAGGACTTTGTTCGAACAAAATTTTCTCGGACACAATACAATGTCTGAAAGATCAGGCAGACAGCAAGGATCTGAGGTATTGACGACGGACACTCAATATCGTCCGAAGAAAATTCTATTAGACGCCAGACCGTCTGAAGAAAAAGCAACACCTAGATAGAATTAAACCTTTTGGATGCACAACTGTGTTCGAGGATCTGACTCAACAACTTACTAGCTTTGGACGTAGGAACGGATGCAACGTCGGCCGGAATTCATTTGAATGAAGATTTCATCTCAATGATATTGTTGATCAGACGCATGTCCGGACGCTTAAAGAAGATCTTGGACGTCTGAAACCTATAATGGCTAGTTTCTCAACATTTAATACTTATCCGTTGGAAAGTGGTTGGGAGCTGTTTTATTGCATCTATAAAAGCCAATCTATCTGTAACTAATAGGAACAACTTATACATTGAATACAAGGTAGTACAAATGCAATTTTGAGTGCAAATTAGCTCTCGAGTAATATTGTATTAGTGTATACCTAAGAGTGCTATTCAAAAATTGAGTGGAGTGATAATCTTCTACAAAAGTGAGGTTGAGTATAAAATCTTTTGCTCAACTAAAGAGAAATAGTGTGAGCAAGGGTTATCCTACTTTGTGTACAATTTGGAATATTGACTCACCATATCTGAATAAGCATCTTAGTGATTACTACTCCAACTTGCTTGCTTGGGAGTATTGTTGGTTTAAATTTCTCTCTTTACTTATTCTACCATCTCATTTTGTATTTAATTGTTATATTGCTATCAAATTACTTCTTGGTGTGAAAGATTTTATTTGTGCATCATCTGCAAATTATTTTTAGGAAACCAAATTCACCCTCCTCTTAGGTTGCTTTGGGCCAACAATTGATATCAGAGCATTAGTCTCTAGATAAGTTCATAATTGTACTATATTTTATGTGTCAATTACCACATTTTTATGTGTTGGAAGCAAGGTTTGAGTTATTATTGGGCTTAATTTGGTTATTCTCAGTTTTTGTAGGGTTACAGTGAAAAAGAGTTGAAAAGGATGCAAAACGATGAAAGGAAATGCTAAGAACGGAACATGAACGAATACGAAGTCATTCCAGACACTGTTTTGTATTTCAAGCATAACTTTTGATCCAAAGCTCCAATTGAGGTGATTTAAGAAGAATTGAAAAGCTAATACGTACAAATGAAACTTTCATGTTTTGAGTTTTCCCAAATAATGCAAGAATCAAGGTGAAAATCAAAGTAGCTGTGAAGATGGAGCACAATTGAGAAAGTTAGCGCACATGCGCTGGAGCTGGCCTGCGCATGTGCGCTGAGTCCAGAAGCTTAAATGCCAGCAATAGCTCGTGCGCACATGCGCGCTAGGATCTCCACGCATGTGTACGGAGGACAGAATCGGCTAGAACTTACTGCCGCACTGCACATGCGCGCAAAGGAGCCTGCGCATGTGCGCGGAGGCCAGTAGCAAGAACGTGTTTTTGAGTGTTTGAGGGATTTCTTCGGCCGGTTGGACTCTTTTTCACCCGATTTCATCTTCTTATCAATAGGCAGTATTTGTAACCCTAAATACTGATTATAAATACCCCAAGTTGGGTGAGAAAAAGGAGATAGACACTTTTGTTTTCTTGTTGGCTAGGGTTTTAGCAGAAAATTTTTCTCTTTATTCTTTCATGGCACTTTGTGCCTAAACTCTTTTCTTGGTAGAGGGAATTGATGCCATGGTTAATTCTACAAAGTTGTGAGACTTCTTGTGCTTAAATTGTATTCACTTTTATCTCAAGTATTGATTATTTTTTTGCGATTAAATTTATGATTTTCTTTTTAGCTTATTATTGCTACAGAATACTAAGTTATTAGAATTAATCTACCGGTAGATTGTTTTAACCGCGTGTGCTTAATTCAATCTATGAAGCAACTGAATTTGATAATTACTGGAATTGTGTTATTGAATTTAGGGAATTTAATCATCTAATTAGCATAACCGCGTGTGTTTATGTTTAATTAGCCTAATTGTTCTTGTTAATTTTAATTCTTCTATTAATTAATCTTTGGCGCGTGTCTAGGTTAAATTAATAGTTAGGGTTAATTGGATCGCATGTTAAAAATTAACCAACTTTAGAAAGAAACAAGAATGAACTTTGAATTGGTATCCGTTCGGGTTAATTCTTCAATTAGTGCTTGATATAAATTGAATTATCTTGTGTGTCAATGATCGACTAGTGAAATTGCCATGGTGGATATGACCAAAACCAAGATCTTTCTTTAAATTGAATTTTCTTTAGATATTTTCTTGTTTAGTTTTAGTTAAAAAGCATTCCAAACCCCCCTTGTTCCAATTTAGCACGAAAATAATCCCCGTTCTCTGTGGGACGAACTCAACTCACCACTACTACATTAGAGTTGTTAATTTTGGGTGCTTACGATGGCATTGCAACTCGACAGCATCATTTTCGCACACCAAAATTTTGGCGCCGTTGCCGAGAACGGTTTGAAATTTTTTTGTGTTATTTATTTTAGTTTTTCTTTTTCTTCCTTTTTATTATTATTCTACCACTAATTGTGTATGCCTGTGACCCGGTCTGCTAGAGAAGTTGAATTCCAATTTGATCCTAAAATACAGAGAATTTTACATAGATTGGGAAAGGAGATACGAGAATGACAATTAGGAGAAGAAAATTTGCTTAATTATATCTTTGCAGGTGAACAGGAACAAGAAGAACAACAGGAAGAGCCTAACATGGCGCAACGCACTTTGAGAGAATTAGCCGCGCCCTGACTCTGAACCAACAACCCTTATGCATTACTTATCCTGATTTAGATGCTAATATTACATTTGAATTGAAATCTAGACTAATCCATTTATTACCTTCTTTTCATGGATTACCAGGTGAAGATCCAAATAAGTACCTTAAGGAGTTCCATGTGGTTTGCACCAGTATGAGACCCACCGGGGTGTCAGAGGAGCACATCAAGTGAAAAGCATTTCCGTTCTCACTCAAGGATGAGGCGAAGGATTGGCTATTCGATTTGCCTTCGGGTAGTATCACGACTTGGGAGCAAATGAATAGACTATTCTTGGCTAAGTGCTTTCCAGCTTCTCGAACTGCAAATATTCGCAAGGAAATTTGTGGAATAAGGCAGTTCAATGAAGAATCTTTGTACGAGTATTGGGAACGCTTTAAGAAACTGTGTACAAGCTGTCCATACCATTAGATAAGTGACTTCTTACTAATCCAATATTTTTATGAAGGGTTGTTGCTTAATGAAAGGAATGTGGTCGACGCCGCAAGTGGAGGGGCATTAGACAATTTGACCATAGACGCTGTGCTTGAGCTTATATCGAATATGGCTGCTCGCTCTCAGAAGTTTGGGACACGACGCGATCAACCTATCAAGCGTGTAAATGAGGTAAATATTTCTTCATTAGAACAACAAATGGCTAGTTTAACTTCTTTTGTTAGACAATTGGCTTCAGGTACCGCACTGACTGCACAACCATGTGGTATATGCTCAAATGAGGGACGCTCAACAGATATGTGTCCCACATTACAAGATGAAGGTCAAGAGCACGTAAATGCAGCCGGAGGATTCCCAGGGCAGCCACAACAAAATTATGATCCCTACTCAAACACTTACAATCCTGGATGGAGGGATCATCCTAACTTAAGGTATGGGAACCAAGCCCAAAATCAACCTCAAAAAAATTGCCAGAACTTCCAACCTTATAGGCCACCCTTTGCTCAAAGAGAGCAATCAAATATGAATAATCAATCGAGTAAGTCTTTAGACAAAACAGAGGAAAAGCTGGATACTTTAACTGACAATACTATTCAATTTCAGCAGGACACCAAAGTAAGTATTCAATAGTTGCAGCAGCAAATGGGACAAATGGCTACTGTAATTAACAGGTTGGAAGCGCAGAACTCCAGAAAGTTGCCATCTCAAACCATCATCAACCCCAAGGAGAATGTGAGTGCAATTACGTTGAGGAGTGGTAAGGAGGTTGATGTGCAGCAGAAAATAGTTCCTGAATATATGAAGGTTGAGAAGAAGAAGACCACAGTCGAAAAAAATGATGAACCAAGTGAGAAGAAAAGCAGCGGCCGTGAAGATAAAAGTGTTCCTATATGGACTGAAGATAAGCCCAAACCCCCATTCCCAGAGGCATTGAAAGAGTTTTCAATGGAGGATCCTGACAAAGAGTGTATGGGACTTTTCGTAAGTGCGAGGTAAATATTCCCTTATTAGATGCTATTAAACAAATACCTCGCCATGCTAAGTTTTTGAAGGAGTTGTGTTCATAGCCATAAAAGAAAGCAAAAAGAGAAGAAAGTTAGAAAGGTAGAGGTGGGAAGAAATGTATCGTCAATAATTCAAATATCCCTACCCGAAAAGGGCAAGGACCCAGGTATGTTCTCTGTTCCTTGCAAGATAGGTAATACACACTTGGAAAAGGCCATGCTGGATTTTGGTGCATCTATTAACGTAATGCCATATTCTGTGTATAATGCATTGAAAATCGGACCATTGAATAAAAATGGTATAGTAATTCAGTTAGCTGATAGATCTTTAGCCTATCCTAAGGGAATCGTAGAGGATATTTTTGTTCAAGTGGGAAGTCTAGTTTTTTCTGTTGATTTTTATGTGTTAGAAATGGAACAAGGTGATTCCAATGCTCCTATTTTGTTAGGAAGACCATTTCTAACTACTTCCCAAACTAAGATAGATGTTCTTAAAGGCAATCTTAGTATGGAATTTGGAGATAAATTTGTTAACTTTAGCATTTATGATGATGTTGATCCATCTAACCACGAATTACTAAACTTGTGTCTGTAATTGATGTGTGTAAGCCTCCAATACAGGAAATTTATGAAAATATGAATAATTAGGAGGTGGACACTAACCATGAGGAACATCTCAAGGAAAAGAACATGGACTTGTTGCACCAAACAAGTAATAAAAGTCCTAACATTTTTCCACTTTCTAACGAGAAATTGAAGTTATCTGTTATGCAGGGAACCATTCCAGATTATAATCACCTTCCTGGTCATCTTAAGTACATATTTTTAAAGGATAAGGAGAGGGTGATAATATCAAGTCAACTTAGCAAGTCGCAAGAAGAGCAACTTGTTCGGGTCCTACAAGAGCAAAGAAAAATGAATCCATTATTTTGGTGAATAGTGAAGCAGAAGATTCTTGGACTCCTCCAGATGGGAGTAACTTGATTGATTGGTAAACGAACATCAAGTCGAGCCAACGACAGTAAACAAAGGCGCTGCATGGGAGGCAACCCATGTCCATTTCAATTTTATTTTGCTATTTTGAGAAACTTTGCAACTTTATTTATTTTTACTTATTTTCATTTTAAGGATTTAGATTTTTAGTTTTGTTGTTAATTGGGAAATCAATTGCATTAAGAGGCTTAAATGATAAAAGAGATCTTTGATGGGTTTATGTTTTATGAAGTTCTTAATAAAAATAAAAAATAAAAATAAAAAAATTATTTCTATTTTGCCTTGCAGGCACATGCGCGTGCCAAGCTCTGCGCATGTGCCCGGAGATGATAAACCATCAAAATCTCTGCCTCGCATGCACATGCGCCCTGAAGAAGCTGCGCACGTGCGCGCGAAGAGATAAAAGAGAGGATCCGTTTCTTATTCTTTCTTTCTTCACATTCCTTCTCTAATTCAATTTCCTCTCAAAACCCAAAAATTCCCCACTTTTAGATCTTTAAAAACCACCCCAATTCCATCGATTTTACACCCAAATTTCTTCTTTTTTCAAGAACAATCAAATAAAGGTATGAATTTCTCCTTCGTTCTACAAATTTTTTATGGTTGAGCAAGAAATTTCAAGTGATTTTCTAGAATATCTAGAGTATTTGTATGCTTTGATTTGATGAAATTTCGTAGGGATTGATTTTAAAACACAAATTTGGTGTGATTTTTGTTGGGATTTTGATTGAGGATGGATTGCATGTTCATAATAGACCCATAAATTTCCTCTTTCTTTATGCATGCCATGTGTTCGATAATATGCCCCAATGAATAAAAATGTTCAAACACAAGGCAGTGATGCATGAATTTATTCCCTAGGCCACTGATTATGCCATGTGAATTCTGTCTAATTGGTTTTCATGCATAGGAATGTTCATGGATTATATATAAGTCTTAGTTTTAGGCAATTTTTTGTTTGAATTTTCATGTGTAATCTTAGACTTATGATTTGGGGGAATGGCCCTTATGTAAGTGAGGGGTGTTGTTTGTTTATTTGGGAGTTATGATGCTTGTTTATGTTCTACAGGAATGGGAAGAGCAGCCAAGAAAATAGCCACAGGCAAGGGTACCAGAGCTAAATCTTCATCATCCGGGGCTACACAATCAATGGTTGGTGGCGGTTTACGTTTCTTAACGGAGGTTGCCAAACAAAAGTATGATGAGGATATTTCTAAGCGGGCTGTAATAAAGAAAAGAGGCATCCAAGTTCCGTTGCCAGGAGTGCCGGAAGTAAAGATTACTATTCATAATCGTGGATGGGAGCGTCTCACTTCAACTCCCATTGATGCCGTTCTTCCGGTGGTGCGTGAGTTCTATTCTAACTTTGCTCATTATAGCTCCACCAGTGTCTATGTACGGGTAAAGGAAGTGGATATCTTTGCCGTCGAAATTAATAGAATTTTGAAGGTCAATCATGTTCGCAATGATGAATGGCCTAATACCCGTAATGCCAATGTAGAGATTCAGTAGATTGCCAGTGTTCTTTGTGACGGGGATGTGGATTGGACCTTGATGGTAGATGGCAGGGCAGCTTGGCATTTCCACGCGAATAAACTTGAGCCAGCATGGTTTGTTTGGTTTAAATAATTCATTTGTGGCCGCCTTCTACCGGTAAACCATCTTACCCATGTCACTATGGAACGGGCTAAATTGCTATATTGCATTGCTACTGGGAAAGCCATTGATGTGGGTCAGCTCATATATCAACAAATTTGCTACTCCGCTACCAGTCGGCAACCGGGATTGTGGTTTCCTCATCTGATTATGACACTATACTTGGAAAGTGGGGTGCCAATTGAGCCTTCTGAAGAAAAATTGAGGCTAGGCCAGATGATTGCAATGGAAGGTCTACGGGATCCAGTTAAACGTACTAGAGCCCAAGCTTCTACATCACAAGTGGAGAAAGCCGATGATTCGGAGGACGAGCCAGTACCTACTCTTCCACAGTCTTAGGAGGACCTTCTATATCAGATCTTGGCTGAACAACAGCGGATGAGCCACCGTTTTGATTCATTTATGCACTATCAGTTTACGTGGCAACAGACAATGGAGGCTCCTCAGATGGCCAGACAGCGAGGCGAGGACCCTTCAACATACGAAAAGGCTAGCATCCCGCCCTTTCCACCTTTTCCGCAGGATTTGGTGCCCCATGCGCCTTGAGTTCTTATGCCCTATCTGTTGGGCTGTTTTTGCTGCTAGTTATTGAATTGATTTCCTAGAAAATTTGCTTAGTTATTTTATTCGGCATTTATCTTCGTTGGTTAGGTTTTATTTTTAGTTAATTAACTTATTTTTCGTAAGGTTTCTTTTCGTTATTTTGGTTCTGCATTCCCTTAAGGAAGTAAGTCTTCTTGATTATTGTAGGATTATTTTCTACAACGTTCTTGTTCTTCTTAATATCTCAAAGGAATTATTTATTTGTTTTGTTCTGTTTTGTTTAGTGGTCCCCAGCTTTCATTTGCAACAAGGGGTTATTTATGGCGGATACTACTCCAAACGCGACTTAAATTCAGAGAAGCTTTTCTTTTTCCCAATTTATGCTTTTATTTTTGCATTGAGGACATGCTTATTTTTAAGTGTGGGGTGGGGAAGTTATTTCAATTTTTTAGTTGTTTGGTATATTTTGCTAGAATTTTGCTGCAATATTTTGACTTTTCCTTTGATCTGATAGCTTGTCGAAATTTTTGAAAATTTTGTGGATAAATTGACCATTTTTAGAAATTTTCAAAAGTTTTTGCTTAACGTATTTTTTCCCATTCGTCTGCAGAATAATCATTAGTTGAACCATGCATGAATGAGTAGTCGATGTTAATATTTTCCGTTCATGATTTTTGAAGATTTTTGAGCACTAAGCCATACTTAAATTTTTGATTTGGGATTTTTAGAGGAATTTATGTAGCATCAATTATGTTGCATCCCAAAAACTTGCTTTATTACATTTTCGAAGCTAATTCTTAAATGACCTGATTTAGTTTAAATATTAGGGTAGTGCTTTTTTGTTTGATAAGCCTTTCTAGCCAACCATTTTAACAATTTATTCTAAGTACCTCATTTGAGCCTTATTTTTGTGAAAAGAAATATCATTCACCTTCTTTCACATAAACTCAATTACCTACCCTTAGATTTGAGCTTAATATTTCTATTGTTTTATCCTAAATTTTCCCTTTAAGAGCTTAGGGTACACATTATTTGTTAAGGGGATATAAGGGTGGAAGTTTGTGAGAAGTGAGTGATGTACATTTAGCAAAATGGGGTATTGAAAAAAATGAATATGGGAGTTTTTGAAATATGCAGGTAGTGCTTATCATTGGTACCTGCGTGTTTTGATATTTACAGGTAGTGCCTATCACTGGTACTTGTATTTGCAGGTAATGCCCATCACTGGTACCTGTGTGTTTATATGTTGCGGGTAGTGCCTACCACTAGTACCCGTAATGTGAGCGGACATAGAAAAAAAAATGATGATGTGATGTATATATGTCTGAGGGAGGTTGGCGTGTTTGGTTGTTCGAAATTCTTCATGGGTGTTTGTTACTCAAAGTGTGGGGTTGGGGATGTATGATATTCTGCATGTGAAGAGATGTTTTATTTTAATGTATGGCCATCATTATTATAAAGCTCTTGTTCTTATTTTCTATATCCTTTCCCTTCTTTGGCTAACAAATATCCTAACCTATTTTTCGAATTAAAAGTCCTACCTAAATGTAGATTGAATCGGTTGTCTAGATTAGTGGAGGGGTGTAAGAAGATTGAGCTATGGGGTGTTTAGAAAAATTTTGAGGGTCTTCATGATTTAATTTAGATATTTGCAAATCTAAATTTTTGAATGGCTATACACATATACACACGAATTTCATGTTTTGATTTTTATTAGCATTTGAGCTCTTGGGTTCATAGACTACTCTGATTGCTGGAATGATTGTTGATTATTTATGTGGATATTTGAAGGAATATGTTGAGTAGAATGTGTTGAGCTTAAATGTTTTAATTTTATATTTGATCAAGGACGATCAAAGGCTAAGAGTGGGGTAATTTGATAAGTTCATAATTGTACTATATTTTATGTGTCAATAACCACGTTTTTATGTGTTGAAAGCAAGGTTTGAGTTATTATGGAGCTTAATTTGGTTATTCTCAAAATAGAGTTTTTGTAGGGTTACAGTGAAAAAGAGTTGAAAAGGATGCAAAACGATGAAAGGAAATGCTAAGAACAGAGTTGAAAAGGATGCAAAATGATGAAAGGAAATGATAAGAATGGAACATGCACGAATACGAAGTCATTCCATACACTATTTTGTATTTCAAGCATAACTTTTGATCCGAAACTCCAATTGAGGTGATTTAAGAAGAATTGGAAAGCTAAGACGTAGAGCTGAAACTTTTATGTTTTGAGTTTTCCCAAATAATACAAGCATCAAGGTGAAAATTGACGCCGAAGGTGGAACACAATTGAGGAAGTTAGCGCACATGCGCTGGAGCTGGCCTGCGCATGTGCGCTGAGTCCAGAAGCTTAAATGCCAGAAATAGCTCACGCGCACATGCGCGCTAGAATCTCCGTGCATGTGCGCGGAGGACAGAATCGGCTGGAACTTACTGCCTCGCGCGCACATGGGCGCAAAGGAGCCTGCGCATGTGTACGGAGGCCAGTAGCAGCAAACACTGCTGTGAACGTGTTTTTGAGTCTTTGAGGGATTTCTTCGGTCGGTTGGACTCTTTTTCACCCGATTTTACATTCTTATCAGTAGGCATTATTTGTAACCCTAAATACTGATTATAAATACACCAAGTTGGGTGAGAAAAAAGGGATCGACACTTTTGTTTTTTTGTTGGCTAGGGTGTTAGCAAAAAATTTTCCTCTTTATTCTTTCATGGCACTTTGTGCCTAAACTCTTTTCTTGGTAGAGGAAATTGAAGCCATGGTCTATTCTACAAAGTTGTGAGACTTCTTGTGCTTAAATTATTCAGTTTTATCTCAAGTATTGATTATTTTTCTGCGATTAAATTTATGATTGTTCTTTTTAGCTTATTATTGCTACAGAATACTAAGTTATTAGAATAATCTACCGCTAGATTGTTTTAACCGCGTGTGCTTAATTCAATCTATGAAGCAACTGAATTTGATAATTACTGGAATTATGTTATTGAATTTAGGGAATTTAATCATCTAATAAAGCATAACTGTGCGTGTTTATGTTTAATTAGCCTAATTGTTCTTGTTGATTTTAATGCTTCTATTAATTAATCTTTGGCGCGTGTTGAAAATTAACCAACTTTAGAAAGAAACAAGAATCAACTTTGAATTGGTATCTGTTCGGGTTAATTCTTCAATTAGTGCTTGATATAAATTGAATTATCTTGTGTGTCAATGATCGACTAGTGAAATTGCCATGGTGGATATGACCAAAACCAAGATCTTTCTTATTTGAATTTTCTTTAGATATTTTCTTGTTTTAGTTTTAGTTGAAAAGCATTCCAAACCCCTCTTGTTCCAATTTAGCACGAAAATAATCCCCGTTCTCTGTGGGACGAACTCAACTCACCACTACTACATTAGAGTTATTAATTTTGAGTGCTTACGATGGCATTGTAACTCGACAGCATCATTTTCGAACACCAAAATTTTGGGTCTCTTTATTTTGCTTAAATTGGATTTGAGTAGAGATCTTTATAGCATGGGTACCAATAAGCTTTATTTCTTGATGGTCAATCTATCACTAGACCACCTATGTTTAAGGGGATGAATTTTATTAGTTGGAAAGATAGAATGAAAATCTTCTTGCAATCTATTGATATTGACTTGTGGTAGTCAATGAAGGTCCTTTTGAAGCCACCATTGTTGATGATCAAACAAATAGAAGAAGATAAAAAATGAGGGATAAGCTTACCCCACAAGATACAGCTAACTTGACCTTGATTGCTAAAGCCATGAATATGCTGTTCAATGCCTTGGATGCTAATGAGTCTACTCGTGTCAAAGGATGTGTTTTGGCTATGGAAATTTGGGTTAAATTGAAAGAAATTCATGAAGGAAGCGATAATGTGATAGGACAAAAGAAATCTTTACTTGTTGCCAAGTATGAGTCTTTCAAGATGGAAATACATGAGAACATTGATAAGATGTATTGTAGATTCAATGATATCATTAAGGATCTTGAAGCCTTGGGTAAGGAATATTCTTTGCCAATGGGTGAGAAGAATACAAAAATCTTGAATGCTCTATCCAAAGAATGGGAAGCCAAATCTATTGCTATAGAGAAGGCAAAGAATTTAAATTCCATGCTCATTGAATCCTTGATTAACTCTCTTACATCTTATGAATTGAAGCTCAAGGCTAAAGTGGTGGATAGGAAGAAGCAGGACCAAAGAGAAGCGTTGCCTTGAAGACTTCTCAAGAAGAAGATGAAAATGGCTCCATCAATTTAGAAGATGAAGATCTTGATGAAGGTGATCTTGAACTCATCACTAAAGGATTTTTCAAACACTACATCAATAAACGGAGAATCAGAAAAGGAGGAGTACTCAACTCAAATAATTTCAAAGGGAAGACCAAGCTAGAAATTAAGAAGCAAAATGAAAAGTGCTTTGAATGTGGTCAACCCGGACACTTTGCAAATGAGTGTCCTTCCAAGAAGAAAAAGGAAGGATGGAAGCCCTGCTTCAATAATTTTTAAATCACATGGGATGATTGAGGTAGATTGCATCAATTGCGGAGGAGAAGTTGAAGAAGGGATGGGATCGGCACAAATGACCTTTATGACTATTGGTGATGATGAGGTAACAACTACTTATGACTCAAATGATGAAAATGATCTTGAAGCCTTCATTATAAAATTGCATGATAGCTTAAAGGAGTCATATGCTAGAAATAAGGAGTTAGTTAAATAAAATAATGCCTTATCGAGTGCTTACTCTAAACTTTGAATGAACATAATAGGTTATGACAAGAAAATGCTGATTTGAAGAAAAGCATGTATGTGAAAACAAAGATCAAGGAAGAAAAAGCCTCTTTGAAGAAAAGATTGGATGATCTTGATGTATTCTTGCATAAAAAAGGGAAAAAATTGTTGATATGAAAAAGAATAGAAATATGTTGATCAACAAGAACTTTGTAACTTTTAGAAAGAATGGTTTATGTTTTGTAAAATCAAAATCTTCTTTATACAGAAATAAAAGTATTATTTGCAATTATTGTCAACAACTGGGACATTCCATGTAAAAAATAAGTGTTATGTCAAAAGGAATGAAAAATTGGGAATGGAATCTTTGTGGATTTTGAATCAATATGCTAACTCTTATGGACCCAAGAATATGTGGGTACCAAAAGTTATCTCTTAATTCTTTGTGTAGGTAGAGGATATCACAAAAAATGCTAAGTGGTTCATTGGTAGTGGGTGTTCAAGACACATGACCGGTGATGCATCTATCTTTGCCAATCTCAAGTCCAAAAACAGCGGTAAAGTGACCTTTGGAGATAACATGGAAGCAAAATCTATTGGCATTGGTGATGTAGGTAAACATGGTAAGACATTGATTAAAAATGTGCTTTTAGTTGACAATTTAAATTACAATTTTTTAAGTGTGAGTCAACTATGTGATAAAAATTTGTATGTGTTCTTTACTAAGCATGATACTTAATTCTTGATAAGAAATTTGGTGTTTTGTGTAAAGGTACGAAGCACAACGATGTTTATGTTGTTTATCTTGATAATATTATGATGATAGTGGTAATGTAAAGTGTTTAACCGCTTCTATAGATGATCCTTGCCTTTGGCATAGCAGGCTTTGTCATTTCAACATAGATTTGATTGATAATCTTGCTAAGAAAGAATTGGTAAGAGGTTTGCCAAAATTGAAGTTTTTGAAAACCAAAATTTTTGATTCATGCCAATTTGGTAAATAAGTTAAAATTTCTTTTAAACCATAAAATTGTATGTCTACTTCTGAACTTTGGAATTATTGCATATGGACTTGTTTGGTCCAACTCAAGATGCTTGTCTCGGTGGCAGTAAATATGCTTTTGTGACTATTGATGACTATTCTAGGTATACTTGGGTACTATTTCTTGTTCACAAAAATGAAACCTTTGAAAATTTTATAAAATTGTTCTCCAAAATACAAAATTTACTAAAATTTGAAATTTTTTTGTTTGAGAAGCGACAATGGAGCCGAATTTAAATTTGGAGATATTCCTGAATTTTGTGATCACAACGATATTTTACATGGAGAGGAATTTTCGGTTGCAAGAGTGCCTCAACAAAATGGTGTTGTTGAAAGAAAAAATAGAACACTTCAAGAGGGCGCTAGAACCATGATAAATGAATGTGATTTACCAAAATATTTTTGGGTCGAAGCAGTTAATACAGCTTGTTGTGTTATGAATCGAGTTATTTTAAGGCCAATTTTGAACAAAACTTCTTATGAACTTTTGTTTTGTAAAAAAACCCATTGTGAGCTATTTGAAAGTTTTTGGTTGTAAATGTTTTATTTTGAAAATTAAAGAGCATCTCGGAAATTTTGACAAAAAATTGAATGACGGGATTTTTTTGGTATATTCTAGTGATAAGAAAGCATATCGAGTATACAGTAGAAGAACTCTTGTGATTGAAGAAGTTGTGCATGTTACTTTTGATGGGGCTGATGATGTTATTTCAAGAAATGTTTGTGAAGATGAAGATGTAAGTGTGCAAAAGAAACTTGAGAAGCTCACTATTCAAAAAGAACACCAAGAGACCAAGAAAATCAATGAAGACAATGCTCATCACTTGGATGAAGAAGGAGAAAGGAAAGAAGATTCACCAAAAGACCTTCTAAAGGCATGGAGATTTTTCTCAAATCATCCTCAAGAATTAATCATAGGTTATCCATCCGACGGAGTAAAAACTTATTCTTATAAACCTTTGAATAATAACTGTGCCTAACTTTCTCACATTGAACCTAAATGTGTGGATGGTACTTTGAAAGACGAATCTTGCTATGCAAGAAGAACTTAGTCAATTCGAGAAAAAAAATGTGTGGACTTTAGTTGATTTTTCCTCAATTCATTCCATAATAGGAACAAAATGGGTTTTTAGAAATAAACTAAATGATAAAGGTGAGATAGTTAGAAATAAAGGTAGACTAGTTGCGTAGGGTTATGCTCAAGAAGAAGGAATTGACTTTGATGAGATTTTCGCACTCATTGCTCGTTTAGAATCTATTCGTATGTTTCTTGCATATGCATGCTTTAAGAATTTCAAAATTATTTCAAATGGACGTGAAAAGTGCCTTTTTAAATGGTTTCATTGATCAAGAAGTTTTAGTTGAACAACCCTCCGATTTCGAAAATAAAGATTTTCCAAATCATGTTTTCAAACTATCAAAGGCTTTGTATGGGTTGAAACAAGCTCCTAAAGCTTGATATGAAAGATTAAGTGGTTACTTAATTGAAAATGGTTTTAAAAGGGGTGTTTTTCATACTACTCTTTTCACCGAAATTAGTCTTAATGATTTGTTGTTTGTTCAAATTTGCGTTGATGATATTATTTTTGGAGCAACTAATGAAAGTTTGTGCAATGAGTTTTCTTGTTTTATGCAAAAGGAATTTAAAATGAGTATGATGGGAGAATTAAAATTCTTCCTTGGACTTCAAGTTCACCAAACAAACAAAGGAACCTTTATCACACAAACCAAGGACACAAATGAGCTACTCAGACACTTTGGAATGGAGGATTGCAAGCAAGTTGGAACGCCAATATGACTCACCTCAACCAAGCTTGACAAAGAATAAGAAGGTAATAGTGTTGATGAAAAACACTATAGAGGTATGATCGGAAGTTTACTTTATTTGACCCCCAGTAGATCAGATATTATGTTTGCCATTTGCCTTTGTGCTAGATTTCAATTTTGTCCAAAGGCATCACACTTGATTGTTGTCAAAAGAATTTTTAGATACTTGAAAGGGACATTGAATTATGGTCTTTGGTATCCTAAATCCACTAGTTTTGATTTGATTGGTTATTGGGATACCAACTTTGCTGGTTGTAAAATTGATAGAAATAGTATTAGTGGTATGTGTCACTTTTGAGTAATTGCTTGGTGTCTTGGTTTAGCAAAAAACAAAGTTCCATTTCTTTGTCTATGGCAGAAGTATAATATATTACTGCAGGAAATTGTTGTGCTCAACTTCTTTGGATGAAAGATACTTTAAAAGATTTTGGTGTTATTTTTTATTGTGTGCCTATTATATGCGATAATACTAGTGCAAGGTTTAATCTCAATAAAAATTTTGTTATGCATTCTAGAACAAAACACATTGATGTCAAGCATCATTTTATAAGAGATCTTGTTTGCAAAAAAGAAATTTGTGTTGAATTTGTTTGCTCTAAAGATCAATTGGATGATATTTTTACTAAACATTTACCTTTGGATCATTTTGAATATCTCAGAACTTGCTTGGGCATTACAGATTTCAAAATATTGTGAGTTGTGCTTTCGGACGCAAATATGCGTCCTAAGCTCTCTGAATTCTCGGACGAAAATATCCGTTCGAACTCCTTTTTCTTAACTTTTGGTCTCGGACATTCTGTTTCGTCTGAACTGTCCTTTTTTTTTTTCTCAAACTCTCTAGAAAAACAAACGGCCTATCATATCCGTCTGAAATTCTTTCAGATGCTTGGTTAAGTATTTTGGCCGTCCATTCATCTGAGAATGGACGTATAATCAGATATATATCAATCGTTCGGATGTCCGAACAACTGTTTCATTCCCTTTAAGCCTTTCATTTGTTCCCTTTTCGGACATATCTCCTCCACTGAACCCTAGCTCTGGCAAAATAAGAGAAAAGTTCCAAATTTCTCCAATTCGTCTCTTTTTTTATGAAATTTATCCAGAAATTCATCTTCCTATCTCTTTACCAACCCTATTTGAACCCTTTTTCACCTTATTAACATCCCCTTCCTTCAAATTCCTTAAAATCTCTTCATTCTTATTTTCACACTCTCCAATTGTAATCTCTTATTCAAGATGGTTCAATCGCGCGGGGGCATTTTTATAGGCACCAGAGGTAAGAAATAGAAGGGGAAGGATCCAGTACAAGGCCAAACATCGTCTAATCCTCAACCCACTCCAAATCCCACCTTGCCCAAATTCTCATTGATGCCACGGCATCTGAAAAGTATACATCCTTGCTTAGTAAATCTATTATTGTGCAACGTCCTGTTTCTCAAGGCATGTTTGACGAATTAACTTATCTTCTATTAAGGAATGTTTTGAAAAATAAAAATGGGGGAATTTGTTTTACTCCATTCATCTTAACTTGCCTGTGTATCATGGTATGTTCTTACAGTTTACTTCTAATCTTTGCAAAGGTTCAACTGTTCGAACCTTAGTGTCTCGTGTGAATCACATCAATCTTGAGTTTAATTCCAATATCATTAATTCAATTTTTGAATGTGATGTTCTTCCTTCAGATGAAATATATTTCTTTTCTTTGGACAAGCCTACTGTTGATACTCGATTTGATGTCTAGGAAGTAAAGCAAAATTTTCATGTTGATTTTAAACAGGTTTTGGAAGCCAAAACCACTTTGCTTAGTCCTGAGCTCAATATTTTGTACGCATTGGTTACAAATTTACTATTACCTATTGATGGACATCGTACTGAGCCGGAAAAATGCAATTGTATCTGTTCTATTGTGTTTTTAAGGAAATCAAACTTGAGTTTGGATATTTTTTTTGTTCCTTGTGAAAATTATTCCTGACTGATACTCGAAGGAACATTCCATTTGGCAAATTTTTAACTAAAGTTTTTTACATTTCATTTTGACATTCTCTTTACTAGAAAGAAACAACATCCCCCATATTTTAATAAAGCTTACATTGAATGTAAAGGATCGCATTTTTCAATGAAAAATGGTTCACTAAAGCTGATTATGAAATTGAAAAATCAAAGAATCATGCATCAAGTTCAGGACAAGCACTCACTCATTCCACTCCTCATCAACCCTCTTCTTCCACACCTCCACTACCCAATCCTTCACAAATTTCCTTTTTGAAACCCTCATTTTCACAAATGTGCGCCCTTTTCACAAATTTGGGAAATCAAATGAGCACTTTTCAATGCTGCACACTTCGGAAATTAAAATGGTTGGAGACCAAATCAAGAAGCCTTAAGTTTAGGTATGTCTGCCTCGCTTAGGTCCAATTTGCCAACATTCAGTTGTAGTACATTCTCGAGTCCTCTTCTGATAGCAACGACGATGACATTGAAGATATCGACCACTCCATTCCTGAGCCAAAAGCCCATGAAGATCCAGCTAGTGCATGCATCAAATTGTGAGAAAGCTACTGTTTCAAGCGTCGATGCTGATGATGATAAGGATGTTGATGAAACATTTAATTACATCATGCAATGCCTTGATCCTCAAGAAACCAGTGAGCACGACAGTGAGGCTACAGATGATGATTTGCCCACAAAAAAGCAAAAACTCGAGGAGGGATCAAACAAGAAAAATGATTTAGATTCAACCTCCAAGTTTACATATTTTAGATTACATTTGATTAGTTTGTCCTCGGTTTGTTGAACTTAGATGTAATTTCTGGACTATTTCTTCTATTAATGATGCTACTCTTACCTATGTTTTATCATTTCTTGTTTGCCCTTGTTTCTCGTGGTTTGAGTAAGGTGAGCATCATCTCAGGGGGAGCTTGCTTTGTACTTGTTTTGTTTTGGTGATGCCAAAAGGGGGAGAAATGTGGTTGATTAATTATAGTTGTTTGTGGTTGTTGGATTGATTGTTTGAGCTATGATTGGTTCTGATTAGTTTGCTGTCATCAGGTTGTCCCGTGATTTGTCATTATGAAAAAGTGGGAGATTGTTGATCTACAATCTTGATTTTTGATGATGACAAATACAATCTAACAGTTTGAACATGAGTTGTGCAGGAATTTTGCTTTATCTATCACAATAGAGTTTTTGGACGTTGCACATTGTCTAAACGGGACAAAGTTGCTCAGACGTAGGACTTCGTCTGAACAAAATTTTCTCGGACTCAATACACCGTCTGAAAGATCAGGCGGAGAGAAAGGATCTGAGGTATTGACAACAGACGCTGAATATCGTTCGAAGGAAATTCTATTGAATGCGCTTGACCGTCTGAAGAAAAATCATCACCTGGATAGAATTAGACCTTCCGGATGCACTACTCTATCTGAGGATTTGACTCAACAACTTACCAGTTTCTGACGTAGGAACGGACGCTACCTCGGCCGTCCAAACAAAGTTTTCAACTCAATGATATTATTGATCAGACGCTTGTTCAAATGCTTAAAGAAGATCTCGGAAGTTAACTCTGAAACCTATAATAGCTAGTTTCTCAACATTTATTACTTAGCCGTTGGAAAATGGTTGAGAGCTATTTTATTCCTTCTATAATTGGCAACCTATCTGTAATTAATAGGAACAACTTTTACATTGAATACAAAGTACAAAAATAATTTGAGTACAAATTAGCTATTGAGTAATATTATATTAGTGTGTACTTAAGAGTGCTATTCAAAACAAAAACAATTTGAATACAAATTAGCTATTGAGTAATATTGTATTAGTGTGTACTTAAGAGTGCTATTCAAAAATTGAGTGGAGTGATAATCTTGTACAAAAGTGAAGTTGAGTATAAAATCCCTGGTTCAACTAAAGAGAAATAGTGTGAGTAAGGGTTATCCTACTTTGTATACAATTTGGATTATTGACTCACCATATATGAAGAAGCATCTTAGTAGATTACTACTCCAAACTTGCTTGCTTGGAAGTATTATTTGTTTAAATCTCTCTCTTTACTTATTCTGCTCATTTTCAATAGAAGTATTTAATTGATTATATTGCTATCAAATTACTTGTTGGTGTAAATATTTTATTTGTGCATCATCTGCAAATTATTTTTAAGAAACCTAATTCATCCCCATTCTTAAGTTGCTTTGGGCCAACGCATTCGACGATGTCCCGCAACCAACCATCTCTTCTCTTCCACCATTTATGTTCTTTCCTCTCCTCTAATTGTTTCATTACTTCTTTCTTTAGTCAAGTATTTCCTTTTGTTGTTTTCTTGTTTTCAAGTGTGCTTGAAAGGGAAGGTAGCCGTCTGTGATTATGTGAGAAGAGAGCGGAGAGAAGGTAGGACTAAAGAAAGGGATAGATTAGTGTTCATGGGTTGAAAGGATTTGAAATAGTCATTTGTGTTTAATCCTTTCTTATTTGGCTAGAACTGACGTTAAAAACAAGCAGATATATTAACTTCTAATTGCATTCAAAGCCCTCCTAATTTGGGTTAATTTCACTTTGACTCTTAAAATGCGGGTTCCACAGCAGGCTTTTTTTCCCTTCTTTGATGAGTGAGTCTTGCTACTCACTCTATAGAGTATTACCGCTCTTGAAATGACTGAAAAGTAGATTGATCCAATTACTTTTCAATCATACTAATTAATTTTCTTGTTACCTGCTTGTAAATATTTTCTTATCCATTCAATAAAGCTTCTATTTTAATTTTTTTAAAAGAATACCACCAATATTTTGTTATGGAAAATCCATGCAAAAATTTATGACAAATGATTTGCTTTTCTGTAAAAGATGACATTAGAAATCTGTTGAACAGGAAATTAGTGACAATTTAGAGAAAAAATTGGTCACTAAATCCGTCACCAGTTCCTTCTTTTCTAGTAGTGGAAATAGTGACAAGTTAGAGGGTACAAAAATCATTTTGTGGTGTACATTATACAACAATTACTAGTGTGTATGGTGTAGGGTAATAGCCGGTTTAGATCTTCTGTCCAAGTGCCCCTATCAAATCTCTCTGTCTATGTTTAAATTGTGTCCTTTCAATAAAGAAAAGGGTCAATAACACTTTGCCCCCTGAACTAAATAGGTAATTACACTTTTTTTTTCTAAATTATAAAAATTACACTTTGTCCCCCATTCACATTATTCATTCTTTAAAAATATCAAGAAAATCTAATTAATGACTAAAAATCAAAATATAATAATAAGGATATTTTAAAATATCAAGAAAATCTAATTAATGACTAAAATATCCTTACTATTATATTTTGATTTTTCATGTATTTATTTGATTTTCGATAGTTATAAAAGAACTAGGAAAAAATAAAATATAATAACACATTGATATGTTTAACTTTGGAGAGTGAAAATGTGAGAAACTATTGAATTATATTATATTTGACATCGCAATTTGCATATGTTAAACTAAATATTAAAAGTGTAAAATGTTAAAAACATAAAAAAATCAAAAAAAATTAATTAAAATATATTTTCATACAATACTTTTAAATACCAATTTTGAATAGAAAATAAGCTTATTTGGGAATTGTTTAGAAACATTCAAATTCTAAATAATATAAAATGAAATCTAAAATTTTAAAAAAATTTAACCAAGAAATATATTGATATATATTATATTGAAATATTATAGTATAATTTAATTTTACTTATTTTTAAATAATTATCACATCACTATCAAATTTTAAATAAATAAAAATCGAAATATTGTACATGGGTATTTGAGTCATTTAACTAGATTATCTTAATGATTTTAATATTGATAATAGATGAATAGTATCAATAGAGAGTAGAGTGTATATTTCTATAATTCAGGGAGATAAAGTGTAATTACTCAATTAGTTAAGGAGGGCAAAGTATTATTAATCCTTGAGAAAACGAGGATAATAGATTTTTGATATTTTAGACGGACGAGATCCATCCCCCAAAAAAAAAGAAAAATAGAGCGTTCATCACCCAAACAATTGCACTGGGACTACCGCTAGCCGTCATAATCTTGTAGAATGGAGTTACCGGCAGCCACCTCGAATGACCCTCTCCAAACAAATCTTACAGTTTCCGTGTCTTTTTCTCTAATAGGTTTAATAATTATGTCAAAAATCATCAAAAATCCAAGTGGTAATCGACAAAAGAGTGGCAAATCCACCAACTCTCCATCCAATTCTCCACTAAACTTGATAAGATTAGCACCAAAACTTTTTCTTTCTGCAAATCTAGGATCTATTTCAACCATACACCCCGTCAATGTCGACATCTTAAAAATTAGTAACAGAGAAATTTTTTTTGAAAATTCCTTTTTTTTAATTTATTAATTTACTTGATATGTCTTTGATTCAAAATTAATTGTTCAAGTTGGTACTTAAGAATGGGATTCTTCTCCTGAGGGTGATGAAGAAGAAAAAGAATAACTTTAAGAATGGGATTCTTCTCCTGATGATGATGAAGAGTCACGATCTATAACATAGATGTTTGATTCGGGATGCGGGTTATCTGAAGAAGAAAAAGAATAATTTTAAAAAGAGATTTGATGGTGAATAACTTTATAGTGTAATGCATGTAATGGAGATTGGAGTGCGTGGTGTGTGTACTGTTTGATGAAATTTTGGTAGTGAGTGACTCTGATTTTCTTAGGCAAAATGACGTAGTATATACTAGGACAGTACTGTTTGATTAAATTTTGGTAGTGCGTGACTCTGATTTTCTTTGGCAAAACGATAGTATATACTTGGATAGAGATAGGACAGGGAGACTTGGACACAAGATCTGAAGCCGACAATAGCAGGCCTTGTTTGTCGTGATTGGCCGCTGGCCGGCAAAGTTCCTTGGCATAATTACATACTAAAAATTTGCTGTTTTTCGTGTGAAGTCATCTTCAACACCATACTATATGTAATGTGTGAACTAGAAGGACTAATTTAAGAGATTCACCATCTCTCCACTTTCGTGTCTATCCTTCACTTTCTCGGTATATGTTTGGTACAAAAATCACTTGCGGTGCAATTGCATTTATTCCTTCAACTTATTCTAATTTTCACTAATAGGATAAGATTAACTGGCCGGCCGTCCACTGGTTTATGTATATGTGTTTTTCTATTTTCTTCTTGCCTTTCTGTCCTTTTTCCATGACATTTACTAATATTCTCCAAACTATCCCATGTATAAATGTATACAAGATCCCCACTCTACTGATCAGGAGGAATACTCGAACAAGGGGTGATGATGACGGAGATGCACATGATCATCTTTTTTAATGATTCAATAATATTTCTTCTCCTTCTAAGCATCTTCACATCCTTAATTTCCTTGTGTAGTCCTGCTAAGCAACTTAACACTCCCCTTATTGCGACTTGTTTGGGTGATAAAGGAGTCAGTAACTTCACCCTCTTTCCAAACAACCATGAAGAAGATGCCAGCTGGGACGCTTACTACAGCTTCCTCAATTTCTCCATACAGAATCTTCGATTCGCTGAATCCTCTGTACCCAAACCTATAGCCATCATCATGCCGCAGAGCAAAGAGGAGCTTGTGAAGAGCGTCCTCTGCTGCAGGAAGCAAGGATCATGGGAGATTAGAGTGAGGTGCGGCGGACACAGCTATGAAGGAACCTCATCAGTTGCCACAGACGGCTCTCCATTTGTAATCATCGACCTCATGAATTTGAACCGAGTTTCGGTGGATATGGAATCCCAAGTGGCATGGGTGGAAGGGGGAGCCACTCTAGGCCAAACTTACTATGCAATATCAGAGGCCAGCAAAGTACATGGATTTTCAGCCGGATCTTGCCCGACTGTGGGGATTGGAGGCCACATTGCTGGAGGCGGTTTTGGTTTGCTGTCCAGAAAGTATGGACTGGCTGCTGATAACGTAGAGGATGCACTTCTAGTGGATGCAGAGGGAAGGTTATTAGACAGGGAAGCCATGGGAGAAGATGTGTTTTGGGCAATCCGGGGAGGCGGTGGTGGCATTTGGGGGATTATCTATGCATGGAAGATTAACTTACTCGAGGTACCTGAAATCGTAACTGGTTTCGTGGTGTCGCGACCTGGAACCAAGCAACGCTATGTACATAGCGAGGCTAGTGGACAAGTGGCAAGATGTTGCACCCAAGCTGTGTGACAATTTTTATTTGTCTGTTTTTGTTGGTGCAGGTTTGCCAGAAACGTCGCCCAGTATCGGAATATCAGCCACATTCAAAGGATTTTACCTGGGTTCAAAAAGAGAAGCTCTGTTCGTATTGAATAAGGTCTTTCCAGAGCTAAACATTCGACATGGTGATTGCAAGGAAATGAGCTGGATAGAGTCCGTAGTTTATTTCTCAGGATTGAAGCCGGCGGCAGGAAGCAGCAACAGCTCTATTTCTATGATCTCGCAACTTAAAGATCGTTACCTTTCCAACAAATTGTTTTTCAAGGCCAAGTCAGACTTCGTGAGGACCAGAATTTCAAGAACTGGAATAAGGACTGCCATAGACGTATTAGAGAAAGAGCCAAAAGGGTACGTGATTTTAGATCCTTATGGGGGGTTCATGGAAAGAACTGCCAGTGACTACATTGCTTTCCCTCATAGAGAATGCAACCTTTTCTCGATTCAGTATATGGTGGAGTGGACACAGAAGGACGATAATGAGGAAAGCAGCAATGGGTACATAAAGTGGATAAGAGGATTCTACAGTTCAATGAGTCCCTATGTTTCATCAGCTCCCAGGGCCGCTTACATCAATTACATGGATCTTGACCTTGGAGTGATGGACAACGACACTACCCAATTGCTAATGCTGAATACTGATAGTACGGAAGCCCAATCTGCAGCTGCCGTGGAAAGGGCCAGGGTTTGGGGTGAGAAATATTTCTTGAGTAACTATGATAGACTAGTGAGAGCTAAAACACTAATTGATCCCCTCGATGTCTTTAGGCATCAACAAGGCATACCTCCCATGTCCACAACAAGGCACAGTAGAACGTACTAGTTATTCACATCAATGAGAATTATTCGTAAGCTTTATATAAAGATCTTACATTCATGTTTTCGTGCAGTTTAATTTCTTGGCCACAAAATAATATTTAAATAACGGATGATAACATATGAGTTGTAGTTCTTTTTTTCCAACAAGAATAACTTAAAGTTGTTAAACCGTATAAATTTCGTAGAAATTACATTTTAGTTATTCAACTAACCAATACTTGCTTAAATTTGCCACCATTAGCTCATAATTAACTCAACTATTTCAGATAAAATTTACTTGGGTCCCGACTCATAGTTTCTGCTACAAAGTATCTGAAAAATAAAAAAAGAAAAGAAAAAGGGAGTTACTCCTCGAAAACACTATGATGTTTAAGTTAATAATAGTTGTAAAAGTTAATAATAGCTGTAAACGATAGAGGGTTTAGATTCCATAAATAAAAGAGAGAATTATGTGATTGTGTGATTTCTAATGTAAAATTATTTGAGAACATGCTGTATTTATAGAAATTTCAGTGAGTTTACTAGGCTTATAAAGATAATGGGCTAAACTAAGAGTTCAGACCTGTTGAAAAATTGAGATCGGATTTTGTGGGTGTATCTGGATCGTGGTCACATGGTGGAGTTTTATTGGCTGTGAAATCATATGATAACAGATGTCTCCCACTCTCATAGCTATCCTGTGAGCTGCAAGAGAAAAAATGAAGTCTGATGTCAAAACATTTTGATGTTCGTTGTAGCCGATACATTGCCTGAGTTGAAGTATTCGTGGAGAATTTTACTTGCTGCAGATGTTTGTTCGAGCATGCTGATTGATTGTATACTAAATTCTTAGGTGATCCTTTGCGCATGTTGTTAGTTGAGTTTGAACCTTTTTTCCTAACATTAGGTAGGTACACGTGTTTTGCTCATGTATAAAACATGGTATATTAAGATTAATTATTTTGTACATAAAATATAAAGAAATTTTACATTCCCTTTTAGGGAATCATTTTCTTAGTTTTAAGAGTTTGTACAGTACAACCTTTTTAAATACATGATATTGTACTGTACAAGCAATCAAAATGCAAGGGAATAGTTCTCTAAAAGGAACCATAGAATTTATCTTTAATATAAAAATATATACACTTGATTGTGACTAAAAAGTAATAAAAGCTGGTAAATATATATATAAACACTCTCTATTTACTATGCTTATTTTATTTTTCTTTAGTTTTTAAATGTTTTGTCTTGTCCTTTTTCTTTTCAAATTTGAACTATATATTACTTTCTATAAAATGTTTCCTAGTGATTTTTCTTGAAATTTTAAAAGCTAATTGTATTTCTCTTAAGAATAGTACAACCTTTTTTCTATATCAATTGTAAATCGACTTGTTGAATATATGTATAATTTTAGTTGTTCTTTCAAATTATCTGATATTGTTGATGCTGGTTGGAATCAATGTCTTGACCAATCAACTTATGGCCCTTGGGGAAATTCTTCTTACCTCATGCAAAGTTCATGAAATTACTTAGACTTACTTTAACTTAAAGTTGAGAAAAAAATTTATAGCTCAGTTTAGAAAGGGTGATCAACTTGTTTTGCATTTAAAAATTAGACATTTTTGTATTTGATACACATTGAAATGTAACTGCAAGCATGAAGCTCCACATAAATAACTTTCTATCTGGAAAATACCTTAACTACCAACTAAATATCTTTGTTCTTTTTATATTAAACACTTGCTTAGATTTTATTAATTTTAGATGTTATATGTAATTATGTTTATTTTCATCATTTTTATTATATATCTTTAATATCATAAAATGCTATATTATTGAATTACCAGTTGTAGTATTTTTAATTTACTATGTCATTTAAATTTGCAATATTTTTTTTTTAATAAATTAGATGCCTTGAATTCATTCACCTTTTTATTTTGAATATCAACTAAATGTATTTGTCTTTTTCTATTACACACTTATTTAGGTTTTATTATTTTAACTTACTTTTAGCTACTTTTATATTCTTCGCTTTCATCATTTCTCTTAAATATCATATGACATATGATTATTATCAAAATAATAGTTTCACTATTTTTTTTTTTTAAAAATAGTGTCATTTAATTTTGCAATATTTTTCAAAATTTGGAGAGAATAAAAGTAAACAGTTTTATTCTCTCTCTCTCTGTTAAAAAACTCATGGAAAATTTTCTTTTCTTGAGAGCTCTTATAACTTTTTCGATATGTAGGTGACACTTGGTATAAATGTTTATTTTTTTTTAATATGTTGTTCTTTTGACTTCTTATAGTCATGCTTTTGTCATCCATATATGATTATCAAAAAATTCACTTAAACATTTTTAAAAAATTTACATTTACTTTTTCATATGATTTTATGTCTTGGGTCAAACATGAATTTTTTTTTATTAGAAATAATAATGTGATAAATACTACTTAAAATAATGCAAGAGACATTTGGTGGCACTTTGGGGTATTTTTTTTTTTATAAAAGATACAATAAACTATAAAGTCAAACAAATAACTAAATCCTTCCTTTTCTACTAATTATGAATAAGTATCACAATTTCTATTTATTGACTAAATTTAATATTGTGATGCACACATGTAGAGTTTGCTTTTATTTCTAGTAATTTGAGTAAGTTTTATTTGTTACCCATGATATATTCAAATGTAAGTAAATAGAAAATAGTATTGTTTAATAATTTTTCAATCGACCAGCATTAGAATGTAATATTTTTGGCTTCTAATTCCAATACTAAAGGTATAAACAATGTGATTTCGAGTAAGTATTTGTTATATTATTATCTAGACCTCTATTTGTAGGTTTTTATTGAAATTAGATTAATAATTTAAATATTTCACTTCAGTGAAACTACATTTGAGATGTCTATTTTCTTCTTTTTTTCTTAGAAGTGCAGACAGAATACATAATAGCATACAAAAGTTACTCATGATTGTCAAGACTAATACTAACATGATATTAGAATAGTTTTACTTTTTTTTTCTTACTTAGTACATTAAATATTTTTTTTCTAGAAGTAGAGCAGCCCTAAAGTCCATTATTTGGTGAAAAGAAAAAAGAGTAAAGGTTGCCTTTGGATAGGTGGAGAGAATAAGATACTATTCTACGTAGTCCTAAAATAGTTAAGGTAATAGGAATACCTAGTTGAATTATTTTAAAAGTCTTATAGTTTGAATTTTTTTCTTTTTTTTTTTCTAATTCTGATTTGTATTTTAAGTTTTCAAATCGAGATGTTTGAGCATCCAATATGGGGAGGTATTTTTTTGTTACCTATAATTAATGGCATGCAATCAACTCCATTTTCCGTCAAAACACTACTTTCCAAGCTCATAAAGTAATAGAAGATTGGGGTAAGAGTTTTCTATTATTAGCTTTCTTTACTCAATTTTGCATGCCAACTGAATTATGTATAATTTTAGTCCAAAGGGGATTGAAGCACATAGTCGTGCAATTACCTATCTTCATCATTAATGTTTCCTTGGGATACTTCTCTTCACTCTTCAATGACAATTCTTAATTTTCAGATAGATCGTACTTTAGATCTTTCAATTGCATAATCGTGCAAACTCAGAATTTTTTTTTCTTATTCATAGACAGAAAGAAATGTTGGGAAACTTCAGTAGAGTCCTTCCCTATTTTACTTTAGAGTTTGTATTCAAATGGTCTTTTTTTACTTGTACTGTTACATAATGTGTCTATTAATGGTTCCAGAAAATTAAATTATTATTTTACTTGCAATTAGCTCCAACCAATTAAATACTATTTTACTTATTATTAGACTCCTTTTATGTACTATTAAGAATTATGTGCAGAGTCCTTTAATATATAATAAGTGCTGCCAGTAATTCAAAGTTGTCCTACACAATTAAAAATTAGAGTTTGAATATAAGGAGACTTTGATTATCACTTGGCTACAATCATTGCGAAAGTAATATACCATTTTGTGATTAATAAACCTTTGTAGATTTCTATCATTGGTAGTTTAATAGTTTACATGCTTATCCTTCATAAATACATATATGTTTAAGCTACTAATAATCTAATTATGGGTAAATTAAGTAGTTCAAAAAAAGAAAAAAACACCTAAAAAAAAACACATTCATACTGTTATAATAGTATAGATGAGTAAATTGTATATTATCACTGCCTTCCAGTCTCGGGGCTAGCTTAGTTCCTTAGTTTTTGCAGCTAAATGATTGTTTGAGGTGAATTAGAAGTGTAATTGATTGTATTTGAAAGCATTTTATAAGCCTTTCAAATAATGTAAAATAATTAATTTTGGGGTGGAACCCCTTTGGCCAAGTGCTCATTGCCCCTGTTGAAAGCGTGGGAGCGGGCTGTGGACCAATATTTTGCAACGGGCGGCCAGCGGTCAGCCCCTTGCTTGAGATTTTTTTGCTTTGCTTTCCTTTTATTCTTGGCGCTTTCTTTTCTTTATTTTTGCACTTGGCCAGCCAGCCCACCCCTATACTAGGGGCAGCCAGCAACACCTTCCTTAAGGTAAATTTTTATATGTACTCGATTCATGGTATGTGGGATGGACTTTTTAGTCCACATTCATTCACATCATCCTGAAAAAGTTTATTTTTAATAAGTTAGAATGATATGAATGAATGTGAAATAAGAATCCATACCACCAACCGTAGATCGAATCCATGAATAAGAATTTTTTCCTTCCTTAGGGGCATCGAGGCACACCACGTTTTGTTGGTGTACTGGGGAATTTTAGATTGCCTGATTTTTTGACACCCATAAGTGATGATATGATGTGAAACCCAGTATTTTACTAGCCTTGTTCTTTGATTTTTAACTGGTTTAAAATGTTTTTCATATTATTTTTAGTCATAAAGTACTTCAAACTATTCGTGTTTCAATTCGGCAAATTTTTCGGTTTACGCGATTTCGGTTCCGGGGTAAACGGGTCAAAAATTGGACTAAGTGTAATTAGTGCATTGTGGTGTGTGAGTGTTGTATGATGGCTGAATTATTCAGAAAAAAATGTTAATTTAGTAGCAAAAATTAGTTTCCAAGTTAAATAGTCAACTTGGAGACTATTTGGCTGCAAATGGGGAACTATTTGGGTCAACCTTGGAATCTTTTTAGTCTTCTTCTTGCTTTGTTTCTTCCTCATTTCTCCTAGCTGCTGGCCGAACTTCTCTTCCCCATTTAGTTCCCCCAAAATTTTCTTGGATATCAAGTATAAATCACTTGGAAGGTAAGATTTTATGTATTTTAGCACTTTATGGCTTATGGGCTTTATGATCCAAGCTTTAATTTCAAGTTTTGTAGGATTCTTTATGGCTGAAAAAAAAACCCTCTTTGCAGCCTTATATGTTATGATTTATGTATGTTATGGGTTGTTTTTAGTGTTTTGGAGGTTGGGAAGTGATTGGGGTTGATTTTTAACAACTTTCCACGGTTAGATTACATATTTTAAGATTATGAGTTGGGGTTTTGTCTTCCATATGTGGCCCTAGAGTGTTATGCTATGAATGCTTATGTTTATGCATTGGTTGGTTAGAATATGTTGTTTTGAGTTGGGTTGTAACCAAGGTCCCTTGAATACCTTGGAATTGGATTTTGTTGGCAGGGAGTATAACCTACTTATAGCCTAGGGAGGCGAAGTTTTTCGGTTTTTCTGGAAAACTGCTGTCTATTATCTCCTAATCTAGCTAGTAATACGAATTTGAGGGGTTAACTAAGTGTTTTGACTGGGGTTTTAGCTTGTCGAAGTTGGTCGGAATTTGTGAATAGGTCATTTTTGAGCAAAGAGCTGTTGGTGTCGTTTTCTATCGTTTCGCGTCGTTTTCACTTCCCTAGTCATTCTTTAACTTCTACATCTCTTCTAAGAGTCCTCTTATACCTGTTTTAGGTACCACGCCATCTACCGCCGGCGATCGCGTGATGATCATTTGTGCAGTTTTTGCTTTGATAGGTGGGTAACATAGACCTTCTTCCACTTGTATTTTGTTTAACGACTTCGAAATATGTTTGGATGGATTTTAGAATGTGTATGATGTTTGGAACTGCACTTTTACCAAGTTTTGGAACTATTACATATGAAATCGGGACCAAGCTATTTTATGTTAATCAATTGATATGTTTGCAAACTCTTTTGATATGAAAGCATTTTATGACTGTTTTGGCTCATAGGTGACCTACGTATATAATTTTGGATGTGTTTGGAAATGTTTGATTTGGGGAGAACCAGTTCTATAGTCATCCATGGGACGCCATGGTCTTAAGCTCAAAAATGACCTATTCACAAATTCCGACCAACTTCGACAAGCTAAAACCCCTGTCTCTTATACACATCTAGATGTGTATCGGCTAGTACTTGTAGGTCATACCTTTGAGCCTAAAAGATACTCATGCTATTTTATTATATTCGGATTGAAACTGTACTTGGATTTGTTCGCTATGCTTTAGCATACTATGTTTTGAAATGATTGGATCTTTTTGGCTATGTTTTGGACATGTCTGACGTTTAAATGGCATGAGACATTTTAGAAACTGCTTCATGACTATGGTTTTCACAAATGTTGCAATAGGGTGCAAGCCATTCACAAGGAAACTTGGTTGGTCGCTCCCAAGTCTTGCACCATACTCCCACAAAATAAATAATGCAGTGAAACAATTCTTTTTTGTCACAGAAGTGTGCTCGTTTTTGACCAAAGTTAGGATACAAAAACTAACTCAATACACTGACTAAAATGATAATACACTAGGGGTAGTGTATTAGATAGGTTTTGTATTGATGAACTTTGTTTTTGTTGTAGCATCTTTTGTACTAAGAAGGAATTTTGTAATTCGTCTCTTTTGTGTAAAATGAAATATTCGGTTTTATAGTTAAGAAATGGTTTGATGGTTCTATTACATTGCGGTTAAGTTTGTTGCTCTGTTCGTTTGTGCCTTGCGCTTTGGGCCGGTGTACCATTAGCGCGGCGTGTTACGGTCCCGTTTTTGGGGCGTGACATATGATGCATCGGATTTGAGTGATTTTAGTTAGCACTTCTGTGACAAAAAAGAATTGTTTCACTGCATTATTTATTTTGTGGGAGTATGGTGCAAGACTTGGGAGCGACCAACCAAGTTTCCTTGTGAATGGCAACCAAAGATTGCATACGGACATCATAATTGCATGCTAGAGTGATTCTAATATTTTTTTTTGTACCATAACCTTAGAATTTATGTCTAACAGTGTCGCTTAAATAGTAGAATATAATTGTATGACTAAATCTGCTAGGTTGAAAAAATAAGCATACTTTAAATAAACTTTATTTGACAAGTTGTCATTCGATTTCCGAACACAGTACTTCGATGTTGTAAATCAATCAAAGTTGTCATTAATAGTCACTATAAACTATTACGTTATTGTAAATAAGGTTACTTAACTATATATATATATATATTTGTAACAATAGTCAATGAAATACAAAAAGTATAGATTTAGATTGACTCCTTCCATCTATTCTAATCCGTTAGAGGTAGGGGTAAGAATGAACCAAATTGCTTGAGAGTAATACGCGAGCAACTCAGTTAAAAATTTGACTTGAATTTGAGTTGACCGAGTTTGAGTCAAACTTGTTCGAATTCGAATATTTTAACGAGTCAATCTCGAGTGTACATATATTCTGCTCGAATGTTCGATCCGAGTTTCTTAGGCATATATAAGGTTTTTTTTTTTTTAATTTTTTATTATACATAAAATTACTAAAATACCTTAAAATTACTTTTTTTTTACCTACAAAAAGGTTGAACTACTGGAGTTCTCCTCATTTTTCTTATTTTTGAATGAACTCTAGTTTCATCAAAATTTTCGAATTCGAACCCGAGCTCTATTATTAAAACTCGTTTGAGTTCAAGTTTGAAGTTGAGTCTCATAAAGAGTTCGGGTAAGATACTATATGTGCTCGACTCGACTCATTTATACCCCTAGTCAGAAGTACACAAAAACTAATTTTTAAGGGTTAAAATTGTCCAAACATGTTAAGGTAATATTTTTCTAGAAAAAATATTGTCATGAGCACAAAATTGATTCAAAATAGAAAGAAAAAATATCTTTCATGAAAATTGAATTACATTTTATTTTTTCCCAATCATGACACTAACTTTACACCACTTGCAACCACCTGCAACCCTCAACTTCAACACCGTCACCACTTCATCTTGCAACCACTCCCATCTCCCCAACTTAGTCCTTGTTCCCTTTAGCTCTCTTGTCACCACCATTCCCATTTTCCCTGGCAACCACAACTATCTCTCTATTGCAATTGCTCTCCCTTGGACTAAGGCTTTTAGATCTACTATCTTATGAAGTAACAAAAAATCTTAGGGGGTGCTTGGTTGGAAGGTATAGGAATGAGAAATTGGATTAATTCCTATACTTGTTGCTTGGTGTATGGATATGGATTTTGAAATTTTGTAATGAAACCTAAAAATTCAGTAACTCCCAATACCTAGCTAAATTGGGAGCTTTTGGTGAATCCCAATTTGATTCCAAAATTCGAAAAAAAAAGGTCAAATAAAATTATTCTCACCCATCCAAACCTCTACCTCCACCTCCACCTCCACGCCTCATCCCCATCCCGCCTTCGCTATTAGTTTCCCCTTCTACCTGCTATTGCTCACCCATTTCCCATCCTCATCTCTTCCTCCTGGTCAACTTGACTACATTGAATCTCTGATTTTTTCCCAAGAAAAGAAAAATCCTTACTAATTTGTGGATCTTAAGAGGATGACAATTTGACTTGCAAAGAAGAAGAACAAAGGTAGATGGATTATTTTACTTTTCTTTCACCTAAACATTGAGGATCTATTAGTTTGATGGGTTATTCTGTTCTCAGTTTCTTCATCTGCTATCGTCATTCTCGATCATGAATGCTTCTATTTTTCCTATATTCTTTGATCATAAAAAAAATGTTCATCCCACCATTAATTAATAAGGGGTTGTAATAATTAAGAACATATCCTATTTGAGTTTAGAAGGCAGATTGGATTGTATCTTGTATGAAAAAAGTTGCTACTTGCAATAGTGGGGTGGAGTTGAGTTGATGTAAGAGAAAGAATAAAGAAAAAAATAAAATAAAATAAAATAAAATAAAAAAATAGTAAAAATTCAAAATTTAGTATGACACCCATTCTTTAACAACTTGTACAAGCAATTGCAATGATACCTATTAATCAATTCCCATACTTAATCGAGCAAAAAGTCTTGCACCCTATTGAACTTTTCAAAGTTATTAAATTTGGTAACTATATTATTTTTGTGACCGAAATAGTTATTGAACTTTCGAAATCATCAACCAGCCTCCTCCTGACTATTTAAACCATTAAGTTAGCCGTTATCCTCAATGACATGACACACATGTGATTTTTTAAGGGCAAAAGAATCACAGTGTAATGGGTTTGTTAGATTCCTTTTATTCTCTCTCTCTTCACTTTTCTTGCTCCCTCCCTCCTTCTCATCCTTGCAACCTCCTCTCTATCTATTCCCTGATATCATCCTGTTTCTCCTTCTTCCCATTTTTGCCCCTTCAAACCTTCATTGCTGGCCAGTGGTCACCATCATCATCAACAACCCAATTTGCTTTCCTTTTCCTCTTTGATTTTCCTCTTTTCTTCTATTTTATTTAGGAAAAATGCAATCCTCACAACTGTAGGTTGGACACTGCCTCAAGGGCCGTCGAGAACAGAAGATCGAGGAGGCTTTTCTTTTTTGTAAGGAGATTAAGGAGGCTTTGATTGCTAGGCATAGAAAATTGGGGAGGCTCTTCGATGGGCTAGGTACAGAAGACTGAGGAAGCTTTATGCTAGCCAAGTGCTGCCTTCCAGGCCTGAATTTACCCAGTGATCCACCGTAAGAAGTATTGGGACTATGAGTCCCTAACCTTTAGGATGATGTGATAGATCATGGAATTTTTGAGATTATGGACAGTGGTTTTTTTTTTCCTTTGATATTCCTAGAATGAAATTTTAGATAAAAATTGAACCATTGATTGTTATGAAATTTTAGGAATATTGGACAGTGGTTTGTTGTTTTTTGTTTCTTTTTGAAAATTTGATGTTGGGATTAGTATTTGTGCCAAAATTGGAGGAGGGGGATTGCCAATGGTAATAGACGGTGGGATTGATATTGTCACCTAGTACTTTTGATGAAAAATTGAATTTGTCAAAGGGAATTTATTGCAATTTTTAGTAACAAAAGTTTATTAAATTTTATAAAACTAAAAGTATTTTCAATGTGTTAGACATTTTTGCCCTCGTAGAAGTTAATGATTTGAAGATAACGGTGAGTTAACAAGTCAAGTGGACCGAAGGGGTTAAAATGGGTGATTTTAGGAGTTGAATGACCATTTTGGCCACAAGAAAAATTCAGTAACCAAACTTAGAAACTTGAAAAAGTTTACTAGGGTGTATGGCCTTTTGCCTTACTAAATTTATGTTAATAATATCGGTTCGAACTCCAATTCCAATATACGAACCAAGCACTCTCTTAATGTATTAGATTTAACACAAAGGAGAATGCCTTCCAAAGCACTCAAGAGCCCTACTTGCAGTAGCTAGAATCTGATTTCTTATTTCTTCCTGATGTTTAGTTCCAACCTTTGAAGGGAATCAATAATAATATTTTGCATATGAATTAAAAAAAGACACATTTTACATATGATCTTGAAAAGCAAAGTTTCAGTCATATATACTATATTATTAACTTATCTTTTTTTTTTTTTTTTTTCAGACTCATAACACTATGGCAAGATCTAGCAAACATTCATATAAAAGAATACCTGATGTTCCTATATAAGGATTAAATATGTGATATTAGAACTAAGCCATAAGGACTCTTTAGATCAAGATGGCCGTGCACCCCACTAAACTTTTTAAAGTTTCTAAGTTGGGTTAGTAAACTTTTTTTTTTTGTGACCAAAATGGTTTCTTAATTTCAAAAATCGTCGACTACAACCTCGTCCATTTGAGGTGTTAAATATGACGTTATCTCTAAATCATGAGATGCACTTGATTTCTAAGATTGTAAAAATGTCTAAAACAATAAAATCACCTTTACTTTTATAAATGTATATAATTAAATGTAAATTTTAATAAAAACCCTTGACAATTTCAAATTTTCATTAAATATTCTTGGTGCACTAGCACCTCAACTACTAGTGACAGCCCACCAATTTTGGTACAAACAATAATCCCAGCCTGAGTTTAATATTCCATAAGAACAAATTGTCCAATATTTATGAAAATTGCATAGCAATCAAATATACAGTCTTTGGCCCAAATTTCACTATAAGAATCTTGAAGGAAAAAACAAAACCCCAGTTTCAAGTAATCATAAAATTCCATGATATATTAGTGCCCAAATTCTTGCTTTTCCATAGCTTATATCTGAGGTATTAGACACATAATCTGGTCCGTTTGTTTGTTGAATTTTTTTATGGTTCATTGGATGAATGGTTTTATGCATGTCAGAATGAATAATAGATCACGAAGGACAATCGGTTGGCCATTGTCAAAATAGTACAAAACATATATGTAAGATTAAAATAATAAAAAAATGTACAAAGGTGCTCAGACCAAAATGCCTTTGCTACATAGAATAGAACACCTCTTTAGATTTTTTTTTAATTAAACAATACTAGAACTTAATCTACGTATATACATGGATGAAATCACTAATCAAAGATTTAAAACCCGCCAATTGTGAAATTTTAACATTATTGGACCATTTCAAGTTGACAGGAATGATTAAATACCAAACTACTCCACCAACAATTCATTTTCTTTTTTCCGCCTAACAATTCAAAATTTCAAATGATTCATAATAAAATTTTCAAAGCACTATCAATTTTCAAAAGTAACACTGGAATTTCAACCATATCCCTAGTGAACCCCTATATGCTGAATAATAACATTTTCAATTTGATTCTTGTAGGGGTGTAAACGAATCGGTCAAAAGTTCGACCTGAAATATTAGGACTCTTATTAGTAAATCAATGGAGGCGTTAGATATAATGAATAAGAGAAGAATTAAGACAAAATGGGTAGGAGATAAGGCTAAGCTATTAAATAATTCAGAATTTAAAGTTTGGTATTCAGGAGTAAACATGACTAGAAATGGGGTAGGTATTATCGTAGATGGTTCGATAAAGGACGATATAGTACAGGTGACTAGGAAAGGTGATAGGATTGTGTTCCTCAAACTAATTTTAGGACATGAAGCTACATAATTTTATGTCCACTATTAATATCTTTAGTGTCTATGCACCTCAAGTAGGTCTAGACGAGTCCATTAAGACTAAGTTTTGGGAGGATTTAGCTAAGATGATACGTAGTATACCCCAAGATGAGCACATTTTTATAGGAGGTGTTTTAAATGGACATGTGGGAAGAGATAATGAGGATTATGAAGAAGTGCATCGTGGATATGGTTATGGGGGAAGAAATGCAGAAGGAAAATCAATTTTGAAGTTTGGAATGGCATTCGACCTTTACATTATCAATACTTTTTTCAAGAAGAGGAAGGAACATTTAGTTACCTTTAAAAGTGGTCCAACAAAGTCATAGATTTACTTTTTCCTCACAAGAAAGAGAGACAGAAGGGTTTGTTGAGATTGTAAAATCATACTTGGTGAAAGTTTAACTTCACAACATAGGCTTTAGGTGGTAGACTTAAGGTTTAAACATCACATTAGGCAAAGGAACCTACCCAGATCACCTAGAATTAAGTGGAGGAATTTAAAGAACGAAAAAGAATAAATTTTTAAGAAGGATTTGTCAGGGCAAAGTCTTTGGAGCTTACAAGGCGAATCTGATACTTTATAGAATGAATGGCAACTAGAGTGAGAACAGTGACTAAGAAGATACTTGGATAGTTAAGAGGCTATGCCCGCATGAACAAGGAATCTTGGTGGTGGGATGCAAGATAAAATCAAAATTAGAAGGGTTAACTATAAGGATCTATATAGTTGTAGAAGTGACAAAAATATTGAGAAATATAAGTTTGCTAAAATGGAGGTAAAAAAGGTTGTAAGTAAAACGAGTGATAAGGCTTTGAAGATTTTTACTGAAAATTAGAATCTAAAGAAGGAGGAGCGTGATATTTATAAAATTGCTAAAGCAAGAGCCCATAGGACAAAGGACTTAACCCAAGTCAAGTGCATCAAGGATCAAAATAATAAGGTACTAGTAAGAGATGAGGAAATTAAGAAAAGGTAGGAGAGATACTTCCATCAACTATTCAATGAGAGGCAATGGAGACGATATCATTTTAGGATAGTTAGCTAAGTTTCATATAGTATAGAAATAGTAATGGATTATCGACATATATTTAGGAATCAGAGGTAAAGAGGCTTTGAAGAAGACGAAGAATGGAAAAGCAGTTGGCCTTGATGATATTCCAATTGAGATATGGAAATACTTAGGAAAGAAGGGCATAAGTTGGCTTATCAATTTTTTCAATAAAATATTGAAGAGTAGAAAGATGCCTGACCAATGGAAGAAGATTACCCTTATATCCATATTTAAAAACAAAGGGGATATACGAAGTTGTGCGAATTACTGAGACATTAAGTTAAAGAGCCATAAGATGAAACTTTGGGAGAGGGTGATAGAAAGAAGGTTAAAAAATGAGACTAAGGTATCAAATAATCAGTTTGGTTTCATGCCGGGGAGATCGACTACTGAAACCATACATCTCTTAAGGAGACTTACCGAGAGATATCGTGATAAGGAAAATGATTTACATATGATTTTTATTGATCTTGAAAAGGCATACGATAGAGTCCCTAGAGAAGTTATGTGGAGAGTTTTAGAGAAAAAAAGAGTTAGAGTAGCATATATAGAATTAATAAAGGAGATGTATATGGATGTGATTACAAATGTGAGAACACCAGGAAAGTTGACACAAGAGTTCTCTATAAATATAGGTTTACACCAAGGTTCATCTCTAAACCCTTATCTATTTGTATTGGTCATAGATGAACTTACAAGGCACATATAGGAGGAAATACCATGGTATATATTATTTGCAGATGACAACGTTTTAATAGATGAAATAAAAGATGGGTTAATTCTAAACTCGAGGTTTGGAGAGAGACATTTGAGGCAAAATGGTTTAGAATTAGTAGATCAAAAATAGAATATATGGAATTTAAATTTAGCAAGGGTGCAAGTAAGAATCGAATAGAGGTTAGTGCTAGAGATCAAGAGGTACCCATAAGTGAAAATTTTAAGCATTTAGGATCAGTTCTTTAGAGTGAACTAATATCTGGTGGTATAAATCGAGATGTTACACATCGGATACAAGCGGGATGGACTATATGGAGAATGGTAACGGGAATATTATGCGACTGCAAAATTTCTTTACAAGTTAAGGGTAAATTATACAGAACGGCAATTAGGCTAGCGATGTTTTGTGAGTCTGAGTATTGGGCAGTGAATTACACACATGAGCAAAAGATGAGAGTAGTAGAAATGCAAGTGTTAAGACGATGTGTGGGTACATTAGGATGGACAATATACGCAATGAGCATATTCGTGAGAAGATTTGATAGAAATATGTTGTAATTCGTCCATATGATAATGCCTATTTATAGGCTTAATAAAGTCCTAAAAACTATTGATGAAAAGATGAGATAAACACTCTTAAGGTGGTTAGGTCATGTGTTAAGACGACCAGTAGAAGTGCTTATCCTGGGAGTAGATTTTAGAGAGAGTAGTCAACATAAGAGGGGTAGGAGAAGATTGAAAAAGATTTGGTGGGTAACTTGTAGGAACAGATTAGCCCATCCAGGAATTGAGGAGGATATGGTCCATGACAAAGCGTAATGGCGCAGCAGGATTCATGTAGCAATCCTACTTAGTGGGATTAATATTTGATTTGTTTGTTTGTTTGTTTGTTTGTTTGTTTGTGTCTATGTAAAATTACTAAAATGTCTATACACTTAAAAAAAATGCATATTTACCTCCGAAAAAGTCAACTATTTGAGTTCGAACTCGAATTCGAGTTCATTTTACTTAATTTCGAGTGAGCTCGAGCTCCATCAAAATTTTTGACCTCGACCTCGAGTTCTATTTTTACTACTCGTTCGAGTTCGAATCTCACAAAAAATTTTGAACTCGAGCTCGATTAGGACAGTATTCGTGCTCAACTCGCCTCTTTTACACACCTTGATTCTTTGTAAAGATAAAATTGTAGAATTTTATTTATATTCTAGTCCACGTATATGTATATATACACACATAAATATACATACATAAATATTTATGTATATACATGTACTATATATATATATATATACACACACACACATATATACACATATCAATAAGTATGTGTGTGTTTGTGTATATATATACACTCACACACACATGTATATATGTGTATGTATGCATATATACGTGTGTCTGTGAGTGTGTGCATATATATATGTATGTATGTATCTACATACTTATATATATACACAACCACAAACACATAAATATATATACATATATATATATGTATATACATACTTACATAGATACATATCTATAAGTATGTGTGTGTGTCTATATATATATATATATATATATATACACACACACACGCACGCACTCACACACACATGTATATATGCATGCATATACATATACACACACATAAATATATATATATATGTATATATATATATATTTGTAAATATATATGTATATTCGTATATATATATATATATATATACAAATATACATATATATATATATATACGAATATACATATATATATAAAAATATATATATACATATATATATCGATATACATATATATGTGTGTATATACACACACAAATATATATATATATGCATATATATATATATATACACACACACACAGACACATATATGTTTCATATAAAGAACTATACATACACATTTATATACATATATATATGTATATGTATATGTGTGTATATATATATATCTATATATATATGTATATGTATATGTGTGTGTGTGTATATATATATATATATATATATATATGAAACCCTTATTGGCTACAAAATATTTTTCAACTAGTTACAAAAACATGTGAAAAAATAGAAATCGAAAAATTCTTAAAATAAGCAATAATTATTTTGAAAAAAAAAAATTCGAACATAAATTCTAGCATTTCATATTTAAAAAAAAAAGATTAAAATCACTCAAATGTCCCCCTAAGATTCTATAACAAGTATTTTAAAGAATCAAATATTAGACTTTGCCAAGTCCTTTATTTCAACTAGTTTTAAAATTACTTATGAATATCATATTGTTTTCAACAATAAACTAAACTTTCTTTAGTTTCAATTAAATACATTATTTTTAAAATTATTCTCAATTGAATACACTGACGTATTATTTTGCTCAATTTAGTACAATAACTTTACTTTCAATTAATTACATTTTATTTGTTCTTAATTTTGTAAACTAACGTTTGATTTTTCATCAAATCGAATACACAACTTTTGATTTGTTCTAGATTGAGTATATCAACATTTATTTTTCTCTCCATTTAATTATATCAACTTTAGTTTTTTTTTTTTTTTTCAATTGAGATAATCAACATTGACTTGTGCTCAGTTGAGTACAATATGTTTTGAATATTTTATTATCAATCGAGTACGTAAAACACCTTTTTCTTTGCTTTTAATTGCACACATCATCAATGTTTTAGCTTGTCTCAATTGAGAACAACCAAGGTTTATTTCCTACAAAGTACTCATTCTGTTTCATTTGAACTGGCGTTATGGATTGGTAACATTGAAATATCTATATATAATATATATTTATATATACGTGATTTGATATTCATGATATAGGGACTAGATAAGAGTTAAATAATTATATGTACTTTAATTTGAATTTTTGGAATGACAGTATGTTATATTTTAAATTTGTGGAACAATATATCAACTTTTCAAATTAAAGTATAAAATTTATGGAATAAGATACTAAATTTTGAAAATAGAATATGAATAAAAGTGAATTTTTGTTTGATTTATTCGACTTTCCAAATAAGTAAAATTTAAACAACTTGATTTTAATTGACTTTGATTTTATATGACTTGATTTAATTTTAAAATTTTTAAGTCGAAAGTCAAATAAGTCAAAAGGTCGAATATTGGTAAAAGATACACCCCTACGTATGATTATTTGGTTCATTCTAATTACTTCTCTAATTTCAGAAACCTTGTAAAGGTTTATATTAATATCATTTAGCACCCTTGAACTTTCCAAAATCTCTCAAATCTCCCCTAATATTCTAGTTCTTGTAACATATTAGCCCTATTTAAAAAGAAATTATTAAACAATTCATTTTAGAACACAGAAGCTAACTCATTCCAATTTTACCCCTTTGTTGATCACTAGTTAATTTAATATCAAAACTTAATTAATTAGAATGGTTGGAAAAAAAGGTATGCCATGCTAATTTAATTTAGTAAACTTAGCAATTAATTAATTTGCATCAAATTTTAATTCAATGGTTTGTTATATTTACATTGCTTTACTAATTCTGTTTTTAGAGGATTTTAACCACAGATTTAGCATTCCAAATCTTTTTATACAATTATGTAATTTGTTTAAAAAAGTTAATGACTAAAATCTTTTAATTAATTAAAAATATAGCAAATGTGAGATGATTTTAATTTCAGGCAGTTGCAATTGAATTAATATATACCTTTAAATATGCAAAGCATTGCATATAACAAAAAATAGAATTAAAATTTAATACAAAATAATTAATTTCTATTTTCTAAAATTTAATTAGCATAGTATATACTCTTTTCAATCACCATCCTAATGAGTTATATTTTGGTAGTAAACTAACTAAGTGGGTTAATAAAAGGGTAAAATGGGAACAAAATTAGCTTCACTAATCTAAAATAAATTGTTCAATAATTTGTTTTGGAAATGGGTTGACATGTTACAAGAAATATAAAGTTGGAGAGATTTGCTATATTTTTAAAAGTTCAAGAATGCTAGATGATATTAACTTAAACCTCAGGAGAGATTTCTAAAATTATCTCTAATTATTTTCGTTAGACCTTCGGTTCCCTCCACATCACAACGAATCAAATTTTCTTCTTCTCTTGGCCCCACAACGAATAGTTGCTAATCAAAGATGTGCATCCGATTATTTGGTTTAATAAATCTTTCAACTTTTACCACATTGGTTACAAGAATTCCAGGTGTCGAAATTTCAATGGATGTCTGACACATTAGACATCACCACATGTCTAAATTTGAGAAGTTTTGCCTTTCTATTTTTATTTGTTTGGTAATTTATGATTCCTAAAGAGTTCTAAGGAGAGAGAGAGAGAGTAATAACTATTGTTGAATCTTTGTTCGGTATTATTATGGTGACCCTATGTTTTTTTTGATATCATGTGTATTTATAGGCGAAGGATAGGGTTCCATGCCTCATGGTCGAGACCTCCCGACTTGTACTAGGTCTGACCGAACGGTCGACCAATTGGGCATCACTCAATCGCCTTAACATTTTAGCCGATAGGCTATATAACAAAACAACCCTCAGTGGGGCCTCTGCTTATATTATATGACACACGTCACTATTCTATTGGGCAGCACCTTGTTTGTCATCAAGAGTGCCCTTGGCTGGGTCTGCATTATGGTTAGGCTCTGCCGAACCTATCAACCCTATCTGCCCTAGACCTGGTAATTTGGTCTTGAAGAGTTCTTATTTTGTGAAGGCGATTATCCCTCTGCTCAGGCGTTGGTTCTTTCGTCCCTATCAACGGAGCCAACAACTACCTTGCACGAGTTCCTAAGCTAGAATTATTGACGTTGACTTTTGTTTTCGTTGCTCCATTTCTCAACTTTCGTGCTTATTAGATTATTCTATGCTTTAGTTTTTTTCATAGTCTCTAAACTATTCACACTTGGTTAGCCCGTATTCGGTCAAATCTTCCTTTGCTATATATCCCTACTTCCTTCTCATCCCATACTTTTTACAGAATTTTACTTCTGCATCAATTTTAAGTTTTCTTCTTTTCCCTCAAAGAACCTTTTGTAGGATATATATATATATATATATTTATTTTCTTTTACTTTTATTTGGAACAATGTTGTCCAATCTCAAAGGCAACTCTAGCAAGACTTAGAAAAATCTGCACCCAAAAAGAAATTTTTCCGTGGCTTTTTCCTTGGCCGTTGTATTTATGGATCTAGGAGAAAGGTGGGAATTCCTAAGGCACCAATGCTTTCCACTACTCTTCAGCCCATGAACCTGGCCAAGTGAGTACTACCGGATACAATTGTTGGTTGAACCGTCTTTTGCAGCTAAACATCCATTTCTTACCCGCCGCTTCCAGAAGTTCCAACACAGTCTGTTCCATCATCAGTAGCTTCTTTGATTTTTTTCTCAAAAAAGGAGGATTCCCTTATCGTTAATTCAGATTCTGGAAAGTCCGTTAATCCCTCTGGGGCAGGGGACCTAGCTAACATACTCAAAGAGTAGGTTCTTGAGCCTAGGCGATCAATCTATTGATTGGCCCTTTAGCTCTACTTGGTAAATTTAGCACCCCAGCAGCAGATGATTCTACCCAAGTGAAGTATGTCCCTAAATGGGTAATCACTACACATACCCAATTGGATAATTCCAATTCAGTCCATGATTTTCTCTAGTACGCTTTCCCTTCTAAGGAGGTGGGCCCTCTGAATAACTATTCTAATAATGATCTCTATGCACACGCAGCTTTGCACAACATAGCTTCTATTGCGGCCACCATTGTCCTAATCTAGCATCCGACTGAAACTCATTTGATTTCTGGTTCTACAATTTTTGGCATGACTGAGATGTCAAAAAAGCTACATCAGTCTCAGATAGGGACACAAAGTTTTGGCTGCATTTGAGGAAAAATGAGGAGAGAAAGAGAATTTGCTAAGAACAGTCTTAGGGAAGAGCTGGAAAGTCATCACTCTATTGAGGTAGAAAAGCTAAAATAGGCCTCTACTCAAGCAGTTAAGGACTTAGAGTTTGCTCACTGAACTCAAGTCTTCAAGGTCTGAAGTCGAGAGACTAAAATTTGAACTTGAAGCATTGAGACTTGAGAACAATGGATTACAGGATTCACTACCTCTTGAGAGTGTAAAACACTTTTCTTGGCTCTTCTGGTTTGGCTCGTGATATAATAACTTTAGGTCGAGTAGGGCATAGACTTGGATTCAAGGACATAGTAAAGTTTATAAATTAGTAGATACTGAACCATCATTTGGATTTCTCCAGCTCAACTTTATATGATCCCTTGGTTATTGAGACTGCTGTAGACACCTTGGGGGACCTATTCAGGGCTACCCAAACAAGGTCTAACATTTTGCTTAGTATCATAGCTTCCTAGAAACCTCGTGATGGCTAGCCAAGCTGCCGAGTCTTCTATAGTTTAGCTAGAGCACACTTCTGAGGTAATTCAAATTTATGACCTTTTTTTTTTTGTAGACTCTTTTGACATGGATAACCTAATGGGCTTAAGTTTTGACTTTTATAATTAGGCCATGGTAGGGACATCCTATTCGTTCAGTGGTCCTTTTCCTAATGCTGATCAGCATCGGGTCGACTAGGCTCAAGATCAATCCTGGGGCAATCAGCATCAGGCTCCTGCATAGCTTAGGGATTTGTTGTACTAACCTCAATAATATGATCTTTCTGTTGCTATTTTATTCATTGTTTCTAATTGTGATGTTTCTATACTTGTGTCCCGGTGAATAATAATATAATAATGGGGATTGCATCCTACCCCTAATAACAACTTTAGATTGTACTGTGCCCTTAACTGGGAACTTTTTTCGACTCTTTAGATTTTTTGCTGATCTTCTTGATTTCGTTAAGCATTTGGCTCGAGCGAGGATCAGTCTCCTAATGTTGTTTATGCCTTCGTGGCTATCATCTCAACGCATTTCGGCGAGTTGAAAACAAATCTATGTATTTCTTTCGTGTTTGGCTTTTTTGAAATTCTTAATGCACTTAAGTGAGTTAAAATCAAATCTATGTATTTCTTTCGTGTTTGGCTTTCTAAACTTCTTAACGCACTTTAGCGAGCTGAAACCAAATCTATGTATTTCTTTGGTGTTTGGCTATTCTGAACTTCTTAATGCACTTCGACGAGTTCAAACCAAATCTATGTATTTCTTTTGTATTTGACTTTTCTGAACTTCTTAATGCTCTTTATCAATTCCAAATCAAATCCATGTGTTTCTATCCAACAATCTGTTGGACAAACTATTTTCTTGACAATATTTGCCTTGGTTGTGGCTAAACGATTCTTGATCAGGAGATTAAAGTGGCTTTATGTTGAAGGATCATATCCTTAATATGCGTGCGCATTTAATTCCACATCTTTTCATTAATTGAGATTTTCTTGACAGCTGCCTCTCTGTCCTTTAGGTTTTCTGCCAACGGAAGTCTAAGAGCTGTGATCCTACTGGGCCTATTTCGAGGTCCACTTTGTGAGGTCATGATCCAGATATCCGTAGGAACCTGCCCACCTCTTTCCTTAAAACAATACTTTCTGTATCCGTTTCTCTTTTTTTCATCCATTAACAATTTACTGTAGTTTTGACTCCTTTTGAGCGGTCAATACTATTACTTGAGAACTTTCCCAAAAGCTTTTTATTTGATTTTTCATTTTCTTGATTTGATTACTTCCACCTCTGGCATGAAGGACGTCATTTCACAAGTTTCAAGCTCTAAACACACCCTTAGTTCTTTTGAAGCTATTGAGGTGTCTTTATCCATGAATACTAGTGGCGACTCTACCTCTGTGGGTTCTGACGGTACTTCCTTGAAAGATCATATTTTATATGTTCGAGATGCAGTCTACATCTATCCCAACATCACCCATCAAATTCCAAATAAATTCATTACCATTCTCCTCTCGAGGAATTTGTAACCCTATTTAAAGTTCAACTTTGGTCTAGGTTTCATCTTCCCATCTCCTCTATTTTTCTCCAATTTTATGCTTATTTTGGAATCAAAATATCGCAGTTAGGCCTGAATGCAGTTGGATTCATGGTTTGCCTCTTCTTGTTATGTGAACACTTAGTCTGAAACCTGAGATTGGAGTCTTTAGGTTCTTCTATAAACTCACACCTTCTTGAGATGAAGGTTTCTTCTACTTCTTATTACAAAAATACTATACTAGCTTTGTGAAGCATTATCCTTCTTTGGTTGAGGGATGGAAGAAATCTTTCTTCTATGCTAAATTGGAAGATATGATTAGAATTCAGACGAAGCAAAAGGTCTTTAAGAATTATAAATAGTTGAATAAAAATCTCATTCACAAAGATGACCCTTTTGTGACGAAGATTGAATCTTTTGGTATAACTTTCGACTTCCAAGAAAAGCATACCATCATTCTTTCTTATGTAAGGTCTTCTAATGCATGGAGGTCTGGTCCCTGGATTGAAGCTTCAAAGTGATTATGATGTTACTGAAGACTTCCAGGAACTCACCAACTCGAGAAGGTAAGGACACAAGGAGTGAATCTAGGAGAAAATTGTTAACGTTATTTTCTTCCAATCAACAACACCTCCTCAACCTGCTAGTCCTATTCCCAATCAAGATGCAATATGGGAATGCAAAAATGGATTCAAGTTATCTAGCCCATCCGAGTAGGAAAAAAAGGCTAGAAGTGTTGAGATTCAGGATCTTCCATCCTCCCAGAATAGACAAGAGGGCACGACAGTCATCGATCCTCCATCCAACCCTGAGACTGGTTCTCGAGCCAAAGAAAGTGCAAGCTCCAATCCAATAGGTGGCTTGATGATATTGTTTCTTGCAAAGCTTGGCTTGCCATTAAGAGACAGAGCAACAATTAATTAAAGAGGACACTGAATGACCATCTTCAAGTCGTAAGTTTTTGCTGTCATGGTGTATTTGTCTTTATTGGAAAATGTTCATATTTTTCCTTTTAATGTCCTACAGATCTATACGAGCTGATTGGACATGGAGTACTTCTTTTCTAGAGATGAAATTCGCGTGTCTGACCAGAAGAAAAAGTTGGGTGAGTAGGAGTTTCTCATGGAAGCACTTTTTGCTGATCTTCAATCTAAAGAGTCTGATTTGAAAGCCAAAGAAGTTGATTTGGCCCAACTCTAAGAATACTATAATATTGAGATTGGTAGTTAATTGAGTAGGTGAGCCTTAAGACAGCGGTTGCTGCGGTTGCTGAAGATGCCAATTGGGGACTAGATCAGTTAGCTATGACTCTTTAGGCTAAGAAATCTAAACTTCCAGTTATCACCGTCGAACTAAATCTTAAGAAAGATGTACTAGAGTCTGCGAGCTCAGGCAACTTGCTTGAGGAGATTAATAGCTTCACAAGCTCTAGCGTCTTTGAGAAGGACATAGAATCCTTCTGCTAGCTTATGTTGGAAGATTGATTCAGCAAGCCCCATGAGGAAGTTCAAAGTAGATTTCTTAAACTTCTATTGAACTTTTCCTCATTTGAAGACTTTGATGCTTTCATCATTGTGGACTTGCTAGACGATCTTGGGGAGCATTTTAGAGAGCCTTGAACTACTGACAACCTCTTTGCTCCTATTATACCAGTTCTAGGAAAGTCGTATAATGAAGATGGTGCTCAATTATCTACAAATAAAGGGGAGCGCCAAGAATGATTTGCTTTGTAATAGATTAGGCTTTTTTTGCAACAAATTACAGTTCTTCTGAATGAAGATAACTTTTTTGCTTTTCTATATTTACAAATATGAAAACTTTATCTATGAAACATTATCTCCAGCTTTCTTGCACCTCAGTTTCCTAAGTAGTATTTCTTCAAGTTGACAATGTTCCATGTTCAGGAAATGATGTTTCCCCAATGGTCAGCTGGCTCATAGAACCCTGAGCGATGAACTTCAATAGGTTGAGTAATAGGGTCCTTCCCAGTTAGCATCTAATTTGTTGGTGCTATCAACTCGGCTAACCACGTTCCATCTTAGAACCAAGTTGCCTAGTTGAAAGTACCACTGACGCACCATAGTATTATAGTACTTAGCCATTTTTTACTAGTAGTTGGCCTCTTGAACAGCTGCTATGAGCCTTCTTTCTTCTAGCATATCCAGGTCCACCATTCGTTCTTGGTCAGCCCTAATTGTTGCATAATCCATTGTTTGGGATGTGGGTATTCTAATCTCTAGTGGAATGATTGCCTTAGCTCAGTAAACAAGGTTGAATAGAGTCATTCCATTTGCAGCAAGTGGTGTTGTTTAGTAGGACCACAACACACTTGGCAATTCCTCAATCTACTCTCATTTAGCCATGTCTAACCTCATTTTTCTTCCAGACAAAAGCCTTCTATTAGAAACTTAAGTTTGACAATTTACTTATGGATGTCTAATAGAAGTGGTGTGTAGTTAAACTTGCAGGTCTTCATAGTTGAAGAAGAACTTAAGCGATTCTCCCATAAACTGAGTTCCAATGTAAAAAATGAATACATATGGTATACCATATTGGTACATTATGCTTTTCTAGAAGAATGTTTTGATGCTTTTTTCGGAGATAGATTCAACGACTTTACATCGATCCATATAGAAAAATAGTTGATTACCCACGCTAGAAATTTATAGCCTCTTGTTCTCTTCGGGATCGAGCCTAGTGTATCAATTCCTCACTACTAAAATGGCCACTAGCTAATGATGAGATTAAGATCTACAGCAAGTTTTCAAGGTATCAGCGCATGGATTTGGCACTTGTGACAACTGGAAACCAGATGATGGGCTTAACTGTGCATTGTCAGTCAATAGCATCCTATCAAAATTTCTTTCCTAGCCAGGCTCTGACCTCTCACAAATTCTATCATGTATTTCTCGGAACACATATGTAGCCTCGTTCGGAGCCAATAGTGGAGTAGAGGAGCCAAGTAGGATTTTCTGTATAATACTCAACTTGATTGATTTCATATTTCATGGGTTAAATTTTTAAGCTTCGAGCTTCTACTCTTCCTTCGGAGGGAAGGTCATCAAGAAGATAGACTTCTATCCATCACATCCATCCTAAGTTTTTGTCCGCATCCATGACTTCTTCTATGTCGATCATTCTTAGGGACTAAACCTCAACCAATAATTCTTTAGTTAAATATGAAGATATAGCCAATGTTAACTTGTGCATCCATATTACTATTCTTTGGTTGTGGAATCTTTACAAATTCCACTTTTTGAAGTCTTCTTTTAATTAGTCTACCTTTTGGAGGTATTTTCGCAAGATTACTCTTCGGGACTCAAAGTTTCCCAATATTTGGTTGACCACCAACAAGGAATAGCTATTAACTTTAACCCTCCTACTGGTATTCCCATATTCTTGCCCAGTTTTAGACCAGTGAGGATAACTTCATATTCAACTTCGTTATTGGTAACTTTAAAATTAAACTGAAGAGTGCAAGTTGAATAGACTACCCCTCTGGACATCAGATGATAATCCCAGACCTGGTAGTCTTGTTTGGTTGCCAGTGAATTTCAAACATGAAGTACTTGAACAATCTATTCTGGTTATACTGTGCCTTCTGTAATGAAATATGCTAGGACTTCAACTTTAATGGTCGGCCGTGGTCTGAACTTGATGTCGTGTTCTAGAAGTTCTACTAATATTTGAGCATTCGTCCAGAGACATCCGACTTTTCTGGAATCATTTGTAGGGAAAATTTAGTGTAGACTACAATCTCATGTCTTTGAAAATATGGCCTGGGTTTTGAGAAACAATTACCAGAGGAAAAGCCATTTTTTCAATTCGTGACTAATTTACCTCGGGTCCTTGAAGGACTCGACTAACGAAGTAATTAGCCATTGAGTTTCATCTTTCTCGGAGATCAAAGCCGTGCTCCCTACTTTTTCTCAAGCTTATAGGTGAATGTATAGAGTTTCACCTGGTTGTGGCACAACTATCCTTGATAGGTCGGCCAAGTATATCTTTTAACTTTTCGAAAGTGTCTTGACATTATTTTGTCCATTTGATGTTTTTTTTGTTGTTTTTCGGAGCACTTGAAGAATGGCAGGCCTTTTTTGGCTGATTTGGATAAACATCTTTTAAACACAATCATCTTTCCTATGAGGCATTGAACCTCTTTAATTGAGATGGAGGACTTCATGTCCAGAATGGCTTGTACTTTTCTTGGATTAGCCTCGATTCTTCTTTTCGAGATGATGAAGCCTAGGAATTTTTTAGAGATGAACTCAAAGGTGCACTCGTGTGGGTTCAACCTCATGTTGACACTTAGTGTTTCAAAGGTTTCCCTGAGATTTGCAATGGTATCCTCGGGAGAATAGATCTAAATCATCATGTCATCAACGTAGACTTCTATGTTCCTAGCCATTTGTTTCTTGAAGAGCTTGTTGACTTACCGTTGATATATTGCTCCAAAATTCTTAAGTCCGAATGGCACGGTTTGGTAATAATAAGTTCCTTTATCTGTGAAAGTCTGAATGATGTCTTTTCTTCATCCTCTTTGCTAAAGAAGATCTAATGGTAACCCTTGTATGCATCTAGGAAATGTCCTAAGTATAATAAAGAATCAACTACTGTATCGATCCAAAGCAAAGGGTAACTATCTTTTGGATAGGCTCTATTCAAATCAATTAAATCAATACACATTCATCAGTCTAAGTCTAGCTTCCTTACATGGACAGGGTTGGATAAGCCAAATAAGGTTCAAGGATGTGGAACATAACAATTTTGAAAAAATATTACAAAGGAAACTGAATGAATGATGGACTACTTAAAAGATTTCTCGAATTTAATTTCAAAAAGATAATTCAAACTCAAAGATACCTATACTATTACAGAAAGTCCTACTTTATTTACATTATTCTGTCGAGCACTGTCCATTACCTTCCATATTTTTATCCACCTGTTCCTTCTCGAGTAAAGTTTCTTCGAATACATTCTCTTTGTACAAGGCTCGAGAAAGATCTTACCTAGGTCTTTAGTAAGAGCAGATCATGGGATTCAAACTCATCATATCTCGATAAGGCAAAAAATATGATAGGGTCATCAGTACTTCTTCTAGACCTCCATTAAAGCTTTTCTAAAACCCAAAGCACTAGTATGTTGACAAAATGTTTTCAAGTCCTCTCTCAAGGCCTTCAACTTGATAAATTGATTAACATGATCAACTAAGTATTCAAGGATGTTGAAGGGTGATTAGCTTTAATGCTGTCTAGTTTGGCCCTGCATTTGTTTAGTTCCTCTTGCTTTGAGCTAAGGTCCTCTGTGTGTTGACGCATCTATCTTTTCAGTTTGTCAACTTTAGTTGAATGCTCATTTTCCATTTTAATGAGCTCAGAAGAATCATTATTAAATTTTCATTGGAGCTTGGCTAAAACAGCTTGTTTTTCTTCTGATCGTTTTTTTTTCAAAGTTGCCTCATCAGCTTCCTTGGACTTTCGAGGATTATCCAACTGTTCTTTTAGCTCTGTAACTTTCTTCTCGGTTGAGAGGCATTGACAATGTTCATTCCTCAGAGCGTTGCCCAGCTAAGATATGAAAGAAAAACTAGATAATAACCGAGAACGTATTAAGAACAAAAATGAAGGAAGTAATTACTTACAGCATGATATAATTGAGCTGCTTCAGTATGAACTTGTTGAGTGGGTAGCTCGTATATATATAGTTGATCCCTGTACAAAAAGGCCTGATGCAACCAACTATTCGCTACTCTGTTGTGCTGCCCCCATCATTAATGGTTAGAGACCAAAGAGTCTTGAAAGGGGTCTTATCCAAATCTCCATTTCCATCTCTAACTGGTCAGATTGAACTAGAAGTCCAAGGAAGAGACTGAGATTTGCTGGCTGCCTACTCTTCCTCGAGCATCCAGTCTCGAGGTCCTAGAGCTGCATACCAAGCAATCGTTTTCTCATTCCATGGAATGCAAAAATTCATTGGCTTATAAGACCGAGGACAAAAAGAACCACTTGGAATTGGAAGCACAGTAGAGGAAGAATCATCATATTAATGGCAGAGCTATAGCAATGTAAGAAGCGGAAGAAGAACTTTTCTTCTTATGTTGCTGAGCCTCTACAGGAGAAACCACGGTAACAACTTCACTTGATCCTGATGCAACTGAAGTGGAAGAAAAAATAACTCTCTTCTGCCTCGCTGCAGGAGAAGCTGGAGCTTTCTTCTTCTGAGCAGCCGCTCGAGCTTCAGAAGTTCTCTTATAGGCTGTACTAGTAGTGGTCCAAAGCTGATCCACAATTTGCAATGGTGTCACAGCAGACTTGCTCGTCCCTTCGGCCAATGACCCTGACACCGTAGGCTTCATAGTAGCTTCTGTAAATAAGAAGTGTCAAGAATAAATCAACAAAACTGACTAAGGAATTTTTTAGCCATACAAAAAAACACTTCTTACTTCCATCAAAATTTGCTGGGGGGGTTTATTCCTTCAACCAAACCACACAAAGCCAACATATTCTGGTTGATTGTTGAATTTCTACCACCAACGTGGAGTGACGAACCAACTTGGTTCAACTTGTCAACTCCTTTTTGAGTTTCATCATTTAATTCACCCAAAGGGTCTTGATTCAAAATTGGGTTACGTTTGAAAAATGACCACATGGTTCTAATCTTTTTCATATCTACCTGGGGCACAAAAAAGGAAAACGACTTCCAATTCTTGATTGAGCTTAGATAATTAGAAATTAAACTGGCCTTTTTTGTGTGGCTAGTAAAAAGAAAATCTAAACTCCTTGTTTTGAACTAATTTATAAAATGATTGAAATCCATGCTCAAAAGCTTTGATGTTCACATACTTGCAGATCAGACAATACGTTGCAATTATTATAATAGAATTGGGGACTAATTGAGACACACAAATCCCAAAAACAAGTACAATGATAAGAGGATTTCACATAAAGGAAATCGAAGACTAGCCCTAAGACGATCTTCAAAAATAGTAACAAACCCTTTAGCACAATCAGTTGTGTCCGAAATTTGGATACCCACTGTTTTGGAGATTTGATAGCGTTGATCTCAACCGACTAATTTCTTCTATTTTTAAAATATTTTCAATCTTCGCCATTGATGGCTGATATCTGGACGGTGTAGACAGTGGTGATGATGTTTCCACTGGAGAAGAAGAAGGATTTTGGCCACCATTATTCATAGTCCTCTCAGAATTGGGAGACGAGACTATCAATTTTCCCTTGTTCCTGGAAGAACTACTACCTTCATCGACAAAAGTGGCCATCAAGATCCTTGAAAACTTAAGAATAAATGGAAAATTGCAAAAGGGAAAGAAATAGCTTAGAACTTGAATGCAAATGAAGATGGAGAAAGCTCAGAAATTTGATAAGCTCATAAATGTTATGTTTTCGTGTGTCGTTTACCTCTATTTTCATGTAATTTGAGCAATAATTGAGGTAATTATGAGCTTAAATGTTTTATTTTTATTTTGTGTAGGTCTTGAGTGAAAAAGAAGCCAAAAAGATCGAAAGATTGGAGAAAAATCGAAAGGATGCAAAACGTGCACTGTTATGCAGGGAGTGAATTTGGACATTATTCGGCATTTTAAGCATAACTTTCTTGTCCGAGATCCAATTGAGGTGATTCAAGATGTTTTGGAGAGCTAAGATGAAGGGCTACAATTTTCATGTTTTAATATTTCTAAATTCTAGTAGCATCAGGTCAAAATCAAGGTGAAAATTGAACTTAACAATCTGTCTGCTATCCACATGCACGAGAAAAGCCTGCGCAAAAGGAATCTGTTGCAACTGGAATTTGTGTACATGCACAAGAAAAGGCTGCGCATGTGTGCACGTTGAGTGGTTGGTGACATGAATTGCTTGTTTTAGAAGTTTTCTCCACTCGGTTGGACTCCTTACCAAGTTTTAACGTATTTTTTATCATCTTAGGGGTCTAAAACCTTGATGTATCCCCTATAAATACCCCATTATGAGGGGAGTTGAGCATAACGTAGCAGCCATTAGTTAGATCATACATTAGAATAGTAATTCATAGGATTGGGGCTAGGGTTTTATTCTTCAGTTGTTCAAGACTACGAGTTCCATCAACTTTTTATTCCAGTTCCGTTACTGAGTTTGATCTGTTGATTTAAATTCAATTTAATTTGTGTTCTTATTTTAATTCCATAGTTTTGATTTATTTTTCTTGTGATTTACTTTTCTATTTCATTAGTTTAAGTTTGCTTATGGTAAATTTTATTGCTTTTGCTAGTTTTAATTAGTTTGGTATGTGTTCTTGATTTCTAGTAGTTCAAGGTAGAGAAAAATTCTTGCAATTGATTTGTCTAACTAGTTCGTAGGTTTGTGAACCCCAGTATTTGACCAATAGTCCACGTGGGAACGATCCTTATTTAACCGATCTACAAACTCACTTTGTATCCTTGCGAGCGTGTGTAGGTATTGATTAGGGTTATTAAGGCTTGATTTATTAGTTGTTTGTGAATCGAATTAACTAATCAATATTCTACCGAACAAGTTTTTGGCGCTGTTGCCAGAGACTATTCTTGGCGCAATATTATGTTTAGTGAAACCTTACTAGATTAGACTTTTTATTTTCTTTTAATTTTTTACAACTATTTTTACACTTTTTAATTTTTCTTTTGGATTTCTGCTTTAATATTCGAACTTTGGTCTTTTTCTTGTAGTTTATGGTAAATTCTCGTTCTTTCAACCAAACACTAATTCCAGGTGATTTGGAGATTGAACAAACTATATCCAGAAACCACAAAAACTACAGGAATCTAGCCAAGGGAAATTTTATTGAGAAACCAATTGAAATATTGGAGATCAAGAAGAAGTAGCGGGTAACAATGGCAATGGAGGCAATGCTAATCACCGAATCCTTAGCGATTACGCCATACCAAATTTTGAAAGGACAATTCTAGCATTGCCCGAATACATATACAGGCTAAAAACTTTGAGATCAAGCTAGCTCTAATTCAAATGCTCCAAACGTACGCTATGTTTGGAGGTAGGCCAAATGAGGATTCCTATGCTCATTTGATAAATTTGAAGAAGTCCTTAACACCTTGTCAAATACAATACGATACACCCTGATTACATTCGAATAAGAGCTTTTCCATTTTCTTTGCGGGTTAGGGCGAAGTCTTGGTTGCAATCATTCCAGCAAGATACTTTCACGACATGGAATCAACTAGGTCAAGAATTTTTGGCCAACTACTTTCCACCGTCAAGAGCCGCAAAGCTTCGCAATGACATCACATCATTTAGAAAAATCACTGGAGAAAGTCTATATAAAGCATGGGAGTGTTTCGAAGAACTACTCAGTAAGTGTCCACATCATGCCATTCTATTATGGCTACAAGTACAGACATTTTATAGTAGATTGTTTCCGTAGACAAGATTGATCGTCGATGCAAGCACTGGAGGCGCCTTCCCTCTTAAAACTCCCGAAGAAGCACAAGAATTGTTGGAGAGAATGGCATCAATACATTACTATCATGGCACCATCACTCCTTTGTTGGACAACAACAAAAAGTCCAACAAGGAGGTACGATTAATCTTAATGATGCCTTTTCAGACCTACTTAGCCCAACAAGGCATGATGTTGAATATGATGACAATCTGACAAAGGCCTTAGAGAATTTGGGAAGAAGCCCAATGAATTGTATAGATTCAACACCTTAAGCAATTCTAACTTGTAATTTTTGTGGAGGAAACCATCAAAATAGCCTTTGTGAAATGCCTATGCCACAAGGTGAGTAAATCCAATTCATTGCCAATCAAAATTCAAGATCAAGGAATCCGCCTAATTCATATGGTAACACATATAATCCATCTTGGCGTAACCCTCCAAACTTTTTGTGGACAAATCAAAATAATGTTCAAAATCCATCCTTCCAACCATCACAGCTACAATCTAATTTTTTCAACCAAGCATTATCTTCCCGACCATATCAGCCATCTCGTCTAAGAAATTTCCATAACTTTCTGTCTCAGATGAATAACTCATACCAACCTCCACCACCAAGACCCCTACTTCAAAATTCCAATTATCCTCCATGAATAAATCATGACCTACCCAATGTCGGATAATTTAAGGAGGGATTTTGAGAACTTGTGGAGGGAGTATGAGAATCTTCGAGATACCACGAGGAACTTTGAAATCCAAATGGGACAATTCGTGCGGCAAAACAATGAAAGACCTAAGGGGCCATTGCCAAGCGACACTATTCCTAAGCCAAGAGATAATGCTCATGGAAGAGAACAAGTGCAAGAAGTTACTTTGAGGAGTGGTAGAACTATGGAGTCAAGAAAAGTCAATGAGGACGATACAAGGAACATGGAAAAGAACGAGGCAAAGGAAAAAGGAGAGGTACCCAAGAGCAATGTTGATCAAGATCACCTTCCAAGACTCTTAATCAACAAGGTGACACGAAGGACCTCTTTACTGTACTAGGTAAGCAGGTAAGTATTCCTTTCCCTCAGAGGATAAGGAGGATGAGAAAACAAGGAAATTCAAGAAATTTTTAGAAATTTTCAAAAAGATTGAAATTAACATTCCTTTTATTGAGGCAATTGAAAACATGCCTTAGCTATGCCAAGTTCAGGAAGCAAATTTTATCAAGCAAGAGGAAGCTAATGGTGGACGAGATTTTATACGAAGGATGCAGTGCTGTTATTCAAAAGAATCTCCCTTCAAACTTAAGGATCCTGGGTTGTTTTGCATTCTATACGAGATAGGAGATGTGACCTTTCAAAGAGCCCTTTGTGATTTGGGCACCTCCATCAACCTTATGTCTCACTCCATTTACAAGAAGTTGAATGGAGAAGGACTTAAACCAAAAAATGTCACTCTTCAATTGGCAGATCAAAGTATGTGGCAACTGGTAGGAGTGGTTGAAGACCTCATCATCAAAGTAGGCAAAGTATTCTTACTGACAAATTTCATTGTTCTGAACATGGAGGAAGATGTGGTGATCCCTTTAGTTCTTTGAAGACCATTCTTGGCCACCGGATAAGCCATCATAGATGTTCAAGCTAGAGATTTACAATTTAGGGTCAATGATGATATTGTGTCATTTAATGTCTTTGAGTGAATATTCTTTTAAATTTTCGTCTGAAGATGATGATGTAATGAGTGTTGATATTATTGATGATTTAGTTATCTTTTATAGGAAATCTATCAAAGATGACACCAACGACGTGGAAGACTTCGATGAAGAGGTGATGGATTCTAGTGAACAAGAAAGCACTCTAAAGGAGGAGTTCGAGGAAGTAGAAGAGGAAAAAAATTGGATGGTAAAGGTAAAGGTAAAGGGAGGTCTATGATCAATGAACCCTCCAAGATTGAACTCAAATCATTTCCTTAATCTTATGTTTGTTTTTCTTGGAAAACATGATACATATCCTGTCATTGTGAGTGCTTCACTTTTAGACATTGAATTAGGTAAATTGATTTTTGTTCTTAAAAACATCATGGGGCAAATGAATAGAGTATTGAGAATATAAAAGGAATAAACCCTTTGGTTTGCATGCAGAAAATACTCCTTAATGATACTTACAAGCCAATTAGACAACCTCAAAGAAGGTTAAATCCAACATGCTTACTTAAAAATGAGATTTTGAAATTGCTAGACGTCGGGATCATTTATCCCATAAGTGACGGGGTGGCGAGTATGCATTGACTATAGGAAACTTAATGAAGCCACTAGGAAATATCATTTTCCTTTGCCGTTTATTGATCAAATGCTTGAGCATTTATCTGGACATGCATATTGTTGCTTTCTTGATAGTTATTCAAGGTATTTTCAAATTGCCATAGCCCTTGAAGATCAAGAGAAAACCACTTTCACTTGACCATATAGAACTTTTGCATACCGGCGTATGCCTTTTGGATTGTGCAATGCTTCTAGCACGTTTCAGCGATGCATGTTTACTATTTTCCATGACATGATTGAGAAATTTATTGAGATTTTCATGGATGATTTTAGTATTTTTGGTGATTCTTTTGATTCTTGCTTAGATAATCTTGCTTCTATTTTGGAAAGATGTGAGTCTACCAACTTGGCACTAAACTGGGTAAAGTGTCATTTTATGGTTAAAGAAGCGAATTGTGTTGGGCCATCGAATTTCTGCTAAGGGCGTTGAAGTTGATAAGTCTAAAGTAGAAGTCATTGAAAAATTGCCTCCTCCTACTAGTGTGAAAGGAGTGAGGAGTTTTTTAGGTCATGTAATGATGTGCAATGAACTGACATTTCAATTACATTTTTCTTTGATTTCTTGCTCTTTTTGTACTTTGTTGCAAAATGATGTGCCTTTTGTTTTTAGTGATGAATCATTTGTCTACTTTTGAGAAGTTGAAAAAGCTCTGATCACTGCACCAGTCATAGCCCCTCAGAATTTGAATTTGCCTTCTGATTTAATGTGTGATGCGAGCGACTATGCTGTGGGAGCGATTTTCTGTCAAAAGAAAGATAGAGTTTTGCATGTTATTTATTATGCTAGCCGTATCCTTAATGAAGCTCAAATGAATTATTCTACTACAGAAAGAGAATTTGTGGCAGTAGTGTTTACATTTGATAAGTTTAGGTCATTTCTTATAGGTAATAAGGTGATTGTTCATAAATATCACTGTGGTCCTTGAATACTTACTGACAAAAATGATGCAAAACCTAGACTAATCAGGTGGATCTTACTATTGAAGGAATTTGATTGGGAGGTGGTAGATAAGAAAGAGCCGAGAACACGGTAGTTGACCACCTATCAAGATTAGAGTAGTCAAAGGCGGAACTAGGTGAGGAGATTGCCAATAAATGAGACATTTCTAGCAGAGCACTTGATGCGAGTGGATAGTGCACTGTGGTACACAGATATTATTAATTTCCTCGTGGCCAAGGTAATCCCATCCACTATGGATTCTAATCAGTGAAAAAAGTTCTTTTCGGAGATCAAATACCATATCTGGGATGAGTCTTATCTATACCGCCGATGCAAAGATCAAGTGATTCGAAGATGCACTCTAAAAAGAAAAATTCAAAGTGGCTTATACCACTGTCACTCTTCACCGGTAGGAGGGCACTATGGTTCTCAAAGACAGCGGCGAAAATCCTTTAGAGTGGGCTTCATTGGTCTAACACATTATTCTAAGATGCAAGAGACTTTGTGTTACAATGTGCTGAATATCACCGTGTCAGTAACCTATCTAGAAGAGATAAAATGCCATTGAACAATATATTAGTTTGCGAAATTTTGGATGTATGGGGCATTGATTTCATAGGCCTTTTTCCACCATCGCACAACAATAAATTCATTCTTGTAGCAGTGGATTATGTGTCCAAGTGGGGTGGAAGCAGCTGCCTGCCAACCAATGATGCCCGAGTAGTAGTGAATTTTGTAAGAAAGAATATTTTCTCACGGTTTGGTGTTCCGCAAGCAATCATAAGTGATGGAGGATCACACTTCAAAAATTCTTTATTTGAATCTGTCTTGTCCAAATATGGAGTAACCCACAGGATAGCCCTAGCATATCATCCACAAACTTCTGGGCAAGTCGAAGTGTCCAATCAGGAGTTGAAATGCATTCTTGAGAAAACCGTGAACTCTTTGAGAAAGGACTGGTCCAAAAAGGTTGATGACGCACTATGGGCAGTTCATGATATAGGACAGTCTTCAAGACTCCAATAGGAATGTCTTCTTATTGAATGGTCTACGTTAAGTCTTGTCATCTTCTGGTGGAAATCGAGCACAAGGAATATTGGGCAAGGAAAAGTCTAAATTATGATTTGAAGGAGGCTGGGGAAGAAAGACTTCTCGACTTGAACGAATTGAATGAATTTTGAAGAGATACCTATGAGAATGCAAAACTTTACAAGGAGAAAACGAAGGATTGGCATGACAAGCATATTTCTTAAAAAGAATTCAAAGTCAGGGACATGGTATTAATGTACAATTCAAAACTACAATTATTCCCCGAAAAATTGAAGTCAAGATGGTCCGGACTATTTGAGGTAGTGCAAGTATTCCCGTATGGCTCAGTGGAACTTAAAGGGAGTCAAGGAAACTTCAAAGTGAATGGCCACCGGGTAAAGGACTACTATGGCAGAATTATCTACGAGGAAAGGAAAACTGTTCACCTCGCCAATGCTTGATCTCATGTGCCATTTCAAGTCGAGCCTATGACTATAAAAAAGGAGGCTGCATGGGAGGCAACCCATATCTTTTTATAATTTTGTTTTTCTTTGTGCATGTTTGGTTTTTATTTCATATCATTGTTATTTGTGTGTATATCATCCTAAGGTGCATATTAAACGGTTTAACATGTCTTTTCATAGTTTTAAGTTTGGTTTGGCTAGTTAGGAATCAATTTTTCATGTTTAAGGGTATTAAATTATGCACATGCATAACAATTGGTGCGCATGTGTGCAATTTCCAGTCAGCAGAAAAACTTCTTCTTGGCTCGTGCATTTAGCTTGCGCATATGCGCAAGTTACAAAACTGAACTTTTGGCTGTGCCTGACTCGCGCACATGCGCAAGCCACTATAAGGGTGCGACGAGTTTCCATTTTTCTGTTCAAACCCAAAATAATTCTTTCAAACTCCCTCTCTCTTTCCAAATTCTTCTCAACCCTAAAACTTTCAACCCTCAAACCACTCATTTTTCTCATTAATCAAACATATCAAGATTTCTTCAATTTTGCAAGAATAAACATCATTGAGGTATGATATTCATTCAATTCCTTCAACTTCTTCTTGTTCTGTTAACACATTGCATTGAAAGAGGTTTTCAAATTTCATACTTAATTGTGTTTATTTTTATTCAATTACATTCCCGGATATTGGGAATACTTGTGTGTATGTTTTACACAGAAAAATTCTCTATTTGTTCATGCATACCAAGTGTTCCACAAAATGTCTCAATGAGGAAAATTGTTAAACCCTTTGGTATTTCTGGATGAATTCAATTCTGTGGACTTCACATATATCATATAATTACTCCCTATTCAATTTTTTGTAATTAACAAGGGCTTTAGAAATTTTTTGTTCAAAATATGCATAACTTAGTATAGTTGTTCTCATGTCTTATTTGTTATTGTCAATAATAAGTTTCATTTTAGTTTGGGGGTGCATAATGTAATAAGTGTGGGGTGGGTTGTTATTTACTAGTGCAAGACACACAAACATAGTCGCAAGCCTATTGATGCAGCCTCTTCCTCAGCACAACAAGAACATTCTGAGTAGGAGGAGGAACGAAATCTAAATCAATTTCTAAACATCTCAGCCTACAAATGGTATGAATCTAATATTGTAAAAATGGCGGCAATTAAAGAGAGGGTATACAAATCCCTGCCACTAGAGCCCCTGAAATTTGTGACGTTGTAAGGGCACGTGGCTGGAATTTTTGTCTCTATTCCAAAGGAAGCCGTGCTCCCCCTGGTACATGAATTTTATGCCAATATGCATCACTATGCATAATATAAAGTCTTTGTTCGGGGCAAATCTATAGATATCTCTGGTAGTACAATTAATCGGTTGTTGCGAGTAAACCACGTTCGAGATGATAAATGTCTGACGATTCGAGATAATAATATGGAGTTGACTGATATCACGAATCTTATTTGCCCTAGATATATAGAGCCTGACATTTTGATGCCAAAAACCTTTCACCAGTTTGGTTTGTTTGGTTTAAATTTCTTTAACTAAGATTGTGCTCGTCTGTTCCCGGTAAGTCATCTAACTCATGTCACTTTGGAGTAAGCCAAATTATTATATGCAATTGCTTTTGGTTGACTGGTAGATGTGGGTCACTTGATTAGCTAGCAGATTCGATATACCACAGTGGTCAAGCCCGCTGGCTTGTGGTTTCCATATCAAATTACTCTATAGTGTCTTGATGATGGTGTTATTATAGACCTGGCTAAAGAAAAGTTGAACCTGGTAAGATTATAGCATTGAAGGGTAGAGCTAGAACTCCAGTTCATTAAACCCCTGCTCATGCTTGTGCATCAACGAGTGAACCAGCAACGGCACTTAGTCAAAAGGAGTACTTTAGCAGATTTTAGCGGAGCAACAACGCCTGCGACACCGCTTTGGTAGGTTTGTTCATTATCAGCATGCATGGCAACAGACAATGGAGGTTCGATAGCTAGCCCAGGAGCGATGGGAGGATTCTTCTACCTTTCTACCTTTTCCCCCCTTTTTTTGCAACAGCTAGCTTCCTCTCTGACAATGAGTCCTAATATTCCTCTGACAAGAGCTAGCCTAGCAGATAATGGAGGTTCGACACCACTTTGGTAGGTTTGTTCATTATCAGCACGCATGGAAGCAAATAATAGAGGTTTGATAGCTAGGCCAGGAGCGAGGGAAGGATTTTTCTACTTTTCTACCTTTTCCCCTTCTCCCCCAAGAGCTAGCTTTCCCTGACAATGAGTCCTAATATTCTTCTTGTGTTGATGCCCTTAGGGATTTGTTTTTGCAGATAGATTAATTAATCTTTGTCATTTACCATAGGATGATTTCATTTTTTTTATTGTTTCATTTTCACTTTCTTTGTTTTGATATTTGTGTATGCCCATAAGGGATTAATTTTCCCACTCTTGTGGATTTTCTTATCGTCGTAATGTCTTCATGGGTGTAACATTTTTTTTTCTTTTAGAGCCTATGACAAGTTCAAACTCCTCTCATGAAATTTGTGATGGGATACACCAACCGTTCTGCATTGCCAGTGAAGCATTTTTCCTTTTTCCCTCTTTATGTTTTTATTTTCTTTAACATTGGGAAAAATGTTAATTTTTAAGTGTGGAGTTTGAAGTGATCTGATTCACTTCTGTTTGGTGTAGTTTGCTTAATTTTTTCTTTAATATTATAACTTTTCTTTTGGTCTGAGAGTTTTTTAAAATTTTTGAAATTTTTTGTGCTAATTAGGAGAAATTTTTGGAATTTTTAGAAATTTTACAATCACTTAGCATGTCTCGTTGATTTCCAATGTGATAATTTTTGAGCTAAAATGTCATTAATGGGTAGTTGATGTTAATAATTTCCTTGCATAATTTTTGAGAATTTTGAGCACTAATAGCCATAAATTATTTTTATTTACACTTAGAGAAATATGTGGACTTATTTATATTGTGTCCTTGAACTAGCTTTATTACATTTTCAAAGCGAATATTATAGACAGCTTCATTTGATTTAAAGATATGAGTAGAGCATTTTTTTTAGACGTTTGAGCCTTTCAAGTCAACCCTTTATTAAAAATGTTATTCCTAGTACCCTATTTGAGCCTTAATTATAATGAATGGAAAGAAACACCATTCACTTTCTTTCATTAAAAACCCATTTTATCTACCTTTATGAGCCTAAAATTTTCTTGAATTTTTCTAACATAAATGTTCCATAAGAACTTTATTGCACACATTTATTTGGGAAAATAAGAGTGAAAGGTAGTTGAATGACGGTGGAAGTTATAATAAATAACTGGTGTTCATTTATGGGGCAAAGAGGCGGTACTTAAAAAAATTTTGAATTGAGAAGAAAATTTTTGACAAGTGCGGGTAATGCCTATCACTAGTGCCTGCCTTCTTGTGATACAGGTAGTGCCTATCGCTAGTACTTGTATGATGTAGTGCCTATCACTGGTACCTGCATTAGAGTGTTTACGGGTAGTGCCTGTTACTAATACCCGTATTGGGAGCGGAAGTAAAAAAAATTGATAAATAAATATCTTAGGAAAAGGTTGGCATGTTGGGTTGAAGTGATTGAAAAAGGAAGACTTTTTGTTTGTGGTGTGAAATTTTTATGGGTGTTTGTTGATTAAGTGTGGGGTTATTTCTGTAAGGATATGTGGTTTAATGTGTTGGAGAAGAAGTTTTGTTTTGATGTGCGGCTACCTTTGATTTAAAGTTCTTTCTTTGTCTTGAGACATCCTTCTGCCCTTCTTGGTTAGCCAATACCTTAGCCTTCATTACAAGCCAAAAAGTCCTACCTAATTTAAATTGAGTTAGTTGTTTATATTAGTGAAGATGTGTTAGAAAAATGAGTTATGGGGTGTTTAGAAAAATTTTAAGAGTTTGCATAATTTAATCGGAGTGTCTCTAGACCTGAGTTTCTATTAAATGGCTATATTCACATACACACATCGGATTTCATGTGTAAGATTTTATTATCATTTGAACTCTTGAGTTCTTAGACTATCCGTGATGATGGATTGGTTCTGGATTATTCATGTGGAGAATTTTTGAGACGCCTAGGGTGCATTATCTCTATGATGAGCTTATCTCTTTTAATTCTATTTTTCTCGAGGACAGTCAAAAGTTAAGTGTGGGGTTTTTGATAAGCTCATAAATGTTGTGTATTTCATGTGTCATTTACCTTTGTTTTCATGTAATTTGAGCAATAATTGACTTAATTATGAGCTTTAATGTTTTATTTTTATTTTGTGCAGGTCTTGAGTGAGAAAGTAGCAAAAAAGATCAAAAATTTGGAGAAAAATCGACAGGACACAAAACGTGCATCGACAGGGAATGAATTTGGACACTGTTAGGCATTTTAAGCTTAACTTTCTTATCTGAACTACAATTGAGGTGATTCAAGATGTTTGAAGAGCTAAGATGAAGGGCTACAACTTTCATGTTTTGAGTTTTTCCAAATCCCAGCAACATCGAGGTCAAAATCAAGGTGGAAATTGAAGCTAGCAATCTGTCCACTGTGCACGTATGATAGATGCACAAGGGAACTATTGCTACTGGAATTTGTGTACATGATGCTGATTCCAGAAAGGCTGAGGATGTGCACATTGAGTGGTTGGTGATGAGAATTTCTTGTTTTGGAAGCTTTCTCCACCCGGTTGGACTCCTTATCAAATTTTAACGTATTTTTTTTAATCATCTTAGGGGTCTAAAATGCTGATGTATCCCCTATAAATACCCCATTATGAGGGGATTTGAGCATGACGTATCAGCCAATAGTTAGATTAGACATTAGCATAGTAATTCATAGGATTAGGGCTAGGGTTTTATTCTTCTTGTTCAAGACTACAAGTTCCATCAACTTTTTGTTCTGGCTGCATTACTGAGTCTGATTTCTTGATTTAAATTCAATTGTTATTTTAATTCCATAGTTCTGATTTAATTTTCATGTGAATTACTTTTCTATTTCATTAGTTTAAGTTTGCTTACGGTAAATTTTATTACTTTTGTTGGTTTTAGATATTTTTGTATTTGTTCTTGATTTCTAGTAGTTTAAGGTAGAGTAAAATTCTTGCAATTGATTGGTGTAACTAACTAAGAGTTCATAGGTTTGTGAACCCTAGTATTTGACCGATAGTCCTCGTGAGAATTATCCTTACTCACCTGATCTACAAACTCATCTCGTATCCTTGCGAGTGTGTATAGGTATTGATTAGGGTTACTAAGGCTTAGTTTATTAGTTTTTTGTGAATTGGATTACCTAATTAATGTTAAACCGAACAAAATTCGAATTTGAAAGTAGCCAAAAAATGTTTATGGGAATTTAAGAAAGGAATTTATAAAAGATGTTAAAAATCGATCGCAGTCGAATCTGCCAATTCGCCTTCTTCAGAACCTCATGGTATTCAGGTCAATCTGACAACTGTGCTTTGGGAATGGTGCATCATAAATGAGCGCGCCTTTTCACAGGAAAATATTTTTAAAAAAGGTGATAACATTTGCAAAGGGTAAAAGTGTTACCTGTATGAACGTCCCAAGTGATCAAAAGAGTAAGGCAGACCAGCCAAAGAGCTTTAAGTGTTCGACAATCCTAGAAACAAAGGAAAAGCTTCACCAAAGTGCTTTAAGTGGTTCAAAGTCCAGAAACTTAGGCACATACAAAGCACAAGGCTCGCCGAAGTGCTTTAAGTGGCCTATGTTTTACTAAACGCTCGATTTCTTTGGATAACCAAAAAGTAATTGTGAAAAAAAAAAGGAAAAAAATACAAGTTCCAGCTCAGAAATATCTTAACTAATGATAGATGAAGCCATCTCACAAATTTTAGGAACAAAAGTTACACCAAATCAAATGAAGACGATAAAGCATCAAAAGAAAAAATACAAGGTGTTAGAAAAAATGTAAGGAGCTTTTATTTCTTATGCCATAAAGCTTAACAACACAAATTACAATGAAAAAGCTCCTATAACTATTTATCTAACTCTAGGGTATGATCTTTGATAAGTTTCTTGGATAAAGAAATATCAAGTGAATATGGACTCCTTGCCATAGCCTGGTCAGTGAAACCAAAATTAGTTATTGGATCATTATCCAAGTCAAAAAGATTAGGATCAAAATCAGTAAAATGAGGAGTCTAGTTCTTGGCAAAGGCCAACAGCTCTGAGATATTTACCTCGCGATCAGGAGCTTCAACTTCATCCTCCTGATTTTGTTTTCCTCTTTGCTTCCTCCTCGACTTCTTCTTCTACTATTACAGGAGTAGCTTCTTCGGGTAACACGCTCAGCTCCAAAAAAGCAATAGACCTAGGCCTGCAAAACTCAATATCTAGTTCGGTCATTTGGCCAAAGGTAGCTTCTTCACTGAAGTAAGAGAAGCTGTTGTTTTCAAGCTCCAACATTGGAAAATGAGCTCAGATGTCCGTAAGTGCTTTACCAAAGCCTACCTGGGCATTATACTTGTTAAATTTCCCCAGGTCATCCTTCAGAGCTTTAGATGCTTAAAAATTATTAATGCTCTAGAAAGGGAGTTGATCTTTCAATTCTTGGATGCATGATTGGAATTTAGCCAATGCAACCTTAACATCCTCCAGCTTATCCTGAATGGCTTTTAGCTAAGAGGACTTGGAAGACAAAGCATCTCTCAACAGCTTGGTTGGCCTCTTCTTGTTTTTTAGACAGTTCAGCCAAATGAGAAGCTTGCAAATCCTAATTCTTTTTAAGCTCAGCATTTAGGCTCAACTCCAAGTCAGCAGCATGCTTTTCTCATTTGACCTGCTCAAATTCCTCTATTTGTTTGATTGAGGCCTCTCTTGCTTTTTCGGCCTCCTCTTCCAGTTAAGCTACTTTTTGGCGCTCCTTGTTCCAATGTAGCAAGATATTATTATAATTGCAACCTTCTAGAAGCTAGTACATAGCTCCTAGGGCTGCCATCTTTCGATCTGAACAATCCTCAGCAAATGTAATGTCTTTCGATGGGAACATTGCTAGCACATAATCCAAGCACTTCTTCAGGTCACATATCCTATCATCTCTATAGATTGGCCAATCTGGTATGAATTTTTTGAACAGCAAATCTGCAAGTTTCATAGGATCTTTCCCTTTATCCGGAGGCCTGACCCTGAGTCTCCACAAATTCAGCCTTCAGATCCTGTCAACTAGGGGTTACCCCTTATCAGGCTCCGTAAGCCCGATTTTCTCTATTAAAGACTAGGATATGTCTATTGCAACTCGCTTCTCAGGGATACCCATTGATGTTTTTCTGGTGCAGCAATTGTGCTTATTTTTATAGAAAACTTGATTGGAGGCTCTGCGGCCACCGGTTGTGGTGAAATTACCACCCCAAATCCACTTGACATCACCGCCTTTGGTGCCTGTACAAATTAGCTAGGGAAAGAGGGTTTCTTGCCCCTACGAACTTTCCTTTTTACTTTTCTGGGAGCATCCTCAGCTATCATCACTTCTTCCAAACTAAACACCAAAACTTTCCTAGTTAGGGTATCTCTATTATTATATTCTTGACCAGATGCAGAAGCCATGAAGATTGCAGGGAACATAAAGAAAAGAGAAAGCGTCAAAAGGAAATGATATGATTGATCTCAGGAAAAATATTTCTAGCCGGAAAAAAGGAATTGTAGCAAGAAGTTAGCCAAAAAAAAGTAGTCAAAAATATGCAATCAAAGGCTATTTATTGACAAAGAAGGTCAAAAGGCATAGAAGCCAAATCGGGTTAATTTGCTTTATACAAATCTCGAGTATTAAATACCGCAATATTAAAAATCATGACAGTTAGATAAAACAAATAATAAAGATACTGAAATCCGTACTATAAGAACTATCGAGATAATTAGAGCATCTGACCAATTGATAAGGCCTAATTTACGATACTGACCTCGTCAAGGGGGTATTGATGATACAAAGAAATAACCTACCAATGACAAACTGACACATGGCATGTAATAGGCTAAATTAAGGGCCAATATGTAATTTTCATACAGTAGTTCAGATCCCACATGTTGAGCTTGGCTTAGTGGAGGTCGGTCGACACAAGTTGTTCGGATAAGTGCAGATCGATACAAAATGGCTGGTTAGACACATATACTTTGAACATAAATAATCTCGTGGACCCCAACACCCAGGTCCCTATAAATAGGGGATTTACCCCCACAATTGTGTAAATAACATGAACAAGCCATTTTGGCTATAAAAAAAATACTACATATTTTCTCTCTCTAGATATAATTTACTATTTTATGACGTACCAAAAAAGGAAAGTCTTCCTATGGGTATTGAAAATTTCTACTTTCTTTTGATGTTCTAGAGGTAACATGTTCATTTTCTAAATGAAAAAAATAAATAAATATTACAAAAGCTTTTTCTTCTTAGTCTACTTTTTTTGTTTTCCAAGGAGCAAATGATCTAATCCCCTTTTATTTTGTTTCTTTTTTAAATATCTATGTCTACCATTCTTACATATATGGTTGAGATTGGAGATTATTCTTTTACAATTGCAAAAGCCAGAATTATTGAAGAGTGGATGTAAATTAAGCCACATGATCTTCTATCACATTTCTTATACCACTACCATCCCACTACTAAATGAATCAAGATTTCTTTTAAATATAATTAAAATTTTTAATGGAGAAATATTAACCTTTTATTAGGTAATTAGATAGGGATTGTAGGATAGGAAGTGAGATAGAGGACGCTTTCCTGTTGTGGCTCTTTTATTTTAGTAGTAAAAGGAATTTTAATGAATATTAAGAAACATTATAATGTTGAATAATAAATAAGCTCCATCTCCTTCCTTCTCTCCCATTGTGATAAAGAAAAAAGAGAATGTGCTTTATATATATATATATATAACAACTAGATAAAAACCTAAGAAACTCCAATTCTTGCCATGTGACATGATTTGCTTGTGTGGCAGCTTATAACTCCAATTCTTGCCATGTGGCATGGTTTGCTTATGTGGCAGCTTATGTGGAAACCTTATTTCCTTTTTTTGATATCCAGCAAAAAAAATGACCTCTACTGTCCCTTTAGTGTCTAGTATATAGCAGTGTGTTTGGGCCTATATTTGTCATTTTTTCCTTATTTTCTTATGTGAACACCCAAAACCATCTGATCCAAATAGTACACGGTTGTTCAAGGGTACTTTAGGTATTTTGCGCTATCATCCCCCCTAGAAACTAGAACAATAATGTTTATCCTATATACATAGACTATATTAAACCTATAATTACCTATTAAACATGACTTAGGCTTTTTCGACTAGGTAGTCTGTCATCATTTGAATTGTTGTATTCATTTTTAATATAATTACAATTATGATACTTCAAAACAATCCTTTACAACCTGAAATTAATGTTCTATGCCTGAATTAATGCATGTGTAACATGTAATTCTTTCAAGTTTTATATAAGATTTTATTGTTATATTGTTTTTCCAGGTCTAACTATTCTGATTTGCTCCCTGCCTATTTAGCTTGCCCTTAATTAGATCTTCTTGCCTTTTGCTACTACATCATTTGCAACTCCACCTTCTATAACCTATGTATGTTATTCATGACATAGTTGCTTGTTTGTTACATTTTATTACATGCATGCTAACTAAAAGATGTTAAATGTTCGTATTATGGTTGCTTGCTAGCTAATATTGATTTCATATTTGTATAATGATGATAATCCTTAAGCCTTAGACTTTCATGAAACTATTACTTTTTTGTTATTATAACTATTAGTTCTTGGTACTATGGATGTATGTCGGTTGATATTGAATTTTCTATTCTATGATCATCATAATCCTTGAGTTCTATGAAATATATGTTAGAACAGAGTCACTACATTTGTTATTTTTCCTAAGGAATTTGCAGCCTTTTAGTTGCTTTCTCATTGATTTCTTCTTCCTTCATCACTGAACAAAAAAAAAAAAAAGAACTTTAAAATGAAAAGAAGAAAAACAGTTCAAAGCTCTAACATGCCTAATCACTTCATTGATGAAGCATTTGATGGAACTATAGTACTTTCTACAATGTTAACACACACAAATAAGACCCCATGTTAGCCAAATGAACATCAGTTTATGAAACCTTATCCATCAAATAATAACTTGAACTGTGCTGGTTTCCTCAAGAAATCTAACCACGAATTTACTTTTATGAGTAAACTTGATTATTTGCCTGTTAGACACATCTCTTTACAACCTCTTGCGAGGCTTTTATACAGCTTCACCAAACTTTCATTTGCATGTGATACATGATTTGAACAATAAAGGTGAGAGAAAATATACGAAAGAAGCTATACTAAGATAGAAGGAAAAAAAATTCATAATTAGTAAACTTACGAAATATAAATCTGTACAACATAATTGCCTATCTAATCTCAAAAAGGATGGAAATTATGCATTTAATTGCTGAAACACTTGAAATCCTGCCTTCCCAACCTGATTGCCCACATTGTGGTGAAAAAAAATTTGCATATGAAACAGCAAACTTTTGCTGTTCAAATGGTGATATAACTTTGACTGCAAATGAAATACCTGATGTCATGAAAGAAATATTGACATCATCTTTAGATGAGGCAATAGCATTTAGAGAAATTATTAGAACATGTAACAATCATCTTTCATTTAGCTCCTTAGGTGTCAAGTGTAATAAGAATTTAGTTCGGAGAAATAAAAGAGTGTATACATTTAGAATGCAAGAAGAGGTCTACCAATTTCATAAATGATTTGGAACCACAAGAAAGTTACACTAATAATCTTCAATTCTATTTTCATGACACTAATCATGAGCTTCGTAATTGTTTGCAAGCCTGTCTCAGATTGAACGAATCTACTCTTTCTAAAATCATGATTGTACTTGAGCAAAATCATTATGCTAGATTTTTTAAAAGCTTAAGTACTATCCCAAATTTAGACATCTATCAGATTTTCCTTTGCACGAAACTAGGGGTTGATCAAAAGGTCTATAACAAACCTACTGTATCACAAGTAGCAGCTTTATGTGTTGAAGGATAAGAAAATGGAAAAAAAAGCCATAGACGTATTTAGGTTTATACCCATGGTGGTCATTCTCAAAAAAATTTAATATTACTACAGTTGCCATGATCCCATTCAATATCCTTTAAGTTCCCTCATGGTGAACTTGGCAGGCACTAGGGCATTCCAAAAGGTGGAGTTAAGTCACCTAACAATAAAGGGAAAAAAAAAGAGAACTACAGAAGTAGATTTAATATCTCCTAATAATATTTTTTATGCTGATTAGCTACTTCAAATTGAACATCATGGTTAGTTTGTCATATAATAACATTTTTGGTTCATTCTTTGCAGGAAATTCTGAATTACTCATTAGTTTGATTTTCTGTGCAAACAGCTATGGGCATACTGGATGATGATCCAAATTTCATTTCACTTTGGGAATACTACGCGCACAAACATCAAAATAGAGATAATGACCGCTCTTTTATATTACATTTTGCTTGCTTATTCCAGCAATATATAGTAGACATGTATGCCAAAATTAAAACACAACGACTAGACTTCTTTAGATCTAAATAGACTGAAATAAGACAAGAATTTTCGCATGGAATTGAAGATGCTATAGGTGTAGGAGAAACAGAGAGATCAAAAGTAGGACAGAGAATTATATTATCTTCAAGCTTAATTGGGACACCTAGAAACATAGGCAGAAATATATAGATGCAATGATGTTAGTTCAGAAATATGGAAAACCAATGATATATTTTTAACTATAACATGCAATCTAATTGGCCAGAGATCAAGGAGCATTTAATAGATAAAGAAGAGGTGTAGAATAGACTAGATTTAGTCGCGAGAGTTTTCCATGCTAAACTAGAAAAATTGAAAGTTAAACTCTTCAAGAATAACATCTTCGGTAATGTAGCGGCTTATACTTATGTCATAAAATTCCAGAAAAATGACCTACTTATGCTTACTTTCTTTTGATTTTGAAGCCTCAATATAAAATATTTAGACCATATGAATATGATAGAATAGTATCGACTGAATACCAGATAAAAACAAATACCTCATATATATAAAATGGTTCTTAAGCATATGTTTCGTGGTCTATGTGGTAAGTTTGATCCATCTAGCCCTATATGAAAAAATGGCAAATGAAGGACCTGATATCCGAATGATTTCTATAATGAAACCCGATAGATAACTGATGCATATCCAATATATAGGAGGAGAAACAATGGTATTATGGTGACAAGTTAGGAATTTCTGGTTAGATAACAGAGAGGCTGTTCCGTATAACACTTACTTGTTAGCAAAATTTAACTGCCATGTTAACGTTGAGATTTCCTCTACAATAAAGGCTGTTAAGTATATCTACAAGTATATTTGCAAGGGACATGATAGAATCTGTTTCCATGTTACTTTTGATATTTTAGACGGAGAAATAGATGGAATCCAACAATATGTATCAGCAAAGTGGGTATCACAACCTGAGGCAGCATGGAGAATCTATCGATTTCCTATGAGCAAAATTAAACCATCTGTTATCCATCAACTATATTTAAAGAATTACCAACATATGAGCTTTAAGAAAAAATAGAAGTTGTAGAACATAAATCAAAATACTCATCGCAGAAAAACAATGCTTATAGAATTTTTCTAAACAAATTGAACTGATTAAATAGCTCAAAAGTTTAACTGTACCTATGCTGAATTTCCAAACCATTTTGTGTGGAAAGAACAAAAAATATGGAAATCTCTAAGAGAAAAAGGAGATTCTATAGGCAGAATTATGACAGCTCATCTTTCTGAAGGAGAAAGAAATTACTTAAGGTTGCTTTAACAATGGTTCGATGTTCTAATTCTTTTGAAGATTTAAGGACATACAATGGAACCATTGTCGATACTTTTCAAGCATCAGCTCTTTTACGGGGACTATTACTACATGATGACACCAAGAGTTTTGTTTACAAGAAGCTTCTTTGTTTCACATACCTTATGAAATGAGAAGGCTTTTGCCACTTTATTAGTTTATTCTTGCCCCAATGACCCTAAAAAATAGTGGCTGCAATTTTCAAAATTGTATGTCAAAGATTTTGTTAAATGTCCCACATTAACACCTAGATAGATTAAGCAAAAAGTCTTGCAGCAAATTAATGGATGTTAGCAATCATTGGGGAAAACACATACGTTATTATGGATTAATTCCTACTGATTTAAGTTTCGACGATTTGGAAAACCAAACAAGAGAGCCAAGAGCTAAGAGTAGAATCTTAGAGTTTATGAACATAATATAAGTTCAAGGCTAATGTTAAATAGTAAACAAAAAGAGGCATTTGAAACTATAGTTGAGAAGATATATACAAATATGAGTAGAGCATTTTTATTGATGGGATAGGTGGTACTAGAAAAACATTTCTATATAGAGCACTACTTGCTGATGTTAGATCTAAAGGATACATAGGTTGCATCAATATTACCTAGAGGTCGCACAGAACACAATAGATTTAAAATTCCAATAGATATTTCAGAAAGTACAACTTGCCGAGTTAGTAAACAAAGCATTTTAGCAACTCTCATCAAAGAGTGCAAGCTTATAATATGGGATGAAACTCCTATGGATAAAAGAGCTGCTTTTGACGCATTAGATGATTTACTACAAGATCTAATGGAATCAGCTGAGATTTTTGGAGGAAAGGTTGCAGTTTTAGGAGGAAACTTTAGGAAAATTCTACCAATAGTTTGCGGAGAAACTAAGTGTGAAGAAAATAGATGCTTGGCTTATTAATTCCAAATTACGGCCAAAATTTATAAACTTGAAGTTGATAGAAAATATGAGAGCAAGAATGGATCTTGAATTTATTGAATACCTTTTGAGAATTGGTAATGAAATAGAGCTAACTGAAGAAGTTGAAAACAAAACCATTCCAGCTTCAATTTTAATTAAACACGGTAGTAGAGACAATACATTTGATGAACTAATAAAGATAGTATATACTGATATAACTTTTAGAGAAGAAACAGAACTTCTACTTTAAATAGAGCTATCTTAACTACAAAGAATCATTTGTAGATGAAATAAATGATAATATGATACAAAGATTCCGTTGTGTAGAAATAGAACATTTGAATTATGATGAAACTCTTAATATAAATTACCAAGCTCAAAACAAAGACTTTCTTAATACTCTTACTCCAAGTGGAATGCTACCTTATAAACCCATCTTAAAGGCCAATGCACCAATTATACTCTTGAGAAACTTAGATCACAATACTGAGGGATTTTCTATCAGAACTAGGCTGATATGCAAATTTTTAAACATTAATGTTATACATGTGTAGACACCTATTTTTATCCCTTAAGTTGTCCCCTATTTTCCTCTTAATTTTCCTCTTAATTTTCCTCTTAATTTTCTTTTTAATTCACCTTTTAATTTCTTTATAACCTGCTCTTTGATTTCCTCTTAATTTATCCTTTAATTCCCTCTTAATTTGTCTTATGGTGTTTAATTATTATGTGTTTTATGCATTTGAAATACTAAGAATGAGTTTTACTATTATTAAGTTTTTAGATTTTCAAAAAAAAATTAATTAATTAATTAATTAATTAAAAAATTAAAAAAAAAATTAAATTTATTAAAAAATATTCAGCGCGTGAACAGTACCACGTGTGTTCACGCGCCGAACAGTCAGCTCGACAGAGCTTTTTTGGCCACGTTTTTCTCTTCATTTTTTCATCCATTCTCACCAAATATCAGATGCTCCATACTTCCAACATGACAAGGAATGGTCTTTGACTACTACTTCCATTTCTACACTCAATCCACCTCTTTAAAGAGCAAAAAACTCAGCCTTAAAAAGGGAGGACGAAATTTCTGCAGAAAAGAAAAGAGAAAAAAATTTTCTAAGTTTAAAAATTTTTCAAACAGCCAACTTTGAGCCAAAATTCCAAACGATTCAAAAGGAATTAGACTAAACTCAAAGAAGAAAAGTTGTAGAGGATACCTGGTACTACAACTTCTCTTTGTAAATCTCAAGCAAAATAATTCATTTGGAGGGTCGAAAACGTGGTAGAAGAAGGCTGGTGGCCAAGAAAATCTGCAGGAAAAAAGAGAAATTTTTCTAAGTCTGAAAAATTTTCCAGACAGCCAACTTGTATAATTCCAAGCGATCGAAGAGAAATTAGACTAAATTCAAAGAGGAAAAGTTGTAGAGCGTACCTGGGACTACAACTTCTCTTTGTAAATCTCAAGAAAAATCGTTCATCTGGTGGGTGAAAAATGTGGTGGAAGAAGGCCGGTTCATCAAATCGTAAGATTGGAGGTGCCGAAAGCAAATTCGGCTCAAACGCACTCCAAGCCAAGCATAACCAATTCCACAACATTCTTGAGGTTGAGGTGAGTTAAATGGGCTTTTGAATCGATTGTTTTGGTGACAAAATGCTTATCTTATTATTTTTACATTATTTATGACTTAATTTTCGTTTTTTCTTTTTTCCTTTTCAAATTTTTTCTAAGTTACGTTTTTAAGGACAATAACCACCAAGCTTTAATTTGATTTTTGTTTGACATTTTAATATGTTTAATTACCCTTTGATTGTGAAATTACCGTTTTGCCCTTATGAGTATTAAATTGTAAATAGGCTCTGATTTTAACATATTTTTCGATTAGTAAGAGTTTGTGATGATTTGTGCTTTATTTTTTATGTTTGTTTGTCTCAATATAATATTTATACTTTTTCTTACTTGTTAAATGATGTGAATTTACTCTTCTGTCCTCAAATTTTGTTTAGTTGCACGACTAGACATTAAATGATTTAATTTGAATCAAACTCAATTTAGTCCATGACTTAATAACTGTATCAATAATATAAAATCGGGCCAGAAGTAAACTCTGGCGTGCATGACAAAATACTGTTTTGCCCCTGGGGAGTTAAAGGGCACTACAAGCTAAATGTGTGCAACTTTAAATTTGACCCCGGGCTAAATTTACCTGTCAATGTTTTTATTTACCATTTATTTTCATTTCCTCATTAATATGTACATATTTTCTTACTTTTAAACTATCTTAAGCACACGTATGCTACAAAGTCGGCAATAATGAATACTAAAATTGAAAAGGGAAACGCGATAAAATCAGGCAACTGATGTCCAACGAGACAAAGTGGGTGCCGATGGAAATTCAAATCTATCCCAAACCTTCCCATTTTACAACAGGATTCTCGAACTCATGTTTTTTGAATTACGTGGACCAGAAGTCAATCTAGACTAGGGTTTATTTTTTCTTTAAATTTTGATGTATTTTTGTGTCCCGGCGCACCAACACACCAAGTGGCGTCTTACTCCAATCCTGTGTTCCCTAGCTTAGATTATTTTTGTACAATTCATAGTCGCATTTAAAGCCCCGTTATGTAATAGTAAATAGGTGATTCATTTAAATTGGTAATAGTAAGTGGGTAATTTATGTTTGTAATAGTAAATAAGACTTTTGCATTTAATCACCTATTTCACGAGCACCACATTGGCGACAGTGCCGGTCCCAAAGGTACTGGCCAGACCGCGGGTTGTGGGGGGTCCGACAGCATGGCGACTCCACTGGGGACTTTGAGAATTCGGGCACACGATTTTAATGCGTTTCTCTCAATTTTACCCCGTTCATTATAAACCGGCTAATTTTTACCGATTTTGTGTGCCTGTTACCGGCTCTATGCCTCGTTTTGCGTGCCATGTGCAACGTGTTACTTTAATTGTTCTTTTTCAATTACGTTACACTTGTTTTACCGTATTTCACCATTTTTGCTGACTTATGTGCTGGTTTACGGATTTTTGTGTCTCGTTTTACGTGCCACATGTAGTATCTACGTGTTACTTTAATTGTTCTTTTTCAATTACTTTACACTTGTTTTACCGTATTTCACCATTTTTGCTATCTTGTGTGCTGGTTTACGGATTGTTGTGTCTCGTTTTACATGTCACATGCTATGTGTTACTTTATTTGTTCTTTTTCAATTACTTTACACTTATTTTACCGTATTTCATCATCTTTGCTGTCTTGTGTGCTGGTTTATGGATTTTGGGTCTCATTTTATGTGCCACATGCTATATGTTACTTTATTTGTTCTTTTCAAATTATTTTACACTTATTTTACTATATTTCACTATGTTTACTGTCTTAAGTACCCGTTTGCTCGATTTAGGTCTCGTTTTACGTGCCATACCCTGTCTTCCTATGGTGTGATTTGTTCTTGCTTTATTGTACATGTTTTAATATATTTTTCTATTATACCTGTTTGTGGTTAATTTGGGGGCAATTTTTGGGGTGTTGGGGTGCATCAAACCTTTAGAGCCAAACGCGCTAAAGAGCTATATGTGTGAATCTTACCGCCTCCAAGTGAACACAGCATAACACATGTCTCATTTATTGCATGTCCTATTTTTGTGGGTGTCATTCCCACATTCCCTGTAGGAATTAAGACGATCTACCCAGATATGCGACCGTGACACAATGTGCATGTAACGGTATCTGTGGCGATCACCTGACCACCGACGATAAGGCCCATCGAAATTGACGGATTTTATTTTTGGGCCCAAAGTCTGAAGGTTCGGGAACCAATCCCATCTAGATTGCATTAGTAAGCCTAGCCTCATATTCATATAGCTTAAACCATAGGGCAGAACTGTGTGGACCTTGTTTAGGACACTAGACAAGAGGCGATAGGACCCACCCATTTATCTGGCTTGTAATAGTAAATAGCTTTACAATTTTGTTATGTAATAGTAATTAGTTTTTCTGATTCGTATGATTTAATTTGGCCATGTAATTTGTATCTACTTCCCGTAAGAAAGAGTAAATTTTGATTTTTGCATTGCATAAGGGTATAGGCCTTAGGTAGGGTCAAAGGCATTTGGTTGCCAGACCCAAATAGGAGACCCACCCCCGCGACATGTTTCCAAAGTTTTATTATCCCTTGTGTGCATTTAGGCTAACTCCAGCATTTTAGGGCCACCGTAGGCTACTTATTGCATATCATTAGCCGTAGAAGGGATACCCTATCGGATACCCTGTGTATAGAATTGCATACCTATCCCTGGGTACATAACCTACAATGGGATTTGCAAGCTTACGTGTTCATTTTATAAAGGCTCCTGATGCAGATGAGGCTGAAAAGGAGGATCTTATCCAAGGGGTAGCCGAATTATTTGCGGGGATAATTATTCAAGAGCAGACGGAGAAGGATGACACTGAGCTGCCATTTGCTGAGATCGACCAATTGCACAACTGGACATCTGATGATCTTTCTAGTCATAGGGAGTTTCGGTAAATTTGGAAGGATATTGTTTTTAGTTTTGCTCCTTTCAATTTCATCTTTGTATGTATGTTTTGTACTTGAAATCTTAAGTCGTTTTGTTTATGCCATCTAGTCAAGAAGTAGGTGCATTCACAGCATTGTATTCATGATTCATCTCATTCATCTATTTTGGAGATGAATCTTGAAAACAATTTGATTAGTAAAGCAAGTCCAATCATGATATTGCCTTCCTCATTCATCTTATTCATCTATTTTGGAGGTGAATTCTGAAGACAATTGATTTTTATAGGATGGCCAATGAATGTAAAGTTTATGTTCTCTAGGATCACTTGTACAAATCTTCGATTAAAGAGAACTTTTTTCTTTAAGATGTTTTAGCTCATTTTGTTTTCCTTCATTTCATGCTTCATTTTCTCCCAGATGGCCCAAAATCAATGCTTTTGATCCTTTGGATACTACCGTTTATGAGGCCGATGAGTGCAATTTCGATATCACACCCAACCCTGATTTTACACAGTCTGAGAGTGGTGAGGACGAGTGTGATATTGAAAATGAATTCGGCGACATGAGGAAAAACCAAAGCCTAACTTGGCCACTAAGAAATAGAAACAATAAACATTGGGACAGACACGGACGTAAGAGAGGTTAAAATCAGCATACATTCATTACTCCTTGGGGGACATTCTGCTACAGAGTTATGCCATTTGGACTCAAGAATGCTGGTGCAACATATCAACGCACTATGACCACCTTGTTTCATGACATGATACACGAAGAGATGGAGGTCTATGTCGATGACATCATTATCAAATCCAAGAAGGCCGAGGATCACTTGACCAATCTTAAGAAGGTATTTGAGAGGATGAGGAGATATAATCTGAAGTTGAACCCAACAAAGTGCGTCTCTGGAGCTCCTTCCGGAAAGATATTAGGTTTCATTGTCAGTAAGCGGGGAATTGAGATAGACCCAGCAAAGATCAAAGCTATCTGTGATATGTCTTGCGCTAAAGACTCAGAAGGATGTAAAAAGCTTCTTGGGAAAAATCAATTTCATTAGTCGCTTCATTGCTCAGCTGACAGCTACTTGTGAACCTTTGTTCAAACTGTTCGACATGAGAAAAATGCACCGATGTCCTGGAATGATGACTGTCAACAGGTTTTTGACAAAATCAAAGACTATCTTTTGAACCCTCCTGTGTTGGTCCCCCCAAAGCCAGGGAAGCCATTAATCATGTATCTGTCGATTTTGGACGGATCCATGGGTTGTGTCTTGGGGCAGCATGACAATTCGGGCAGAAAAGAGCAGGCTATCTATTATCTAAGCAAGAAGTTTACTGTCCATGAAGCCAATTATTCTTTTTTGGAGCAAACATGCTATGCATTGGTTTGGACCTCCCAACGGCTAAGGCATTATCTACTAGGTCATACCACTTATCTCATTTCCATGTGTGATCCCCTTCGCTATCTGTTAGAGAAGCCTATGCCGACTGGACGCTTGGCTAGATGGCAGATATTGTTAGCAGAATTCGATATCATCTTCACTACTCAAAAGGCTGTCAAAGGAAAAGCGATAGCGGATCATCTTGCTGAGAACCCAAGGGAGAATGATTATCAACCCTTGATTGCACACATACTTTTCGGATGAAGACATCTTATTCATTGGCACTGCCGAAGACATGAAAGATGAATGTCTGCATTGGAGGCTATTCTTTGATGGTGCATCCAACACTTTCAGTGCGGGCATAGGAGCAGTTTTGATATCACCAGAGGGCAGACACTTCCCAGCAACAGCCAAGTTACAGTTTCTGTGTACGAACAACATGGCAGAGTATGAGGCTTGCATACTTGGTCTAAAAGTGGCATTGGACATGGGTATTAAAGAGTTAGCTGTGTTTAGCGATTCAGATTTGCTCATCCATCAGACACTGGAGCACTGGGTAACCAGGGATTCTAAAATCATGCCATATCACTGCAGTATTCTCAAACTAGGTCGACAATTTGATGCTTTGGAACTCACTCACATACCCCAATCCAGGAATGTATTTATCGATGCTCTGGCTACCTTATCTTCAATGATCAGTCATCCAGACGGCACAGTGATAGAACCCATTACCATTCAGGTGCTGGAAAAGCCAGGGTACTGTTGCACTCTTGAGGCAGAATCTGATGGACTTCCTTGGTTTCATGATATCAAGGAGTTTCTGGACAAAGGTAGCTATCCTCTAGGGGCTAGTACTTCAGATAAGAAGTTCCTACGCCGAGTGTCAATCAAGTTCTTTTTAAATGGCAATGTACTTTATCGAAGGACGATAGATCTGGGTCTTCTGAGGTGCGTTGATAAGAAAGAGTCCGCTTACATTATGGAGGATGTCCATAGGAGAGTTTGTGGGCCACACATGAACGGGCACTTATTAGTTAAGAAGATAATGAGAGCAGGCTATTTCTGGCTTACTATGGAGCATGATTGCATCGAATTTGTCCGCAGGTGTGTTAAGTGCCAAATGCACGGGGATGAGATAAGGGCAGCACCAATGAATTGCACAAAATCACTACTCCATGGCCCTGTTCAATTTGGGGAATGGATGTCATTGGATTGATCGAGCTGCCAACTTCTAATGGTCATCGGTTCATTCTGGTAGCGATTGAATATATTCACTAAGTGGGTCGAGGCTGAATCCTACAAGCACGTAACAAAGAAGGTAGTGGCGGAGTTCATCCGAAAGAACATCATTTGCCGCTTTGGGATCCCGGATACATTGGTTACCGACAATGCCAAGAACCTGAACAATGACATGGTAGATGGTCGTTGTGCCCAATTCAAGATTAAGCATCGAAATTCCACCATCTACAGGCCAAAAATGAATGGGGCGGTTGAAGCAACTAACAAGAGTCTTAAGAGAATTATTCAAAAGATGGTTGACAGTCAGCGTGATTGGCATGAAAAGCTGCCATATGCATTGTTGGGTTATCGGACTGCCATCAGGACATCTACTGGGGCAACACCTTACTCCCTCATGTACGAAATGGAAGCTGTTTTGCCAGCTAAAGTAGAGATCCCTTCTCTACGCATTCTTATGGAAACTGAGTTAGAAGATGCAGAATGGGTGCGGCTCAGACATGAACAGCTTGCACTCATTGATGAAAGACAGCTAACAGCTGTTATGTGTCATGGCCAATGTTATCATCGGAGGATGGCCCGAGCTTACAACAAGAAAGTCAAGCCCAGACATTTTCAGGTTGGCGATCTAGTTTTGAAACGCATATTGCCAATACAGGACGAAGAAAAGGGCAAGTTTGCTCCTAACTGGCAGGGTCCATTCATTGTACACAAAGTATTATCAGGAGGAGCTCTTATCCTTATCTAGATGTGTATAAGAGACAGGTTTTTCCCACCCGATAAATGCTTTCTGGACAAGATACATGTTAATGGCTTCCCTGGCTTTGGGGGGACCAACACAGAAGAGCTGTCTCTTATACAATCGACAACTGTCTCCATAAGAGATGTGTAGACAGGAGTCTCTTATACACATCTAGATGTGTATTTTTTTAGATGAATAAAAGAAGAGATATTTGTTTCTCACTTTGTCCCTATCCTTTGCTGTAAAAACAAATTGGAACTGAGCTCATTTGCAATGTTGGGGCAAATTGTTGTTTTGGGTGGCTAAAAAAATAAAATAAAAAAGTTGAAAATCTGTATTTTTCAAATCTATTTTCCCAATTCAGTCAGTTGCCTTCAAGTAAGACTCTCAGCCCAAAACTGGGGCAATTCTTTTAGATAAGGGACATAACCAGTTTTCCTCAGATCACAAACCCGCTCTTCCATCCCTTGTAGCTATGTTCTTTCCAACCAAAGCGCCCATCTTAAACTGGGGCAAGTTTTTGTTAAGATAATCCCAATCTTTACCAGTCACACGACTTCACCCATTTTGACCCTAACTATCCTAAGTTCTGCATATGCTTAAAGGGAGCTAGTTTGTGCGGTCTCAGCAGTTGATGTTAACATGTCTATCCCAATTACAGGGAAGGCAGCCTTACTGATGCCGAAAAACTTTGAAAACTAAAGTTCGCATGCATTGGAAAAGGTGATTACTTAGCCAGACGTCTTCCGTTTACTCCCACACCTTGGCGTTTACTTGGACCTGCATAGGTGAAAATCCGGAAAGGACACCTTTGTTTAAAAAAAAAAAAAAAAAAGAGGCTTGGTTGAAAACCCTAATGGGCGGCCTAAGCAAAAGGAGAGTGTACGGAAAAAAAAATGCAAAAAAAAATAAAAGGGAGGGAAACCTTAGTGAAAACCTGAAAAGGCGCTGAGAAAGGAGTAAACTAAGCAAATGGTCAAAATCTGGTTGACGACTTCTCTCGGTCCAAGTCTGGGAAAGTGTTCAACTGAAATTTGTTGATCGAAGTTAGGCTTATTGGTTGCCTCTATGTCATTCTCTCAACACAGTCATTGGCCTTTAAAAGGCACGTATCCGATGGATCCAAAGCATTGCCTAATCGGGTCCAAATCACTTGGAATGAAAGTCAAAGCGGTGTTAACACAGTGATGGCACGATTTTTACTAAGATTGCTCCCATGTGCCTGTATTATTTATTCATGTACTTCTATCAAACTCACATGCTGCCATTTAGTTTGTTTGTAGTTGTTCTTCAAGTTGTTGTTGATGTTTTAGTTGTCAAATATGTGAAAACCATCTGTTTAATTGAACTACGTTCGACCTGATTCCTGTGGTGGGATACGTAGGCAGCTCTTAGCGAGCTTGGTCACCTTGCTTATAGTAATGTTTTCTAAGATTGACATTTTGTATGTTTTGGCACTGACCAATTCGAGTTTTCTTTGCTTGATATCGCATTGTTTTGAGTACCTGCAGGGACATAAAAATAAAGTGGACGCTAAAATCCACGACACTGGGGCAAATTTTTATTGATTGGATATCCTTCATAAACAACAAGGGATACACTAATCCTGAGAGCTGTCTTGATACCCAACGGTCTTTCTTCGCATTTTGAAAGGGGTGATTCACGCCAACCCCTAATGAAGCAATCAACCTCACAGGTGATCGCCACTTGGGAGATGGTACACTGAGTTCCCAGTCAAACCTCTCAATTTAAATAATGCTGTCATTTGCCGTTTAGGGTTTAATGTCCCAGTTTACGATTCTAGTCATATTAGGGTTAATTACTAGTTACCTTTTACACTTCATTTCATGGGTAAGCCCAATGACATGGCTCCGTGTATGTATCATACTTATTGCATTTTCACCCGATAAACGAATTTCGGGTTCTCATTTCCATTTTTCATTAACCTGATAAACGAATTTCAAGTTTGCATTTGCACTCCCGATAAATGAATTTCGGGTTCTCATTTCCATTTTCATTAACCTGATAAATGAATTTCAGGTTTGCATTTTCATCCCCAATAAACGAATTTCGGGTTTCCATTCTATTAACCTGATAAACGAATTACAGGTTTGCATTTCTGCATAACCCGATAAACGAATTTTGGGTTCTCATTTCCATTTCTGTTAACCTGATAAACGAATTTCAGGTTTGCATCTTCACCCGATAAACGAATTTTGGGTTCTCATTTCTATTTTCATAACCTGATAAACGAATTTCAAATGCGTTTCATCGGGATAAACGAATGGGTTTTCCATCTTCAGGTTAAATTAACCTAGAAGAGACAAGAGACATGAACACATTGAGAACTGTTTATTCGTTTATCTTATACACATGCAAACCTGATAAACGTTTATCATGGTTATGCAAATGGATAAATTCGAATTTCGGGTATAAGGGATTTTCATTATCCTGATAAACGAATTTCAGGTTTACATTTTCATCCCCGATAAATGAATTTCGGGTTTCCATTGTCATAACCAGATAAACGAATTTCAGGTTTGCATTTTCATCTCCGATATATGAATTTCGAGTTTCCATTTTCATAACCTGATAAACAAATTTCAGGTTTGCATTTTCATCCCCGATAAACAAATTTCGGGTTTCCATTCTATTAACCTGATAAACAAATTTCAGGTTTGCATTTCTGCATCACCCGATAAACGAATTTTGAGTTCTCATTTCCATCTGTTTTAACCTGATAAACGAATTTCAGTGTTGCATCTTCACCCGATAAACGAATTTCGGGTTCTCATTTCCATTTTCATAACCTGATAAAGGTGAATTTCAGGTTGCATGGTCATCCCCAATAAACGAATTTCGGGTTTCCATCTTCATTAACCTGATAAACGAATTTCAGGTTTGCATCTTCACCTGATAAACGAATTTTGGGTTCTCATTTCCATCTCCATTAACCTGATAAATGAATTTCAGGTTGAAATTTGCACTCCCGATAAACGAATTTCAAGTTCTCATTTCCATTTTCTTAACCTGATAAACGAATTTCAGGTTTACATTTTCACCCGATAAACGAATTTCGAGTTCTCATTTCCATTTTCATTAACCTGATAAACAAATTTCAGGTTTGCATTGTCATCCCCGATAAACAAATTTTGGGTTTCCATCTTCATTAACCTGATAAACGAATTTCAGGTTTGCATCTTCACCCGATAAACAAATTTCGGGTTCTCATTTCCATCTCCGTTAACCTGATAAACGAATTTCAGGTTTGCATTTGCATTCGCAATAAACGAATTTTGGGTTCTCATTTCCATTTTCATAACCTGTGTATAAGAGATAACGAATTTCAGGTTTGCATTTTCATCCCCGATAAACAAATTTTGGATTTCCATTTTCATTAACCTGATAAACGAATTTCAGATTTGCATTTCTGCATTACCCGATAAACGAATTTTGGGTTCTCATTTCCATCTCCATTAACCTGATAAACGAATTTTTTGTATTTTCACCAGATAAACGAATTTCGGGTTCTCATTTCCATCTTCATTAACCTGATAAACGAATTTCAGGTTTGCATTTTTGCATCACCCGATAAACGAATTTCGGGTTCTCATTTCCATTTTCATTAACCTGATAAACAAATTTCAGGTTTGCATCTTTACCCGATAAACGAATTTTGGGTTCTTATTTCCATTTTCATAATCTGATAAACGAATTTCAGGTTTGCATTTTCATCCCCGATAAACGAATTTTGGGTTTCCATTTTCATTAACCTGATAAACGAATTTCAGGTTTGCATCTTTACCCGATAAATGAATTTCGGGTTCTCATTTCCATTTTCATAGATGACCAGATAAACGAATTTCAGGTTTGCATTTTCATCCCCGATAAACGAATTTCGGGTTTCCATTCTATTAACCTGTTCTATTAACCTGATAAACGAATTTCAGGTTTGCATTTCTGCATCAACCGATAAATAAATTTTGACTTTCATTTCAAGTTTGCATTACCCGACAAACTCACCGTTCGGGTTTTCATTTCACTCTTGTTACCTCGATGACACAAAGTTGGGTTTTTATTTTAATTTACATGTCTTTACCCCGATGACATAAAGTTGGGTTTTCATTCGTATTTACATACCCTTGCCTTGATGATACAAAGTCAGGCTTTTAATTCACATTGTTTGCTGAGTTTCATCACCGGTGGCGTTTGCATGTTATGGCAAGTTAGTTTTCTTTGTCATTCACAGCTACGTTCATTCTAAGTCCTTGTGCTCCCGATAAACACCAGATCGGGATTTCATTCTTGTTTCCAAGTTTCATTTATGTCTCTTATGGTTCATTTCACTGGGCGTCGTTTTTACTCACTTCTTTCCCCCAATGAAGACTTTTCCGCTCTGGATGAATAGATAGACCTAATCTCCCCGGTGTGTTTGTCAATATGGTGAATTTCCTCTTCCATGACCTCGTGAGCTTAAAGTTGACATGTGGCAAATTTTGTTGCACGATTGGAATCATCCAGTCATGCGGTGTCTACAATCTTTGCCTAGAGTTTCTTCGATCCTCTTCGACACTCCGGTAAGAGGGGCAAGCTGTAGACACCTATTTTTGTCCCTTAAGTTATCCCCTATTTTCCTCTTAATTTGACTCTTAATTTTCTTTTTAATTAACCTTTTAATTTCTTTTTAACCTGTTCTTTGATTTCCTCTTAATTTATACTCTCTTAATTTGTCTTATGGTGTTTAATTATTATGTGTTTTATGCATTTGAAATACTAAGAATGAGTTTTAATATTATTAAGTTTTTAGATTTTCAAAAAAAAAAAATTAATTAATTAAATAATTAAAAAATTAAAAAAAAATTATAGAATTTATTAAAAAAATGCAGCGCGTGAACAATACCGCGCGTACTGTTCACACGTCAGCTCGACAGAGCTATTTTGGCCACGTTTTTCTCTGCATTTTTTCACCATTCTCACCAAATATCAGATGCTCCATACTTCCAACATGACAAGGAATGGTCTTTGACCATTTTTACACTCAATCCACCTCTTTAAAGAGCAAAAAACTCAGCCTTAAAAAAGGAGGACGAAATTTCTGCAGAAAAGAAAAGAGAAAAAAATTTTCTAAATTTAAAAATCTTTCAAACAGCCAATTTTGAGCCAAAATTCCAAACGATTCAAAAGAAATTAGACTAAACTCAAAGAAGAAAAGTTGTAGAGGGTACCTGGTAATACAACTTCTCTTTGTAAAGATCAAGCAAAATCATTCATTTCGAGGGTCAAAAATGTGGTACAAGAAGGCTGGTGGCCAAGAAAATCTACAGAAAAAAAGAGAAAATAAGTCTGGAAAATTTTCCAGACAACCAACTTTGAACCAATTCAAATTTTTTTTTTTTCCTTTTCAAATTTCTTCTAAGTTACATTTTTAATGACAATAACCACCAAGCTTTAATTTGATTTTTGTTTGACATTTTAATATGTTTAATTACCCTTTGATTGTGAAATTACCGTTTTGCCCTTATGAGTATTAAATTGTAAATAGGCTCTGATTTTGCACAGTTATTTTTCGATTAGTTTCTTTTGTGATGATTTGTGCTTTATTTTTTATGAAATGTTGGTCTCAATATAATATTTATGCTTTTTCTTACTTGTTAAATGATGTGAATTTACTCTTCTGTCTTCAAATTTTGTTTAGTTGCACAACTAGACATTAAATATTTGAATCAAACTCAATTTAGTCCATGACTTAATAACAGTCATCAAAGTTTAGCATGGAGATGGAAATGAGATGTGCTTATACACGACTGTTTTGCCCCTTGGAAGTTAAAGGGCATTACAAGCTAAATGTGTGCAATTTTAAATTGGACCCCGGGCTAAATTTACCTGTCAATGTTTTTATTTACCATTTATTTTCATTTCCTCATTAATATGTACATATTTTCTTACTTTTAAACTATCTTAAGCACACGTATGCTACAAAGTCGGCAATAATGAATACTAAAATTGAAAAGGGAAACGCGATAAAATCAGGCAACCGGTCCAACGCCGGGTAAAGTGGGTACCGATGGAAATTCAAATCTATCCCAAACCTTCCCATTTTACAACAGGATTCTCGAACTCATGTTTTTTGAATTACGTGGACCAGAAGTCAATCTAGACTAGGGTTTATTTTTTCTTTAAATTTTGATGTATTTTTGTGTCCCGGCGCACCAACACACCAAGTGGCGACTCCAATCCTGTGTTCCCTAGCTTAGATTATTTTTGTACAATTCATAGTCGCATTTAAAGCCCCGTTATGTAATAGTAAATAGGTGATTCATTTAAATTGGTAATAATAAGTAGGTAATTTATGTTTGTAATGGTAAATAAGACTTTTGCATTTAATCACCTATTTCACGAGTACCACATTGGCGACAGTGCCGGTCCCAATGGTGCCAGCCAGACCGCGGGTTGTGGGGGGTACGACAACATGCACAAATAGCTATAGGTGATTTTTCTAGAAAAGAAGTTTTCATACATCGCATTCCTTTGCAACCCCACATGATGGACAATATCCTATTCCTTATAAAAGATCAACACAATTCCTTGTCAGACTATGTTTTGCAATGACAATAAATAAAGCTCAAGGACAAACCCTTGACTTTGTTGGATCTAAAAGAGACTGCTTTTTCACACAAACAATTATATGTTCTCTGTCCTATGCAAGAAAATCTTCAGCTGTTAAAGTACTAATAATACCTCATTTCTTTAGTGTAACTAATACAAATCAAACAAAAAATATAGTACACAGAGATTTTGTAATGTTTTGAACATAATGGCAAGTTGATATCTATATATTCTTTAATGAAAACTATATTTAAATATGTTTAGTTTCTGTTATGCACACTTATTCTTCTTTATGATTAACATTCTTGTATTTTCTAAATGTCAAGTGAAAATATCAAGGCGCATGTATCAAGTTCTCGAAGCTAACAAAGAAGTAAAAAACCGGATAGTGTTGGTGCAAGTTGTTGAGAGAGCTCATCCTCAACTAAGCCATAAAACACTACCCAAAAGATTCAGACGCATTCTTCTCACCGATTCTGAGGTAAATCAATCACAGAAATTACACTACTTAATATGTTTATGTGTTTTCAAAAACTATCTTGAATGAAAGAAGTAAATTTGATTAACAAAAAATTAGAGACCAAGTTTTTAGCAATCATTTATGACAATGATATATGCTACTTTGCTAACGTACTCATGCCTTACAAGAGATATTATATTTCAAATGCAACTCTGGGTTGTGTTGCTCCAATGTTTAGAGTTAGCATTATGTCTTTAACTAGACAATTACCAATAATACTCTGGTGGAAGAACTAATTGAGTCAGTTGTACCAACACTTCCTTGCACATTTGGCCTAACAAAATTTATAGACCTGTTCAAATTTGTTGACACCGAAAAAATTGTAAAGTAAGTTCCTTGTTACCTTAAATTTAATCCATGACTTTCAGAATCAATGTGTCACTCATTCTTCCAACCTTTTCTATTTTCAGAAAGAGGCGCTGAAGTCTCTACAACATGAAACTTTGTTAGCAGCATCAATGAGAAGTAAGATGCTCTCATTCTAATTGAATTATTCACCAACATAAGAATAATAATTTGACACTATTCTTATAATTTGTAGAAACCTTGAAGAGCATGACGGAACACGAGTTGCTAAAATCATTGGCAAAGCTCCAATCATAATTGATATGAGAATCAAAGTGACTACTTAACTATAAGTCATTAATATTTCATTTATGTATTCGTCAATTACACTCTCAATAGATTATCAGTCTTTCTTATTTTAATCCACCTTTAATGCAGCTTTGTCACTAATAACAAGACTATCCTCATGCATCCTCCTCAATCCTCCACTAGTAGAAGAAGCATGGGTCAAAGAATGGTAAAAACAGATTCTTTAACAATTAGAGTTAAATCCTAACAATAAATGACACTTCAAATCTAAATATGCAGGTACAATGCAAACAATGATGACCTAAGACAATTGATTGAAATGAAGGCATACAAAGATTGAGCCATGTTGCTCCCACCACCTTATTAAGGAAGACATAATCAACATAGAGAAGGCTCTCGCTATTTTACAAATTATCTATCCTCAACATAATAATCAGTTACTTTATAATACATGAAGTTTGTTACAATATAATTATTAAGTTATATCCTATAAAATAGGAAAGTGCAGTTTGGCTAAAGATCAAAAACAAGATTTCTTCCAGGATCTCAACAGATAAGGTACATTGCTTGCCAAAATTGCCACAAATCTGTAAATGCTGAGGTTGGCTGGATAATTAGGTGTTCATCTTGCAAAGAAGATAGTCAAGTTGAGATGAAGTAAACAATCTATTCAATCTTAAAATTTTAAAAACAAATAGGTCCACGACATTCTTATCACTATTACATTTCACTTCTGTAATATATTTCACAGGAGCCGAATAAGAGTGAAGCCAGTGGAAGGAACATTTGAGATTAATGCTTTCACGTTCCTACCAGATGTTAAGAAAATATTTCCATTCATTCCTCTTCAATTAAAAAAAATGCAGCTAAGGAAAATGTAAGTACTAAGCTACATATAATTTCATTGAAAATGCTAAACTTCATGATGATTGCATCTCATAATCAATCACAGCATCTTTTACATATTCCCCTTCTATTCAAATGGACACCAGGATACTAATACATAATATCTATATCTATTTCCATTGCATTAAGCTCTACTTTCAAATAAAACAGTTCATTGAAATTATTATACATTTTCCAAAAACAGGGAACTATACTGTGTGCACAAATCACTGCTTCAATTGATAAACACACCATTACCTGATTTCTTCAGCATTATGTGAAGGACTTTCAAGGACAGGCCAACAAACGCCGAAACATAGTTAAAGTATGCACCAATGAAGAAATGCTTCATCTTACTTTCTCTATTCTGATGAGAAAATGCCACTTGCTCTTGTAAATCTTCATATAACTGGTGCAGAAACTCAGAACATAGCAGCAGAAGTCCATCTACTTACTCCAACAACCAAGATCCTTGAACAAATTTCTTTGTTATAGGACATCTTGCAAGTGTTGGAGTTAGATGAAATCTCGACTTTATTGCCACAAGTTCAAATAAGGAGAAACCAGCACCTATAGATGATAAGAACGTATCCATTGCAAGGCATCAAAATAGGTAGCTAGAAAGAACGCTCCTGCAGAGAGTCCTTCCAAGAAGAACCATGATAAGCTCAAGCTTAGATAAACACCCTCGCTTCTTAATATCTTTTGTCTACATCCTATCTGCTCTTGCTGATTTGCTTTAATACTATTGCCTTTTGATTTTTATTATGGTCTATTATGTTTACAACTACAATGAACATTAATGGATCATAATATGAATGTCTCTCTATTAATAATAGCTTGTGGACTTATTCAATTACTAATTTAAGCTTTCAGCAATTTTTACTGCGCTAATGCTACTTTATCATCTACATTCCATCCATGAAAACTATGTTTAAGGATGTGAATTATATATGTTATTGTTAAGGTAAATTGCTGCAAAATACCAATACGAGGTATTATATGTATATTTGGAAGTTATTGTGTTTGGTTAGCTGTACTTGGACTTTGCAGGCAAGTAAGTATAATGTGTTTAGTAGTTCTTACCTTTTCTACCAAAATGAAGGATATCATGCTTAATTAAACTTAAGTTTGGATATATGCTGCCAAAAAACCATTGTTTCATTCTTTTTCTTACAGGAGAAATTAGAATGGATATGGCTATTAAGTGCAACACACAAGGAAGCAAAATGGATATTGGAATATGGGCTGTAAATGCTGAGGGTAATACTATTGCTGCCTGGGCAATGACTGAGTAGAGAAGGGGAAGCCAAAGTGGACTGGTTGCAGAAGTAGTTAAATTTGCTCTTATTAAGCTAAAGAGCAAGGATGGAACCGGATTGACGTCTTCTCAGCTGATAAGCTACTGTTTCAAAAGCTGAAAAGTAAAGACTACAGGGATGCTAGACTTGCCATTTGCTTGGACGCTATCATTCATTTAACTCTTTTGCCTTGTATTTTTGAGAGGTGTTCTTTTGGGTATAGAGATAGGAAGAGTAACAATTATAGTAATAGATTGACAATAATAGCTTTACATCTTAATGCAGAATGTTGGAAATCCAACTTTCCACTCTGATTAAGTACTGTCCCAAGTCATTTTTCTTACCTGTTCTTTTTGTCTCCAAAAAGTACCAGGTTAACAACTTTGTAGGCATTGGACATGCATTGCACGGCTTGCCTCTACTAGTGTGTGTATGTGTATGTTTGAGTGTGTGTATATATATAGATATATTTAAATATATATACACACACTATACGAGTGTTTTTAGGTGCATTCAAGAGATTATATACCTAATATATGCAAGCTTGGTTTCCTTTGATTTTGATCCGTCATAGAATTCTTTTTGAAGAAATTCTTGGCTGTGACAATTAACAAATAAAACAATGTGAATATGCATTAATTCATTCCTAAATATTAATTACTGTTTTGTCCTATTTTCGTGTTTTCTTTGTCATTTCATGGATGACTGATTCTCCCTATATCTTTCTCAGTTTTATAAGCATTTGAATATTTGTGTGTAATTTCAAGTAAGCACTATAAGTAAGAGTTATTATGCGTGGATAAAAAAATGTCATTTCCCAGGTTTTTTTAATACCTCTTTTTTTTTAATGTTGAATGGATACAAAATGTGGGTTATAAAATTATACTCTTGAAAAATGTCTTAGAAGTCAATATTTTATGTAAGAACTAAAAATCAATCAAAGACAAAGAAACAAAGGTTTGAGAGAGAAACAATTATTTTAATTTAACGAAAGCTTCTGGTATATTTGGAAGAAACAATTTTGATAATAAACAAATGTACATTCAAACCACAAGATATGAAGTAGGAGGAATTTTGGGAGGACAATTGATGCGAACTCCGTGCGTAATCGACTTGATGCCACGAAACCCAACAATTCAAGATGGCACCAAAACCCCAAGGATCGACTCCAGAGTTGGTCACAAGAATTTGGACAGCAAACAAACAAAACAAGAACAATAAAGAACACACAAGAATCAAGCAAGAATTCAACCCGTTGTCTATAACGAGACAAAAACCAAACTCTTAACAAGATTTAAAGCGAGAATTGACCCGTTGCCTATATGAATCATGCAAGAACCAAATCTATAAGTCGGTTAGAACAATCACCGTTGCTCAAGCAATGATCCCAACAATGTCTTAATCCAAAGACTAAAAGAAAGAACTTTTTTCTCAAGAAAAAGATGAATATTATTGATAAAAATCTGTTGAAATTCGTCCATATGATGAGGCCTATTTATAGGCTTAATAAAGTTCTAAAAACAAGCTTAAAAACTCCTAAAAAAAGTAGTGCTAGGGTTCAGCCATAAGTGGCCCCAAGATTTGAGCTAAATGGGCCTTATTAAGGCAAATTAATGAGCCTAAAAACTAAGAACTAAATCATAACTAAACTTGACTTAAACTGGCCCAATTTACACAAACTTAAACTACTATTGGGCTTTATAAAATAATAGCTACATAGTAAACAAAAACTACTGGACTTCTCCATTTTGGATTTGGACTTGAAGAATGTTCCAATCTGATTTACAAGCCCGTTCCACTTCTAGTTTGTTTTGGACGGCTTCCTCGTCAAGAACACCTCGTACCAAACTTTGCATGGCTTGTTGGATTCTCTTTTCACGTGCCCTTGTAATTGGTCCAGTTGGCACTTGCAATGACTCTTCACGAACCTTAGTCTTGCTTGAAGATGCCCCTTGGCTCATATCATTCCCTCCCTCCTCAAAATGATTCGTCCTCGATCCAAACCTTCATCAAAATCAAAAGGAGAAAGGTCAGAAACATTAAACGAAACACTGACATTATACTCACTAGGAAGATCAAGCTTGTAAGCATTGTCGTTAATGCGTTCCAAATTTTGGAATGGTCCATCTCCACGAGGGGCTATCTTAGATTTCCTTAAGTTAGGAAACCTTTCCTTACGCCAATGAACTCAAACCCAATCACCAGGTTCAAATACAACCTTAGATGAACGTGCTGCCTTTATTTGCTCTTTTAGCCATTCGCTCATTAGCGTCCAAAATGTGTTGCCTTGCTTTCTCATGGATTCATTTGACGAATTCCGCATTTTTCTTACCATCTATATTGGCAAACTCAGAAACAGATAAGGGCAACAAATCCAATGGAGCAAGAGGGTTAAAGCCATAAACTAATTCAAATGGAGAAAAATTAGTAGAAGAATGGATAGAACGATTATATGCAAATTCAATGAATGGAATGCACTCTTCCCATGAATTTAAATTCCGTTTAATCATAGCACGCAACAATGTACCTAAAGTTCGATTAACCACTTCAGTTTGACTATCAGTTTGTGGGTGACAAGTAGTTGAAAACAAAAGTTTAGTACCAAGTTTACCACAGAAAACACGCCAAAAATGGCTCAAAAATTTGACATCACTATCACTAACAATTGTTTTAGGAATACCATGAAGACACACAATTTCCTTGAAAAATAAATTTGCAACGTGAGATGACATTAGCAGTTTTTGTGCAAGGAATGAAATGTGCCATCTTAGAAAACCTATCAACCACAACAAATATACAATCTTTCCCCGATCTAGACCTAGGTAAACCCAATACGAAATCCATAGAAATCTCAACCCAAGGATGATTAGGTACGGGTAAGGGCATGTAAAGACCATGTGGCTGCACTTTAGACTTAGCTCTTCTACAAATCACACATTCAGAACAAATCTTTTCAACATCTTTACGCATATGCGGCCAGAAAAAGTACTCTTTCAAAATGTCTAAAGTTTTAAGAACACCAAAGTGCCCCATCTGCCCTCCTCCATGTGACTCTCTTACAAGCAATTCACACAAAGAACATTGTGGAATACAAAGTTTGTTTCCTCGAAAAAGATAATCATCAGACCTATAAAATTTTTCAATAGTCCTATTTTCACAAGCAGCAAAATAGATGAAAAATCACGATCGTTTGCATACAAGTCCTTAATATGCTCAAATCCAAGAAAACGTGCATTTACAGTGCAATGTAGAAATCAAAGCATACCTATGTGATAATGCATCAACCACAACATTCTCTTTACCATGTTTATATTGAATCACATATGGAAGCATATCAATGAATTCTACCCATCTAGCATGCCTTCGATTCAACTTATTTTGGTCTTTTAAATGTTTCAAAGATTCATGATCAGTTCGAATAATGAACTCTTTTGATCACAAATAATGTTAACAGTTTTCTAAAGCCCTAACCAAACCATACAATTCCTAGTCATACGTAGAATAATTCAAAGCAGCACCACTCAATTTCTCGCTATAGTAAGCAATTGGCTGCTTGTCTTGCATCAACACGGCACCTACACCAATACCAGAGGCATCACATTCAATTTCAAAATGCTTATCAAAATTAGACAAAAGCAATAAAGGTACAGAAGTTAGCTTATCCTTAAGCATTTGGAATGCCTTTTCTGGCTCGGGCCCCCATTTGAATCCAACCACCTTTTTATTACCTCGGTCAAAGGTGCGTCTCTTAGCAATTGTGCTAAAGTCTTTATACAAAGCTCCTATAGAAACTTGCCAATCCATGAAAACTTTTTAATAGACACGGAAGTGGGAGTTGGCCATTCTTGAATGGCTCTCACTTTTCCTTCATCCACTTCAATTCCATTGGAAGTCACTACAAAACCAAGGAAAACAACTCTATCCAAACAAAATGAACACTTTTTTAGGTTAGCATAAAGTTGTTCTTTCCTTAAAACCTCAAGTACCAAACGAACATGCACTAGATGATCTTCAAAAGATTTGTTGTAGATTAAGATGTCATCAAAATAAACTACAACAAATTTACCAATGTAATCTCGCAAAACATGGTTCATTAATCTCATGAAAGTACTAGGTGCATTAGTTAAACCAAACGGCATTACCAACCATTCATATAATCCATGTTTGGTTTTAAAAGCAGTTTTCCACTCATCGCCTTCTTTCATTCGAATTTGATGATATCCACTCTTCAAATCAATTTTAGTGAAAAACTGTCTTTGAACCATGCAGCTCATCTAATATGTCATCTAATCTAGGAATGGGATGGCGATACTTTACCGTAATTCGATTTACCGCGTGACAATCCACATACATTCGCCATGAACTATCCTGCTTGGGTACCAACAAAACTGGCATGGAACATGGACTAACACTCTCACGTATGCGTCCTTGTGCCAAAAGCTCCTCAACTTGCCTTTGACTCTCCCTTGTTTCCTCTGGACTAGCACGATATGCTGGTCTATTTGGAATTACGGCTCTTGGAACAAAGTCAATTTGGAGCTCAATCCCACGAATTGGTAGCAATCCTAGCGGAGTCTTTTCGAGAAACATATCCTCAAATTCCTGCAAGAGAGACTTAAAAGCATTTGGAAGAGAAGGACCAAGGTCAGAGTTAGCAAAATAAGCTTCTTTAAACATCAAAAAAATAATAGGCATAGTAGTTTTACAAGCACTCACGACCTCTCTAGGTTTAACGTTAGACTTCTCACCTTGGTGTAGTTGCAATAGGCCAATTCGGCTTCCAATTAGAGCTTGAACTAGATGTTACCTTTTGTTTACCTCGTTTGAGTTGTCTTTCTACCTTGATAGCCATATGAACCATTTCCTTGAGATCCACATAGTGGTGTAGCTCGACTACATCGGCAATTTCCTTGTTAAATCCACTCAAAAACTGTGCCATTGTAGCCTCCCTATCTTTGTCAATGTCAACTCTAATCATGGCAATCTCTATCTCTTTATGGTACTCTTCCACGGGCTTAGTACCCTGCCTTAAGCTTGTAGCTTTTGATACAATTCCCAGAAATAGTGAGAGGGAACAAATCTTTTGCGCAAAATAGATTTCATGTCAGCCCAATTATCAATAGTACGTTCTCTATTTCTATGCCTACTTATTAATAATTGATCCCACCAAGTCAATGCATAATCAATAAAAGAGATGGCTGCTAATTTACCTTTTTCTCATCAGAATAGTTGTAACAATAAAAAATAAAATCTACCTTGGCTACCCATCGATGTATGCGTCAAGATCGGCTTTACCTTGGAACGGAGGTAAGGATAGCTTAATTGTCCCAATATCATTATCTCGAGTCTGATTCTCCCTCCGGCCATGCTGTACATTCCTGTCATTATAAACCTCATCGTCAATATTATCTTGATCAAATTCATACTCATCTTCTTGACGATGTGGAAAGGTATTAGCTCTACGAGCTTGACGTCTAACTCCTTGAGGCCTCCCTCTTTGTTGGTCATTCATGCAAGCCTCTATTTCATCTATGCGATCCCTAACATTGCCAAATGCAGCAAATACTCGATCACATTGTTGTTGTATGGCCTCCAGTGTTAAGGGATTTTCAGTTCGACTAGTTTCTTCCTGTGACATAATGAAAACACTCACAAAGAAAAAGAAAGTGATTAGGGTTAATAAGACTAAAAGAAATTTCCTCACCACTCAACTTACTGTTGGGAGTATATGCACTCAAATTGTATCACTTAATCCCTCGTGTGTACCCTGGCTTGTCAATTGAATGGCTTTTTATCACTCGAATTATCTCGCCACACTGCCTTTTTCCTCTCTTTAGTTCGCTCTCAAAGTCTTTGGAAGACTACGAGGACCAAAGTGAGCTCCAATTATGGCTTAACCACTTAATTGGTTGGAAGTCAAAGAAATAGTCAGGGGCCAACGACAAATAAGAGACACCAAACTTTTTGATTTAAGCTTCAAAGAAGAAGAGACAACAAAATATCCAAGACTACGTGAAGCAACAAAACGTATAGAAAGCAAATTTACCAAATAAAAAAAAAAAAGGAAACTAAGCACACAAAAACAAGCAAGTAGCACTTAAGAATAACAAAGAAATTAAAAGAACCAACAAAAATTAAGTGCTTTTGAACAGAATTACAAATTTGGAAAGTTTTCAAAAATAGAAAGTTTCCAAATCTAGAAATTGGAAAGTTTCCAAAAATGAATTTAGTAAGTTTCCAAAATTGGAATTTGGAAAGGGAAAAAATAGTGAATTTGGTAAGTTTCCAAATTTAGAATTTGGTAAGTTTCCAAATTTAGAATTTGGAAACTTTCCAAAGATGAATTTGGTAAGTTTCCAAATTTGGAAGTTGGAAAGTTTTGAAACTCAACTACGAAATCAAAACCTTCTTGTATTAGGACAACAAAAAAAATTTCTCCTTTTGAATAGCCGATTCTTCTCCTTCTCCCTTTTTTTTCACATTTCTTTTATTTCAACACTTTTTTTTTTTTTTTTTTTGCACTTTTCAGCCAAACAAATTTTGACTTTTTTTTTTTGCATTTGGCCACCAATTTCCAATTCGGCTAAGAAAAGTTTTTTTTATTTTATTTTTTATAGCAACAACAACAAAGAGAACAATGAAGAACTGTTGGCCCCAAATGCAACCTAAGAGGGGGTGAATTAGGTTATCTCAAAAGACAAACCTTTTTTAAGTGCTTAATAGAAATTCAAACCTTATGCAACAAATGAATACTTAAGCACAAATGAATATAATAGATATTCAACAGTTTAATGCTTAAAGAACAAATAAGAATAAGATAAAGAATATCAAACCAAACTCCCAAGCTTCTCAAGCTTGGAGTACATGCACTAGTAGTGCCTCTTCAAAGAAGGTGAGGCAATAACCTTCTTGTACACAAAGTAGGCTCACCCTTGCACCAACTAAGTTCCTCTAGTTGAGCCAAAGGGTTTTACACTACAACCTCACTTTTGTACACTTGTTATCCCTCCACTTTTACACTTGAAGATCACTCACTAGTCTATTCTTGCTCACACTAATTCCCACTAGTTGAGCCAAGAAAGCTAGACTTCTCAAACCAATACAACCCACAATATTTTAGCCTATTTCTCCTCAAATAGCTCTTACAAGTGTTTGTATTGAATGTAGTCTTCTCATTGCTTAATTCAGACCTTGGGGTATTTATAGTTGCCAAAAATCTGCTTTCAACAACTTCCCAACGGCTATTTTCTGTCTACTGGAAAACTAGCCGTTGGACCTTTCGGACGGCCGATGCCATGAAAGCAAGAGTACGTCCGAACAGACTAGCTGTTGGACCTTTCGGACGGCCGCTGCTGAGCCCTGCGTGACACTGATACAGTTCTCTGATGTGTTATTCGGACGTCCGATTGATATTCCGAACATGCGTCCGATAGAAGCGAAGTTTACTGGAAATTTATCGGACGCTGTTCTTCGTCCGATCTAATCGTTGGAAATTTATCGGACGCTGTTCTTCGTCCGAGGCTTGTTTCAAATTCTTTGTGTCGGACGATTACCATCGTCCGAAGCTCTGTGTGGTTGTTTTGTTCGGACGATCATTTGCGTCCGAACCTCCCTGTTTTTCTGCACACTTGTCTTTAAACCATTAGTATGATTTGGTCATCATCAAAACATGATTAACATAACTGGGGTTCTTCAATCTCCCCCTTTTTGATGATGACAAATCAATTGGACAATTCAAAAAACTACACAAGAGAATTTGTCCATTAGTCCATTATTTCTCCCCCTTTGGCATTATCAAAACATAAAAAAAACTGTCTCATATAACACAGAGTTAAAGCTCCCCCTAAGTTTATTCTCCCCCTTGAACAGTATAAAGCAAGTGTGATGCAATTTTTTGTAAAAACAGATTCATTTTAAAAAATGCTCCCCCTTTCTTTTGCAAGTAGTGATATTTATAGACAAAATTTTGGGGATACAAGCATCCTAGCATTCTAAACATATTTGACCATATAGATGAGTAATATTCAAGAGAACATAGTTCAACTTGATAAATGAAAGCACACAAAACTTTAGATGTTACCCATTTCAATATGATCTTAGCTCATATGCCTTGAGCACCCTTCATAGATAATTTATCTTGAATTCCTTGGTGCACTCCAAGCATACCTACATACAAAGTTAAGCAACAACTTTTGGTACCCAAACTTTCTTGGGTCCAATTGGATTAGTAACATGCTTAATCACCCAAATAGAATTTATTCCTAATTTTTCATTTCTTTTAACATAACAATTTTTCTTTATATGGCCGTGTTGATGACAATGATTAATGACAAGTAATGTTCTTATTGCCATAAAAAGAAGATTTAGATTTAACAAAGCATAAATCATTTTTTCTAAAGGTGATAAAATTTTTGTTCAAGAACATATTTCTAGTTCTTTTCTTTTCGAAAACATTTTCTTTCTTTGTTTTCAAAGTAACATCAAGATCATCTAATCTCTTTTTAATGAAGCTTGTTCTTCCATGATCTTGGTTTTTCCAACACATTTTGTTATGTTCAGCTAATTTTCTTACCATCAACAATCTTATTTTTATGCACAAGTTTTGAGTTGGCACTCAATAAAGTATTAACTTTAATTTTTAACTCTTTGTTCTTAGCATATGATTCTTTCAAACATTCATGCATTTTTAAAATAAATGATTCAACATCATCATTATCATCATCACATGAATCATCACAAGAATCACAATTAGAGGTTACCTCATTATCGCCAAGTGCCATAAAGGCCATTTGAGCCTCCTCATATTCTTCTCCAACTTCTCCATCCGAATTGCAGGAATCATCCCAAGTGATTTGGAAGTTGTTGAAGTGAGGCTTCCTTGAGTCTTTTCTCCCTTTTGATGAAGCTTTAAATGCTATGCTTCTTTTTCCCTTTGCCTCCTCATCTTGTAGCTTGTTTTTCAACTTCAATTCAAATGAGGTTAGAGAATTGATCAAAGAATCAATAGGCATAGAATTTAAATTTTTAGACTCTTCTATGGCAATGGATTTAGGTTCCCATTCCTTAGGTAAAGCATTCAAAATTTTTCTATTCTTTTCACCCAAGGAATATTCTTTACCCAAATCTTCCAAGTCCTTTACCATATCATTGAACCTCAAATACATCTTGTCAATGTTCTCATGAGGTTCCATTTTGAAGGATTCATATTTAGCCACAAGAAGTGACTTCTTTTGCTCTCTAATATCTTCACTTCCTTCATGGATTTCTTTTAATTTGTCCCATATTTCCTTGGCCGATATGCAACCTTTTACTTTAGAAAACTCATCTGCATCCAAAGCATGCATTGTACAAAATATTAATAGCTTTAGCATTTAAAGATAAATTTATTTTATCTTGTGCATTTAACTCAAATCTGGTTTTAGGCCTTAATCTATTAGTATTTTCATCAAAAATATTTGCCTCAATAGGACCTTCATAAATAATATACCATAATTCAATATTAATAGATTGAACAAAAATTTTCATTCTATCCCTCCAAAAAACAAAATTAATGCCATTAAACATGGGAGGTCATTTGATAGAATGCCCTCTAAAAACAGTATTATTGAATTAAGCAATGAGAAGACTACATTCAATACAAACACTTGTAAGAGCTATTTGAGGAGAAATTTGTATACCAATTGTTGGCCCCAAATGCAACCTAAGAGGGGGGGTGAATTAGGTTATCTCAAAAGACAAATATTTTTAAGTGCTTAATAGAAATTCAAACCTTATGCAACAAATGAATACTTAAGCACAAATGAATATAATAGATATTCAACAGTTTAAGCTTAAAGAACAAATAAGAATAAGTTGAAATAAAGAATATCAAACCAAACTCCCAAGCTTCTCAAGCTTGGAGTACATGCACTAGTAGTGCCTCTTCAAAGAAGGTGAGGCAATAACCTTCTTGTACACAAAGTAGGCTCACCCTTGCACCAACTAAGTTCCTCTAGTTGAGCCAAAGGGTTTTACACTACAACCTCACTTTTGTACACTTGTTATCCCTCCACTTTTACACTTGAAGATCACTCACTAGTCTATTCTTGCTCACACTAATTCCCACTAGTTGAGCCAAGAAAGCTAGACTTCTCAAACCAATACAACCCACAATATTTTAGCCTATTTCTCCTCAAATAGCTCTTACAAGTGTTTGTATTGAATGTAGTCTTCTCATTGCTTAATTCAGACCTTGGGGTATTTATAGTTGCCAAAAATCTGCTTTCAACAACTTCCCAACGGCTATTTTCTGTCTACTGGAAAACTAGCCGTTGGACCTTTCGGACGGCCGATGCCAGCAAGAGTGCGTCCGAACAGACTAAGCAATGAGGACGTCCGACACAACGTCCGTTCTCTGATGTTCGTTCGGACGTCCGAGAATGCGTCCGAACATGCGTCCGATAGAAGCGAAGTTTACTGGAAATTTATCGGACGCTGTTCTTCGTCCGAGGAGTCTTCTGGAAATTTATCGGACGCTGTTCTTCGTCCGAGGCTTGTTTCAAATTCTTTGTGTCGGACGATTACCATCGTCCGAAGCTCTGTGTGGTTGTTTTGTTCGGACGATCATTTGCGTCCGAACCTCCCTGTTTTTCTGCACACTTGTCTTTAAACCATTAGTATGATTTGGTCATCATCAAAACATGATTAACATAACTGGGGTTCTTCAAGAACAATAACTAAGAAGCAACAATATGGCTGGAAAATTTTTTTGGATGAACAGTAACGGTGAACAATAACAGTGAACAGTATGGTGAATAGTACAATTTTTTTTTTTTTTTTTGGGCAGAAACTAAGATATGATTTTCTAATTGAAAGAAAATCTGGAAAAATTAAAGAGAAAAAATAAACAGAACTGACCAGAATTGGACTAGCTCTGATACCAATCTAATGCGAACCCCGTGCGCAATCGACTGGATACCACGAAACCCAACAATTCAAGATGGCACCAAAACCCCAAGGATCGACTCCAAAGTTGGTTACAATAATTTGGACAACAAAAACTCAAACAAGAACAATAAAGAACACACAAAAATCAACCAAGAATTCAACCCATTGTCTATAACAAGACAAGAACCAAACTCTTAACAAGATTTAAAGCGGGAATTGACCCGTTACCTATATGAATCAGGCAAGAACCAAATCTATACGTCGGTTAAAACAATCACCGTTGCTCAAGTGATGATCCCAACAAAGTCTTAATCCAAAAACTAAAAGAAAGAACTTTTTCCTCACAAAAAAGATGAATATTATTTATAAAAATCTGTTGAAATTCGTCCATATGATGAGGCCTATTTATAGGCTTAATAAAGTCCTAAAAAAAGGCTCATCTAGCTTAAAAACTCCTAAAAAATAGTGCTAGGGTTTTGATGCCTTACACACGTAGTTATAAATTTATAAAACACCTAAATCCTACTACTAACAAGGTGGCATCCCGCAAGTATACGGTTGTCAACTAGTAGTAAAGGGAAGTAGGGATCGTTCTCACAAGGATTGGTCGATAATTACCGGTTATTAGGTTAGATTTCAAGTTGAAGTGATTGATTAAGTGAAGAGATTTAACTAAAAGTAGAACTAATGGAACTAATAAAGCAATTTAAAGTAAAGATTAATAACTAAGAAAGCAATTAAAAAGGAAGTATCTTTAGAAAGCAAATAAAGGGAACAATTAAAAGGAAAAGCATATTAAGCAAGCAATTAGTTATCTAAACTATTCATTATCTCTAAGCAAGCACAATTAGAGAAAGCCCCTAATCTATTCTAAGAAAGCATGTAAAAAGAAAGTATTTTTAAAAAGCAATTAGCTAACCCAAACTACAAATTAACACAAAGACTTTCAAGTACAATTAAGGAAAACCCATTAACTAATCTAACAATTAAACTAAGAAAGCAAGTAAAGAAAGCAATTAAATGAAAAGCCCATAAACTAATCTATCCTAATTAACCAATCTAAACTACAAATTATCACTAAAAAAAACATTTTTAAAGAAAGCCCATAAACTAATCTAACAATTACTCTAAGAAAACAAGTAAAGGAAGCAATTAGGTTAAAGCAATTAAACTAATAAACTAAAGGAACATGAAATTAAACCTTAACTAAAGAAGTTTAACATAAACAAAGCACTTACAACTAAAAAGCTTCAATCTTTAACTTGGATTTGATATCAACAAGAAAGAGAAGTCCTAATCTACTCTAACCTAAGAAAACCCTCCCCAAATGGGGAGGAAAAAGGAAGAAAATTACTCTTTAATCTAGCCTACTTCTACAAGCTAAGTTCTTCTCTCAAATGAGGTTTAAAAGAGGTATATATAGTGATAGGGTAGTGGGATAATTGTGCAGCAAAAATCAACCCCGAACAAATTCATTTTTTGCTCCAACTGCCTCCAGATCACGATCTCAAATTTGAGATCGCGATATGGACTGAAACTTCTAAAATGCAGCACTTCACAGTTTTGCTTCCAAAATCTTCGTCCGACGTCCGATTAATGTGCCATTTTTTTTCATGCAACCCTAACACATAGGAGAACATTATTATCTATAATAAACACTTAAAATAATACCTAAACATATAATTAAAATTCTCACAAAATGGGCCAAAAAATGAAGGACAAACAAAGACGAACAAAAACTTAACTCTCAATGAAATTAAATCAAAGATACGGCACAACTCTAAAATGGAAAAACCTAATAAAATATGCTAATTATCACCTAAATAAGTATGCAAACACTTAATAAACACATACTAACATATTCTAACACATAAAAGAAATATAGATACAAACACACACGAAAACACTAAAAATACTCGAAACTAGGAGCAAAATCATCAAGTTTAGGGTACANGAATATATAACTCTTGTTTCCTAGAGTTATCAGGTTCAGCCATAAGTGGCCCCAAAATTTGGGCTAAATGGGCCTTATTAAGTCTAATTAATGAGCCTAAAAACTAAGAACTAAATCATATCTAAACTCGACTTAAACTGGCCCAATTTACACAAACTTAAACTACTATTGGGCTTTATAAAATAATAGAGTAAACACAAACTACTGGACTTCTCCATTATGGATTTGGACTTGAAGAATGTTCCAATCAGATTTACAAGCCCGTTCCACTTCTAGTTTGTTTTGGACGGCTTCCTCGTCAAGAACACCTCGAACCAAACTTTGCATGGCTTGTTAGATTCTCTTTGCACGTGCCCTTGTAATTGGTCCAGTTGGCACTTGCAATGACTCTTCACCAACTTTAGTCAAGCTTGAAGATGCCCCTTGGCTCGTATCAACAATTTAATTAATAAACATTGAATAACAATTTTACTCAACTAAACAATGAGTCACTAATGCCCTTAAAGGAAGTTAGGTACGTACTAATCTAATTTCTTTACGGATTCGGCTACCACACTTGGGCTGTGATCCCATACTAAATCAATTTCTAATCTAACATGGGTTGTGATCCCATACTAAATCAATTTCTAATCTAACAATGACACCAATTAAATAGGGAATAAATCCCTTACAAAATCAATCACTAAAATCTAATTTAATTAAAACTCCTAAATTAAATAGGTTTGGTTTAATATGCCAACCTCCATGAAATCTGGTCTGAATTTATCTCGAACCATAATCTCTATACAAGATTTCGTCGCCGTATAAACTGTGCTCAAATCCAACTTGTAGTTGATCTTCTTCTTCCTTACATCCATCATTGATGGACGAATCTTGTACCTCACAAATAATTTTTCCATCATTATTTTTTATCAAAAAATTTATCCATATTAACCCATTCATTCTCTAATGAATGGACTTCATCCACTATATTATTTAACAATAGTATTTTCAAAAATATCAACCACAATTATTTCGTTGAAACATTTTTTCTCCACAAAATCTTGAAATTTTTTTCTCACACCATGGATTTCTTTGCCTTCCATGATCAAGTTCTACAACTGATATTTTGACATGACCTTTTCCCAATCATCATCTAATTCACGACCGGATCCCTTTTTTAGATCATTGTTCATCAACACAATAATCATGACAGGATGCCTCTTTTTAGATCACTATCAAATTAGGGTCAATTTCGTTACACCCTAATTATCAAACGAGTACCCCAAGACTAACTTCCCGTGGTCTAATTTTTTGATGTTCGATTACTCCTACAAAAAACATTTTTGATCAATTTAATAAATGTCAAAATACTCTAGGATCAAAGTCTTGAACTCTAATACCACTTGTAAGAACCAAAAATAAATCAAGGACAAAGAACAAAGGTTTGTGGGAGAAACAATTATTTTAATTCAATGAAAGCTTCGCAAATCAGTATACCTGGTATTCTTAGAAGAAACAATTTTGATAATAAACAAATGTTTTCTTTTTTGGAACACAAGATATTAGGCAAGAGGAATTTCGTGAGGACAATTTAAATCACTAAAATCTAATCTATATCTCTATCTATATCTATACTATATATAAAAGTATGAGTTAACTTAATGTTTTTGACATTGTTGTTGCAAAAATACCCTCAGTTTGGTATTTTACAACCATTTAAAGAAAGGATATTAATTGGAAATTAAAGCATATAATTAAATTCAAGATATTTAAATAAAATTTGAAAAACCACTAAGAATTAAATGTCTAATGCCGTTAAATCTCTTATAACCAAAAGAGTAAAAAAAACTAAAATACTAAGAAAACATCAAGAATTATCCAACAAACATTAGACATAAAAAATTGAGTGTATCCGGGGAAAAAAAACTATCTATCGAATCTCAAAATTCTTATATATGTGATAATTATCTTCAAAATTTTTCCCTTTTCATAGATGTATTCATCAATTTTATATTATACTATACTATACTAGACTATATATAAAAGGATGTTATAGTTAACTTAATGTTTTTGACATTTTTGTTCCAAAAATACCCTTAGTTTGGTACTTTACAACTATTTAAAGACAAAGCATTAATGAAAATTAAAGAATATAATTAAATTCAACTTCTTTAAATTTGAAAAGCTACTAAGAATTAAATGTACAATCCCATTAAAACTCTCATAACCAAAGAGTAACAAAAAAGAATTGTCCAACAAACATTAGACATAAAAAAATGAGAATGTCGAGGGAAAAGCTTGTGTCAGTTGAGTCTCAAAATTCTTATGTATGTAACAAACATCTTTGAAGTTTTTTCCCTTTTCATAGATGTATTCATCTATTTCAAGATGGAATTGATGGTTATCTTATTGTGAATTTGGGAGCTTGATCCAATAAAATTATCTAGAGACAAAAGAAAGTTCAATTCTTTGAATATTAATTATACAATTTGTTAATATTTCTTTTTTTGGATTTTCGTTCTTAAATATTGATTAATACTTTTTTACTTTATAGAATAAGTTACGAAAAATCATCTATACTGTACAAATTTTACTCTAGAAAAAGCAAAGTATCCATTTTTCCTTTTTACTCTTCTTTGTTGTTATCTAAAATAACATAAATTGAAAAAGAATAATTTTATTAGAACATTTCAAGTTCAAACCTTAAAATCCTTTTCATGTAAATGAGTGTATTTGATGTATGATGATGAAATAAAATGAGTTTAAACCTATTAGAAATTCAATGATGTTTAAATTAGTTTACCCAAAATAAATGTTTTTATATTTCGGTATTATTAATCCACTAAACCAAAAAATATACTGAGACTTGGAAAAGTGTAATTACATACCAATCAAATAGAAAGTCACCTGACTTTTTAATTAATGGAGAAAAGCAACTCACACAATAATACAACAATCCAAAACAGTTATTGGCCATCGATTTTTCAGTAATCCAAAAGATAAAAATTAATTTTATTTATTATCTTATTGAAAAATGATCTGATAGATTTTTATGTATGATCAGCCGAATTAATTTCAAAATGTAAAATTATAAGCTTTTTATCAGAAATGAGTTCATACATATTAAAGTTTCCAATTCTTTCTTTGCTTAAAAAAAAATTACCAAATATAAGTAATAAAAATGACTCATAAGTTATAATTTAATCTATTGAAAGAAAATATACACTCTTGATTTGTAGAGGTTGGATTTTGATTAAATTGCATTCATAATGTCAAAAAGATAACAGAAGTAAAACCCATAATCAATAAAAATTTCTATTTCGTCAGACATTTAGTACAGTGCTTGTTCTTCTTAACTAAGAGGTTGTATCAATTAGATCAATGTGTAAGTAAAGAAAATAATTAAACATTAGTGTATTTAATATTTTAGTAAATTAGCAAGTTAGAAAAAAAAAATAGATTTTTTGTTAAAAAAATCATTACCAACGTGATGCATGTGCTACTATTTCTTGAATATATTTATGGAGCAAAAAGCTGTACACCCTCCTGAACATTCATAAGTTACTTGACTTCCCCATGTTGAACTTTTTAAGGGGCCAAAATAGTTGCAAAACTCTCAAATTTGTCATCCTATGCCCCTTTCGTCTATTTGGTTCATTAACTTGCCGTTAGTCAACAAAACGTGCCATCCATGTGATGTCTCAAGGGGACAAAGTCGCCCAATAACCATATTCCTTATTACCAGCCCTTTAAATGTTGAAAAATTTCATGTCTTCGCTATAAACCTAATTTGGCACCTTCTCCAATCGATTCCTCCAATTCCAAGAAGATAAATTTTATCACCAAAGGAACTAACAGAAGATTTAAGTCTCTACTTCCAACTCGTAAATGCGGTAGAAGAACTATTGTGAAGATCTCGTGGACTTACCTCAATCCAAGACATCGATTTTCAGTTTGTGCAAGTTTGGAGGTGGGTTTTGTCTTTGTAATTTATTGTATAATTGTGAACTACATTTTATGAGGGAATGAGTTACATTATTTATGGGTTTTTAGTAGGGGGAACATTATGATATTTGGAATGTGGTATGATCCAAGAATATGCTCAAGTTTTACAGTGTTGATATCAATTGGTGGAGAAGAAAATGTAAACAAGCATTTGCTTGATGAAGTCAAAAATTGAAAAATAGAGCCAAAGCTATGGAAGTTGAAGTTGACCAATTGAAAGACGACCTGCACAAAGAAAAGTGAGGGAAGATGCAGTCAAGAGGGATCGTGGCATGTTGGATAGTGACGATTTTCTGGTTTGCGGTTAGTGGTAAGGTTGATTCTAATGAGCGATTGAAAATTGGTGGGCAGTAGATATATTGTACTATAATGCACAACAGGTGTTTACTGAAATCCATAAGTGGTTGTGGTCTCTAAATGTGTAGAGTATTGATGATAGTGGATAGAATATGAAAACTGGAATGTAACCTTTTGTAGGGACCTATTGCAAACATTTGGATGCCTTGTTAATGTTAAGAATTTGTTATGTTGTTTGAACAATTATGTTTATCTCATACATGAAAACTAGGAATTGACAAGCTGTCTATGAAAATTAATTTCTAATAACATAAAGAAGACAAAATTCATATAGTAATGAAAGGATATTTACATACATTTGCGAACAAAAGATATTACAATCTAGCATAGTATTTATCCCTTCTACAGTTGCAATTACATACAAAAGATAAATGACTAAGTATAATTGCCATTTATGACCATTTTCACAACCCATTTGCACATCAACAAGACAAAAACTAGGTTCAGTACCCCTTACAAAAGTGTTCTATCAGCCAAATAATACATATTTCTGTTCATTTAGTTCCTCTTCCCCTTGCTCTACCTTTCCATCTTCCCACCTTAAATGGAGGCCCCTTTCCTGTCGCGCCCCATTTTTCGGTAACGAAAAATGAAATAATACAAATAAAGAAGAAATAAATAAACGACTATAATATTAGTACAAAAATAGGGTCTAAAAATGGGACTTTAAAATGCGACATTTGAAGATTCAAGAATGATCTAGAATAGGGTTTTAATAAAAATGAATAAATAAACAAATAATGAAGTCACCACCTGGTGTGTGAAGTGCATCGAGACACTAACCTAAACCTCAAGGAAAGGAAAAAATCTTAAAGGTTAAAGGGGAGTAATAAAGAGTTTTAAAAATATTTATACTATAATAAATAAATAAAAATAGGTAAAATAAATTAATTATAAAGCCTATACTAGATGAATCCTATACTAGATGAATCCTAGTCTACGAATACAAAAGAAATAGGTTCGGGAGTTCTATTGAGGAATGGAAAGGCTAGACTACTCTAGGTTGACGTAGGCATCCTTTCATTCCTGACAAAAACTGATTGCGAAATTTAATTCATATTTTCAAAAATTAACCCAAAGCATCCTTTCATTCCCGGCAAAAATCGATTGCGAGATTTAATTCATGTTTCTAAAAATTAAACCAAATTTATATTTAAGTTTGGACAGAACAAAAATGAAAGCAAGTAAATAGTAGACACATATATATGGTAAGCGCGAGGAATGGGGAAACTTGCTTGCTCATACATATAGATGTATCAGTGTTGGACAAACACAGTAGGAAAAAAAATTTATGCTAGAATCGAACAATGCAAAATATGAGCAAAAGATATTTACAAAGAATAAATATACTAAACATGCTAATAAACATATAAATACACAAATTACATAAGCAAATCAATATAATATTCTAGCATATAGGTCCGAATGAAAGAAACAAACACATAACATATAATTCTATCTATTACAATAGGCTTGAGTTTCCTCAAAAAACAAACAAACAAACACACAAACAAACAAAACAAAACAAAACAAAACAAAATTTGCCCCGTCTCTGGGGTCAACAACTATGCATACCTACATGAGGCATTACCTCGTGTAAATACTCTAGAAAAGCAGTAAATGGATAAGTAAATAAAGGAAATAAAATAAACATAAAATAAAACGTAAAGCTAACAGCTTAAATAATAGATAAAACATATATTCCACATAAAAGAGTTTAGAAATGTACCTCTCGGAACTCAAAGTATTTGCGATTCATTGTAATCCTAACTAAACAAGAACATGAAAAATGGGTTAAAAGTTTTCCACTTCCCTTTATCTCATGACTAAAATACCAAGGACAACAAAGTTGAATAATCATACAACTTAAACAAGAACAAAGATATTTAACAAAAGCAACTTAAACAACAAAAATTATTATAATTTATCAAAAGAGGAATAAAATAGAAATAGTTCAAAACGACATGAACTTAATTAGCTCAAGTAGTAACATTTAGCAGTAAATTGCAACATTCTCAAACAATTAAGGGACAAAAATTATGAGAAACAACATGATTATAAGGCTATAATACAATGACGAAGGTAAGGGAACACAATTAGGAACGAACGAAACTTCTATGGGCCTGATCACAAGATTGAAAAGTTTTTGGGGTTAAAAATACAATTTCAATTAATTTTAAGAATCAACAACATCGTTTACAAAAGTTAGGGGGACTAAATTGTCATTTTAGAAAAATTTAGGAACTAGAGTAGAATTTCAAAAGACATTTTAGGGGCCAAAATACACTTTAGGAATGTTTTGGGGACCAAAGTGTAATTAAAAATTTAGGGGTCAGAATCGAATTATTAGAAAGTTCAACCAGTTGGGTCTAATCTTAATCTGACAACCCATCACAAAATAAATTGGGCCCAAGGTATTTTATCAATCTTATCCACCAATAAAAGCTTAAAATACAAAACTACACAAAGCCAAAAAATAGACTAGCCTACTAACAAAACCAATGGACTCAACTGAGAATCAATAGGTCCAACCAAAATTTTTAATTGGGCCATAACAACAACAAAATATTAACTCTACCCCTATAAAACTGATCAAAAATGGTTACTCCATCCCAAGAATGCATGTTTTTGTTAAATTAGGATATTATCTTGAAAAACACAAAAAATTAAAATAAAAATATCCCAATTTGGTATTTAACGGCAAAAGTGCGTCAAAATTCAGTATTTACATTTCCAAGGTAGGCATAGTTTAATTTATCATGCCCTTATTAGGAGGCTTTAGTTAGTCTTTTTTTTTTTTGGGACAACCCTTTTATAGACACTTGCAGAAGGTATATGTATGTTGGGTCTGATGTTTTCCAAATCTTATTTTGATGATAACATAAACACTTAACTCTGTAAACAAATTTTTGCAGGTCTGTTACTTGTTTTGCTAGAGACAGGGTTTTCGGCTGCACTGTACCGTCTGAACTATGTCAAGCTTCTCGGACGCATTCCTCCGTCCGAACCAACAGGCAGAAAGAAGGATCTTACTGCCTCTCCAAACGGACACACACAACTGTCCGAACAAAGCCTTCTTCGGACGAACATGACAGTCCGAAGCTTCTATCAGACGATGGAACGGACGCATGCACGAACGTCCGAACGAAGTTCTTCACCAACTGCATGGAGATCGGATGCTCTGTCGGACGCATCCTATCTATCTCGAACGTCCGACACCCCAACGGCTACTTTTTGTACATTTATTATTTAGCCGTTAGGAAGTAGTTGCAACCACCATTTATTACCTCTTATAAATAACTGCTTTGATATTCTGTAAAGAAGATCTAATACATTGAATACAAGCCTTAGAAAAGAGCAATTTTAGTACAAATTGGCTATAGTGCTTTGTTGTATTAGTGTGCAGTTTAGAGTGCAATACAATTTTGAGTGAAGTAATAATCTTGTACGAAAGTGAGGTTGTGAGTAAAATTCTTGGCTCAACTAAAAGAGTTTTAGTGTGAGCAAGAATCTCCCTACTTTGTAAAGATCATTGGCTCACCAAGTGTGTGAAGCATTCTAGTGTTTTAATACTTCAAGCTTGTTCGCTTGGAAGTATTGGCTGTTTTATTCCATCTCTTTCTTACTTTACTGTTTCATTGTTTTTATCATATCAATTATTATTGGAAAAATCTTAGTAAGATTAATATTTGTTAAAGTATTTTTAAGAAACCTAATTCACCCCCCCTCCCCTTAGGTTGCTTTGTGACCAACAATTGGTATCAGAGCTTGGTCTCATTTTATTGCTTAAACTAGTATATTTACTTTTGAGAAAAGAACTATTATGGCAACCAACAATGCTCTATTTTTTTAGGGTCAATCCATTACTAGGCCCCCTATGTTTAATTGGGTAAATTTTATTAGTTGGAGATTTTAGGATGAAAATCTTTTTGTAATCTATTGACATTGACTTGTGGTATGTTGTTAATGAAGGTCCTTTTGAAGCTACTATCATTGATGATCACACAAATATAATAAGAGAAAAGACAAGGGATGAGCTCACTACACAAGACAAGGCAAACTTGACATTAAATGCAAAAGCCATGAATGTGCCATATAACGCCTTGGATGCAAATGAATCAACTCGCATGAAGGGATGCATTTCAACTAAAGAAATCTGGGATAAATTGAAGGAAATCCATGAAGGGAGTGACGATGTTCATGAGCAAAAGAAATCCTTACTTGTTGCCAAGTATGAGTCCTTCAAGATGGAACCACATGAAAATATTGACAAAATGTATTGTAGGTTCAATGACATCATTAAGGATGGATCTTGAAGCCTTGGGTAAGGAGTATTCTTTGGGTGAAAAAATAAAAAAATCCTAAATGCTCTATCCAAAGAATGGGATGCCAAAACAATTGCTATAAAGAAAGCCAAGAATTTAAATTCAATGCCTATTGAATCGCTAATCAATTCTCTTACATCTTATGAATTGAAGTTGAAGGCCAAAGTGGTGGATGATGACGAAGCAAGGCTAAGAAGGAGCATTGCTCTAAAGACCTCTCAAGAAGAGGAGGAAAATAGCTCCATCAATCTAGAAGATGAAGATCTTGATGAAGAAGATCTTGCACTCATCACCAAAGGATTTCTTAAACATTACATTAACAAACGAAGAATAAGAAGAGGAGGAGCTACAAATTCAAATAATTTCAAAGGAAAGACAAGGTTTGAAATGAAGAAGTAAAACGAAAAATGTTTTGAATGTGGTCAACTCGGACACTTTGCAAATGAGTGCCCTTCCAAGAAAAAGAAGGAAGGAAGAAAACCTCTAAGATTCAATAATTTTCAAATCACATGGGATGATTGCAACTCCGAAGGAGAAGTCGAAGAAGAAATGGAGTCGGCACAAATGACCTTTAGGCCACTGGAGATGATGAGGTAAATTCTAACTATAACTCTAATGATGAAAATGATGAAAGTGATCTTGAAGCTTTTATTTTGAAATTGCATGATAGTTTAAAGGAATCATATGCTAGAAATAAGGAGTTAGTGAAGAAATCAAATGCTCTATTGAATGCTAGCTCTAAACTTTGAATGAAAATAATAGGCTATCACAAAAAAACTGTGACTTGAAGAAAAGAATGCTTGTGAGATCAAAGGTCAAGGAAGAACAAGCCTCTTTAAAGAAAAGATTGGATGATTTGAATGCTCTCTTGACTAGAAAGAAAGAAAATGTTGTTGATTTGAAAAGGAATAGAAATGTATTAATCAACAAAAATTTTACCATGTTTAGAAGGGATGACTTATGTTTTGTAAAATTAAAATCCTCTTTATATATAGAAATAAAAATACTATTTGTAGATATTGCCAACAACATGGACATGTTAAGAATATGTGTTATGTCAAGAAGAATGAAAAACTTGGAATGAAAGTCGCATGGATTGATTGCAATTTCACTAACTCAAATGGACCCAAGAAAATGTGGGTACCAAAAGTTATCAATTGATTTATTGTGTAGGTACTTAACATCACCAACAATGATAAGTAGTTCATAGATTGTGGATGTTCAAGTCACATGACGGGTGATGCTTCTCTCTTCACAAATCTCATATCCAAAAACAGTGGAAAAGTTACATTTGGAGATAACAATAAAGCAAAATCAATCGGCATTGGTGATGTAGGTAAAAATGGAAATACCTTGATTAAGAATGCGCTTCTTGTTGATAATTTGAACTATAATTTATTAAGTATAAGTCAACTTTGTGATAAAAATTTATATGTATTTTTTACCAAGCATGAATGTCTTATCCTTGATAAAAATCATGTTGCGTTATTCTCAAATGTAAGGGCACTAGACACAATGATGTTTATGTGATTCATCTTGATAAAATTAACAATAGCAATGTAAAATGTCTTACCGCTTCCATAGATGACCCTTGGCTTTGGCATAGAAGACTTTGTCATTTTAACATGGATTTGATTGAAAAACTTGCTAAGAAGGATTTGGTAAGAGATTTGCCCAAACTAAAATTTTTGAAAAATAAAATTTGCAATGCATGCCAATTTGGTAAACAAGTCAAAATTTCTTTTAAACCAAAGAATTTTGTGTCCACTCATAAACCTTTAGAATTGTTGCATTTAGACTTATTTGGACCTACTCAATATGCTAGTCTTGGTAGTTGCAAATATGCCTTTGTTATCGTAGATGACTTTTCTAGGTACACTTGGGTATTATTTCTTGTTCACAAAAGTGAGGCTTTTGAAAAATTTATAAAATTATTTTCCAAAATTCAAAATTTATTGAATTTAAAAATCATTCGTTTAAGAAGTGACAATGGTGCTGATTCATTTAAATTTGGAGGTTTTCCCGATTTTTGTGATCACAACGGCATTTTTCATGAGTTTTCGATTGTTAGAGTCCTCAACAAAATGGTGTTGTTGAAAGGAAAAATAGGATTCTTCAAGAAACCGCTAGAACTATGATTAGTGAAAGCGACTTACCTTAATACTTTTGGACCGAAGCTGTTAACACGGCTTGTTATGTCATGAATCGAGTTTTATTAAGATCATTTTAAAACAAAACTCCTTATGAACTCCTTTTTTGTAAAAAAAACCCGTTGTGAGCTATTTCAAAGTTTTTGGGTGCAAATGTTTTATTTTAAAAATCAAAGAAAATCTTGGAAAATTTGACAAAAAATCGGATGAATGAATTTTTCTAGGATATTCTAGTGACAAGAAAGCTTACTGAGTTTACAATAGAAGAACGCTCTTGATTGAAGAAGTTGTGCATGTTACATTTGATGAAGCTAATGTTGTTATCCCAAAGAATTTGTGCGAAGATGAAGATGTAGAGTATTCCAAAGGAGCTCGAAAAGCTCACTAGTCATGAAGATCATCAAGAGACATCAAGCAATGATGTCAACAATCATCAAATAGATGATGAAAAAGAAAAGAACGAGGACTCTCCAAAAGATCTTCCGAAAGCTTGGAGATTCGTCTCTAGTCACCCTCAAGATTTAATCTTAGGTGATCTATCCGATGGGGTAACTACTCGTTCTCATATACCTTTGAATAATAATTGTGCATTACTTTCTCACATTGAACCTAAACACATAGATGTTGGTTTGAATGATGAATCTTGGGTTAATGCCATGCAAGATGAATTTAGTCAATTTGAGAAAAATAACGTATGGATCTTAGTTGAAAGACCATCTTCTCATCCCGTAATTGGAACAAAATGGGTTTTTAGAAACAAATTAAATGACAAAGGTGAAATCATAAGAAACAAAGCTAGACTTGTTGCAAAAGGTTATGCTCAAGAAGAAGGAATTGACTTTGATGAAACCTCTACAGAGCCCGTGGCTAGATTAGAATCCATTCGCATGTTTCTCGCATTTGCATGTTTCAATAATTTCAAATTATTTCAAATGGATGTCAAAAGCGTATTTTTAAATGGTTTTATCGATCAAGAAGTTTTCGTCGAACAACCTCCGGGCTTTGAAAATAAAATTCTTCCAAATCATGTTTTCAAACTCTCTAAAGCTTTATATGGTTTGAAACAAGCTCCAAGAGCATGGTATGAAAGATTAAGCGGTTTCTTGATTGAAAATGGATTTTAAAGAGGTTTAGTTGACACTACTCTTTTTACAAAAATAGATTTAAATGGGTTGTTAATTGTTCAAATTTATGTTGATGATATTATTTTTGGAGCAACTAATGAAAGTTTGTGCAAGGACTTATCACATTTAATGCAAAAAGAGTTTGAGATGAGTATGATGGGCAAGTTACAATTTTTCCTTGGATTACAAGTTCACCAAACAAAGGAAAAAATGTTTATTACACAAATCACGTATACAACGAGGAGCTACTCAAACGTTTTGGAATGAAAGATTGCAAACAAGTTGGTACGCCTATGTGCACTTCAACCAAACTTGATAAAGACGAAGAAGGTAATGGTGTTGATGAAAAACACTATAGAGATATAATTGGAAGCCTACTTTACTTAACAGCCAGTAGACCAGAAATTATGTTTGCTGTCTGTTTATGTGCTAGATTTTAATCTTGCCCCAAAGAATCGCACTTGATAGCTGTTAAAAGAATTTTTAGATATCTGAAGGGTACAATGAATTTTGGTTTGTGGTATCCAAAATCCTCTACATTTGATTTAATTAGTTATTCTGACGCTGACTTTGTTGGGTGTAAAATTGATAGAAAAAGTACCAGTGGTATGTGTCATTTCCTGGGAAATTGTCTTGTGTCTTGGTTTAGCAAAAAACAAATTCTATTTCTCTTTCTACGGTTGAAGCTGAATACATTGCTGCTGAAAATTGTTGTGCTCAACATCTTTGGATGAAACATACTATGAAAGATTTAATGAGTTCTAGTTTGGTGTAGTTTTTTATTGTGTGCCTATAAAGTGTGACAACACTAGTGCAATTAATCTCACAAAAAATCTTGTTATGCACTCTAGAACCAAACACATTGATGTTAAACATCATTTATTAGAGATCTTGTTTGTAAAAAGGAAAATCGTGTTGATTTCGTGCCTACTTCAGATCAACTGGCTGATATTTTTACAAAACACTTCGATCTAGATCGCTTTGAATCTCTCAAAAAATGTTTGGAAATTTTACAGATCAATTTGGCATAACCTCTTCGTTCGGACGCACTCGATCGTCCGAACAACACTTTCTTTCGGATATTCTATATCGTCCTAAAACTTTCTCTCTGCCACGAACGCTCATACTCATCCGAACGATATTTATTTTCTTCACTCACTCTCTGGAATTCTTCCGCATGCATACCATCGTCCGAAAAAACATCGGACGCACTGGCTCTTCCATCGGCCGTCCGTTCATCAGCTTTCGGACGCTTCATTGGACATACACCAAACGTCTCGGCAGTCCAAACAGTCTCCCTATTTGATTAAAACCATCCATTTTTCCCATTTCGGACTCACCCTACCCCCGAAACCCTCTCTGGCGAAATTTTTCCCTCAAAATCTCTTCCAAATTCCTTCCTTCTCTCCACAAATTGATTGGAAAATTATCATCTGCAAAGTATTCCTCACCATTATTGTATCTAATTTCCCCCATCTACCATCTCATTTCATTAAATTCTCACCACTCTTTCAAAAAATTAAATTTTTTCTCCTCTTCCTTCCCTTCTTTCACAATGGTTAAATCCCGCGGAGGTTCTTCTACAGCAACTCGTAGACGAAAAATAAAAGGGAAAGCTCCAGTGCGTGGAGAATCGTCTGCTACTCCTCAAGTCTCCTCAAATCCAACCTTACCAAAATTCATCGATGCCAAGGCATCCGAATGGTATACATCTCTTCTGAGCAAATCTATAATAGTTCAACGTCCTGCATCTCAGAGTCTTTTTGATGAATATTATCTTCCCATCTTGTCAAATCATGCTTTGAAAAACAAAATTGGGGTCACCTAGTGCATATTGATTTACCCGTGTATCATGACATGGTGCTTCAATTCACAGCCAATCTTCGGAAAAAAGCCACTGTTCGCACATTAATTTTTTGTAAACAGCACCAATCTTGAGATTGTATAAGAACATCATCAACACTATTTTTGAATGTGAAGTCTCAAATCCAAATGATTTCTCTTAGTTCTTTTCTTTAGATAAATGGCTCGCTATTGATACTCGATTTGACATTGATGAGGTCAGGGCTATTTTTAACATCAATTTTAAACAGGTCTCGGAAGCCAAAACCACGTTGCTAACTCTTGAACTAAACATTATGTACACTCTTGTCACAAATTTGCTATTGCCAACCGATGGGCATCGCACTGAGTCCGAAAAAATGCAGCTTTACTTATTTTTTTGTATTTTCAAGGGCATTCCTCTTGACTTTGGGTATCTCTTCTGCTCCCTGTGGGAACTTTTTCTTACTGACAGGCAAATACCTAAAGAAACATTCCTTTTGGAAAATTTCTCACCAAAGTTTTTGATTTCCTTGATGTTCCTTTCAGCGGCAACAGACAATTTTCCCCATATTTCAACAAATCTTATATTGAACAAAAGGACTCCATTTTTTCAATGATCAATGGTTAACTAAGGTAGCTTTTGATATTGAACATTCAAAATCCCAGGCCTCTACCTCTGGTTTGGCTATTCCACATTCTTCTCCTCCTCAAACACCCCTACCATTTCATGATCCTCATCCATCTACCTCTGAACCCTCACTTTCTCATATCTGTGGCCTTCTCACTTCCTTGAGCACTCAAGTCAGTTTATTTCAACGTCGCACAAATTGTAAGTTAAAGCGACTTGAAACTGTTCAGGTGATTCTCCAAGAGGCCCTTAGCCTAGGCATGTCTGCTTCGGCTCAGGTTCAATTTGCCAACATTCAATCACAATATCCACTCGACTCATCTTGTGATAGTGATGCCAATACTGAAGATGGGGTAACACATAAGAGATGTTTGTGAGGACGAGGAAGAGGACGCAAATAATCAAGGTGCTGCCAATGAAGATGAAGGCGACGATGAGAATATTGACGACACGTTCAATTTCATCATGCAACGCCGTACTGGAGAGGAGGAAGACGGTGAGGCCACTGATGAAGATGCTCCTTCCAAACGCCAAAAGATTGAAAAGCACTCCAAGAAGAAAAATGACTCGAATTAGTTCTTTAACAATCTGTTTTTAGTTTTTGGCATTACTCTATTTTTTTTTCCTTTTTTGCTTAGTTAAGACTACTCTCAGATTTACCATTCTATGTATTCCCTTGAACTAGTCCTGTTAAATTTTTGAGTTTTCTTCTGTTGAATATTTGGGCTTTTTTATGCATTTTTGAGCTATTTCTGTTGAATATTTGCACGCTCTCAGGGGGAGCTTTGTTTGACAATGTCAAAAGGGGGAGTAGTAATCTACATTGCAAACTGATTGGTCATCACTCATATGGAATAATTTACATAATTATTCCATGACGGATGTTTGTCATCATCAAAAAGGAGGAGATTGAAATTTCCAAACCTTATTTTGATGATAACATAAACACTTAACTCTGTAAACAAGTTTTTGCAGGTCTGTTACTTGTTTTGCTAGAGACAGGGTTTTCAGACGCACAGTACTGTTCGAACTATGTCAAGCTTCTCGGATGCATTCCTCCGTCCGAACCAATAGGCAGAAAGAAGGATCTTACTGCCTCTCCAAACGGACGCACACAACTGTCCGAACAAAGTCTTCTTCGGACGAACATGACCGTCCGAAGCTTCTGTCAGACGATGGAACGGACGCATGCACGAACGTCCGAACGAAGTTCTTCACCAACTGCATGGAGATCGGATGCTGTGTCGGACGCATCCTATCTATCTCGGACGTCCGACACCCCAACGGCTACGTTTTGTACATTTATTATTTAGCCGTTAGGAAGTAGTTGCAACCACCATTTATTACTCTTACAAATAACTGCTTTGATATTCTGTAAAGAAGATCTAATACATTGAAATACAAGCCTTAGAAAAGAGCAATTTTAGTACAAATTGGCTATAGTGCTTTGTTGTATTAGTGTGCAGTTTAGAGTGCAATACAATTTTGAGTGAAGTAATAATCTTGTACGAAAGTGAGGTTGTGAGTAAAATTCTTGGCTCAACTAAAGAGTTTTAGTGTGAGCAAGAATCTCCCTACTTTGTAAAGATCATTGGCTCACCAAGTGTGTGAAGCATTCTAGTGTTTTAATACTTCAAGCTTGTTCGCTTGGAAGTATTGGCTGTTTTATTCCATATTTTTCTTACTTTGCTGTTTCATTGTTTTTATCATATCAATTATTATTGGAAAAATTTTAGTAAGATTAATATTTGTTAAAGTATTTTTAAGAAACCTAATTCACCCCCCCTCCCCTTAGGTTGCTTTGGGACCAACTGGGTCTTGGTTCTGTGTTTGTAAGGGATTCAAGTGCTTGAAGAGGTCTTTGTCATGTCTTTGATTGAGTTCTTTTTTTTTTTTTTTTTGCAGGTCCCTACAACAGCCTCCCCACCACTTGCACTACTACCTTCACCACCTGCATCATTTGTACTGCCTATATTAACCTTTAAAGCTCCTGCACCGGGCACTTTCACCATTTGCACATACACTTTCACCACCATACCTGTACTATCATTTTCACCACCAGCACTTATACCATCATTTTCACCACTACACTACCCGCACCAGCACCAGCACCAGCACCAGCACCTTCAGCACCTAAACTACCTGTACCACCACCTTCACTACTTGTTCCACTACTTCCACTACCAACGTCAGTCATTCCTTCTCCTGTACCACCTGCAATAGTTTTCCTAACACCTGTTCCCTCTGCATCAACCTCACTAGCACCTGCATTACTTGTATCATCTGCAACATTTCTCCTTCCTTTTTTATCTGCAACAAGTCCATCGTTTGTTACAGTTAAATATTTTATTTTTTAGTAGTGGAACATAGTTTAAAACCTTCAAACTTACTATGCCTTTTTTTAGTTAGTTGTGTCTCTGCACTTTCTCTTTGAAGTCCTTTCAGGTGGACTTGTTCGTTTGTATTTTGGCCTTGAATTGGCACTTCTTGTCCTTCTGGTACTTCTGTTTCTTCAGTAACAGCTATGCATGTCCTGGAATTATGCCCTGCCTGTTTACATTTGCCACAATAGATAATCACAAGCTTCTTCATTCTCTAAACTGCATTCTATTTGTTACATCACTTGTTCTCATTAGGATATTTTCTTCTTGACTTCTTGGGTCGACTACCCTGCACACACAGAATAGGTAGGTCTAAATCGATTTAATCAAACAAAGGCCACAATTCTGGTCCATTTATGGGCTGCAACACATTATCATAAATTTAAAGGAATAAATCTTTGTTGTAGCAAGGATCTGCATAGTGGTGTGCGTAACCATTGTTCTTATGTATGCAGGCAATTGTATGACAACAAGAAAGGCCAGAATTTTGTCACAACTTGTAGGCACATGTTCTTCTTAGGCCCTTTGACCTCATAACTACCCTTTCTATTTTAAAGTAGATGTTTCTACTGTCTTGATATCTGAATTCTATCCTTAATGAACTTCCTAATTGATGGTCTCACAAGCCCATGGTACTTTTTCATCCAATCAGTCCTATGTTCCATTCTAGCCAGCAAATTTTTCCTAATGATTTCCAGCATGCTGATAATGGGGTTGTCCCTAGCCTCTAAATTGTGGGAGTTAAAGGTTCACATTTGTTGTTCACCATCATGTCATACTTTGTGTGATGTGGAAGAATTCCAGACACCAATTATAAGGTGGGTACCTTCTTTACCCAAGCAAATGATTGAGGACCATAATCTTTAAGTTCCATCATTTTTTTCTCATACATCTCTACATTACTGGAACTTCCAATGCTCCACAGCATATCATGCAAAATCTTACTAAGGTGTTTTTTCCTTGAAGTTCCTATACATGTGTTGTACACAGAATTTGTGATTTGAGTTGGGCAACAGCTCAGCAATGGCATAGGCAAGACCCTGCAAATATTAAAATGTCACAAATGAGAATATATAAAGCTGCAATGGCAATACAAGATGTAAGCATAAGCACCTTTCCTTTTGCTGGTCAGACATAAATGTGTAATGGTTGGATTTTCAATCTCAAGGTCTCTAATCAATAATTCCAAGAACCAGTACTATTGTTTCCTTGCTTTCTTTTCAATAACTGCCCAAACAATAGGCCACCATCCATTGCTGGGATCCATCCCCATTGCTATTAATAGTTGTTCTCAATCGGGTCCCTTGGTATGGCATCCATCAAGGTATATAATAGGCTGCATCCAGATGTGAATCCCTTCTTTATTGCACCAAATGAACAATAGAATCTCATAAACCTTGGATTACACCCAGGTTCTCCAAATGGAGTATACATAACTTCAACATTAGTGTCTACACTTGACCTCTTAAACTCTTTAGCATATCTCCATATCATTCTAAATGGTTCATCTGTTGAACCCTTTATGTCTTTAACTACCATCCTCAGTGCCTTTTATGCTTTAGCAGTCCCTACTAATTTCAGTGCTGTAATTTTTATCAAAAGTTACCTTAGTTGTTTCATTGGAATTTTTAGGTTTGAACTTATCCTCTCCCTGTATCTATTTGCTAACCATTTAGATGTAACCCTTTTATTTTTCCAATAGTGGCTGCAGTCGGCATGCTAAAGATTCATAGACTTCACAACAAGGTCATGTATGCCAAGTGCTTTGACCTCTGAAACATACACAAACCACTTGCAAGGTGGTTTGCATTTGGCCCTCACTCTGTCTCTGTCATTTGTATACATAAAAATATCCTTCCCATTGATTGTTGAATAACTATCAATTACATCTTTGAACTTAGCTTTATTGCCAAACTTCATTCCCAACTCAAATATGGGGTTTCTCATATCCTTATCTGCCCTGAAATTTGAGTACCTAGGCTACCCTTCAGTACCTCCATCTTTAGAGGAACCAGGATTACAATTAAGTTCCCAGCATTGAGTATCATCCAAGAGAGCATTTATAGAACTCATCTTTGCCATGCTTATCTTCACGTTGTGCTTTTGCTTGCTCACCAACAATTCCACCAACATGCTGCTATTCTTGACCTTGTGTCTGTTGTGCAGCATTTGCAACACCATAATCAGCACCTGGAGACTCAGTAGCACCTGCACCCTCATGTTCAACACCTTGATAACCATAAACATTTGAACAACCATAGTCCATGTGGTCATCTGTACAAAAGTTGGAATACCTATTAAAGTATTTTTCATAACAGCTACTATCATCCTTATCTATGAAATAACCCTCATTGGCTCAACCACCCTCACTCGCTCTAACAGTTACTGTTCGCTCGCCAGTCCTATTAGCCCCACATCTATTTAGTTTAGTACCACCATTCTCATTGGCCCCATTACCCTCACTTGCCCTACGAGCACCACTACCCTAACAAGCCTCTCCACCCTCACTAAACCTACCACCATTTAGTTCAACACCACTACCCTCACTTGTGCCATCACTCTTGAATCCCCACTTGGAATTCTGTTATGAGCCTCACTTGCCCCACAATCCTTACTACCTCCAACACTATTTGCCATTGGCTTACCAGTCCAACTGGCCCAACCACCATTTAGTTCAGCACCACCGCCCTCATTGGCCCCATTAACCTTACTCGCCCCATCATTCTCACTAACCCCACTACTATTTAGTTCAGCACCACTACCCTCACTTGCCCTATCACCCTCACAGTCCCTACCACCATTTTGTTTAGCCCCACCACCATTTAGTTCAACGCCATTGTTTACTTTAGCATCATCATGTTTAGGTTCCTCCAAAGCATACATGATATGCTTCCTAAAAAACATTCTATTGCCTCTATCACTTACAACCTGAGGTTTACTTGTACGACTCTCAACAATTTCTTCTACAATTAGAGAACTTTTCTTCTTCAATTTGAACACTTGAGGTTGATCAAGTTTTAACTTTTTTATTTCTTCATCTATCAATTGATCACAATGTACTTCCATCACTTTGTACTCTATTACCCAACTATTAAAATTCTATCATATCCTTATCTATCTGTAATGATTTCAACCCATTAGTAAGATCACTAGTTGGGTCAATGAATAGTATAAAATTGGTGCCTTATGCCCTATTTTCTTAGCCATTAGGTTAATGTCATGCAATGAAAACTTCTCACTATTACAAATGTCTACATAGTCGACTAACCCATCACTGTAACTCTTGAATTTGTTTCCTATTATTCTACCCCCATGATAAAGCCTAATTGTGAAAAGACTACTTTCATGGGCTGTATGTCGAAATCAACAATAAATTTCACTCAAACACTTAATTAAACCTTCATATTGGTAAAGCATAAAAGGAACAAATTAATTAAATATGCCTTGTTTAAGAGACCCTAAACCCTAAACATGGCACCCTATCAACACCCACAAAACACTAGGGCCACAGAATACATAAAACATGTTACACACTTAAGTAACAAGGTGGAGGACCACTTTACTCATTTTAGCCCCACATCAAATAAAAAATCCCTCTATGTCATCTACACATGCAGAACACTTCAAGTAAACATCATAATCTATATCCAAAAGACAATAATAGTAAAAATTAAAAATTAAAAAATTAACCAATAAAGACGTAGGATTAAAGCATTCTTACCATATATCATGTAGGGATTGAAGTGGTCATCTTGCCTTCGAATTACCCAGTCCACTTCCATCATATCTGGTAGATCCATCACTTTGGGATGATTTTGATCGGACCTTACACAATTCTGAATAATTACAGTGATATTGAAAAGGGAAAAAAAATTTGAAGCTTTCCTCCTAAAACCTTCTCTAACATATGCCCTATTTGACATGGTATTTCAAATAGTCGATTTGGTAAAATATGGTGAAATGTTGAAGATAATACAGTGGTAATAAGGTATATGGTAGCTGGATGATTTTGCCCCCTTGAGACATCACATGGATGGCACGTGTTGTTGACTAACGGCAACTTAATGAACCAAATGGATGGAAGGGGCAAAGGACAACAAATTTGAGAGTTTAATGACCATTTTGGCCACTTAAAAAGTTCGGTGGGCAAATCCAATAACTTATAAAAATTCAGGGGGTGTACGACCTTTTGCTCATATTTATGCTACTAAAATCTTATTATTTTCTAATTAAATTAAGTAAAAATTGAGTCTTTTAAAGTTTCCTTTTTAAGATGGTTGAATCAATTACTATTTCTATAAAGACAAACAAAAGAAAAAAGGTAGCATAAGTTCTTGGCTAGGTAAGTGAAAATATTTTTAAAATATTTTCTATATAATAATATCATGTCAGATTTTACAGGATTGCATAAATTGCGTAAGTTCTTCATTTGGTGTTAATTGCGTAATAGATTGATTAAATTACACCAAAAAATTGAAGAAAATTTGTACGAACATAATTAGTTAAATATCTTCAAAGGATTGGAAAGTTCTGAAAATTGTATACTAACTTAAAAATATTATATTCTTTTAAGAGTTTTTATGTTTCTATAGTATTATAGTAAAACTTTGATGTTTCATTTAGAATTAAAAAGGGCATGATTCTTTGATTTTTCAGAGCTAACATATTTCTTACTGTAGAAGAATTTTTATTTCATTCAACCTATGTATTTCTCATTACACACATTGAAAATATTGAAAAACCATAGTCTGCTAATTTAAATATCCAAATATCTATTAAAGTAATATGTAATTATATCTTACTTTAGAATCTTCTCTAAACAATATGTTATTACTATATTTATCACTTTAATTATAGTGGATGCAATAATTTTGATTCCTAAACAAATAATTGTTTAATGTGAACTTATAGGTATCAAGTATGTAGGATTTGTGTACTAATCAAATTTGAAAATACAAGATAACCTAGAAATAAGATAAATAATAAAATAATAATAAAGAATGTAATCAAGAAATGCATAATTTCTTATGGAGTTTTGAAGATATATGTATATGCAATATTAGAATTTAAATGAGTGTAAGGGAGAAACCAAAGTAATGTATTAGAAATTAAATTCTATTAGTTTTTAATATCTAATTAAAAAGTGTCAGCACTGAAAATAGGAAATAATTGCTTCCGTAAAACTTAGACAGACCGTTAGCACCAAAAGCAGAGTTGATTATAGATAAAGAAAAAAAAACTATATTAAAAATTACATCAAGTGTTTTGATATAGAATTGAAATTCAAAATTGCAATCATAACGACAATAAAGAAATAAAAAATATCTCCACAACAATGCATTGCCCCTCACCCAAAAAAAAAAAAGATAAAAAAAGAGGTTTAGAAATCTTGATATCCTTTAACATTTAAAAAAAAAAAAAAAAAAAAACTTACCTCTCCCTGAAGACGACTCGGACTTATGACGAATAAGTTATAGAGGAAGCATCATACAATCTAAGTTATACTTTGTTGTCATCCTTTAACGGAACATCACTTCCATTGAACAAAATTTTCCTTCTATTAATTCGACTTTAATGAAAATCTTACGAGGGTGAGCAAGTTTTTGGTTAATCAAATTCTTAACCAAATTTATTCTTTGAAATAAATTCAGTTAATTTAATTATCATCAAAATTTGGTTAACTAAATTCATGAATTTGATTAATATATTCGAAAATGGCAAAAAGGTTTTTTGAATTTGGTTAACTGATAACCGACTTCAATAATTGAAAATAAGTTTTTTAAAAATAGTGTTATATATAAATAGTGGAAGTATTAAAATATAAATGTAGTTACTCAACTACAATTCTATTTATTGATAATGTAGTACTCTATTTTTTTAGTTCATTCATACCATTTATTATATCTCTATATATTAAATCGTATACTTTCATACATAATTGTATTGGCAGTGACCAATACAGGCTTATATATGTTATTAGTTACTAAATTACTATCTATAAATCACATTGTGATACTACATTATTAGTACATGATATTATATTATGTATGTAATTATATCGATCACTATTAAATTATATTACACAATATAGTTTTTTTACTTATTTTTTTGGATCATTAATCAATAAAAGTCACATAAACTATCAAAGTTAAATCAATGGTAAAAATAAGATAAATTTAGGAATTGTTTTTTTTTTTGAATGAAGAATATGTTTCTATAGGTAGTTTTAGCACAAATGTCAATTGCACAGCTATCTCAAGTTGAATTCAGTTAATCAAATTTAAAACCGACTACCAAATTCATATTTGGGTAACCTAATTTATTCTGAATTGAATTGAAATCGAAAATTGTTAAAAGATTTAAAGCCCTTTTCTAAATTTTGACCAATTTTATTAATTGTTTAATCGATCAGTAAATCGATACTCACCTCCAGAAAATGTATTCATTCAATTATAAAATTATCTACTAAAGCATGCAGTTCTTTATGCTAAAATACTGAAAAAATTCAATGACACGTGCAATGCACGTGCTATATTCCTAGTTCAATTAAAACTCCTAAATTAAATGGATTTGGTTTATATACCAATATTTATTTGTGAAAATTAACAAAAAGTAAATCATACCTAAACAATTTCAATTTGAACAAGGCACATTGCTAATAGCATTGGTATTATTCAGGCAACACTTATAAAAAGATTGGATTTTTTTTTGGACAAAGTTAACACTGTTATTTTCGCCACTCTAAAAATAAATTGATACCCCTGCTTATGCACGATTTACAAACTAGCCAATCTGATATTTTCTTGCCATACTAATAGCCACAAGGATGTTTTGTGAATTGATTTGATTTCAAAATAGACCACCCTAATTGGAGAGGATATCAAATAGAAGTAAACATTTTATTTAAAGAAAAATAAATAAACATCATAATATGTTTTGTCTGGAAACAGAATAGACCTACAAATCCGTACTTAACTAAGAGGATAAGGAAAGAGTCAGATGTTTAACCCCAATCTTGCGGCTTAACAATTAACAACCCCATATGATTTCGATTTACCCTATATTACCTCTCTAAGTTGTTACTATAAATAGAGACATAAAATCTTTCATGTAAAGTGGTTACTAAAATCGTTCTACCATTAGTTTTGTTTCATAACTCACACAACGAATATATATACAAATATCTCAATTTCTACTCTAGGTTTCTGGCATATATTGAGATGATGAACTCTGCAAGTCCGCTCATAGTATGTTTTGGCGAGATGCTTATTGATTTCGTGCCCGACACCTCTGGAGTTTCTTTAGCGGAGTCCAACGGTTTTCTCAAAGCTCCCGGTGGTGCTCCTGCTAATGTTGCCTGTGCTATTACTAAACTTGGTGGAGTGTCTGCTTTCATTGGCAAGGTTCTTATTTGTTAATTACCTTTTGTACTCTTAAAAAAAGAATTTATGTATTTTTCGAATTTTCTTTTGTTGCAATGACAGCAAATGGATATAATTTTCTTACTTTGTATCTGTCATAATGTGTTCTTGATTAAATTACGGCAATATATACCACATTCTTAAAGTACATATATAGATTATGATAAATAGAGATTTTGGTACTTTCAGATTCTAATTTCACTTCACTTGATGGATGCCAATATATTGCTATAGATGCTAGGTTTTACTCTATACATTGTCTCATTAATTCTTTCGTCTACCTGACTAGGATCTCCTTTATTTCATTTGGATCTGAATTTGCGTTTAGCCGTCCTTTTATATTAGGTTTCCAAGATTAAGCGGTAATTAAAAGGAAAAAAAGAAACCTTGTCAAAAATCAACAAAGTTTTCATGTCACTAAAATCATATCGTCATGTCATTCTTTAGTATAGTTGGCTGCCGGCCAATTCTAGAGTAATTCTATGCTAAGCATGTCACAATACAGAGTGAGTTTATTGTCGTTGATTTAACAGAAAAATAAAAGTTTCATTAATTTTTAATCATACAACAGTTTAAGATATTAATCACGCATTACGAAATGAATAGTAAATTTTTTTTTTCCCAATTTCGAATGATTGCATTTTTATTATATTGACGTAAAATGGTATTTTCATATAAAGTGGAATTATGAGTTAATTGTGCTAGTAGTAATAGCTATGTTGTGTCTGCACTAAACAAGTAGGTGATACATATATATGGATATATATATGTAAAGCAGGTTGGGGAGGATGAATTTGGAAGAATGTTGGTGGACATATTGAAAAGGAACGGGGTGAACAGAGATGGCGTATGCTTCGACCAACATGCAAGAACAGCTCTGGCATTTGTAACGCTGAAACACAACGGAGAAAGGGAATTCATGTTCTACAGGAACCCTAGTGCTGATATGCTACTCAAGGAGTCTGAGCTGAACATGAGTCTCATCAAGCAAGCCAAGATCTTTCACTATGGATCCATCAGCTTAATATCAGAGCCTTGTAGGTCTGCCCATATCGCAGCCATTAAAGCTGCCAAGGAAGGTGGTGTTCTTCTTTCCTATGATCCCAATATTCGCTTGCCCCTTTGGCCTTCTGCTGATGCCGCAAGAGAAGGCATCAAAAGCATTTGGCTTGAAGCTGACTTTATCAAGGTACATACTATCTAATAATACATTATACTTTTTAAATTATTCTTGAATCTCTAAAATCCATTACTAGATAGTAGAGATAGCACCAAAGTTCTACACTGTTTTCATTCAGGATTTGTTGTTTCTTATAATCATGACAGGTTAGTGACGATGAGGTCGAGTTCCTGACCCAGAAAGATTCCCAGAAGGAAGATGTAGTGATGTCCTTATGGCATGATCATCTCAAGCTGCTGGTAGTTACAGATGGGGAAAAGGGTTGCAGATATTTCACCAAGGCACTGCTTTTTCTTTCAAATATTTTTTAATCTGTCCGTCGCTTTTGAGTAGGGCATGACGAATATTTTTCTTTTCAATAAATTTAAGTTGATTGGGTAAATTGTTCACAAATGATGGCAGAACTTCAAGGGAAAAGTAGCTGGATTCTCAGTGAAGGCCGTTGACACGACTGGAGCTGGGGATTCTTTTGTTGGATCACTATTGTGTTCTATTGCAAAAGATCCATCTATTTTCCAGGTAACTTACTTGAAATCCTAGGATCAGGTTAAATTTAATATTTTTTCGACAACTAAGTATTTTAATATGGAAAATAATATATGTTTCCTCCTGATAATTTGTAGAATGAAGGAAAGCTCAAAGAAGCTTTAGCATTTGCAAATGCGTGTGGCGCACTCTGCACGACTCAGAAAGGAGCAATTCCGGCACTCCCCACGCCATCCGCAGCCCAAGCGCTCATGTCTCAGTCCAAAGCCAAATAAAGAGAGAGAGTATGTGTGGGTCTGGATGAGAGTTTTTACTTAAATCTGTCGTTATCCATTCAAAATTTATCCGACGCAATTTCTTCTTCCGTTCACTAAATAATTGTTTTTATCTACGAATGTTGGTTAAATAATTGTTTAATTCTGAAGAGGATAATGTAATTATTTTGCTGTTCCTTTCGGCATCCATGCTCCTTTTCTTTTTACCTCGTACAATTGGAAAACTTGCAATTTAATGTTCTTCCTTCCCACTTCACTCCAACGGGTTAACAATAACACTAAATTGATAGAATTTGGAAGTAGCAATAAGAAAATTATTAGCTTGCAAATGTTAATTAACCGGCAAAAAATAGAAGTGTAATTAGTCATGCCCACAGTTCCAGAGGGAGAGCCGAATCGGAACTAGAACTTTAGGAGTTGGTTCCGGTACCATCCATTTCCTATGTTGATTTCGGTTACGGTTTCGATTTTAATTTTTTTTAAGTAAAGATACATTTTAGATAATAGTAAAAAAAATTAATACAAGCTAAGATTAGAAACAAAAAATTGCATTTTATTTATATTTCAATTGTAGACTTTGTTTTTGAAAAATAAAGTATGCTATTACATTATTTATTGAACCATTAAAAATGAAAGTAAAGATACATTTTGGATAATCCATACTAAAAGATAATCTAAAGAAGAATCAAACGCATCAATTACATTGTTGGCCTATAAGACTATAATAGACATATATACATATAGGAAAATTCTACAGTCCCTTTTAGGGAAGCATTCCCTTGTGCTTTAAATGCTTGTACAGTACAACATCATGTGCTTTAAAAACTTGTACTGTACAAGCTTTTTTAAAGCTAAGGGAATGGTTCCCTAAAAGGGATTGTAGAATTCTCTCTATATATATAATTTTTTTTATTTAACCTAGTTCTGGTTCCGAAATCAAAACCGTGGCCACCCCTAAGTGTAATGTAAAAAATGGTTTAAAAAAGTTTAGGGTATAAAGAAGAATTTAACTCGATAAAATAGCACTAGGTTTCAAATTCAATAAAACAACGAATATGTATATTTATAAGGGTAGGGGAGTGGAGAAGAAGAATAATCAAGAGAATTGAATTAGACTAGGTACTTAAAATTTTGGAACTCACAGGTAAATTAGTTGAGGCGGTACAATTATGAGAAGAAGTATAAATATTTTGTGCAGGCAAGAAACAAAATGAGTTAGGAAAAGATTAGACTACTAGATAATTCATGATTTAAACTTTGGTAGTTAGGAAAAAATAGAGTTTGTGATATTGTAGACGGGTTGTTGAAAGATGCAGTAATGCTGGTGACTATAGAAGGAGATAGGATTATATTATTTCCTGAAACTAACTCTAGGACATGAATTTATTTATGTTTTAGCTATCTATACTCCTCAAATAGATCTAGATGAATCCTTTTAGGCTAGATTTTGTAATGATTCAGATGAGATAATGACTAGAATCCTTCAAGGTAAGAAAATTTTTATGGGAAGTGATCTAGATAGACATGTAGAAAAAGATAACAAGGACTATGAATAGCGCGTCATGTGTAAAGTCATGGAATAAGAAATGAAGAAGGAAAATCAATCTTGGAGTTTGGAATGTCATTCAAGTTTTGTGTTGTCTATACTTTTTTCAACAAGAGAGAAAAATATGTAGTTACCTTTAAAAGTAAATTAACTAAGTCATAGATTGACTTTTCCTTACGAGAAAGAGAGATATAAGAGTTTGTAAAGATTGTAAAATCATATTTGAAGAAATTTTAACCTTATAACAGTGGCTTTTACTAGTAGACTTGAGGTTTAAACATTGCATTATGTGAAGGAAGATACCTAGAATGCCTAGAATTAAATGGAAGATCCTAAAAAAGGAAAAAGAAGAAATTTTTGGGAATGATTTGTTAATATAAATTATTTGAAATTTATAAGGAGAATCTGGCATATTACACAACAACATAGCCACCAAAGTAAGAACAATGTTTGTGAATATACTTGGAGAATCAAAAGATTGTACCCCAGTAAATAAGGAATCCAGGTTGTGGGATAAAGCAATGAAAGATAAAATTAAAATTAAGAGGGCTAGTTATAAGGGTTTATATATATAGTGGAGAAACAAAGAAAAAATTGAGAAATATAAAATTACTAATATGGAAGCAAAAGAAAGTTGTAAGTGAAGAGGGGATAGTTGGGGTTGTTGAAGGATTTTGCTAAAAAAAAAAAAAAAAAGTCAACAGAAGAGGATAGAGATATGTATAAGATGTGTAAATTACATGAAACTTTCTTGTGGTTTGACTAATGTTCAGGTTTTTCTTCTATTATTTTTAAACCTACAATTCACCTCCTTGTGAATGGTTGTTTTTTTTCTTTTCTAAAATAGATGAAAAGTTAAAAAAAAATCTAGTAGATTTGTGCAAACAATAAAAATACACCTAAGCTAATACCCTCCCACCGCGCAAAAACTCTCTCCACTAGAAGGGAGAGGTTGTACTTTTTGTTAAGGGAAAATTACAATTTAGCCCTCTCAAAATTTAGGTCGTGGTTTATCTTGGTTACCAAATTTTTAGCCAAAATACATTTAGTTCTGAAACTTTCTAATTTCTACCAATTTAGGACAAATTTAAAAATTCTGTTAATTAAAAACAGAAAAAGTCACAAAAAAGTACGTGATAGTTAAATCTCAAGTTCTAAACGTGCAAAAATACAATTTTAGTCTTTAAAGTTTGGATCATAGTTTATTTTGGTTCCTAAAGTTAAAGAAAAAAAATAAAAAGCACATTTAATTCTCAAAATTTTCAATTTCTATCAATTTAGGACAAATTTGAAAATTTTGTCAATGACAAATAGAAAAGTCATGTACATTGGCATGTGACTGTTAAATCTATCTTGGGTTATAACATTTCCCAATCGATTTCAACCAATTTAACCATATTTCTATTCTTCTCTATAACTATCAATGTTTAAGCATTCAACATTCTTGTCAACATTATTATAAAATACATCATCATCCTTATCATCACTCGTATCATAATCAGGTCAGTTAGGGGAAGACCATTCTACAAAATCATCAGTTTTTGTTACCACTGCTATTTGTGGCATCATCATCCCTCTACCACCCATTATTAGACTCACCATTACTATGTTCAGAACTAACACTCCTATTTTCAGAATCATCACTACCATATTCAGAATTAGCACTCCCATCTTCAGAATTACTGCTCCTATTATTTGAATTTTCTAAGGAATTTTAATCCAACTCATAAACCCTAATTTCATGAAAAGATTTAATTAGAATTAAAAATTTATTTGTGAATAGGACTCTTGTACAGCCCACCCACTTACATTAGTTAGAAGAAAATTTTCAACTAATTGCTTAGGATAGAAGCACTTTTGAATATAACAATCTTACAACTACACAACTACGATAACCTATATTAAAATATCAAGGAATGTAACGGTAAAAAAAGTAACGTTAAAATTTCTAACCTCCAACAACTATTTTCTATTATCTAAAAACTACTATAAATAGGAATCTTCTCTAGCACAAATAAATACATATGATATAGTACATATTAGTCCGTGTTCCAAATACTAGAATAAATATTAAATATCCGACGAAGTAGAACCATCTCATTTTGGTCAACCGGCTGTGGAAGCTTTTCTTCTCCTTGGCAAAGAGAAATTTTACCATCCCATTCCGAGGACTCACAGAAATACCCCGGGCGGTGCCACAATTTGTTCGTCGCAACAAGTCTGCGCTTGAGATATCCAGCATCTGATGTTCGTACATATCTTGCTTATCTCCCTAATTAAACTCTATATTATTACAACCATTATACTAAACTACACTCTATTAAACTATATATCAAATAATTCAGTATAAGAAACTTTACACTAGCAGATATGAACAATATCGAATCGTGGTTAATGTGCTGCTATATCAAACTTACTTCAAAATTATTGGATCTTAAGGAAGGAACTCCACATCAACCCAGTATAGTATGGGACGTATCTTTTTCTTTTTTAGTATGGGACATATCATTCCTAAGGAGAGTACTAATTAATGTGCCTCGACCATCAACAAGCTTTTCTAATTTTTGAATAAAATTATTGTTTTTATTTACCAGTAAATTATTATTGTGTTATTATTATCCTTTCTTTGGATATAACTTTTTGAACACCAGATTAAATGGATTGACATGAATTAGAAGGTGTTATAACCTATGTTAGATTTAATAGTCATGTGCATTGCACATGAATTTTTCCTTATGTAATTTATCAAATTTTCAAATTTGAACTAAATTGGTACAAATTGAAAAGTTTGAGGATTAGATGTATTGTTTTTGAAATTTTGGGAATCAAAATAGACCATGACCCAGATTTTGAGGGATAAAATTGTTGGAGCTTGTTTAGATTTAACATTCACATGCTTTATATGTGACTTTTTCTGTTTGTAATTATCAAAAATTTAAAATTTGTCCTAAATTGGTAGAAATTGAAAAGTTGGAGAACTAAATGTGTTTAGTTTGAAACTTTGGGGACCAATATAGACCACGACCCAAAATTTTAGGGCTAAAATTGCATTCTTTTTCCTTTTTGTGAAAATACATAACTAACTATGATTAGATATTTTAAATGGGTGAAATAACTCTTTCTAGGAAGCGAAGAAGGATAAGGTATTAAAGAAAGTGAAGGAAGAAAAGCAGTTGGCCCGTATGATAGTCCAATTAAAGTATGAAAATATTTAGGAAAGAAAGGAATAACTTGGCTAACCAATCTTTTCATTAAGTTTTTGCAAAGTAGACAAATGCTCAACCAATGGAGGAAGAATACTGTGATGCCTACACTTAAAAATAAAGGGATCTAGAAAATTATATAAATTACAAAAGCATTAAGTTAATGAGTCATACAGTTCCTGATGCATTACAAACAAAATGTGCATTCAACGATAAATTTAGTGACAGGTTTTTAAGGGATTTTCGTCGCTAAATAAAACAATAACAAATTTTGCCACTTAAATATTGGCATTAGTTTTTGGCCGCTCATCAGCGATGTATACAAACTATTCATTGCAAAATTTGCGACAAAAAAAGGATTGTTGAAATTTGTAGCAAATATGAAATTTGATAAGTGATGTACTTTCGTCAGTAAAATCATGCCAATTGATGACGAAAGAAGTCGTCACTAAATGAGCAACGGAGTTAGCAATGCTTTTAGAAATGAAACTTTTCAACAAACTCAACAATGAATATTCAACCACGCATTCTGCAATTAATATTAGCTATAAATTTTGCAACGGCTATCTTTATTGTAAATTAGAAATGAAAATACCAACGAAATAATAAGTGAAATTTTAAAAAGAAAATGGATGTGTTACAAAAAAATGTGATTAATTTATTTTGCGCTTCAAATTGAACAACGGTTGTATTTATCGATGATTTAATGTAACAGGAATTTAAAAAAATAAATTTAGTAACAAAACTATTTTAAATTTTTTAAGAAAATATTCCAACAAGAAAATGAAATTATTAAAAATTAAAGGCAACAAAAAATGCAATTTTACTGCATGTTTAATAAAAAAAATAGCGATATATCCCATTTGAGCAAAGGAGCTCAACAATGGTGAAGATGGAGAGGCGTAGTTTTGTTGACGATTATTTTTTTTGCTGCACAATATAGCCTAGATGTTTTAATGTGAATTGAACAAAAGAGCACGTGAAATGTATAAAAGAAAATTGAAATAGTGACTGGTATCCTACCCTTAAAACTACATCAAATCAACTTTAAATTCCAAGTGCATTTGCAGAGAAATATCAAATGTGACATCGATAGTGACGATCCTCAACTCCGATAGCAATGGTTTCCTATTTTTGGTTTTTCTGGTGTGTGTGACTAGTGTGAGTGTGTTTGTGTTGTATGTGTGTCGTGCAAGACAAAGTGAGACCAGAGAGGAATTGAGGAGATAGGGATGTTTAGGAAGGGGTTTGGTTGGTAAAGTATTTTATGGACTAGACTTTGGTCGGATTTTAGCTAAAGATGAAGAGTGGAGTGAGAGAGAAATAATTGAATGAGGGGAGAAAGAAAGAAGGATAAAAAGTCAAAACACGTGGATGCAATTTTATTGAGGAGGAAGATGGGGGTATTTTATTGATTGGCACAAAGTTGCTCTCTCTTGATATTAGCAATGACTCTAGCCCTCAGGAAATGAGGGATAAATGTTCATGTTCTTGTAAAGATTGTACAAATATTACCAAAATGTTTTTCTGAATTTTACCCTTAGAGACTAAAATTTTTGAAAGATGCTTTTAAAAAAAATAAAAATGGGATTCGCTGGAACAACAAAAAAGGAGCCTCCTATACCATCTGGACCTTGTGTGTGCTAGACAGACTAGCAAGTGAATTAGTCGAACAAGTAACAAAATGATCTACAAGAGTTATTGTTGCCCATAGAAAGTATATAAAATGTGATTACAATTCAATTCAATTCTAGGAAAAATGTTATTTGAAATATCAAAATTGAAGATTGTTTATCTAAAATACAACTTTCCTAGGTGTAGAAAATTAAATCAAAACATGTCAATTGTAGTGAAATTAAATTAAAGCAATACATCAATACGTGAATTTAAAGGAAGCAAATAATAGCGAATCTAAAGTTGGAACTCCAGAATTAAAAGGCAATCAAATAAATTGGCAGATTGAATTTAAATAAAGCAAGTTCCAGGGAGTTGAATTCACCCAACTAACATATCCAAGACATCATCCAATCATAGAAATTCAAATATGACATGTAAGACTATTACATTAATTACTCTTTCGAATTAACCAATTGAACAACACAACTAATTATATGAATATTCTCTTGAACCAATCATAATATTGTCGTGGTATTGACTGGACTCGAACCAAACTCAAGTAATTCGTTTAATTGAATGAGCCAAGCTCGATTCAATGACTGCTCAGTAATAATAGGCTCATGGGCTCACTAGCCTAAACGAGCTTTTTGTATTTTTTTTATATGTGTATTTATCCACATATCCTTAGCAAAGTTTTATTTATAAAAGTATGCTACACTTCATATCTTCCCTCATATAGGTTATGGTTGTAATTTGACTTTTAATGACTAATCATAGAATGACTAATGATTTTGTATATTGATTGTGGAGTTTTATTTGGTTGTGGTAGAGTTTTTTTTTTTTTTTTTTTTTTTTTTAAAGAATTAATATAGGCTCAATAAAGCTCTTCTGAGCTTGATAGACTTAGCAACCTCAAGTCTGAGCCTTATTTTGAAGGGTTTGACGAGGTTGAGATCAAATTCGAGCTTGCATATTTCTAGCCGAGTTTGGATGTTCAAACTCGACTCAACTAATTTGCACCCCCAATCATTGCGTACATTATCATGTACTAAATATTAGATGAATTCAACCAAATCAATGGACCAAAATCTCTTTTCAGACAAATTATAGTTAACTCAATAAATCAATGATAGCAACTCAAGAACTTAAGAAAGAAATTAGACAATTAGATTGAACTTCAATAGAAAGCAACGGTATGGAATTGAATTTACTCAACCCACATATCCATGATATATCAAATCATATCAACTCAATCAGACCTAGATGACAGTTGAGTTAATTACTCTTCTGAATTAATTAGTTAACTACACAACTGTTCAAGATAATCTTTTGAATTATTGGAAACAATTGTGGCATGCATTAGAGTTGACTAAAATCATGAATCATTCTCATAAATAATTAAATCAGTGAACTAAAATATATTCTCAAATAAATTCTAACATCAATTAAATATAGAAAATCATTAAGAGCATCCAATATACACTCCAAAGGAGTTAAATATTGAAACTTTAATAATAAATAAATCATAGAATGTAGATAATAACTCTATGATGTAGAGTTATTTTACCCACAAGATCCATAATATTTTGTTAGTATTTACCCGGTTTATGTGTGATTCCTCTTTGATTTAGTATTAATTAGTGTTTTTAAGGGTGTTACAGTAAAAATAAAGTTTTAGTAATGTTTTATGCTATTTTTATTATGTTTTGGTACTTGCGTATATTTGATTGTATATTGTAGGTAAATAGAGTATAGCTGGGCACAAGTTAATAGATTCACAAATACAAGGAATAAAGTGCAAATTGTAGAATCAGAGAAGTCTAGATCAAGACACGGATCGCGGTATAAATTTTCATGAATCCAAGTTCTTGACTACTGTCCAAGAGGCCAGTTTACACGAGTTAATCTAGACACAAATTGCAGTTCCAAAATGTGTACTTGTAAAAGTTTGACCGCAGTGCATCCTTCTTAAATGTGTAATTTGGCTTGATTTTGAGCTCGGCTAGGAAGTTGTGATACTTAGTATAGAATAGAATGCTAACTTACCTACGTAGAGAGATAGTAAGTAGAAGACTAGTAGTAGCTTAATTTGGAAGTTTACTATTTTTAGAGAGAGAAATTCATTGTTCACACTATCACACCCCGCGCTTGCATACATCAGTACGTGACAGGTGCCTTATGTGAAACCCAGTATTTTAATAGCCTTGTTCTTTGATTTTAATTGGTTTAAAATGTTTTTCATATTATTTTTAGTCATAAAGTACTTCAACTTATTCGTTTTTCAATTCGGCAAATTTTTCGATTTACGCGATTTCGATGTGTAAACGGGTCAAAAGTTGGATTAAGTGTAATTAGTGCATTGTGGTGTGTGAGTGTTGTAAGATGGCTGATTTATAATGTTAATTTAGTAGCAAAAAATTAGTTTTTGGGTTAAATAGTCAACTTTAAGACTATTTCGTCAATGGGTACTATTTGAGTCAACTTTGGAATTCTTTTTAAGTCTTCTTCTTGTTATTTCTTCTCCATTTTCTTCTAGCTGCTGGCCGAACTTCTCCATTTTTCCCCCAAAAATTTTCTTGGATTTCAAGTAGGAATCACTTGAAAGGTAAGATTTTATGTATTATTTTAGCATTTATAGCTTATGGGCTTTATGATTCAAGCTTTAATTTTAAGTTTTGTAGGATTCTTAGGGCCGAAAATAAACCCTCTTTGCAGCCTTATATATGTTGATTTATGTATGTTATGGGTTGTTCTTAGTGTTTTGGAGGTTGGGAAGTGATTAGGGTTGATTTTTAACAACTTTCCATGGTTAGATTACAAATTTTAAGATTATGAGTTAGGGTTTTGTCTTCCATATGTGGCCTAGAGTGTTATGCTATGAATGCTTATGTCTATGCACATAATGATGTTTTAAGAGTGTTTTAAGGTTAGTTTGGATAGGAATTGAGACTTGAAACCAAGTGGAATTGATTTCCCTTCATTTTGTAAGTAAGCGGAAGTTTGGCGCAACTAGGATAATTTGGATAATTGGTTATGTTTAAAGGGTCTTTAATGATCTTTTGATGGTTTTAGGTGTTTTCCATTGTTGTGGAATGCTATTGATATAGTCCCGGCTATTGCTCCCAGGTGAATCTTTCCGTTTATGGATTTTGTTGGTTGAATATGTTGTTTTGAGTTGGGTTGTAACCAAGGTCCCTTGAATACCTTGGAAATGGATTTTGTTGGTTGGTTGAATATGTTGTTTTGAGTTGGGTTGTAACCAAGGTCCCTTGAATACCTTGGAATTGGATTTTATTGGCAGGGAGGATAGCCTAATTATAGCCTAGGGAGAGGCAAAGTTTTTCGCTTTTTCTGGAAAACTGAGCTTGCTATCTCCTAATCTAGCTGTAATACGAATTTGAGGGATTAACTAAGTGTTTTGACTGGGGTTTTAGCTTGTCGAAGTTGGTCAGAAATTGTGAAAAGGTCATTTTTGACCTAAGAGCTTTTGGTGTCGTTTTCTATCGTTTCGCGTCGTTTTCGCTTCCCTAGTCATTCTTTAACTTCTACATCTCTTCTAAGAGTCCTCTTATATCAGTTTTAGGTACCACGCCACCTACCGCCGGCGATCGCGTTCAGTGATCATTGTGCAGTTTTTGTAAAATAGGTGGGTAACATAGACCTTCTTCCACTTGTATTTTGTTTAACGACTTTCGAAATATGTTTGGATGGATTTTAAAATGAGTATGATGTTTGGAACTGCACTTTTACCAAGTTTTGGAATTATTACATATGAAATCGGGAACCAAGCTATTTTATGTTAATCAAATGATATGTTTGCAAACTCTTTTGATATGAAAGCATTTTATGACTGTTTTGGCTCATAGGTGACCTAGGTATATAATTTTGGATGTGTTTGGAAATGTTTGATTTGTGGAGAACCGGTTCTATAGTCATCCATGGGACGCCATGGTGACTGTGGATATTATGAACTATTTGATCTGTCTCTTATACACATCTAGATGTGTATAAGAGACAGCTTCAAATGGGGCCAAGCATTTCGATAAAAAGAGTACATAAAGATAATAACATTTGCGAAAACCATTCTCATAAAGCAGTTTCTAAAATGTCTCATTGAAACTGTACTTGGATTTAATCAAAATTCTCATGACTATGGTTTTCGCAATGTCATTAATGGTTTATTGACTTTTAAATGGCATGAGACATTTTAGAAACTGCTTCATGACTATGGTTTTCGCAAATGTTATTATCTTTATGTTTTCTTTTTATCGAAATGCTTGGCCCCATTTGAAGAGCTTTTATGATATCCACTGAGCTAGTTATGCTCACCCCACGTGATTTATAATTTTTCAGATTAGGTGCTCGTTTTTGACTCTCCACCGCGTTAGCAGCTTTTAGATTGTCTCCAGATTCCACATTACTGGTAGGACTCTGCGGATAATCTTCCAAGCTTCTCTTTTGTTTGGAGAGGGGTAGTGTATTAGATAGGTTTTGTATTGATGAACTTTGTTTTTGTTGTAGCATCTTTTGTACTAAGAAGGAATTTTGTAATTCGTATTTTTGTGTAAAAATGAACTTATTCGGTTTTATAGTTAAGAAATGGTTTGATGGTTCTATTACATTGCGGTTAAGTTTGTTGCTCTGTTCGTTTGTGCCTTGCGCTTTGGACCGGTGTGCCATTAGCGCGGCGTGTTACGGTCCCGTTTTGGGGCGTGACATTTAGTGGTATCAGAGCATAGGTTTGAATCCTAAGTCCAGTAATAGGTATTCGATGAGTCTTTTGAGGTTTAAATCGATGTGCTCGGGCTTAGAATTATATAAGATTCTGTTTTGCTCTCGACATTACAGGATCTGTGGAATTCTTTGACCTGGAGTTATTGATTGACTTGTTTTGGGGGGTTTTTGAGAGGTCATTGCTTATGTAATCTTTGTTGTACCTCTTTTGTTGATTCTTGAAGAATTATTCTTTGCTTATGATTCTGCCTTTGACTCTTATCAGCTAGTTTGCCGTCTAGGACGCGTTTTGGTTCTAGAGGTCGCGGTAGAGGCTCGGCACAGCAGGACCCTCAGCAAATCTCAGGGGAGCGTCCGGCTGGTGGGGATTCGCTGCAGGAGATCCCTGTAGTCGAGTCAGCTTCAGAGAGTGTTACTAGGCCTGCGGTCTACCCTAGGGACGAGGCAGGGCCGTCAGCACCTCCTCCTCCGACTGGACCGCCAGTGGTTGATTATGGCGCCATTGCGGCGGTTGTGGCACAGGTTATTCGACAGTTGGACGTTGAGCGACATCCCGTTGCTCCACCACCTCCACCACCGCGTACCGACATTCCATCCCTGTTTCAGACGCTCGGCCTAGTCTCTGACTAGCCGACCATTTCAGTCTCAGCCTCAGTCTCAGTCGCGTGGACAGTCGGCCCGGACAGGGACTTTAGCACCTCCAGCTGGGAGTAGGAGTCGTGGTCGACAGGGTGGTTCGACTAGGAGGGGTCCGTCGACAGGTTCTTCTGTTTCTTCAGTTTGGAGCCAGCCTCAGAGATCTCAGTCGGTGACAGTTCAGCCGTCGCCATACCATGCCGGTCTTGTGGTCGACTACACTCTGGAGAGTGTTATTGGAGGACTGGAGCTTGTTTTAAGTGCGGCGAGCACGGCCATTTGATCAGAGATTGTCCTAAGGTCGCACCAAATCGAGGGCAGACTAGTGGAGTGCAGGGTGGTCCGCCTGAGGCCAAGAAGCGGAGGACTCAGGCGAGGGTGCATGCGTTGAGTCAGCAGCAGGCCGATCAGACCAATTCAGCAGTTGCAGGCACGATCTTAGTGAATTCCATACCTGCTTATGCTTTATTTGATTGTGGGGCATCCCATTCATTTGTAGCTAGATGTTTTCTTAGATGTCTGTCCGATAAACCTAGATGGTTAGAGGATCCTTATAGTGTGGGGACCCCGGACGGGAAGGTTATAGAGTCTAGGTTTATTTTGGAAGGTTGTCGGTTAGAGTTTTGTGATAGGAAGTTTGAGGCTGACCTTATTCAGTTACCGATAACCGACTTTGATTTAATTTTGGGTATGGATTGGTTGGCGGCTAATGGTGCGACGATTGATTGTAAAGAGAGGTATGTGATGTTTCAGATGCCTGGTTTAGATACGGTGATTTTTCGTGGGAATGAAAAGAAGCCCAAGAGTAGGATTCTGATTATATCAGTAGTGAAGGCATTTAAGGCCTTAGATAGGGGTTGTGAGAGCTATTTGGCTTATGTGATAGACTCTGATAAAGTAGAGCCAGGCATTGAGGATATCCTAGTGGTTAGGGAATTTCCGGACGTGTTTCCCAAGGAGCTGCCAGGTTTACCTCCGTCGCGGGTTGTCGATTTTGAGATTTGTTTAACCAGGGGTGGCACCAATTTCAAAGGCCCCCTACCGTATGGCACCTGCGGAGCTAAATGCCTGAAGGAGCAGCTTCAAGAACTCTTGGACAAGAAATTCATTCGTCCAAGTGTTTCACCTTGGGGAGCACCGGTCTTATTTGTTCGGAAGAAAGATGGTAGTTTGAGACTTTGCATTGACTACCGTGAGCTTAATAGGGTAACTTGTGTGAAGAATAAATACCCTTTGCCACGAATTGATGACTTGTTTGATCAGCTTAAGGGTGCGAGGTACTTCTCTAAGATTGATTTGCGGTCCGGATATTATCAATTGAGGGTGAAGGAAGAGGATGTACCTAAGACAGCTTTTCGGACTCGCTATGGCCACTACGAGTTTTTGGTTATGTCTTTTGGTTTAACTAACGCCCCTGCAGCCTTTATGGAGTTGATGAATAGGGTGTTCAAGGACTATCTTGATGTATGTGTAGTGGTCTTCATCGATGATATCTTGGTTTATTCTCCGAGCGAGGAGGCTCATGCTGAGCATTTGCGAGCAGTTTTGAGCTTGTTGAGGAAAGAGCAGTTGTATGGTAAGCTTAGCAAATGCGAGTTTTGGCTTCGGAGTGTTGCATTTTTGGGTCATGTGGTGTCAGAGGAAGGGGTTTCTGTAGATCCCAAGAAGATTGAGGCCATTGTTGATTGGCCTAGACCTACCACAGAGACTGAGGTGCGGAGAATTATCCTACTCATGACCTGGAGTTAGCTGCGATAGTGTTTGCTCTCAAGATTTGGAGGCATTACCTGTATGGAGAGCAGTGTGAAGTGTTCACTGATCATCAAAGTCTGAAGTACCTCTTCACTCAAAAAGAGCTTAATATGAGGCAAAGGCGTTGGCTTGAGCTATTGAAGGACTATGACCTGACCATTAGCTATCATCCTGGTAAAGCTCAAATAAGGTTGCCGATGCTTTGAGTCGTAAATCAGCTGGCCCTAGTATGGCTCTTTTGATTTGTCAGTTTGAGGCTTTGAATTTGGAGGTTGTTGAGTCTACTGAGCAGACTTTGGCAGCATTGGTTGTTCAATCTACACTGGTGGATCGCCTTAAGGTGGCCCAGTTAGATGATCCTGAGCTACGTAAAGTAATGTTGAAAGTACAGAATGGTGAGACCTCAGAGTTTCAGGTTAGAGCTGATGGTAGCTTGTGGCGAGACAGACGTTTATGTGTGCCGAACGACTCCGAATTGAAAAGAGAACTGATGAAAGAAGCTCACTCTTCGCGCTTATCTATTCATCCTGGGGGTACGAAGATGTATAGGGACTTGAAAATGAGATTTTGGTGGCTTGGAATGAAAAGAGAGATAGCTGAGTTTGTGGCGAGATGTTTGGTGTGTCAGCAGGTTAAGGCTGAACACCAAAGGCCCAGCGGTTTGAACAATCATTGGAGATACCGGAGCTGAAGTGGGAGCATCTTACTGTCCATATTGTACATCTGATTAACAAACAGACAGCTTCGAGGTAATGATATATGTCTCTTATACACATTGACCGCCTAACAAAGTCCGCCCATTTCTTACCGATGAAGGTGACCGCTACTTTGGAATCATTAGTGAAGTTATATGATCATCCCAGCTTCCCTGGAAGTCTATGGCACAAGCTCTCAACATATCCTCCAATCCATAAACGGAAAGATTCACCGGAGCAAATATTTCGGGACTATAGTTAAGTCCCACATCACATTAGTACTGCTTATCATCCTCACAAGATGGCCAATCTGAGCGTACTATTCAGACATTGGAGGATATGTTGAGAGCTTGTGCCATAGACTTCCAGGGAAGCTGGGATGAGCATGTGATGCTTATGGAATTCTCGTATAATAACAGCTATCTAAACTCATCCTTAGTATGGCACCATTTGAGGCTTTGTACGGTCGTAAGTGTAGATCACCTTTACATTGGGATGAAGTTGGCGATGGAGATCCTTGGAGGGCCCAGATTTGATTCAGGCAATGATTGATAAAATTGCTATTGTTCGCCAGAATTTGAAAGCGGCTCAAGATCGTCAGAAGAGCTGGGCGGATCGCAAGAGAAAGCCAATGGAGTTTGCTGTTGGGGATAAAGTGTTTGTGAAAGTATCGCCGACTAAAGGGGTAGCTAGATTTGGGAAAGGTGGAAAGTTGAGTCCACGCTATATAGGCCCCTATGAGGTGTTGAACAAGGTTGGTGATTTGGCATACCAATTGGCTTTGCCTCCGGAGTTGTCTAGAGTTCATAATACCTTCCTTGTACACATCTAGATGTGTATAAGAGACAGAAGGTGTCACTACCCATGAACCTTTAGTAGATCGGGAGGACACGACGCGCTAACTGGACACCGGATAAAATCTTGGATCGACAAGATAAGACATTGAGGAATAAAGTTATCCCCTACGAGAAGGTTTTATGGTCTAATCATTCTGAGCGAGAAGCTACCTGGGAGATCTTGAGAGCCTCGTGAGATCGAACTATCCAGCTTTGTTTGCTTCGTGATTTCGTAAGTTTCGAGGACGAAACTTTGTTTAAGGGGGGTAGAATGTGAAACCCAGTATTTTAATAGCCTTGTTCTTTGATTTTAATTGGTTTAAAATGTTTTTGATATTATTTTTAGTCATAAGGTACTTCAACTTATTCGTATACACATCTAGATGTGTATAAGAGACAGGAGCATAACTAGCTCAGAACCCTACCCGTCTCTTATACACATCTAGATGTGTATAAGAGTAATTAGTGCATTGTGGTGTGTGAGTGTTGTAAGATGGCTGATTTATAATGTTAATTTAGTAGCAAAAATTAGTAGTCTCTTAATTTTAGCTATTTAAATAAGATTCATATTTGGTCAATTCGTCTATTTATACACATTTAGAATTCTTTTTAAGATCTTCTTCTTGTTATTTCTTCTCCATTTTCTTCTAGCTGCTGGCCGAACTCTCTTCTCCATTTTTCCCCCAAAAATTTTCTTGGATTTAGAACAAGTAGGAATCACTTGGAAGGTAAGATTTTATGTATTTTAGCATTTATAGCTTATGGGCTTTATGATTCAAGCTTTAATTTCAAGTTTTGTAGGATTCTTAGGGCTGAAAATAAACCCTCTTTGCAGCCTTATATATGTTGATTTATGTATGTTACGGGTTGTTCTTAGTGTTTTGGAGGTTGGGAAGTGATTAGGGTTGATTTTTAACAACTTTCCATGGTTAGATTACAAATTTTAAGATTATGAGTTAGGGTTTTGTCTTCCATATGTGGCCTAGAGTGTTATGCTATGAATGCTTATGTCTATGCACATAATGATGTTTTAAGAGTGTTTTAAGGTTAGTTTGGATAGGAATTGAGACTTGAAACCAAGTGGAATTGATTTCCCTTCATTTTGTACGTAAGTGGAAGTTTGGCGCAACTTGGATAATTTGGATAATTGGTTATGTTTAAAGGGTTTTTAATGATCTTTTGATGGTTTTAGGTGTTTTCCATTGTTACTTATTATCTCCTAATCTAGCTGTAATACGAATTTGAGGGATTAACTAAGTGTTTTGACTGGGGTTTTAGCTTGTCGAAGTTGGTCAGAAATTGTGAAAAGGTCATTTTTGACCAAAGAGCTTTTGGTGTCATTTTCTATCGTTTCGCGGCGTTTCGCTTCCCTAGTCATTCTTTAACTTCTACATCTCTTCTAAGAGTCCTCTTATATCTGTTTTAGGTACCACGCCACCTACAGTTCTTCTGTTATGAACTATTTGACTGCGGGGTCTTGTGATGGGATAACTTGACCTCCCGGTCAGACTAGTAGGTGTAGTAGATTACTAGATCTGACTAGTACTGTAGGTCATACCTTCGAGCCTAAAAGATACTCATGCTACCTGAATTATACTAATAGCATACATCTGACGTTTAAATGGCATGATACATTTTAGAAACTACTTATGATTATGGTTTATTGACTTTTAAATGGCATGAGACATTTTAGAAACTGCTTCATGACTATGGTTTTCGCAAATGTTATTATCTTTATGTTTTCTTTTTATCGAAATGCTTGGCCCCATTTGAAGAGCTTTTATGATATCCACTGAGCTAGTTATGCTCACCCCACGTGACTTATAATTTTTCAGATTAGGTGCTCGTTTTTACTCTCCACCGCGTTAGCAGCTTTTAGATTGTCTCCAGATTCCACATTACTGGTAGGACTCTGCGGATAATCTTCCAAGCTTCTCTTTTGTTTGGAGAGGGGTAGTGTATTAGATAGGTTTTGTATTGATGAACTTTGTTTTTGTTGTAGCATCTTACTCGTAAGCATTGTACTAAGAAGGAATTTTGTAATTCGTATTTTTGTGTAAAAATGAACTTATTCGGTTTTATAGTTAAGAAATGGTTTGATGGTTCTATTACATTGCGGTTAAGTTTGTTGCTCTGTTCGTTTGTGCCTTGCGCTTTGGACCGGTGTGCCATTAGCGCGGCGTGTTACGCTACCGTTTTTGGGGCGTGACACCTTACCCTCAAGAGTTACCCCTCAAGAGCACAAGACACCAAAACGAAACATAATTAAAATAATTTCATTAAATTTGTAAACAATCAATATCAATAATGACTTGAGTAAGCAGCTAAACAAACATAAACTAAACTATTCAATAATCCTAAAGCAACACAAAACGAAATCGAATATAATCTTAATATATATCAATTCTTAATTAGTTAATAATACTTTCCTTGAAAATCCAAAATCTAATTGTCGGCATGCTCTAATTTCTCAAATGATTGATTGTCCTCATAAAGGTCTAACTCTGCAAAAATGTGATAAGATGAGGTGAGCGACAAGTCACTCAGCAAGCAACTAATACCACCTTTGCTAGACCAAACAAGTTATATATATACATATTTTACAATATTTTAACACAGATACAAAAGTTTTTCAGAAAGTTTTTATTCAACATCAAAGCAAAATCTTATTTCACATAATCGCAAGGGTTTCTTTTAAAAAAAAAAACATACATACTTTATAGCAAGTGGCATTATATCAAAGATTTGTGAAACAAATTTCACAGATATCAAAAGTTCAAAATCGGAATCAAGATACAAGAATCAGAATTCATAATCAGAGTTTGAAAATTCGAAATTAAAATATCAGAATCAAAATCCATAATTGGAAATCAAAGTTCATATCATGGTTCATTATAGTCTCATAAAACAAATGTGCTATCATCGGCTTACTGAGCTCAACCTAGTGCTAAAAGACCCCACTAGAAAAGGTTGTCAAGAGATTCGGCCATAACTTACCTCGACTCAGAAAAAGAATATTGGATCTTAGGTCAGAGACCCAAACAAAATACCAAGTCTTAAGTCACCCAAATAGAAAGTCAGAATTATAGTCCTTACCGACTATTTGTGATTATTTTAGGAGGCTTGATCCATTATTAATTACCGAATAAATAATTTAAACATACACTTGCGAAGCATTCATACGAAATTTAAAATAATGCCACTTATATAAATTTTATAATTTAAAACAATTCAAATGTTCATGTAAGTCCAAGCTTAATAACTAAAATAATATGTTGTCAAAAATAATATTTAAACAAAATATTTTTAAAATTACAAAGGGGTAGTAACTACTTAACTCAATGTAGCAAACATAACTGTAACAAAATCCAATTAATTTCCTATACGAAAGTTCATAGCATATTATTTGTGCCCAAACAAAAAGCAACCCGGCTCGTATATAGACTATTATGCCATCTACAAATTACTCAAGATTCAAATATTTTATTCGAAAGATTATCTTTAATTTCATTTATTTCCAAAAATATTATTTTCAAATATAATATAAAATCCAATCATTTATTACACCATATAAATATTTATCATATTTATTTTACAAAATATTACTACAATAGTACTATACATATTTATTCCAAAAATATGTAGTCATGAAAGCGGTTCTAAGATAATTTTCCAAAAGTAAATGTATAGGGATAACTTTCTTAAAGTATACTCAAAAGTATCATTCTTAATTTTTAATACTCCAAGAGTATTTTATTTGATTACTACAAAAAAATAACTTTTAATTTTCTATAATTTCTTATTTCAAAAGTATAAAAATATTTAGTCCAAAGTCATATTATAACTAACTAAAGGACTAATTACATAAATACCTAAATTAACTCAAAAACAGAATCTAACAACATTAACAAATCCTATACATGTTTGATTCCTTTGAAAATTACTTTTTCCTTTTTTATTTTCAAAATTCTCTTTTTTTAGGAAAAAAAAAATTTAGAAAAAATTTCAGAAAATTACTATCTTTAGCCATGTGAAATAATTTTGATCAAAAACATATTTTTCTACACTTTGAGACAAATTTTAGATTTAAAAAAAAATTAAACTATACCCAAAATAATTTGATTAATCAATAGTACCAACGGAGAAAAACATAACCTAGACATAATATTCCATATACAAATAACATAAATAATGAAACAGAATTATAGAAAAATTTAAGTTGTAAAGTTATACATATTCGATATATGACGACAGCTCCAATGTGCACAAAAACTCTCTCTCCAAAACTCCTAAAGTATTAGCCAAATAAATAATAATATAATCCTACGACGTCCCATATTTATATATATTTTAACTTCCAAAAGTTCCCAAACGTTAACTCCTATAAGTTGCCTAATTTTTCCTTGAATCCTAATATTATTGGACTACTTAAATTTTCAGCCTAAAATTAATTACAAAAATTAACAAATATTTAGCCAAAGATTTGTACGTAAAAGTAAGAAACATTTTTAGACATAAGGTTGGTCCAGTTAAAATAACACAAGACAAAATAGGAAGACCCAAATTAATAAGAATTAAGTCTTCTCAAATGATCATATCACATAACAAATTTTTGTCCAACAATGACAGGTAGTTTCAATTCAAATAAAATTCATAGTAATATATTACATGTTATCAAATACTAATATTATTTTTATTTTATTTTTTTGGAAAAAAATACGGGAGTTTACACACACTTTCCTTCTAATTTTAAGCACTTTCTTCCTTTAATTTCTAGTTTTAATTCCTTGCAAGTTTATTGCTTTATTAGTTTAATTTAGTGAATTTTTCTTTAGCTTTCATTTAGTATAAAAACTTTCCATTTTTCTTGTTATTCACTGAATTTTCTCTGTGGATTGCATCTTCATTCGTATTTTACCTTTGTTACATTTCTTGTTCATGGCAAGCAAGTTTAGTTCGATTAGACAAGGGAATACAATTCCTTTTGGATTTTCGGCTAAATTAATTTGATAATTTGTGATGTGGTGGCACTATAAAAAATTAGTATTTACCACCCTTAATTTTTTTTTACACAGTTGCAAATCTAAGTGAAAAAGTGCCTTTTTGACACAGTTTTGACAGTCGCGATATTAGAAATCTTTTTCCCACAAATTTTTTTTTTTTTTTTGCTAGAATATCATAATATAGTAAATAAACAGGTATTTACCATTGTTTGTGAGATACTGAGGTAAATAGTTTGTTTTCACCGCTGCCTGTGTAATATAAGGGAAAAATGATCACTTTGGCCACAGTTTCTATTAGTGCGATAATAAGTGTAAAAAATGTATATTTAATATATTTATAATATATTATGTGGTAAATAGGGTGATAATAAGTGTAAAAAATTTAAATTTAATATATTTATAATATATTATGTGGTAAATATGTAGATATTTACCACAGCTTGTGAGATATTGTGGTAAATAGTTTAATTTTACCACGATTTGTACAATATTAGGAAAAAATGATTATTTTGGCCACAGTTTCCTATATTGTGGTAATAAATGTAAAATATGTATATTTGATTAATATATTTATTAATCTATTATTACTTATTGACGTAGGTATGTATGTATATATATATATACACACGCACACACTTATTGAACCACCTATGTATTGGTAGTTGGAGGGTACTTATTATTATTTAAAAAAACAATTACAAGGAGGGGGTTTAGCCGATACCTCTTAGGAGAGTACAAGAAAAAAAAAGTTATTGTTAAAGTTGAAAAGAAAGATAGAAACAAGAAGCCCTACATGTGATTTACTCATTTTGATGAAGGGGACACCCAATGCATCTAATCTTGCAAGGTCACAGATTTTTTTGAGAAAGATATGAGGCTTTAGAAAATTTGCGTAATACATCTAGCACTACCCATTTTAGCTAACTCATCTACAACGACATTTGTCCCCTGAAAAGTATGTGCAATGCTTATGGAATGAGTAGAAAAGATGTTCCTCTTGCGTTTGCTTTGGCTTATTACCATTAAGTACATCCACCAATATTTTAGAATCCGAGTGAACCTCATGAAGGGTGGGTAAAAAATTATGTTGAACACATAACTCAAGACCCGAAAGCATTACATGTTAGATATGATAAGATTTTGAGTTTAAACTTGCAAATCATAGAAAACAAAATTAAGGCATAACTTACACCAATGATTATACCCCTACATTGATGATGCATAAATCTATGGAAGACAATCCATTGATGCTCCAATATTATTTGATCAATTGATCAAATGATATAACTTGATCTTCCCTATCCTTACTCCCTATTATGTTTATAATGAATGACAGGTAAACGTATAGATTTGAATTTGAATGGACAAAGGGACCAAGAGTCTTATTTGTAGGGACTCCTTAGAGACCCCTTCTCATCATGGACTCTCCTTCTACCAATAAATCTGGTATCATATTAATATTATACATATTGAATAGATTTTCATCTTCTTCCACTAATATCTTGAAACCCACAATTATATAAATATATTTGAATAGTAATTTGTCATTATTTTATGTTGGATAGTATATTAAGTTTATTATTTAGTATATTTGTGTAGGCATGAAGGTCCACCAATTAAAATATTCTATCAGTCTCCCACTTGGACAATGACCACATAAAATTGATATAATGGATTCAAAGAGTAGCCACAATAATTTTCAACTATATTTATCCTACAAAGTCAACAAAATGGATCATAACAGTTATATGTCAATTTAATGAACATACTCCCTTTCATGTATCATAATTCCAACAATTTAATGTAGATAAATTTAATAAGGAAGTAATGGATAGTAACAATTATGTCCACTAATAATCCGAAATTTTAATCCTACACTACAACAAAATTGCTTATTTCCTTCAAAATATATCGTCAGTAAAATTTCAAATTCGTAGCAAAAATTATTTTCCAATGAAATTATTTCATTCTATGGGTGAAAGTCAAGCCTAGCGAGAATAAGCATTCGTAGGGAAATATCAACCAATTACCAACAATATAAAAATTTGTCGGCAATACTTAATGTTTGCCAAAGAGTATTTCTTGTAGCTAATAGTTAGAAATTTTCATTGGTAAATATAAATTTCGTAGGCAATAATAGTTTCATGTTAGGCGACAACATATTTTGTAGAGATTTATATCATTAGCTACGAAATTAATTATCACCATAGTATTTATTTTTGCCTAAGAAATTATATTGTCACCATAGTATTTATATTTCGCTACGAAATTGTATTGTCGCCATAATATTTGTATTTGCCTACGAAATTGAATTGTCGAGATTCTTTGACTAATTCCCTATGAAATCGTATTGTTGGGATTTTTTGAATAATTTCCTACAAAATAATTTGTCGCAATAATATTTACATTTGCCTACGAAATAATGTCACCGCAATTGTTTGATTAAATTATTTTCTTACAAAATTTTTATGTAGTCAATTTCTAAATATATTGGCTTTTAAATTTGGTGCCAATTCATCTTCTTCTTTTTTTTCATTTTTGATGAATAATTGATTATTAAAAACACCCAATTAGTTGTTACATAAATTTATAGTCATGGTGTTGCATGACATTTATATATATGAATGAGTAAATATAACATTAGAAATGTCAACCAATAGAAAAAAAAATATAAGAATAATATTTTAAAATCATCAAAACCATGTTTTAATAACAAATATCTAGGAATTATAGTTCACTACAAACTAAAATAACAATCAAAGTCACCAAAAGTCAAAGTTGCAATCGAGTCTAAAACATCGAATTGATGCTAGATCAATCTAAGTACTACTATCTAATTTAAAGCATAACCACATTCCAAGATTTCAAGGCCGACGAGCTAACCTGCATAAAACAAAATAAAACCACTATTACAAGTAAGTAAACAAACATCACAATGAGGAATAAGGAAAAGAAAACAATTTTAGGATTCGACCAATCAGTACAAAGTGCGTCCCAATGCTCTTCAGCCAATTCAGTTGACTTGTTTTTGCGTGCTTCTTTAGCAAAACTAAATGATTCAAAATATTTGTGCAATCTGCGATCTTTGATCACTAGTTCTATTTTTGAGTGAGCTTTCCTTCACTCATTACTTATGAAAACACGGTAAGATCATCTTTATATCTAAAAACTATAATTAGACTTGTATACAACTATGAAATTAGAATTTGCATTTCCCATTATTCGCTTAACAACTTAATTTACCGGGTTTAACTATAATAGAGTGTACAACCTAAACACAACCTTAAACACATACACACATAAATATAAGTTAAATAACATTAAATAAACACTAAAACACTACACTAAATATATATTAACACATAGAAAATGTAATGCACGGAAACAAACACATAAAACCTAAAAGTATTAAAACTAGTGCAAAAGTCATACGAAATAGAGTAGGAAAAACCCTAATTTCTTAGGGTTAGCAGAATTATCGCATTTTGTGTTAATTTCATTATATTCTCTACAACTTCCACTTTAATATATCTCTACCTCTTGTATGAAAATTGTCAATATAAAGGGTTTTTACTTTATTAACCTACCAAGAAATATAGATAAATGACTTTTATATGGTTATTAAGTAATGAGATACATAAATATCTCTTAGCCAAATATGGAGGATAAAGAATAATGCAAAAAATTTTAGGTTATGACAACAAGTATACAAAACTTCTTTCAGCAACAGTTTATGTTATTGTTTAGTCTACTTTCTCATATGTAGTCTATTCAACAACTTTATAGTTGGTAAAGGTCAAAACCTTTAACTTTTGATAATTTACAAACACAATATTTCTTTATGGGGATATTTTTTAATCTCTTATGCCAAAAATTAAAGAGTTTTATTACATAAATATATAATGCTAATATATTTTTAGAAAGCAAGCATACAATTTACTCAATCTTTCAATGAATAATTGCTCCCTACTTGTCTATTTGTGTATGCATCATTTTTCACTTCATAGATGCTTTTTGTATTATTAATACCTTTCCTTTAAATTTGAAAACTATATATATGTTGGCTATAAATTGTTTGACAAGAATCAAGCAAATCTATATTCATCTAACATTATAAAAATCATAACATACATAAAGAAACTTTGAGTTATATCTCAATGATACTTGTCCTTATGATCGTATTTCTTCATGAAAAAGATAATTACCCTTGTTTGTATTTCTACATTTATGAATCACAACGTGAACTTCATGAGTTTACTCTTTCTTTTAACTTCTCCACTCGTTTCAATGCACATGATTAATATACAATTATTAACCATAACTAATAAATTCTTTTCAATGTGTATTGTAAAAGTTTGAATGGTTAAAACTTTCACAAGAGACTTAATAATGAAATACACAAGAAATTACTCAATATCTCAACTTTGTGGGATTTAAAATGATATTAATAGTTTGTCTATTATTTTAATAAATAAGATCCTACAAACTCTTTTAATCCAATAAGTGTCAAATTTAAAAGTCATCAACGATGCTATCTAAAATTCACAATAATTTATCAACTACCGTAATGAAAATTTTGATTTCAACAATAATAGGATGTATATAACATTAATGATAATCCATGACATAATGAGCATTATTTAGAAATGTAAAGTGCTCCCACTAATCATATGTATTCATCTATTATATTAGAACAACTGGTTACACTTAATGGGAATGTATAATATTCCCAAAAATACTAATTCAAAATGTGTATCCTAATCTTGAAGAGAACTTATACATGTAATCAACATAAAAATAATCCTAAATCGTCAGAATATACAAGTCAGAGAAAAATACTTGTATAAAAAGATTAAACATAATGATGTTAATATTCACATACCATGAAATTTGAATCAATATATTATTAATAAATATTAAATTTGAACTAGTAAACTAGAATATTAGATTAAAGAAATAACCCTTAGCTTTTGGCATAGAAAAATTTCTGAATCTATTGTCTTATTTATCATCCCTAGTTCAGTAAACTTTCGCCAAACTTCTATCAATAGATGAGCAATCCATTGCACCATCGTATTTCACATTTGTGTTAAATAACGACATGCATTTGTAGTGATTCACTCTTTAAGTAATTCTCTAAAATTATATCATTGAGTAATCTATTGTACCACCATATCCCTCCTTTGGGTTAGACAACGACATATCAGTGATTTACTCTACAAGTAAGGAACAATTATTCACTTAAATTTATAATAGAGCTACCATATTTGTTTGGAAAATTGTACAAGTGAGTAATAATAATTCATTTACAAAACTACAAGAGAGAAGTTAAATACCTTTGGAAAAATATAACAACTCTTTCATGATTATAGAAAATATAATACCTTTGGTGACAACCAATTAATCATGCCTTTATGTTTATAAAGGTATATAATTTTAATTGCCCTAAACAAATTTCTATTGCTCAACATGTAATAATTTATACCTTTAATGTATCATAATTGAGAATATTTTTTTAAATAGACATTTATATGGGCTCTATATAATTTGAACTTATTTCTGTACAAATTATAATACTTGATATTTGAGGGTACAATTATCTCAAAATTTTCACATATCAATAACTAATATACCAATAAAATTATCATATAATGGTACATTAATTACCAACAACATGGTATATCAAAAGAAATTTTATTTTAACATGGAAAACATTGCATTGAAACAACTTAATGGAAAACTTTTTTTTTTTTTATAATAATTTTGGAACTCATTCATATAGTTTTAAATGGTCCAAAATAAATTTCATTTATTTATCCGGTCCATAAATTGGGCTTACTATGGCAGTCAATACATTCTAAAATTCAAGACATACAATTGATTATACAAATGCTATAAACTGATATAAAATGCAATAAATAAAATTTCAAATCTACATTATTCCATTTTTTTATTTTAATAAATTGAATCTCATCTTGGTGATTCTAATATTTAGTTATGCTATTGCCATTGTTGTGAGGGCATAAATAAAAATAATATGATTCTCTTATATATTATCTTTCTAGGTGTGATTATTTGGAATTCCTTCTTATAGGTTGTGTGTATAATTACTAACCTCAAATAATAGGGTTTGAATAAATAATTTTAAGAGCTTAGGGACTAGACTATGATAAGTTTAACCTAGGTAAAATAATAATTAAATACATAATAAAACCAATGAATAATTAAAACAAAATAAAAGCATGACAAGAATAACTAGCATGAGGTGTCCTACATACTAACACTACACCTTGCATACTAACTTCCTTATAGCTTCTATCGTATACTACTACTTTAGCCTTAGACGTGAAGATAGAGAGAGAGAGAGAGAGAGCAAGGCCGGAAAAATGTGAGGGAGAAAGCAAGAAAAAGGAAAGGAAATGAAGATAGGGAGACAAGAGGAGGAAAAAGAAGCAAGGCAAGAAAAAAGGGTAACTTTCTAATTCGTTCCCTCGACTGAAACTGATTTGCTAAAGCTTCCTCTATGCTAAAATTTTACTTTAGTTGAACAATTGATAATGTATAACCATGTGGTTCAAGTATGTTGCTGCACAATCTATAGGTTTTTATCAATTTTAGGTATAAGAGGTTTTAACCTATGTTTGGTCGTATGATTTCATTTATGTTGGTACAATATATGTAAGGTTGTATTAAGTTTAGCTAAGGCTTTAATTATGGAGTTGTAAGGGTTGTTGGGATGAAGTTTTAGCTTAACATACCTTAGCCAAGAAGTTAAACATGTTCAGAGGCAAGATGTTTGTGTATGTGCCTTATATAATAAGAAATCATGCTGTTTTGTGGGTGATTAAAATCCTGGCAGATTGCAATTCAAGGGAGTTAGCATCTTAATTTACTACTGAATGTCATATCATCATCATATAGGTTTTGGTTCCATTAAATCGCCAGCAAAGGCAAGATTATGGATTGTTTTAAGGTTGTATGGGCTGCTTTTAGGTGTTGGTTTAACCTTTGGTTTAGTATAATAATAGGTGCAGGCTGCTCATTCTAAGATGTTGATAGAACGACCTAAATTTCATACTCCTTGTTCAAGGTCAATTAGAACAAGGGGAGTGCTTAAGGGCTGAATTTACAAATGTGTAGTTTTTAGACTTTTACTTGAACTTTAGAACTGTAACAGATATTTATTGGTTTTTAAGGAGTTGTGTGCTAATTTAGGGTTGTATAGCTTAGAAAAGTTTAACCTACAGTTTATGTAAGCAAGCTGAAAATTAGAGTAACAAACTTAAACTAACTCTGCCTTTATGTATTTGTGTATAATCTATTGCAGCATGTTATAATTTATGTATGTGACCATTATATTCTTTAATTTTCATGGTAAAAATTACTAAACTAGGTACTTATGGTTAATTGGATAGGTTAAAGAAAAGAAAGACGTTCTCGTGAAAACTCCCAAGCTATTAGTGTTCTTAGTTCTTGTTTTAATAAATATGTCTATAATGAATTTCATGTCATGGCTGGAATTTTTAGGCATTTTATATGTTGCTTAGATGTTTAAGTTAAGTATACAATATAATTAGTTTACTTTGAACACCTCAGACGTGATTCACTTGTTTATGTAAAACTACTTGTGCATGATGTACACCTGTGATTGTGTACTTTATTGCACTGGGGTGTACTGGGCTCTTGCCATGTGTAAGTTAGACACGTCGAACCAGTAGGTAGACCGTTTCAAACAAATCCATTACTAGTTTGGTAATGGGCGTGTGATGTTATATCGGAACTCTCGAATTTACCAATCTTGTTGTGGCCACTTGGTGTTGAGTTTCATGGCTAGAAATTTATTATTTGGAGGGATTTACTCGAATTAAAAAGGTGAAAGCTAGATAATGGAGTTCTTCTATTAGCTTAGTGAACAATGAGATACGGCTTCAGTTTGAGGCCGACTGTATCCACCTCTATGTGAATTTTATTTTGCTCCATATGTGTTCACTTATTATCATGTTTTACTTCTTTAGATACATTACTATGTTCAGCTTATAATAACATAGAACTATTTTCTTTTATTGGACTGCACTAGGCACAAGCTCATAGTATTTTTGAAATTTATTTTTCCTTATAGATCCAAGGATTTTGTGAGAAGACAATGTCATTGACAAATAGGAGTTTTTCTTAGCTGGCCATAGTTATTTTTATTGATTGCACTAGTAGCTTAATGTTTGTAATTGCTAGTTTGTAGCTATAGGTTGGTTGTGTGTTTGTACAAGTACAATTGCTGCATTTTGCTTATATTCTGGAAACCTAGATGGCTTGTATTATCTACTAAAGTTTGTTTGAGATATGTAAACAACATAAGTTTGGATTTTCAGTCATGGGTTATAGGCGTGATTTTATTTGTTCAGTCCTAGCCAGAGCTAGGCAGGCGCCGGACTAGGTCTCGAAAGTTGAAGATCTAGTTGAGGCGTCACTGTTGGTATCAGAGCCTAAGTTGTATAGTAGATGTTAAAGTGTTTCGAGTGTGACTATCATATTTTATGGATAAAACCCTTTGTTTATTTGGACTTATGTAACAACTTTAGTTTCTAATTTTATTTATGATAATGAATGTAGATTATGGCAAACATAGGAGGATGGGCACCTAGTCGTCATAGCCTGTAAGTATACCTATTGTAATCACCTATCAACACAAAGCTGGATTGAGGGTTTATCAACATAATCGTAGGAGAGCTATGGGTCGATGTTGCTGCTTGTATTAGAGGATATTGTTCGGGTAAATATTGATTAGGTAATTCAACTCCTCTCTATCTTGGGGTATTTATAGGGAGTCTTAGGGTTAAAACCCCTACATAAGGATGGAAACAAAGAAACCCTCGAAAAGGAGTTCAACCGAATAAAAATAGCTACCAAAATAACAATTTACTCTTAAACACGCTGCAACACATATCACAAATAACTTACGCATGTGCGCAAAACAGGGCTCCTAAAATTTTCTCACTAGAGTTTGCGCACATGCATAGGCTACGGGTCGCTGGAGCTCGGACAAAAAAAGTTATAATCAAAACACTAAACAGTGTTGAAATTCTCTCCTCGCCGGTGCACGTTTTTCATCTTTTTTATTTTTCTCTAACCTTTTGGCCCTTTTGACTCTTTTTTCATTCAAAACTATACAAACTAAAGTAGAATAAAATATTTAAACTCTTGAGGTATTGCAGACTTTACCCCATCTCTTGTGACAGGGCATAGCAAATCCTTATTGTGAGAATTTGTCACTAACGAGGGTATTGCATCCAACAACTAATCCAAACAGCCTTGACTAAAGCCCTCAGATTACAAAAGGTTGTAGAAAAATTGAATTCCAACATCTTGGATCTATCTAGGATTATCAAGCCAACTACTGGTGGAATCCTAGATTTGTTGGATAGAAAGTCTGGAGCATTTTTCCTAAACTGAGGCATGAAAGAATTTGGTGTTTGCATCTCCCTCTTTGACCCATCTAATTTTGGCTTTTTATCTCTAAAATTCCTCGTCATCCCTCAAGTGTAAAAGAAGCTTGGCTTGCAATTGGTGATATCCTTGTCTAGCTTCCTCGGATTGAGTAGGCATCAAAATCAAGTTCCTTCATTTTAACCTCTTATTCAGCTTTAATAATGTTTTCAAAGATATTACCGAATACCGTAGAGATCATCTTCAACCCTTTAGAATGCCCTTTAGTCGACAAAGTTTCATTAAAAATCCCAGGATATCCGAACATTGAACAGGAATATTCCAATTTTGTTGAATTAGATTGTTGAAAAATTCATGTCGAACCCCCATCAATTGAAACTGAAAAGGTAAAGGACTCCTCTAAATCGCATCAGCCATATGAAGAAGTAATTGGAAGTGATCAGATGACACACGATTAAGATGCTCTACACTCATCATAGAAAATAAATCTTGATAGTCTTGATTATAGAGAATTCAGTATAGTGTCCGTCTACCATTCTGTACTCCTTTCCAAGTATAGGTATCCCCGAGAAAGGAATCTCTTTAATACAACAACAATTAATTGCAGCCACAAAATCTTCCATGGCACGTAAATTAGGACACCCTGTTTTAATGTATTCAGGGATGCAGCCACTGTGTTAAAATCACTGTCAATAAACCATGGCTCTTGCAACTGTGTTGAAATACTTCGTAAATCTGCCCAAAATTGTCTACAATCGCTCCTGCCTTGAACATTTTGCATAGACAAACACAGCCACACAAATGTAACTCCAATCATCATGAGCAATTTGCATGTGCATGAATTGTTCTGAATTTCTAAGCTCGTTGACATGATATTTGTCTTTCCAAAGCAGCCAAATCTTATTACAAATATTCAAGTTACATAAGGAAAAATCGAGAGAAGAACAAACTACCTGCAGTTTTGTTACGTGCGCCATGGGTTCAATTACAATTAGTAAAGAAATATCATGAATTCTAATGCTACATAAATATACCCATCAATGGCCCACAGACGCGTGCCAAATTGGTCAAGATGGTCAAATATTCATGAGGGCAATTTGATCATTTCACCTATGCTCAAGGCTAATGGTCAAGACATCTAAGGCCTCCATGAGCCAATTATGTGGTTTATGGCCCATTAATTATCCAAGTCCATCAAGAATTATTATAAATAACAACGGTGCAAGGTAAATTTCATAACACAACTCTTATTGGTAAAAACAAATTCCCTTGCTTTTCTTAGCTTTAATTCGCTCTTTAAATTTCCTCATCTACGTAATTGACTTGAGCATCAGATCCTAATCAAGGGGACAAAGACCCGTTGCTCTTATTTTTGTCTAAGGTCTTTTATCTGTCGGTGCGGTGCGCATATAATTACCTTTGAATTGGAGGAATTGTAACTATCGGACAACTTAGGACTCAACCCTAAGACTTTAATATTTTTACCACCAACATTTGCTGCCGTTTGTGGGAAACCTTACAAAAAATCATCCTAAATCATGGCACCTAGCACATGTAACACTCACCGCAACAACCAAGACAAAGGCAAAGAGATCACCTCCCAACACCAATAAAATCTATCAATCAAAGTGTTTGATCGATTTGAGGGCAACTTGGAGATCCTGATCCCCAAGCTATGGACAAGGATAGTGATATCCATAGGTTAAAACAACGAAATGCTATGTTAGAGGATATACTCACTACACAACAACTTGAACATTCATGGTTGCATCCATTCAAAGAGAAGAACTCATGCTCATGCCTTCTGAGATGGAGCTATCTACTTATACCCTTCAAGGACACTAAGGAACTTCCAAAGGATCACTCTAAGTTTATTTTACTCTCGCCCTCCGGGGTTGAGTTCCTAATTTTTCTCATCCTTTCAGATAGAGTTCTACTTGCTCTATGCCTCCGTGTTTGAGGCTTCCAGGCTTGTGTTCAACTAGCATCCTCTAGGATCATCTCACCCTTCTAGAGGCAAGACCAAAGTCTTCACAAGTAAAGACTTCTACAAGTTAAGTCTCACCCCAAGAGTAAGACTCACCCTTAAATTCAAAAATTTCATCCTCCGAGATCACTTCACCCCTCTGGGGGGGAAGCCACAGTCTTCCCAAGTGAAAGCTTCTACAAGTTAAGTCTCACCCTAAGAGTGAGGCTCACTTTTCCAAGAATCAAAAATCTTATCCTCTAGTATCACCTCACCCCGCTAGGAAGAAGCCAAAAATTTTCCAATTGAAGGCTAACTCTACAAGCTAAGTCTTATCCTAAGATTGAGGAAAACTTTTTAGAGCGTAAAAAATCCCATCTTTCGAGACTACCTCACTCCTCCAGGGGCAAGCCAAAATCTTCCCAAGTGAAGCCTTCTACAAGCTAAGTCTTACAGCAAGAGTGAGGTTCACCTTTCCGAGGATCAAAAATCTTATCCTCGAGGATCACCTCACCCCTCCAAGGGCAAGGCAAAGTCTTCCCAAGTGAAGGCTTCTACAAGATAAGTTTCACCCTAAGAGTAAGGCTCACCCTTCTGAGCGTCAAAAATCCCATCCTTTGGGATCACCTTACCTCTCCAGGGACAAGCTTGTCTTCCCAAGTGAAGACTTCTACAAGCTAACTCTCACTCCCACAAGTGAGACTCACCGTCTCGAGAGTTAAGAATCTCATCCTCCAGGATCACCATACCCCTCTGAGGATAAACCCAAGTCTTCACAATTGAAGGCAAATCAAATGGAAGTCTCACCCCAAGAGTAAGTCTTTTTCAACCCTTCCTAGGATCAAAAATCTCATCCTCTGTAATAACGTCATCTCTCCATGGGTGAAGCTACTTCTTCTCAAATGAATATTTTTACAAGTTAAGTCTCAACCTAAGAGCAAAGCTTACCCTTTTGAGGGCTACATATCTACATCATTCGGAATCAAGTCATCCATTTGGGGTAAACTTAAATCTTCTCAAGAGAAGGTTTCTTAAGCTAACACTTATTCCCAAGAATGAGATGCACCTTTTTAAGGGTCAAAGACCTCATCCTCCGGGATCAACTTACCCTCTGGGAGGAAACCTATGTCTTCTAAAGTTATGGGTTATCAAACTAAGTCTCGCCTCAAGATTAAGGCTAACCCTTTCGACTCTCAAAAATCTCACCTTCCAAGATCATCTACTCCCTCTGGGGAATGAAATCAAAAGCCACTCTCAAGAGTCGGCATAACCCATAACCCTCTCGAGGGCAAACAACAAAGTCTTCTTACGAGCCAGGCTTACATCATTCACCTACAGGAGAGTTGTGCCTAAGGTAAGGTTGGTTTCACGACTAAGGCTTTACGTAAGAGATTTGTGCCTAGGATTACCTCTCTAGTGAGGAAAATAAATTTTTTCTTAGAGAAGAAGTTCCTTGTTAAAGTGTGCTCATAAAAGTAACCATAGGTCAAGCTTGGTCCCAAGACTAAGGCTTTACCTAGGAGATTTGCACCTAGGCTTACCCTTTAGAGGGCAAAAAATTTGTACCAAGTTAAACCCTTTTCGGGGGAGAAAACTTTATACCTAGGCTATGCTTGGTTCCAAGACCAAGGCATACCCTTTTGAGGGCAAAAAATTTATACTTAAGTTAAGCTTGGTACTAAGACCAAGGCTTACCCTCCAAGGGCGAGAAAATTTTACTTGAGAATGAAGACAATGGCTTGACGAAACAACTTAGTCACTTGAAAAAGGTTCAAGTATCTAAAGAGGATAAAGATGTATGAAGGAACACTTGAATCCAAACAAAAGCAAAAAGTAGCAAGACTAAGGAAAAGACATATTATCATATATAGATGGAAAGCACAACACAGGTAAGTTGGTACAAGGAAAGGCCCCAATTCAAAGCCAAGGAACAAGTGTAACTAAGGAAAGTAAATGACATAATACTATCCAAAAGTAGAAGGTCGTGCATATAAGAGACCCGAGCTCTAAAGTCTTCAAAAAGGAAGAATAGACAAACTAAGTACTAAGCTAAGCTAGTAGTTCCACGAAAGGCTCGCCTAAACTCCCTTCTATCCTCGAAATCTCCAAATTAGCATCCCTCATATTAACTCTAGCAAATACTACTCCATTCTCAGTTGGGCCCCTGATGTACTGGGGTGAAGGGAGATAGGATTAAGAACTATGCCTTAAAGCAAGTTATCAATATCCAAGTCTGGATACTTCTTCTTAACGTCAGACAAGGCCTGGTCATAACCTTTGTCAAAAAATCCATGCTACTATACTTTGCCAAACCCTCGAACTTAGTGCTAGCACGGTAATCTACCAAGTGCCGATAAGCTTTTAAAACAATCTTGGTAATTTTGGGAGTCAAGAAAGTCAAATATTGCCGTGTCTTTTTTCTTCTTCTTCATATTTCTAAGCTCTTCGTTATGAGCATCTCAAAATTTCTTCATCTCTACCTTATGAGTTTCTTGAATTTTCTTGATCTCCTCAATCTTCTTGTATTGCTCCAAAAAAGCATGTCAAGCCTTGAAATGCTTTTACTTTGTTGTCACTGCCCTTTTGAGCTTGCTCTCCAACTCTAAAATTTTGGCTAAGTGTTACTCTTGAGCGCGATGTAAGTGATAGTGGAGATTTCTAATCTACTAGCGAAGCAAAAAAGAACAATGTTAGTGCTAAACATGAGCAAAAGGACTTAGAAAATTTTTAAAGAATAGAAGATCAACTTACTTGAGCAATGTGCTTATATATCTTATCAGCATTGGCAACACAAGTGGAATTCAAAGGCTTCCTAACTCTCTCTTGTTGCTCCTTAGGCAAGGCTAATGCCTCTACCAAGGACCCTAGCTTACATCCTCCAAAGCAAAATCATCATACATTTCCCAATAAGGGGTATAGACCTTGCGAAATGAGCAGGAACTCCCAGCATGAGCAGAGGTTTGAATTTGAGGCAGACTTGGAATAGGACCTACTAAAATAGAAACATTTGATTTGGAGCATCAACTCAAAGGTAACAAAGTAGTCTCAGTGGGAAGCGTGGCCTTTTTGTTAGAGTTGAGTTGAGGAAGAACCTCTTGAGGTGGTCTCTCAGATCCCTCAACACTAGTGGTAGAATCCTTGGATAGATCAAATATACGTTGATGCGTAGCTCACCTTTGCTTTAAGATATACTCACAAACGGTATCAGCCATGGCATCCACTACAAAAAAGGAACAAGTTAATCCAAGGAAAAAATAATACTCAAGTAATATGTAAAGAAGAGAAGACATATGCAAATATGCTAAATAAAAATGTATGCATATCAACCTAAATGGAAAGTAGGATCAAGTTCCACAGGATGCCGACACGGATGTTAAAACTTGTTCATTAACCACTACTTGCCATGGGAGTTTCTTAGCTTTCATAAGCTTAGAAAGATGATTACTCTCATGCCCTCTAAGAAGAACAAGTTTGTTAGCTTTGGAAGCTTTCAAGTCGTAGTTCCATGTGGAAAAATTCCAGTCGGGTCACCTTTGGATCAAGAAATAGTTACTCCTCCAATTATCAAGCTTGGGGTGTAATCAACTGGTTTCAAGTTAATCTTCCAACCAATAGAAACCCCATCTCTTTTTGTTGCAACATGAAGAATTTTCTTGGAGGTTGCAATTGAAGGTCTCATTCAAAGACTTGCACAAGTAATAAGGCATGCATTGATGTTTCGGATTGATCTAGCATATAGTTGTTCGAGTCTGATTTGATAATGTTCCAACATCGCTTGGAAGAAAATGGGTAATGGGAACCTCAACCATGCCTTTAGTTGCACAAAGTACAAGGAGACATATCAAGAGAAATTTATACAAGGCTGATACTCTGAGAGTCTAATCCTGGAACCTTCACTTTAATGTAATCGAGAAAATGAAACAACTCCACCCATTTTCTAAGGTAATCCATGTCAACAATCGAGGAAGACAAGTGGGAGTAGACATAATCAAAGTCCTTGTTAGAACCATTGGCTTCATTTTTCTCTTTTCACCGAGGAGGAAATAAAGTTTCTTTCCCTTTGTTTTGTGGGAGAAGAGCAACAACCTCATCACTAGTATCCTTTTGCTCATATTCGTCCAGGGAGTCTTCACTAGTTTCCTCTTGCTCTAGTTGAGAGGCAACTCTCTTACTAATGTCTTCTTTCTTATGCTTACCCATGGAATCTTCACTAAGATCCTCTTGCCAAAGAAACTACTCTCGATAGCTCTCATGGGTTGGTGTCCCCCATGCAAAAGTGAATATTTGGGTGGCATATTCACAAATGAAGTATTGGTACAACACAAATTCACTCTAATCTTGGAAGATAAAAGACACCTAAGCAAAGATCTACCCACAAATAAATTTCGTAAATATACTCGAGGACCACTTAGTATAGGTCCTTAATCTAAGCCACTTGCACTTCTATTTGACAAAGGATTAACAATTGTCTCCGAGGCATTAAACAACTTATCAACACTTTTTTCATGTGCACACTTGGTTCCATTGGTAATATCAATAGAGTTTGATTCAACTACTCCATGCAATGGATTTGATAATGCAATTGGTGCCTTAGCTATGGTGTCAATATCTCACACACCATCTTGATCAACCTCATCATTAACATCAGTACTCTCTAAGGTGTCATCAGTTGATAGGGTAAGATTTCTTAAGCCTTTGCAAGAACCATGGATGACTTTTTCATCTCCTTGCCCAAGTTCTTCTCAACACTCTCGACAATATCATCTTCTATCTTACTTACCCCCAAACTTTTCCTTTTTCCCATCTTCTTTTCTTTGCTTTTCCTCTTTTCTCTTTCTTTTCTTTCCTTTTCTTCCTCTCATCAACCCTGTATCTCACCTTATCCATGTTTATTTCTAGGTAATCATTCAAAGGGACCTTTCCTAGCCCAATATCTCTAATATCTAAAGTGTCATAGCTACTTGAATTATCACCACCAACCAAACTCATGAGAAAGGAGTTGGAGAATGCACACCATGTGTTTGAGAAAACACCAAAGAAAAAATAAAGAGGGAATAAGGAAAGATATTAAAGTGAACTTACTTGGGGCTTGGGAGCTATGATAGAGTAGGGTGTCATGGCAAGGTGGGTTCTATGGTAAAGTAGAGTGTTATGGTAGGGTTGGATGCTATGGTAGTGGATCCGGGTGCTATGGTTGAGTTGGATGCTATGGTAACATTGGGTGCTATGCTAGAGTTGGATCCTATGGTGAGATTGAGAGCTATGCTAGAGTTGGGTGCCATGGTAAATTTGGGTGCTATTCTTAAGTTGGGTTGTGTAATGGAGTATCTCCTTGATTACTTGACCCTCCCTACCAAAGTTTTGGAAAAAGCTTCTTTGAAGACCTACTCAACAAGACTTTCCAAGTTTTTTTGAAAATGGTGAGTCCCTCCAGGAGATAGTTTAAATTCAAAATTTGGCTCTGGTCAAAATTTTGTCGACTTGGTCAAGACACAGATCGAAGACCACCGCGTTACTCTTAATCTGGATAAACTCACCTTGAGAGTATGGGAAAAATGATGATACATAAATATACCTCCTAATAGCTTGTGGACACGTGCTAAGTTGGTCAAGGTGGTCAAATATTCATCTGGAAAATTTGGTCGTTTCACATAAGCTCAAGGCCAATAGTCAATCTAAGACATTTAAGGCCTTCATGAGCCAATTATTTGATTTATGGCCCATTAATTATCCAAACTTATCAAGTATTAGTATCAATAGCAAAGATGCAAAGTAAATTTTATAACACAACTCTTATTACAAATCCTCTTTCTTTTATTAACTTTAATTTGCGCTCGAATTTTTCTCTTGTCTATGTAACTGACTTGAGCGTCATAACCTATTCCCGGCGTCAATGACCCACCACTCTTGTTTTTGTAAACTTAGGTCTTTTATCTGTGAGTACGACGCGCTTATAATTACCTTTGCATTGGAAGAATCGTGACGTTCGGACAACTTAGGACTCAACCCTAAGACTTAAATATTTTTACCATCACCAAATTCTATTTAACTTTTTGATACATCTTGAAGTAGATTTTTTCCAATAACCCCCATACATTCCATATAAGGATGTTTGTCGCTAGGAACAATTTGGAGGAGTAGTTGAAGTGCCATGGGCCACTGGCCATGTGAGCATCGTTCGTGTCATAGTGTATTCTTTCTTCTTTTTGGGAGGATTTTGAGCTATAACTGCAACCTAATCATCCACAATGTTATCCTTTCCTATTCGTTTTTGCAACTGATCAAGGAAGGCACTGAATTCAATAGAAAATGTTTCGTAATTCAAGTTAGTATCTCTTGTAGCATCAATATTAGTAAGTGAGGTAGAGGGAAAGGGTTCTTGATTTTTCAGTTCACAGATCCTAGCACGCTTACAGTGATGTAGAAATTATTGAACTGGATAAGCATGAGAGTGTCACCAGCCACCTGTATCTCGTCTGGTGTCACATCCATCTTATCATTAGCTGGTTTTGTTCTAGATATTCTTGGTTTGCAATCTAGATTTGGCCATATGAGGGTATTAATACATTGTCTTCATTGTGATTACCAGAAAGACCCTCGTGATTCTATAGCAATTCATAATATGGCAAAACTAATGTATGTATGTGCTGCAACTCTTGTGGGCTTGAGGGGATGATAACAGACACAATCCTAGACCTATTCTCCCCATTATAGTTTGTTGCTCCTACCTTGATAGAATTAGGATTTTGCATGGGCTTCTCTCGGATCTCCTTGATAGAAGGCATTAAAGTAATAGAAATGTCTTAGTGTGGGGAAAAAAGTTATCATTATTTGTTTATTTGATTGTTTATGTATACATACACTTAGCCCTTTTAGCTATCAATCTAACACACATATATAACGGGTCATATCAGGGTTTGATTATGTTACTAAATAATGGATAAGGTGTTAGTAGCATTCTAACTTAACGGAAAAGATTAGGGTTCAATCTAGCATATTGATTGATCCACATAGGATTCGTGACACAATGGATCCTGTCAAAATATATAGCCTCATATATATTCAAATTCGTCAGACCTTGTCGAATTCATATTCAATCTTGGTCTTGATAATATTTTTTTATAACTTTGACTTTTTGTATATATAAAATTTTATATTCTTGCAAATTTCCTTTTTGCAATTACAAAAAAAATATTTAATTCATAATTAATATTTATGCGTGTGTTCTACTGTAAAATATAAAATAAGATCAGGGTCCTTATCGCATTGGAACAGTAAAATCCATATATGAGTCATTTATGATAATAAATAAGTTGACCTTGATTGGATCTGTGTAATTGCAATTACACATAGATCCGGTCTTGGATAAATAGGTTTGGAATGGTTTGGGTCTTGATCTAGACCTTGATCCATTAACAGTTCTAGGTGTTAGGGGACTTATGTAGTTAACTAATATTAGGCAATTACATAGTTTTGCAATTAAAAAATAATGAAAAATAATTTAAATTAACATGTATTTTACTAATTTTCTTTAATAATGAAAAATAATTTAAATTAACATGTATTTTACTAATTTTCTTTGTTTATAGGAAATACTTCAAATACCTAAGGTAAAATTAAGGATGTTGTTAAGTGCTTATGGTTAGGGTTTGAGAAGAGGGCTCATTTTAGATCAATCATCAATTAGATTAGACAAGAGAATAGTACTTATGGTTAGATTTAGATCAATCATCAATTAGATTAGACAAGAGAATAGTCCGACAATGATGTCATCTATCTAATCTGTTCAAGAATTCATGTGGTAGATTTGTTTTAGAGTTAATTTCTCACCAAAGAATTAATTCATTAATGGAAGTGAACCTTTGATTCAACCCCATTAAACTATTATCCGATCAAATTAGTCCAATCCTATGAAGAGTATTCACAAGTCCGAACCCCTTTAGCTTGCATTTGGATGGTTCTTTGCTAGTTACGTGTTATTTGCTTGGTGTTGGTAATTTCTATTTTAGTTAATTTCTTTACTTGTTGATTTATAGTTAAAATCTTAAAGTCACTCAATTATTATTTAGATAGTGATAAATTCATCAGCATAGTATTTTCCCAAACAAATCCTCGTGGGAACGATCCTCTTACTCCCTATACTTGAAGAATTGGGTAGTCAAGTTAGTGATTAAAAGGTAATTTTACAATTTAGCTAATATTTAGAGAAATATCCCTTGATCTGTAGTTCAAGCTATATCAATCCTTAACTAACAAGACTACTCCATAAACAGAGAACTAAAAGACAAGAATTCAATAAAAAGACATCTTTATTAATCTAAGAAAACAATAAAGTCAAAGACTTGAAAAATTGAAAGTTGCAAAGAGAATCGATATTTGAGCTCCTCACAAATGTGGATCAAAACTCTTAACAATGTTTCAAAATTTTCAAAAAGTTCTTCCAATAGGGAGGCAAACCCAGCTAACTACAAAAGCAAATAAGCAAACTACTTAAGTTTTAAATTAAGCTGAAGAACAAAGAACAAGAGCAACTAAACTACACTACTAGCTAAACTAGGAAAGGCACAACCTACGTAGAGAAAAGAACAAAGGAAGCATGACTCATTAATGTGCCTCCCTAGTATTGCACTTAGAGGGTAGTCCTAGGTCAATTTCATATCAAAGTGTTCCATTGGACCCTACACCACCTCGAAAAGGGTAAGAAACGTGAACTTCTTATTCTTTGAGGCTGCAATGCAGTGACTTTAGGAAATAGCATTGGATGGAAAGCCGAGGCAGTGATTTATCAGATTCTTAGAATTTCCAGATCAATGTCATGGCACTACAAAACAACTTACTCTCGAACATCACAGAACTTGAATACTTCTACTTCATCTCCAATCCAAAAAATAGAACTAAACACCACTAACCACTAAAACACCAAAAGTTACAAAACCCAACTAAAAATCATAGAAAGTACTCAAATTAACACACACAAAACCTACCCAAATGAATATAAAATAACTCTATTTCATAGAGTTATCAACATATATCCCCACTTCGGCTACGATATCTAGGTGCCCCCTTCAACCTTCCATATTTTTTTGTTCCACCAATAGTAAACTTAGTCGATACTCAAATCGCGACATTGTCTTACCGATTCTGTTTACTCCAATCAGCAACATATCATTATTTGATGAACAAGTTCATGTAATTATGGCTTGACTGAATCCATTGTCATCGACATTTTCTTTTCTTTAATTATCGGTATGCTTTACCAATTTTCACCAACAACTTTAAAACGCATAAACACAATATTCCTCTTGTCCTATTTATATTTTCATACTTACTATTTCGGTATGTCCTAAAAATAATGTCACCTATCCAAAAAAGTTATTATTTTATCATCTCATATTCCAATTCTACCCTTACTAAACACTCAAATTAAAACTTTTTTCACTTGTTTTATCCCAATGGTGAGGGATCACTTTGGTATTTGTAAACCATAAAATTGAGTTTTTTAAAAAACCATGCCACCGCTTGGGTGACAATAAAATTGGGACGAAGGAAGTACTAAAAACACTAAAAGTGCACACAGAGAGAACAAAAAATGAGTAAAAATCCTAAAATCAGGGAAAGGCCTAGCAAAATATTAGGCTTTTAGATTGTAGAATAACTCGATTTTGTAGAGTTTTTTTGCCCCCAGGACAAACGTCGATACTTAATAAGAGTTTGAAATACTAGATAGTCAGAACTCTATTTTTTTTTTTGGTTTAAGTGAGATTATACCTTATTTATAGGAGTTTGCCCTTACCATAGCTATGGAAGGCACAAGCCTGTTTTAGTAAGTTGGGATCGTATGGCTAGAGTGTATGTAGATTGTACCACATGGTAGAATTGTATTTGGTGCCAAAATATGTTACAATAACTTTCATCTTGTTGCACAATTTTTTGTACTATATTTTACTTGTTTTCCTTTTATTAATTTCTAATCTAACAACTAGCGTTTAATAAGAAGATAGAAAATTCCTCCAATTGCCATGTGGCATTTTTAGGCCGACATGGAAGGGGATTTTTTTTCTTGATGAAAAATGACTTTTAATGCCCCTAATGTATTGCACATACTTTGAGTTTGGATCAGGTTTGTCAATTTATACATAAAAATTTGCCTCTTTTGCCGTGAAAGTACAGAACTATCCTTTGCACATAAATAGTGTTGAATTGTATAGGGATATTATGGGTAATTCACAGTCCCTATAACTTGGTAAAATAAATTATTCCCGCCTTATAGACTACAATTAGACCCTACACAGCAATTAACAAGTTTTAGCCTATGGCCCCTATTTTAGACTGGGTGTCTTGTCAATTTTTCAACCGTTTGATTTGTGTTTTAACCTGATTACAATCCATGCAACCATTGGATCAAATTTAAAATTAATTAACAAAAAAATACCGTATACTGCAAGTTGCCCTCCTGTCTTCTTTATTGGATTTCTACCAGCTAATTTCAATCAATATTCATTTAGGAACCTGTTTTTTTTTTTTTTTTTTTTTTTGCTTTTTCCCTAAATCCCGCAAGCCTCGTCTACATCTCTGTCTTTTATTTCTCTTCATATTCCTCATTACACGACTTATATTCTTCTCTCTCTTTTCCTGATTTCCCTTTCCCTTCATTCTCTATTTTTTTTTCCTATTTTTTAGTTTTTTTTTTCTGTAATGATAATGAATCTAAAATTGTTTACATTGCTATTTGCAGGATCGAGTCGGGGATGAAGATTATTTCTATATAAAGGGAGGCAGTTTATTTTCTTCTTTTTTTGGTTTGTGAATATTTCTTTTTGTTTGTTTTGGATGATTTGTAAATCTTATTCAGTAAATATACTACTGGTTTATTTTTCACCTACAGATTTATACCTTTTCAGACACCGATCAGGTAAGGTAGTCTCCATCATCTTCCTATACAATCATTTTAAATTCTGCCTTTTTCAGTTAATTCTTACATTCTATACTAAAAAAGATTCAATCTTTGTATATGAATTAATGATCAAATTTTAGTGATTTCTAAAGTTTAAGAAGATCAAAGTAAAAAAAAGAATGATGTTTTAGGATCAAAGATATGATCTTTCTAAAAACAAGTGAACAAAAGATTGAATTTTTGAATCAAAATTGTGGTTCTTGGTTGATTTTGTGAACTGGTTTTTTAGCCTAAAAGGAGAGGACAAAGATTGGGAGATGAAAATCACTTACTATAACCTACTAAATAAAATTACTCTTGCTATAATCTGAAAAATAATAGGTTAGATGAACTACCTTTGTATTATTGATTATCCGAAAAAGGAAATATTAATCAATTTATTGTACAAAGTTGAATCTTTATTTGTAGAACAAATAACTTTTTGTGTACTATTATTGATTATCTAAAAGATTGTTTTATGATTGTTGCTATAAAACAAAGGATGAGAATTTTATTCAATGTAATAGAAAACTATTTTTATACAGGTATTCTTTGCTTCTTTTTTATCTAATATTCTACAATATTTCAAGAAGTATTGATATTGCAAGTATCTAATTTTCTTCTACTTTTGATTAGCCTTTAATGCTATTTTTTACTTTTGAGTGTGACTAGTTTGTTTTTCTTTTCCATTTAATTTTTGTAAATTTTTTCACCATATATGGTAGGTGATTTTCTTAAATTAACTTCAATTTTTTGATACTATGAAGAATCTCAATAATACGTAAATTCTTTATTGAATTTTATGAACTATAATATCTTAGCGCCAATATATCAGGAGCGTGAAACTATGGATAATCACTGTGTGTTTGTTTTAGTAGTATGATGTAAATATGTTTGAGGAGGTTTTGATTATACGCATGATTGCTAAGTTTTAATTGATTGGATTTCACGATCTCAGTTAAATAATTTAGCTATTATTGATTTGTGTATCACGAGATAAAATATGTTGTTAAAAGGGAATATTTGGTTAGAAGGTTTAACATTTGTGTAAAGTTTGATTCCTCTACAATAACTTTGACATTGATTTTAAGGTTATCCTTGGGTCAATTCTTGATATAATAGTTGGACTGCCCTTAAAATATTATTTAAAAGTTTAGTTATTACATTATGGTAATTAATGTTAGAACAAATTACATCTATATAGTATAAGCCATACTACATTAACTTAAGATTAGCCATCTATTTTGCGTAATGCTTATTCTACAAAAATTTATTACATGCTATGATTTCTCAAAAAGATACTGAATTAATGATATTCATTATGTACATAAATAATATAAAGTCGATGTGAAATCCACGTCTTACAAAATACTCGAGGTTAAGAGTATAAGACACTAAAAAATAGATACAATATCATTTTTAGTTGTGATATTCTTCTGGCCTCTTTTTGTGTATTTTACATGTATCTAAATATTAACATGTAAACTTTTTACCTTATGACAATTATTTTGGCCTAATTTAACTTTTTTTGTGGGTACAAGGAACCAATTTATTGATTAAAAAAAAGGAGCAATTATAGACATTTAATGTCGTATAGATGACAACTCCCAACATATTCATCTTTAAGTAGCCATCTACAAAACTAGGATAGTAGAAACATCAAAGAATACGTCAATGTGAGAGCTAGAGTTACCAAGTTTAGCCAATAAATCTACAACTGTATTTGCCTCATGATATACGTGACTAATGGAATGATTGTTTTGCATGAGCAATGAGCGAATTTGTCTAATGACAGGATCTGCTGCCCAAGGAATTCTATTAGCTCCAATGATGGCACAATGAATATCTATAGATTCCGTTTCTATTTCAACATGAGTTGTAATATAACGAGTTTGACATAATTTGAATCCGTGAAGAAGTGCTAAAGCCTCTACCATGAAGTTGGACTACATGGTAATAATTGGCAAATCCAAAAATAGGTCGGCCGGACGTATCTCGAGCAATGCCACCTATGCCAAACTAACTTGGAATGCCCCTCAATGATCCATCTGTATTTAGCTTTACTGTTGCAATCCGTTTCCTCCAAGAGACAGCAAATGGCCAAGCCTCTCAACAGATGGTTGAATCACACGCAAGGAAGGAAATAGTCTTGGCTGTTGCATTGCTGAAACAGCCTACTTTGCATTGTTATTTAAGTGTTATTTTTCATATGGTTGTATTTTAATAGTTGTTTCTTTCATGTTTGTTTTTTCTTTTTGTTTCAGGGGTAAAATTGAAGACGTGTAATAATATCAATGTTGATGGTCGCATTTGAGTTAGAGAGAAAAATGACTATTTTATTTATTTATTTATTTTATTTGAAAAAGGTTTGGGATAGTATTTTAGATAAGATGTGGCATATTCTTGAATACCTTCACATTTATTTACAACTCTATATTCAGAATTTGATGCATTTGGAGGTTACTTCATTTTTTTTTTGGTCTGGTTTACAATTGATGCTTTCTTATTTCCTTTCCCATTTCAACGTATTTTAAGAAAAATAGTGAGCATAGGTGGTGCGTTGTGCATTTAGGGTCTACTAGTAATCATAAGGCAAACGTGATTTTTGACCTCATCTTGTAAACTCTGTTGTGAAAATTAAATTTTAGAAAATCTATGACATCAGCTGATGTAACCAAGATTTTTTAAGATTTAATTCTGACCAATTTAATTCTGACCACAAAATTTACAAGTGAGATAAAAAATTGGATCTATCTAAATATTTTCCGTAATCATAATATAATTATTGAAAACAGTATTTTCTTAAATTCTTGTTGGACCATTCCCTCTCAGTGGTTCACATAAATAATTGAGATGAGCTTGTATACAAGCTAGGCCGAGAATATCAAGTCCGGCATATAAAGCCCAATTTGTTGCAATAGCCAGGGGCGAGTGTGTGAGATACATCCAAGTATCCAACACAATACCTCTTAGCTGTAGTCGATTCTGGTTGCCCTGTTGGTTGGTTCCCTGCCTTCCCTGAGTTCCCTTTCCCCAAATTCTGGAACTCTCCGATCCTAAAAACCCTGTAATCCTTTCTACCGAGCCACCCTCTTTAACTGTACAATCCCATTCAAAATCCATATTAATACATTCCTCCTTAATCCATGCTGCTACTGTCAACCACGTCATTGACGCATTTCATCAAACACTTTCATTACCATTATTAATCAGTAGTATTTTCAGTCCTTCGTTACAGATATGTCAGACTTGGATGAAATCAATTTAGAGCCTGAGGACTTCGCCTCCTCAATTCCTCTCAAGAAGGTACCATACGGGGACGTTTTTGAGGCTTCTAGAGCCGGCGACGTCGACAGGCTCAAGTATTTACTGGAGTGTGGCGTGAACGTAAATGCAAGAGATCAATGGGATTCGGTGGCCCTTTACTATGCTTGTCTTGCCGGCCATTTGGATGCTGCTAGGATGCTTTTGGAAAGTGGTGCCATTTGCTCCGAGCACACGTTTGATGGCGATAGATGTCATTACGCTGCGCTTAATCTCAAGGTTAGGAAGCTTTTGAAGGCATTTGAAGCCCGCCCGCCTCCTTTGGGACCTTTGCAGGCAGCCTTACGGGAGACGTTTCTGGGTTGCGCACATTGGGCTAATAAGGCTTATGTGGAGCAACTGGATAGCCAAGCTCAATTTCCAATCCCAGGTCTATTTCCATGTTTGAACTATATGTATATTTGTACAGCTAATAGATGGAAAATAAAATGTCATTAGCGTGTTAAACATAATGACGTCAAACCATGATTATGTTTCGTTTCAGTTTGACTTGTATGTTTCATTAAAATGGCTCCCATATTCAAGTGATAAAAGACTTGTTTTCTTGGAGGATCTAGAAATTAAAAGAATTGGAGTACCATTGTGAAACCTGTAACTGGTGAATACCTCCCATTATACTTGTCTTTACTGGTGAAACCTTAATTGCTACACTATTTATGGGCTTAAACATTAGACGGATATTCTAAAGAATAAAAGAACATTTAGGCAGGCAATATCCTAAAGAAGTGCAAGAGAAAATTTGAGAAAAACTGAGTTAGTAACGGAAGATGTACACTTTTGTTTCCCATGATGAACAGGTTATGTGACCTTGACAAACCTAGAATACTGGTTTGTAATTTTTGAAATGAGTGAGAGCATTTGTTAAATGTGTTTACATAACTTATTTGTTTGGCTAGAATCTTGTAAGTTCAACTTAGACTCGGGTTGAAATGAGATTGGAATTCCAAATGTGTTTAGTTTCTTTTGTTGGACTTCAGATGTTTCCTTCAAATAGCTTAACCATAAGAGATATATTCAGTTGATATATGACTCGTTAGCTAGAAGTGAAAGGAATATCAATTGGGTAAATAAGGTGGTTGAGTGATGGGGATTAACAATCTACTAGATGGGTTTTTCTGTGATGTTAGATGTATAATTTAAAAGTGATTTTGGGGCTGGTTTTGTGATTTTAGGTGAGCAAGTTTAGGAATTTGATCAAATTGACTTGTGCTTCGTTTTAATCAATTGTATGACTGGCTCCTCTTTTAGCATAATAAAACAAACGGTGAGGCATAACTGATAATCCTCTTTTCAGTTCATTTTCGCTTATCATTGGTCTTGTTTCTCGAGATATTTGTTTTTCTTTGGATTCTGCATCTGTTGGTATTAGCTTGCAAAACTTTGGCTTTGCAACTGAAACTTGTTTTCTCATGTTCTTCAAGCTCAGATCTTTTATGCTAGTGTTCAGTACTGAAAGTTAGCATTCAATTACTCAGGTGTTCTGAAAAAGAAGGCCTAGACTATACAATTGTATGTTAGCATAGAGTTCAGGAATTACCCACTTCTGAAATTAATTATCTAGTTTTATTCTAGAATTTGTTTAGTTTTACAAGTAAATGTATGTTAATGACTTTATATCCTTTGTCATTCATGGGCCTTTAAGCTGATATTTACGCTGATGGACACTAGAAAATTTGTCAATGTTGATCGCTTAGCTTGTGGATTCTTCATTCTGATACTAATTAATTTGTTTTTTTCTGTTTTCTGACTGATAAACTATGTAGACATTTTTTGTCAGGAGTTCTTAAGTTCATTAATCTGACATGGAGTAATAGAATCAATAGGGTTATTCATCAAATGGAGGATCAACTTCCAACCACTTCCCTTCAGATGTTGTTCTATATGTGCAAGGAAAACCTATTGAAGCCCATAGAGTAATCTTGAGTGCCCGTTCACCTTTCTTTAAGAAGAAATTTAAGACGGATTGGAAAGATCGTAAGGAAATAAGATTTTCAAGGGAAAAGCTGTCTTTTCCTGCTCTTTATAGCCTTGTTCACTTTTTTTATTGTGATCGCCTTGAGATTTCTGTAGATGACATGGAGGATTTGGTCAGGATTTGCAAAGTTTGCAAGTGCCAGTCACTGCAAAGAGTTCTTGAGAAAGAACTTATTCATCAAAAGTATGCAGATTACAAAGCTCTTAGAGAGATGGACAACTCTCAAAAACGGTTTATCTTGCAGGGTCTTTCTCTTCCTGAGGATGATCGTCTACCCGCAGCATTACATCAAACTCTTCAAATCTCGCTTTCCAATTCCATGAGAGAAGAAAAACTGGATAATCCTGGAGATCTCTTGTTAGTTTAGTGCTGATGGTGAACTTTAAAGATGATCTTGCAGATGTTTGTGTGCAAGTGGAAGAGAAGGTGTTTCGATGCCATCAAGTGGTCTTAGCATCAAGATCTGAATATTTCAAAGCAAGATTATCTCGCATGAAGGAATTCCATGAAGGAAGAGACGGGTATCCTGTTAGTACCCTTCCATGTTTAGAAGAGCATGATTTGAGTGTGGGCGCTTTTGAGAAAATGATAGAATACATGTGAGTTTTTATGTTCCATTTTTTATTGAATATGGTTTTTGCAAATTAAGATTTAGTGTCAACAGGAAAACATATGTTAGTTCTTTGGGCTAGAAGTACTTGTTTACTTCAAAATTTTTGCTCTACATTTGTTGTAGATGACATCTTGACTAGGTTGCCACGGCACAGTATCCTCTCCCTAGCTTAATGTATATTTGTGTATATTTGTGACTGAATTGATTTACTAATGAAGCGTGGGAAAGAAATCTTTTCGTTAAAGAAAATACTAGGAATATAGCAACTCTAATGTGTTGTGCTGGTTAGAGCATGTCTTGTATGTAATATGGATCCTGTTGACCCAATACTATGAGATTTGATGCCCATCCTTTATTCTTTTTGATAAGTGGTTCTTTTGCTTGTTTGTTTGCTGTTGCACATTGTTCTAAATTGAAATGTACTAGAATTTCTGGGAAGATGTTTGTGCCATGTTTATTCTCTTAACCTTCTTTTTATCCTTTCAAGTTTCCATGTCGTAACTATATATGATGTTTGTGCTTCAGGTACACTGATGGCCTGAAGGACATAGAACCTGATCAGGTATATTTCTCCTTGTTCCCTGCAAAATAGGGGTGGCAAAAGTAAAGATAGTGCTCTTCATATATGTAATGGCTCTCAATGTTAAGTTTTGTTTGCTAGACTTACCTTTAAGCTTCGGGTGATTGTTTTTCCCTGATGCAGGCTGAAGAGATGTTTGATGCGGCATCGAGATATCTTTTCACATATTTCCACTTAAACGTGCTGTAGCTGATGCACTGTTGCCACACTTAGAAATGGTTCCTCCAGCAGAGCTGTGTTATTGGCTTATATTATCTGACATGTACGCATTTTGTCTGTGCTTTATCCCTCTTACTTTTCAAGCTCTTTTTTTGATTTTTTGGGTAATATAATGTTACCATGATATTCTATTTTTATTTCCTCTGTATATTTTGTACTATTTTATAGGAAATAAATGTTAGCTTGACAACGGAATTTACGTATTGCAAGTAATCTAATATGCTTATGTGCATTTTTCTTCCAAATGGATCTTCCATGCCTGCAAATTGCTATTCTATTTAACTATCCACCATAATCTCTCTTTATTTTTCCAATTTTCTCATACTCTGACCTTTTAACCTATAAGTATGTTGAAGTTGAAATGATTGCTTGCTGTATAATGGGGGACCAAATGTGCTATAACTTAGTTATTTTGTGATTTTGGCAATCCTCAAGTGTAGTTATGGGCGGTTTGTTCAATGCAGGATTTTATTATCTGCTCTGTTGTTTATTAACTCAATTGTAATCGTACTAGAAAGATTATTGAAATAATCCTTGGAGTCTCATTTGTGTGATACACTTGCTAATTTCGGATGTCCAAACTTTTTTACACTTACCTTTAATTGGAATTTTTCCATTCTTTTATAGGCTAAAAGAACAGTTTAATGCACTATGCATTACTTCTGTTTGCTCAGAGTTGATATAATATAACATGCGCGCTTAAATGTACCTCACTGTTTATCTTCCCGGTGTCAACTTTCTCTTGAAGTAGTATACTATCTCAAATAGTATCATATGCCAATGTGAAAAGGAAGAATGATTGTAAAGAACTTCAGAAGAATAATAAGTAATTTCTTTCTAAGAGGATCTTTGGAGGCAGTGATGTTTTGTTGGTACAGGCAGTCTCTGTGTAAACATCTGATTTCTACAACTTCAAACATGAAAAACCATACATTCCTTCATATACATTGACCATATACCTTTGATAACTAGACAAAGCAATAAGAAGACAAGACATTCAGGAGCTGCTCAATTCTAGTGAGGATGACCAGCTTGTTCCTGTCTTTTTATCTGTGAACTAATATCCAATCTATAATCGCAAGGCTTAATTCAACTGCTATCAGTTGCTGGGTATGATTTTTTGGTTGTCACTGAAAATGCTCCAAGAAATTTTACCTTAGTTTCTTAAATTGCTCAAAGTACTGTACCTTTAGATTTTAATAATATTCCTCCCTGCATTTCTCCTTTTAAAGGGTATTTGAACTCTCTGGATATCCAGATATTTTAATGTTGCTGTCCTCCTCTTGGGTCTAGTTTCCAGCTATTATTGTTCTGCAATTCTTGGTAAGATGAATGAGAGATAGCTGTGCCAGTGAAGGAATAGAAAAATAGAAGTTTAGAGGCATATAGGCTTCTCCTAAATGGATGTGATAGTTAGCTTTAATAATGTAAGTTACCCAGTGAAGGAATAGAAGCCAAATAGAAGTTTAGAACTCGGCAAAAGTCTTTTAGTGGGAGTGGCTTTTAAGCTTTCTGTGGGTATATAAACATACTGTTGTAGGGCGGGCCTGGCAGAATGGATAGGTAGCACCTTTGTAACTGATAGGTCACAGGTTCCACTCGTGGAAACAGCCTCTCTGCAAAGCAGGGATAAGGGTGCAAACATATGTGACATTCCTTTCCCCCTACCTTCGCAAAACACAGCCTGATAGCACTCGGGATCATGGTTCAAAGTCTCGGGATCATGGTTCATTTTAAAAAAAAATGATTTTAAAAAAAGAAAGAAATAGCCATGACATATTCCTCACAAGAAGTAGGACTGAAAAACAAAGAAATGGTCTTGAACTTATGACCTTAGAGTTGTTAGTAAAATGCAATCACCAACAGAGCAAAAAACATCTGTTGAGATATTCGGCAGTAAATATATAACATATAGTCTTTACATACTTTTTGAGAGTTCAAACGGGCTTTCAGTTGCAGCTCAACTAGCAATCTACATAACCATCGACAGTAAATATATAACATATAGTCTTTACATACTATTTGAGAGTTCAAACGGGCTTTCAGTTGCAGCTCTAGCAATCTCCATGACCATCAACGGTAAATAAAGAGAACGGAGAGTTTGTGGAGGTTGAGGGATGCACAGCCACACGTTCACTCTCTCCATTCTGCATTCTGGCCATCACCAACAATCTCATATCTGTCCATCTCCCTCTCTCTCTCTCTCTCTCTCTCCCCTTAAATCTAAATTTTTAAAAAAAATAGTACTAAAATCAAAGTGAAACCATTTTTGAATCCTTACATAAAATTCCTTTTCTCTTATATGACTGATTAATATCAGGCTATGCCTTTATTCTTTTCTCTTCTCCCACTTCTCCTTCATTACTTGGTGTTTTCTTCCATTGGAACGTGAGTGAAATGGGTGTTGACTCAGCCGAATCTCACTGAGTTTTTGATTCGGTAAGCTGAATCGCCAAGAATCATCCGAGGTTTGAGCAAGTTGATGCCGACTCTACCGTCTCCGATATGTAGTGGCCTGGACTCAAAACGGAAAGCTTTGTTTTGGTTACGACTCGGCTGAGTCTTTGAACCACGCCCGGGATGCCCTTTATATAGACATGCTGTTATTTATAAAGTAGAATAGCATGATAAAGTTTCATTCTTCTGTCCTATACAGCATTAATGTTTGAAAGAATAAATTTTCCAACTCAGTCTATTAAAGATTTAAATTTATCCAATGTAACTTCATAAATTTTTTCATGACCATATGATTTGGTTGCAAAAGCAGGTATGGGGTGGTGAAGATTCGGGAGTATTGTCTTGATACAATAGCTTGTAACTTTGAGACATTTGCTGAAACTCCTGAGTTTAGGGCTATGCTTTTGACACTTCCACCGCCTTCTGGAGAATCCACTCTTCGTACCACAGCTCCAAGTGCACCAGGAGCTGAGTTGAATACAGTTGAGGAAAATCTCCTTGATGATTTGCGAGAGTATCAAAAATGGCTCGAAGCTGAAGCGGCTGAACTTGACAAGAGAGATGAGAGTGCGCTACTTTTTGATAAGCGCCTTGAGATGCTTATGCTGGTAGCTGAGCAAGAAAAATCTGGTGACCTTGATGATGGTTTTGCATTTGTTTCAGAAACAGTCTTGTTGTCATAAATCTTTGAACAAAATGATTGAATAAAGGAATGGATAGTACACTTATCAGAAGCTGTTATTTGTAAAAATGAAATAAATAAGTTACAAGAAAGAAGAAAAAGATGGAATTTGCACCAATTTTTAGTAGAGTTCCTTTGAAAGAGACTTATGTACGAGAGGTTCTTAAACTATTTGTTTCTTTACCATATGTGAAATTTCTCCACAATTTTCATTATGTTATTGATCTGAACAATTGTTGTAAGAGATGTGATATGCAAGGGAAGTATTCATTTTTTGCATAAGATGGACCTTTACGTTAGTGACAAGATGATACTTTCCCTGGCCATTTCGAGTATTAAGAGAGCTCATCAAAATGTTTCCCACCATTGATTCAGTTTGCTTAATGCTGGTTTTATGGAAAACATTTTCTCCATTTGTCACGAGTGTTGCATAAAGAAAGATTAATCTGCAATTTGTAGTTGAGTTGGCATATTGTTGACGTGGAGGATCAAGTTGTTAGAGTTAGTTATAAGTTGATTAGGTCGACATTTTTGTTTGAAAAGTAGTTATGGCTGAGTTGTCTTGTAATTGCATTAACTGTAAAATTGGAATCCCGACAGTTGGCCGTATAAAAGTAGGACATTGAATGTGCTGAATTTCTAGAAAATTCTCCTATATCTCTCTTTTTCATAACTAATACAATCATCAACTGATTCTCTCAATTAATTTTCCTTTTTCGATTAATTTTCATTCCCAATTAGTCCTGAAAGTAGAATTATTCCCAATCTTCACTATCCACTGCAACAGTGGTATCAGAGTTGGGTTCATCAAGTTTTACAGTAGAGGATGCTAGGTCACAAATATACACAAGAAGACGGAGCAAATGATCAAGGATCATAATGACAAGTTTGACAAGGAAATTGATGCTTTGACGACTTCGATTTTGGAGATGCATTTGCAAAAAGGACCTTCAGGAAATCAATCTCCTCACAATTCTGATCCTGGATAGTCTAGTAGAAGAAATACCTGTCAAGTACTAGGTTTTCTAGGCTAGAATTTCCCAGATTTCATACAGATGATTTCGAAGGATGGTTATACAAATGTGTTCAATTCTATGCAATTAATGAAACACCTTGTGATGCTAAAGTCAAGATTGCAGCCATGCATTTGGGGGGAAGGACTTTGTAGTGACATCAAGTATTCTTGAAATAAAAAATGACTATAGGTTTGCCTGGTTTGGAAAAATGCATCCAGGCCATGTCTTCAAGATTTGAAAATTGTGTGTTTGATGATCTCATGGGGGAGTTAATGATTCTCAAGTAGAGAGGGTCTGTCTCAAATTTTCAAGAACAATTTAAGAAATTCAATAGAGTAGCGTTGGCTGAATCTTATGTAGTCAGCTATTTTCTTATGGCCTCAAAGAAGAAATACAGCTATCTGTTAAGATGCTCATGCCAAGAAATTTATAGCGTGCTGTCAGGTTGGCTAAGTTGGACGAAGCCAAGATTAGTAGCCCGAACAAGAGGAGGATTTACAGCAAGAATGACAGATGGCACATATTTCAGTACATGATATGCATGGTGCTGTGATTCCTAAATTCAGAACTATGAGGATTAATATCTATGCAAGCAAGAAATCTATCAATATCTTTATAGATTGTGGTAGTTCACATAATTTCATACATCCACAAGTGTTCAGAAGTTGGAATGTAAGATACAAAAAACTGAATCTGTGGTGGTAGAGGTAGTTGATGGAAACAAACTCACCACTTCTGAACTGTGTCAAGGTTTCAAATGGAAAATGCAAGGTTGTCAATTTGAAGTTGATATGTTACTATTGCTAGTAGGGGGATGTGAAATTGTTCTAGGCATTAGTCTGAGTGGCTGTCAATATTAGGGGATGTGAATTGGAATTTCAAGGAATTGAAAATGTCCTTTAAGTACAAAGGCAGGAATGTGGTTCTGAGAGGTTGGAAATAGGAAGCAGTGTAGATGATTGGTTGTAAAAAGATACAACAGGTGCTGTGCAAACCTCATCAGCTTTCATCAGCTTACTTATGCTTGTTGCAAGGAACTGAGGTGGAGTGTTATACCCTCAACAATCAGGAGCAATTAGCAGCAGGTAGTTCTCTTGAACCATCTTTACAACAAGTAGAGGAATTTGATGACTTGTTTAAAGAAGTTGTAGAATTTTCTTGTGATAGAAAGCATGATCATAGAATTTTGCTTAAGGAAGGAGCACAACCAATAAATATCATACCCTATAGATACCCCAATTTTCAAAAAGGGAAAATTGAGAAATTGGTGGCTGAAATGCTGCAAAATGGAGTGATTAAATCTAGTAATTATCGATATTCCTCCCCTGTAGTTTTGGTCAAAGCTAGAGAAAGATGGTACATGGAGGATTTGTGTGGATTATAGGGAATTAAACAGCCATACAGTTAAGGATAAGTTCCCTATTCCACTAATTGAGGAGCTGTTGGATGAATTATTTGGTACAAAATTCTTCACTAAATTGTATTTAAGGGCAAGTTATCATCAAATCAGAATGGCTGCTGGAGACATAGAAAAAACTGCCTTTAGGACACATAATGGACGTTATGAATTTCTTGTGATGCCTTTGGATTGACAAACTTACCATCAACCTTTAGAGCATGATGAATGACATCTTCGGACCCTTCTTGAGGAAATTTATATTGGTATTCTTTGATGATATTCTTATATTCAATTAGTCTTGGGAGTTACATTTGGAACATCTCAGAATTACCTTTGAAATCTTATCTAAGCATCAGCTCAAACTTAAGAAGAGTAAATGTGCTTTTGGCTTACAGCAACTGGAGTATTTAGGGCATGCGGTTAGTGGTGAAGGAGTGAGTGTTGACCCATTCAAAAGGTTTCAGCTATTCAACAATGGCTTACTTCTAAAAATGTCAGAGTTGAGAGGTTTCCTTGGCATGACTAGGTACTATAGGAGATTTGTGCAAAATTGTGGTAAGCTTGCCAAACCATTGACTGATCTCACCAAGAAGAATGCTTTTCAATGAAATGTGAATGCAGAGGAAGGTTTCCAACAATTGAAAAGTGCTGTACTTTCTCCACCACTATTGCAATGCCTAATTTCAACCAAGCTTTTGCTCTGGAAACTGATACAGCAGGAAGAGGTATTGGTGCTGTTTTAATGTAGTATTCTAGACCTATTGCTTTCTTTAGTAAAGCTTTGGATCCTAAGTACCTAGGGCTCTCAGTTTATGAAATGGAAATGTTAGCAGTGGTCAATGCAGTACAACAGTGGAGACCATATCTGATTGGAAGAAACTTTATTATCAAAACTGATCACCACAGTTTGAAATATGTGTTGGAGCAAAGAATTCCACTCCTAGCTAGCACAAAAGTGGATTGCTAAACTGATGAGGTATGATTTTGGATTGCAGTATGAAAAGGAGTGGAAAACAAGGTTACTGATGCACTATCTAGAAAGCCACAAAGTGCAACCAACATGGGAGAAGGATAGTGTGCAGACATTTCTAGGATCAATTCTACACTTCTTCGGGAGATTGAAGTGAGTTGGCAACAGGATGCTAAGTTGAAAGAGTTGATTCAAAAGCTGAGCAATGGTTTTGGAACTAAAGGTCATTATTCTTGCCAAAATTCTCAACTTAGGAGGAAGGGAAAACTTGTGATAGGTGATGACCCTATCCTAATACTGGCATAATCATTCTCATTGGGCATTGCCTCCATTATCATAATAATACTAATTTCCTTACTATGTGCATCATCCCTTTTGGTCCTTATATGATCTTGAATCAACAAATAACACAAATATAAATAAGAAAAAGAACTAAAACACACAAACAAGAAAATTATGCGTGTTTAGGCTACTAGCTAGTCTTAAACTATCTATTACTAAGAAAATCTCTTTGAATTTTTCAAAATAAGAATACACCTACAAAATGAAAATCTTTTTAATTTTTCAAATAGGTGAAACAACTGTTCAACAAAAACAAAAGACTTCAATCAAGCAACCCAACCAAATTATGTCAATATTACCTAAAACCAATCCCTGGCAACAGCGTTAAAAACTTGACGCCTCTTTAGAAAAACACTTAATTATATCATTTATAAAAATATGTAAATCCAACTACTAGTGAGGCAGCATCCCACAAGTGTATGGTGGTCAACTAGTAGTAAGGGAAGTAGGAATCTAACCCACAAGGATTGGTTGGTGATTACCGATTATTTGGTTGAATTGTTAGTTGAAGTGGTCAACTTTAAAGTGATTAAACTAAAAGTAGATTTTGAAAAACTAAGATGGTAATTTAAAGACTAGAAAAATAATTAAAAGTGATCATTAACACTAAACAAAGTATTTTTAAGAAAGCATGTAAAAAGGAAGCATTTTTAGAGAGCAATTAGAAAGAAAATAAAAGGGAAAACATTTTAAGAAAACAATTAACTAATCTAAACTACTAATTACTACTTAGAAAGCATGATTAAAGAAAGTCCAATAACTATTGTGCACGAATTAAATAATCTAAACTATTAATTATCACTAAGAAAGCATTTTTTAAGGAAAATACCATTCACTAATCTACCTATTAAACCAAGAAAATAAGTAAAGGAAGCGATTATATGAAAAACCAATGAATTAATCTACCCTAATTAACTGAATATTACCACTAAGAAAGCAATTCTAAGAAAAGTTCATAAACTAGTTCATTCTAATTAGCTATTCTAAACTACAATTTTTCAATAAGAAAGCATTTTTAACGAAAATTTATAAACTAATCTAACAATTATACTAAGAAAGCATGTAAAGAAAGTAATTAAATAAAAAGCCTACGAGCTAATTCTACCAATTAAACAAAGAAAACATATAAGGAGAGTATTTTAATGATAAGCAATTAAATTGATTAAACTAAAGGAACATAAAATTAAATACTAACTAGAGGAGTTTGAACAAGAACAAGGTACTTATCACTAAAAAGATTGAATCTTTAAGTAGGAAATGAAAGTGATAAGAAAGATAAATCCTAATCTAATATAGTCTGAGAAAATCCTCCTCAAATGGGAAGGAAAAATAGAGAACTACTCTACACTAAAACTTTCTACTCCACTCCACACTACTTTCTACTAGCCACCAAAGAGGTTTAAAAGAGGTATTTATATGTCTAGGGTTAGAGAAGGAAGTTGCAGTTGCAATTTGTGACGAAATGGACGAATTTACCCTTGAAAATTACTCATATCTCGCTCAATGACTACGGTCAATAAAATACTTTTTTCAATTTGTTGACCGCGATCACTAATGCTCATGTGCATTTTTCTAGTGACCGCGGTCAATGGATTTTCTTCTTCATATTAATGAAGGCAGTCACTGATGCTTCTTATTGGTAACCGTAGTGTCTAACGAGCGCAATCAAATTTCCAGTAGCAATTTTTCTCTAGTGATTGTGGTCAATGATTTCCTTCTTCAAAATTTTGACCTCAGTCAATGGCTGCTTGATGGCTTGATTTGATTTGTTTCTCGCTCGAATATCATGCCTTTTTCTTTGATCAAATCCTACAAATAAATACACTCTATTAATTATACAAAAAATACTAAAATAACATTAAAAATACTGAATTAACATAAACTAACACATGATAGAACATAAAAGTAAAAACTAACAAAAAAACACTTACAACGTGAAATTGTTCGAAACTAAGACAAAAATACTCAAATTTAGAGTACATATAACTCTAGTTTCCTAGAGTTATCAATTATCCAGCTTAATGGGTTAAGTGGCTACCATTAGCTGAATTTTGGTATAATACCAACTTTCACACAGCTAGCATGCTTACTCCTTATTAGATTGTCTATGATCAACCACCTCCTATTTATTCTCTATATTTGGTTGGCAGTTCTATGGCTGGATATACTATGGGTAGGAGCTTGGCTGCAAAGGCCACAATGTTATTTCAATTGAAATACAACTTGAACAAAGCCCAGTAGAGAATGTAGCAGCTGGTAGATAAGCACAGGAGTGAGAGGTCTTTTGCAGTAGGAGATGAGGTATTTATGAAGCTACAACCCTATAGACAACATTCTTTGAGAGATCATCACTGTCAAAAGCTGGCTCCCAAGTACTTTGGACCTTTCAAGGTATTAAGTACGAAACCAGTGGCTTACAGGATTTTGTTTCCATCAGCATCTAAAATCCGCTCCACCTTTCATGTTTCTTTACTGAAGAATATGGTTGGCAATTCTAGAGTACATTCTTTTCTACCTATTGGCATTACTTCCCAAGGTCAATTGTTGGCTAAACCACTCCAAGTGTTGGATAGAGGACTTGTCCAGAGGGGCAATCAGGAAGCCACCCAACTATTGATTTAGTGGAGTAACTCATTTCTTGGTGATGCTACTTGTGAATTCTAGTTTTTTGATTTGAAGAAGAAATTTCCTCATTTCAATCCTTGAGAACAAGGATTTTGGAGGGGGAGATTTGTTGCATAAAGAAGGATTAATCTACAATTTGTAGCTAAGTTGGCATATTGTTGACGTGGAGGATCAAGTTGTCAAAGCTAGTTACAAGTTGGTTAGTTAGACATTTCTGGTTAAAAATTAGTTATGGATGAGTTGACTTATAGTTGCATTAATTGTAGAATTAGAATATGAAGTTGGCTGTATAATAGTAGAACATTGAATGTGGGAATAGGTAGTTTGAATTTCTAGAAAATTCTCTTGTATCTCTCTTTTTCATAGTTAATACAATCATCAATTGATTCTCTCAATTAATTCTCCTTTTTCAATTAATTTTCATTCCCAATTAATCCTGAAAGTAGAATTATTTCTATTGGTCCCAAAGCAACCTAAGAGGGGAGGTGAATTAGGTTTCAAAAATTACTTTATAATTAAACTTATTGAGACTTTTTCACTAACAAATAATTCATAATGAAGATAGAATCAATGAAGCTTAAGGAATGTAAAGAAAGTAAGAAAGGAGATTAAACAAACAATACTTCCAAGCTAACAAGTTTGAAGTGTTAATCCACTAAAATGCTTCACAAACTTGGTGAGCCAATAATCTTTACAAAGTAGGACAATTCTTGCTCATACTAAAACTCTTTTAGTTGAGCCAAGAATTTAACTCACAACCTCACTTTTGTACAAGATTATCACTCCACTCAAAATTTTGAATTGCACTCTAAGCTACACACTAATACAATATAGCACTATAGCCAATTTGCACTCAAATTGCTCTTTTCTAAGGCTTGTATTCAATGTATTAGATGCTCCTTACAAAATAATAGAGCAGGTATTTATAGGAGCAATAAATTCTGGTTGTAACTACTTCCCAAAGGCTCAATAATAAATGCACAAAAATTAGCTGTTAAGGGTTTCGAACGTCCGAGATAAAGATGGTGCATCTGACACAGCGTTCGATCTCAGTAGACCTCTTATAGTTGTGTGAAGGATGTTGTTCGGACGTCCGTGCATGCTTCCGTTTCATCGTCCGGACTGGGTTTTGGACGGTCCTGTTCGTCCAAAGCAAGCTTTGTTCGGACAGTTGTATGCTTCAGTTGAGGAGTTTAGGATTCTTGATTCTTATCAATTGGACAGAAATATATGTCCGAGGGATATTTTCTCGAACGCGCCTGTGCGTCCGCTGTAGGTGCATGAAGAAGTTTGCTTTCTGCCTGTTAGTTCGGACACTCCTGTTCGTTCGAGAAAAGTAGCATAGTTCGGACGGTGTACTGCGTCCGAAGGACCTGTTTCCAGCCGAAAAGATAGCAGACCTGCACAGCTTATTTTTAGAGTTTAGTGCTTATGTCATCATCAAAATAAGGTTTTTGAAACATCAATCTCTTCCTTTTTGATGATGACAAACAGTCATTGAATAACCAAACATATCCAATCATGTATATCAAAAATTAACAAATATAATTAATAGCACAACCAACAATTTTATCCGAGAATCCTGTATATAAAAAATCAACAGATATGATTAGTAGCACAACCAGCAATTTTGCATATTCCTACTCCCCCTTTTGACATCATCAAAATAAGCTCTCCCTGAGAAAGTGCACTAAAATAACCAACAATAACAACATCAAATTAGACTATTACATGATAATAACATCATCAACATCTATTGCAATTCCAAAACCAAAATAAAAGTAATACATAATAGTAATATCGAAATACATATTAATGATTCAAGGAGGAACAGAGAATCTAAGTCGAGTCATTTTTCTTCTTAGAGCGTATTTCGATCTTGCGCTTTTTGGTTGGTGCATCATCGCTAGTAGCTTCACTATCGTCATCACTTGCGTCGCGTCGTTGCATGATAAAATCAAATGTATCATCAATGTCCTAGGCATTGCTCTCATCATCATCAGCAGCACCTTGAGCAGGAGGTTCATCACGATCATCCTCTTCTTCAGCATTGTCATTGTCATCACTACGGTAGAGGAGTCAAGGGTGTACTGCGATTCAATATTTGCAAATTGAACTTGAGCTGAAGCAGACATGCCCAAGCTGAGTGCCTCTTGCAGGATCATCTGATGAGTTTCAAGATGCTTTAACTTGCGATTAGTGGGACTGGAAGGAGCTCACTTGACTGCTCAAGGAACTGAGAAGGCTGCAAATGTGTGAAAGGGAAGCTTCAGAGGAAGAAGGGCGAGGATCATGGAGTGGTGGAAGTGTTTGAAAAGGAGGGGAATGGGGAAGTACCAGACCAGAGGTAGAGGCTTGATTTTTTTATCTTTGAATATCATAAGCAGCTTTAGTTAACCATTGATCATTAAAAAAATGTAAGCCCTTTCACTCAATGTAGGCTTTGTTGAAGTAGGGAGGGAATTGTTTTTTGCCGGTGAAACGTACATTAAGATAATGAAAAACTTTTGTGAGAAATTTTCTGAAGGGAATGTTTCGGCGAGTATCGGATAGAAGTAGTTCCCACAAGGAACATAAAATGTACCCAAAATCGAGAGGAATCCCTCTGAAAATGCAGTAAAATAAGTAAAGCTGCATTTTTCTGGGCTCGGTGTGATGCCCGTCGGTTGGTAACAAGAGTGTATAAAATGTTCATTTTTGGAGTGAGCAAGGTAGTCTTGGCTTCCGAGGCCTGTTTGAAATTGATATTAAAAATTGCTCTGACCTCGTCAATATCAAAACGAGTGCTCAGAGCTGGCCATTTATCCAAAGAAAAGAAATAAGAAAATTCATTCGGGGATGAGACTTCACATTCAAAAATGGTATTTATGATGTTGGAAGAAATTTCAAGATTTGTGTTGTTCACACGAGAAACTAGTGTGCGAACAGTGGGGCATTTTCTAAGGTTGGCTGTGAATTGGAACACTATGTCATGATAAACAGGTAAGTCAATGTGAACTAGGTGACCCCAGTTTTGTTTTTCAAAACAAGATTTGACATTTAGAAGATTAAATTCATCAAAAAGATCTTGGGAAATAGGTCTTTGAACAATGATAGATTTGCTAACAACAAATTGTGAGAGATGTATACTGTTCAGATGCCTTGGTATCTATGAATTTTGGTAGAGGTCGATTTGTTGAAACTTGAGAATTAGCTGATGATTCCCCTTGCACTGGAGCTTTCCCTTTTGATTTACATCCACGAGTTACTGTTGAAGAACGCCTCCATGAGATCGAACCATTGTGAATTGAAAGTATATATAAAAGAAAAAAAAAATGTGATTTTTGGGAAGGTGGTGGAGATTTGAAGAAATTTGATGGTAGATTGGTGAAATGGAGGGCAATGAGGGTAATGAACAATTTGGGAATAAAGATTCCTCAAACAATTTGGCAAGAGAAGGAAAAAATTGTAAGAATTTTGAGGGGAAAGACTTTTTGCCAGAGGAGGATTTGGGGATTTGGGTGAGTCCAAAAGGGGGAAAGTGAACAGTTTTAAGTGAGCAGAGTGATCGTTCGGACGTCCGAATGATTTGTATGCATCCGATCGTACCTCCGAAAGCTGATGAACGGACGGCCAGAACTCAAAGATCTAGAGTGCGTTCGATATTTTCTCGGACGATGAGGAGCGTCTGGTAGGATTCCAGTGGGAAAATGAAGAAAGTGAGGAGAATTCGGACGATCATAAGAGTCCGAGGCAGAGAGGAGGTTTTCGGACGAGTGAGACCGTCGGACAGAGGGTGTTGTTCAGACGAGCATGTGCGTCCAAACTAAGAGTTTATGCTGATGTGAACTTTAAAATCCCCAAACAATTTTTGAGAGATTCAAAATGATCTAAAACCAAGGGTTTAGTAAAAATATCAGCTAGTTGATCTAATGTAGACACAAATTCAACACATATTTCCTTTTGCAAACAAGATCTCTAATAAAATGGTGTTTAACATCAATGTGTTTGGTTCTAGAGTGCATTACAGGATTTTTTGTGAGATTAATTGCACTAGTGTTGTCACACCTTATAGGCACACAATAAAAAACAACGCCAAAATCTTTTAAACTATGTTTCATCCACAGAAGTTGGGCACAACAATATCCAACAGCAATGAATGCATTCGGCTTCAGCCGTAGAAAGAGAAATAGAATTTTATTTTTTCCTAAACCAAGACACAAGACAATTACCCAGGAGATGACACATACCACTAGTACTTTTTCTATCAATTTTACACACAGCAAAGTCAGCATCAGAATAACTAATTAAATCAAAAGTAGAGGATTTTGGGTACCACAAACCAAAATCCAGTGTGCCCTTTAAGTCTCTAAAAATCCTTTTTACAGCCTTTAAGTGCGATTCTTTAGGGCAAGATTGAAATCTAGCACATAAACAAACAACAAACATAATATCTGGTCTGCTAGCCATTAAATAAAGTAGGCTAGAAGTTGGGGACAACAATTTCCAGCAGTAATGTATTCGGGTTCAGCCGTAGAAAGAGAAATAGAATTTTATTTTTTGCTAAACCAAGACACAAGACAATTACCCAAGAGATGACACATACCACTAGTACTTTTTCTATCAATTTTACACCCAGCAAAGTTAGCATCAGAATAACTAATTAAAATTCAAAAGTTTTTGGGTACCACAGACCAAAATCCATTGTGCCCTTTGAGTATCTAAAAATCCTTTTTACAGCCATTAAGTGCGATTCTTTAGGGCAAGATTGAAATCTGTCACATAAACAAACAGCAAACATAATATCTGGTATGCTAGCCATTAAATAAAGTAGGCTTCCGATCATACCTCTATAGTGTTTTTCATCAACACTATTACCTTTTTCATCTTTATCAAGTTTGGTTGAGGTGCACATAAGTGTACCAACTTGTTTGCAATCTTCCATTTCAAATTGTTTGAGTAGCTCCGTTGTGTACTTGATTTGTGTAATAAACGTCCCTTCCTTTGTTTGGTGAACTTGAAGTCCAAGGAAAAATTGTAACTCTCCCATCATACTCATTTCAAACTCTTTTTGCATCAAGTGTGAGAAATCCTTGCACAAGCTTTCATTAGTTGCTCCAAAAATAATATCATCAACGTAAATTTGAACAATTAACAAACCATTGGAATTTCGATGTTTTGGTAAAGAGAGTGGTGTCAACGACATCTCTTTTAAATCTATTTTCAATCAAAAATCCACTTAGTCTTTCATACCAAGCTCTTGGAGCTTGTTCCAAACCATATAAGGCTTTAGAGAGTTTGAAAACATGATTTGGAAAATTTTTATTTTCAAAATCGGGAGGTTGTTCAACAAAAACTTCTTGATCAATAAAACCATTTAAAAAGGCACTTTTGACATCCATTTGAAATAATTTGAAATCATTAAAACATGCGAATGGATTCTAATCTAGCAAAGGGTGCAAAAGTTTCATCAAAGTCAATACCTTCTTCTTGAGTATAACCTTTTGCAACAAGTCTAACTTTGTTCCTTATGATTTCACCTTTATCATTTAATTTGTTTCTAAAAACCCATTTTGTTCCAATTATAGGATGAATTGATGGTCTTTCAACTAAGGTCCATACGTTATTTTTCTCAAATTGACTAAGTTCATCTTGCATGACAATGACCAAGATTCGGAGATCATTTAATGCATCATCTACATGTTTAGGTTCAATGTGAGAAAGTAATGCACAATTACTATTCAAAGGTTTATGAGATCGAGTTTTTACCCCATCGAATAGATCACCTATGATCAAGTCTTGAGGGTGACTAGAGACAAATCTCCATGCTTTTGGAAGATCTTTTGGAATATCCTCGTTCTTTTCTTCTTCTTCATCTACTTGATGGTTGTTGACATCATTACTTGATGTGATCTCTTGATGATGTTCATGGATAGTGAGCTTCTCAAGCTCCTTTTTAATACTTACATCTTCATCTTCACATATATTCTTTGAAATAACATCATTAGCTTCATCAAATGTAACATGTACAACTTCTTCAATCAAGAGCGTTCTTCTATTGTATACTCGGTGCGCTTTCTTGTCACTAGAATATCCTAGAAAAATTCCTTCATCCGATTTTTTGTCAAATGTGCCAAAACTTTCTTTGATTTTTAAAATAAAGCATTTACAACCAAAAAATATTAAAATAGGTCAGAATGGGGTTTTTACAAAACAGGAGTTTTTAAGGAGTTTTGTTTAAAATAGACCTCAACAAAACTCGATTCATGACAGAACAAGCCATGTTAACAGCTTCGGCCCAAAAATATTGTGGTAAATCACATTCACTAATCATAGTTTTAGAGGTTTCTTGAAGTGTTCTATTTTTCCTTTCAACAACACCATTTTGTTGAGGAACTCTAACAACCGAAAATTCATGTAAAATATCGTTGTGATCACAAAATTCGAGAAAGCCTCCAAATTTAAATTCGGTACCATTGTCGCTTCTTAATCGAGTGATCTTCAAATTCAACAAATTTTGAATTTAGAAAACAATTGTACAAATTTTTCAAAAGATTCATTTTTGTGAACAAGAAATAATACCCAAATACACCTAGAATAGTCATCCACAATCACAAAAGCATATTTACTACCACCAAGACTAGCATGTTGAGTTGGTCCAAACAAGCCTAAGTAAAATAATTAGTCCTAAAGGTTTAGAAGTAGACAGACAATTCTTTGGTTTAAAGGAAACTTTAACTTGTTTACCAAATTGGCATGCATCACACATTTTATTTCTCAAAAACTTTAGTTTTGGCAAACCTCTTACCAATTCCTTCTTAGCAAGTTTTTCAATTAAATCCATATTAAATGACAAAGTTTTCTATGCCAAAGCTAAGGATCATCTATGGAAGCGGTAAGACATTTTACATTGCTATTACTAATTTTGTCAAGGTGAATCACATAATCATCATTGTGCCTAGCACCCTTAAATAAAACAACACGATTTTCATCAAGAATAAGAGATTCACGCTTGGTAAATAACACATATAAATTTTTGTCACAAAGTTGACTTACACTAAATAAATTGTAGTTCAAATTATCAACAAGAAGCACATTCTTAATCAAGGTTTCACCATTTTTACCTACATCACCAATGCCGATTAATTTTTCTTTATTGTTATCCCCAAATGTTACTTTTCCACTGTTACACTTATTTGGATTTGAGGTTTGTGAAGAGAGAAGCATCACCCGTCATGTGTCTTGAGCATCCACTATCTATGAACCACTTAGCATTGTTGGTGATGTTTAGTACCTACACAACAAATCAACTGATAACTTTTGGTACCCATATTTTCTTGGGTCCATTAGAGTTAGTGAAATTGCTATTAATCCATACGGCTTTCATTCCAAGTTTCTCATTTTTCTTGACATAGCACATATTCTTGACATGTCCATGTTGTTGGCAATACTTACCAATAATATTTTTATTTCCATATAAAGATGATTTTGATTTTACAAAACATAAGTTATCCCTTCTAAATATGACAAAATTTTTGTTGATCAATACATTTCTATTTATTTTCAAATCAGCAACATTTTCCCTTTTTCTAGTCAAGAGAACATTCAAATCATCCAATCTTTTCTTCAAGGAGAATTGTTCTTCCTTGACCCTTGATTTCACATGCATTCTTTTCTTCAATTCACTATTTTCTTCTAAGTGATAACCTATTATTTTCATTCACAAGTTTAGAGTTAGCGTTCAATAAAGTATTTGATTTCTATACTAACTCCTTATTTATAGCATATGATTCCTTTAAGCTATCATGCAATTTTAAAATGAAAGCTTCAAGATCATGGATCATCATTTTCATCATTATGAGTCATAGTTAGAATTTACCTCATCATCTCCAATGGCCATAAAGGCCATTTGTGCCTACTCCATTTCCTCTTCTACTTTTCCTTCGGAATTGCAATCATCCCATGTGATTTGAAAGTTGTTGAAGCGGGGCTTTCTTCCTTCCTTTTCTTCTTAGAAGGACATTCATTTGCAAAGTGACCGGGTTGACCGCATTCAAAGCACTTTTCATTTTGCATTTTTATTTCTAGATTGGTCTTTCCTTTGAAGTTATTTGATTTGATTGCTCCATCTCTTCTCATTCTCCGTTTGTTGATGTAGTGTTTGAGAAATCCTTTGGTGATGAGTACAAGATCTCCTTCATCGATATAAGATCTTCATCTTCTAGGTTGATGGAAGCATTTTCATCTTCTTCTTGAGAAGTCTTTAATGCAATGCTCCTTTTTGGTCTTGCTTCTTCATCATCCACCACTTTAGCCTTTAGCTTCAATTCATAGGATGTAAGGGAGTTAATTAGAGATTCAATAGGCATGGAATTTAAATTTTTAGCCTCCTTTATAGCGATTGTTTTGGCCTCCCATTCTTTGGATAGAGCATTCAAGATTTCTCTATTCTTTTCACCCAAAGAATACTCCTTACCCAAGGCTTCAAGATCCTTAATGATGTCGTTGAACGTACAATACATTTTGTCAATATTTTCATGTGGTTCCATCTTGAAGGACTCATACTTGGCAACAAGTAAGGATTTCTTTTGCTCTCGAACATCATCGCTCCCTTCATGGATTTCCTTCAATTTATCCCAAATTTCTTTAGCGGAAATGCATTCCTTGACACAAGTTGATTCATTAGCATCCAAGGAATTGTATAGCATGTCATTCATAGCTTTCGCATTTAAAGTCAAGTTTGCCTTATCTTGTGGAGTGAGCTCATCCCTTGTCTTTTCTCTTCTTCTATTTGTATGATCATCAATGATGGTAGCTTCAAAGGGACCTTCATTTACAACATACCATAGGTCAATATCAATAGATTGCAAAAATATTTTCATTCTATCTCTCCAACTAATAAAATTTGCCCCATTAAACGTAGGGGGCCTAGTGATGGATTGACCCTCAAAAAATAGAGCGTTGTTGGTTGCCATAATAGATCTTTTCTCAAAAGCAATTTAAGCAATAGAATGAGACCAAGCTCTGATACCAATTGTTGGTCCCAAAGCAACCTAAGAGGGGGGTGAATTAGGTTTCAATAATTACTTTATAAATATTAAACTTATTGAGACTTTTTTACTAACAAATAATATAATGAAAATAGAATCAATGAAGCTTAAGGAATGTAAAGAAAGTAAGAAAGGAGATTAAACAAACAATACTTCCAAGCTAACATAAGCTAGAAGTGTTAATCCACTAAAATGCTTCACAAACTTGGTGAGCCAATAATCTTTACAAAGTAGGACAATTCTTGCTCACACTAAAACTTTTTTGCATGAGCCAATAATTTTACTGACAACCTCACTTTTGTACAAGATTATCACTCCACTCAAAATTTTGAATTGCACTCTAAGCTACACACTAATACAATATAGCACTATAGCCAATTTGCACTCAAATTGCTCTTTTCTAAGGCTTATATTCACTGTATTAGATGCTCCTTACAAAATAATAGTGCAGGTATTTATAGGAGCAATAAATTCTAGTTGTAACTACTTCCCAATGGCTCAATAACAAATGCACAAAAACTAGCCGTTAAGCGTTTCGGACGTCCGAGATAAAGATGGTGCATCCGACACAGCGTCTGATCTCAGTATAGTTGTGTGAAGGATGTTGTTCGGACGTCCGTGCATGCGTTCGTTTCATCGTCTAGACTGGGTTTCGGACGGTCCTGTTCATCTGATGGAGCATGCTTTGTTTGCACAGTTGTACGTGTCCGTTGAGGAGTTTAGGATTCTTGATTCTTATCAATCGTTCAGAAATATTTGTCCGAAGGATATTTCCTCGGACGCACCTGTGCGTCCGTTGCAGGTGCATGAAGAAGTTTGCTTTCTGCCTGTTAGTTCGGACACTCCTGTTCGTCTGAGAAAAGTAGCATAGTTCGGACGGTGTACTGCATCCTAAGGACCTATTTTCAGCCGAAAAGATAGCAGACCTGCACAGCTTGTTTTCAGAGTTTAGTGCTTGTCTCATCATCAAAATAAGGTTTGGGACACATCAATTCCTAATCTTCACTATCCACTGCATCAATAGCATGTAGTATAGCGAGGAAGCTCTTCATGGCAACCAATCTTAATTAAGTGCATATGATCATAAAATGTCACTGGATCTAAAACAAATAGCATATGACTATTATCTGGCGCATCATGAATTTGGTAAATGGGAAAACTTCACCTTCTTCAACATTCCTTGTGGTCTACAGGTGTGGAGGCAAGATCTTCAATGTCCATACTTTCTACTACCCCTAAAGTTGGATAACTCAAGCCCACTTGAAAGTATGACTTTAGTGATGTCCTATTAAATGCGCAGTGTTTTGAAGATCACATTGGATTGCTGACATGTTGAACCAATTTTGTTACTAGTCCGATTCTATACAAAAGCAAGAAAGTTAAAAACCCAACTAAAACTGAAAAAAACTAGTATAACCTAGAGACAGTAAAATGGATTTTGCAAAATCAAACCAAACGAAACAACCAAATCTTGACTCAATTCACATGACCAAATCCCAAAAATCACAAAATTTCAAAATTTAAAAATCCCAAAAGAACAAAAGAACAAAAGAACAAAATGAATTAAACAACAGCAAATAAAGTCCAATGTGAAGAAGAGAGGAGAAATGGGGAGAAAGAGAGCAAGGGATAGAAAAGGGGAGGATAGTGGAAGGGATAGCTAGAAAAGATAGGGGGAAGAATGAGAAAGGGGACAGAATTGGAAGGGAAGGATGGAACAGAGTGAGCAATGGAATATGTGACACCTAACATGTTTGATGAATGAAAACTTAGTCGAATGTCGACTTAATTCTAAATTTATTTATAAGCTTGGTGTTATAAGAAAATTTTAACTTTGAGCTCCAAACAAAAATAAAGATACAACATAATGACAAGTATACATGCCAAAGAAAATTCACAAATAACATATTAAGTTGTTATATTCTGGGAGAGTAGATTTACGATCAAAAGAAATTGATTAAAATTATAACAACACTCAATCCCTATTTAGCTGTCACTTGTGATATTACTGGTAGCTCTTGCTCCTCCATAACTGGGAAATTTTTTTTGAACAAAATAAAATCATGTGAGCTTGCTCTCAGCGAGAATCCATGTGCGCAAATGAGGGTTTTTTTTTCTTTTAAAAGGAAACTACTTATTTATTTTTATCAAATAAAATTTCCACATACAGTTATGAGTATATAATAACTACCAACTCAAATAATTACAATCACCATCATAATAGTATCTAAGTGTTAGACAATTCCCACCACAGTTGAACTTTTGGAAACTTGTTGATAACTTTATCAACTTCATATCCCCTATAAGTGTGCACAACTTGAAGTTACCTCAATACTCCAAAATTCAAATTGGCCAACACACTATAGATATCTAGAATATTTACACCTCTTTTTCGTGTTTCACACCGAATAAAGTTAAACCTCCTAAGCTTTTTGGAGGAAATGTGTCTTGATAGATTTTGGGTAAATCGTCGGTCCAATGCCTTCCTAAATAATTCTTGAACGCAACTGGATAGGTCTTACTATAATTTACTCATTTGAAATTTTACAAATCCAAAACCCAATTTCACTAGCAAATCATAATCTACCAATAAGATGAAAAGGAGTTCATCTTCAAGCATGGGTTTTGTCGCGTGGAAAATATTTTTAATTTCTTTTTGCTTTGTAAATTATGAAATGACTCATATAACCTTGACAATAAAATATTAGAGTTCTCAAATACTTGCTAAATATATTGAGAGTTTTGTGTAATTGGATTTTTTAATTTTACAATTTGTATTTTTTTTAAAACAAAACATAGCAAAATGACATTTTTGTCCTTGAGACTAAAACTTGAGACCCAAACAGTTACAAACTTTACATGGACATCCTTGTAATAAAGCATATTTTTTTTTGTTAAAAAAAGTCGGAATGGATTAGATTTGTTGGGGCCCTTATAGTCAGACAAAAAAAAAATAAAAATGCAAAGACCGAAAGATCGTCTACTGCGAAGTAAATATTAACCCATTCCTTACGTGCTCTCTCTTGGGATGGTTGTGATGAGGCTTTGATACCAATTTGTTAGAAATGGAATTTCTGGAATTTACGAAAACAGGATAATGAAGATAATAAAGAGAAATATAATAACAAAAGGGACACAATATTTACGTAGTTCGGTAAAATCAACCTACATTCACAGGTGAAGGTGAGAAATTCATTAATTCAACAAGAGTAATACAAATCCTTGGAGAATCCTTTACAAATTCAAAAGAGTCCAAACAAAATACTGCAAAAAATCTAAGAGAGACATAAGGCCCTAAAAGACTTAATTCACTATCTCTCATCAAAAGGTGTATACAAATAAGACAAAATGGAATGCGCAAAAAGACTCAATTCTCTCTCTCTCTTACCAAAAGGTGTATACAAATAAGATCAAATAGGCTCTAGCACTAATATAATAATAGCACAAGAGATCCTAAAATATAACAAAAGGTTGGATGACCATAAAAGCCCATAAAGCTAGTTAAAACTCCTTGGTTTGGTGCACTTAAAATCTCAACAGAAGTCTTACATTTGTAGCATTCAATGGAAGAGAAAACATTGTTCCCAAACTGATGTGGGATAGTAAAATATACAAGGCATACTTAACACAAAAGATGAAGATATCTTTTAACTCGAGTTCTATCACTTAATTTCCTCCCTTTCTTTCTTCTATATCCCCTTACTGTTGTTTTCATTCTATTCTAATTTGGAATACCATTTTCTTTTTATTTTCTTTGCATGATAAGAATATGTTTTTTCCTGATGTCATGATTTCCTTGTGTCGTAGCTCTACATCTATGTGAGGGTTTTGCAATTTTTGTTAAAAATATTAGAAATTTTTTAGATGAGCAAAAATTTTTCATGTAAGTTTTTTCTCTAAATTTTTTATTGTGTTAATTTTGTTCTCTACTTTGGATTTTATGTATTTGTGTTACTATTGATATTTAATTTTTTAAAAACTTTTGAATTATACACATAAACAAGTTTAAAACTTTTGATAGTGTAACAATCCTTTTTCTGGGCTTGAGTTCTACTAATTTTCTTTCATGATCTTCTTCATTGATTTTTAGTCAGAAAAGATATTTCTTCCTAAACGGGTAGGATCTATTCTTTCTTTTTTCCCCTATAATGTTTTAGCAATTTCTCCTTTACTCTGCTTTATTAATTATTGCTAAATATTTTTGTATTTTTATTTAAATGTTTTGTCACTATTGTACTGTTTTTATATTGAATGTTTTGATGGATAGATATAGATATATGATGAAGTGTCTGATTGATAAATTGACAAATATAGATAGACGATGAAGAAGGGTGTGTTTTGTACCTTTTTTCAACTTGTGAGACTAAGGGTGTGTTTTGTACTTTTTACAACTTGTGAGACTCTCATTGGTATAGCTATTTCTACTTTTGAGTTACAAATTAGCACAACAGCGATTGTGAGATAACTTATTATCACACTATTATTTTTATTGTTATACTATAAATTTTAAAAGTTATCTTTGGGCCGCTAGAATTAGATTTAAAATTAGTGATAAACATGTTTTGAACAGGGGAAGGAACCGAAAAGAAATTCCCCATTGATGTAAACTTTGAAATTTTTCCTCACTAAATGGGGTCTAGTAAGTTTTTGTAGACGTTCAAACTGAAGTCTATTTCTGTAGTACTATTACGTTTAGAGGTGGCAATTGTAATCCAAATCCATTTATATCCAAAACCATCCACACTTAAATGGTGGATATGGTTGATCCTAAAATATTTAATAGATATAAATAGTTTATCCATATACAACCATTTATTAAATAAAATTTAATGGATAAACCATCTAATTCATATAAATCTAATTAACTATAACAAATTATTACAAGGTGATAATTCACACACACTTAGACACATTTTCACACACACATTTGCACCCATTTACGCACATTTACACATATTTTTGCACACTCATACACACACTTACACACATTGTCACACACTCACACGCACACATTTTTTACATACAAACATACTTTCACACATTTTCACACATTCACACACTCACACACTTAAACATATTTTCACACTTACATACACACTTTCACATAGACATACACAGACTTGCACACATTTTCACATACACTCACATAGACACATTTTCACACATTTTTACATACATACTTACACAAACTTTTACATATTTTTACATACACACACATTTTCACATATTTTCACACATATACTTATACACATTTTATAACACCTACATGGACACACTTACACATTTTCACAAACACTTACATTACACACACATATTTTCATACATTTTTACACACACACACTTACACACATTTTTAAACACACATACACTTACATATATTTTCACATACTTACATACATAGACACATATACAAACACTTTCACATATTTTCACGCACATACATCACACACATTTTTATATACATAGATTTCACACACTTGCACACATTTTCACACACTTTCACACACTTTCACATATTCACACACACACACATTTTCACACACTTTCACGCTTTTCATACACACACATTCACACATTCACACATTTTACACACACACACATATTTAGACACACTTTCACACATTTCCACACACACACACTTACACATTTTCTCACACATACATACATATTTTCACACACACACACGCACTTGCACACATTTTTATTCATAAACTTTCACACATTTTCATACACACACACTTACACAAATTTTTGCACGCACCACATATTTTCTCTCACACATAAATATTTTCACACACTTACACACACATTTTTGCATATACATACATACACATACACATTTTTTTACACGCTTACATGCACATTACACACATTTTCACAGACACGCTTCAAGAAATTTTCTAACACACATACTTACACATATTTGTACACACACACTTTTACATAATTTCACACACATACTTACACATATTTTCTCATGCACACACACTGTAACACACACATTTTCTCTCACACACACATAATGTCACACACACACATATTTTTCACGCACATACACACTTACATACATTTTCATATATACTTTCACATATTTTTACACACGCACACTTACACATATTTTCACACACTTATACATATTCAAACACACATTTACATACATTTTCACTTATTTTCATTTTCACACACACTCACAAACATTTTAACACATACACACATATTTTTCACACATTTTCACACACACTTACACATTTTTGCTTACATGTTTGATGTACACATTTTCACACACACACACACATATTTTCAGACACACACGCTTTCACATATTTTCAAATACACTTGCACATACACTTTCACACATTTTCTCATACACGTACACTTTCACACATTTTCACACACAAACACACACACTCTTACAGGCATTTCATACTTACACACATTTTCACACATTTAAACACTCTTACACACATTTTCACATATTTACATACGTATACACATTTGCACACACACATTTACATACATACTTGCACATATTTTCACATGACATGTGTGAAAATGTGAAATTTTTTGGTGTATAAATTTATATAAGTATGTGTGAAAATATATGTAAGTGTGTTTGTGTGTAAAAATGTGTGAAAGTGTGTAAGTGTGAAAAATGTGTGTAAGGGTGTGTAAATGTTTGTAAGCAGGTAGGTCTATGAAAATATGTGAAAATGTGTATAAGTGTATGCATGTGTGAAAATATGTATAAGTGCGTGTATGTGAAAATATGTGAAGCCACAGCATGTGTGTGTGTTTAAGGGAAAATGTAAGAGTGTATGTGTCTGAAAATATGAGTGTGCTTCTGTGAAAATATATGTCAGTGTGTGTATGAGTGTGTGAAAATATGTGTATGTGTCTGTGTGTGCAATTGCATGTAAGTGTGTGTGTGCAAAAATATGTGATAGTGTGTGTGTATGTGTGAGGGTGTAAATGTATGAAAATATGTTTAAGTGTATATGTATAAAAACATGTGTGTGTGAAAATGTGTAAAATTGAGTGTGTTAAAATATGTAAGTGTGTATATGTGAAAATGTATGCAAGTGTGTGTGTGTGTGAAAATATGTGTAAGTATGGGTGTAAGTGTGTGAAAATATATATAAGTATGTGTATGTCTGAACATGTGTGCAAGTGTGTGTGTGTGTGAAATATATGTACGTGTGTGTGTATGTGTGTGTGTGTAAACAAATGTGTGAACATGTGTGAAAAATGAATGTAAGTGTGTGTATGTGAAAATGTGTGAACACACAGTGTATGTAAATGCGCGTGTAAGTGTATGCAAGTGCGTGAAATGTATGAAAATATGTGTATATGTGGGAAAATGTGCATAAGTGTGTGCATGTGTGAAAAATGTGTGTAACTGTATGTGTGAAAATGTATGTAAGTGTGCGTGTATGTGTGAACATGTACATAAGTGCGTGAAAATATAAGTGTGGGTATGTAAAAATGTGTGTAAGTATGCGTGTGTGAAAATGTGTATAAGAGTGCATGTAGAATTATGTTTAAATGTATGTGTACGCGAAAATGTGTGTGTAAGTGCGTGAAAATGTGCGTTAGTTGTGTGAAAATACGTGTAAGTATGTGCATGAAAGTACGTGTAAGTGTGTGTGAAATGTGTGAAAGTGTGTGAAAATGTGTGTAAGTGTGAAAATACAAATTTAGATGGTTTTTAAATGGATAAATAGTTTATATAACACCCCAAGTTTTGGGCTGCCCCAACAACTTTTGAGCAGAAACAACGAGTTCAAAATGAGCTTAAACCAAGTTGTAAGTAGCCCACAACCCAAGGTGTTATAAATAATACAATATCCCCTCTCACTTTCGATGTAGGACGGGGCATCACATTCGGCCCTTCTTTAGGCTTTGCGTCCTTGCAAAGCCCAAGTTGGAGCCCAATAACATATCACATACACTGCGCAGCATAGCCCAATACCACTGGCCCAATCTCAGCCTGTGCAGGGACCACACAAGATTTGCTCTTGTACCAGTTGTAACACCCCGAGTCCTGGGCTGGCCAAACAGCTTTTGAGCATAAACAACAGGTTCAAAATGTTTAAACCAAGTTGTAAGTAACCTATAACCTAAGGTGTTATAAACAATACGATATTCCCTCCCAATTTCGATGTGGGACAGGGGCATCACAGTTTATCCATTATCTATTTAAATCCATCAATGTAAATCCATTTAATAAATAATTTTAAATGAATTGATAATTTTATCCATATCTATTTAACTAAAACTATAAATCATTCATTTATCACTTCATTTTGCCCCCTCAAATTATGCTAATTAGTTAAATATCTTAGATTTAGTTTAGGATTCGATCCTGTACTTGGCTTGAGAAGTTATTGAATAGATGATTATGTTAAAGATTTTTCTTGTATATTGTTTTGCTTGAAGTCCATAAGGCTGCACAGTTAGATGTGAGAAAAGGCAACAAAATTCTGTGAACAAAAAAACCATGTTTGATGTCTGGTTATTTGATTTTGTTACCATTGTTAAGCTGTTTTATCTCCATTGCTGAACCTCAAACTTTGCCAGTCTACTTTCTCCACTCCTTTTTCTTTTGTAACTGATATATACTATTCTTCTATATTTTTTTTTTTTTTTTTTTGCTTTCCTTTTCTCCTCTTGACTTTTATATAAGTGAAGTTGAGTGTTCTGGATTCTTTATAGTTTTATGTAAACTTTCTTTGTTGTTGTATTTTTCAACAAAATATTGTAAGGAAGAATTCTAATTCAAAGTTTTAATTTTGAATCTTGATTTATACATGGCTCCATTTTCTGCAGATACATTCCAATTTTTGGGTGATCATTGGAACTTTTGACCTTTAGATTAATTCAAATATAGGTTTTCCTTTTTTGCTGAGTCAATTCTTCACATTAAACTAAGTGCAAATTGAAAAAATATCTTGTTCCCTTTTGAACCTTACAGAAGTTGTGAGCTTTACTTTTTCTTGCTCTTTCTCTTATGTTAGGTTATTCATTAATGTAATTTTTTTTTCTTGTACAATTAGGATGCTCCTGACACTATTTAATCTTGAAAAATCATGGCAGGTTTCTTTTTTTTCTTTTTTTCCATGTTGCAGGATTTAGAATATAATGATCTTATCTTTTTTATCGCAAAGACTGATGGATGATCATTCAAGCAGTTTTATCATGTTCATGCTCTTAATGTTAAATAATTGTGTTTTTCTCCTTTGTTCTATGTATATTGTCATAAAGCATTTTTAACGTGATTGTGCTGTTTGTCTCTTTATCTTCTCGTTAGGTTGATTACTTTGAATCCTTGTGTTTCTTGTTGCTGGGTTCAATATTTTATTCCTAATTCAGGGACGGACGTAGAAATTGTACTTTGAGCGGGTAAGATTTAATAGTTACATAATTATTAAAGATAATTTATTTTTCTCTCAAAAATTTAGTGGGACGGAATATAAATTTTATAAGAATACAAATTAAGTTTTCAAAATTTTAAATAGAATTTTGTGTGGCGGTGGCCCCGTCTGCCCCCTAAAACCGCCCCTGCCCAATATGGTTACCTTTTTCTACCTTATAGTGAAATTTGTGACACTGGATTCTTGTCCTATAAGTTTTCAAATTAATTGTTCAGCTGTTATTTCTTTTCATTCCAATTAGTACTAGCTGCAAAGTTAATCCAATATCTACTCTTTTGATAGTTCGACTAAGACGACTAGACTACCTATTTTCATGCATGGTTGGGTCTACATATTTTGAACATTTCAATAAATTTAAAACTGTATTTTTTTTTCTTCTAATAGATAATTAAAGCGTAGAACATCAATTTCTTTCTTCGTGTAGTATAGCAAACAAGCATGAGTGAACACTAAAGGTGACAACAGAGAAATATGAAGATTTTGTGTGATGTTGTTCCCATGCAAGCTAGTCACTTATTGCCAGGAAGACCATGGCAAGTTGATAGACACACTAACTATGATGGCCATACTAATAAGTATACATTCTTTAAAGATGGCCAAAATATAGTGCTTAAGCCGCTACCCCCTGAGCGAGTAAAGAACAATTGTGTATTAAAAACTCATTTGTGGAATTTTACAAAAATAACCTTGATTTAAAGAATGGAAAGGAAATGGCTAAGTCTAATGAACTCTCAATGAACAAAAACCCTATGAATGAATTGGTTAAATCTGAAATTTCTAAGGGTAAAGTGTTGAAAAAGAAATCAAATTTCTTTGTAGGGTTTAAAGAGGTCCAAGCAACCATGAGTAGTAATTTGCCTATGTTTTTACTCATTTTTAAAGAAATTGCTTTGTGCGATATACAGACTGACCTTGATCTGGTCTTGCCAAGATCTTTTATTTCTCTTTTGCAGGAGTTTGAGGATGTTTTTCCTGAGGATATTTCCCCTATATTGCCACCTATTAGGGGAATTGAGCATCAAATTGACTTTGTGTTGGGAGTGGTCAATCCAAATAGAAACTGCTTATAGGGCTAGTCCGGAGGAAACATATGAAATTCAACAAGAAGTAGATGAGTTAATGGTTTAAGGGCGCCTATGGGAGAGCATGAGTTCGTGTGTTGTGCTAGTGATACTAGTGCCAAAGCCTAATGGAACATGGTGTATGCACATCAATTGTTGTGCAGTAAACCGCATTATGGTAAAGTATCACCATCTTATTCCTATGCTAGATGATATGTTAGATGAGTTGTATGGTGCTAAAGTTTTCACTAAAATTGATTTGAAAAGTGGATATCATCAAATTCACATGAAAGAAGGAAATGAATGGAAAACTACATTTAAGACCAAATATGGACTTTATGAGTGTAGGATGTTAGTCATGCCTTTTGGTCTAACAATTGCACCAAGTACTTTCATGAGATTAATGAATCATGTTTTACAAAGTTCACAGGGAAATTTGTTGTTGTGTATTTTGATGATATTTTGATATATAGCAAATCCCTAGATGTACATCTTATACATGTATGCTTTGTACTTGAGACCTTAAGAAAAGAACAAATTTATGCTAATCTTAAGAAGTGTTCATTTTGCATGAATGAAGTTGTTTTTCTTGGTTTTTTTGTTAGCATTAGTGGAATTGAAGTTGATAGAAAAAAAGATTAAGGCCATTAGTGATTGGCCGACCCCTACTAACATTCATAAAGTGCGAAATTTTCATGGTTTAGCAAGTTTTTTATCTCAAGTTTGTGAAAGACTTCATCACAATTAGCTTTCCCTTTGATTGAGATTACGAAGAAAGAGGTGGGCCTTAAATGGAATAAAGCTCAAGAACATGCTTTCCAAACTTTAAAAGTTAAGCTGTCTACTGCTCCTATTTGTCAGGTACTTTTACCAGATTTTTCTAAAATTTTTGAAGTAGAATGTGGTGCTTCTAGTATTGATATAGGTGCCGTATTGATGCAAGACAAACATCCCCTTGCATATTAAGCTGAGTAGAGCCACGTTGAACTATTCTACCTATGATAAGGAGCTCTTTACTTTGGTAAGGGCCTTACAAACTTGGCAACACTATCTAAAAAAATTGTAATTCAGACGAACCATGAGTCGTTACGATTCTTGAAAGGTCAAGGTAAGTTAAACTGGCGACATGGTCGGTGGTTAGAGTTTATTGAAATGTTTCCATATGTTGTTGATGCTTTATCTCGCAGATATACTTTGATTTCAACTTTAAATACTAGGTTTCTTGGATTTGAATGTATTAAAGACTTGTATGCTAATGATTTTGATTTTTCTTATGTGTTTGAAGTTTGTCAATCAACTGGGTTCGATAAAATTTATTTGCATGATGGATATCTTTTTCGTGAGAATAAGTTGTGCATCCTTAATTTGTAGAAGTTCATTACGTGAATTGCTTGTGAGGGAAGCATATGGGAGAGGTCTTATGGATCATTTTGGTGTGATTAAGACCTTAGAGATGCTTAGGGCATGCTTTTTCTTGCCTAGCATTCGCAAATATGTGGAACTTGCATGTGCTAGATGTCTTACTTGTAGAAGAGCTAAATCCAAAGTTCACTTGCATGGTCTTTATATACCTTTGCCCATCTTGAGTCACCCTTGAATTGATGTGTCTATGGATTTCATTTTAGGATTGTCAAGAACTCCAAGGGGTTGCGACTCTATTTTTGTAGTGGTAGATTGATTTTCTAAAATGGCACATTTCATTCTATGTAATAAAACTGATTATGCTGTGCTTGTGGCTAATTTGTTCTTTAGACAGGTTGTTCGTCTACGTGGAGTTCCTAAGACGATTGTTAGTGATAGAGATGTTAAATTTTTGAATCATTTTTTTCGTGTCTTATGGGAAAAATTGGGCACTAAATTGTTGTTTTCTACGAGCTTGTCATCCCCAAATTAACGGTCAAATTGAGGTTGTCAATCGCAATTTAGGAACCTTATTGCGTGTTGTCTTGAAGAAAATTTTGAAAACTTGGGAAGATTGTTTACCATTTGTAGAGTTTGCTTATTGTCGTACTGTACATTCTTCAACTGTTTTTTCTCCTTTTGAGATTGTTTATGTGTTTAATCCTTTAACTGCTTAGGATCTAATTCCTTTACATATGCAAGAACTAACTATCTTTGATTAGGGATGGCAATGGGTTGAACTGTCAGTTTATCGTGTCATGTCAAGTGTGACCTGTTTCTTATCGCGTGATTGTATCGTGTCATGTGGGAGCCGTTTCTTGTTATGTCGTATTCGTATCTGACCCGTTCAAATTCGTGTCATAGATGTATAGACCCGTTTACTATTGACAAAGATGTTTCCCCCTCTTTGACAAGTTAAATAACTATCAAACCATTTGAATAAAAATCTCAAATTTTAATTCTTTAATAATTTAAACAATTGTATTAATACAAACCTTGTTCTCACAGAAATTTAGAACATATTATTAAAATTGTTGAAATTTATTAGATAATATTTAAAATAATTATTCTATTTGATATAATAATAATATATTAAAATTATTATTCACAATCTTAAAGTATGCTATATTAAATTTTAATCGAAATAACACTTCAACAAAATCTGTTCAATTAGTAATTAACGGGTTATGTGTCAACCCATGGGTTGACCCAACCCAACCCAACCCAACCCGTTTACTTTCATGTCATAAACAGGTTGACCCAATAATGACCCTATAAATTTGGATCATGTCATAACCTTTTAATTTCGTATTGTGTTCGTGTTGTGTTAACGAGTTGTGTGAGAAATTACCAACCCTAGCTTTAATGGGCAAAAAATATCTGAGTTGATCAAATCTATTCATGAAATAGTGAGGCAACATATGCTTAAGCTGAGTCAACACAATGCCGCAAAAGCTAATAGAGGTCAGAAACAAGTAGTATTCCAGCTAGACCTGGAGATTGGGTCTAGGTACACTTTCGTAAGGAAAGGTTTACAAACCAACAGAAGTCGAAGTTAGATCCTTGAGGAAATGGTCCTTTCCAAGTGTTTGAGAAGATTAATGACAATACCTACAAGATCAATCTTCCTGGTGAGTTTAATGTGGCTGCAACATTGCATGTCAGTGATCTTTCTCTCTTTGATTTTGATATAGGTGTCGATTCAAGGACAAATCCTTTAAAGGGGCAGGGAGATGATGCAGACATGGCCCAAGGATGTGGTGGAGTTGTGCAAGGAGGTCATAACACCCAAGGATGTGGTGGAGTTGCGTAAGGAGGTCCTAGCATTCAAATGCTAGTCTTCATGAGTTTGAGGGCTAAAAAGTTGCAACAATCTATATTGAGCTTTGTCGAAGAGATTGTGGACTGAGAAGGTTTGTTTTTCTATAATGGGAGCCAAGAAGTCATTAAGGTTCAAGATTTGAAGACTGTCAATGTTTTGGAAGTTCAAAATATTAAGTCTTTAACCTATTCCAAAAATCTGACTCTAATGTCCATGCCATGACATCAACTCTAAACTCCTGCATACAGTCAATATCGAGCTTGTCTTAATGTCATGACAGCAAATTCCATGTCGCAATGTTGAATCGCTAGGTCTTAAACAATGTTTCCTTTTTTGTTTTCTTGTTTCTTGTTTAGTTTGGGTTTTGTTTAGATTTCCTTAAGCCTATAAATAGGTTAATACATTGTAGTTTTGGAGAACTTTTTTGGATGATTGATAATACAACTTGTGAGAAAATTTTCTCCTCTTTGTCTTCCAAAAACTTGTGGTCTTTTGCAAGTGTGACTCTTGTAATTGCAACCTAGAGTATTATCGGTTCATGTCTCTTTATAGGCAATGGGTCGGTGTCTCTTACAATCGAGAATAGGTACTTTAGATTCTTGGTTTGCTAACCATAGTGTCTAAATCTGTCAAGTCAGAATTATCTTGTGTTTTTCCTGTCTAAGGACGATCGGGGTTTTGCAAACACAATATTGGATAACGTTGGCTCTCGTGGCTTTATCCTTGGGGTTTGCATCACTTCATGGGACCATTTTTCCCATCGCACAATAACAAATTCATTCTTTTGGCAGTGGATTACGTCTCAAAGTGGGTAAAGGCTACTGCACTTCCAATAAATGGTGCTCGAGTTGTGGTAAACTTTGTGAGAAAGAATAATTTTTTTGAGGTTTGGAGTATCCAAGTCCATCATTAGTAATAGGGGAGCGCATTTCAATAACTCATTGTTTGAATCCGTCCTCTCAAAATATGGAGTTATCGACAAGATTGCTCTTGCATCACCCTCAAATATTTGGTCAAGTAGAGGTCTCAAATCGAGAGTTAAAGAGGATATTTGAGAAAACCATAAACTCATCAAGGAAGGATTGGTCCAAGAAGCTTGATGACAGATTATGGGCATACTGGATTGCCTTCAAGATGCAAATTGGGATGTCCCCTTATAGACTCGTTTATGTTAAACAATGCCATCTACTAGTTGAAATTGATCAGCATGCACAAGGCGTATTGGACCATCAAAACCCTAAACTTTGATTTGACAGAGACGGTGAAAAGGCTTCTTGATTTGAATGAACTTGATGAATTCTTGAGAAAAGCCTATGAGAGCTCATGAATCTACATGGAGATAACTAATGCTTGGTATGACAAACACATCTTGAGGAAAGAATTCAAGGTTGGGGACCTAGTGTTGTTGTATAATTCAAGGCTCAAGTTGTTTTTCGAAAAACTCAGGTCAAGGTAGAATGGACCTTATGAAGTATTGCAAGTGTTTCCCTACGGTGCGGTAGAGCTAAAAGGGAGTGAAAGAAATTTCAATGTCAATGGACATCATCTCAAGATCTAGTTTGGAGGAGTGATAGAAGAAGAATGGGAAACCGTTCACCTCACTACAACTTGATCTCATGTGCCCAAGTAGGGCCAACGACTATAAACAAGAACGCTTCTTAGAAGGCAACCTTAGTTTTCTTGTTCCTTTACTTTTTTATATTTTCTTCGTAATTTTATGTTTAGATACGCTTAATTAGCTTGATTTTAATGTCTTTATGTTTAGTTTAGTTTGAATTGTCTTGGTTGGAATGAAGGTGGAATGATTCTCTGAGTCCATTTTTTCATGTTTGTAGGTAATAGAAAGGGCGAGAGGATGAACAGGAGACAAGCTAAAAAGTGGGCATAAGAGAAATTTCCTAAGTGTTCACAACCGCTGTTTCCTCCTTTTGAGAACTGTGGTTGTCAAAAGTCCTAGGTTTCTAGAAGTTTCACTACGGTCTTAAAACCACGATAACTAGAGATATTTTGTGAAAAAATATTCCAAAAGTATCCAAAACCACGATTTTCCCAATTTCACAAACCGCGGTTGTCAAAGTTTCCCGTTCTCTGGAAGTTTAACCGCGGTCTGAAAACTATAGCCATGGGCCTATAGTTTTGAAAGAAAATATTTTCTAAATATTGATAATCGTGGTTTCCTTATTTTGAAAACTGCGATTGTCAATAGTCTTGACCCTCTAGAAGTTTGACCGCGGTCTAAAAATCGAGGTCATCAACTGGGTTTTTAATTTTTTTTCCAAGTGTTAAAAACTGCGGTCACCAATTTAAGCAAAAAACTTACATAAACCCGGTCTTTGACCCCACCTGTAGACCCTGTGGTGAACATTAAATCTTATAGAATCTTGCTTACATCAGCTTATGTCATAGATTCCATAACATTTAATCCACACCACAAGGTCTACAAGTTGGGCCAAAAACCAGGTCTACCTAAGTCTTTCCCCCAATTTAAAGCCTTATTTTCAGTGACTATGGTTACCAAGTCTATTTTTTGAAAACCCTAGAAATCCTGGATACCACGATTTCATTTTACAGTTCAGAATTTCACAACCGCGATATCCAGCCCTGTGAGTATAAAATAAATTTTTTGGCAAAGACTTTTCAAAAAACTCTTTTGTTTTCCAATTTCCAACCAAACTCCTCTCGTCCAAACTCTCTCCTCCACCACAAACTGGTCATTCTTTATCTCAAATCACCCCCAAACCACTACTCACATCCCCTAATCTAATTTTGCCCAAATTTCTTGAGGCTTCTACATCGGAGGATCTTTGAGGAAGACAAATTTGACATAATACATTGGTAATTGTGTTCTTTGTGTAGAAGATAATTTGGTTAATTTCGAGCATATTTGGTGATTAATTTTTGTGGACTATTGGACTGTGTTTGGATTGTGATTATTGGATAAAGCAGTGCCCCTATTCCGTTTCAATATAATTTTTTGTTGTGTTCTGTTCACTTGCACTATTGGCCAGGGATAAGGGAAAAGGAAAAATTTTGTCTACTGGTCCGGTCGGTAAGAAATAGAAAACGGCTATGGGTAGTGGTAGTACCGGTGTAGGTTATGATATTAATATCTTTGTTACTGCCAAAGAAACAAAAATTTATAAAAATCATAGCGAACATGGTATCATTCGTGATAGAAGGTTTTACACTTCTGAGAGTTGGAGAGTTTGAAAATTTTAGAATGGAAATAGTGAGGCAACACAATTGAAAGAGATAAATTGGCTGGCTTTTAACGAAACAACTCCGATAGGGAATGTTAATTTAGTTAAGGAGTTTCACTACAACTTGTGTTGGATAGAGGATGATAAGGTGGACGTGAAGGGAAAGTGGGTAGTGGTCACCCCTAAGAAAATTAATGCCTTCTTTAAAACCCCAAATTTGAATAGCAGTGGGTATGGGGATTGATGAAATTGGCACATAAGGGACCTGATTTTACTAAGATATAGCACAGGCTGTGTGAGAGGGAACCTAACTGGGATTTTAATGCCCCCAACACCAAAATTTTGGGTTTCAAGAAGAAATATATGCAATTATTGCCCAAAATTTGGTATACTTAATAAGTTGTCAGATTTTGGGGATAACCACATTTAGTGCTATTCAACGGGAGAAGGCATGCCTGAGCATTGATTTGGCAAGATCATCTACTATGAGTTGTTGAGAAATGGCAAGTCAGGGAAGCCTTCATTTTATCTGTCTAGTCTTGTCCCGCATTTATATGATAATGCAAGTTGTCCCAGTTTAGAGGGAGACGAGGAGGTGCAACCCAAGGGCAAAATCAATGGTGCCTATGTTCACAGCATGTTGAACGAATTTTGAAGCCACAATCCAGTGAATGTAGCACCAGCTCAAGCACCCCCTGCAAGCACATATCATCACTTGGCCAGCGGGGTACACATATCCCTTAGACAATGAATGGGAGGAGCGACATGCTTACTGGATGTATAGTCACATAGCCCTCCACAACAATATGACACTCCTAGGCCAAGCCCTTAAGACCACAACTCTCGAGACATGGGTCCACCCACACCCTCCTCCACTTTTGCATTTTGGACCACCTCGAGGTGATTCCTCTTTCTACTCGCATGGTAAGCCGTAATCGCACGAAGATGAAGATGGAGAAGAAGAAGGAGAAGTGGAGGCAAACTTTGAGAACTCAAGTGAAGATGCCTATGGAGAAGACAAGGAAGAGGAGGAATGATATTTCTGATCCACAATACATACCTCACATGGCCTTGAGAAGACCCTTTGCCCTCACTTATTTATTTCTTTACCCCATTCCCACTTTTATTTATGCATGATTTGATTGAAAGAGAGATAGATACATTTCCATGACATTTCTTTTATTTTTGAATTTTAAGCATTCTATTAGTACTTTTAGTAGTTTATGTTTTTAAATAATGCTTTTGATTAAGGGGTCCAGTTTGGATGCTTGATTGGTTTTGACCGCTTAATGTGGTTGGTTTTAGCTTTGAAAGGGTAACCGTTGGCCATTTTGGCATGGTTAACCCTTAGTTTCTATGATTATGTTGTTTGGATGCGTTGATTCTTGGGAGCCTTGTCGGTATAATCCAAGTTTGGTTTTTATAATTATTCTTATGGTTATTTGTTTATTTGCTTTCTTGTGCTCAATGGTGAGCAGTAGGGTAATTGTTACTCATCATCTTAATGAGATGGAAAGTGAGGTGGTTTCTTTATTGCATGTTTTTATGGTTTGTGTGTTTGGAATAGATGAATCAACTTTGTGAACTTGGTTGTATTACTTGTGCACAATGATTTTTAACTCTTTAAACTTTACCAAGTGTTTGACCACTTGTATGCAAAATGCTTTTCTTGATTAGTTTAGATGTTAAGCTCTATTTGGATTCCAAGTTGTGGTTGAATGCCACATTCATTTCTTAATCAATTTGGTCTAAATATGTTGAGATTCTTGGAAATTGGTAGATAGTGTAGAAAGAGATGATTTAAGAATCCTTGGTCATTTTACATGACTTGCATTTTAGGATGTTTTGTGAGCTAGTAATATTTAGTTTAAGAGATTAGTTTAAATTCTATAAATCCTCTATTTACCACATAGCCAGATTTGGGAAATGAACTAGGTGTTTCTTTGGACCCTTTGACCCAAAAAACCTACCCAGAAATCTATTTAACCCTAATGTCCCCGTTTGGGCCTTTAAGTCTTATTTCTATGTTAACCACATAATTCAGCCATTCTATTTTCTGTAATTTGCCATCTATTCATCCCATCACCTTGGTTAAATTATGACCTAAGTTATAAAGTTGAAATGACATGACGGAATGAAGTCAAGCTTTGCTCAATGTATAGGGAATTGGAATTTCATTGCTTAATCTTTTCTCAATTTCCCTTATGTAATTGGATACAATAAATTTAAATTGTCTTGTATTTATTTTTCTATGATATCTCTTCAAAATAAATAAATAAATTAATTAATTAAAAATTAAAAATTAATTATTTTCTTGAATTTTCTGCAGTTTTGTATGTTAATTTTGCAATAAAAGAGATTCAAAAATATATTTTGCAATTAATTTATTTTTCTTAAATTTAGTTGTTCCAGTACTTCAAGTGGAAACTGGTTCACGTGTGGAATTTGTGGAAACTTTGGTTTGTGGGTTAAGGTCCTAAAGTTTAATGACAAAGGTGAAATTGAGCCACTTTTTTCCTAATTCTATCCTACCTTTACCTTTAGCCTACGTTACAAGATTACAAAAAGTCCTATGGGATCTTTAATCTAGGCTATAAGATCTTAGAGATTAATAGGGTGGAACATTACCATGATTAGGGTTCTTAACTAAGTCTTATGGTGTCCATAAACATCGTTGCATGTTCACTTGCATTTTAGTGCTTCTTTAAACAAGTTTTAGTGATCTTTCTACACTTGACACCAATTTTTGAGAAATTCGATGTGTTTACTCTTGATCACCTAGGAATTGAATTGGCACTCTCTTAATACTTCACTTGTCAACACGAGACGTGCATTTGACCTAGTCTTATTTTTCAAATTTAGCAATTAGTGGAACATGTTTAGTTTGTTGAGTTAAATCACCATTTGCACATGTGAATGCTTTCTAGTTCCCTTTGTCAATTCGTTTTCCTTTCCATTGGTGGTGTGTTTAACTCTTTTTCTTTTTTGTTCTGCTCGGACTGGTGAAACACTAGATTTGGGAGTGTGATAACTCTATGACATAGAGTTATTTTACCCTTATTAAGATCCTACACTATTTTGACATTGTTAGTCCCATGTGGATTGGTTTTGTGTGTTTTTGTATATATTTCATGTCTATCTATAATTTTTAGGAATTTAGATGCATATTAAGATATTTAGTAGAAATATGTACTAAATTGGACTAATTTGACATTTATGATATTAGGTGGATTTTAATTTATAAGGTTAAAATCAAAATACCCCCTTTAACTTTCATTCAAGTTGCAAGATGCCCCCTTTAACAAATTTAATAGGCATTTTGCACCGTCTAACTAATTTCTACTCAAAAAGTAACAATTTTTTCTAATATTTAAATTATTTGGACAAAAATGCCCTTTGGGCTAAATGGAAAGTGCCCCCTTAACTTTTACAAAAATTACAAAATGCCCCAATTAATTTTAATAGGCAAATGCTCACATTTAAAAAAAAAAAAAAATGGCTAAGAAGGGTCCATATAATCCCCATACTACTAAATAATTTTACTACTTTCATTTTGGTTATACATGAATTACAATGGGGTTCTAATTTTTATATGTCTAGATAATTCAATTTATAAAATAAATATACTTTATATTACAAGCAACATATTTTTATTTCAATGTATAGTTTGTGTATTTATTAATAATATACTTTTATAAACAAACCATACTACAAAAAATAAAGTACCGAGTAAAAAAATTTTTAAAAAAAATTACTCTTAGTATACATATAAGTTATCAAATGAGAATTCATGTACAATTTTTTATTTTTGGCTCAACGATAATAAAGTATAATAAAATATTATAACTGGTTAATATAAGATACATTAAATTTGGCCAAAATAAGTCAACTAAAGGACTCTGCATGCATAATTTTTATTTGTATACTTACAATAAACTTTTTAAGTTTTTTAGGCTATCTTTATTGTACATTTTTTATTCGTTAATTTTAGTATTAATAATTCATTGCAAATTCTATATTACAATAAAATATATATTGTTTTATTATAATGTGTTTTACTTTAAAAATTAAATCATAAGACGCATCAGTAAAATTAGATGTTATAGTTAATAAAATATTAAAAGTAATATAATTTTTTAATAATGGAAAAAAAAGATTAGAAAAAATAAAATGAGAAACAAGAGTAAGAAAATAAATCAGGGAAAAAAAAGAAAATGACATTTCAGTTAACTAATGTATTGGGGGTATAATGATCAATTTCAATCAAAAATAATATTTTAGTTAGTTGACCACATGTCAAGGGTGTAAAATGCCTATTAAATGTGTTGAGGGAGCATCTTGCAACTTGGATGAAAGTTGAAGGGGGCATTTTACTTTTAACACTAATTTATATTTTGTGGTGTATTTTGTAGGTAATTTAATTATTGGTTGCAATTTAAAGAATTGGAAGAAGTCGGGGACTGGAGTGCAATTAACTGAAAAACTCAAAGTCTATGAATAGCTTCAAAACCACGGTCAAGAAATACAACAAGCTATGAGAATTGTAACAGTGACTTCTACCTTTTCAATCCCAAAGTGCAACAATAGTCATTAGTACAACTAAAAGAGCAAATTCGACAAGTTCGATATTCAAGCAAAAAGAAGAAACCCTTCAAGAACCATGGTCATTAAATTTGTATAGTTCAAATGGTAACTGCGGCTGTGGACAAAAAGTCAGCACTTTGACCAGCTGAATTTTTTAAATTACCCTAGAAACACACCTATTAACACATAGTTGTAGGTGTAGTTAGTACAACCACCTTAGTTAGGGTAGTCTAGTCTTGTCAAACTTCAATTTTCATTTATTCATCTTCAACTCAATTCTAACTTAATTTTAGTCGTAAAAAATTTTCCTTTAGTTCTAATTAACTGAGCTTTTCATTCTTTTCAATTTGATACCCATTTCAGTAGCTTTTAATCTTTCTTTCTTGCATCTCCATCCCAGTTCATTTTCACTAATTTTATAAAATTAGCTTAAATCTCCATTTTAGTTGTTAATCTTGACTTTAATTTAGTGCTTTCTACATTTCTAGGCTTTAGTTAGTTGTGGGTTTGCATTTTCTTCTAATCTCATTTTCTTATCTTAATCATTAATTTTGATCTATGCATCTTGCATTTAAATTTCTTTCCCAAAATAGTAAACTTGAAGAACATCCTAACACCCAGAGTAGAACTTCCTATACCTAGTATATTCCTTCAAGTCTTTCAATCATTCTCCAATCGTTATCTAGTTACATTTTTATGCTTCCCTGGGGTAGTATTTATTGTGGTTTTTGCTATTTAATTGCTTTCTTGCCTAGTTAGTGATAGATTACTTTCTTTCTTAATGATAGAATAATGTTGTATTAGTGTAGCTTAATTGTTCACTTGTTTAGCTTAAATTGCTTCTTAGTGTTGTAATTAAATTTGCCTACTTATTTACTTATCCTTTTATTGCTCTTAAGTTTTGTAATTTAGTGTAGCATTTAGTTTATTATCATTGTTCTAGTAGACATAGACCTTTACATTAGCCTTAATTCTATCTTCTATTTGCCTTTGCACTTTATATTTCCTCCTAGTACAATATGTTTAAAGCAAGTATGTGTTTATTTCTTTTCTTGTTTATTTTGTTTAGTTTGTGGTAATTTAAGTTGTTCCTTAGAGTAATTTAAAAGCTTACTTATTTGTGAATTTCCATTCTTTAGTTGGGTAGGAAAATCACCTCCTTTTATTTGTCTAACTAGTGCATATACTCGTTTAGGCTAGTAATTACTGCTCAATCCTCATGAGAATGATACCCATTTCCCACTACCTACAAATCTACCATGTATACTTACGAGTGTGTGGGTGTTGATTAGGTATAGTAGGGTTGATTTTATAATTTGTTTGTTCATTAATTTGCCTAACCAATATACACTAAACACATACTTTAGTAGTAAATTTCAAAATTGAACTTGTTGATTGTTTAGATAGTACATATATCTCGAAAGCCTTGGTACTTGTCATTAGGTAAATCCTCGTGGGACTATCCTTTCACTGCTATCTATCTATCTTTCCTGTATACTTAAGTGTGTGTAGAAGGTAGTTTAGTGTTGTACTTAAGGATTTCTTTTATTACTTGAATGAGTGTTTTTTTATCACCATCTTTAGTCGACATCAAGTTTTTTTCGCTGTTGTTGGGAATTAACCTTATTTATGGCATTATTAAGTGCCTAGAGATAGTGCTGATTTAGGCATTTTTCTTAGTTTTTAATTTTTTTAATTCTAGTTTTTATTAGTAGTTATAATTGGTTACTTATTGAAATTTGATCATTGTAGTTGGTATTATTTCCATTGATTTTTGACTCTTGTTAGTGTTAGCACTTGTTGGGATAAGTTGTAGAAGTTCTACATAAGTGAAAGTGTGATTAAACACCAAGGACATGCAAATTCATGCAACCAACAACTCAACAAGAAGTTTTTTTAACCACAAATGGAGGTGACAACAAAGTGTAGTCTAAATGGTAAGACTACAATTTTTTTTTAATAATCTATGTCATGGGTTCGAGTCACCAAGGGGATACGTGAAGATCCATTGTAGATCCTCTTTTTTTTTTTTTTTTTTTTTAAAATCATAATCCACAAACCAAGGTTGGATAAGGTAGGGAACAATTCGACAACAAGAATCAATGATTAGCAACAAGATTTAAGATCTTTCAATTCATAAGATAGCCCTTGAGACCCTCATACAAATCTTTTATTTAAGATGTTTTGAACCATAAATTAAGGGTTAGAAAATCCCATAAACAACAAGATTGCAAAAATTTTGATTCTTGGAAGAACTAGGGAATTTTACTATAAAAATGATGAAATAATTCTCATAAAACTTACCTAAGAAGCCAGAAATCAGCTATAGAACATTTTTACATCTTCAATTTCTTTGGTTTCATATAACTTTTTCATTAGAAATTGAGATTTTAGCTTGAATAAGTTGTAGGAAAGTTTGGAGAGAAAGTTGTGTGAAAATGGTTTGAAGACAGAAAATAGGAGCAAAAATGCTGTCTCTTATGGCTTCTTAAGGAAGCCATGCTGAATTTTTAAATTGTACTGTGGTCCCTCAAGTTTCAATTAATTGTACATAGACTGACCCGCCGACTTAGAAGAATGTCTAAAAAAACAAAATAATCTTTGAACTTTAAGGAGTGATACTGATAAATATTTTAAAAGATAAGAATGAATTAACATAGGATTGAAATCAGTGAAAAGGTCCAAGGGTTAGAATTTCAATCTCATTCTAATTGTTGCCCGAAAGTAAAATAAAAACAAGGAAGGATACAATGGTAATTGAAAACTAGAATGAACATTGATTATCATTTTTACAAATGTCAAATTGATGGAACAAAATGTGTGGGTAATACAAGGGGGACATTGATTTGTCCCTAGTTAAGATAAATCGCAAGTAAATGCCAGAAAAACACTCGACATTCATAAAGAATAATAACACAACTTACCAACACACGCACAAAAATAACACAACTCTCACAAAGAAAAATTTAAAAAAAAATCACGTATTTAAGGGATCAATAATCAAAAAAATCCTATATGCCATAAGGATCATGATGCACACGTGGGGTCAAGGAACAAGCTCAATAACAATAATGGAGTGGATCCAATTCTAGTTCTAATCGGGCCAATCACGAGGTCAATGGCCAAGAAATTGTACCAATCCATGCTGGGCTTTATCAAGGGAATTTTAGACCAACAAGCATTATTAATTGCAAATGGGGGGCCAAAAATTTATTCAAGCTCAAGTTAAGAGGCCCATGCACATTTTAGAAGTCCAACTTCAAGAAGATTCAAGTCCAAGAAGTCCAAGAATTAAAGAGTTTCACGAAGGATTTGAAAAACCCTAATTTGGACCAAGGCCCAATTCGACCATCCATTCCTAAATAAATTAGGATTTATTTATCAATATTTATCAATAGGATTTTTTGTTTTATTTGGGTGAAAATATCAGCCTATATCAATGTTGGTTTAGCTGGTTTTACATCTAGTAATCCAATTCTACGCCTGCTAGGATTTGGTAAAGATGTTTCTTATTAGTGTTAAGCTAATTTTCTAGGGTTTGGCTAGCCCCTTGTTACGTTAAAAACACCCCCAACTAAGATTATTCATTCATCAATATTCAGAAAAAACTTTATGAGAAAATTCTCCAACTTGTCTTCCAAATACTTAGGTATTTTGCAAAATTGATTCTTGAGACTACTTATCTGGAACACCATCAGTTCTTGTCTCGTTATTGACAACGGGTCAATATCTCATAGTCGAGAATAGATACTTTAAATTTATGATTTCTTAATCAATGGGTTTGAATCTGTTAAGTCAGATTTGTTTAGGCATTCTTGGGTTTCGTATCGATTCCGGGTCTCGTCTGTTTATCTGCGGGGTTTGCATTAGAGTGGTATCAGAATTTTGGCTCCTAAACACATTTGTTTTCTTGTTTCATACATGTTTAAGTTGTTTTCTAGTTGTTTTGTCAATTTATTCAAAAAAAATTGTTTCTGTTCATCCGCATAAAAAAAAAAGAAAAAAAATTACTTGTTCGTATATTGTTGTGTTCTTTTGACCCAAAAAAAAAAAAAAAAGATCCAATTCAAAAAGACAAATCTTCTAAACCTTTTTTTTAGGGTTCGCTGGTTGACGCTTTGTTCTTGATTCTTCCCATCAATATTTTCATGAAAATTTTGCTGGGATTGACTTATAATTTTGTGCATATTTCTCTGTGAGAAAATAAAAAAAAAATCCAAAAAAAAAAATCGTTCAACCCTAATTGTTTCTCGGGTTTCCTTGTTTGTGATTTTCTTGTGCTTCAAATTTTGTGGCTGTTTTGTGCCAAGTTTTAGAAGTATTTTGTTGCTAGAAATTCATGCCTCAGGCTGTTAAAAGAAAAAAAACTGAGAAAAAAATAAAGGAGAAAAGAGGCCAAATTCCAACCCTAGTCAAATTAGGGTCTCCAAGTCCTTGCATTAGAATTTTTTTGCTAATTCCTTGTTCTATATTCTTCCATACTTTCAATCCTTGTCTTAGTTGGAATAAAACATTCACTCGAACCCTTGTTCCACTTGCTTTGTGCTTTTAGGTCTATGAAAGACTTTGACGTGAATTTAAACAAAAGGAAAAAGGCAAGCTCAGTGGTGAGTTCATTAGAGGATAAAAGCCTTGGATTTAAGTGAAAAGCAAGTGAAATTGTGAGACATCTTTAAATTTGAGCATAAACACTCAGGGAGTGTTGTGAGATCCTTCTTAGTTCCTACTAACCCTAATTCTTCAATTCCTTGTGTTTTAGTTTGTTTTTGCAGATTTAATGTCTCAAGAACGGGAAAGTTCAAGGGTTAATGCCTTGGAATCCCGTGTGGCCGAAATGGCAATATCTCTTGAGGGTATTCAACGCTCTCTTGAGATGTTAACTAAAGGAGGATTGAGACACCTTCGCAAGCTGATCGAGCTGAGCCTCATGCCCATAGAGTCCCACAAGTTCGTCGTGGTAAAAAAGTCAATTACGATTCCAATTCATATGAGTCTAACCGTGAGATATATGATGTAGCTGCAAGGTCGAGAACTCGACGCCATGTGCGAGAAGGTGGTAAAGTTGACGAGGATACTGGTAACATTAAATTGACTATCCCTATATTCTCAAGGTAATCTCGATCCTAATGTTTATCTCGAATGGGAAAAGAAGATAGAGGTAAGTTTTTATTGTCATAACTACTCTGAACAAAAGAAAGCTTAATTAGCTATTGGATCATTTATTGATTATTCTTTAGAGTGGTGGGATCAATTTAAAACCATTAAAATTAGGTATGGAGAGCCACCAATTAAAGATTGGACATCTTTAAAAGCTGCATTAAACAAAAGATTTGTACCTTCTACATGTATCATCATGATTTTCATCAAACTTTGCAAACCTTAAGGCAAGGTAATAAATCTGTAAAAGAGTACCATAGGGAGCTACAAAGATGTCTAATGCGGGCTAATGTACTTGAGGATGGAGAAGCCACTATGGCTAGATTTTTATGTGGGCTTAATAGGGAAATTGCCAATATTGTAGAGTTGCATCATTACATTGAATTACAAGATATGGTTGAAAAAGCCATTAAAGTGGAAAGGCAACTTAAAAATGTTGATAAACCTAGAGGTGAGTCTAGCACTAATTGGCATAGGAATTAGTCTAACAATAATTCTTCTCGGCCTAATCAAGTTCAAAATAGACTAACTAATCCTAAAACTAATGAAGCTAGACATAAAAATGATAGACATCTGATGGATTCCTTAGTTAAAGGAGCATCTTCTAACACTTCCAAACATACTCGTGACATTAAGTGTTACCGTTGTTTGGGTACAGGTCACTATGCGAATGATTGTGCCAGCAAGTGCACACTCTTCATGCAAGGGAATGAAGTGGTAAGTGAAGGGAGTGACGATGAAGATGACTCCATGCCAGGATTGGTGGGCCCTAGTGATGATGAAGAGTTAAAGGATCTTTCTTACATACCCATCTTGGTAGTATTGCGAGCACTTCACACTCAGACCAAGGACGACGAAAATTAGGAGTTCAAGGATGTATTCCCTAAAGAGATCCCCCTAGGCTTGCCACCTATCAGGGGTATTGAACACCAAATTAATTTTGTCCTGGGCATGATGGCAATAAATCATCCCTAACAAACCCGCCGATAGAGCCAATTTGGAGGAAATAAAGGAAATTCAAAAGCAAGTAGAGGAACTAATGGCTTTAGGGTGTGTGGAGGAGATTATGAGTCTGTGTACTGAGCCGGTGATTCTAGTGCCAAAGTAGGATGGGTCATGACATATGTGCGTAGATTATCATTTGGTAAACCACATTACGATAAAGTATCGCAATCCTATTCCTCGTCTTGATGACATGCTAGACAAATTATATGGTTCTGAGATTTTCACTAAAACTTATCTAAAAAGTGGATATCACCAAATTCATATTAAGGAAGGGGATGAATGGAAAGCAACATTTAAAACCAAATTTGGTCTTTATGAGTGGTTAGTTATGCCTTTTGTTTTAACAAATGCACCAAGTATTTTCATGAGATTAATGAACCATATCTTACATGCATTTATCAAAAATTTGTTGTTGTTTATGTTGATGATATTTTGATTTATGGAAAATCCTTAGATGAACATCTTACTTATGTGAGCGTATGTCTAGTACTTGAAACTATAAGAAAACAACTTTGTGCTAATTTGAAAAAGTGATCATTTTGCATGAATGAAGCTATTTTTCTTGGTTTTGTTATTAGTTCGACAGGTATTGAGGTCTACAGAGAAAATACCAAGGCTATTAGTGATTGACCGAATCCTATTAACGTGTTTGAAGTGTGGAGTTTTCATGGTTTAGCAAGTTTTTACAACCGGTTTTGTGAAAGACTTTAGTACTATAGCTGCCCTTCTCACTGAGATAATTAAGAAAGAGGTAGGTTTTAAGTGGGGTGAGGCACAAGAAGGTGTTTTTTAGATGCTCAAGGTTAAGTTGTCTACTACTCCTGTTTTATTTTTACCAGATTTTTCTAAAACTTTTGAAGTAGAATGTGATGCTTATGGTATTGGTATAGGTGCAGTTTTGATGTAGGATAGACATCCAACTGTGTACTTCAGTGAGAAGCTGAATAGAGCTATGTTGAAGTACTCGATATATAGATAAGGAGGTTTACGCATTGGTGTGGGCGTTACAAAATTGGCAACATTATCTGTGGTCTAAAGAATTTAAAATTCGGAGAGACCATGAGTCGTTACGATTTTTAAAGGGCCAAGGTAAGTTGAACCGATGTCATGCATGTTGGTTAGAATTCATTGAAATGTTCCCTTATTTTGTACAATATAAACAAGGAAAAGATAATGTAGTTGCTGATGCATTGTCTTGTCGATATGCTTTGAGGCATGTAAGTCAACTGGTTTTGATAAGTTTTATCAGCATGTTGGTTATCTTTTTTGTGAGAATAAATTGTGCATTCCTAATTGCTCATTACGTGAATTACTCATTGGAGAAGCATGGTGGGGGTCTCATGGGTCATTTTGGTGCGGTTAAGACATTAGATATGCTTAAAGAACACTTTTTCTGGCCTAACATAAATATGTAGAAGTGCTAAGTGTCTTAGTTGTAAGAAAGCAAAGTCCAAAGTTAATCCACGTGGTCTTTAAAGCCATGCCTTTGCCTATTCCAAGTCATCCTTTGTTTGATGTGTCCATGGATTTTGTCTTAGGATTACCAAGGACTCCAAAGGCTTGTGATTCAATTTTTGTGGTAGTGGATAGGTTTTGTTAAATGGCACATTTCATACCATGTCATAAAACTAATGATGTTGTGCATGTTGCAGATTTGTTCTTTAGGGAAGTTGTTCATTTGCATGGGGTTCCTAAGACTAGTTAGTGACCGAGATGTCAAGTTTTTGAGCCACTTTTGGCGTGTCTTATCGGGAAAATTGGGTACTAAATTGCTATTTTCTACTGCATGTCACCCTCAAACTCATGGCCAAACTAAAGTGGTTAATAGAACTTTAGGAACTTTGTTGCGAGCTATCTTAAAGAAAAACTTGAAGTCTTGGGAGGATTGTTTGCCATTTGTTGAATTTGCTTATAATCGTGCAATTCATTCTTCAACTAGTTTTTCTGCATTTGAAGTTGTTTATGGTTTTAATCCACTAACCAGCTTTAGATTTAATTCCTTTGCCTGTGAAGGAACTAACCAGTTTTGATGGACAAAAAAGGGCTAAGTTAATAAAATCATTCATGAGAAAGCTAGGCAGCAAATGCTTAAAACGAACCAAAATAATGCCACAAAGGCCAATAAGGGTAAAAAATGAGTAATGTTCCAACTAGGAGATTGGGTTTGGGTACATTTTCAAAAGAAAATATTCCCAAACAAATGAAAATATAAATTGGATCCTCGTGGGGATGGACTTTTTCAAGTGCTTGAAAGAATTAATGACAATGCCTACAAGATCAGCCTTCCTGGCGAGTATAATGTTAGCGCCACATTTAATATTACTGATCTTTCTTCTCCTATTGATTTTTATGTGGGAAGCGATTCGAGAACGAATCATCTAAAGAGGGAAGGAGATGATGCACACGTTAGCCAAGGAACAAGTGTTGGGTCGTGGAACAAGCTCTAGGAGTGGATCCAATTCAAATTCCAATCGGGGCAATCACGAGACCGAGGGCCAAGAAGTTACACCAAGCCATGCTGTGCTTCGTCAAGGAGATTTTAGACCAACAAACATTATTATTTGCAAATGGGGGCCAAGAATTCATTGAAGCTCAAGTTAAGAGGCCCGTGCATGTTTTAGAAGTCCAACTTCAAGAAGACTCAAGTCCAAGAAGTCCAAGAATTAAAGAGCTTCACGAAGGGTTCGAAAAACCCTAATTTGGACCAAGCCCTTATTCGGCCATCCATTCCTAATTAAATTAGGATTTATTTTTGAGCATTTGTCTATAGGATTTTTTTTTGGTTTTATTTGAGGTGAAACTATTAGCCTATATCAATGTTAGTTTAGTCAGTTTTATGTCTAGTATTCCAATCTTAAGCCAACTAGGATTTGGCAAAGATGTTTCCTATTCGTATTACACCTATTTTGTAGGGTTTGGCCAGCTCCTTATTACATTAAAAACACCCTCCCAACTAATTATTCATTCATCGATATTCAAAAAAACTGGGAGAATCAATTCTCTAACTTGTCTTCCAAATTCTTGCGACTACCTTTCTTGAACACTATCGGTTCTTGTTTCACTGTAGACAACGGGTTGATATCTCGTAGTCAAGAAAAGATACTTCAAATTCTTGATTTCTTAATCAATGGGTTTGAATTCGTCAAGTTGGATTTCTTTAGGCGTTCTTGGGTTCCGCATCGATGCTGGATCTCGTCAATTTATGTGCAGGGTTCGCATCAGATCAACTCTGCTATAACACCTCGAGTCTAAGCTGATCTAATATCTTTTGACCATAAGCTACTGGGCTAAAAAATACCTAAGCTAAGTTATTAGTAGCGGATGATAAAGATATTATATGACAAATACTTTCCTATTCCTTAATCAATGTGGGAGCTTACATTTACTCTCCTTATGGCCTTGTGTCCTTGTAAGGCTCACACTAGACCATCTTTGTTATGAAGGACTCTAGAAATGACTCATATGGGCTCTAGAAGTGGCCGCATCCTTAGGTCAATGCAGGTAGCACTTAACTCATGCATTCTCTTGCATAGTTGTGGCCTAGTACCACTGATCAATCTTAACTGGTGCAGACACTACATGATATTCGCTTTGATACTATTTGTGACACCAGGCCTAGGCTGGCCTAATAACTTTCGACTATAAACTATAGAGCCAAAATTCTTAAGTCAAGTTATTAGTAACTCATAACCCGAGATAATATATGGCAAACACTTTCTTATTCCTTAATTGGTGTAAGATCTTACATCTGCTCTTGGGGAAGTGAGTCTAACCTTCTTCCCTACTCTATATGTTGGCAAGGAAAATCTCACTGCCATTGGTAGAAGGACCTCTTATGGATGAGCTACTCTTCTTCTTGCAAGCCTCCTCCTCAACTCAACTTCCATCAAAGCTCCTCAATATTTGCATCTATTATCAAGGAAAATGAACAACACTATCAATTATTAACTATGTGCAAACCATGAAAAATGTGAAAAATACATGTAGATAAATGCAACCTAACCGGAATAAGGAGAATTCCCCAAGGGTATGAGATTGAAATCAACCCTGACTTAGACAAAACCTCCGATATTAATAGATGCTCATGAAAAGACTTCTCATATAGAAAGTTCACTTGCTCTTCTATTTCTCCAGTACAACAAGGAAGTTTATCCAATACACTACTATTATCTTCATATGGGCTCTAACTCAGGAACTATTACTTAGGTCTTCTCCTTACCAGAATGTAAGTAGACTTTTTAAATGGAAATTTGTTTGAAGCATGCTCCACTTCTATCTTCTTGGGACGTTAAGGTAAGATATAGAAATCTCCCATAATCTCAAGCATCTTAGATATCTTAATAAATCCTTGAATAAACATAAAGATGGTTAAAGACAAGACACTTTGTAATAAATAATAAAATAGTGATGGACTTCTAGGAGTTTGGAGACATTTGACCTGGACCTAGTATGTATAAAACAATATCTCCACAAACAAAGAATGTAGGGGAAACCTCAGACCCATCACTAGTTGTGGCACAATACATTTACATAGGGTTATTCTTTGCCCATTTCAATCTATAATATGGTCAGGAACCAACAAATGACAGTCCTTTGATATCTGTGCCTGATGCCCTAGAGGTCAACATACTAGATAAAGGTGGGAAGAACTTCTACTAGGACTTCACCATTAGTCGCCTTACACCCAAACCCTTCTTATGAAGGAACCACTTTCACTCTTGTAAATATCATCACAGAAAAATATGACCCCAAGTCCTTTCGAGAAACTTTTATTCAATTAACATGGAAAAGCATTTTACCTTCTCATGTTGCAAAAGAACTCGTGTGAAAAGCCCAACTAGAGATAGCAAATCATCATCTAAGGGCATTGCCAAATCAGGAAAATGGTCCAGCTCCTCTTGTGATTATGCACTAACCATTCATCTCATGGTACAGGGCCTGGCTACCTTTTTTCAGCTGCCCATCGTGGGGGGCACAGTTGGCATAGAGAGTAGCCCTACTTTCTAATAGCTCTTGGCACGCTCCCACCCTCCTATGAGACCCTTTCTAAAGATTTTTTTGAATAAATGGCATATTTTACAAGGCTCCAACTTGTACGCATCCATGACCTGATGGAAGGAAAAATTCAACATCAGCTTCTCTATTTGCTAAAAGTTTTTTTAAGTTTACAATGCTACTATCTGATGGAAAAATGCAAGCATAGAGAGAAAACTTGTGAAAATCTAACTTGCAGAATAAGGAAGAGAGCCTCAAAACAAGCACTCTACTGAAAAGGATTTAATACTCAGCATAATATTGATGTCCTTATAAAGAATATAATTTCCACCTTCGATGGCTATGTAAAAGAACCGTGCCTATCCGGTTTCCTTTACAAAAGCACTAGATGGCTCAGGCACCAACCCCCTTCTACACAGGATTCTTCTTAGGACTCATAGGAAAGTGCCAAGAGCGGGAGGCAAGTGACAATGTATAACCACCCAAACCATATCACCGCATAATGTCTAAGTTCTAGCTCCTTTCATCTGAATCTCTAGCCTACATTTTTACTAATTCAAGAATACAGTGTCTTTGAAGGTATCTCCTACCATTCCTTTCATGTACCCTATTCTTACCAGTCACTGATCTTGGAACTAACCAAATTTTGTAGAAACATATTGTTCTATATAAACATTATGTGTCCCTTAATCATGCAACACCATATCAATGTGAACTTGGAACTTATGTCTCAATACATGTTGCCTCTTAGAGCCCTACCACTAGTGCCAGTGCAAGAGATACTTGTGCACAACAAATTTGAAGTTTGCAATTAACAAGATAAGAAAAAATAAAGGGTTTTGCAGTTTGACCTCAAACTTTAACTCGAAAAGTTGACAGCTTAATATCGAATTTTGGCTTGATTGAGGATTTCATAACTTGATCTCGAATTTTGACTTGAGGGCTTGACAGCTTCGTTTTGAATCAAGTATTGAATTCTTCAAATTATGACTTATGAAAGACTTGAAAAACTTGAAGGAGAATTTAGGGTGGTCTTGAAACTTTTAGAGAGTTTTCAAGAATATGTGCGTATTTTTACGCCTAGGGATGACCCTCTTTTATACATATATGATGGGAGAGGTTGGACTGGTTTGGCATAACCTTGCTCCTAATTTTTCTCCAAAGAAACATGAGGTGTAAAATAATTATACTACTTACGTACTCATGTCTTTGTCACCTAAAGAGATAAAACTAGTTAATAAAACTATAGAAGGACTAGTCTCTCTAAAATATTATCTCCTACCTACTTATCTACCCGTCTATGTCACTTAAAGAGACAAAATTATAAAAAGACTAATCTCCCTAAGGAATTTAACTACTTATAATATTATTCCTTTATTTATTTATTATTTTTTTATAAAAATAAATATTAAAGTATATATATCTGTATGACATGGTGCATTTAATTAGAATACTACTCAAAATGATAAATATAGGAATTTTAATTAGATTAAGGGTCTATTTGTTTCAATGTAAAATATTTTCCAAAAACATTTTCAGCATTTTCTCATGTTATTAGATGGCCACTATTTAGTCTAGAAAATATTTTATTGGGGAAAATATTAAAATAGAAGGAAAATAACTTACCCAAATAACTTACTGAAGTTATTTTCTTTTAAAAATAACATGTCTAGCTATTATCTTTTAAAACAAAACAAAACAAAACTTCAAAACAGATCAGAGAGAGACAGAAAGCGATAAAGTACGTCGACGTCACTGACGCAGCTCCGATGCCTCTCCGACTCACTCCAATTCAGGTAGCGAAAATCATCTCCTCCCCAGTAATGTCTCTGCCGATGAAGTTCCAAAGGAAGTTATCTTCAATTTTACATTGTTTTTAAATCTTTTACATTTTTTCTGGAAAAATATCCCAAATTTGGGTTTAATTATTTTTTAGATTTCTGATCCAATTCTAAAGATCTATACAACTAACTTTACTTGAGGATTCATGGTTTTGATGGTTTTATTTTGAAAATTTTCCCTAAATTTTACAATCGATTTTACATTTTTCACCTAATTTTGAACAACTGATTTTACTTTTTTCCCTGAAATTTTCTTTTCTCTAGAATTAATAGAAGTTATTGATTTTCTACAGATTATTTCTCCAAGTTCTTTTATGATTTTTATATAAGGTAAGTTTTTAAACTTTATGCTTAGTTATTTATAATCAATTGGTTGAGGTTATGAGAATTTGAATTAGTTGAGCTGCAGGACACCAATACTGTTTGCTTTTCTTTTCTTGCTTTAAAACTTACATGGCTTGCATGCAATTTTGTTTGATGATTTGCTTGCTCAGTCTCTAGATACTATATATTCTGGCAATTTGTATAAATATCTAGACTTTTTATATTCTTCAATCCTCATGTAATTTGTGATGTATATTCCAAATCTAAACATGTGATACTTTGATCAATATATGATGCTTGTAATTTTTTCTTCTTCAAATTTTATTATTATATTGGTTGATTAGGTAAATTTTTGGTTGAATGATTAATAGTGTAAATCTATATGTAATTTATAAAGTAAGGAAATTTGCAGCTCCTGTTTCAAGATTAATTAGCCACTAGATAATTATCAGAAAATGAAGATCATATACCAAGGTCTTACACTTTCTGAAGATGGAAGAATCTTATCCTTTTGATAGTTTCTTTTTGAGCGTATGATCTTATACTCTCATTGGGAGAAGTATTTGATCTCACCTGTGTTATCCTATCTAAGGGATTCTCTAGTAGTTATAGACAATTGAAATGCAAATAAAAATAGTAATGTGTAGAAACTAAATTCTATATGTTTTAAGCCATTTGATTACATTTTTTAATCCATGAACTTAGAAAAAAGAACTATTGAATCTAATATTATGTTTGAACAAACATGGCAATTTTTGGACGGTTTCTTGTTTTTCATTAGATTTGTGAGTAATGCATTGTTTGATTATACATCAAAATGGATGGCATTCTTTATAGGAGCCACTTTTGGATTTAGACTTTAATAAGATGACATGAATCTATTACTATTTCCCTTTTGCTTTCTTACAGTCTATACTGAACTACATACTATTCAAGGATTTCATCCAGTTCTACCTCATTTTTATCAAGATTACTTGAAAGGTAGCAAAAAGTGCCCGAGACTGTTTGCTCTCTGTATCCTCTTTAGCAGTTTGACTCACGTATCATTTCCCTAAATTAAGCTTTCCTTGTGTGTAGGCAAACAAATTAGTGTTGCAGATAATCATATACTTAGATGGGTTGTAAATTTGTAATCATCAACATGTTGTTGAATGTTGTCAATATTTCCTCTGACTTTTTCTCTTAATTAATCTACGGCCATGAAATGCCAACATGATGCAGGAACTCATACCAATGTACTAGCACCAACTGGTCCAATAGGTGCATATTGTTACATATTACTTTGCTAATTCTCTCTTGAGTAATCCTATCTTAATTCATATTTACTGCCTTAAACTTTAATGCATCCATTAATATTTGTTTTTTCCCACCAACTACTGGCATACAATGCTTCTTTTCTCGCACATTTATATGGTATATTATTTTTTATTAGCTGATTGTGTTAAATTCTATAGATGGATTCAAATAGGGATGATGAAACTGCCATGATAATTGGTGCTGTCACTTCAGATTTAGTAGCAGGATATGCAGTTCTTGAAACTTATAGAACTCCAATTGTTATACCTAGGCCACCTAATATTAACAGGGATCAAGCTAGAGAGAATTACATGGATAGTATATTGTATGGAAGTAGTTCATATTGTATAGACCAGATTAGGATGGACCAAGATACTTTTTTTTTATTACTAAATACTCTCACTGTTAGAGGTTTATGGCATCCAACCATCCACATGTCCTTGAGAGAGCAATTGTTGATGTTTTACAAATAGTGGGTTATAATTTAAGATTTCGAACGATAGAAGGATACGTATATAGATCAACTAAAATCATTAGCCGATATTCTTCTATCGTGCTCATTGCCATATTGAAACTGTATCCAGAACTAGTTCATTTGTCAAATCAGTAAACTCTCCCTTATAAAGATTCTTGGTAACCGAAGATACTATCCTTGGTTTGCTGTAAGTTCTAACTTTTATTGGACTAATTATGTATTACAAATATAGTAGAAACTATACTTTTATCTAACTTATAACATCAAAATAGGACTGCGTAGGAGCTATAGATGGCACACACATTCTTGCAGTCATTCCTCTTGAAATCCAAAGAAGATTTTGTGGTCGAAAGGGAATACCCACAGAAAATATGCTTGTTGCTATTTCATTCGACCTAAAATTTTCAGATGTACTTGCTGGATGGAAAGGTTTAGCTCATGATTCTCGTGTTCTGGAAGATGTTCTTTGAAGACCAGGGGGTCTACAAGTACCCAAAGGTGTATTAACTTTTGTGATTCACAAATATTATGGGAAAACAAATAGATAATAAGAACTAGCTTTTGTGTTTAACTTGTAGACAAGTACTATCTTGTCTGGTTATGGCATTCGCAATGGGTTCATGTCTCTATATATTGGAGTTCGATATCATCATTTAAAATAATATGATGGTAATCCACCTCAAAATGAAAAGGAACTTTTCAATCTTTATCATTCCTCCTTGTGGACCACTATTGAACGGGGTTTTGGTATTTTGAAAAAACGCTTTCGTGTGGTGGATAATGATCCATTTTGGGATTTCAAAACTCAAATGGATGTGGTGTTAGCATGCTGCATCTTACACAACCATATCATGGGTATAGCTCCAAATGATAGATTCATGCAAGAAGTCATTCAAGACCAGCAATCCCAAACTCCAATTGTCCTTCATGAAGAAGAATCTCAAACACAGCAAGGCCAAACACAATGTCAATCACTTCAAGGCCAAACACAAAGTCAAACACAAAGTGAGAGGAGAGTAGAAAATAGAGAATGGGAAAGGAAAAAGGAAGCAATTGCACATGCTATGTATGCAGATTACTTATGGAGACGAAAGAATAGATGAATTGGATACTTATTGTTGTTCAATTTTCTTCTTCTTCTTTTTTTTTTTTTTTTTCTTAAATTTCAAGTTATTGAATATTTTAGAAAAAGTAATATGTTCATCAAAAGTACCTTTCTATGTAAGGATTTGACATTTGGTCATAGATGCCTTTCTTATAATTGAATCTCATTTTTAGTTCTAGATATCTTTGAGAAATATTCTTCTATGATTCTCTTTTTTCTTTATCAAGTCTCTATTTATTGATGTTAGCTATTGTAATTGATTAATTTCATATGAAAATGGTAAGGAAGGGAGAGAAACAGTTTAGGTGATCAAAGCCTATAGAGCATATGATGCTTGAGATTCTTGCAGAAGAGGTGAAACTTGGGAATAGGCCTAACAACAACTTTAGACCAAGTTCATTTACAAGTGTAGTAGATGCCATCAAAGAAAAAGTTGGAATTTCTTGCTTACCAGATCATGAGGAAAATCATTTGAGAACTGTGCGAGCTTCTTGGCATAGTAGTGATTCGTGGAAGAAGTGGGTTTTTATGGATTGAAGATTTGAAGATGATCATTCGCTAGTCCAAGTGTGTACCATGACTATGTTCATGTAATTTACATTTTCTATACTCTTATATCTCTCTATGTTTAGGTTATTTATGGATTCTTGTAACATAAATAGTGTCCATTGGATCCAGTTTTCATTCTTTTGCTCTTTTGCCTTTATTCATTTTCTAATTGTTCACTACTATTTAATGGGCTCACTCTTGTCCTGGAAAATACATCTTAGATCTATTCTGCCATTGTTCACTCATTGTCAGATAAAAACTATCAGCACAAATACAATGGCTTCGGTTATCATTTTCTTGATATTGTCCACTTTCTTTGATGTTTTCCACTAATATTTTTATCACATTACCTAAAAAAATTACAAGTATAGGATTCATTAAACTCCAGTTACCTGTTGGTGTCAGATCCATAAGGTCATTAGCTTTTGACTTGCTTAATAGAGGTCCCTACACTGGTACTATTGATGGTCGAATTCTCAAGTACCTAAAGCTTACTAAAACTTTAGCTACAAGTTTTTATAACTTATAGAACAGAAAAACTTTAGCACCTGGGCTGTTTTTGTTTTTCTAATTTGATTGCTTGCTTGCTTTCAGCTTTTAAATTCCTGTAAACTATGCTTGCGCTCAGCTTTTATATTCACAATTATTTATTTATTGCTTGCTTTAATCTTTAGCACCTGGGATGTTTTTGTTTTTCTTGATTTGATTGCTGCTTCTGTAACTTGGTTGGCAGTAGATAGAATAAAAATCAAAACTCTGGTTATGTAATTGGAAAAAAGTTGGAATCTTCTAGATTCCTTCATCTGACTTTGGTGTTTTGGGATTAATTTCTTATCTTCCTGAATTCTAGGTCCTCCTTGCATGGTCCAAGGTATTAATTAGATCTGAGTTTAAGTACAACCTATTTTAATTCTGAGTAATGATTAGCAGTTGGTTATTGAATTAAAAATATCAACCACTTGAAGCAAGTTTTGTTCTCTATTTCCCTGGCAAGGTACATGATGAAAACCTAATTTATACTACCCTACTACAATGTCCTTATTCTCTATTTGCCTATTCCTGCAAAGATTAAACATGATAAAAATAGTTATGCAACCAATCTTATAGTTCATCACTTTTGGAAATAGAACTTATAAGACTTGAAATGCAACAACAATGGAGGCTTCATATTGCTAAATTGTTATCTTCTCGGCATTGATCAACATATGTTCCAATTACCCATTTCTCAGATTTATTATATGGTACATGATGAAAGCCTATGGTATGGATTACATGTTTTCAACTTATTCTAGAGCTGTTTGTGTTCTCACTGATTTTGATATATGTGAATATTGATGATTAAATCACGTCCTCTTTTATGCAAAAAAATCCAAGAAATGACAAGTACATCCACAAGAAGATTGACTTCTATGATGAAATGACACTTGTGGTAGGAAAAGACATGGCAACTGGGAGTTTTGGGAAGACATTTGCTGATATAAACTTGGGAGATCCACTAACTGCTGATGTTGATGTTGATGTTGAGTCCATGATGTTGTTAAAAACATCACTCAATTATTTATGCAAAAAGAAATACCATCATCAATTCCAAGTTCATCCAGAGCAAATACATCATCATCTGGAGCAAAGCAACACTGCAAAAGAAATCGCAGCAATGATAAAATTGGGAAAATATCTGCGAAACTTGGAGAGGTGGCAGCTGCTTTGACAAAATTGAGTTCTAGTAAGAGACATGTCTCAAGTTTATATCATGAGATCATGAAGATAAAGGGGTATGATAAAGAGTTCCTTGCCTCTGTCTTTGATTATTTGGTGCAAAATGAGATGCTTGGTAAATCATTTATTGTGAAAAGTGATAGGTTTCGTTTGAATTTTCTCGAGAATTTTAAAAAACAAAGGCAGACATAATTTGTATTTAGCTATATTTTATATTTAGAAACAAAGGCAGACATAATAGTTTTGTACTCAGATTCATAAACTTTCTTTGACATTTATCGTTGACATGCTTCCATGTAAATGTGCTTGGTAAAATGTGGTGTTTTATATCTTGAGGTTCCCTCCCCGAGAGAAGATTATAGGTAATGGGCTTTCCTTAATTATGAGGGGCAAGTATTGAATAATTGGGTTATATCTTTTTTACAATTTACTAAATTTAGTTTTTTTTATACCTATTTTTTGAGGTTTTATATTTGTTATAATGATCTAGTATTTGTTGAGTCTAAAGGGATTAAAATATTTTGGAATAACGTTGAATTAATTTGCTAGAAAGAATATGACACAATTTTGATAGCAAGTATGTGACTTCAATTGATATAAAGTAAATTTGATTGTAAATGGAGATAATATTTTTAAGTTAAAAAAACATTTGTAACATTTCGACAAACACTAAAAAATGAATTTGAAAAATATTTTCACTAGACTAATAACCAAACACTTGAAAATTATGCAAAGGAAATTATTATCACTAGACTAACCAAACACTTGAAAATTATGATTGGAAAATTATTTTCCATAAAAATAACTTGGTTGGAAAATATTTATAGAATCCTGAGGAAAATTTTTTACATCAAACCAAACAGACCCTAAAATTCCATTGCACCTAAATGTAAGGCCCAAGTCTGCAATACACTACATGCTAAGCTGCTATGAAACTCAGACGTCTTGAACCAAGCCAATATTTTCACATTTGCTTATACACCACATATGTTTTCGCAGATGAGAGTCCACCGGTGTGAGCCATTACTTAAGCAGGTAGATTTTCAGTCATGTGTAATACACTACTAGACACATAAAGGTGAACCCCACATATAGGTCCTACATGCGGCTAATATGAGATCCACATTTTAATCTTAATGTTATTTTAGCCCTTCAAACTAAGTAAATGCTCAATTGGCCCTTCAAAATAATTAATTGGACCCTCAAAATTGGAAAAAATATTACATTATGTCCCTCTAAACTGAAAAGGTTTCAATTTAGCCTTCCAAACCTAAACAATGTTTCAATGTGTCCCTTCAAACTAAAAATCTCAGTTAGGACCTCCAAACTGAGAATAATAAGTTCCAATATGGCCTTCCATTTCTATTTTTTGTAGGTAATTTTTGTATTTTCAAATCCTTAATAATTTTAACCAATAAAAAATTTGTAACTTATTCTTAATAAATATATCAAAATCACTATTTCTTATTTATCAAAAAACATTTCAATCCTTATTTTCTTTATATAAACTTTTAAAAATAGAGAAAAATGATTATGCATAAAAATAAATAGAAAGATGTACATTGTTTTATAAATTAAAGGAGAATAATATTTAAACACTCCAAAAATATTATTGTACACATTTATTATGTATTTAAATGGAGGGCCATTTTAGAATAATTTTCAATTTGAATGGTCAAACCGAGACTCTTTTAATTTAAAGGGCCATATCAAAATACTTTTTAGCATTTCGAAAACCAAACCGATATTCTTTCAATTTGAAGGGTCATATTATAAAATTTTTAAGTTTGGATGGCCAAATTTAAACTTTTTCAGTTTAAAAGGTCACATTAAAACCATTAACTTACTTTGGAAGGCCAAAATGACATTAACCCATTGAAACCTTTACTATTTTGGAAGGCCAAAATGATATTAACTGTTCGTATAATTAAACTAAACACCTTACCTATTAGAAATTATGGTTTAGTTGGGTTTTGGTAGTATAGTTGTTTTAGGTATTTTCTATTGTAATTATATTTTCTAATTCAATTAGATTTCTTGATAGTCAAGTAACTTATGAATAGAGGGTTGTTAGATTATTCAATTGAAAAGAGCTAAATTGGGAGTTCGGAATTAGGAAAATTCTAGCTTGAGATTAAGGTTGTTATACCGTGAGTTAATGTTGGTCTCAATATGAGAGTATGATGTGCTTAATTCTGTAATTCTTCCTTTTTCTCACATATATTTTTATATGTGTTAAATAACTTTATATTCGCTTTGTGTTTTTTGATGCTGACAAGTAATATTCAAATCATAGACTGTGATGGAGTATTTAGAATGGTGAAAAAAATTATTGGACTACTCACGATATTAAAAGTTAGTCTATGATGTTGGCCTTGGAGCACTCGTTTGTTGACAATTAGGTATTAGCAAAATCAATCCTAGTTGGGACAGAAATCTAAAAAAAAAGTGATCATGTCGAATATCATTGTGTGGTGTTGGGTAGTGATAAAAAATTCTTCTAAGTTGATTGTGAATATTAATTCACAAAATTAAAAATTTTGATACCAATTATTATGAAATTCATGGTATTGAAGAAAAAATGTGATGAAGACTTATTCATCCAAATACGCGAATCACTTGAAAAAATTGGAAGTTGAATATCAATAAAATTACAGTGCCAACTTGGTGGATAGAAGATGAAGACAACCAATCACATTGTTTATTATGAAAGATGTGGATTACTTTTATGGAGAGTTTAGTTTAAGGGGGTATTGTTGAAATAATTAAACCAAACTCCTTACCTATGAGAAATTATGGTTTAGTCGGATTTTGGTAGTATAGTTGTTTATGTATTTTCTATTGTAATTATCGCTTTTCCTAATCCAATTAGATTTCTTGGTAGTCAAATTTTGTGACTAATAAATAGAGGCTTTGCTAGATTATTCAATTGAGAAGAGTTAAGTTAAAAATCTAAAATAGGAAAATTCTAGCCTGAAATTAAGGCTATTATACCATTAATTTATACGAGTTTCAATATGAGAATTCAATGTGCGTTATTTTATATTCTTCTTTTATCTTTCAATGTGCGTTTTTTAATGCTAACATTAACCCATGTGTCTAACGGTGTAATAGACTTAAGCTTACACAAAATGTTTCTTCAATGAATAGTAACGTCAACAACAATTCACACCTCAAATCGATTTATTTTCACTCACAAACGACTACCGTTGCATCAGTAATCAGACAACCAGCATTAAAACTTCTACAGTCGTCTTATGTAGAAACTTTCTAGTCATTTTCATATGAATTATGTGCGTTTTATGTACATGTTATGGGGGTCAAAGGTTTGAAGTGAAGGATCATACCTACTAATACTTCATTTGAATTATACACCAAATTAGTTGCTCACTAGTACCAGTTTCTGAATTTGAGCCATTAGTTGCTCACTAGTACCAGTTTAATACACCGAATTAACATTTTACGTACTGTAAAACTCTATTCTACAATAGCAGGAATTAGACGCAGCAATAGGTGCGTTCAAATCCAACTCAATCCAAATGAATTTGAGACTTAATGGGTTGAATTATTAAATTTTGGATTACTTGAATCTTGTTCAGTTGGATTTTAAATAAAATTCAACCCAACCCAACCCAACCCAATGACACAACAGTCCAATATCTCATCTAAATTTTATTGTTATCCTAATTATCTCATCTAACTTATAATTTTTCCCCATTTTCATTCTTGAAATAACATTTTATTTGCGATATTGTATATTTTTTTTCTCCCTTTTTATAGTGACCTGCTTATTTAATTTTTAACAAAACATATTTTTTTGATAGATGATCTTACAATCATAAATTTTTTAATTTTTTAATTAATACACATCTAATAATTTGAATTTTTAACTTAAATAACTCGCTCGACTATGATTTGGGTTTAGTTTATTTGCTTGTTATATTAACATTCAATTGAATTGAGTTTAATTTTTTGATTTAAGAACCCGCAAATCTAAACGCAAAAATCTACCAATCCAAAAATCCAACCTACAAACACCACTATACAGATGCATTAAGTTTGAAGGCAACTCTAGTTGCTTCGCACAAGGGACACTAAACTTAGAAAAGAAATTACAAGTATTATTTAAAAATAGAATGCACTATAAACAAAAAGTCTGGTAACTTCAGAAATGTATGAGAAATTCTGCAATAATACACCCAAAAAATTGCAAAGTGATAAAAGCAAGTCAAACTCAAAACTATCTAATGATTTACTTGAAACAGCTGGCCAGACTCTTGGGTAAAAGCACCAATTACAAAGACGTTTGACAATAAAACTGAAAGTTCTATCAGAAAGTAAAATGATTTAATAGTAGAGTAAGTTTTGACTACTTATATTTGCATAGTAGATATGATAGCTGCTGAGATTACTTAAGAGTAGGAAATTTTATTATTTTTTAATCATGTAACGGCCTGTAATACTCACTCACTCTGCGGAGTGAGTAGTGAAGAATTTTTCTAATAGTAACCCTCTCAATCTCATTTCTGGATCACTAATAACTAGAGAAGCCAAACAGGGAACATCAAGAAAATCAATATCTAATCCGTTCCACCCGATAGAAACTCTAACGATTGGCTTTTGCAACCCTTTCAATCTCATCCTTCTTTTTATTGCAGAGCTGCATGTACACAAAACAGGAGTCAGTAATTATTGCAAAATCCACTTGATGCAGATTGACATTAGGTGGAAGGTAGGAATGGCAAGATGGCAAGAACAATGAAGATGATGAACCCCTGACATGCAGTAAAACACCCAAACAAATGGCAGCAGAAGTGAAACTGAGAAGGAAATGCTCAGCCCATTACCTGTTGGAAGATCCCTTGGCAGCATTAATGAGTTCATCAGACTCAAGGTACTCGGCAACTGTCTTGATATTCCTGAAAGCACTCTCACAAGCACCAGTCGTAAGAAGACATATTGCCTAGTTTACACGCCTCAGAGGAGAAATATAAATAGCTTGACGTCTCACAACAGCAGCAGACCCAATACGAGTGGCATCTTACACAGAACCGATAAACACGGGTAAATAATTGAACGATGATACTCAAGCCACTTGAAAGGGTAATTATAGCCATAATATTCACAGGGCTAATGCCAAGCTTTTTGACATAGTGTCTTATAGTCACTTCACCCTCTCAAACCTAGGCTGAGAGGCAACTAAGCAACCTGGTCATTTGATTCTCCCATTACCCTTCTTCCCTGAGTATCACCGGAGGGTGGGACGAAGGAATAGGGATAAATATGTAATTATCAACCAATTTATATACCTGTTTATCACGGCATCAACAATGATCTGAATGGGATTTTGGTCAGTGAGCAAATGGATGATTTCCATAGCATGCTTCACAAGGATGCGAACAACCATAAGCTTCTTCCCGTTGTTGCGTCCATGCATCATCAATGAGTTGGTCAGCCTCTCCATTCACTTGGTACCTCCCAGCAGTGTGGGGCAAATAAACAAGATGCTTTGCAGCTGTGGCAGTTATGTAATCCTCAACAGAAATGTCACTGATCTGCATGAAACATAATTTATAATCAAATTTTAGCTCCATCCATTAAATTATAGGAATTAAACAGAAAAAAGTTCAGCTACAAAATCAGAGCTTTCAACTTCATGTATTTTTTAAGTCCATGCATTTTATCAACCTAAGAACATATTGAAAACTACAACAGTCCACATTCTACTACTTCATTGAATCTTATTTCCATTTAATCCATAGTAATTCTTTGAAAAATGAAAAAAGTTAGTCAAAAAAAAAAGAAAATCACTTCAAAAATAATTTAGTTGGCCAAAATATCAACTATAAATATAACAAGGACATCAAAGTGTAGCAATCACTTTAGTGGAAAGGGAAGGAGAGGAGGTTGGAGGAAGGCAGAGAAACTGAGAGAAGCTGACTCATTCATGTAGTGTAATAGAAACTTTAGAATTTATAACATTTGCATTTTGGATAGTTAATAGATGGAACTAATATTGATAAGGTATCTTGGTTTCAGCACGACTATGAGTATCACTAAATTCCAATTCCAGATTCCACCCCCAAAAAATACTCCTATCCCATATTCGACTTTCACATTGCGTGTGATGTTCATGTACCCTAAGCTGTAGGATTCTTAGTGGTTAATCCTGGTGTTGATCTTTCATCCCAGCCCGACTATGAAATAGAGACCTATTTTAGTGAAGACTACTCAGTTATCCTTGAATCTTTTAAAGAGAGAAATCAAAAAATGATGTTTGATTTGATAGTTTGCTTAGCGGAAATCATTAGATTAAATCCATCAACAGGATATTAAAGGCATTAATAAGAGAAAAGATGGCTTTCAGAAAATTCAACAGAATTAGTAACTATATTCCACTCGCATGGTTGACTGACTTCCAGTTTTTTTTTTTTTACCGATGATGAGGTGAGAACTTCGTAAAGGAGAATTTTGTATTATGAGGGGATTTACAAGTAAATTTTCAGATAGCAATCCTTACACCCAACCCCCTTATTTATAGATTTACATGAGAGGGTTGAGATTCTAGACTACTAGATGAACTCACAAAGAAATTACATATTTGCCCTTAATGAGGTCACCACATAAGCACCTCTAGAACATTCTTGAAAAATTTATCACGTGCTAATCTTGAGCATCATCAATAGTCCCCTTGGCTTGGTTCGATCCTCGCGGTTGAAACCGAGCCGACAGTAGCTAGCCGAAGTCCCCTGACGACTTGACACCGCACTTCGCCCCGAAGGTCTAGCGACATTTTTACAGATCCAACAGGTTTTAACGGCTTCAAAAGGCTTTAACCCGAGCTGAAGCACCCGCGTGGTCCAAACCTTACTTCGGCTTGCTAACCCGAAGACCAAGTCCTCTTCTCTCTTTTTAGGTCGACCAGCGAGTTTCTCGGTGGGATGTGACTATTGTGATGATTACCTTCCATAACTAGCCATTCGCTAAGTCCCCATGCACCATAGTTACATACACCACGCCTCATTTATTGCACCCATTATAGCACCGCAAAATGCTTCATTTTTCCCGCATCGTCTTTTTAATTCTCCAAAAATTGAATTTCAAACTATTATCCTTCCCCCCAAACTATAGAACATTCTGGAGGAAGCTCGCCCTATTTATACCCCCCATCCTTCCCCATTCACATTTTTCTTTCCACATTTCAGTCGCAAGACCTATTCCAACCTTCTTCTTTGCCAAAATCCTTCCCCTGCAACGATTCCACTAACTTCTTCTTCTCCTCCTCCTTACCACACTTCTGCCTCCCTGTTCCCGACTTTTGCAGTTACCGACTGCCGTTCGCTGACCAAGCCGGACACCACTCACCGAAATTTTTTTCAGATTTTCAAGCCCTACATACAGAAGAAAATGGCTGGTACGTTCACTCATTCCTCCTTTCATTAGTACACCACAACTTTCTTCTACCATAGACGATATTGATAGGCTGCTTAACCCTTTTGACAAAGCTCTCTTAGCAGCAGTCCTTCTGAACTTTCCTCCCGAACCGATCTCAACTGACCCTCCTCTCAATGACTACCCCAACCTCCAAACTATAAGCATCCAAAACACCCTTGGCCCCGAGGACATAAAGATTCTTAGGGATAGGTATCGCTTCCCTAGAAACGTGCACATCAAATTCCCTTCTTTCAAGGATTGAGGTCACCTACCTCATCCTGGTTACCTAACCGTTTACCAGGAGCAACTTGAGACAGGGTTGAGTCTCCCAATAGCTTCCCTCCTCTTTCACCTTTCAGCTCATTGGGATATTAGCATATCCCAATTAACCCCAAACGTCATCCGGCTCATTGCTGGATTTTTGTTTCTTTGTAAATTATACGATATCCCCCTATATTTAAATACCTTAAGAATGATGCTAAAATTGTCCCCTATGAAGGGGTTCTTTCTTATATTTATTTCTCCCCGAACCGCAGGCAAACAGCTCACCTCGGGTAACCCCTCTTCCATTCACGACTGGAAGAAGTCTTTCTTCTTTGTCCGATACCTCGACCCTTCTATACCACGGGGTCCTTGGAACCTTACAAAAGAAAACCTAAAAACCAAAAATGCCTCTCCTCCAGACTCTATTGATGCTAAGAGGCTCGTCGAGTCAAACCTTAGAGTAGACTTCCACAACCAACCTGCCATTCTTTCCAACAACATCTTAGCCAGGGCTAGACTGTTCCCCACCCATAACCTTCGTCCGAGCTACGATCCTAGTAAAGGTTTTTTTATTTTTAACTTATACTGACACTAATTTTCTGGCTTCTTGCAGAACTCGAACCATTCCTGAGCGGACTAGTCTCCACTACTCCTGCCGCTGATGCTGACCATGCTCCCTCCGCTGATGCGGGCCCTTCAAGTCAACCCTCATCATCCACTGCGACCGGGTTCTCATCGACGATTACCAGTGCACCCTCGGAGCTTTGCGGGTACTACACCAACACCACCTCTGGACCTTACTGTTGGCCCCAAAGTAATAACCTAAGAGGGGGTGAATTAGGTTGTATCTAAAATAAACCTTTTTATGTGCTTAATAGAAATTCAAATTTTATGCACCAAATGAAAACTTAAGCACAAATGAATACAATAGATATTCAACAATTTAAGCTTAAAGAACAAATAAGAATATTGAGATTAAGATAATCAAACCAAACTCCCAAGCTTCTCAAGCTTGGAGCTTTCAACTATAAAGAGCTTCTTACAAGGCAACTACCAAGTTCACAACTTGAAGTTCAACCACTAAAAGTCTCTTCGAAGTAGGTGAGACAATAACCTCTTGTACACAAATGAGGATCACTCTTGCTCACACTAATTTCCTTTAGTTGAGCCAAGAGTTTTACACTCACAACCTCCCTTTGTTACAATTGTTATCTCTCCACTCTTACACTTGAAGAACTCTTACACTTCTAAGCTCTTTTCACACTACGCTCTACACTATTACAACACTTGTACCCACTATTTCTCTCAAATAGCTCAAGAATTATTTGTAATCAAATGTAGAAGTCTCTTTTAATTAATTCAGACCTAGGGGTATTTATAGTTGCCAAATATCTGCTTCCAACAACTTCCCAACGGCTATTTTCTGTTAACTGGAAAACTAGCCGTTGGACTTTTCGGACGGCCGATGCAGCAAGACTACGTCCGAACAAACTAGCCGTTGGACCGTCTGGACCGCCGCTACTAAACTCTGCGTCAGACACTGCATCCGTTCTCTGAGGGTGTTCGTTCGGACGTCCGAGGATGCGTCCGAACATGCGTCCGATCGAAGAAAAGTCTTCTGGAAATATGATCGGACGTTGTTCTTCGTCCGAGGCTTACTTCAAATTCTTTGTGTCGGACGATTACCATCGTCCAAAGCTCTATCACTCGGACAGTCATTTGCATCCGTGAAGTCTTGTGGTTGTTTTGTTTGGACGATCATTTGCGTCCGAACCTACCTATTTTTCTGCACACTTGTTATCAAACCATTAGTATGATTTGGTCATCATCAAAACATGATTAACATAACTGGGGTTCAACACTTACCTCCGAGATGCAAACGAGCCCGAGTGGCTTGAGTGACGATCAGGCCGTCACCCTGGCTTTGCAGACCACCGCCCGTCCTGAGCCTGATGTAGTTCGGGTGACCAGGAAGCGTACCAGGGAGACCGCAGCGCTCTCTTCCTCCCTAGGGACCCGCAGCTCATCACCCTCACCGCCAAGGCCCGCTGCTACAAGCATTGTACCTAGGGGCTCTGGGGAGAGTTCCAGGAACCTCCCCCTATCCAAACAATACCTTTCTTCCTATGGTAAAATTTTCCTAACTTAGAACTTGAACACAAGCTGAACTCCCTTCTCATTACTAACTTACTAACTTACTAACTTACTTCTTTTCGACTTGTGTAGAGGGGAAAAAATACATCCCCGAAGAGGAGAGCAGGTCTGTAGGGTCACAAGACCTTCCGTCAGGTCCCGATTCTCCATCGACCCTCTACCGGTTCCTGCTCCTTCGGGGATCACCCAACTCTGAACCATCCCGCCGAACGACATCAATGACTGAGCTCAGTTTGCAGGGGTGGTTCGGGAACAGGCGAAGCTGGTTGCTTTATCCTGGTATGTGAACTCTATGAAGAGGATCACTTCCCAGCAAATGCTAGATGAGCTGCACGTCAGCCTGATGAATGTAAGTATTTTTGTTCTTCTCCAAAGTACCTGGTTTTTTTTTTTTATTTAGTGTTTTAACTTGCTTGCTTGTTCTTTTTTAGGCCAATACAATTTTGCCTGCCATTGCCGACCGAGAGGCCTCTTTCAATTATACCTTCAACTCCATGAAGCAAGACTGGCTCACACTAGATCTATGGTAGACCAGAAGGTAGAGGAGGCTGTGAAGGCCAATGAGATGAAGTGCAACATTGAGGCCGGCAAGAAATATGATGAGTGGAAGGCCGAGCTGGAGACGTGACCAGAAAATCACTGATCTCCAAAAGACAGTCTAGATCCTTCAACTTCAGGAAGAGGCAGAGCTGGCTGAGACAAAATTCAGCTCTCTGGAGAACGAGCTCCTTGTCCGAGGAAGAAATGCATTCGTCACCTCGGAAGAGGCAGACGCAATGCTCAAGGGGTTCACCAAGAATGTCTTCACCATGGGGTTCACTATGGCGTGTGACCACTTGGTGAGGAATTCTGAACTTTACCAATGGCTGCCTTATGATGCCTCTATCAATGAGGAGGTCATCAATTATAGGCACAATTTAAGGAGCCCGTACCAATCCCCGAAGCTCCTGATATCGCGACCTCGGACCAGGGTAATCCTGCATCTTCTGCTCCCGATGCTAGGCTGGAACTCGCGGGTCCTTCTTACACTCCTTCAGCCGAACCTTCCAATGCGGCTGATTAGGCTGATGTTATAGACTTCTTAATTGTAATAGATAGGATCCTCATTGTAATAGCTTAGGATCCTTGACTTTGTGTCTAATATATTTCCTCCATTTTTTCTGCAATCAATCTCCTGCAATTAAAAGCAACAAACTTGTAATACAGTATCTAAGTCAAAATACTTTTAAGTATTCAAAATTGAAATCAAAATTTCCCTTTGTTAAGACTTAATTGAGCATCACACTCAAAATACTTAAGTGTCAAAGATTATAAACAGGTTTTCCCTTTGCTTGATCTTGATTGAATCCTGTCTGATTCTCCGTAGAAGTTCAAGAATTAAATCAGCTTCTTGGGAGGAAACTTTTATTAAGTCCCCATCCAAAGTTTTAGCCTCTTGGGCTTTTACCCTCTTAGGACCTCTTAGGGTCGAAGCATCCGAATTTCATGTGAGAGGACCGGACTTCTTAAGCTCAAAACAGCTCGAATTTGCTTTTGTTGAGTTGGGGCTGGACCTCTTAGGATCAGATCAATTTGATTTCGCTTTATTTTGAAGTTGAGCTGGACCTCTTAGGGTCGGATAAGTTCATTTTTGTATGAGGGAAAGCTACTAAGCCTCAGCCTTCGAAGAGAGATAATCCCATTAGGTCTCTGCCCTCTGAATTTTCTTTTTTTTGAACTCGAGCTTGACCTCTTAGGGTCGGACCAGTTCAAGATTTTTGTTTGTTGAACTTGAGCCATACCTCTTAGGCTCAGATCAATTCGATTTTATATAAGGGGGCTACTAAGCCTCAGCCCTTGAGGGGAGACCACTAGGTCTCTGCCCTTGCAAACCATCTTTATTTATAGTCATACTTATTGAATAATATTCTCTTTTTCTCAAGAAAGAGCAATTTTTATTATATTCCTTGATAATATTTCTTCAAATTCACAATATTTGACATTCTAGGGACAGGGTCCCCTCTCATATCATCTAGCTTATAGTAGCCCAAACTGTGTGCTTCTGTTACATGATATGGACCTTCCCAGTTCGGTTCTAGTTTTTCCATTCTTTGTACTCGGCTCGCCTCATTTTTTCGAAGCACCAAGTCCCCAGGCTGAAGGTATCTACTCTTGACCCTGGAGTTATAATGTTTAGCCATGATTTGCTTGTACTTTGCCTCCCTAATAGACACGTCCATCCTTTTTTCTTCCAATAGGTCCAGATTAGCTCTCAGGGCGTCATCAATGTGCTCCAAGTCGTAAAGCGCGACCCGAGCCGTGGGCAACCCAATTTCGGCGGGAATTACAGCCTCGAACCCATAGGTCAAGCTAAATGTGGTGTTCCCATTAGTCGTTCGAGGGGTAGTCCGATACGCCCATAGAACACTAGGTAGTTCATCAACCCATTCTCCTTTGGCTCGCTCTAACCAAGTGTTGAGTCCCATCAACAGGGTTCGGTTGCAAGCTTCTGTTTGTCCATTCGCCTGTGGATGTGCGACCAAAGTGAAATATTGTTTAATGCCGAGGTTAGAGCAAAAACTCTTGAAAGGCTATCCTTCGAATTGCTTTCCATTATCAAAAATAAGAACAGAGGGAATACCAAATCGGCATACAACATTTTTGCAGAAGAACTTTTCTACGGTCTTTCCCGAGATCGTGAATAAGGGCTCAGCTTCTATCCACTGTAGTGAAGTAATCGACTGCCACTACTAGGAACTCAAGTTTGCCAACTGCCCTCGGCAGTGGGCCCAGGATATCTATTCCCCATTGGGCAAATGGCCATGGGCTCTAAATAGGAACCATATATGCACCTTGTTTTCGCAGAATAGGTGCATGCACTTGGCATTGATGGCACTTCTGCACTAGAGTATCTTCATCGATATGTAAAGTTGGCCAATAATACCCACCTAGAAAAACTTTGCGAGCCAAGATTCTTGGTCTGATATGGCTTCCACATGTGCTTTCGTGTACTTCTCTTAAGACGTAGTTAGCCTCAGAGTGACCGAGGCACCTCAGCAACAGGCACAGATAAGCCTTTTGTATAGAACTCCATCAATAAGCGTGTATTTGACTACTCTATACTTAGTCCTTCTAGCCTCGGTTGGATCTTCAGGAAGCTTATTGTCCTCGATATAATTGACTATAGGTTCCATCCATTCGAGTTCCGCATGAAAATCTAAGATTTTTCCTGTAGATAAGATCTACAGACCTAAAGTGATACGGGTTGATGCCCAGGGTATGTAGAACTCGGTCACAAACGTAGGGTCTATATGCACAAGCGAAAAGTTGTTGTTAATAGACCTCCTTGATTAGCCACAAGGCAATCTTTTAACTATGAGAGGTAGTTGTTAATAGACCTCCTTGATTAGCCACATGGCAATCTTTTAACTATGAGCAAGGAATTGATCCAAAGCCTAATTGGCAGAAAATCAATAACTAGTGTTGGTTATAACCTCAAGTGCTCAATCTTGAAGCCCCAACTAGATTCCTAGTCTAGACAAGACTAAAGAGAATCTAAAATTCTAATTCACTCGTATAAGAGGAAAAAGAAAAACTGAAATCTTATTTCCAAAATTCATTTTCTCAATTGTGTACAAGACCCCTCTATTTATAGTTGAGGGTGGAGGATTCTAGGACTAAATTATTCAATGTGGGATAGATAGTTGGGCTGGATCCTACAGCCCATTAGGCCTTTAAACCCAAATTCTTGTACACTTAACTAATGGCCGAAATACATGGCCCAAAAATAAATAATTACGTCTTGAAACCAGCCCAATTAAACACACTAACACTTAAAACAATTGGGCTTAAAATAAAAGACTAGACAACTAAATAAAAGAATATTCCATGGCCGAAATAATGAGGCTAAATTTCGGCCCTTCAGCTTCTCATCCTAGGCTTGATCTTTAATGATTTGGACGTCCATTACTAAGAACATCTTAGACTCTTTAGTGGACTTCATCTCCAAAAGGTGTGTGAGCTCTTCTTGATCTTCAATAACTTCAACTAAGCCCAACATAGCTTTATTGAGGTTCTTAGCTCTTGATCTCGTAATTGGACCTTGTGGAACTTGAAGTGCGGATTCCGTGAGCCTATATCGAGCCTTTGTGGACAATTGATCACCATCAAGTCCTTGGGATGTATCATAAAGTCTTGTACCTCCACTAATACTTCCTTCGTTAAATGAGAATACATCGCCGAAGCTACGTGGGTTTGGACAAGGCATCTGCATATGTATTCTTGGCTTGGGGGATCTTAACCAAGTCCACTGTTTTGAATTTTGACATCCAATTCTTAACTTTAGACAGATACTTCTTTAATATTATGCCTCGAGTCTCATAATTTCCTAAACTTTGATTCACAACTAACTGGGAGTCAGAATGCACCTTTATGGTTCGGGCCCTTATTCAATGAGCCATTTTCATTCCGCCGATGAATGCTTCATATTCAGCCTCATTGTTTGTTGCTGGGAATTCGAATCTGAGGGCATATGTGAGATAATTCCCTTTTAGGGATCAGATTATTATTCCTGTCCCTGCTCTGGATTCACATGAAGCCCCATCAACATGAAGTTCCCATACTGGGTCCTTTCTGATCTGTTGTTCTTTCGATTGTTCGACTGTCATGACGAGGTTGATGCTCTCGATCCCGCAATTTTCTCCAATGAAATTTGTGAAAACTTGCACTTTTATTACTGTCCGAGGCTTGAACTCAATGTTCTTCAAACTTGAATAGCTCTACAGCCCACTTTAACATTTTTCCATAAGCGTCAAACTTGCTCAATATATTTTTTAACGGGAGGTTAGTCAGTACGATTATTTTGTGGCCATGAAAGTAAGGCCTCATTTTCCGTGCTGGTACTACCAAGGAGAAGGCAGCCTTTTCAGTAGGCGTGGAGTTCTTCTTTGGTCCTTGAAGCGCTTTGCTCACAAAATATATGGGGCATTGCTCACCGTGCTCATCCTACTTTAGCAGAACTGAGCTAACTGCCAAATACACAATCGAAGTGAATAAGTACAGGGGTTCTCCTTTTTGAGGAGATGTGAGCTTCGGTAAGTTGCCCAAATATGCTTTTAGCTCCTCAAAGGCTTTCTGATCTTCTTCTATCCATTGGAAGCCTTCTGTTTTCTTTGCGAGTTGAAAGAATGGTAGGCCTCTTTCTGCCGATTTTGACAGGAATCGGTTCAGGACTGCCATTCTACCAGTAAGTCTTTGAACTTCTATAACCGAGGCTGCCTCAGGAGTTTTCATATTAATTATAGCTTAACTTTCTCAGGGTTTGCCTCAACTCCAGTATGGGAGACAATGAATCCTAAAAATTTTCCTAAGGGAACCCCAAATGTGCACTTTTTTGGGTTCAGTCTCATCCGAATCGATCTCAACGTCTCAAATGTCTCCCTTAAGCCTTCCAGGGATTCTTTTAAGGCTTGGCTGTTCACTACCATATCATCAATATAGACTTGGACTTAAACGCCTTAGTGACGAGCCTCTGATAGGTTGCTCAGGCATTTTTGAGCCAGAAGGGCATCGTGACGTAACAATATGTACCTCGATCAGTGATGAAAGATGTTTTCTCTTCATCCTCCATGGAGATAGCCTTTAAACGCATCTAAAAAATGCAGGATATAAAACCCCACAAACGAATCTACTACGGTATCGATCCGAGGGTACGGGTAACTGTCCTTTGGACATGCTTTATTCAAACCAGTAAAGTCCTGGCACATTCGCCATGACGAATTTTGTCATTAGTTACAAGGATTGGATTACAAAGCCAAGTAGGATACAGTACTTCCCTAATTTTTAGCTAATAAAACTTATCCACCTCGGCTTCGATTACCAAGCTACGCTCTGGGCTGAAGAGACGCTTCTTCTGCTTGACAAGTTTGTAGGCTGGGTCAACCCCAAACTTATGCTCGATAATTTCTCAACGGATGCATGGCATGTCTTCAACTGTCCAGGCGAACACATCCTTGTATTTAGTGAGAATTCTGAAGAGAATAGCTTTAAATTCTGCTAGAGGAGCTGCACAGATCTTTATTTTCCTATCTGGGATAGATTCGGGTCCAGTGATATCTCCTCGATAGGGACGTCATCCTGTGGCTCAATTTTAGCTTTGCTTTTTCCATTTGGTTCAGGCAGCTCTGGGATCTCAACAACATTGCCATATGGCACCGAGTCTTCCTCTCCCACCTTCGAATTGGTTGTCAACTCTTTAGGACCATTAAAGGCGGAAGAGGCATCAAAAGGTGGCAGGAAGTATGCTTTGTCCGCAATAGATATAGTTCGTGATTGAGATCGCAGGGACATCATATAACAAGCTCGGGCCTCCTGCTGATTCCCGATCACCGTGCCTTCAGACCCATCCCTTAGCACGAACTTTATTCTGATATGAAAGATAGATGGGAGAATTCTGTATGTGTACTGCGTGGGTCGGCCTATAATCATATTATAAGAACTGTCCCTTTTCATGATGATGAAGTTAGTCATCTCAATTCTGTTCTTCGGGGAAGTTCTGAGAGACAAATGGAGCATTATCTGTCCTTCAGGCACGACCTAATTGCCCGTAAAGCCGACTAATAGAGTTTTGAAAGGTTTTATCAGGGAGGAATCAATATGTATTTTTATCCAAGCATCCCAGAAAATGATGTCTGCCGAGCTCTCGGTATCCACAAATATGCTATGCATCTCATAGCCAATCACGTTCACATGGATTAACACGGGATCATTATGTGGCATACGGCTAGGAACATGGTCCTCTGCAGTGCGTATCCGAGGCCCATGAAAGGTTTAAGGCGCTTATCCCGATCCTCGCCTGGGGTACATACTGTACGTATTTCTTTCTGGCATTATTGGAGTCACCCGTTGCTGGTCCTCCGGCTATTGTATTTATTACTCCGGCTATGCAGACCTGTTATTCTAGCGCTGGAGGATTATTCCTGTTTTGGCCTCCTTGGTTCTGTTGACAAGATGGGCGCGGCTGCATCTAATTGGCTCTATTATTGACATTTCTTTGGAACTCTATAGCAGTTCGGCTGATGAATTGCTGTAGGTGCCCCTGTTGAATGGCTTTCTCTATTTCAATCTTCAAATTATTGTAGGCCTCGGTATCGTGACTGTGCTGGCCATGGAACACACAGTATTTTGATTTGTCCCTTTGATTAGGACCTGATATCATTGGAGGAGGGCTTTAGAACTCCCATGTATTGTACTTGGTACAAGATCTCCCTCCTCGATGTGTTAAGCGAAGTGAAGTCGGAGTTCGGGAGGCTGCTTTCCTCTAGGTCTTCGGACTTTAATATTATTGTTCAGGTACACCACCCGATTAGCTAATGGTTTGACTTGAGGATAGCTCAGCCTGTCCATGACCTTTAGCTTTTTGGAGGATGAGGGATTCGAAGTCTTCGGAGTGTTTTCCTTTTGTGAGTCGTACAGTTTTCTTTTTGTCCTGTTTGACTCTTCACCTGAGATGAACTCCAATGTTCTTTCTAGCAGTTCGGAGTAAGACTCCGGCATCCTCTTAGCCAATTCGGCGTTGAAGCTCCCGGGTCGGATGCCGCTGCAGAAAGAAACAACCAAAATCCTCTCATCGACATTTTTTATTTGGATCACTTCATCGTTGAAGTGGTCTAAAAACTTATTAAGTGAATCATCTGGTCTTTGGCGGATATTCATGAGGTGTGACGTGTCTTTCTGTAATACTGATTTGCTTCTGAAATGACAAAGGAAAGACTTCGCCAGCTCGTGAAAAGTGGCAATTGAGCTCGCTGGCAGCTCTTGAAACCATTTTTGAACAGGATACTGGCTCAAAGGGTAGTGGCAAACAATTTACAACGGATGGCATCACTATAGCCATAAAGGCTTGTGACCGCTACCACGTGCTGAAGATGGTCAGATGGGTCACAGTCTCCCTTGTAACGGTCGAGGTCCGGTAATTTGAATTGTATCGGGAGTGGCTTGGCTCTGATAGAGTATGTAAACGGATCTCTATCAATTTTTGTTGGAACAATGATATTTAACACCAAGTTATTATTCCTCAGTATTTCTTGAATTTTGTTTTCGCGGCTCTGCTTCTCGAGCTATTTTAGAATAGCCGAAGAGGGTCCTCTCAATTCAGAGCTTTGGGAGGAATGTGTACCCAGCCTATCGTACTGGCAATTTTTTCAACTGACCAGTCGATGAATGCGATTCATCAGACTGTTCGTCTGATCTCGACTTTGTGATTTTATGTCGGAGATCACTCGGTCCTATTGTATGGACTGGTTATTTTCCAGGTCTTCGGTCAGGTTGTCGTTCAGCCTGCGGTGTGATCGCTCGATTCTTCGAGTATTTGGACGGAGTTTGATTCTCGCGTAGCTCAACAAATGCTTTGAAAGATTCAAAGTGATCAGAGATGTATTTTAAGACATTATTTTGTTTCTTCTAAGCTTCAGCGGAGGCCTCGAAGTTCTCTGCTTCGTCATTTTGTACCGCGAGGTGCTAGTTGCTAGTAGTGCGTCTAGTGCAGATATTCTTCATCTTTCTCAAAATTTAAATCAATCGAAAGGAAATATTTGAAGATATGTCTATTCCCACAGACGGCGCCAAATGATGAGGTGAGAACTTCGTAAAGGAGAATTTTGTATTATGAGGGGATTTACAAGTAAATTTTTAGATAGCAATCATTACATCCAACCTCCTTATTTATAGATTTACATGAGAGGGTTGAGGTTCTAGACTACTAGATGAACTCACACAGAAATTACATATTTGCCCTTAATGAGGTCACCACATAAGCACCTCTAGAACATTCTTGAAAAATGTATCACGTGCTAATCCTGAGACTCTAAAACCATCATCAACCGATTTTGACTTCGATTTTCTTACTCCAAGAAGAAGAATGGTTCAGTAAGAATTGATCTTCTGTTGAGTAAGGATAGAAATTGTGGAGTAGGAAACAAGTGTTTTAATAAAATTGGGGACATCGAAACCTATAAAGTTTGTGGCATGTATAACACTTTTCTTAAGGTTTTGATTGCCCCCACTATATTCAATAGTTTGCCCTTGGGTTAATAGCAATCTACCTTTAAGATATAACAAATTCTTGAAGATTTCTAATAGCAAAAATAAAAAATTTTCCCAAGAACAATGTATGTGGAGAGATAGATTTTTTAATGAGAAGTTGTTATTATGAATTAATGGGTATGACTGCCTTTTATAGAAATAGAAGTGCAGGAAAATCCATTGGAATACACCTTTTCAATCCATGGAACACCCCTCTTGAACCAAAAGTTGCAACTCCATCCATTTTACCCAATTTTCAGTTTCCAAAGGTCATATTTCCAGGAGTGCGCGAACATGCGCTCACTGTAGCAGCGCATATGCGCTGAACCTTTTTTGTTGCTACCTTCAGCGGTGCAGTGCCTGTGCGCTGATTTTTTTTTAAAATTACAACATACACCCATTAATTTTTCAAAATTACATTATATTACAAACTAAATATTTACATTTCCTCACTTAGTTTATAATATAAACAACAACTCACTATCTCTTTTTAACATCATGCATAAAGAAAAATGACTATTGTCTTAAACTTTTCTTTAGTGTAAATAACTCACTAAATCTAATTAAATCAAGGTGGCATAATTGCTTAAACCATGATTTAAGATTAGATTAGAATTATCACACACATTAACTTGTTAAACTTATACATATGTTCACCAAAATAATTTAGCACTATTACCGACCATGTGCTCTATCTTAATTCATAATCATGTACAAAAGAAAACTCTGAACTTTTGTTAAAAGCGGTACCACTTCTAATGATCATATAGGTTAAATCTTTTCAAGCCTTTGAGATTAAAAGTACAGTCTAAATAAGATAATTTCATTAAGAATACAAATATTTATACACTCAAACTTCCCACTTAAGGGTTACCACTTGCACTAACAACATAGATTGGTTTACACATAACTTTAGTACCCACAACTACTTATTAGAAACTTGTTTTACTCTTTAAACCTTTTAATCTAATCATAGTGCTAGAAGAAAGATTGGGTTATCATTGCTAGTAGTTATAGATAAAGGGTTTTAATCCCATTCCTAATGATGTCGATTTCACCAAATCTCTAGCAAGAGGTTTATTTAACGGATCCGCTAAATTATCCTATATTCTTAAATACACAACAATTACGACACTATCATTTAACAACTGTCTAATATAAGTATGCCTTAGACTTATATGCTAGATTTACCATTGTATATTTTATTCAATGCTCTAGACATTGTGGCTTCATTATCACAATTCAAGGCAATGGCTGGCATTGGTTGAGGCCGCAACTTGATGTCTAATAACAAGTCTCTCATCCATTCCACGTAGAGAGACTTCTTTACAAGCTGAGGCCAAGGCTATGAATTCAACTTCCATTATGGAATGAGCAATTACAGTTTGTTTCTTTGAAACCCATGAAACTGCTCCTCTACCTAACATAAAAATCCACCCGCTTGTAGAGTTTTTATCACTAATACTAGTGAACTAGCTAGCATAAGAATACCCTTCAAGCACAGCTGAAAAACTATTGTAGAAGACTCATAAATCTTTAGTTCTTTTAAGATAAACCAAGGACTCTCCCAATTTCTTTGTAATGATCACGACCAGGTTTTAGTATATCTAGATAATCTACACACGGCAAAAGAAATATTTGGCCTTGTGCAATTCATTGTTTACATTAAACTCCCTACTACACTTACATATTCAAGTTGAGCAATAGGTTTGCCAGTATTCTCACTCAGCTTAAAGTTAGGGTCAAAAGGAGTATTTGCTTCTTTCACATTTAAATATTGATACTTGTTTAAGATTTTCTCAACATAATATGTTTGACATAGTAGAAAAGGATAGCCCCCACTATGCCTTTAACTTTATCCTTAAGATAGTATCTACTTTACCGAGATCCTTCATTTTGAATTATGAAGATAAATACTTCTTAGTTTCAAGTACATCCTTATAAGAAGTACTAACAATTAGAATATCGTTTACATATAGATAAATAATCATACCATACTCTTCAATAAATTTAGAATAAATGCACTTATCGGCATTATTATATCTAAATCCATTAGAGAGTAAAGCTTATTCAAACTTTTCATGCCATTGTTTGGTGCTTGTTTTAAACCGTATAGAGATTTAACTAGTTTACAAACTTTATTTTCATTTCCTGGTAATACAAAACCTTCTAGTTGTTCCGTATACACCTCTTCATCCAAGTCACCATTTAAAAAGGTTGTTTTAAAATCCATTTGATGCACACACAGATTGTAAATGGAAGCCAATGACATTAGCACCCAAATGGATACTCCTTGCAACAGGTGCATAAGTGTCAAAATAATCAATTCTTTCCTTTTATCTAAAACCTTTAACTACAAGTCTTGCTTTATATGTTAATATGGATCCATCAGTGGCATATTTCCTCCTAAACACCCATTTACAACCAATAGATTTAGAACCAGGAGGTAAATCCACTAGAACCCAAGTATTATTTGATAATATTAAATCCATCTCATCATTTACAGGCTCTCTCCAAAATGTTTCATCCCTTGATGACATAGCTTCAATAAAATATTTAGGATCACTTTCTACATTTAATAAGATTGGTATCTTATTAAATAAGTGATCTCTATCGCTTTTAACTATGAAAACAATAGCTTATGAAGATATGAAATCAGAAGACAAATGTTTTTCTTTCCTTTGTCTTTGACTTCTTCTAAGGGTAGAAGGAAGATCAGCTTCCTTCCTTTTGTTACTAGAAGAATGATCAACATTTGGAGTCGGTTCTTGTATTTCAATTGGATCCACGTCTACAATTGAATCTTTGATAAATTTATTCTCAAAAAATTCAACAATTCCTTGATTCAATTATGACATTAGAATCAACATCAAATAGTCTATAGGCTTTAGAATTTTCAGTAAAGCCAACAAACACACTTTTAAGTGCTCTAGGTCCCAACTTTATCCTTTTGTTATCCGGGGCTCTATAATAGGCTATACATCCCCAAACTTTAAGATAAGTTAAGTTTGGTTTTCTCTCTTTCCATATTTCAAATGGTGACACCTTAGTCTTGAGAGATGGAATTCGATTATGTAAATGACAAGCGGCCAATATAGCTTCTCCCCACAAATTCTTGGCAAACCAGAACTTAGAATTATGGTGTTAACCATGTCCACTAAAGTTCTATTTTTTCTTTCAGTCAAACCCCTTTTGTTGTGGAGTGTATGGTGCACTTATTTGGTATATAATACCATTTTGTTCACAAAATATTGAGAATTCGGTAGAAAAATATTCACCACCTCTATGACTCCTCAATATTTTGATTTTCTTATCCAATTGATTTTCTACAAGAGATAACTTATAAAATTTAAACATATCAAATGCCTCATCTTTTGCTTTCATCAAATAAATATGCACATATCTAGAGCAACATCAATGAAAGTGATGAAATATCTATTACCACCTCTTGTTAGAAAACCATTTTGTTGTAGCGTGTATGGTGTACTTGTTTTTGTGTAGCATATTTCTATTCCAAGGCAGCCCAAATTTCTTTTGGAGATTTGACCGTTATAAAAATATCATAAAGATGTCAGAAAGGATGTTGAGAATGTGACCTCTAAAAAAGATCTCATCTTCCTTCTTCTTCTTGTTTTGTGCCTTGAGTTCCTCCGAATCACCAATGGTTGGTGTAGGAATTTCGGGCAATGCAGGGTCCAAGACATATGCAACTTTTAATGCAGTGAGAAAAAACATCATTTTGTCTTTCCACCGGTTGAAATTTGTTTCGGTAACGTCAAGACGATCTAACTTGACGAAATCTTGATTCATTACCTTGAAGACAGACTCACCACTTGTTTCTATGTAGTTGCCCACAATCAAAACGTTAAGATTGTTGAGTAAGGCTAGCAAATGTTGAGTAGGAAACAAGTGTTTTAATAAAATTGGGGATATCAAAACCTATAGAATTTGAGGCGTGTATAACACTTTCCTAAAGGTTTTGATTGCCCCCATTATGCTCAATAGTTTGCTCTTAGGTTAATTCCGATCTACTTCTAGGATACAACAAATTCTTGAAGATTTCTAATAGCAAAAACCAGAACTCTTCCCAAGAACAATGTATATGGAGAGATAGATTTTTTAATGAGAAGTTGTTATTATGAATTACTGGGTATGACTTCCTTTTATCGAGATGGAAGTGCAGGAGAATCCATTGGAATACACCTTTTCAATCAATGAAACACTCCTCTTGAACCAAAAGTTGCAACACCCTCCATTTTACCCGTTTTTCAATTTCCAACGGTCATATTTCTAGGAGCGCACGCATGTACAGCGCATGTGCACTAAACCATTTTTGTTACTGCCTTCAAAACGCACATGCGCTCCCACTGTGCAGCGCATGTGCACTGAATTTTTTTTATTACAACATACACCCACTAATTCTTCCAAATTACATTATATTACAAACTAAATATTTACATCCTCTACCTCTAGGTTACTTCTTCTGCCACTATCAATTCAAAACCAACCCACATTTTGACTGACGGACCAAGAAAAGAACTAAATTATTCGAATCTTTTAGCACAGGATTGATGGTTGGGGCTTGCAAGGGAAATAAAAGAAAGAAAAAGGATACCCAAATGAATTAAATCACATAATGTATAAATAACCTGAATCGATGTGATAATGTTAATAATAATATTCTTCTATTATAAACATTACTTTATATTATTACAACCATCCATGACAATTCTGTATATCATCTTAGCTGCATCGATTTTCTTTATATAACAAATCAAGCTAACTGATCCAAATTAAATCTTTATCTATTTAAGTGGTTAAAAATTGGAATAAAGAAAAGAGATATGAAATGTATCTAAGACAGACTTGAACATCGTCGTAAGAATAGGGATTAAAGAGCAAGACGTCACTGTGAACCTTCTTTTCTACTAGAGCAGTTGCCATATGGAGCAGAGGATGGCCCCAGCTTCAGTCTCTTTCACAGGTTCTGCCTAAATAGAGAAAGTGAAGAAAGACTGAAGCACTAGGCAGGGTTAGCCATGGAGGAGGGGATTATTCCTATTGACATAAATGTCCTTGGTGGTTCTTCATATTACTTTCTACCCGATTGGGCTATTCGGAGGTCAATTTTGCTAGGACTTGGTCTGTCAATAGGTCGGGTCTAGACCCAAACCCGACCTGATCCGGACCCATTTATTCGGGTCTATATCTATAGCAAATTTCAATTACTCGGATCTAATCCAGATCTGTTTAGCTATTATAATAAACGGGTCGGATCTGAATTTTGATGTTCCGACCCGATTAAGATCCGGATCCAATTAAAATATTTAATTTATAATAAATTATTGTATATTAGTATTATTTCTATATGTATATATACGCATATGTTGTGTAAATTTCCCATGTAATTCATATTTAATGAAGAATACATGCATAAATATTAATTATGAATTCAATACTTTTTTATAATTAAAAAAAAGAAGAGAAAATTTGATAAATTGTAATAGTTTTTATATTATTTTAAAAGTTATAAAAAAATATATTCAGATCCGGATCCGGATCTGACAAGACCCGATGGATCCGGATATGGATATACTTTATAGACCCGTTGGAGATCTGGATCCGGATCCAAATCCAGTTATATTAATTGGATCCAGGTCTGGATATGTTGGATCCAACCTCGATCCGACTCGTTTACAGGCTCGACCTTTGGCCCCAAATAATAACAAGGATATTACACTTTGTCTTTTAAACTATAAAAGTAATTAACCTTATTTTTTAAATTAAAAAATTACAATTTACTCCACTTATATTATGTCTGTTAGAAATTATAATAGTGTAAACAAATTTACACTTTGTCCACCATTTATATTAGATCGGCAAGATGTAATCAAATGTGTGTGTGATTTTAAAAATTACTTAACTAAAAAATTGGGAGAAATTGTAAGAGTAGTTGTGTGAGGAAATTTTAAAACTATCAAGGATAAAATAGGTAAAATAAATAATGACATCACAAGAAAGGGCACTTGCATTATAATAATAATAATAATAATAATTGCATCACTCTTATAATAATAATAATAATAATGACATCACTCTTTGTCCCTTATGTTTAGATTATTGACCAATTTGGTCCCTCATTCTTAAAAAAAGCTATCTATTAAAAAGACTAATTTGGTCTCTCATCTTTAAAAAAGTTAATTATTTTAAAGTTTGTTATGGAAATTGTTCAAAAACTAACAGATTCGTTGTAACACATCTACTACAGGTTAACGGTCACATGATTATCGTGTAACTTAGTCCATTAATTTGATTTCCTTAATAAGCCTTAGATTAATTAATATTTTTAAGATAAGGAATCAAATTAATCTGCTATAAATGTCATTAATATATCAAAAATAAAGGAGTAAATTAATCTTTTTCACTTATATTAGTCAACAAAATTTAGTTAAATAAGTAAAATGCTGGGAAAGTTTTCCCTTTATTTTTCACTATAGACCACCCAACCCTTATGCCTCAACTGCAGATATCCTCTGTTTCCCGACGCCACTCCCTCTTGGCACCACATCTCTAGTTGCCAATAAAGTTTGCTTCTTTACCCACAACAAGAAGACAAGAGATGTGTTTTTATTGTCATGACGTTTAAAATTTTTTATGCTATTTGATTAGTTTTTCCAATTGTTTTTGAGGCAAGGATATGTATCAAATGGTTTTCTATTTTCAATTGTTTATGGATATGCTTGGCTTTCAACTATCATATGGAATTTGGTTTCTTTGTGGAGTAACTAATTTTCTCTTTCTAGCAGTAAGCATTTCGATATTTTGGTGAGAAATTTTTTGTGGGATTAATCTCTAATGGATGGCATTTTGAACTCGAATCAAACCTCGAACACCGAATATACCTAGTTTACATGCAAACAAACTCAAACCTAAAGATTAGATTTTTGACCCGATAAAACTTTAAAATCTAATCTCTTCCACCATCTTAGCCCAACTAAGAACCAACTCAACTTAATATAAAATGTAAGCAAAAGGTTTTTATAGGCAGGGCAGCAGGGGATGCTTTAGCTATTGTTTGAACCATAACTTTTAATAGACAAGCCACAACCCCTAAACTCGTGATGCATGGCAAAATAAGAACCTAGAAAACCTGTAAACTTCTATCATTAGCATGTATCCTGCAGGCGGTCTATGTTTTTTTTATTGCAAATTCCACCATTTCAATTTGTTTTTATTCCTTTCTGTTTTTATGCTTCAGAAGAAAGATGCAACAACACTATTTTTTGGAAAGGCTAAGCAGATAGCCTTCCACCTCTCACTATCCAAAATAGTTAAGCACAAATAAACACATTACAGGAGCTGCTAGATTTGTGAAAGAATGGGATATCAAGCCAAAAGAAATCCATTAATGGAATCATTTGGTGCATTAGGAATTCTTTCTTCTGCCTGCAAGACGAACGGATTTCACAATTTCTCGTCTAGTCAATCTAGATGTGCTTTTCATCTTATATAATCACTGTAGAATGCTCGTGTTTTAGGAGTCAACATATATTTGTCCTGTTCATTTTTAAAAGAATTTGAAAACACTAGATTGCCTTCTCATGTTTGTTTTAATCAATAATCTGTGTGTATCTTCCTTCATGGATCAAATCGTGCTTTTTCGAGTATGGTAATCTCAATTTTCTTGATCATAACAGGTAAAGTAGGAAGTACTGAAGTTGGTTGTATTGATTATGTTGGAAACAAAGGAAAAATATATATAAAAAAAGAGGTGGCTTTCCTCTTGTAGACTGCATGAGTTTGTTACTAATATGCAAAAAGATAGAAAGACATTTTTTGTATTCTTCGTTCAAATTTTTATTATTATTTGTCTTCCTCATGTATGTTTATACCTTCTTTTGTGATTAATAAAATGGATTTCTTTTGTCTTTCTGTATCTATTTCTCTAGACACACCCCTATCCCCGCAGGTACATTTAATATACGAAATTGACTTATTCTTCTTCTTTTTAAAGTTTTTACAGAATTTTACAGAATGGCCTCAACAATGACAAATATGAAAATAAAGACATCAACATGCAAACGCATAGTGAAAGAACTCCATTCCTATAAGAAAGAGGTAGAGAGAGAAGCTGCCAAGGTTGCTGACATGAAGGACAAAGGCTCCAATCCCTATGATCTCAAGCAATAGGTTTTGCATAAGTTTTAGTCATGCATTTGTATTTCAGTTTGTATGTTCCTTTAATCTATAAAAGGTGATATCGTACTTAACATCTGATGCTCGTTGTTTGTTATCATTTCAAAATAGATGACACCTTTTATTGATTGGAAAAATGAGGAAAGAAATTAGAAGATCATGTTTCATGATGATATGGATTATCTTGGCTTCAAATCTACAACATTTCAATAATCAATGGAAAAATCTCAGTAGTTACGTGCTTGATCCTCATAGAAAAAATTAAAGAGAACAACATTAGATCCTTACAAATTACATCATCTAGAAAATCGCAAAAAGAGATTAGAAGATTATGGGTAGGCAGATATTGGCTACCATCCTCTACCCTAAATCATTAGCATAAGCTGATGGCTTAAAAGGTTCCTGGGCTTATTTTTAATAAAATGTTTAGGTAAAATAAAAAAATTTCATGATTGTGTTCAAGCACTCTTTATGAACTCTTTGGAAGACAATAACCAATTTTGGAGTCAAATAAGAGTTTTAATAGAGTTTGTTTAAGTAGAAATAAGTTTTTATGGTATTAAGGTTTCTAATGATTTTTAGCAGTTAGCGGTATTTTAGTAATTTAGTTGTTTTTCAGGGAATTTTCTAGTTTTAGTATTTTGTTGGTTTTGTCTAAGAATCTAGCATGGAGTTGGTTTCTATTTAAATTTAGGAATAGAGTTAAGTTAGGATTGTTAATTTTCTAGGAAACAAGAGGAAAATTCTATTCAAAAATAGGATGTCTTTTTTGAATTTATAAATAATGTTGTTCTCTACAAAGAGAATAGAGATCTCAGTTTAATAAAATTCCAGCGAAAATTGTTGTTTTCTTAAGGGTTGTGTGACACAATCTAACCTTGGGTGTGATGTCTAAAGATGTGTATGAATGATTCCTAGTTTCTCTAATTCGTTCCTTTGCGTAGTTTCATATTTGCAGCATGCTTTCCTTTAATTATAAGGCTTCGAATTTTATTTTCTTGCAATTTTCAGCGATATAATTCTGAGTTTAAATCCTTAAAATCTATTCCAAAAGTTTGACAGCCTAGCCCATAGCTTGTGTTGCGTCAATTTGGTATCAGAGCAAGAATTTTCTATGTGTTTCCTATATGACAAGGGAAATTTGCATATAGATGCTGAATCTAGAGAAAGGGAGAATCTTGAAGCTAAAGAAGAAGAAGGTACATACTATCTAGATGATATGACAAGACTTAACATTGATCACTTGGGAGAAGTGAAGGAAGATATATTTTATCTTTCAAATGTTAGATGCATACTTGCTGCACCAAAGTCACAAAAGAAAGATTGGAAGAGGACTTCAGTTTTCCAGACATTAGTTTATTGTGGAAAAAATACTAGAAAGGTTATCATTGATGGTGGTAGTTGCATGAATGTTGTTTATGAATCGACTTTGGAATGGACTGAAGTTATGTATAGAGCCATATCCAGAACATATAAGGTTGCATAGATCAATAGCAGCTCTATTCCAGTGACAAAGTGCTACTTTGGTTCGTTGAAGCATAGACCTTATACTAATTCTATATGGTGTGATGTCATTCTAATAACAATTACACATTCTTCTTTGGCGACTTTGGTTATATGATCGAGATGTGGAACATAATGGGAAGGCAAACACACATTCCTTAAAGTTCAATGACAAGCAAATTATCATGAAACCTTTAAGTGCTGAAACTATGAAGAAGTATCAAGAACCAAAATCAGCTAAGTAAGAAGAGCAACAACCAGAAAAGATAGAAAGAAAGAATCTGGTTGTGAGTCCTTCAGTTGAAGCTGAAATTTTTGAAAACATTATTGCTTACACTAAATCAGAAAACACTTGTAGATCTCTGAAATTTCAAATTCACTTAAGGATCTTAACAAGCTTGATAAGGAGGAAAAAGAAACAGTTCATAATAGTTTTGAGAAGAGGAGTCCAAAGTTGAAGTGGAAAGCAAACTTCTAGTCAAAGAAGGTGCAGAAAACACTGTTTTGGCGAAGGAGGTCATGAGCATAAAGTTGGATGAATTTATGATAATGGAGAATTTGAGCGCAGAATTTGTTGAATCAAAGATTGATAGAGTTTGGGAACATATAAAAGTGAATTTTCTAGATTTAGTTTTCTCTCGCAAATTATCATTCTGTATTTTTTGAGAATTTTGCAACATACTGACTAAGACATTCCAATTTTTTTTTATCACCACCTAGAATGAAGATGAAAATGTCGAGAGTTCATCCTAGCCATAATTACTTTCCTAGCTCATGGACAAAGATTCGAACCTTACACTCTTTTATTCTCCAAATCTTTAAAACTCGAGGTCGTCTTTTTTTCCAACTAGGAAGAATGATGCAGATTATAAAAGGTTCAAGAAAGAGTAAAGTCAAATATTTTCATAATTGCGTTCATGCATTCTTCGTTGACTTTTTGGAAGAATAGATAATAAGCCTTTGTAGAGTGAAATATGTGTTTTAATAAAGTTTATTTAAGTAAGAATCAATTTTTATGGTATTATGGTTTTTTATGATTTTTAGTAGTTAGGGTATTTTAGTAATTTAACTATTTTGTAGGGAATTTTCTAATTTTAGTATTTTTAATTTTATCTTAGAGTCTGGTATGAAGTTGGTTTCTATTTGAGTTCAAGAATAGAATTAAGTTAGGATTGTTAATTATTTAGGAAACAAGAGGTAAATCTTAATCAAAATAGGATTTGCCTTTTGAGTCTATAAATAATGTTGTTCCCCACAAAGAGAATAGAGATTTCAGTTTAATATTATCGCAGCAGAAATTGTCTTCTTCTTAAGGGTTGTGTGATGCAATCTAACCTTGGGTGTGATGCCTAAATGTGCCTATGAGTGATTCTAGTTTCCCTAATTCATTCTTCGCTTAGTTTGAGATTTCCAACAGGTTTTTCTTTAATTTTTAGGTTCAGAATTTTATGTCATTATTTCCTGCAATTTTCTATGATATATCTCTGAGTTTAAAGTCTTAAAATCTATTCTACAAGTTTGATGGCCTAGCCCACAACTTGTGTTGCGTCAACAATCTTTTTTGAAAATCATTTTTAGGAAATAGTTGAGTTGAACTTGTTTCATTTTCTATGATTCCTCATGATAAAATAAAGGAATTATTGAAATTTGCATTAGAGTAGATATTAAAGAATTGTTACACCATGACAATACACATTTGAGAAATTGTGTCAAGCCCCAAAATTGGAACCATGACAAGCCGCACCTCGGGCATACCCCAAGCGTGTTAGGCTTGATATGAAGAACATCTAACTACCATAATCTCAACAAGAATTTCCAATACCAACAAACCAACTTTAATATACAGACTGAATAGAATGAAACATTCTTTATACAAACATAAGTGTTCGTAAGGTTAACTAAGAACAGACAATGGCAAAACAAATTCTAATAAGATACATTGGCATGCAGGCCAAACATATGGGAAAACCTCTCACTAGACCACCATCACACCCTAGCTACAATAGCTAGCTAGAGTCCGCACCAAAGTCCCCTCCCAACTTAGGTCCACAAAAAGAATAGCAAAACCACCGCAGATAGATAAACTGCAAAATAATATAAACATGGGATGAGCAAAACAATGCCTAGTAAATAGAACTTAAACCTAGTTACTGAATGTAAGTATATAATCAGTGCAATGTTTAATGTAAACAATATAAATAGTAATCAAAATATGCACAACAAATTAAGTAAGCTCATGGTTCACAGTAATCTTTTGGTTACTAGATCCAAATCTATCTATTATCCGCCCGAATAGACTGGGCATAAGTAGTGTTGGGTACTACTAGTATATCAATGAGTAGAGTAAGTACCCAGTATATGACATAAAGTAAAAACCAGTCTACTAAAGTGATCCATCGAGCTATAAGTGAGCAATTAATATCACAAGGCATTGCATATCATATAAGGCAATTAAATCACTTTGTCTCGCATAGGTACCATGTAAACATTCATAATTTGATCATACTTACCTTATTTTAACACATTCACAACTACACATTAAACGATATGACATACAATCAATAACAAGGTTCAAGTATCACTTACCTTGAAGATTTACTTTTTGGTGCCTTAACTTTGGTTGGTCGAAAACTCTATCTACTTCACAGATGACCTAGGAAGAGTAACACAATTCAATGTGCAGATCTTGATGTACAATTTAGGATTCAAAAGCAAGCAAAAACCAGAGGTAAATTTTGGATGATTAAGCTAGCTCGTGAACATGAACAAGCTAGTAGGTGACTTTGAATATGCTAGTTGGTCATTCTAGTCCAGCCACAAAGCAGCTCAATTTAAGGATTTAAAATCACTCCAAGTTTTCAGAAAAAAAGTGTTAAAACATGTAGGATTAAGCTGTAGAAGTTCCAGCCAAGTGAAAGTGAGATTAAACTCCAAAATTCTAGGTTTAGACACCAAGAATATAAAATTCGTCGGAACCAAGCTACTAGCCCAAAATCTAAGAGCGCTCAAATCATGTTTAAGAAGTGTTTTTAATCATAAATCAAGGCTAGACAAAGTAGGAAACAATTGGGCAATAAAAGTTAATGATTAACAACAAGATTTAACAACTTTTAATTTATAGAACAATCTTGAAACCCTCAATGAAATCCTTCATTTAGAATGTTGTGAAGTGATTTAAAACCATAATTTAAGGCTAGGCAGTTCAAAGAACACATTTAGTGACAAGATTAAATCACTAACAAGAAGATTGGAACAACTTTGATTTTTAGAAGAATTAGGAAATTTTACTATAAAACCGTGGAATAATTCATGTAAAACTTACTTAATAAACTGTAAAATCAGTTCAAGGATACCTCAACACCTTCAATTTCCTTGGACTAATATAATTTTTGGCTTGAAAACAAGATTTGAACAAGTTTGATTCTTGAAATAACTTGAATCTTTACTACCAAAAACATGCAATCATTTATGTAAAGTTTCTATACATAACTTTCAAGCTAGAAAATCAGTATTGAAATACTTCTTTACTATCAATTTAGCTTTTAAATGTTCAATTCTTGTCTAAAGTTGAAAATTAAAGTAAAAGAAGTTTGTTGGATACATTTTGAGAGAACAACTAGTTTGAAAATGGTGTGTAGGATACAAATAGGTAGGGAGGTTCTTATCTTAAAGTTTGAGGACAAAAAACGCATTTTTAAAGCCTAAAGATAAGTTTCACATCTTTCAACACTTAAAGATAAACTTCACGATTTTAAATTTTTAACAACTAATAAAACAAGATAAGGTTGGTAGCAAAGCATGAAAGGATAAGGTTTACGATTTTTAGAGATTAAGAATCAGTATTTCAAGGCATAAATATATGGTTCGTGTGTTTTGAGACTCTAAGGTAAGGTTCACGCTTCTAAGGCTTGAAGATAAGTTTGATGCGTTTCAAGATTTAAAGATAAACTTCACGTCTTTCAAAACTTAAAGATAAACTTCACAATAGTGTTTCAACACCTGAGAATAACTTGGCTAATTCTCATACTACAAAGATTTAGCAGTAAATTATTTGAAAGATTATGAAATTGAAAGTTTCTTTTTGATTTGAAAATTTTGAAAGCCAAAAGCTGTTTTTAAAGTTGTATTTTCTGTTTAAAACAATCTTGAGGCAAAAAGGCAAATAAATGTGCCTCAAAACCACTATTTATCTTTAAAAAGCTGTAACCAACTAATCCTAGGCCCCCAACGAGAGGACCAATATTTAACAATTTATCTTCTTCGCAGGACCTATTCACCCTATTGTTGAATTATCCTCACCTCTAACCAAGTCCTTTAGTTGGATGAATAAGAGTTTCTTTGCTTTGGGGATGGCTGAATACATAGTTTGGTGCATCTCAGAGCTATAAGCTCTTTTAGTCAAATGTACCTATATTTAAATTCTTAAGGATGGCCTGATTTTAATTAGTCAGTTTTTACATCAGGTTTTGTTGATTGGAACCTGCAAACTTGCTGGTTTCAGCATTTTCTTTTATACTGCCGCTTTCGAGAAGTATATTCCAGTTTCCTTACACTTGATGTATTAAGCAGGAAAATGTGCTTGCTGAATCTAGGATGATGATTCATGATTGCCACAAACGTCTGGAAGCTGCATTGGCTGACCTGAATCAGTTATAGTAAGTTATCTTATGATGTTCAGTGTAACTATGTACCTAAGGAATTCTTTTTATGTAGCTGAGAACGCAAATGCGGATAACATCTGAATTTGGGGGATGAAAGCATAACTTTCTCCTTGTGACCTGTGTTAGTTTCTTCTTGAACTGTCTGCAGTCCCTCTCTCGCCAAATGCATATACAGTGGTTGCCAAAAGTACCCTACTCTGAATTTTCGCAGGAGACTTTCCTTTCAAGTTAGTACCAATCCAATTGCTTATATTTTCCCAACTAGTCAGAGGCCATTGCATAGAGCATTTAAAAGTAACAAACATCTAAATGTCATAAGTAAATGAGCATTGGTCCATGAAAATTAAATGATTATGCTCTTTAATATTTAACCTACAAAAAACACAACTCATCCTTGGTATCAGACCCCAAGCGAGTAATATATCTTGAGTGACAGACAATCTATTCTGCAAGGCCAATCAAAGAATGAATGTGTGTCTTGGAACAATGTTTGCCCAAATAATTTTTGCCAAGGTACAACAGGGTGCCTTAATCTCATAGATTCCCAAGCCTTTGAAATGGAAAAATTTTGAGTATCCCGGACATGTCTATCCCTACTTGTTGGATTAGGCAGCATACCAGCCGGCACTGAAGAGTTCGAAGTTTGAAACAATCCATTGAGCCTACTACTGCAAATAGGCCAACACCATCGTCCACCCCCACTCTCAATGATGTCATTGACCATAGCTTCCCACCCCAACCCAGAAATATGAATGATTGCATTTCCTCTAGATAAAGATATTGTACCTTCAGGAAGCGAATTGTCATACCATAAAGCAGTATAACCATCACCGATCACATAAGAAAGAATTTGTAACTTGAGACATTACTGATGCCAGAATAAATAATATACAATATGAAATGGTCTTGCCAAAGCAATGACAAAATATTCTCATTAGTTGTTGTAAGAGATTAGTATTTGATTTCATGTGGTTGCATTTCGATTTAAGCTTTTTTACTGTATGTATGTTGCCTCTTGTAACACTATATTATTAAGTACATCACTTGAATTCTGCAAGACTGGAAATGTGATGGTGACATGGTGTTGAACTGCTACCTTTAGAACGTAAGATGATGCAATGTTCTTGAATTTTACTAATTTTATTTAATGCTGCACAGATATAGCCAACATATTTTAGCGGTAGGAGAAGATTTATATTAGACTATTAGTTTTGCTTATTTGTTTTCCTTAGAGAGTCCAACTTTCTGGAATTGCATGATTCCCCTCGAGTGTATTAAGAATTGTGATTGCTTAGTGATAATTACATAATCCTGTTTCAGGTTGAATTGGAAGAGTCAAACCAAGGAAAAGATATAGAAATTGAAGAAGCACAAAAAGTGATAACAGATGTTGAAGAGTTGTTTCAAACAGATTAATGATGTGTTGGCTCTTGGTTGCACTATTTTGCCTCAGTTCAGTCGTAGTAGAATTTGTATCAATAATTTTTTTAAAGATAGCAGCTCAAATGGATTGGATGCATCTTTTTCTTCTATTGCATGTTTGAAAAACCCATATTTGTTCATCATTGGGAAACAAAATTTGTGAATTCTATGCTGAGAATCTGTTTGTTAGTATGTAAACCAAATATCAAACTTCAAAAACAAGTGAGCCAATGTCTCGTGTTTTTGTTTGGAAAAAATCGTACAAACAGTCCCGAAAATATTTTGTAGCCCCTCTCATTTTAAATAATTACTTTTAGTCCCTCACAAAATGAAAACATATAGTTTTGGTCCCTAAGGTCATGTTTGTTATTAGTTTGAACAGAACAACACAAAAGCCAGTAGGATGTCATGTTTTTTTTTTGGTCCCTCACATATTCAAAAATAATTTTTTAGTTTTATGTATATTAAAAAAATATTTTTTGATCCCTCACATTTTTATTATTTGTTTGGTTTCAAAATTCAAAAATTGAAGGCTGAATTTGGATGGAGATTTTGGATGAAATTCATGACACTTTTACCGTGGGTGAGTCCTAACTACTGTCTTGGTGAAATTATGGGAAGTGAATAGCAAAAATATGTGAGATTTTGGATGGGATATGGATGATTTGAAGTGAAGAAGTTTGAAGTGGGTTGTTTCAATTGTGGTGATGAGGGTAGGAATGAGTGTTAGTTGTAGAATGAGAAAGGTGGTATGATGGAGGAGGTGGTGGATACAAGATGGATGGTGGGTAGGGTAATATGGGAGAGATGTGAATCATTTTTTGAAGAAAGATAAGTTTTTTTTTTTCTATTTTTTTTGGGGCAACGGTTAATGGTGGTGGTAGGGATTGCATAGTCGGTGCTTCTAGACGGCCAAGATAGTGACAATGAAGGTAGGTCAGTGACAATGGGTACTTTTCTAGTTTATCCCTAAAAAACTAGATATGTGAATAGTTCATGCGTCTTTTCATTTAAACTATCGAAAAATATGGCGTCAGCGACTAAAATTGTATGTTTCCATTTGTGAGGGATTAAAAGTCAATATTTAAAATGCGAGGGATTAAAAAGTATTTTATAAATATGTGGGTGACTATTTGTACTATTTTAACTTTTTGTTTTGTTCAAAATCCATTGCAATTGTCAAAATTATCTAATTTAATTTAGTCATATGCTACAGCGTGGGATGGATGTTAACCAACCATACTTGTTGGGTTAGGCATTTCCTAACCCTTACATTATAGAAACTAAATTTAGGCATAGTTTTAAGAGCCAAGTGCTAAATTGGGAAAAAAATTCAAGTTGGTAATGAACCCAATCAAAGGAACTGTTGATAATACATAGAATAGCTAACCAAAACTATTTGTACACATGACACCTATCACACGACTCATTAAGGGCAATTACTAGTTTGTATGTACGCCTAGTTAGGTTCTAATTCAGTAAGGGGCAGTTCGGTCCTTGGGAAGCCGATCGGGGGGTTCGGGCCCTGATTTCCCTAACCAAAACATGTAAATAGGAATTTACCTCTCAAATATAATTCATGCAATACTCATTAATACAATTTCATTCTTTTTCTACTTTCTCTGCCTAGTTTAGTTCTTGTCAGCATTGTCCATTTAGCGCCCTTGAACATCATTACAAAACCATTAAAAATAAAATATTTTCTTTCAACTTACAAATCTGACTAGGAATGGTTTTATATAGAGTAAATGACATTATTGGTATTTAAACTTTTGACTGAATTGTACTTCGGTAGTTAATCTATTAATTGTGTCATTTTGGTATCCTTTAAATAGTATTTATTTGGTGCCATAGCCCAATTTTAGTGTCCGAAAGACATCAAAAATAGCTATGTGCATCACATAAGAGATTAATAAGGGTAATTTTGAAAAACAATTTGAACAAACGACATAGTATTTTACTGACACAAATTTTAAAAGAACTAAAGAGAAAGAATTTGCATTTAATCACTTAAAAGTTTGGGGATTTTCACTAATTAAATTCAGCCTGCTATATTTTTTTATTTTTAAAATTGTATAATGAAATTACATTGATTTATTCATTTTTAGTTCCAAAACTACCCCTATTAATCTCTTGTACTATATACGTGATGTTTTTTGGGGCCTTTCGGCTACCGAAATGGACAATAGCATCAATTAGATACTAGTTGTAAAGATGAGATACCAAAATTACACAAAGATGAGATATCAAAATACAATTCAGTCAAAATATTTGAATACTAAGAGCATCATTTACTCTTTTTATATATAATAGATAAACTAACAATTTCATAATTCTTTTTTAAACCAAACCCTCACACAACCCCTCACACAACCCCTTAGTGATTCAAACCCATATCCACTAAACTATAAAGAAAATATCTTACTACCTAACGTGCACTTCATTGTCACAATTTCATACTGAAATTCAAATTATTAGAATATCACTCAATTTGTTTTTGATCCACTGGAGATAGCCTTGAGTTTATCTAATTCTATATAATGAGTTTTCACTAACTTTCGAATTACCGAAGTTGTAAAAAACCACATTTATTTTCCCATATAATGCTTAAACATCAATGGGAATAGTAATTTTACATATCCATGGGTTACCAGTTGCATAACGATCATCAAATTCACAACCTACTACAGAGAATCATGATTATACAGAAATGACAAAGATTAAATGTCAACATTCAGACATCACCACCGGATCTAGACGTCCAAAGTTATGAGATAAATTTTCAAATAAACATTTTCTTTGTCAAGAGGCGAATTGTCTAAAATTGTTGGTTCTACATCAAATGATAACGTTAATCAGAATTAAAATTTTAAAATAATTTAAAATCAAAATTTAGCAAGATAATTCTTACCTCAATATCACATTGGAAATATAGATATTAGTAGCGATTTGTACCATGATTCACTTAATGCATTATGGCAAAGGAAGAGTCACGATTTCATGCCCCCTAAGGAATTATTTTTCGGTGTAGCAGTCTAGCACATCACCCCAAGAATACAACAACATAGCCTTTTTCGTTGTAATCTACTCCGGCCTACACCGCTAGGGAAAGAAGTAAACCTCTGAGAATCCTATATCTTACTTCCTATTCCACTCCTTGTCACACTATTTAATGAACGGTTAAGATTCCTCTAGTAAAATTCATAATTATATTTAAAAGAAATCTTGACAGTTCATTAGGCAGCGAAATAGAAAGTGAGATAAGAAGTGGGATAGAAGGTCTTTTGCTGAAGGAAACCTTAAACAATACCATATTTTTTCCCATACATTATTTGGTATGGTATATCTAAAGTAATAGACATGGTAGCGAAAAGGTAATCCGTCCTTCCTACAACCACTCAATTTATAGGTTCAAAAAAAAGATCCGTGTGAATTGTAAATAATGGGGCATTATTTGAGAAATAATATCTAGTCAAACTTTTTGGAGGTTTTTTTAAAATAATGCTAAATTTTCAAATAATGAAATAATTGTTTAGATACGAAATAATATTTCGAAATAACCATTTGGATTGCAAATAATAGATACCAATTATTTGATTTTTCCCATTTTTTTGGTATTACAAACAATTTCAATCTTATAAATCATACATTTTCTTAGCATCATTTTCACACTGGTGTTTCATATGTCAGTTTTGGTTTATTGTGTTAGACTAGGGAATTTTATAGGGCCGAATGTTTACATCTTTTTGAAGAATACCTTTCAAACTCATGCTAGTCCTCTTTGCCAGGAATTTGGTAACTAATGTTCGGGTGTTGCTATGTAAGGGAATTTCAAACTATGAACAAAATGTCAACAACTATAGCATAACACATTCCAGTCTTGCCAACATATTCCGCCAATATGTTCAGCAGCTATAGAGCTTTAATAATGTATCTAACCAAGTCAACAAAATTAAAAGAATCCACTTTGTCCATTACAAATACCCACACGGGGACTCTTTTCAAATTCCACTCAAATACATGACATCAAAAGGGCTACAAATCGCTAAGGGAAGCAAAAAAGGGCATGCTCTAACTTGTTTTTTACCAAAATTCAATTCAACACAATATCATGAAATGTGACGAAACACCACCAGTTAAGGTAAGGTATCTTGTAGAAGATTGAGGATAGTAGAAAGAAGTATGTAGAAGGCCCATAGGCTTTGTGTTATTATTGATGGTTCTTTTGTGTTATTATTTTTTCTCTCTTTTTCTCCCTAACTATTTACAATGAGATTGACAAGTATTCATAGGCAGAGTTTCCTGCATTTTCGGGGGTAAGGTGTCAGACCTATAGTGGTCGGCCCTGATTGGTCTACTAACCAGATCTTCCTGACCATCTCTATGAAGAACTACACTATTATTTATACTACTACAGTACATAATTACCCTCATAGGATGCAGCTAGACATGTGTCATTAATCTATTGGGTGAATACTTTATGTATCATCAAGAGTGACCTTCTCGGCTAGATCTGATCTCTGGTCAGGTCTGGCCGAACTATCTGTGCCTCTGTTTAGTCCCCAAGGAGGTTACATCCAAATTTGTTATTCATTCAGTTTTCACTTCCTAAGAATTCTCTTTAACTGGTGCAAGTCCCTAGACGAAGGTTGTATCTTTCTTTCTGCTTCGGCTTCCGTGTCTACTGGAATGTTTCTTTAATGCGTGGACTATTTATCCGATCCAATCTTCAGATCTGATGATCTAATTCAGGTTTCATATTTTTTCTTCTTTTTGCTCTTAGATTTTCACAGGTTTCTCTCTCCCCCTCTTTTGAAAATAGGAGAAAATATACTAGAACTTGATGACTTATCAACAAGAAGACAAATTTGGAGGAGTGCTCAAGTCCTGAGAAGTATCTGATGCAAATGTGGCTCCCTGTAAATAGTCTCTAGGAAGAGGTGTTTACAGATCCAGAAGGAGAATAGATGCCTCTGGGACTATCGTCCTCTCTTCTTCGGTACCCTTAGTTACCCTAATCGCTAGCCAGGCAACCACGACTACTTGTAAACAACTTCTCTTTGTAGTGAGTATCCCCTCTTCTCTTGCAATAATAGTGGCTTCCTCGCAAGCTACTTCTTCATAAATTGCAATGCTTTTTCCTCACAAAAGGAAGGATCCTCTTCCTATGGTTACTCAACTCGAGCTTGGGGCACTAGTCAAGCATTCCTCTTTGATTGCTCCAGTCTAGCCAACCCCTCATCAAGACTCCAAGCTGGGTTGATCAGCTTCCCGATTCATCCAATCAGCCCGCATTGACAAGTTTCCCAATCTAGTGTCAACGGACTCTACTCCTTCATATTATGTTCCTGATTGGGAGATCACAACTCATAGTCGCCTAAACTTGTCGGACGCTACCCATAACTTTCTTCACAGTGCCTTCCCCCCAAAAGAGGTAGAGTTTTGGAAAAAACGTTTGGACGATGACCTTTGTTCTCGGGTATCCGTAGATAGTCCCTTCCTCTTCAACCACATAGCATTTTTGATCAACCGCTTAGCTGATGCACTCAAAATTGATGCTTTAACATTACGGGACATGACCAAAATGCAGCTAAAGATGGCTGATTTGTTGAAGAAACTCCAAGAGTGCAACCCCGAAGTTTTCTCTCTTTGAAGAGAAGCTAAGGAGAGAACGAATCTGCTCTGAACACTTTAAGAGAAGAACTTGAAAAGTAGCACCAGTCTGAGCTAGAAGAGCTGAGACACATCTCTGCTCAAATGTTTGAGGATCTGAAGAAGGCTTATAATGAGATCGAGTCTCATAAGGCAGAAGCTAGGAAGGTGAGAGTTAGCCAAACTTAACGTGTCACGCCCCAAAATCGGGGTTGTAACATACCGTGCCCTCATATTTCCACGAGGACACTAAAATCTCAAATTCCCGATCACTTGCCTTAATTAAACAACGGACACCTACAAAATAATATTATATAATAAGGTGAGCAAACACTTGCCCAATAAGTAGTCCAAGTCATCTTTCACCAGAGTTTGAGTACGTTACATAAATATAATTTTAGAAATCACATGTCACACGTTAGAGTATGCATATATATATATATAAGTACAATTTTATAAAAAATCACAAGTTCCAAACAATTACATATATGTTAGTAGCAAATAAAAATGGATATTTTATATCCATAACATAGAGCAAAACCGAATAATAACAATACACATCCATCATACGTACTTATATCGTTGGGCTCAAAGGTTTTCGAAGGCTTAATCGGAATCCTAGATATCCAATGCTAACTATTATACCCATTAGACAAGGACCAAACATAGGCCAACTACCCTCTGTTGGATGGAGTATTAAGGAACTAGCTCCCACCAACATCACCGAAGTTATTCCAAGAGCCAAATCATTTTTCATATCAAAATAAGAAATCACACATCACACAATCATCGTATTTAATCAAAGTGCCACTTATTAAATTCATATTAAAAATATTAAATTAACCATACTCAATCCGAATTTAATATGTAACACCTAATATTTTACAAAAAAATAATTTTCATAAAAACACTTTTTAAAACATGAAAGAGGTTAGAACCACTTACATTCTCATAATCCAAAGCACATGAGTTTAGTTTAATTAATCCAAAACTCATGAATCCTTACCTATAAAATAATCAAAATATCTTAATTCTATTTCCTCAAAACTTTTTAGGGTTTATGTGAAATAATTATAAACTTTAGGGACCTTTATATAAATATAAAATACTTTCAGGGACCGCTTGAGTTATTTCAAAATCATTTGGGTCAAGATATAGTTTTTAGAACTTGAAAAGGACCTAATTTATTTCACTTAAAATCTTTTTAGACTAAACTAAAAACTCTAACAAACTTAAGGGACTAATATGCAATTATTAGAAAACACCATCATCTTCATTGTTTCTGAACTATGCAGCTCAATCTCGTCTACTTTCTTTTCTTTTCTTTTTCCTTTCTTTTGTAAAATCATTTTTCTTTTATTTTATTTTTTAAACTCTTTAACAAAAAGTATTTATAGAAAATTAGTTTCCCAATAATTCTTAATATATTCTAATTTTTTAGATTAAATACATATGAAATAAACCCATAAAAATATTAATCTTGACCCAAAATCTATTCATAATTTCAAATTATTTGAAAAACGAAAATACTAAAATAAAATATATTGTTAATCCATAAAAATTACTTAAATAAATTCTATCAGTAAATCCACATTGTCCCCAATAATTTACAATAAATATAGGCTAAAATAAAATAAATAATTATGAAAATTAAAACTAATTAAAATAGAAGGAGCTTACTTTTTGTTTTATGGTGTTGGAAAAATCCTTCCCCTTCTTCTAACGATTTTTACTAGAAGAAAATTGTAGGTTTTCTATCCATAAACCCTATATTTATAGACAATTTAATTCTAAATTTTCTCCTACAATTTAGGCTAATCTCTAAAATTAATACATATTACTATTCCATAGTTATTTTTTAACTAAAACTCTAGTTTTTGAAATAGATTCCAAATATTTATTTTATTTTCCTATTTTTATTGAACCCAAAAATTGCGGGTTTTACACAACACCCTGCAGCTAGAACAGACAAATCTGAAGGATAGACTGCCTCTGCAAAGTCTGAATGATTTTCTCTCCTCTATTGCTGTAGAGAATGATATTATGTATCTTCTTTAGAAAGCTCATAGACTCTGCTTTAAGGATGCGACCGTGCTCACCATGAAGGCATTCCCCAACATGCCCATCTGATGGTTTTCTAGCAAGCTGTTTGATACTTTAGTATCCAGGGATTTGTAAAGGCTTTAGCAGACCTCTTTAGGGCAGCCCGCATGGAACAGAGCTTATCCCATAACGTCTTGCCTAAGTGTTCATCATCAAGGAGTGAACATGGGCAGTCTTCTAAGGTAGTTTATCTTCATATCTATAGTTTTCTATAGACTCTTTTGACATGGACTTCCTGATGAATTATAATTTGGATCTTTTTTATCAAACTTTGGTTGGGATGCCTATCACGGCTCGGGCGTTCATCCTCTTGATGTTGGTCAGCCTACCACTGATCAAAATCAGAGCTAGGAAAAGGGCGATCAACATCAGGCACTTGTGTAACTTTGGAGTCTTATATACCGACTTTCTAGTAATAAAGTTCTATTTCTTTTGAGTATTCGTTTATTGTTTGTAACTCTGAGTGTTGTTCCTTGAATAATTTTCTATTGTCCTCGTAATAGAGGATTTTTATTATGAATAACCTTTTGTTCGTGCAAAAGTATGCTTTAATTTGATAGCCTAACATTAATATAATATCTACTTTGCAGCATTAATCTACAAATTCTTGGTGCTCATTCACGATGCCCTATAGGTCGAAGGACTGGTGTAGGCTCCAAATATTTGTGATTCGTGCCTTGGCGAGTCTGTTTTATTTATTTGTCTAATTTCTGTCTATTCATCTTTTGTGAACATCCAAACCTTGTATTTGACTTATGCTCATTCATCTTCTGTGAACATCTAGATCTAATCAATGATACACAGAAGAGTCTGACTGACATTCGAGTATCTATTGCTCATAGGCATCTAGGCTTATGAATTGATCTGACCTCTGAGCATCTATCATTCCTGGACTCTTGGATCTTAACGTATGAATTGATCTGGCTTCTGTATATCCATCATCCGTGGATGCTTGGGTCTTGATGTATGAATTAATCTGACTTCTGAACATCCATCATCCGTGGATTCTTGGGTCTCGATGTACCAATTGATCTGACCTCTGAACATCAATCATCTGTGGATTCTTGGATCTTGATTTATGTATGTGCTATCGCCGAGCACAAGTCATTAAGTGAACCTTAGGATTCACTTACTGAGGGTTTTCTTGCTATTTGAAATAGCTTTTCCACTTCTCGAGAAGCATTTTCAGGAACGTACGCCAGTATTTATTATTTGCTTTCAATGCTGATAGGCAAAATGTTTAGGTAGTCACTTCATGTCGCGTTATTTCAGCTCTCTTCCTACCTATAAATAGTCTGAGATTGGACCTTGTTGAGACCCATTACCTTATGACTTCTTCAAGAAACTTTTGCGACTTTTTTGGCATAGAATACCTTCTGTGCCAGAATCAAGCATCCGATCTCTTGTTCATAAACATGAGTTTTGGGATAGGATACTTGTTTCTGGCTAAGATGGTTTTTCTGGATGCTTGAGTCTAGCATATGACGGAATACATCAGAGAGGAAGCAAGCTTGCTTTGGCTCTGAAGCTTGGCCTTCAGTCCCCATGCACGTTGGTGACCTTCTTTGTTCTCCAGGGCTTCGTAATAAAGTAGATGTGGTGGAAAAAGTCTATATCTACGTTATTGGTTCCTCTGTTCCAAACATCAGGACAGAGAAGATCTAGCACAAACTGCTCATTCCTGGTCATTCTTAGGGTAAGGCTATGTTATCACAAGTCCTTACCATTCCAAGTACATGACATGGTAATAGGTGAGTATTCCACACATTGACCATTTTCTTTATTTTCTTTTTCATTTACCTTGAAGCCGGTGAGGACTACTCTTGCGTAGCCTCACCGGTGGTCTTTGACAGGTAGCCAGGTAGTAGTTCTCTCTTTTTCGTTTCCTTTTTCAAGCTTCTCTCAACCAAGTTCCTTTCAAGAGAGTTGTTGTAGAAGGACCATACTACTTTTAAGTGAGTTTCCGGAGTAATTCTCATCCTTGCTGTCTAAACCCCTTTTGGAGTCCACTAACCACATTCTAGGTGAGTACTCCCATGATTGTTGACCTCAACTCTTCAATATAGATAGGCAAATCTTTTAGTGTAATAGCTCTTTGTAGGTCTCTTTCCATCTTTCAAGATGAGCTATATCTTGTAATCATTTATTATCAATGAATTTTTTTCATTCCTTGTGTGAATCATTAATCTCTTTATTCCAGAATATTATCCATTACCCAAAACAACTATTTTCATGAATATTCTAATTTCTACTAACCAACGCTATCTAGACCTTCTGGTCTTCGTAAAAGGCTAGAATTAGGACAAACTTTTGATAGTTGTCTTCCTTTTGTTGATTTGAATCGAAGGATGCTCCAGATTCCTGCCTTTAAGCTATTTCACTGGAAACACTTGGGTTATTTTTGTTGGAAGCAAGTTCCATGATCAGGTCATCATTTTAAAGGTTTTAGGAGAACTTCTTTGTAGAATTCAACAAGTTGTAAGTCAACACCTCTTTCTTTTTTGGTTTCATTGATCAAGTAAATGGCTCGTTTTTGGTCTTCCAGAACTTACCATAGCAAGTTTTGACCAAATTTATTTTTTCATTCCTTCTTGTTCTTCCAGAACCTCTTAAGACATTTTGGCGAGTTTTGACCAAATATTTTTTTATTCCTTTTTTGGTCTTCCAGAACCTTTTAAGGCACTTCGGTTAGTTCTAACCAAACGCAACTTATATAGCCTCTGAATAACTTTTCCATAATTGACGGTTGTTGACCAACTTGCTAGTTGCTCAACAATCATCATGATTGGGCTACGAAGAGTTGTGCCTTTGATATTCACTCATATTTTAATGTCACGTCTTTTCATTTGTTTTTTCGGTGATTAATTGGTGATATATTTTTCTTTTTTATTTTCCTCCTTAAAACGTATCTGAGTGATTTTTTTCCTCTTATTTTTAGAGCTTTTCACCTTTTCTTCCTCGTTCATTTGGCACTTCCTTGCTCTAATTCTGAGTCCTTATCTTTGACTTTTAATTATTATAATTTTCTTATCAATGGGTTCAGCATCGGGTACCAAAAAAATATCTTTTGGTTTAGAATATATTTCAGACAATAAGGATTTTGATCGCCCATCCGGAATGATCGTCAAGAGCCTTAAGGATAGCTATAGCCTCCTCTCATGTGTGGTTATCCAGCTTGCCACCGAGAGTGACAAAATCGATGCTCCCCCAGATAGCTTCGTAACTATCTTCGAGGATCAATTGAGATCTGGCCTTTGACTTTCCATTCCTTTCTTTTTTATTTCGTTGTATCTCTATTTTGGGATCAACATATCACAATTGGCCCCAAACGCCATCAGGCTTGTGGTTTGCTACTACATACTTTGTAAACATTTAAACAAAGAGCCAGAAACACCATAGTCGAAGGCTTTAAGGCTTATTATAAGTTAACCATTAGCGGCAAAAGTTCCAGTATTTTCCATTTCGAATCCATTCAGAAGGAAGATGTTTTTATCAACCGATATCCATTTTCAGTGAAAGAAAACAAGATTCGGTTCTTCTTTGCTTAGTGGGCGGATATGTCAAAGAATCAAACAAAGTGGAAAGTAAATCCGAACCCTGAGAATTTGAATACAGTTCTTTTGGGTGTGAAGGACATTGTCTCTAATATTAAGGAATCCGGTATTACCTTTGATTTTTCAAGTAGCCATACAAAGTTGGAGCAGGATTTGCTGATTTGGGCTAACTTGGCACCAGGGTCTAATCCCAAGTTTCTTCCATGAGATTATAGCCCTACGTATGATTTTATTGCCATTACCAACCTTGATCAGGCTTTTGTTGCTCAAAAAGTAATGGATTTCCTTAGGGATAAAAGAGTACCCAAGGGTCCCCCTGTTAGAACTTTTGAGATGAATGATGGTGGTTCCTCTTCAAATAGTTCCCCTTGAGAGATGCACTCAAAAGGATCTAAACTCATGTCTTTTATAGGAAGGAAGAAAACTCAAGCCATGGCGGTCCATGAGATTTCCCTCCCTAGAAAATCTAAAGTTCAAATCGTGGACCATTTTCCTTCGTCTTCACCTTTTTCGAAAAAGAAAGCAGTCGAGGGTTCTGAAAGTCCTCCTTCAAGCGCTAGCTCAAGCTCTTTCTTCAATAAAAAGGCTGCTGAAAGATTTAAGTCTTTTGGTGGATCATCTGAGTGGTTGCTATCCATGGTGCCTCCTTATAATTCCAGAGATTTCAAAAGATCGAGTGATGAGCAAATAGTGAAGCGCCTAGGAAGCAAGTGAATAATTTCTGAATCTGATCATGAATGCCTTGATGACTTTCCTCTACCTATGCAGGTGAACAATTGTTTTGTGATCATTCAGGAGCATCTCTTGTCGAGAAGCCTTTGGATAGATGACCTTAAAACCAATTTGAAGAAAGAATTGTAAGAAGCTTGTTATGGAAAGCATCTGTGTGGATCTGTTTTTTTTGCTCATTCCACATATTTTCCTACTTGATCTTATCTCTCTGAATACTCATAAATATCGTTTTCAAATGTTAAATAACTAGTTTTACCCTTCTTGGACATTTTCAAACCTTTGTAGGGCAAAAGTATAATTTGACAAAACTTGAGGGACTAAAGTGAATTTTTAAAAACTTTATAAAGACTTCTCCATGAAATCTTGTACTCCAGCCTTTGTCATTTCCATCTCAAAACTGCAGTAGAAATGTTTCAAACCCGTCTCCAAAATCCTTTAATCCTATGATTCAAATTCTATATTTGGCTTGAAAATTTTTACTTCCCAAATCATATTGGAGATCAAGGAATATTTCTAGACCTTTAATCCAATTTTACAAGTAAGTTTTACTCCAAATTTTGTATGGTTTTGATATTAAATTTCAAGTACCTCAAGAAATTCATTTGTTTAATTTTCATTATTTGTGGTTTGATATCTATTATCGATCTTGTTTATGAGCTACTAGGACTTGATTTGTGGTTTGAAATAACTTTTTAGCTATAATTTTAGTGAGATTTGAATGATGGTTTTGACATTTCCTAGCTTGGTGATATATTTGAAGTTATGTACCTAAATTTTAGACTTTGATCTTGTTTTCATGAATTTAAGTCAACCCCTACTTGTTTGTGTTTGATTGTTGCCTAATTGAAAATTTGGGTAATGTCTAGAAGTGAATCCCTACCTTTGTTTATTCTAATAGTATAACACTCTCCTGGTTTAGGTGATAAGAGGTTAGACTTTTAGACCATCAAAGTTAACGAAGTCAATTTTCAAGGTAAGTAGCATTTACACCTTTTAATCCATATCTTGTATATGGTTGGCTATGCAGCCCTAGAAAAATTGATTTAAGGTAAGTATGTTTGATTCGAGTAATGTTTTAAGGTAAGTACTTTTTTTAATTTATGTGCCCATACTGTGTGTATCGTTTTGTTCATTGGGTGTTGCACTTTGTGCTAATGATTAAATTTGTGATGAGTTCAATGGGTTACTTGAGTGGACTTAGCTATGATTGAGTGAATGAAATGGTATACTGAGTACTCTATTTTGCAAATGTTATATCTAGTCTATTGGGAAGAAAAGTGATAAACACTCCATTATGCCTTGTCTACTTGAATGGATAATAGATATACTTGGATCCAATGCTAGGAACACTTTTGTAAACCATGAACTCAAAGATTGGTATTTGAATTTTAATTATTGATAATTTCTCTTATATTGCACTCTGCACTGACCTTATACATGTTATCCGTAATTGGGTTTAAACATTATTTACTAAGCATTAAATGCTTACCCTGTTATTGTACCATTGTTATTTGTAGTTGAGAACCCACATGAGGATTTAGCAGGTCCTAAATTGAGTGCAGAGCTGGTAGGGAATTATAGTACGAATTCTAGCTATTGGAGTTAGGATTTTCAATTTACCATTTTAGTATGAGGTTTGTTGTCTTTGGTTTAGGCCTGTGTGCCTAAGAACTAGTTAGAGCTTGTCTTATATATCTGATTGTCATTTAGATTATGGTGTGATGCTTGTATATAGGTGTGGTCTGTTTACGTCGTGATTTGTTCTGGTTATGGTTATTGTATACATCTCTTGTGGTTTGTCTTGGTTGATTTTGAAGTCTAATGATATGTATTATGGTTTGTTTATTGCTTTTATACTATGGCTTGCATGCTTGTGGTGATACCGAGGTGCGGAGTGTCATTGTCCCATTCTGGGGATGTGACAGCCTCTCCAAGACTCTAGCTGAGAGGGAAACGGTTCTAGCTGGGCTTCAAGAGAAGTACAATACTGAGATCGGTCATCTGACTGAGCAAATTAGTATTAAGACTGTTGAGGCTGAGAGAGCCATACATGAGCTAAAAGAACTAAATGAGACCTTGAAAGAAGTGCAGATGTTAATCAGCGAGTCCAATTCCAAGCATAGTGGAACCAGTCTCCCTGAACCTGAGCTTCATTCCTAAAAGGGTTATCCAATTCCTTAGCTTTTAGGCCCTGCAGAAGGATTTGGAGTCTTTCTGCTGGTAGGCTTACAGGCTGCATTTTAATAAGGCTTTAGAGCCGGTTCAACAGGCAGTTCCAGATCTTTCTTTGGACTATAGTTCCTTTCCGGACTATGAGTCCTCCATTACAGAATCATTTTTTAATGAATTGGGAGACCTTTTTGTAAGACCTCATACGCTTGAAAACATGCTCACTCTTCTTTTGCCCTTTGCTCCTATGGCTCAAGTTGATAAAGAAGAGAAATGTTGTATAGATTGAATTATTTTTATAATTGCTTTGCTTAAACATGATCTTTTTTTTAAAAGAAATTACGTCACATGTTCTAGGGAACATAAAATGATTGAGCTGAATATGTTTATATTATGTCACTCAGTTTCCTAAGTAATATTTCTTTAGTTTGACAACATTCCAAGTCCTAGGGATGGGTTTGCATAGCTGATCAACTAACTTGTAAAATCTTCCAGGTTGCTTGTATGCTTCCACAATTTGATAAGGGCCTTCCCAATCGAGGTCTAACTTCTTGGTACCATCGACACAGCTGACCTCATTTTTTTGCAGAACCAACTCACCTGGCCGAAAGTACCTCTATAGAACCCTTGCATTGTAGGGCTTCATCATTTTTTGCTTATAGTTTGCTTCTCATATTGTAGCTACAAGCTTTTTTTCCCCTCTAAAAGGTCTAGGTCTGCTAGACATTCTTGATCAACAGAAGTTATATCATGGTGGATTACTCTAGATATAGGCATTCCAATCTTCGTTGGGATCACAGCGTCTGCTCCATAAACAAGGCTAAATGGGGTCATGCCATTGGTTGCTCTTGGAGTAGTTCGATATGACCATAGGATATTTGGCAATTTCTCAACCCAGACTTCTTTGACTCTATCGAGTTGTGCCTTAATTCTAGTCAGTAGGGTTCTATTGGAAACCTCAGTCTGGCTGCTTGCCTGTGGATGTACCACAGAAGTAGTGTGCAGTCAAACCTTTAGATAAATGTCCAACTCATCCTCACAAAAGGATCTAAATGGTTATCCTACAAATTGAGTTCCATTATTTGAGATAAGTACGCGAGGTATTCCATACCTGCAAACAATATTTTCCTAGAAGAACATCTTCATATTCTTTCTTGTGATGGATCTGACGGCTCGGCTTCTTTCCGTTTGGAAAAATAGTCAATGGCCACCACTAAGAACTTGTGACCTCTAGCTCTCTTGGGAAGAGGACCTAGTATATCGATTCCCCATTGCTGAAAAAGCCAATAGTTGCTAATTGGATTGAGATCCATGGCAAGTCTTCAGGGGAATGGAAGTGTGTATTTGGCATTTGTAACACCCTAAAACAAGGCAATGAATGTCATTGTGCATGGTCGACAATAGTATCCCATCAGGATGGCTTTCTTAAGCAAACTGGTGGCTCCGACGTGACTCCCGCAAATACCTTCACGTATTTCTTGGAGTACATATTTAGCTTCTGTAGGAGCTAAACATCAAAGCAAAGGATATAGGTACGAATTTCCTATACAGGACATTTTCAACCAACTCATACTTCATTACTCTAATCTTGATTCTTCAAGCTTCTATTCTTTCTTTCTGAAGGATACATTGAAACAGGTAATCCAATATCGGTTTCATCCATCCTAGGTCCTCTTCATATTTAGGATTTCTTCTTGATCAATCGACCTTCGGATCTAGACTTCCACCAATATCTCTTTTGTCAAATGAGAATAGATGGCCGATGCTAGCATAGCTAAGGCGTTTTCATGGCTATTCTTCGCTTGAAGAATTTTGACAAATTCTACCTCCTAGAAGAATGCCATTTCTTGCTGTACCTTTTGGATGTTTTTTTGCAAGATGACTCCTCGGGTCTTAAAGTTGCCAAGGATTTGATTGATTACTAGAGATGAATCACTGTTGATTTTAACAACTTGAATACCTATGCTTTTTGTTAGCTTCAAGCCAGACAAGATGGCTTCGAATTAAGCTTCATTATTGGAGGCTTGGAAATTGAATCTGATGAGAATAGGTATAGCATTGACCTTCTGGGGATCTAATAATTATTCTAGCACCCGACCCTAATTCGCAAGAGACTCCATCTACTTGTAGCACCTAGACCAAAAAACTTTGGTCCCCTTCTTACAGAGTCTGATCGATTGAAAGCAAATTGATCTCTTCTGATTGGGCTATACTTTCCATAAGGAAATCCTTCAACACCTGAGCTATCATGGTCGGTCTTGGCTTAAATGATATATCGTGTTCAAGAAGCTCTATCGACCACTTAAGCATTCTCCCAGAGACGTCTAGCTTCGCCAAGATGGACTTTAAAGGAAAATTAGTGTAGACTATGATTTTGTGTCCTTAAATGAATGGCCTCAGTTTTTTAGCAACAAGAAAAGAAAGAAAGCCACATTTTTCTATTGTTGAATAATTTATCTCTTGTCCTTGAAGAACTCTGTTGACGAAATAAATTGGTCTTGGAACTTGATTTTTTTTGAAATTAAGGTGACACTTATAGCTATCTGTAAAGACTGATAAATATAAGTTTAATGTTTCCCTTTGTTGAGGTGCTGTTAATAAAGGCAAATTAGCCAAATATTCCTTCAGCTTATCAAAGGTCTGTTGACATTGTTTTGTCCATACGAAGTTTTTTTTTTTTTTTCTTTTTGTGTACCTAGAAGAATGCTATACCTTTCTTAATTGATTTAGATAGAAATTTGTTTAATGCAGCTATTTTTCCAATGAGACATTGTATCTCTTTGACTGAGCGAGGGGTTTTCATGTCTAGCACAACTTGCACTTTGTTTGGGTTGGCCTCAATTCCTCTTTCAGAGACAATGAAACCTAAGAACTTCCCAAAAAGAATTCCAAAGGTACATTTGTGGGGGTTCACTCATGTTAACACTTCTCAGCATCTCAAAGGTTTCCCTTAAGTCACCGATGGTGTCATCATAAGATCGACTATTCACTATCATGTCATCAATGTAGACCTCTATATTTCTTCCAATTTGTTTCTTGAAGAGCTTTATTATGAGCCTTTGGTCTATTATGTGGCTCCTGCATTCTTCAGGCCGAAGGGCATTGTATGATAACAATAGGTTCCCTTATCTGTTATGCAGGATGTCTTCTCTTCGTCTTCCTTGCAGAGGAAAATCTAATGATACCTTTTATAAGCATCTAAGAAATGCTCTTTTACAAAGCCTACCAACAAATTAACTAGTACATCAATCCAAGGCAAAGGATAACTGTTTTGGGGCAGGCTTTATTAAGGTCCATGAAATCAATACACATTCACCAGTCCATATTAGCTTTTCTTACGAGTACAAGGTCGGATAACCAAGCAAGATACAAGACTTCTAGGATTATCTTAGTTGCCAAAAGTTTGTCTACCTCAAGGTCAATGACTAGACTATCCTGTGGACCAAAAAGTCTTTTCTTCTACTTGACAGGTTTATATGCCGGGTCAATCCCCAACTTGTGCTCGATGACCTCTTGGGAGATGCCGGGCATGTCGTCTGTAGACTAAGCAAAGATATCTTTGTACTCATACAAACAAATTCTGAGCAAATCATTCTTTAGTTTGGGAGACAAAGTGATACAGATTCTTAGTTTTCGATCGGGGTAAGAAGGATCAAAGGCAATCTCTTCTAGCGGTATTCTTAATTCAGTTTCAATTGCCTTGCCCTTCTTATCGCTCAGCTTAATATCCTCTGTAGAATGCTTGTGCTCGACCCCTCGTTCTCGTTCTTTCTTTTATCAGTGAGAGTGCCAGAAATTTTGTCCTCAGGTGCTTGTTCCTTCATAGGAAGACTGCAGAGATATTATGTAACACTCTTGAGCTTCTTGATGACTTTCCCACACACTTTCCTCTAATCTATCACGCATAGCAAACTTAATCCCTAAGTGATAACCGAAGGTAGGATGATGAACGCGTAGTGGGATTGTCCTAATATCATGTTATAAGGAAAGGGTTTTTTTACCAAGATAAAGTTGACATCTCCGTCCTACATCCGAGAGACTCCGTAAGAGTTAAAGGCAATGTTATGGTCCCCTCTGTTATGGACTGAATCCCAAGTGAAGCCCACAAGCGAATTTCAAATGGGTTTGATGTGGTAGTAATCACTGATTCCCATCCTTTCCCAAGCATGCCAATATATGATATTTGTTGAGCTTCTTCCATCTATGAATGCGCGGTGCACTCTATAGTCACCCACTTTTACACGGATAACTATAAGGTTAGCGTGAGGATATCGATCGGGCACTAGATCTTTATCTGTGAAACTGATGCTTTTAGAAGCATCTCTCCAAGTACTACAGGTTGGGCATAGAACTTTCGAGTATTGCGGAATCCCCAACTATTCCTATTTGGCATTAACTTCAAATCGGTTTTCTATTCCTCCGATAATGTTGATTACTCCCGCTACATCAATATTGTTGGTGGTTTGGGTAGTAAGGTCTGGTGGGCCTATTATCATTCTGAACCCTATTATCGTTTTGTCTAAATTATTGACAGCTTTGAGGATGTATCTCTACAAAAATCCATCCTTGATGGCTTGCTCGATTGACCTATCTTTAGGTCATTGCATTCCTTCGTATTATGGCCATGGTCCTTATGAAGCACACAGTAACAAGATCTGTCCCGTTTATACTAATATGTTCACATAGGAGGCGGTGGGTGAAGAATTCCTTCGTTTTGAATATGGAACAGGATTTCGTTCCATGAAGTGTTGAGAGGAGTAATGTCTAAATCAAGGAAAACTGGAGTTCTCGTAGGTCAGAAAGCATCCTGTCCTGGGAAAGTGATTCTTCCGGCCAATAGCCTCTGGTTGTTGTTCTAATGGCTTTTTTGAGCAAAACTCTACTGATTCTATTTCTTGAACTTTTTGCTATTATTGTGACTAACTTCTCCATGATGGCTAGTTTTATCAGCCCTAGGTTTTAGAGTTCTTTTGCCCTTAGGTTTGAGGTCGTAAAGCTCCCGTTTTATTCGATTAGATTCTTCCCTACAAATATGACCATCAGCCCTCTTGAGAAGCTCGTTAAAAGTCTTTGGAACCTTTGCAGCTAACTTAGCGCTAATTTAAAGTTTCCAAGCTTAACACCACTCATGAAGGCCGCAATCAAGATCATTTCATCAATGTCTCAAAGCAGGATAACTTCATCATTGAAACGACCAATGTACTGCTTCAAGGTTTTATCAGGCTTTTGTCTGATATTCATGAGGTGAGCAGGTTCTTTCCAAATAACTTGCTTACTCATGAAGTGTCTGGCAAACTTACGAGCAAGATCCATAAAAGAGCCAACAGAGTTACGAGATAACTCCTTGAACAATTTTTGAGTCGACTCCCTGAAAGTGGAAGCGAAAAGCTTATATTTGATGGCATCAAAATATACATATAATCTTGTAACTATAGTTACATGAGACATATGGTCAACAGGATCAGAGGTCTCTTTATAGGCATTTAGATCCGGCTGCTTAAAGTTAAAGGGAATTTTCTCCTTTTGTATGGCAGATACGAATGAATCCTTGTTAGTTATTGCCAGCTCCACAAGGTTAGCTGTGTTCATTCCTATAATTTCATGGACTTTTTGTTCCATAAAGGAATTTTGGCCACGAATTCTTCTTCATTTTGTTGGGATCTTGGTCATGTTCTCTTCTGACTTCTTGACGATTTTTGGGTTGGGACCCATCTGATCAAAGACAGAACCTTACTTTAGAGATAAAGGCATGGATATCTCAGGTTGTAGTTTGATAGATCGATGATGACTGCTACTAACAGCATCATCTTGATCTGGGAGTTTGGTATTTCCCGAAGAAGTTTCATTATTTTTGTTTATAGCTTCCACAAAAGCTTGAAAAACTTGGAAGTTTTCTGAAAGAAACTGTTGCATTTCTACCTGTATTGATCCTAGCATCTGTTGGGTAGATTCAGGGGGTATCGCCTCATGCTAAGTTTGAACGGTTCTACTGATTTGTGCAGTCTTGCTGCCTGTTTTCTTTTTATTCTTTACCATTCGAGAATGAGGAAGTCTTAGGAAATGTAATCTATGCAGTCTATCTGCAGAGATCTTGAAGTCAGGCTGCTTAACCTTTCAAGAACTGAGAAATTTTGTAGTTGTATCAAGCTACCAAAATTAGTTAAGGTTTTTTTTGAGTTTCTTGATGAAAGACAAAGAGACTTAGAGAAAGGCTTTTTGCTCGATTCCCACAAACGGCGCTGTTTGACGAAACATCGCCGGTTAGGGTTAGGTATCTCATAGAAGATTGCGGATAGTAGAAAGAAATATGTAAAAAGCCCGAAGGCTTTGTGTTATCATTGACGGTTCTTTTTGTGTTGTTATTTTCTCTCTCTTTTTCTCCCTCTTTTTCTCCTTGCCTGTTTACACAAGGTTGACAAGTATTTATCAGCGAAGTTTCCCGCCTCTCTAGGGTCTTCTCCTTGCCTGTTTACACAAGGTTGACAAGTATTTATCAGCGAAGTTTCCCACCTCTCTAGGGTCGGGGTGTCTGACTAATAGTGGTCAACCCTGACCAGTCTACTGACCATATCCATTTGACCATCTCTATAAAGGACTATACTATTAGCTATACTAGTACATTACATAATTACCCTCATAAGGTGCAGCTGAACATGTGTCTCATATTACTCTGTTGGCTGAACACTTTATGTATCATTAAAATGTTGTAAAAAGTAAGCTTCTCATTCTTAATACAATAATATGGATGAAACATTTTTTTATTTTGTTCAAATTCATTTATGGAATTATTTACTTAATAGTTTGCAAAACATAAATAAAGAATAAGATATGAATAGTGCAAATAATGGATTGTGTAATTAATGAATTAGACAAAACTATGAATAGTGTGAAATATTATTTGGAGAATATTATTGCTGAACAAATAACATTTAATACCAAATATTATTTGGCAAATAATCCTTATTATTTGGAATCCAAACTGTATTAATTTAAGATCAAATTTATACATAATCTTCAATGACAAAATTTAATTGTCCATTCAACATATAAATGTAGTATAATGTTAAAATGTCCACCGTTACAACATTAAGTCCCCAATTATGTTGGTCGTAACTAAAAAGTAATTTTTATTACCTAAAACAATAAAAGTAATTTCAAATTTTATTATAAATAAAATAATCCAACAAGGAAAAACAAGCATTAGAAAATAATGAGGAAAAAATTTTCTTGGAATGAGGTAGTTTAAGCTGGGTAAGAATTTGATTCAAACTTTTTTGGGGTAAATTACACGGAACCCCCAATAATTTGGCTAACCTATATATTACCTTCCTATGTTAGTAATTCCATCCAATCTAACAGTCAAAAATTAAAACAATTTCATTTTAAGGGTATAATTATCGTTGAATATTTATTTTAGAATTTTTTAATTAAAAATGATACTAAAAGATAACCATACTCTTAAATTAAAACTTTTTTAACACCTTTGACTGTTAAAAAAGTTTTAATCTTGGATCACAATGTATATTTTAATATGAGTAGTTGACCAAATTACACGAGTTTCCTCTAATTAACCCTTTTTTGAAGAAAGCATTTGAATCGGTCTAAACCGTTTTTTATCTAACAATTCAGATATCCAAAGCCGGACAGTTTACTCCACAGTGAGATGTAGATCATGTAGTCCTAGAATTTGAATTTGTCGTTTTTCTCGTGTATCACACAATTTCATTCCTCCAATTTGGATAATAATCAACTTATGGATGCCATCGCATTCCCATCGCCATTCTCCCAAATACACCCTCTCTTCTTCTCAGCATCACAAGAAAATGCACCCCGCTACCATCCTGTTTCCATGATTCCGAACCCTATTGATTTTAGTCGCTTCAAATGTAGCTCAATTACAGGTTCTAAGCTGACCCAAGTAGATACCGACCAACTATTTGATGAAATTCCTCTTCGGGATACTTTCGCTTGGAACAAACTTATCCAGACTCATCTAACCAATGAAGACCCAATACAAGTCACTGCCACCTACCAGAGAATGCTTTTGCTTGGTTTGAAGCCTGACCGCCGCACTCTCCCTCGGGTTCTTGCTGCTTCACGGCTGTTAGGTAACTTGTCATTGGGCAAACAGCTTCACTGTCATGTTATCAAGTTTGGGTTCTTTTCTGATGCTTATGTGACTTCCAATCTCTTATTGAGTTGTATGGTCAGCTGGAGGGTGTCCATGCTGCAAAATGGTATTTTAGGACAGCTAAGTTTGATAAAAACAACGCCGTTGCTTGGACTTTGCTAGCTGGAATGTATGTGAAAAAGAATAAGCCTGAATTGGCGATTGACTTGTTTAATCAAATGATAGATCATGGCGGTAAAATTGTTGATGCTGTGGCATTAGTTACTGTTCTTGCTGCTTGTGGGATGTTGAAATCGCTACGTGAAGGCAGGCGTGTTCATCAGATTGCTATGGATTGCGGATTGGATTGTGATGTTTTGGTGGGGAATGCTTTAGTGAAAATGTATGTTGACTGTGGTAGTGTCAAAGATGCGCGGGGAGTGTTTGATGGGATGAGATGTAAAGATGGCATTTCTTGGACTGCAATGATTAATGGGCATGTGAAAAAGGGTGGGTTCAATGAAGGTCTCAAGTTGTTTCGACTGATGAATAGGGATGGGATAAAAGCTGACGCTTTTAAAAAACCTTAAGCTATTTCTAGTGTCCTTCCAGCTTGTGCAAGAGTAGCTGCACATAAGAATGGGAAAGAAATTCATGGTCATCTGATCAGGAATGCGATTGATATGAATGTGACTGTCCTGAATGCTCTAATGGACATGTATGTCAAATCAGGGTCCATTGAGTATGCGTCAAGGGTATTTGCACGGATGAAAGACAAGGATTTTATTTCATGTACTATTATGATCTTGGGCTATAGCTTACATGGACAAGGAAAGGTTGGAGTGGAATTGTATCGTGAAATGGTGGAGAACTCAAGAGTGGAAGTAGATCACATGACTTTAGCTGCTGTCCTCTATGCTTGTTACTCTGCCTGCATGGTTGAAGAAGGTCGGTATTACTTTAACTGCATTAGGTCACCTAAGGTAGCACATTGTGCCTTGATAGTTGCACTTCTAGCTCGTGCTGGACTCTTTGACGATGCAAAGGCATTGATTGAAGAAAGGAAAATCTCAAGGCATGGGGAAGTTTTCATAAAAGAGCATTGCTAGATGGTTGCAGAATACACCAGAATTTCAATGCCGGAAAAAAAGTCATTGAGCAGCTTTGCGATTTGGAGCCTCTTAATGCAGAGAATTATGTTTTGTTATCAAACTGGTATGCATGCCATGAAGAATGGGACATGATGAATAAAGTAAGAGAAACGATCAGGGATATGGACCTGAAACCAAGAAAAGCTTATAGCTGGATTGAGTTGAAAAACAAGGTTCATGTTTTCAGTACGGGGGATGTATCTCATCCAAGATCAGGAAATCTATACAACATATTGCAGAATTTACTGAAGAATGTAGAAGCAGAAGGATTTCGACTTACATCAGACTTTAGTCTCCATGATGTGGATGAAGAAAGAGAATGCAATCCCTGTGGACACTCTGAACTTTTGGCAATCTCATTTGGTTTTATCAATACAGTTGCACAACGACAGATTCGAGTGACCAAAAATCTTCGTGTTTGTAGCAATTGCCATGAGTTTGTCAAGGTACTATCTCTAAAAAAGTGGAATGTGAGATTGTTGTAAGAGATCCAAATTGTTTTCATCATTTCAAAGATGGATTTTGTTCTTGTGGTGAATGCTGGTGAATGATCTATGATGTTTACTTTTGGTTCCTCAACTTTAGGGGTTTTAACATTGCGCGCGCGCACACACACACACACACATATATACATACATATATATATATATATACATACATATATATATATATATACATACATATATATATATATATATATATATATAAAATTAATTATTACAGTTAACCCTTGGCCATCTTTGAACCTTTCATAACATATTGTGAAGACTTCCAAACTGATGGTTTGGTCAATAGAAGGGACGATTTTGGGGAAGATCCCAGAATGTTAGCATGGTGTGGGAACTCTTCATGGTTATAGGGTTTACCTTGACGGTAATGACTGGTATGGTCTTTGTTTGACCTAGACTTCAATGAATGACATGTAGCCGTCAATATTTTGGCAGTTGTTTTCTTGCATCAGATTTACCTGATTCCTCATGAAATTTCGGGTACTGTGGTCTTTAAAGGGAGATTGAAACTGTTCGCCAATACATCTAGAAAGTTGAAGGATAGGTTTTAACACTTGACATGTGTAGGACAACACAGAATTTGTTCATTACACCGGTGATGGAATCAATGGACATGATGAATGTGGATTTGGATGTGATTTGGAGTTAATTACGGCGAAGTCAATGAAATTATTTCCGCATTAGTGACATGTTTCATGCACTTTGAGCATACAACTTCCCAAGTTACTACAATTGATCGAATGTCATTTTGTGATGACTTATATTCCCACAAAATGCATCAGATTGGTTGACCTAAGGTTCTTAATTATATTAAACAAGCATGTGGTGACCATGGAAACTGTGAATCGGGTATTCGGTTTGGATACATTAGCATCTTAAGGATATCCAAGCTTCTTATTCTTTTTACTTTGTTCTTTAAGAATGTAATATATCTTCCCAGGATTTAAGGTAGATATAGGATCTTCTTCCGGTTAGATAAAATGATATATCTAGCTGCAGATCTCTTCACATCTTAATCTTAGTGGTACAGTGGGCAGCCGTACCTGTGACTGGCTAGTTACTGCTGCAGTGTTGTGTGGTAGGCTATGATGAAGATGTATATTGTGGCATAAAGCTCCTGCTGTGAGTCTTTTAGTCTTGAGCTTAAACGCTGATGTTGGTTTTTAAATAATATCCGATTTTGTTGTTTTTAACATCTGATTATGGATGTTGAAAAATATGATCTGATGCTTAAAGTTTTTAACATTAGTGTTTAGAGTTTTTTGTTTCTATTCTGGCACTTCCCAAACCCAATAGAAGACAACATTTCTTGTATCATAAACTTTCTGTCTACTGTCGAAGCAAAAACCCTCTTCAGATCTTCAGTCTCCCAATCATTATCCTTTTATATCAAGCAGAAGCCAAGAACCACAATAACAATCCCAAAATCCAAACTTTTTATCCACTTGTTGGAAAATTAGTTCGTGAGTGACGAGATTGAGAGTCAATCTTTTGCTTGTCTCAATTTCTCGTACTTTAGTTCCCTTATACTGGGTTCAGGACTTCTGATCAATCCATAATCCTCCAGAATCAAACAATTTTAGACAAGGATTCTATTTTATTTCTCATGTAATATCTGAAGCTGTAAGCAAGAAGGTGTTAGTTCAAAAAAACAATAATTTGCTTTGAGGCGTGTAGGAATCATTTTCTCTAAAAAGAATTTGCTCCCACAATGAAAGCAATCTTCTACAAATATACAACAAAGTTTTCCTATAATCTCTCAAATAACAAACTTGTGTTGTATATTTGATTAGAAGAGTACAAATGTGTGTTGTATATCTGATTAGAAGAATCTTTTATAATGGTTTAATAGGCGTACCTTCAGTTTAGAGAAGACACACCTATTGGCCAAACTCTTAATGAAGAGTTATATCCTTCAATTTGAAAGTTATCTGCCAAATACTTCAGATTCAATTTTAAAAGTTTGTCTAGACGTCCTATCTATATGTTTGTTCTCAAGTTGTACTATTTGGTTATGGTTTGGAATCAAACTAACAGAGTTTTGAAAGTTCTAACCTCTATGTCAAACTCAAGTTCAATTTTCTGGCTATAGTTCGGACTTAGACAAACAGAGGTTTGGAAGTCTTAATCTCTCAGACCAAACTATGGACTCATTGTTCTATATGACATTTCAAACCTTTCAAATAAGTATACAAATTCTTCTTTCACTATACTACAAACTATCTAACAATCCCCCACTAGTTTGCAGTAATACAACTCTAAGTGTCTCTCGACTTGAACTTTCAACAAGGGTATTGTAATTCAAAGGTTTAACGAAGTTATTAGTGTGCACAAATTAAAATATAATTCTTGATGTTAAAATCGAAACTACAACACACAAAATATACATCTGTTTTCACAAAGAAATTAACTTTTAATTTAGCAATTTTATGGCCATGTGCTAATTCTTAATTTATAAGCATTTATAAAAGAAATTTCATACTTTTTGTTGAAGCGACACCACTTTTATGCTTATATAGGTGAGATTGTAATCGTTTCCCTTATACTTAAGACACTTCATAATCAATTTCATTAGGAGTCACTTGCTTACTATCAAATGTAACAGATACCCTAATATTTAAAGATTGAAGTCCTTAGCAAATACTAGCAATAACTTGTTTTTACCTATTGAACTATTTAAATTAACATTGTAGTTAATTCCAAGTTAGGTTACCATTATTGATATCTTATTTTCAATAATCTTAACCCCAATAGTATGGACGTCCTTTGTCAAAAGGGTTGACTAAAATAGTTACAAGTTTTACAAATAACTTGTTTATTATTCCTTCAATAATCAATTCTCACACATGTTCATGCCTAGACATGCTATAGTTCAATCATTACAACTTCACTATCACAACATAAGGATGTGACTTTCATTAGTTGTGGCCATTCTATATCATAATAGATTTGTTAGCCATTGTATATTTCTTGCTGACTAAGCAACTAATAGGATAAATACAAATTCTATAGTTGAGTATGAGATACTAGTTTGTTTTTTTGAAGCCAGCTCATTACACCACCTTTAAATGTAAACATACAATTCGAAACCGATTTATCTTCAGATACACTTGTCTTCCAAATAGTATCAGTATATCTTTTTTGATACCGCAAGATAGGAACTATAATACATCTCAAGATATTTGTCTTTTTAAGGTAACCAAAGCTCTATTAACCCTTTCCAACAATTTATATATGATTACAAGTATACCTCAAAAACTGACATATTGCCAATGCAATATCAGGTCTAATACGACATGTAGGATACATAATTTTTCTATGACTTACATTTCAAGTTGTGTCATTACTTTCCCTTAATTCTCAACTAGTTTTATACTAGTATCATATATATAGAGTACTTGCATTTTAATGCCAAGACAATTGAATATTTTAATTGTTAGTGTTATGCCCTAAACCCAATCAATTTGAGATTTTAAAGATTAATTGCATATGCATATTGATTCGTGACAATCTTTATTATTTATTTTTATTCTTATTTAACTGCAATTTAAATGATAAAATCCTTGGAATTGATGACATTGAGAGGAAATCATAAGAAGTATGATGATAAAATCCTTCTCATTCCTATAGTTATTGATCCCTAAATGTCCCAGCCATAGTATTAGTGAGAAAGAGTATCACTAATACAGATAGTCTAGTATATATTAAGTTTCTTCCTTTTGAAGTAGTTAATATCATCGACTATGTTGTGGGAATATTTAAACTAGTATATGGATGCTTGTGGATAACAATTATATTGGATTGACTCTACGAGGTAGTAGGTGCGAGTGATCCATAGACTCGAGATTACCGTAACATCTTGAGTATGAATTATTGTATTTTGACTCTATTCGTTGTTATGCTTAATCGAATAATTATATGGTAGATGTTGGATATAGTATGAAATATGGAAGGAGGATGTGTGGTCAATAAATGATTCACCACTCCTAAATTGTAGGAAAGATATCCCTATGGCCACTTGAAGGAAATGATAACTCAATGAATCTCTACTAATGCCTTTTGAAAAACACCTAGTTACAAAATTTATAAAACACCTAAATCCAACTATTAACTAGGCGGCATCCCGCAAGTATACAGTTACAACTAGTAGTAAAGGGAAGTAGTAATCGAACCCACAAGTAGGTTAGTGATTACACATTATTTGGTTGAGTTATTAGTTGTTGATTTTAAAACGATTAAACTAAAATTAAAATTTAAAAGACTACGAAAGCCATTTAAAGCATAACAAGCAAAGTAATTTAAAAAGGAACATTAACACTGAGAAAGCATTTTTAGGAAAGCAATTAAAGAGAGCATTTTAAGAAACCATGTAAAAGAAAGTATTTTAAGAAAGCAATTAACTAATCTAAACAACTAATTATCACTAAAGAAGTATAATTAAAGAATGTCCATTAACTAGTCTAACCAAATTAGCCAATCTAAACTACAAATTAGCTACTAAAGAAGCATTTTTAAGAAAATCCATGAATTAATCTATCCTAATTAGCTAATCTACACTACAATTTTCCACCAAGAAAGCTCTTTTAAAGAAAACCCATTAACTAATCTAAAAATTATACTAAAAAAACATGTAAAGGAAACAATTAAAAGAAGAGCCCAAGAACTAATTCTACTAATTAAATTAAGAAAGTAAGTAAAGAGAGCATTTTAATGAAATCAATTAAACTAATTAGACTAAAGAAACATGAAATTAAAGACTAACTAGAGGAGTTTAAACAAGAAAACAGTACTTACCACCAAAAAGGTTGAATCTTTAGCTTGGAAATGGAGGTTAAAAGAAAGATAAATCCTAATCCAATCTAATCTAAGAAAACCCTCCCCAAATGAGAATGAAAAATGGAGAACTACTCTCTATACTAAAGCTTTCTACTCTACTCCTACACTACTTTCTACCTGGCCTCCAATGAGGTTTAAGAGATGTATTTATATGTTAGGGTTGAAAAAATGAGCTTTAGCCATAATTTGCCTCGAGTTGGACTATTTGATGCCTTCTTTAACACATCTAGTTATAATTCAATGAACACCTAAATCCTACTACTAACTAGATGGCATCCCGCAAGTATACGGTTGTCAACTAGTAGTAAAAGGAAGTAGGGATCGTTCCCACAAGGATTGTCGATTGCAATTACCAAGGTTTTAAGGGTATTTGTGTAGTTTAGCTAAATCAATGGGTAGATGATAGAACCATTCTAATGAAAGATATAATTTTAATTCTGACCTAATTTAATCTAGTGAAGACTAAAATTTAGAAAAAGAGAATAAATCAACTAAAAAGACTAAAGAAGAAAGAAAAATTTAATACTAAGAGCATTCATTTATAAGGTAAAAATTAGATAAAGATAAACTAGGAAATTAAATATTTTTTGGATTTTTCGATTAGAATTAAGGAAACCCACTAAGAATTAACTAAAAATTAATGCTAGGAATTGAAAATTCATTTAAATAGAAAGCAAGAAATTGAAAAGAACCCTAATTTTCCTACAAACCTTAAATTGAAAGTAAACAGATTTTCACTAAAATTGATAAGAAAGCAAATAAAAATTATATCTACTTGAAACTTGCGAAGAACCCACTACGATTATCTAATAAAAATTTAAACTTGACAAGAATTTTAAAGAAGATCTAAGATGAAAGTGAAGAGAAATTTCTATTAGAGAAAGTAACTTGTAGTTTAAGCTATCCTAATCTATCTAGAACTATCTAAAGCTCTCTATTCTAAAACTATCTAACACTCTAAAACTAATTCTACTTTAGCTTAAATAGTGCAGCATTATATAAGGCAAAATCAGGGTTTTTTGGGCTGGAAGTTTACAAAATTGCCCTTAAAACTTAGCATTTGGCGAGTCGAGATCTCGGTCTGGAACATTTGAGACCGCGATCTTGACTCTAAAATAGTAAGGCTAACTCCCGAGTTGAGATCGCAGTCTGGAACAATCGAGACATGCCGCGATCTCGACTCTCCTTCCAGCAATCTTCATTTCATCCATTTTGCAATTTGTTCCCTTGATTTTTGTTCCTTCCAGCTTTGAACCTTTAATTTTTAACCTGCATAATATTAACACCATTAAGCACTTAATTAAACTAAAAAATTTAACACAAAATTGTCATAATTAATTCAAAAACGAAAATACTAATACAAATGAAAGAAATTAACTAAAATCTTCAATTACTTATCTAACTTCGGAATTTAAACTATCAAAATGCTATAATTTAGAGGAAAATAACTCTAGTTTACTAGAGTTATCACTATTTTACTCCGGAAAAATACTCGTATCGCGCTTAATGACTATTGTCACGACAACTTGGTGACCACGATTAACAAAGTTCCTTCTTTAAAATCTTGACTGCGGTCACTGATGCTTGCATGAATTTCCCTAGTGATCGCGGTCAATAAATTTCCTTCTTCATATTGATGACTGCGGTTACTGAAGTTTCGTGATGATGACTGCGGTTGTTGTTAAGAACGGTCAAAGTTCCAGTAGCAATTTTCTCTGGTGGCCGCGATTTATGATTCCCTCTTCAAAATTTATATCCGTGGTCAATGGTTACTTAACAGCTTAATTTGAACCCTACAAATAAATACACTCTTTTAGTTACACAAAAACACTAAAATAACATTGGAAACACTAAATTAGCATAAACTAACATAATCTAGAACATGAAAGTAAAAATAGACAAAAACAACACATAAACCATTAAAATACTTGAAATTAAAGAAAAATACTCAAGTTTAGGATACATATAACTGTAGTTTCCTAGATTTATCATCTGCGTAGAGTGGAAGTTAAATTGAAAAGTGTGTTTCGAATTTCAAGTTCAAGGAAATATATTCAGGAACAAGGAAGTAACAAAAATATTATAAGATTCAAAGAGGATGGTACTATTTATTAACCCTTTTCTATGCTAGATGGGACATGTTCATGGTGAAAGGATATTAGTTACACAAAAACTAGTTCATAGGAATGGTGCAATCAAACCACTTGACTTTTCTCAAGACTTGGGTGGTCATGACACATTGCTAGATGTCAATCTTGATCTATGATTAGGAATTGGGGATAAATTAAAAGAGTTTTAATTTATCTTACCTGATTGAATTAATAAGATTATTATTCGTCTCATTACCAAGTTCTATGAGAATCTTTTGGGAACAAACATGAACACCACTTGTTGAAGGATTAAAAAAATATTAAGTGGGACTTAATAAGTTAAGTATATGACACTTAAGAGGTCATTTTGTATAGACAAAACAAACCTAAAGGAGTAATAGTGTTATTTTAGGGTTTTGGTTGCTCATTATAAATACTCCTTGTAAACCACTTGAGAGAGTAAGAGAGAACACTTGAGTCTTGCATGAAGGGGGAGAAAAATTAGAGTTTTCTCTTCTCTCACTTGGCTAAAATCAAGAAGAAGAAAAATAGGTTTTCTCTTCTTCTTTGGCCAAAAATCTCTAGAAAAAAATCAGGTCTAGATGAATTTTCTCTCTACTTAAGATAGCACTCAATTCTCTCAATGTGTTATCAAATCCTAGGGGTTTCTTTGGCAAGGTGGTGGTGTGGACTTCTATAAAGGTCAAACAATTGGGTGGCTTGGTGGTGGCAATCTTCCTAAAGGTGTTCTTCATCTTACAACAACAATACCTTTAAGAAGAAAGTGTATCTACTAGAGGTAATCATCTCCCAACTTGTTTGCTAGTTATAAGAACTTTCAAGATGATCCATAGGAATGGAAAAAAAAATATTTTTGCCACCCTTTCCTTGTATTTTTCCCTTCAGGTGGTATCAGAGCCTTCTTGATAGATCTTATGGCTGCCTTGGTTAAATCACAATGAATGGTGAAGTTTTTCACAAAACATGCTAGTTCTTGCTCTTGTCGATCTGAGGCTTGAATATGGTTTTGTTATAAACGAAAAAATATAGACCTATACTTCCAAATAGTTGATAAAATGTTTAGATCTATGTTTCAAGAATTGTTCTTGGAATTTTTTGAAGTATAAACTACACAATATTGGTGAATAACAGGCCGCTTTGAACAACCCGTCACCAAGGTGGTTGTGGAGGAGGATTTCGATTATGGTGTTTACACTATGATTGTTCAGTGTTTTTTCCCTTCCTAAAGCATGGTGACTTCATTTTTCATTTCATAATATTATTGTATGTTGAGTACATAAGTTGTTCTTGCCATTCACCACCAGAGAAGTAGAAAAGGAGGAGTTCGGCCATGGTGGTTTCACCGTGGCTGACTGGTTTTTCACTCTTTACTTCATGTATGAAACTTTGATTGTTTATGTCCCCTATAATGCTTTCTAGTATGCTGATTTGAGTCTCTTCAAGTTCAATGAGATTTGAATTTCCAAGGAGGCAAGATAGTCATTCTTGTTAAACCAAGTTGACATGCACTAAATGCTATGTCAGTTCAAGTTTTTCAAATTGTTGAGTAATCTTTTGAAGCTAAAATTCGAGATTATGGCTGGAACATAAGTCCAGCCAATTTTGGACAGTTTGTTGTTCATTTTTTTATTTTTTAAAATTATTTTATGCCATTTCTCTTTGTGAGCAATAAACTAGCTGAAGGAGTTAAACTAGTTGACATGATCAAAACATAAGGGCAGTTTTGGACAAGTTGTTGTTCAAGATTATTATCTCTTAAGTTGTTTTTGTGCCATATCCTTACATAATAATTGGAATAGCCTGATGCTTAATAGTCTTTTCTACAAGTTCAATAATGGATTTCAATAAGATTGAAAAGGTAGCATATATTGATTTACGGTTGGATTTAACTATTATGCTGTCATTTAATTGATGAATTTTATGATTGCATGATGGATGATTGTAAACTAAGACCAATGTGAATTCGATTGGCTTCAAAATTTGAGAATAGTTCTCAAAATCGAAAAACTTGGTCATGTCATAGAGGATCCATACTGGATACTCCGGCCAAGAGTTCATCTAGAGCAGCAATAACTGCTTATGAGAAGCAAAAGAAGACTATATGATCTAGCTCAGTTCATAATGTTGGCATCTATGAACCCAGAGATTCAAAAGAAATGTGAAAAGTTAGATGCCTACACTATGATTACGCACCTCAAAGGGTTGTTTGAGTCGTAGTCATGCACCGAGAGGTATAACGTCTTTAAAGAACTGTTTAGATGCAAAATGGCCGAACGATATTCTATTTCTATCCATGGCATAAAGATGCTTGGTCTTATCAATAGGTTGACAGACCTAGGTTTTACCATGGATGATGAGTTAAGTATCGACTTGACTCTCCAATCTCTTCTAGATAGCTTTTCTCAATTCATGATGAACTTCAATATGAACAAAATTGAGGTTCCTCTACAGAATTGATCAAAATGCTTAAGACAGCAGAGGAGAACATTAAAAAGGAAAAGGGGTAATTATTCTTGTTGACTTTTCTAAGACCAAGAAAAGGTCTAAAGTAACCTTAAAAAGGCCAAGCAAAAGAAGAAGTCCACCAAAGTTATTGGTGGGATATAATCATAAAGAACAAGACCAAAGACAAAGGCACTTGCTTCTGTTCTGGCAAAGATGGCCATTGGAAGAGGAACTGCAAGACATATTTTGACTCATTAAAGCCAAAGAAGCATGGTGATGCTTCTACTTTAGGTATATTTACGATTGAGATATTATCTACTTACAAATCTATTTCTTGGATATTAGATACCACGTTACCATCTCATATTTGCAATAATATCCAGGAATTGAGGCAAAATAGATCATTGGCAAAAGGAGAAGTTGTCCTACAGTAGGCAATGGAGCAAGAGTTGCTGTTAGCTATAGGAACTTGTTATCTTCCTTTGCCAAGAGAGCATTGTTATTATGTTCTTGTACTTACCAGAATCATTATTTCTATTTCTAGTTTAAATTTTGAAGGTTTTGCCATTGAGCAAAAGGATTATTATTGTTCTTTTTCTCGTAATGGAATGTTATTTGGTATTGCCTTGTGTATTAATAGTCATTATATTTTGAATATAAATGATCTTGCCTATTCGCAATATAAATACCAGGAAATGCAAAATAGAGAATGCAAATTCTTCATACCCTTGGCATTGTAGACTTAGCCATGTGGATGAGAAACATATTTCCAAATTATACAAAGATGGTTATTTGGGCTCTTTTAGCTATAAATCATATGAGACATGCGAATCTTGCTTACTTGGAAAAATACGTAGTGATGTATATGGACCCATGGCAATTGCTGCTGGCTGTGGTTACTCATACTTCATCATTTCTATGAATGACTGTTCTCGATATGGTCATGTGTACTTAATAAAGTACAAGCCTAAAGTGTTTGAAAAGTTCAAAGAGTATAAGAATGAAGTTGAGAAACAACTAGACAAAAGTATCAAAATACTTCGATTAGATCGAGGAGGTGAATACTTGGGCAATGAATTTCAAGATTATCTAAAACAAAATGGGATTGTCCCACAAAGAACTCCACCTTACATTCCAAATTAATTGGTGTATCGGAGAGGAGAAATTGTACTTTATTAGATTTGATGAGATCAATGATTAGTCATGCATCGTATTGTTTCCATGCCCTAGAAATTGCTTCCTACATTTTATACCATATTCTAACAAAAGTGGTTGATACAACTCTTTATGAGATATGGAAAGTTAAGAAACCAAATCTTGTATACATGAATATTTAGGGTTGCCCTGCTTATGTGAAGTGGGTAGGATCGGACAAGCATGAAACTAGATCCGATAAATACATATTTGTGAGGTATCCAAGAGATACTTTCTATAATTTCATTGAGGAAAAATTCTATCTGAAAACATGACAATTTATTCTAGAAGAAGGTAGTGGAAACAAAATAGGACTTGAAGAAGTTTTTTCTTTCTTTTTTTTTTATAAAAAAAACCCACCCTTCCCTCTACCCCTCTAGTAACTCGAACCCATAACCAACATGTCACAGTAGAATTTTAAGATACACAAACATGCATAGATCAACCAACGGAATAGGAGCTTCTATCTCATGATAATGCGGTTCAATAAACGATACAACAAGAAGCTCAGAATACACAAGTACTTCATACATCAAATGGGACACATTGTGCTCCCGAACAATATGGATTTGTTCTTAGTGGGCATGATAATGTGTTAATTATAGAAGATGATGAACCTACTTCTTACGAAGATGTGCTCCCGAACAATATGGATTTGTTCTTAGTGGGCATGATAATGTGTCTAATTATAGAAGATGATGAACCTACTTCTTACGAAGATGTCTTGTCTAATATAGAAAAGGATTATTGGCTTAAGGCTATAGACTCCAAAATAAAGGCCGTATACAAGAATAAGGTTTGGACCTTAGTCGATCTACCTGAAGGGGTAAATGCCATAGGGTGTAAATGGATCTTCAAAAAGAAGATAGACAAGGATGGTAATGTGATTACCTATAAAGCTAGATTAGTAGCAAAAGGTTACAAACAAAGACAAGGTGTTGACTTTGAAGAAACCTCTTCACCGGTCGCTATGCTTAAATTTGTTAGGATCATGCTATGTTGCTATAGCAGCACACTACAACCATGAGATATGGCAAATGGATGTACCACATTCTTTAATGGGAATTTAATCGAGGATGTGTACATGACACAACCTGATGATTTTATATCCAAAGAAGCAAATAAAGTGTGCAAGGTTCAAAGATCCATTTATGGACTTAAACAAGCATAAAGGAGTTAGAGTATTTGTTTTGATGAGACAACCAAAGAGTTCGATTTTCTTAAAAAAAAAAATGAACCTTTTGTATATAAGAAGTTTAGTGGGAGTGCAAGACTTTTCCTAATACTAGATGTTAATGATATACTACTAATAGGAAATGACATACCTATGCTCAAGTCAATATGGCTATCCAAGAAATTCCCCATAAAAGATTTGAGAGAGGCAACCTGTATTCCGGGTATTAAGATATATAGAGATAGATCAAGGAGGTGTCTTGGTCTTTCTCAATCTACATTCATAGATAAAGTGCTAAAGAGGTTTAGCATGGATCAATCTAAGAGAGATAGACAGTATGTACCAAATAGTCATGGAATGCACCTTTCCAAAGACATGTCTCCCAAGATGGATGTCGAAAAAGATTCCATATGCCCTGCTATTGGATCTATAATGTATGTAATGCAATGTATGAGACCCAATGTCTCCTATACCATAAGTGTGATGAGCAGATATCAAGCCAATGCTGATGAGATTTACTAGATGGCTATTAAGAACATCCTTAAGTACTTGAGAAGAACCAAAGATTTGTTCTTAGTTAATGGAGAGTCCAATTTGGAGATTTAGGGATATTCAATGCGAGTTTTCAAACTGATAAGAATGATAGAAAATCGCAGTCTGGATATGTTTTTATCCTTAATGGTGGTGCAGTTATTTGGAAGAGTTCTAAATAAGACACTACCGCTGATTGTACAACAGAAGCATAATACATTGCTCCATCAGAAGTGGCTAAGCCATATGGATCAAGAAGGTCATTCCTGAACTCGATGTGGTTCCCTCCATCATAAATGCAATAATTGTAATAGATGAACATCTGTAACGTACAATGCATTGTGATAATAATGGAGCAATTGTGCAAGCAAAGGAACCAAGGTCTCACCAACGATCCAAGCATGTATTGAGACGTTTCCATTTGATTAGAGAGATCATTGATAGAAATAATGTAAAGATAGAAAGATCCCTACGGATGATAACATTGCTCATCTATTCACTCAAGTCTCAAACTACAATAAACATGAGCATCATGCAAATTCCCTTGGGCTAAAGTGCATAAGTGATTGATTTTAGTGCGATTGGGAGTTTGTTAGTGTTATGCCCTAAATGCAATCAGTTTGGGACTTCAACGACACTTTTATATTTGTGCGTATTGATTTGTGGCTATCTTTATTATTTATTCTTGTTATTATTGAACTGTAATTTAAATGATAAAGCCCTTAGAATTAATGACTTTGAGAGGAAATTATAAGAAGTATGATGATAAGATTCTTCTCATTCCTATGGTTGTTAATCCCAAAATGTCCAACTAGCCATAGTAGTAGTGAGAAAGGTGCATCACTAATATGGATAGGCTAGCATATTCTAAGTCTCTTCATCTTGAATGAAGTAGTTGATCTCATCAACTCTTATGTGGAGACTTCTAAAGTAGTATATGGATGCTTGTGGATTAAAAGTACATTAGATTGACAATTGAGAATTCAATAGTGTCAAAGGAATAAATTCTATATGTGATAGTAGGTGTAACTGATCTTTAACTTGAGACACTATAGCATTTCACGTATAGATTATTTTATTTTGACTCTACTCATTGTTATTCTTAATTGAGTAATTATAAGGTAGATGTTGGATATAATATGAAAAATGAAAAGAGGATGATATTGATGAAGGAAAAATAACATCAACTTCATTTAAGCCTTTCATCTATCGAAGTTAAATAACTTTTGGTTTTCACAATTCTATGTATGTTTGTAATAAAAATCAATATATCACCATCTTCATAATCATTTGTATATTTTGAATACCAACACTTACTAGCATTGTTATTGTGCCTGTAAGTCACTTGACATAATCATAGTATCAAACTTCTCATACCATTTTTTAAAACTTATCTTAAACCACATAGTGATTTAACTAATTGACACAACTTTATTATTATCTTAAGAAAATACAAAATTCATTGATTATTCCATGTAAATTTCTTCATTCAATTCACTATATTCAAGAATACAATCTTAATATTCATTCAATGTATATATAAGTTGTAAATGAATTAATGTTAACGCAAACAAGACACATATATATTATTCTTACAACTGAATCAAAGAATATTGAATATACATTCCTCTTGGTGAAACCTTTAGCCAATAATCAAGCTTTGAAGGTTTTATATATCATAGGTGTTATATTTCTTTCCATAACACCCATTTACACCCAATATGTTTCAGGATACAAATCAAGAAAGACACAAGCATGTTCCATTACACAAAATGAAGTCTTTTCCATCTTTCACAATTTCTTTCTAGAATACCGTAATTCTAGAATACATTACTTCTTTATTAAATGGTTTTAGGATTATCTTTTCAATATAAGAGGTTAGGTACTTTCATTAAGAATCTTTTATTCTACCAGTAGATTGTGTAATTAGAGCTAAATGATTTTATAGAAAAAAACTCTTTATAACTCTCCTCCTTCTTATCTCTACAACTCTCTCACTCTAACTAAATTTCCAAGCTTGCAATTCGGCCATGGCTGCCTTGAATTCCCTTTAGCCCACGGCTGAATGGCAATCACTCACCTTTGTTAAGGCTTTATGGGCAAACAAAAATCCACTGAACATGATCTTCCGAATCAACTGCTGAAGAAGCTTCAAACTTTCAAGGGGGAACCAGCTATTTTCTTAACTGAAGAAGAAGTTCAAAAGTTGGCAGTTCTATTTCATTATACACTGGTTGGCAGTTTTCCACGAGGTAAGCCTAACATGGAAATAATGAGAAAGAACTTCCAAACAATTGGCTTTAAGGGCAACTACACAATTGGATTCCTTGACTATAAGCACATTCTCAACCATGGACATCATTCGGTTTTCCTTGGAGGAGGACTATTTGTGCAGCTGGCTCAAGAACGTGTGGTTCATTAATGGCCATTACATGTGCGTTCTAAAGTGGCATCCTCTTTTTACACCGAATAAAGAACCCTCAATTTTCCCTACATGGATCACTTTTGAAGGTCTTCCGCCTATCTTTTTCACTAAACATGTGATCTTTAGCCTTGCACAAGCTATTGGAATTCCATTAAAAATTGACATGGCTACGGAAAAGTTCACACGCCCTAACTAGATGCCAAAGTTTGCATAGAAGTGCACCTTTTAGCAACTCTCCCAACTCCGCTATGGTTAGCGGTATTGTTGGACCCCAATTATGATAATCATGTTTTGAGGATGACCAAATCATACTAACGCTTGAAAACAAGTGTGTAGAAAAATAGGGAGATTCGGACGTAAATGATCGTCCGAACACAATCAAAAAAACAATTGTAGAACACTATGGACGTGGATGATTGTTCGAAAGGAAAACAATTCGAACGATGATAATCGTCTGACACAAAGAACCCGAAGCCTTGGATGAAGAATAGCGTCCGATCAATTCCAGTAGTCACTGACCATCAACTAGACGCACGTTCGGACGAAGTTACGAATGTCCGAACGAAGGAAGACAAGACACCATCCAGAGAACGGACGCAGAGCTTAGCAACGGCCGTGTCCAACTGCTAGTTCGTTCAAACGAACACTTACAACATCGGCCGTCTAAAAGATCTAATGACTAGTTTTCCAATAAATAGAAAATAGCCATTAGAGAATTGTTGGAGGCAGTTTTTGGGCATCTATAATACCCCCAAGTCTATAAATGACAAAAATAGAGACAAGAACTACTGCATTCAATACAAACACTTGTAAGAGGTATTTGGGAAGAAATCGACTAAAATATTATGTGTTGTATTGGTTTGGATAGTGTAGTTCTCTTGGCTCAACTAGAGGGAATTAGTGTGAGCAAGAGTAGACTAGTGAGTGATCTTCAAGTGTAAGAGTGGACTAAGCTGGGATAACAAGTGTACAAAAGTGAGGTTGTATTGTAAAACCCTTTAGCTCAACTAGAGGGACTTAGTTGGTGCAAGGGTGAGCCTACTTTGTGTACAAGAATGTTATTGCCTCACCTTCTTTGAAGAGGCACTACAAGTGGATATACTCCAAGCTTGAGAAGTTTGGGAGTTTGGTTTGATACTCTCTATCTCAGTCATCTATATATTTGTTCTTTGAGCTTCCATTATTGAATATCTTTTGTATTCATTTGTGCTTAAGTGTTTATTTGTTGCATAAAGTTTGCATTTCTCATTAAGCACATTAAAAGGTTTATTTTTTGAAACAACCTAATTCACCCCCCTCTTAGGTTGCTTTTTGGTCCAACAGGTAGGAGATGGTGGTAGATAGCAACCGATCACATATGAGAATCTCCCAACCTATTGTACCAAATGCAACAAGATTGGCCATCACATTGTTGAATGCAGAATGGGAGCCCCGAAAATACCAAAATAGCAAGATCAAGCATGAGACACTCGGCCAAAGGGACTGCTCACCCCATGAAGAATCTACATCTCAATGGAAAATTAAACATAATGCAGCTGGCCCCTCGGGGGGTTTCCAAGGAGCATCATCCAATGCCCATCATTGTCCAATCCATGGAAGAGACAGAATACCAAGGCCAAGCCAATGTAGAGATTCTGGCAAATAATGTTAAGGAAGACGTCTACCCAATGGATGAGCCACCAGCTTGTCAACCCCTCAATGCGGTTACAAATCCCCTAACAAACCACGAGATTCAAATTTTGAATTCCTTTGATGGTGGGGCGGTTGCAATTCATCCAACAAACCAGAAAAGTCAAACTCCTAATCCTTTTGGAAGATGGTTTGACAAATTCAAACTTGATAGAAACAAACTTGGAGCTAACACATTCAAACCAAATTGATTGGACTCATTCAAAGGAGCAACTGAATCCCCCAAGTTTACCTCAAGTCCAGCCAACTCAAGAAACTAGCAAAGATGACTCAGCTCTAGCAAACTTGTCCGAATATGGAGGAACTTCCATGCTACTTTTCAGACAATGACTCTCCACGAGTTGCACCAGCCTCACCGCTACCAGAACTGGAGAAACTGGCAAACAATCAGGAAATAAGTCCACCCCAAAGAAAAAAGCAGAAGAAAAAGAACCTACAACATGTCTCGAATGAGAACGAGACAGTCCAAACTGTCTTCCTCCCTCCCCAATTAATAAGGATTGTTTCTTAGTGTGGAACATACGGGGGATAAATAACAAACCCTCAATTCGAAGACTAAAGCAGTTGATGAAGGAGTACAAAATAAAAATCCTTGCTTTATTAGAACCTATGGTAGACAAAGAAAGGATCCTTTTCTTTGCTCGTAGATTAGGGTTTGACAACTACATGTCCAACCCTAATGGGAAGATTTGGTTATTCTGGAATAAAGTTTTTGTCTTTCAATGTTGGGAAATTCGGACCAGCTCATGCACGTTTCCATTTCTTCTAGCCTACTTCAAAATGAGGTACTCGCCACTCTCATTATTCTATACTAAGAGCACTAAACACGAGAGGAGAAGCCTATGCAAGAGCTCCGAATTGTGCAATCCTCTAACCCGTGGTTAGTCGGGGGTGACTTCAATGTAATCTCGACATCAGATGAGTAAAAGGGTTCTTCATCCTTGGACCTCGATGCCTTAAAGGACTTCAACGATTACCTCCTTGACTGCGGCTGATGAACATTGCATATCAAGGGTGCAAATTCACATGGAGATGTAACAGGTTTGGTAACTTAGTATGGAAGAGACTTGACAGATATGTTAGCAATCACGCATTCCTTTCGACTTTTTAGCATATTATGGTGGAAGATTTGCCTAAAACATGATTGAACCACTCTCCGCTATTCCACAAAACATCAAATGGCGTGATGTAAGGGCCAAAATAGTTCAGGTTTCTAAATGCATGGACTAACCACCCTAACTTTATGCAGGTTGTAGAAAATAATTGGCGGCTAAATTGTTCAGGCAGTCCACTTGGAATATTTGCCTCAAAGCGCTCAAAAGATTGAAGGCAGAATTATGAAGTTGGAGTCACACCATTTCGGTAACATTCTTGACAAGATACGAAACACTGAACAATATGTCAAACAATGTGAAACTACCTATTTGCTCCAGCCAAATCAACTCAACCAAATCGCACTAGCCCATGCACAAGCTCTGCATGTCAAATAGCTTGCCAAAGAAGAAAGTTTTTGGAGGCAAAAATCGGGTATGAAATGATTCAACAAAGGAGACCAAAACTCAAGATTCTGCCATTCTTCACTCTTGGCTAAGAGACTCAAACTGTGCATTTTGAAGATAAAGGTAAATGGGACCTGGAATGAAGATAGGCAACTTATTGAAACTGAGGGTGTAAGCTACTTCAATGATCTTTTGACAGCTACAAACAGCTTGGACATCAATCAAGCCCTCTTGAACACCATCACACAAGTAATCACGCAAAAGGATAATGATACACTGCTTACAGAGCCATCCAAGAAAGAGCTTAAGGAAGGAACATTCTTGGGCCTAAATCCACATGGAACTGCTGGAATTGATGGCTTTAATGGAGTTTTCTTCACCACCTGCTGGGATATTATACAAAATGACCTTCACAATGCTGTGCCTTTTTTAAAGGAGACGCACTTCCAAGAGCTTTTACAAGCACTCTTATAGCTTTCATTCCAAAATCTGTTAATCCCTCCTCTTGTAATGATTTTAGACCCATTAGTCTTTGTACATTTTTCAATAAAATATGTAAAAAAGTATTGGCTAACAGATTATCTTTAATGCTGCCCAAAATTATCTCTCAGGAGTAGGTGGCTTATGTACAAGGCAGAGATATCACTGACAACATATTGCTTGTCCATGAGCTTATCGAGTTCATAAATAGGAAAACTAGATGAGGCAATATCATTTCCAAGCTCGACTTAGCAAAGGTTTTCGACCGTCTCCCTTGGCCTTTTCTTTATGCCATTATGAGCAAGCTTCAATGAAAATTGGAATGCTATATTGAAGAACGTGTTAGAAAACATGCTGGTTCTCCATTCTTATTAATGGCTTCCCGAAATGCTTTTTCATGTCCACAACAGGTGTTCGCCAAGGAGATCCCCTATCACTTCTCCTTTTCATAATCACAATAAAGACCTTTGCAAGAAGAACAAAAGCTCAATACCATGAAAAAGAAAATTCTCAGATTATGCACTCCCTAGGAAATGTCCACCAATCACTCATCTTGCATATGCGGATGATGTAGTCATCTTCACAAAAGGGGAGGTCAAGTCAATCAAAAATCTCATAGCATTCCTCGCCCGGTTTGAAGCTTCTTCCGGGCAGCTCATCAACAAGTCCAAAAGCTCATTCTTTATGCCCAAGAGTGCTCCACTATCTAGGGTAAGGATGATCCAATTCAAAACAGGCTTCGTGAAACGGCCCCTTCCTTTTATGTATCTCGGTTGCCCTATTAAAAAAAAAAAAAAAAAAAAAGATCTCTTTTCCAAACAATGCTTGAGAAAATTACTTCTAGAATTGCTGGGTGGAATAACAAAATTCCTCTCTCCTAGAGGCAACTCTAATCTTGATTAAGCACGTTCTTCATAGCATTCCAATATACCTCTTCACGGTGCTTCAACCTCCGAAATCTGTCATCAAGGACATGGAGAGGCACTTTGAAAGCTTTTTCTGGGGCAACTCAGAGTCAAAAAGCAAACACCATTGGGTTTCATGGAATGCAATATGTAGGCCAACTGTTACAAACGGACTTGGAATCACTTCCCTCACAAACTTGGCCAAAGGATTTGGTATTAAACTATGGTGGATATTTAGAAAAGGTAACTCCCTTTGGTGCACATTTTTGCATGCAAGATATTGTCACTCCCATCCATGCTTAATACAAGAGGATCACAGAGATTCGTACATATGGAAGTGAAAGCTTAAAAGTTACGAGGATGCGGAAAAAGGCTTTCTATTCTTGATACAGAATGGACAATCTTCCTTTTGGTTTGATCCATGGCTGCCTCAAGGATCCTTATTCCACGAAGTTGACCAATTCAAGTGTTTGAGCCGAGCCTCACTATTGCTCAATTGTGGAATACAAATGGCTGGAATCTCTCAACTTTAAGTGAGCATTACTCAACTCATGAGCTAGAGAAACTAAGGCAGCTTCTTCATGGGAGAACCTCCAAATAACTAATGAATTGAATGAGCTAGTGTGGACTCCCTCATCAAATGGCAAATTTTCAATCGCGTCCACCCTCCCTACTCAAGTGTCCATGCTCTCATGGAAATAGATTTGGGATGACAGATTGCAAGTCAAGATTTCCATCTTCATGTGGCATCTACTAAATAGAAGACTCCTACTTGATGAAATCATAACCAGCTTTGGAGTTTCTTTGGCTTCAAAATGCCCTTTTGTAATAATCAAGAAACTTTGGATCATCTTTTTGTAGGATGTGAATCCACCAGCCAAGTTTAGTCTTACTTAAAATCATGGCTTGAAGTGCACTTCCTCCCAGCCTCTACATCTTTAGAAAAGCTAAATTCGTGGTGGTGGTGTTTGACTCACATTTAGCAACTCTAGCGGCTATTCATAAAATAATTCCTTACTTGGGATGCTGGTTTGTATGGAAAGCACGAAATATGGCAATTTTTGATGGCCTTTCCATCACACCTCAGCGCACTATCATAAACATATGTTCCTACCTGCGAAACATTACCATCATTCATCCACTTTATAGGGCTGGAGCACTTGATGATATCCTCTTAACTCAATATATTTGCCATCAAATACTCATCAAAAAGCCGAGGAAAGCATTGGCAGTCAAGTGGATTCCTCCTCCTTGTGGGATTGCTAAGCTAAACATTGATGGAGCCACAGAAGAAAACCCGGGAATTGCAGCTGGTGGCGGAATCATTCGAGATCATCATGGAAATCTCATCAAAGCATTTAGCAACTACTACAATCTTCAATCCAATTTGCAAGCCGAAACGTCTTCCTTAATTGATGGTCTAAAGCTTTGTGCAAAATTGCTGCTCAGGGCAGTGGTAGTGGAACTTGACTCCTTCATAACCTTAGTGAAAATATTAAAAGGCCAATCAAAGCCAACATGGAGCATCGACCAGCAATGGCAGTTTATCAAAGCTTTCACATTAGATAGAAATTATAGTTTTTCTCATGTATTCAAAAAGGCTAATCAAGTAGTGGATAGTCTAGCAAATGAGGGCATCATTAATCCTTACTATCTAAAGTATAACCAAGACACAATCCCTACGTCTATCAAAGGATTGTTGCGTTTGGATGCTCAAGGCTGCCCTTACATTAGACATTGTAAAGTTTGATTTCTTAAATAAATTCCACCCAATTGGGTGTTGGCCAAAAAAAAAGAGCTAAATGATTTTCTTCTTTTATTCTTTGGCTCCTACATGACTCCATACTTTCATCATTCCATACATTTCTTTTCTTTCATCCCCACCAGAACTATAAGAGATTGAATTTTTACTCTTCAAAATTATTTCTCAAGGGACGGCATCACTAATGAATTCATTTGTAAAGAACTCATCGTGTATTGTCGCCAATAATCTACTAGATTAGTAAATCTAATATTTGTATGTTGTGCCTAACTAACAATACACTTTTGATGCCAATAATCTACTAGATTTGTAAATCTAATATTCCAAGAAACCTTGAATAATTACCAACAGAACTTTTTGAAGATAAATAGAAAACCAGCACTTTAAGATCCTTCAAGGTAGGTTGTTGATAACTCTAGTAAACTAGAGTTATTTTCCTCTAAATTATAGCATTTTGGCAGTTTAAATCCTGAACTTTGGGTAAGTAATTGAAGATTTTAGTTAATTTCTTTCATATGTGCTTGAATTCCATTCTTGATTAAATATGATAAGTTTTTATTAAATTTCTAGCTTAATTAATTGCTTAATGGTGTTAATATTGTGCTGGCCAAAAATTAGAGGTTGGAAGCTAGAATGAACAAAGCTCAAAGGACCAAATTGCAATAATGGAAGAAATGAAGAATGCTGAGAAGAGAGTCGAGATCGCGATCTCAAACTCTCCTTATATCGCGATCTTGACTCGGGAAATGGTCTTAACGTATTAGAGTTGAAATCGTGATCTCAATTGTTCCATATCGCGATCTCGATTTGCTGAGGGTTAAGTTGCAAGGGCAATTTTGTAAACTTTCAGCTAACAACTACTGATTTTTTCCTTGTGTAACAATTAAATAGGAAGTGAAAGAAGTAGATTTAGTAGTAGATAGTTAATAGATTTTAGGATAGTTTAGGATATCTTGAACTCCAAATTTTCTTCTTGAATAGAATTTTCTCTTTAATTGTCTCTTAGATCTTCTTTTAATTTCTTGCCAAGTTCGAATTTTGATTAGATAATCGTAGTGGGTTAATCACAAGCTTCGGGTAGATAAAATTTTTATTCGCTTTCTAGTCTAAATTAGTAATAATTTCTTTACTTGCAATTTAGGGTTTCTTAGGTAAATTAGGGTTCTTGATAATTTCTTGCTTTTTATTTAAGAATTCTCAATTTCCTGCATTAATTTGTAGTTAATTGTTCCTAGTGGGCTTTCTCTATTTTTATCAAAAATCCAAAAATACTTAGATTTCAGGTTTAACTCTTTCCAATTCTAGTTTAGAAATGGTTGCTTTTAGTTTCAAGGTTTCTTATTTGTAGTCCTCTTAATTGGGTAATTTGCTTGCTTTCAATTTTAGTTTTAATTTGGTTAATTTAGGTTAGAATTAAGTGCCTTCCTTTACTTGCTTTTTCTATAGTAGATTAATTAGTTTCTTAATATCGTACTTAGTAATTTTCACTTACTTGCTTTTTAGTTAATCAAGCATAAAATTAAGTTCTTATCATTTTCATTTAATCATGGTTTTTACTAGAGTAGTTCCATCATCCATTGTTTGATTTCGCTTAACTACACAAATATCCATAAATCTTGGTAATTGCCTTCCAACAATCCTTGTGGGACGATACCCACTCATCCTATGCCACTATCAACTCCGAATACTTGCGGAAGTTAGGTAGAGTATAGTGAGTTAGTGTGGTTAATAACAATATTGCTTGTTTGTCCTTTCAAAGTTAAATTCTACCTAACAAAGCAATCAGTTGTTTAAGCAACATTACATTATCTTCATTAGTAATCAAACAACGGATAGAATCCTGGAAGTATTTTGAAGCCACATTAACCTCAACTGTCAAAAGTTTTTCAAAAAAATTAGCTTATAACTTTATCTTTTGAGGATTATCCAACCAATTCCCTTGCATATCCGTAACCCTACCCTACTCACATAAAGCTTAATCCTTTTTACTCGCAAGGAGCGGAAGAATTTAGAATTGCTTTCCCCTCTTTCAGCCATTTAATACATCCTTTTGCCTCTAAAGTTTCTCCTCCTAATTAAGACATTGAAGTAGAGAAGCTTTAGCATTAGCTAATTCAATCATAGTTGAGGAATTGCCCTCCTGCTCTGGCAGAAACTTCTTCTACAGTACTAAATCTTCTGCTTGTTTAGTATTTGGGAATATATCTCCAAAAACATTCTTGTTTCAACTCCTTAAATTTCACAACACTTCAAGTTTGCAGCAAAACACTATAAAGGAGAAACCAGGAATGGAGAATTCCAACTAGCCACCACATCCAAGAATGAATGATGTTTAGTCCATATATTCTGGAAACTGAATAACTTAGGACCTGCAAAAATAGGGTTTTCCATAGATAATAATATTGGAGAATGATCAAAATATGTTTTTTTAGATGCACCATGTTTATTCTAGAAAAAAAAAAAAAAGATAAGAAGAATCTTTTAATGGAATATCAAGTAGGGAAGTAACATGAACTACTTTATGAAACTCCTGCATGAATGAGTACCAAGTTGAGATCTCCCTACATATTTTGACAAAGAACTAATGACTTTAAAATCGTCACCAACAAACCAAAGCTCCATTATGCTATGAGAAATTCTTAAAAGAAGACCAAAGTAGACGCTAGATAATGTTATTATAACTACAATAATCAAAAGAGGCAAACATAGCAGTTGCAGAGGCATAACCATCAACGGAATCAGAAATAACTTGCTTTAAGACTATCCAGACTACAGAATAGTAACATTTAGATTATTCTACCAAAATAACCAAATACTGCTTCTAGGGTATGAGTGACAACATGGAAACCATAATTTATTCTTGAAGCTATCAGCCCTATCCATATATAACAATAGTTCAAATAAAGCTACAAAAAGAACACTATGAGTATGAACAAAATGCTTCAAATGTCTAATAGAAAAGTTGTTACCAACTCCTCTTCTATTCCATACTAAAACCCTTATTGCAAACAAGTTTAAGACGTAATAGTGGGGGACTTTCAATATGTTTCGGATAACATGGCATGTCCTTCAACAAAAATCTTACTCTTCTTAGGCTTCCAAATTCTTGGGAAAATTCCAAAAGAAAGTTTTGAACTAGAGTGCTTGGAAATTAATTGTGATTGAAAGTCTCGCCAACTTTCCATTTGTGTTGCCCTCATAACTGAAGAATTCTTTGTAATAGATCCATTGTCTTAATGATAAGCTACTTCCCGCCTAAATGGATCCTTGTCTGAATCTATTTTGAATTTGAAAGAACCATCAACAAGTGCATCACAAAGGGAATTTGTATTCAATTCTTCTACAAAGTTAATGGCTGGTTATCTATTGCAACATCTTGCTACGTTGAATTTCATACATTTGAGATTGATGGCTGGTGCTCCTTATCCTTATCTAAACTTGATCTGATTATTCTGTAAGTATGGAATACCCTCCTGATTTTGAATTGAATTCGAGTCCTGATCACCTTGCACTTATTGATTTTGCTTAGTTTGGTTACCAAGAACCTTCATGATTGTAGCCAACTTGTATTTTAAACCCGAACCCAAACTTGTTGAGATGAACACATTGTGAAGAATTTCTAGCCACATTGGCAGGTTGAGATGGAAGATCTGCTACAATCTTTTTCATCTAGATGTTTAACAATAGATTTTGCCTTTATTGAATGAATTTTGCTCCGATTAATCGAATGACCAAATCTTTTGACAAACTAAACAGTATAGTGGAATATCCTCACTAAGTAAGTAATCTTTTGCCAATAACCATTGTCACCCACATCAATCCAGATATAACAAGAAAGTTCAGCTAATAAATCTGCTTCAACACACACTTGACATCCAAGTGGGAAACAATTCACACAATATCCAGTAGCACAAATAAACTCAAACCAAGGATTAAGTAAGACTACTCAAGCTTGTAACGTAGGCTAAGGGACAATGGTAGGATAAATTTGATAAGAGTAGCTCATATCAGCTTAGACATATTAGTCACTATTTTGGACCATAACTCCACAATTATTTCCCACAACCAACATATTTAACCAACACTATCACATCCCAACATTGGGACCATGACACGATGCACCTTGGGCTTATCCAAGTGTGCAAGGCTCGAGAACTAGAACATCTAATAACTATAATCATGATCAAGACTTCCAGATGCTAACAAAACAAATCATAATTTACATATAGACTAGGAGAAGACATTGTCTATACAAGCACCAAAATTCTTAAGAACCACTGACTAGATTCCCTCTAGGAGGGGTAGGGCAAGTTCAAAGCATCGAACACAAAGTTCAATAGAAAAAACAAATCCTAACAAACTATATTAGCACACAAGCCAATCAAATAGGAAACCTCTAATTATAAAACCATCTCACTCTAGCTTCTATTGCTAAAGTCTATACCAAAGTCCCCTTCCAGCTCAGGTCCACAATTAGAAATAGCAAAACCACCATGAATTGACAAACTGTAAAATAATATACGAAACATGCAATGAGTAAAACAATGCCAAGAAAATAGCATTGAAACCTAAGAATTGAAGAAAGTATAAGATCAATGCAGTGTGCAATGCACATGGTACGATTAACAATCAAGACATGAATAACGGTTCATTGAGCTCATGGTTCAAATAAGTTTTTCAGTATTGAATCCAAGTTTATCTATTATCTGCCCAAATAGACTAGGTCTAACAGTATGTGGATCACTTGTTTTCTCGATATACTAAGGAAAATAGTATGGGGCGCAGTACATGATACATTTAACTATGCATTAAAATAAAATAGAGTCCACTTAGATGACCCATTGAGTCACATTCTCAATCAGTCATTCACAATTTATATAAAATGTCACTGAACGATGTATATGACAAGACTGGGTAATTAAAGTAAACTAGCCATATATAAATCCTACAAATAACCCACCACACTTACCTTCATATAACATAATATAGGACTGCACATCAACCGTAGACTACACGATTAATCAAAAAGCGTAGACACTACTTACCGTGCGATTTACCTTTCAAAACACTTTCTTTTGTTGGAAACCCTACCTCCTTAACCTATAAACTATGGGAAGACAACACCACACATTATAGTATGCCTAGGGGCATATTATTGAACTAAGAAAGAATCAAAACTAAAATAAAAATATGAAGTAGGGTATAAATACTACAGGATTGAAAGATATGCTTATTGGAGCATGACGACACTCGGCATTCTATAGACAACTTTGAATAGGCTGGATGGTCACTCTAGCCAACCACGATCTCGTATATCAGCCACTTATAAAGGTTAAAAAGGTCCCTAAACACTCAAAAATTTGGCTGGAAACAAATACATACACATAGGGGTTGAACTAGACAATCCGAGACTGGATTAAATCACAAAAATAATAAGCTAAGACCCTTGAATGCAACAAAGTTTTCATGACCAGCCCCAAATCCTCATTCAAACTCATCATTTCAAATATTTTAGAACTATTTCAAGCCATAAATCAAGACGTGGTAGCTCAAGAACACATTTGGTAATAAGAAAAAGTCCGCATACAACAAGATTTGATAAGTTTGATTCTTGGAAGAACTTGAAACCTTTACTACCAAAATCATGCAATAATTCATTTAGAATATACCTTTCAAGAAAGAAAACCAGTCTTGAAATACTTCAATGCTATCAATTTAGCTTGAAAATCTTCAATTCCTACATAGCAGTTGAAAATTGAAGTAAGACAAGTTGAAGGAAAATTTTGAGAGAACAATTAGTTTGAAAATGGTTTGTCTAGAATAGAAATAGGTAGGCAGGTACTTTCTTAAAGCTTGAGGATAAGCAATAAACTTTTCAAGGCTTAAAGATAAGATTCACACCTTTTACTGTTTAAAGATAAGCTTCACATATTTCAAGGTTTGAGAAGAAGCAAAACAAGATAAGTTTGGTAACAAGCACGAGAAGATAATCTTCATTTTCAAATAGTAAAGATAAGTTTCACGTGTTTTTAGACTTAAAGATAAGGTTCAAGTCTTTCAAGGCTTGAATGATAAGCTTCACGCGCTTAAAGATTTAAAGATAAAATCACGCCTTTCAAAACCTGAAGATAAGTTTCACACATTTCAAAACTTGAGGATAAATATGAGAAGATAAAGTTGGAGACAAGCTTGGAGATAAACACGAGAAGATAAGCTCCAGAAAATTGTAATTTGGTCCCTTAAGTTTACTCTTATGTCACTTGCTACTCCAAAACTAGAATGAAACCCAAGAGGGCAAAATGCCACATTGAAAAGAGATTTCTAGCAATGTTATTAAAAAATAAAGATGAAGATAGCTGGACATGGAATGGTGGGAAAAGTCCACATGAAATGATTGAAAAAATCTAGGTGGAATGATAAAAAAGGGTCCAAGTGTTGCACTAAAAACTAGAGAGGATAAATTAGTCATTACACTGAAGAATAGACATTAATGAATATTCTTAGCAATATCAAGTTGATGGAAAATGTGTGGGTATTACAAAAAGCATTGAAGGAAATATTTTTCCTTCTTTATTCAACTAAAAGGAACATCCATTCTTTTTTCTCAAACCTAAATCATTACTTGAACTTTTTTATTTTCCAACATTTATTTCTTTTCTTTTTTTCTTTCAACACATTTTTTTTTTGTCTTAACAACACAACATAGGGGACTATTAACACAATGAAGCCACGTATGTAACTTCATACCCCAACACAACATAACACACAATAAAGCCATATGTGGTGGTTTGTTTGGTATTTGCAAAGCATTTTGGTGTATTTATTTTTAGGTTAATAAAGAGTTGGCTTGTGTTGAGTATAAATTTAGGACTTCGTTGAGAAAGTGGAGTTATGCTGATCCATTATGAATCGGGGATCTGGGCTATTGAACTTTTATTGAGAATGTGGAGAATTTCCCTTTGTGAAGATTTGCCATTTTATGAGGATTTGTTAAGCGATACAAGTCAAGGTAGAGATTTGTTGAGTGTGTCTTCTCTTCACTCAAGATTATAACTTAAGGGCCTTAGTTCAGGTTTTGAGTAGACCAAACCAAGAGAGCTTTATTGGGTTTTCAAGACCTTTATGGCCATCCAACCTTTTGTCTTATTTGGGCTCTCATGTGTTTTTTGTTATAACGGTGCCTATAACCCATTATGTCTTATTTGTATAAACCTTTTGGTGAGAGCAAATTAGGTCTTCTAGGGCCTTTTGTCAATTAAGGCTCTTGTTGTTTTTTGGGTGTATTGTGTTGGGCTTTGTGGAGGTTTCTCCAAATTTGTATTCCTCTTTACTGGATAAAAATTTCTCCTCTTTCTCCAAATTTTTATTCCTCTTAACTTACTGGATTCCTCTTACGTTTTATATATCATTTATTGTATTTTTATGTATTGTAAGCAAAATTTGAGTTAATTATGAACTTAACTGGTTTATTCTTAGTTTTTGTAGGGATGAAATGAAAAATGATTGAAAATGATGAAAAAGACAAAGAAAAATTGCAAAGTCGAAGCATGCACAAGTATGGAACAAATCTGGGCATTGTTTTATATTTTTAGCACAACTTTCTTGTCCAAACTCTGATTGGGTTGATTAAAGATGCATTATTCAAAAATAGAGATTTTTGCTTTCGACCATATTTTGATTGTTAATACGAACTTTCATGTTATGGGCTTTCCAAAGTACGTCAATAACAAGGTCAAAATCGAGTTAGAAATTGAGGAATAAGTTCTGGAAGTCACACACATGCACGACCCAAAGCCTGCGCACATGTCCAACTTCAAGAGGGCACGTTTTCAAGACCCGTTGGTCTTGCACACATGCACGAGTTTTGGAAAGTAGGTGTGCGTGTAGCAGCAAAGGGTTACAAAAATTATTATTTTAGGTAGTTTTCTTTATCCAGATGGACTCTTTCTCAAGCATTTTCATGTTCTTTTCATTAGATAGGGATTTTAACCCTATTATTCCTTATAAATACCCCTTGAGATGTGAATAGAAAAGGAGAGATACGTAGAACACACGATTGTGAGTTCTTTAGCAGCTTCGTATTTTTTCATGGCCATTCATTTCTAATCTCTTTTTCTTGGTGTAGGAAACGGAAGCCATGAGAACTTTGATGTTGTGAGACTTTTGTTTTTATTTTAATTCAATTCATTCTTCGATGTATTGATTATTTTTCTATAGCATTATTTTCGTGATTGTTTTCTTTTAATTGCTATATGTGCACTATAGTTAATTACCTGAATCAATCTATAGCTAGATTAATATTGGTTGCTTTGTCCGATTTAATCTGTGAAGCAATTGGATTTAATATATTGCTGGGTTATGGGTTATTGAATGTAGGGAAAATAGTCAACTAATTAGCATAACCGCTTGTACTTATGTTTTTTAGCCTAATTGCCTTCCTAGTTCTTAATGTTTCTATTGATTAATCTTTTGACGCTTGTCCGGATATAATTGATAGTTACAGTTAATTGAATCGCTTGTTGAAAATTAATTGAAATTAAGGGAAGAAATAAGATTAAGTTTTGAACTGGATGATAAACTAATTCTTCAATTAGTATTTGGTGAATGATTGATATATGTATGTGTCGATGATCAACTAATTCAATTCCATGGTGGATATGACCGAACCAAGCCTTTTCTCTACTTGAATTTCCTACAATTTTAGCTTCTGCGATATTGTTTTTTAGTATAAAGAATTACTCAACCCCCTTCCTTTATTACTTGAGCACGAATAACAAACTCATTTCTCTGTGGGACGACTCGGACTCTACCAACCAAGGCTTTTCTTTTCTTGAATTTCCTACAATTTAGTAGTTTCTGCGATTTTTTTTTTTTAGTATAAAGAATTACTCAACCCCCCTCCTTTATTAGTTCAACAAGAATAATAAACTCCTTTTATTGTGGGACGATTCGGACTCTACCACTACTTCATTAGTATAGGATTTCGATTAATTTTGGGTGCAATCAACAGCATTATCGTACCACAGTACCACCTGTGGACATAAGTCTTTTGACCAAATCACATAAATCTGTGTGTCCCTTTTGTTATTATATTTATCTTTATTTGTTTTTGTTATTGTCTTCAAGAACTTGTTAAGCAATTTCCACAAATATCCGGAGTTCCAATCCAAACAACCATATAGAATTCGCTCCAAGCAAGTATAAGATGAAACCACCTGGGCAAAGAGCAAGTGTACTAGAGCCTTTCTTCAAGTACCATTCCTTGAATCCTCGTGCTCTGCCTCTTGGTTTTCAATTAGGCGAATTACCCAATTATTCTTGAAAAACCGAACACCAGACATTTCCTTTTTTGTTAGTTGGTTTTTGAATCTTTGATTAATTAGAAAATAAGCTAAAATTAAGCTGTTATTATGAAGAAATAATTTTTACTGTTGTGTTGGTTTTGATGGGAAGAAAGGATGATGCATGGAGGGTATTTATAGGGGTTGATGGTAGATAAAACAATGAAAAAAATACTCTGGGAGTGAATAGAAAAGACAGGTGATGATAGGCTTGTTTAGCTTTGGAATGGAATCTATGATTAAGTCTTGGCTACACACTCCGCGTAGTGAGTATGACAACTGTTGAAATGACTAAAAAATAAGAGGTTTTTCTATTTTTCAATCATCGAATGAAAAATACTCACTCAGCAATGTGGAGCAAGTAGTAAAAAAATTTTAGGAATCTGGGTAAGAATTTTTAGGATTGCTATGGGGTGTGTGTAATATTCGGTACACATCCTTGAGGAGAATTCGAGTTTAAAGAGAATGAGAATCTACATGTTGGTCTAGGTTTTTCCAAATTCACAATCTTCCATTCCAGCTAGTCAGTTCTGGAAGCATCAAGTATGAATCACTTTTATGACAAATAAGTTAAAGTTCAACAATAACTCCAATTCCTTACTCTTCCGAATAATTATTAGTTAAATACTAAGTTACGCATAAAAGTACACCTGTTGTGCTACAAAACTCAATTTTGATATAAAAATTACACCAAATTTAATTTATTTCCACATGAGGCATCTTCATGTGCCTTGGGAAACTATTTGATAGATTTTATTTTTTAATCATTTTTATGAAATTTCTGAAGTCAGTCAAATAAAACATGTAGGGACTACTTAGGTCACGTGTACCACACATGAAGATTACTGCAGAGATTGCGAGATGAAGTTGAAGCCCTTATTGGCCCGAATGCTCACAGTTTAGTATCAGCTAGGAGCTAACCAAATCAAAATGCAAATTGTTACAGCCAAAAGAAAACATTATAGACGAAAACACTGAAGTTCACATTTTGAATAGTGATATTCTTAAATTTTTTAATTAAATGCTTCTATTTCACATTTGCCTAAAGTATATATATACATAAAAACGTGATATAAATATTAAAATAAGTGATAGGAAAATGCAATTTTAGCCCCAAAGTTTGGGTGTTGGGTACCAAATTCCAAACAAAACATATTTAATTTTCAAACTTTCTAATTTCTACCAATTTTGACAAATTTGGCTATTTATTCTAACCTACGTTATATCACCTCTCAGCCGATTTCAAACCCTTTAATATATTTCTACTTTCTTCTCTGACTATTAATACCTAAACACTTAACATTCTTGTTTATTTTTTAAGGTAATCCACCAATACCTTAGTGGGGAGTCGATCACCCTTTATTAATATAAAAAATAAAATAAAAAACTTAAAAGGAGGAGGATTAGGCTAAAATCTCCTAAGAAATTACATCATTTTCAAATACGTAAATAAGGGCAACGAAGTCTATCTAATCTCATCAAACCCTTAGGTCGTAAAGGTAATATGATATTAGAATACAAAATGAAAGATAAAACTACCCATAGATTGACTAAACAATCAGCTACACTATTACATTCTCTAAATACATGTTAAAATATAATCAATGTTGCCTTAAATAAAACCATAAATTTGCTGCAATGTTGAATCAGTAACCTATAGAGGAGTAATAAATCCTTGAAAACCCTTGACCAAAGTCATTAATCCAGCTCCAGTTGAATGTAGTCTAAGAAAATTTACCGGATTTACCAAAAAATCAAAGATTAAAGCTGTATACATGTTCAATTCTTGTTGTTAATGAATAATTCTAGCAACCAAATGCTTCCCTATCTTGTCCAACCTTGATTAGAGGTCAAAAACATTTTGTAAACATGAGAATTGAGGATGTTTGGTCTAGTGGGTGGCTGGTTGGTCTTGGTTGCAGGTTCTTAGGGTTTCACATAAGGGTTTTTGGTGTTTAATCCTACGTTCACACGCCTATCTAATGCATGCTAGAAAGTGCAGTAGTCAAGTAATAAAATAATTTAGACTAACAGGATATTGTTCCCTGTGTGGAAATTATATAAAAACATCACAAATTAATTCCAATTAGAGATTGGCATTACCTAAGAAAATCGAATGGAATATTTTTTGTCTAGCTACAACTAATCTAAGTGCTGAAAATCAAATCAAGGCAATTAAAGTGCAGTGAAATTAAACGAAAATAAGTAAATCAAGACATAAATTAAAGATAGCAATTAGAAGTAAATTTACTGTCACAATTAGAGATTTAAAAGGCAACACATAAATAAACATATCGAAATCAAATAAAGCAAATGCTAGAGAGTTGATTTCACCTAGCCTACATAACTATGAAATAACATAATCACAGAGAATTAATTGCATCCATAAAACAATTGAACTAATTATTCTTTCAAATTAGTTAACCCAAAAACACAACTATTCATGAATATTCTCTTGAACCAAACATACAACAGTCATTGCATGCATTACAACTGGATATAATTCAAACACTCAACCAATTCAATGAAATAAGATCTATTTTCAGATAAATTATTTTAGAACAAATCCTTAATCAAACATAGAAAAGTACTAAAAACAATAATAAATACCCTAAAAGAAGGAAAGATTGATCTTTAATCACAAATACTCCATGTAATGTAGTTTTGGGTACATCAATCCAAATCATTAAATATACTCCATGACTGAAAAATTAAAAGACAAAGTTGTAATAAAAGACATCTTGCATAAACCTAGAGAGCTTGTAAATCAAATACTTAGATGATTGGAAGTTGTGGAGAGAATCAATGCTCAAGCCTCGTTGATGATGTGAATCAACACCCTCAAAAATTTTTCAGTGGCATTCAAAGAGATATTAAACTAAAGATAAGAATCTAATAAAGAAAAGCTGAGAATTTCCTTACATATCTATTCAACCCTAAGAACTAAAGAAAAGAAGAGAAAAAGTAAAGGACATATTTGTGAAACCCAGTATTTTAATAGCCTTGTTCTTTGATTTTAATTGGTTTAAAATGTTTTTCATATTATTTTTAGTCATAGAGGTACTTCAACTTATTCGTTCTTCAATTCGGCAAATTTTTCGATTTACGCGATTTCACGGGTAAACGGGTTATAAAATTAGACAAAATGTAATTAGTGCTTATACACATGTGAGTGTTGTTTGATGACTGATTTATAATGTTAATTTAGTAGCAAAAATTAGTTTTTGGGTCAAATAGTCAACTTGGAGACTATTTGGTCAATGGGGTACTATTTGGTCAACCTTGGAATTTCTTTTTAAGTCTTCTTCTTGTTTTTTTCTTCCTCATTTTGTTCCAGCAGCAGCCGAACTCCTCTCCTCCATTTTCCCCAAAAAAAATTTCTTGGTTTTCAAGTAGGAATCACTTGGAAGGTAAGATTTTATGTATTTTAGCATTTATGGCTTATGGGCTTTATGATTTAAGCTTTAATTTCAAGTTTTGTAGGATTATTTATGGCTGAGAAAACCCTCTTTGCAGCCTTATAAGTTGTGATTTATGTATGTTATGGGTTGTTTTTAGGGTGTTTTGGAGGTTGGGAAGTGATTGGGGTTGATTTTTAACAACTTTCCATGGTTAGATTACAAATTTTAAGATTATGAGTTAGGGTTTTGTCTTCCATATGAGCCTAGAATGTTATGCTATGAATGCTTATGTCTATGCTTGTAATGATGTTTTAAGAGTGTTTTAAGGTTAGTTTGGATAGGAATTGAGACTTGAAACCAAGTGGAATTGATTTCCCTTCATTTTGTAAGTAAGCGGAAGTTTGGCGCAACTAGGATAATTTGGATAATTGGTTATGTTTAAAGGGTCTTTAATGATCTTTTGATGGTTTTAGGTGTTTTCCATTGTTGTGGAATGCTATTGATATAGTCCCGGCTATTGCTCCGGTGAATCTTTCCGTTTATGGATTTTGTTGGTTGAATATGTTGTTTTGAGTTGGGTTGTAACCAAGGTCCCTTGAATACCTTGGAAATGGATTTTTTTTGGTTGGTTGAATATGTTGTTTTGAGTTGGGTTGTAACCAGAGTGTGATCTACCTTGCAGTTTTTGCTTTAATAGGTGGGTAACATAGACCCTCTTCCACTTGTATTTTGTTTAACGACTTTCGAAATATGTTTGGATGGATTTTAAAATGTGTATGATGTTTGGAACTGCACTTTTACCAAGTTTTGGAATTATTATATATGCTGATGAAATCGGGACCAAGCTATTTTATGTTAATCAATTGATATATTTGCAAACTCTTTTGATATGAAAGCATTTTATGACTGTTTTGGCTCATAGGTGACCGAGGTATATAATTTTGGATGTATTTGGAAATGTTTGATTTGGGGTGCACGGTTCTACACATCTAGATGTGTATAAGAGACAGGCATCGTGAATGTTATGAACTCTCGATACGGGGTCTTGTGATGGGATAACTTGACCTCCCAGTCAGACTAGTAGGTGTGGTAGATTACTAGATGTGGCTAGTACTGTAGGTCATACTGTTGAGCCTTTTTTTTGTGATGGATTGCATTATATTCTGGATTGAAACTGTACTTGGATTTGTTCGCTATGCTTTAGCATACTATGTTTTGAAATGATTGGATCTTTTTGACTATGTTTTGGACATGCCAGACGTTTAAATGGCATGATACATTTTAGAAACTACTTATGATTATGGTTTATTGACTTTTAAATGGCATGAGAGATTTTAGAAACCGCTTCATAACTATGGTTTTCACAAATGTCATTATCTTTATGTTTTCTTTTATCGCAATGCTTGGCCAAATTTGAAGAGCTTTTATGATATACACTGATCTAGTTATGCTCACCCCACGTGACTCAATAATGTTTCAGATTAGGTGCTCGTTTTGGATTCTCCATCACGTTAGCGGCTTTTAGATTTTCCCGGACTCCACATTCTTGGTAGGACTCTGCGGATAATCTTCCAAGCTTCTCTTTTGTTTGGAGAGGGGTAGTGTATTAGATAAGTTTTGTATTGATGAACTTTATTTTCGTTGTAGCATCTTTTGTACTAAGAAGGAATTTTGTAATTCGTATTTTTGTGTAAAATGAAATATTTGGTTTTATAGTTGAGAAATGGCTTGATGGTTCTATTACATTGCGGTTAAGTTTGTTGCTCTGTTCGTTTGTGCCTTGCGCTTTGGACCGGTGTGCCATTAGCGCGGCGTGTTACGGTCCCGTTTTTGATGTATAACGGGCGTGACAATATTAATTGAGCCTCCAAGGTGTTTCACTTATAGGTAGAATTTATCCAAGATGTTTACGGTAAGTTCTAGCTGATAGGAGTTCAAAATGGACCCAAAATATAGGATGAAAGTCATCAAAATCTCAAAGGATCTTGCATAGAAATTCATCCAAACACTGCAACACTTAAATTTAACATTTAGCTAATTTAGTTAACAAAATTTGGATGTTAGTATTAATATATGTGTTTCTACGTGTAGGAAGTCGAAGATGGGGTTGAAGCTATTGGGAAGCACAGATAAGAAGCCGAGAAGCTGGTTGGAGCAATTCTGGTAGCATCGCAGCAACTAAGACTCTTTGGCTGCTGCTAGGGGGAAAGTATCAGACGACTTATTTGATTATTCAAGAAGTACTTTTGCAGCACTATTTTCATGATTAAATCCATGAGAGGTTTGTGGCCCGGGTAAGATTGTGGTGGTTGGAAATTTATTTAAGTCATGAGGGTTTGCTGGCCATGGATGATGAGTAGCTTCTCTAATGCTTTTTTTAACTACCTTGTTCCTCCATTCAAAAGAAGTTATCCATCAATCTTTCTGAGGATTCCAGGACAGTCGAAAGAGGACTCAAGGCTTCTAACACATGAATTGGAATGGCCCACAACACATGCTTGATGAGAATTTAGCCTACCACCAGAATAGAGTAGACATTTCTTCCATCCCCCAATTTGGACATGAATTGCTCCTTAATGCCATGGAAGAGACCTGCTTTCTTTCTACCACTATACAAGAAACAATCGAAGTAAGTAATTGGCAATGACTGTTGAGAAAATCCCGTGAGCTGCCCCAACATCCTAATACACAACTTACTGCAACGGTTACGTGGAATGATAGAGATCTATTCTGATTAATTCTCTAACCCGTTCTCTTTTGATACAACTCCAAAAACGCCTTTAAATTCCTCATACTCCTGTTTCCTCTAGCAAATAATAACACAACATTTGCAAAGCTATGTAGCTGATTGGCATTGCAGTTCACAACATTAGGAAGACCATAGCATTGAGTTTAGGCCTTATAGGAGAGCATTAAGTCCTCTACTCAAGGCCTCTGAACAAAGTATAAAAAGAAAAGGAGAGAGATGGTCTCCTTACTTTATTACCCTCGATGCATTGAAGATGCCGCAACTCTTGCCATTGCTCAACTTCAAAAACCAGCTTTTTTGTAAGTTGCTGAGAATGAGGAAAACAAACTTTGAAGAAAGCCAAACTTGAGAAGAATTCCTTCTAAAAATTCCCACACAACACAGTCAAATGCTTTCATCATGTATAGTTTCATCATAATACTGTACCTCTTTACTTTCTTATTCAAAGAGTGAACATCCTAGGCAAGAAGAATGTTATCTGTTATACCCGGCCTCCTACAAATGCAAATTGCTCCAAAGAAATGATCAAGGGAAGCAATGTTATCAAGCAATTCACAATTATATTGGTCAAGAGCTAATTGAAAAAATTGCACAAAGAAATTGATCTACACTTAGTAAAATTGACTAGGGCTGCCTTCTTCAGAATAAGCACTATAAGTGTACTGGCCACACTTCTCATATTAGGAACCCCAGCAGGAAAATCTTGAACTACATTTAATAAATCCGCAACAATAATCTCCCAATACTTAATAAAGAAGAAGACAAGGAAGCCATTCAGCCCCACAGAACTATCCATATCCGTTCCAAATATTGCTTTCTTTACCTCATCCATATTAACTAGCCTTATAAGGGAAGCATTTTCTTCATCCGAGACAAGTGGTCGTGCTGTCGCAGGCACCCAAAATTGATCAAATTCTCAATACTAATATAGCAGTGGAGAATCCAAGTCGTCTCACAGGATATGGAGTCTATTATTCATGCTCTCGTAAAGAGGGGGTTTTGGACTAATTTTTAATACTAAAAACTATTGCAAGAATTAAAACAGTAGGAAATTTAATGAAAGAAAGGTCTGGTTTCGGCCACATCCACCATGAAAATCGAATTAGTTGATCATCGACACAATGGAAAATCATACATCAATCATTCACCAAGTACTAATAGAAAAATTAGTTTATCATCCAGTTCAAAACTTATTCTTATTTTTTCCTTAATTTTAGCTAATTTACAACAAGAGATTCAATTAACCCTTGCTATCAATTATATTCAGATAAGCGTCAAAAAATTAATTAATAGAAGCATTAAAAACTAGGAACACAATTAAGCTAAAATAACATAAGCACATGCCGTTATGCTAATTGGTTGATTATTTTTCCTAGATTCAATAACCCATATAACCCGGCAATTATTAAATCTAGTAGTTTCATAGATTAAATCAGACAAAATAGCCAATATTAATTTAGTTGTAGATTGATTCAGATAATTAACTACAGTGCATTTATAGTAATTAAAAGAAAACAATCATAAAAAATAATAGTGCAAAAAAATAATCAATACTTCGAAGAATAAATTGAATTAAAATAAAAACAAAAGTCTCACAACATCAATGCTCTCATGGCTTCAGTTTCCTATACCAAAAAGGAAGGGTTTAGGCACAAATGGCCATGAAAGAATACAAAGCTGCCAAAGAAAGCTCATGATCGTGTGTTCTTTGTATCTCCCCCTTCCTATTCACCTATCAAGGGGTATTTGTAGGAAATACTAGGGTTAAAATCCCATCTATTGATAAGAATGTGAAAACACTTGAAAAGGAGTCCATCCGGCAAAGAAATTTGCCTAAAATAAAGAATTCTATAAACCCTCACTGCTACGCGCGCACATGCGTGCCTAAGTCTCACGCATGTGTGTGAGAAACTCTTCCTATGTGCTTACAGGAAGTTGTGTATGTGCGCAGGTTTTGGGTCGTGCATGCTGACTTCCAAAACTTGTGTTTTAATTTCAACTTCAATTTTAACCATGATGCTAATAGAATTTGGAGAAATGCAAAACATGAAAGTTGTAGTTCTTTCTCTTATCTTTCCAATGCATCTTAAATCAACTCAATTGGAGTTTGAACAAGAAAGTTGTGCTAAAAATATAAAACAGTTTACTTGTCCAGATTTGCTCCATACTCGTGCATGCTCCAGCTTTGCGATTCTTCTTCATCCTTTTGAATCCTATTTCACATAACCCTACAAGAACTAAGAGTAAACCAATTAAGTTCGTTATTAACTCAAATCTTGCTTATAATACACAAAAAGGGGTAAATGAAATATAAAATATAAGATATTTACTAGCTTATCAAATTACCCCATAATTAGCTTTTGATCGTCCTTGAGTAAACATAGAATTAAAACAATTAAGTGCATCAAAAATTCACCAAACACATCTCAACAATTATCCACATAAATAATCAAGAGTCAGTTCACCAAGAACGCAAGAGCTCAAATGCTAATAAACACCAAAAGATGAAATTTGTGTGTATGTGTGCATAGCCTGTAAGAAAAAACTTAGTTTTTAAGACACTCAGATTAAATCATGCAAACTCTTAAATTTTTTCTGAACACCACATAGCTCACTCTTATTTACCTCTCCACTAATGTAGATAACCAACTTTATAATTTAAATTAGGTAGGACTTTTTAGCTTGTAATGTTAGGCTAGGGTATTGGCTAATAAAAAAAGATAAAAGATATGACAAATAAGAAAAAGAGCTTTAAAGTAATGCTTGCCACACATTAAAATAAAACTTCTCTTCATATATTAAGTGTCATAATTCACAACCCCACACTCAAATAACGAACACCCATGAAGAACTCTAAATAAACAATAAGCAAGAAAGTCCCCCTCTTCGACTTGGCTCAACATGCCAACATTTTTCTGATAATATCTCCTCCTTTTTCATTTTATCGAACCCATTCTTCATATTTATTTCATGTTCGATTCCAAATATGGGTACTAGTAGTAGGCACTACCCGCAAACATATTAACGCAGGTACCAGTGATAAGCACTATCTGCAACATACAAGCATTTTTTTTCACTACCCTCTTCTTTCCCATAAATGTACACCATTCACTTAACCAAATTACCACCCTCATTCTACTACCTTCTACCATTATATCCTGCCCTTACAAATAAATGTGTGCAGTAAAACTCTTTAAGGGACAATTTAGATAGAAAATTACAAGAAATTATTAGGTTCATAAAGGTAGGTAAAATGAGTTTAAATGAAAGAAGGTGAATGGTGTTTCTCTCCATTCATAACAAATTAAGGTTCAAATAGGGTACTAGGGATAAAAATTTCAAAATAAGGGTTGGCTTAAAGGCTCAAATGTCCAAATAAGATGCTATTGCTCCACTAAAATCTGCTCCAAAATCTCTTCCGAACTGCGCCTCAGCATGGGCTCACTATCAGACAACTGTGCTATACAAGCATGAGAACGAGTTCGCCTAACCGGAGCCCTCACTCCATCCATTGCAATTGGTTTTCCAAGTTTCAATTTCTCCTCAGCTAGATCAATTGCTACTACTTCCTCTACACACAAGGCCGTGATCAAGTGGGTAAACCAAAGGAAAGATTGCTTGTTGATTGCTAAATAACAAATCTGCTGGCCGATGAAGTTTCCCACAACAGAAGGAACATCTGCAGCTTTGCCGAAAGCAATACAATATAAGAGCTTAGCCCTCTGCAGTGTAACATATGTGAGATGGCTAATTGGAAGGCGTCGAGCACATAAGAACTTGAACCATACTAGCCAATCGGTTTAAGCATATTGGCATTAAAATGTCGTGCAACACCCCCAGCACTAAATGTCTATTCGATTTCACCAATGCAAAGGATGCTCGTAATTGTCATTGAGTTCCATACTGATGTCGCGAATGGTCGGCCACTCATCATTACGAACACGGTTGACTCTCAAAAGCCAGTTAATCGCATTTGCAAAAATATCCACTTCCTTTCCCTAAACATACACCTCAGTGTCACTATAATAAGTCAAGTTAGCATAGAATTTGTGTGCTACCGGTAGTATCACATCCTTAAGGGTAGATGTGAAGTGATTCCAACCACGCGTCCTTATAGAAGATTGGATCTCCGAAACTCTGGCCAACAGTATTTGAATACCCTTCTCTTCGAACAACACCCTCATCTGGGTGAATGATATATCTTTCTCATATCTCTTTTGAGCCATAGTATTGACAAATTGCGCCAACACAATCTCCTCAGGCATGCTCTCATGCTCTTGTTGAGGTCTGGAGAATGAAGAAGCTGCGGTGGTTTTGCCTGTAGCCGGTTTCTTACCCGTTCGTGCCATTCCTACAAAAATTATACATGAAAACCAAGGCAACCAAATAAGGGCTCTAATACGCCATATTTATGCAATTCTACAACCCCAACTAAGAATTAACCTTAGTATGCAGAAGATGAATTCCAATAGGTTAGTGCCTAAACTAAGGTATGTGCATAAATTAATGACATTCCTAGAACATTCTTAGTCACAAAAAATGTATAAGGAAGAATCAAATAACATAAATGAATGTCCAGGAATTGAAATCATGCACCAATGCCTTGTGTTTTAGGAGTTTTATTCATTGGGGCAATTCATCAAACATATGGCATGCGTAAAAAAGAATGAATTTTTCTCCATATAAAGAACACACAATATACTTCCTAAAAAATAATTCATTCACAAATTACTCAAACCACATATTTATCATACAATCTATAACAAATTAGCACAATTAAATCATCAAGAAGCAAAAATTTCTTACAATCCAATTATAAACCCAAAAGGAAAAAACATAAGAAAAATTAATGAAATTCATACCTTGATGGAGTTTACTCTTGAAAGAAGAATGAACTGATGTTAATGGAATGAACTAAAAAGTGATTTAAGGGTAGAAAAACGTTAGGGGTGAAAGGAGTAAAGGGAAGAAGGGTAGAGAGAAAGGGGGAGTATGCTGTTTGAATGATTGGGTAAAAGGACGGTTTTGGCCTTCTAAACAATGCGCGCACATGCGCAGCCTTCCAAGCACGCATTTGTGCAAAAATTAGTGAGTCCATTTTGGCTGCTCCTCTCGCACACATGCACGAGGTTTCAAGCAATTTTGAATTTTAGCCACCAGAAATTGCGCCTTCAAGCATAAAAATTTCACTCCTAAATCACTCAAAAATACATACAATAAACACAACCTTCAAAAACATGTTTAGTATGTTTAACTTGTAAATTAAAATGATTTTCAATACAAACACAATGAAATAAATAAAAATAAAAAACAAACACAATAAATGAACAATTAAAAGAGCATGGGTTGCCTCCCATGCAACACCTTTGTTTACTGTCGTTGGCTCGACTTTATGTTGTCTTACCTCAAAGATAATTCAGTTCTTCCAAATCAATATCCATCATATCTTTTACCGAAGCACTCTCCAAATATGGCTTCAACCGATGGCTGTTCACTTTAAAAACACTTTAGTGGTATCCAAACTTTGTATTTCCACTGCATTATGAGGAAAAACATTAGTAACTATAGAAAGACCTCCTCAACGAGAACATTACTCACCCAAAAAGAGTCAAAAAAATGGATTGATAAAGGAGAAATTTCTAACAAATGTGGAACTGCTTTTGCAACACTATTTTATCATGAAATTCCTTTATCTTTTCCTTGTAAATTCTCGCATTCATGTCATAGGCTTCATTTCAAATTTCCTCTAATTCTTACAATTGAAGCTTCCGATGTACCCCACTCTCATCCAACTTCATATTAAAGCTCTTGATAGCCCAGTAGGCCTTATGTTCCAATTCAACTGGTAAATGACATAACTTACTGACATGGATCCGAATAGCCCAAAGATGTGTCAAGATGAGGAGATGAAAGATGGAGCAAGCTTGGAATCACTCTTGCCAAGATTGGAGCACATTCGTGTCATTATAAACCTCATCGTCAATATTATCTTGATCAGATTCATACTCACCTTCTTGACGACGTGGAGGGGTATTAGCTCTACGAGCTTGACGTCTAACTCCTTGAGGCCTCCCTCTTTGTTGGTCATTCATGCGAGCCTCTATTTGATCTATGCGATCCCTAACATTGCCAAATGCAGCAAATACTCGATCAAATTGTTGTTGTATGGCCTCCATTGTTATGGGATTTCCAGTTCGACTAGTTTCTTCCTGTGACATAATGGAAAACACTCACAAAGAAAAAGAAAGTGATTAGGGTTAATAAGAGTAAAAGAAAGTGATTAGGGCCAAGCTGTGGCAAGAGTGATTCCAAACTTGCTCCATCTTTCATCTCCTCATCTTGACACATCTTTGGGCTATTCGGATCCATGTCACTTACCAAAGACCATTCGATAAGGAGACATGCCGATTGGTGTCTTAGATGCAGTACGATAAGCCCATAGTGCATCACCCAACATTAAGTTCCAATCCTTCCTATTTGGGCTTACTGTTTTCTCAAGAATAGATTTGATTTCTCTGTTGGACACCTCAACTTGGCCATTTGTTTGCAGATGATAGGCTATTGAAATCTTATACGTGACATGGTACTTTTTCAACAATGCGTGCACTGTTCAAAAGTGAGTACCTTGATCACTAACTGTGGCTTTCAGGATTCTATACCTAGAAACAATGTTAGATTTGATAAAACCTGCAACCACCTTAGAATCATCAGTTCAGGCAGCGACAACTTCCATCCACAGCTTTGAGACATAATCCATTGTCAATAAAATATAAACATAACCAAAAAGGATAGGAAATGGTCTCATAAAATCTATCCCCCATACATCAAAAATTTCACAATATAGAATTGGGGCTTTCACAATTTTTGGTTATATTTCCAGTCCATTGACACTTTTCACATGATTGACAAAATGAAAATGCATCTTGAAATAAAGATGGCCAAAAGAATCCACAATCTAAAACTTTCCTATCTGTTCTTTTAGCTCCAAAATGTCCCCCACAAGCATAAGAATGACAAAATCTTAGTATATGGTTTACCTCATCTTCAAGCACACATCTTCTTATAACTTGATCAAAACAATACTTCAATAAATATGGATCATTCCAAACATAATATTTGGTATCACTCCTAATCTTATTCTTTTGAGCTCTTGAAAAATCTGAAGGAAAAGAATTAGATACCAAATAATTAACAATATTGGTATACCATGGAAGTACTACTTTTACAACTAAGAGTTGCTCATGACTTTCCGAAAAAGATTCATGCAGTTGTAGCTCATCTTCAATGTGAGGAATTCTACTCAAGTGATCTACAACATGATTTTCTACTCCATTTTTATCTCTAATTTCCATATTGAACTCGCTTAGTAGCAAAATCCATCTTATTAACCTAGGATTTGATTGATTTTTCGTCATCAAATAACGAAGAGCTGCATGGTCAGAATAAATAATAACTTTAGCACCAAATAAATAAGAACGAAATTTTTCTAAAGAAAATACTACAACAAGAAGCTATTTTTCAGTTGTGGAATAGTTTTGTTGTGCATCATTCAAGGTCATAGAAGCATAATAGAGAGCATGCGGCACTCTTCTAACTCTTTGACCCAAAACGACACCTACAGCATAGTCGCTTGCGTCACACATGACCTCAAATGGTAGACTCCAATCTAGTGGCTGGATAATTAGGATGGAAACCAACATACTTCTTAACTTGTCAAACGCCTCCTTACATGCTTCATTGAATTCCCAAGTAGCATGTCTTTTTGTAGTAATTTGCACAATAGGGATGTTATCTCAGGGAAGTCTTTAATAAATCTACGGTGAAAACCTGTATGACCAAAAAAGAAACGTACTTCCCGTACATTTATGGGGTAAGATAAGGCTTGGATAATATCTATCTCAGCCTTATCTAACTCAATCCCCTTTGATGAAACAACATGATCCAAAACTATAACTTTTTGTACCATGAAATGGCATTTTTCAGAATTTAGAACAAGGTTAGTCTCAATACATCTTTGAAGCACAATTGTAAGGTTATGTAAGCAATGATCAAATGAGTCTGCATACACAGTAAAATCATCCACAAAAAATTCTATTATACTCTCTACAAGATCAAAAAATATACTAATCATACACCGCTGGAAGGTGGCTGGTGCATTGCAAAGACCAACAGCATCTGTCGATATGCAAAAGTCCCAAATGGACAAGTGAAAGTTGTCTTCTCTTGATCTTCCAGAGCAATATCAATCTGAAAATAACCAGAATAATGTGTCAAGAAAATAATAAAAAGTATGACTAGCTAACTTTTCTAATATTTGATCAATGAAAGGCAACATGATGTGGTCTTTTCTAGTTAAACCATTCAATTTTTTGTAGTCAATACAAACCCTCCACTCATTTTGCACACATGTGAGCACCTGCTCCTCTTGTTGATTCTTCACCACAATGATTTCGATTTTCTTTGGCATCACCTGAATTGGGCTTACCCACTCACTGTCCAAAATAGGGAAGATTATCCCTACCTCAAGAAGTTTGAGCACCTCTAGTTTAACCACCTCCGTCAAAAGTGGGTTAAGCCTCCTTTGCGGCTAATGGATTGGCTTAGTTTCATCTTCTTACAAATGTGGTTCATGAATATAGCTGGGCTAATCCCTTTGATGTCAACAATTCTCCATCCAATTGTAGTTTTATACTTTTTAAGGACCGCCAACTTTTCTTCTGGAGTGGTGTCAAGCTCACTGGAAATAATCACCGGGTATGATTCTTCTTCTGTCCAAGAAAAATGTACTTTAAATGACTAGGAAGGGTCCTTAGAGATAATTTAGAATCCTACATCAAAGAAGGAAGAGAATGTTCAATAACATTTGGCAAACTAGTAGAAAATACATTACCTGCTTGAGAGGTGGATTAATCAATCTATTTAACAACTTCTCAATTGATTATCTCGAGTTCTTCTTCAAATACTTCCTGTGTTAAAGAATCAATAACATCCAAAGTAGACACAGAAAGATCTTTATACGGATATTCATGGCTTTATAGATATTATGCTTAAATATTGTGCCATTAAATTCCATTGTTAGCAAACCCATTTCAACATCTATCTTAGTTCTAGCAGTTTTCAAAATGGCCTTCCTAGCAAAATAATTGCATTCCTTTCATCATTTTCTGTTTCGAGAACACAAAAATCTACTAGAAAAAATAAATCATCAACTTGAACCAAGACATCTTCCATTACACCTTTAGGATAGGTAATGGATCTACCAAGTAACTGAATGATATTGACTCACGCTAGTTTCTTACAATGGACCAAGTTTTAGTGCATCATATATGGAATAAGGTATTACATTGATAGATGCTCCTAAATCTAGCATGGCTTTCACAATTCTCATATCACTAATCCTACAAGGTACAGAAAACGTACCTGGATCACCATACTTTTCTAGTAAGTTTTGATGGATGATGGCTGATATAGCTTTACCCAACTTCACCTTACCCACCTTTTTCTCCTTTTGTTTCCACTTGTGAGTACATAATTCCTTAATAAACTTTGCATAACGAGGCACTTGTTTAATAGCATCAAACAAAGGAATATTTAACTCACATTTATGAAAAGTTTCATATATGTCCATGCTAGGACTTCTTTCCCATTCTTTAAATAATTGAGGAAAAGAGGGTTTAGGTTTTTCAACGATCACTTCAACATTCTTACCTTTACTTACCTTCTCTTTCATTTGAATGACATCCTTCTCTTCTATAACCTTTTCCTTCCCTTTCTCTCACTGTGCCTAGAAAATCTGTTTCACTTGCTTCCCACCTCTTAACTCAATGGCATTTGCATTTTCCTTGGGTTGATCACTAACTGTGAGGGTAGATTCCTAGCATTCTACGCTTCTAATTAACTTATTTGTGTTGCCATTTGTCTCATATGGTATGTCAATTTCTGGATGCTTGTCTTGGTATATTGCTGGAATTGTTTCATATCCTATTGAAATTATATAGTATTAGTGGCCAAGGTATTCACAATGTCCTCTAAAGACTTACCAGATTGAGTAGCTAGAATGGATTTTTGTTTTTGAGCGAATGGTGGCCTGTATGGTTGGAAATTCGGTCGATTCTGTTGGGAGGAATTGCTGTGCTAGATTTCCATATCTAATATTTGGATGATCCCTCCATCCAGGATTATACATATTAGAATAGGGATCATTATTTTCTCGAGGTTGCACTTGAAATCCTCCCACTGCATTGACTTGTTCTTGGGACTTATCTTGCAAGGTTGGATACTTATCTATCGGATGTCCCTACATTCGAACAAATCCTACAAGTTTGCACCGGCTACATAGTTCCTAAAGCCAATTGATGCACAAAAGAAGTTAAATTAGCCATTTGTTGTTCTGAAGAAGAAACACTTACTTCATTAACAAGTTTGGGAGGTTGTTCACATCTCATTCCAAACTTATGAGAGCGCGCTGCCATATTTGATATCAGTTCACGGGCAGTTTCGATGGTCAAATTATCCAACGCTCCTCAACTTGTAGCGTCGATCATATTTCTCTCATTAACCAATAGTCCTTCATAAATATTGAATCATAAAGAATCACTAATTTGATGGTAAGGACAACTTGCACAGAGCATCTTGAAAAATTCCCAATACTCATACAAGGACTTATCATTGAATTGCCTTATTCCACAAATTTCTTTTCTTATATTCGCAGTTCAAGAGGCTAGGAAATATTTGGCCAAAACAACCTATACATCTGCTCCCATGGTGTAATACTCCTCGAAGGTAAATCGACCAGCCAGTCCTCAGAGTCGCTTCATCTTTGAGTAAGAATGGAAATGCCTTTAACTTGTTATACTCTTCCGAAACCCCATTGGGTTTCATACTCATGTATACCACATGGAACTCCTTCAAATGCTTATTTGGATCCTCACCTGGCAATCTATGAAAAAAAAAAAGGTAAAAGATGGATTAGTCTAGATTTTAACTCAAAAGTAACATTTGCAAATCAGGGTAAGTAATGCAAAGAGATTGTTGATTTAAATTTGGGACCGCCAATTCCCAAAGAGTTCTTTGTGCCGTGATGGTTTCATCCTGTGTCTCTTGATTCTGAACAAAACGGAAGTTAAAAAGTTGATTATTCGCTAGGTGTTTATCTCTCAATTCCTTCCCTAATCTGCGTAGCATTTTTAGAATTTCTAATCAAATTGGAATTCAACGTGTCCAACAGATCGTGTCATGGGCATACACAATTAGTGGAAGAAATAATAAAACAAGAAAGGAAAAATAAAAATAGAAATTAATAGCACAAAAATATGAATCAAACTACAGCCAAAATTTTGGTCATGCTGTCGCAGGCACCCAAAATTGATCAAATTCTCAATACTAATTTACTAGAGGAGAGACCGAGTTGTCCCATAGGGAATGGAGTCTATTATTCATGCTCAACTGAAGAAGGGGGTTTTGAATAATTTTTAGTCCTAAAAACTATTGCTAGAATTAAAATTGTAGGAAATTTAATGAAAGAAATGTCTTAGTTTTGGTCACATCTACCATGGAAATCGAATTAGTTGATCACCGACATAAAAAAAATACATCAATCATTCACCAAATGCAAATTGAAGAATTAGTTTATCATCTAGTTCAAAACTTATTCTTCCTTTTTCCCTTAATTTTACTTAATTTTCAACAAGTCATTCAGTTAACCCTAGCTATCAATTATATCCAAACAAATGTCAAAAGATTAATTAATAAAAGTATTAAGAACTGGGAAGACAATTATGCTAAAATAACATAAGCACAAACGGTTATGCTAATTAATTTGCTTATTTTTCCTAGATTCAATAACCCATAACCCAGCAATTATTAAATCTAATCGCTTCACAGATTATATCAGACAAAGTACCCAATATTAATTTAGCTATAGATGATTCAAATAATTAACTGCTGTGTATATATAGCAATTAAAAGAAAACAATCATAAAAAATAATAGGGCAAAAAAATAATCAATACGTGAAAGAATGAATTGAATTAAAATAAAAACAAAAGTCTCAAAATATCACAGTTCCCATGGCTTCAATGTCTTACACCAAGAAGAAAGGTTTAGGCACAAATGGCCATGAAAGAATAGAAAACTCCTAAAGAAAGCTCATGGTCATGTGTTCTCTGTATCTCCCTTTTTTCTATTCACCTATCAATGGGTATTTATACGGAATACTAGGGTTAAAATCCCTATCTACTGATAAGAACGTGAAAACGCTTGAAAAAGAGTCCATCCAGACAAAGAAATCTGCCTAAAATAAAATTTCTATAAACCCTCACTGTTATGAAAACATGCACATGCGTGCCTGAGTCTCATGTATGCGCATGAGAAACTCTTCCTTAGGACGTGATTACTAGAAGTTGTGCATGTGCACGCTTTTGGGTAGCGCACTTCCAGAACCTATGCTTCAACTTCAACTTCGATTTTGACCTCAATTTAAATGAAATTTGGAAAAACTCAAACATGAAAGTTGGTAGCTCTTTCTCTTATCTTTCCAATGCATCTTGAATAAACTCAATTGGAGGTCGAACAAGAAAGTTGTGCTAAAAATATGAAACAGTGTCTAGATTTGCTCCATACTCGTGCACGCTCCAACTTTATGATTCTTCTTTATCTTTTTTATCTTTTTCAATCCTTTTTCACATCAACCCTACAAAAACTAAGAGTAAACCAATTAAGTTCATTATTAGCTCAAATCTTGCTTACAATACAAAAATGTGGTAAATAATATATATAACATATGATATTTACTAGCTTAGCAACAAGCCTAGGAATATTTTCCAGTAACCCTTGCATACTAGTCTTGTCAATTCCTTCTGAAGACAATAAATTCTGAAAAAAAGAAACCACTTCATAGTTGATCTCAGAAAGATCTTCCAACCAACTCCCATCCATGCCTTTGATTCTGTGGATGGAAAGTCTTGCATGTTTCTCCTGAAGAGTACGTAGCATGAAAATTTTGGTGTTTGCATCCCCTTCCATAACCCATTTAAGTCTGGCCTTATGTTTCTAGAATTTCTCTTCATCCTTTAAACATATTAAAGGTTTGGCTTCTACTTGATGAAGAGATTTTCAGCTTCTCTCTAACTAGTTGAGCTCAAAATGTATTTCCTCCCATTTAACCTCTTCCTCAGCTTCCTTAAGATTAGCAAAAATGTTGCCAAACATGTCTTTGTTCCAAACCTTCAAGTCCCCTTTTAATCTTCATAGCTTAAGTGAATAGCCATGCATCCATAAACCGAATATGCTTTTGCCAGCTTGACTGTACTTTAGATTGGAAAGAATCATGTCTCTCCCACCTACTTTGAATTGGCTTTGATACCTAAAGCAGCAGCGACGAGTAATCTAAAGTAGCCCAATTTAAGTGTTCAACCCTTAATGCAGGAAAAGTATTTTGAGCCTCCTGGTTGAAGAGCAGTTTGCCTAACCTGCTCCGAATTTGGCTTCTATTGTGAATTCTAGTCCACTATGCATCCCACTTGTGAATGGAATTTCCTTGATACCATAAGCACTTATTTCTAGATTGAAGTCTTCCATTGCATCAAATCAGGACATGTGGCCAATGTATTCAAAGGCAGATGCCACCGTGTTAAAGTCCCTATCGACAATCTAAGGCCTCCGTATTGATGAAGAAATTCTTCTAAGATCATCCCAAATACTCTTCCAATCCATCCTGGTGCATTTGGCATATATGTAAGTAGCCGAACTAGTTTCCTTCCAATCATCATTAGCAAAGACCAAGTGTATAAATTGGTCTTTGTTTCCAAGAAATTCATATGGTATTTCCCTTTCCACATAGTACAAATTAATTCTTTATTGTTAGTGTTCAGTTGACAGAATATGAAACCAAGAGACTTGTAAACTGTTCAAGCTTCATAGGATCTACCAATGGTTTGAGGATCACCAGGAAGCTAATTTTGTCCAATCTAATGAATTTTTTAAGTTGTTGCATCATAGATTTATTCACAATTCCCCTTGCGTTTCAGACATTGAGAAATTGAAGAGGTTGAGTTCAGATGAGGCCCGTGCAGCTTGCCGAGTAACCACAGTTTGTGAGAGAGTAGAATCCTTTTTCTTCTTTGCAATCTTTAGAAGCATACTAATGTCTAATTCATTTGAAGATTATTCTTGATTATCATGAGGAATCTGCTTCTCCTCCTTCATATTGAAAGCATATCTTTCATTTAGATCGTGCAAAAAGTATTTAAATCCTTCTATTTCTGCTTCTCAATCATGCCAAAGAGTTGTTCCAGTATCAGTATCTTTCAGGGGCCTAAATTGGTAAGACTGTCATGGCTTTTGCATAATCCGTTTGCAGTGGTCGTATATAGAATTCACAAATATCCCCAAGGGTGTTATTGCCCAATACCATTGGGAATTTTAGAGCTATTACATCAGTGGATGTCCCTTGCTCTTAAGTTGGTTGCGAAATTTGAGTGTCATCAATTGTAGCTTCTGTGTGGTTGAGATCACCTACCAAGGGAATTAATCGTTTCTCCTAAGTATGTAGCCCAGACATACTTGCTTCATCACGAGAACTAATCACTTGAGATATAGAAATAAGAACTTTATTGGGAGTAGAGTTTTACATAGAGCTAGGGTTTCTGTCAGGGATTTAGTTGATTTTTTGGCTAGTTGCATAACTTCACCCACCTACTTTGGTTGGTAGATCTTTTTTCCAAGTTGAACTATTGGATCTTTGGGAGGGATGTCTTCATTCAAATGGCAATCCTTCTTTTCATTTTCAATCTTGTGACAACCCGAACACTAAAAAGTCAAATTCTCACAATGAATATATTGCTAGAAACTCAAATCTTCCTGATATGTCCGGAATCTTGGTTAGCAGAGACTTGGATATGTCAACCTCAATGCAAAACGAGCTACCCTTGATCTGGAAAGCATTGTTATTGATGAATACAATTTCAAAGGCTACCTAAGAAGTTTAGCAATTGAATAAATCGATTGTTTGTCATAATATTGCACAGAAATTGATCAAGGGAAACCCACACCGGCATAACAAGAGATTCCTTGGCAACCCTAAACATTGGCATCTATTTCACCACTCACATTCCATAGCCTTGGAAGGACCAAAATCTTCGAAGCCAACAATAATGATAATCTTCCTCCAAATCAAATTAGATAAAATTGTGGAGGTAATCTAGAAAACCCAATGTGAATGTCTCTTTAAATCCTACATTGGAGAAATCCTTGCGTAAACTGCCATACTTGGCCTTCCTTTTGTAAACTTCGCTAGTAGCATGTACTTGAAAGGTTTATAAAGGACAATGATCTTAGTTTTTTGTGAAGAAAAGTGCAGGCTCTCCTCAATAGTCCTAGAGTTTTGATTTCTGGGAATCTTGATAGAAGAACTGTTAATTACTACTGCAAATGATTTGAAATGTTGGAAAAGAGGTTGCCCTCCAGTCCGAGATTGAAGGGCATCTATGGATGATGAAAACCCTAGAAAATGCTAGGGAAACGAGGGAGAAAAGAGATGGAGAGAGAAATGCTTCAGATACCATCCTCACAATGAGTAAATAAAAACTAGTTGCAAGAAACTACAAATATAATCATCCAACAATTTGAGACTAGTTGGTGAGATTGTGTAGTGCAAATTAATTTATATTTATTTAGATATTATGTGTATATCTATACACATAAGTATCTATATATACTATGTTTGTACGTGAGATCATTTATCAATTATCATTTATCACTTTTTAGTTATTTGATAGAATTTTAAATAAAAGATGATACGCTAAAGTTAATTATTAATTTGTTTCATCTTTATTATGAAATCTTACAATGAATATCTAATACTATTTTTATTCCAATAACACAAAAAGGATTTTTTTTTGATATTCATTAATTACGAATGAAATAATCTCAGTACTATTATCTCTCACATATATAAAAATATATTTAAACAAATACTCATTTAATAATACCATCTTCATTAGCTGTGAACTTACTTTCGTTAATATTTTATCTCTAACTGAAAGAAGTTAGACATTAGTTAGATTTGTTTTGTGAATGAAAGTTTAAAATAAACATTAAACAACATGGAGATACTTTTTTAAATAAAATTGATTTTGTTATGAATTATAAGCATTAAACTCTTAAAAAGGTATTACCCCGCGCACACACTCACACACACATACATATATATGTAGTTTGAACTATCAAGAATTATTTTGAAAAAAATAAATACTCGTCACGATTTGGTGTATACAATTTATAATTTTTCATACCGAAACCAAACCAATGATCGTTTCGATTTGGCTTAGTTTGGTTCAATTTACCTTGTGGAAAATACCCTCTTTAGTTCAATTTATGTCAGTTTGGCCTGTTTACCAAAAAATTTGGGCGCAGCCCTCTACACACACCTATCCAGCATAGCCGGAATTTTCATTCCCACCTCAACAGTGGGCCCCCTTAAGGGCCCAGCATTAACGACTTGTCTTTCCTCGTCTCTCACCACAACATGCAATTGTAAGGCAATGTTATAAAGCCTTGATTCGTTTTGATTACAAAGCAATCAGAAATATCAGATACATTTCTTAAAGAGAAAATGCTAATGCGGATTGCCGCAGCCAATGAAAAGCTGAATTCGAAGTACATAAGGAATCCACCATATTATAATTCCAAAATCATGAGGTTTGATTTTTGATTTGCCCTAAAGATGAATTACCAAACGCATGCACTTATCTGATCTGAACATCACAAGATGACAATATCACGTTTTTGCAACACACTAAACTCAGATATTTATACTCTTTCATCCTTGGAAGAATGAATGCAGTTCTATTAAATAAGTCAAAAAATGAAACTGCTTAGGATCTTTTGATTCGAGAGGAATTTACACTTATGAATGATGACAATCCAATGGTATCAGGGTTCTTCAGCTGCTCAAGCTGTTTCTTACCCAGGCGAAGCAAATATTCAATGTACTGGAAATTCTTGCCATCAATTTGCTTTGAATTGCGGCGGAATTCCACTGACACAAATGACTCAATCCGGTGTCTTTCTTCTGGAGATTTGGAGCGTGCTACCCGCAAGAATCCTCTATACAGAGCAAGAACTTGCTTCTGCATGCCAGAGAGCCTTGGCCCACTGGAGACTCCCATTCTATTGCCTTTTTAGTTAGGTCTTGTCAAGCTATTTTTTGCAGTAAAAACTGAGAAACAAAGAGAAGCAATTTGTCTCTCCCTCTAATGCTTTCAGACCAAAAGAGAACAAGAAAAATATTAAATTATTACCAAATGAATTGCCCAAACTGAAATAAAAAGCATATCTGACAAATAAATGAAGAAAGAACAAACTAGACAGATGTGTAGTCATATCATTACAGAGAAGGGAAACTATACCAGGACAAGGATAACTCTCGCAGACTTGTTTGATTTCAAACTCCACAAAATTTTTTTACTGTGATTATCATTTTCTGTTTCCACATACCATCACCTGGATGGCACCCCCCCCCCCCTTCTTTTTTTGGGGAGCAATTAGGCATGCATCTCTGGGTTTGACGATGTTTTCCAACATGTTTCACTTTTTTACGCAGGAGTTACCGTAATCCTAATTATAGTAGGGTAGTAATCAAATTGGATCTAGCACAATGTGGTTAAACTCAACTAACAAACAAATCAAAACCAAGATTTTTTGCAAGCAATCACCACTATCATCAGTAACAAAAGACATACCTTTTGGGTATGATATTCAAGTAGGCAAATCAATTGACAGGATATGCCTCTCTTAAAGAGTTCTAAAGATAAGCTACTTACAAAGGAGACAGATGTCATTTCTGCTATGCCTTCCTCAACTATTTACCTTTTTCCCTAATTCCAACAACCAAAGAAGAGGATGCTTCTCACAGCTTCTGCACCTTAAGCTCATATTTAATAATGAATACACAGCTACAGAGAGGATGTTTGTATTTGCTTTCAAATTCAAACAAAGAAGAGGATATTTCTGGTCAGTTCATTCCACTCATCTCTCTCTCTCTCTCTTTGTTTTTACACATCTTCATTTTGTTCTCTCTCTAGTTTTTTTTTGCATTTGTAAAAGGTCTTTACAAAATTTAACAAACCCAGGTTCTTAAGAGATTCAATTCACTTGGATGTTCAATTTACTAATCAAAAGTCAAAAACCAATTAACACTGATGCACAATGCATCGACCTTTTGTACTGTTATTGTACTTGACATATTTTCCAACATGAAAGCTTTCAAAGTGAGCATGTCTTTGTTTGAGTTAAGGAATGATTCTTAGAACTTAATTGCGGAATGAAACTAGACTTAATCATTAAAAAAGAAAGTTCTGAATTGAGCTAAACTGAACTCCAGTTGAAGCATTGCATTAAAAAAAAAAAAGGCACACCTTTTTATAGCCCAAAATCAGGTTAAGCTTTTTGCTTTCTTATTTATCCCCGACATAAGGTTGAGCTTCAATTCTGGAACCCCCCACTTATGGAAGAGGCTCCTGAACTTACTGCTTGTAAATCCTAAAGTTTTAAGGCATCTACCAATGCAAGAAATAATAATAATAATAATAAAGCAAAACAAAAAAAACAACAAGTAAAACAAAATTGCAGCAGAAAAGCAACACTTCCTGTTATTGACCTCCTAACCTAGATTTCTCCAACAATTCAATATTTTATGTCAATCATTATAAAGCTGTAAGATCAATAAAAAATGATGAGAAAATATTTGTTTTCCTGTTATCACCCCCTAAGTAGAAGTACTAACTATATTCAAAAGAAGCACAAAGACTACTATTTAGGGAAAAATAGACGTACAAGTTTACAGGCAGAATGTGTCTACTTAAAAAGGAAGAAAAAAAAAATGTTAAACTAGTCCAGCCGGCCAACATCAACTTGGAGATTAAAATCAAGAAACTTCACATCAGGTGAATCATAGCTCTAAAGTATCTGAATTTCTCATCTTGTTTAAAGTTCTTCAGTCCCATCACAAGCATCATTTTGAAATATGAAATCTAGGCTGTATATTCCATTACTTTCACCTTCATTTCAAAATGGTTTCTCAATAAAAAAGTAACAACATAATCATAGCTGAACCACAATATATATATATATATATATATATATATCGGAGTCCATAAAAATTTAATTAAACGAGATGGACTTAGAAATTGAGATTGCTGCTTTCACAATAACGAACTTACAAACTTCGAGAAGAGGGCAAAACTACAATTAGAGAACTGAACTTCCTAGATGGTTTTAATCAAAATAAAATTCTTGAGTCTTCTTTTACAACAATTTATTAACTGGAAAAAAAAAATGGGTGATTAAATCCCATCCCATTACTAATTAAAAAAATTACCAAAAAAAATCCATAATGAGACAAATTACTTCATAGATATTCATTTCCAGAAACTAAAGACTACAGCAAAGAAATTCATTAAGCAGCTGATTAAAAAAAATACTTACGGTCTTACCAGCAAATGAGGATGCCACAGCAGAAGTTCTGAGCTGCTTGCTACACAAACAATTGATAAAAAAGAAAATTAACTCTATGGAAATGAAGACCTTGGAAGGAGATTTCTGAATTTATTTGGAAAAAGGAAAGGGTTTTCAACTTTGCCAAGGAAGACAATAATATTTGTATAATGTTTTTTCCTTTTTTATTTTTTTACCAGAAGCGCTAGTCCTTCATATATCACTTGATAGTTATTAGGCCCACCCACAAAGATTTGGTAGACCCAAACCTTATTTGTTGGGTCAGTTATTTTCGAACCCTAATCTGACACTCATAGTATCTAGAGAGCGGGTACCCAATAAAGAGGGTCGGGTGTCCGTGCCTATTTCTATCATCATTCATTTTCCAAAAATAAAATAAAATCAATTAACCTCACTTTAAATTAGCGGTGATAATGGGTCGTATTGTTTCATTATCGTGTCGTGTTTGTTCCTAGGAGTGACTTGTTTCTTACCGTGTGTATCGTGTGGAGCCCTTATCGTGTAGTGTTCGTGTATGACCCATTCGTGTTCATGTTGTATTCATGTCTAACCCATTTAACAACCTATTTAACAAGTTAAATAACTTGCGACCATTTGAACTAAAATCTTAAATTTTAATTATTTAATAAGTCAAATAATTTAGAACACATAATTAAAATTATTGCAATTTTTTAGATAATAAACAAACAAACAAACCAAGCCTCATTCCCACTAAGTAGGGTCAGCTGCATGAATCCTATTATGCCATTGCGCTCTATCATGAACCATATCCTCCTTAATTCCTAGATGGGCTATATCTTTATTACAAGTTACCCATCAAGTCTTTTTCAATCTTTTCCTACCCCTCTTATGTTGACTACTCTCTCAAATTCTACTCGCCTGACAGGCGCTTCTACTGGTCGTCTTAGCACATGACCTAACCACCTTAAGTGTGTTTCTCTCATCTTCTCATCAATAGAGTATTACTCCAATCTTATTATTAATATGCTTATTGCATATCTTGACCGCCACACATCCATCTTAACATGCGCATTTCTACTACTCTCGTCTTTTGCTCGCGTGTAATTCATTGCCCAACATTCAGGCTCATAAAGCATCGCTAGCCTAATGGCCATTCTATAAAATTTACCCTCAAGTCTTAAAGGAATTTTGCGGTCGCATAATATTCCCAATGTCATTCTCCATTTAGTCCAACCAACTTGTATCCGATATGCAACATCTCGATTTATACCATCATCACTCTGAAGAACTGAACCTAAATATTTAAATTTTCACTTATAGGTATCTCTTAATCTCCGATTCTAACCCATGTACTATTCCTACGTACATTTTTGCTAACTTTAAATTCCATATTTTCTGTTTTTGATCCATTAAGTCTAAAACCTTTTGACTCAAGTGCCTCTCTCCAGTCCTCGAGTTTAGCATTAACCCATTTTTCTGTCTCATCTACTAAAACAATGTATCGTCTTCAAACAACATACACCATAGTATTTCCTCTTATATGTGCCTTGTAAGTTCATCTATGACCAATGCAAATAGATAAGGACTTAGAGCTGAACCTTGGTGTAAACATATGTTTATAGGGAACTCTCGTGTCTACCCTCCTAGTGTTCTCACACTTGTAACCACATCCCTATACATCTCCTTAAAATAATTATTATATTTGATTTAATAATCTTATATTAAATCTATTATTCACCATCTTAAAGTATGCTATATTAAATTATAATTGAGATAAAACTTCAGCAAACTCTGTCTATTCAGTAACTTAATGGGTTATCGTGGCAATCCACGGGTTGACCCAACCTGACACGTTTAATTTCGTGTCATAAACATATTGACCAAATAATGACCCCATAAAATTCGGATCGTGTCACAACTTATTAAATCCGTATTGTGTCATCGTGTCATGCGAGAAATTGCCAACCCTACTTTTAACACCAAACTTTTAAATAATTTTTTTTAAAAGACAGGTTGACTAACAAATATTCTATTAAAACCAAGAAAAATAGAGAAAAATAAAAGCGCAATATTAGCTTGTTCCAAGTAAAAACTTAACAAAATTCAATTAAAAAACCACATCATTTCTTGAAACTAGAAAGAAAAAAAAGAGTACCATAATATTTCTCCAAGCAAAATTAGATAAAATCAAAATAACTATAAATCAAGATTTTTAAATTCAATGAATGACTTGTTTGCTACAAAATTTTATTAAAAATTTTATATGTAGATCGGACATGGATATCCACAAGTTTTTAAGAACCTAACCTGTATTTGACCCTCACAGAAGCAGGTACCTGACAAAATGACCTGGACAATAGATGAGGGTCGGATACACTCTTTTTCAGAGTGGATAAGAGAAGGGTGGGTGGGTTAGCATGTCTGTCTCGGGTATTTTTGCCCACTCCTAATTGCTACTAGTATTAATTACAAAACAGGGTCACTAACCTTCTATCTGCCTGGACTAACTCTTCAAGATGGAGGGGAAAATTTGCCTCCTACTTAACACCACTAAATAGGTTCACAGCAAATTTAGCAACATCGTGACTTAGCTCATTTCTAGATCTATTAACATGCAAAAGGAGAAAAATCAAACAAGGAACTTATATCCATAATATCCATAAGAACAGTTGCCAACAAACCCCCTTCTAGACTTCTGGTCTGCAATTTGTGAAAGACTGATTTACAATCTGATTAATTGTAATTTTCTACAACCTTCCTTTTGAGATGCTACGAGAGTATGTCTGGTTAGTAAGGCTTCTTCCATAACTGGTTCACTTGTGCTCAGCTCTGGCCATGCCAAGACTCTCGCTACTTTCCCTTGCCAATCCCTTGTCACTACAGCCCATCCAGTTCTGTTTCTCTGAGTGCTCAGTGCAGCATCTGTGTTGATTATAACATTACCTTAACTATGTGGCTTCCATTTTTGGTCTTCCAATTCAGTAGCTATACCACTATACTCCTCTCATCCCCCTAACTCCATATTACACCTGTACACAAAATATATATATATATAACATTGCAGTTCTGTTTCTCTGAGTGCTCAGTGCAGCATCTGTATTGATTATAACATTACCTTAACTATGTGGCTTCCATTTTTGGTCTTCCAATTCAGTAGCTATACCACTATATTCCTCTCATCCCCTAAGTCCGTATTCATCTGTACACAATATATATATATATATATCTGTTGATTCTCCATTGAAACCAATCATATTCCTTAATTTCCAAATTTGGCAGAAGATGTTGATTGTCAAGCCAATGTGTCTCTCTTTACTGTCTTACCCTGCTTCTATTAAACCTTCCTACCACTTCCAAAAGTCTAAGATCTTTCAATCCTTCCCATTGAATAGGGGCCATTTTCCAAGATATTTCAGATTCTTTCCGCCGGGGATACACATGCAACACTCAATGGTCTCCACCTCCTCTCCACAGACCACAGCACCTACAAAAGTTATCCCCTTTTCCTATTCTCCTAGATATCACGATTGACTCACTCACAGCGAGTATATCATGCAAGCACTTCCAAATAAAGTGCTTTAACTTCTGTTTTATGTTCAAACTCCATAACTTTTTCCAGACAGCTGACTGCTCTTTTTTCAAACTTGTCTCTCTCCCTGCTCTCCTCATTCCCTCTAGTTTCTTCTATGCATCTTTCATCATTATATACCCAGATTTTACATTATACCTCCCATCCTTAAACTCCTTTTAGTACAATCAATCTTTCCTGCTCCGAGTACTAAGTTGGATTTTCAAGATTCTCCTTTTGTCCTCTTGGCTAAAAATCATGTCCAAAACTTCTTTGTCTCATTTCCCATCCTTTATGAGTTCATTTACTTTGCTTAACCTGCAACGGTCACCTTTTCTATTTGAACTCTTCCATCCCCTTCTCCTGGTATCCATCTATCCCTCCAAATATTAATAGACTTTGCATCTCCCACTCTGATTCTCATGCCCTCCTTCACCAGATCTCTTGCACTCATCATACTCTTCACAAACATGCCTAGGATGCTTGATTTGGAACTTTAACCTCCAACATGTTCTTGCCCTTGACATATTTAGTTTTGATCACTTGGCTCGTCAAGTTTGGTCCGGTCATAATCCTCCAAATATGTTTTTCCAGTAATGCAGAATTGAACTTCTCAATGTCTCTGATTCCTAATCCCCTTTACATTTGGCTTTTGTTATCCTCTTCTAGATCACCCAATGCATTCTTTTCTCCACTTCTCCATTATTCCATCAAAACCTTGCCATCAGACTACAAATTTCTTTGCACAGGCTTTTAGATATTCTGAATACTGACATGGTATAAGATGGCATTGCCGTCATCACTGACTTTAGGAGCACTCCCTTGCTTGCTTGGCTCAGGAAATAGTTCTTCCAATTTTGAATTTTTCCCTCCATTCTTTCTCTTATTTGCCCAAAGATCTGGTTCTTCGACCTAACAACAACTGTCGCGCCCCATGTTTGGAAGAAATAAATAAAGAAATTCAATATATCTTTTTTTTGTTGAAAATAATGTTGGTATTTACAAAATGATTGGAAAACAAGGGCCTACAATGTTACTTTGAGAATGCGACGATTTATGGGCCCAAAAACTAATCTAGGTTTAGGGTTTTTTTTGTCAAAATTGAAGTCGCTACTCAGTATTGGATTTTAGGTGTACCGAGTAACCAAATAATTATTAGTTCATTCTCATATCCTTAAACCCTTTACCTAGATGACTCCAGGTCTTTGAAAAATAGAGATTTGAATTCGGGAGTTCAGTTGTGGAAAGTGAAAGTTAAAATAGACCTAATCTATCCTAGGCACCCGACAGAGCCACTTGCGGGTTTAATTTTATTTTTTTAATTTTAAGGTCAAAATATGAGTTGATTAATGTTAACACAATTAATTTACCAAAAGATAAACACAATGCAGTATATCAAAATAGATAATAAAATAACAATTTAAAAAAAAAAAAAAAAAAAGGCATCTGAAAGGCAATTAAACTTTAAAAAAAAAATATCAACATTAAAAAAAACATGCCTTCATTTCCAAACTTCTGTTGGAAAGGCATTGGAACTAATTCCTGCAATCACACACATATTTTCATTCTAAGATATATTAGATGCAAATAATAACATAAAAAATAATAATAATAAAATATTACAAGTTCCAATTCCCTAATAATGGGCTCACATGAAGTCTAAAAAAGAAAAGAAAGACTAATTTAAACGAACACCCTAAATGAAGAGAATAATTCCTAATAGAAAACTAATTAAACATTAAATGAACACTAATAAGATTAATTTCAACTTTATTTAACTTTAGGGATGCAGTTGCAAAAAATTAGAAAACTATTAGGGATTAAATTGTAATTTTCAGAAATTTTAAGGGCCAAAATGCAAGTCCTACAAAGTTTTGAAATCTCAGAACAATAAATTTCATGGACTTGATTAAAAACTACTCAAAATTGAACTTTCTGGGATTAATTCGGTAATCTCCAAAATTGTCGGGGTCAAAATGAAAACTGAGGGTCAAACTTTAGAGGCTAAAGTGCAAATTCTGAAGGTTGCTTATTCTTCCTTGCAACTGGCCATGGCTGCATTCTGTTTTCTTTTTTTATCATTTTGTATGATTTTTGAACTTTCTCAAACCTTAACCAGATCCAACAAACAATTACACTGTATTGATCCTCTCAATGAGTAAAACGCCAATATAACAAAATCTAATCCAGAAAAAACAAATTTTTGGACGTATTTGAAGAAATCCGGGGGCCAAAATGAAGAGCCATTTCACCAATTTCGCTCCATTTTTTAAACTTTATGGCTGTAAAATCATCTTAGACTCCTTAAAGACTATACTAACATACTTATTAGCTATGAAAAAACACAAGAGAGCATTGAGAAGAAAATCTTTCATCAGGGACTTTTATCAAACATGTGGTAGGCAACACAAAAACAGTCCATTCTTTGTGTAATTTGACTACATATTAAGGCCAAAATTTTTGTTTCACAGCCCAGAATAGGTATTAGCCATTTTGATCAGTAACAAAAGTTGAAAATCCATCCATTCGCATAGATAATAGTAGAGAGCAAAATCAAAAAGACATAATAAAGGCCAAAGAAACAGTAACATGCATTTATTTCACATAATCTCAAAGCCAGTTGAACTAGATTTAAAAGGATAGGAAGGAGGGACTTACAATGTTCCTATGGAGAAAATGGCAGCGGCAAAGGTGGAGTTTTCCAGTTAGTAGTGATGGACACCCCCTTCCTTTCTGTCCATTTTGGTTTAGTTATTGTTGGGTTTTATATGAATTGTGTGTGTGCAGTTGTGTGTGAATGAAGAGGTGAACGAAAAAATGAGAGCCGAGAGTCGTGGGAGTGCTGGGGATCTAATGAGGAGAGTGGGAGGATAAAGGAGAAAGGTGTAGTTGGTTGTGAAAGATACGACAAGTTAGGACTGTTATTTGTTAATAATTATTTTATTTGTTAATAATTATTTTATACTTTCTATCATTTTCTTCCAATCATTTTAATCAAGGTGAAAGCTTTGAACTAAGGGTAAAATTGGAAAGAAAATAGTCTCTCTCTACTTAAATTAATTTTTTAAAAGGATGAGTTGAAAATGTTACAAACAGTTTGATATAAAGGAGGTAAGTGATATTTTTTAAAATTCAAAAATATTGAGTGAAATTAGTTTAAACCTCAAAGGAGGTTTCTGAAATTATCCCTAAAGAAAATGAGTTGCATATGAAGGGAGCAGGATCAAACTTTGATTCTCGCTTACTTCAATCTTGAATGCTCAACATGCTCTGATTTTAGAAAAAGATAAGTAAGTTACTTTTTTTTTTAAACTTAAACGGTAGTGGATCTCAAATTTGAAAAGAATATATTTAATGTTAAACCATTATTGATTGGAATAGTTTTGTACCATGATTTGCTTTTTTTCTTTTTGGATTTTTATTTTGATAATTTACTTCTTTTGGATCTATTTGATGAAATGATAAAAGTTTTATATTCAAAATGTTAATCCGGGAAATCACGGGTTGCTCTCTTTAGGGCATTTCTGCTTAAAGACTAAGGACTTGGAGAAGTTTTTATATTGACCTGATCCTGGTCCATACACTCTCAATATTTGTTTGACTCTTTTTGCTTCATTAAAATCTGTCTTACAGAAGATCAATGAATCATTAATAAAAAAATAAGTGTGAAACTATAGGGGTTTCTTTGCATAATCTCACCCCTGTAACTTGTTTTTTTTTACACAACTTTTCCTAGCAAATTTGAAAACCTCTCAACACATAAGAGAAACGGATATAAGGATAAAGGGTACCCATGCCTAATTCTCTTACTAGGCTTGATACAACCTACCTTACCCCATTCACTCTTAAAAACACAAGTCACCGAAGAAATACAGATATGATCCACCTAACTCATATAGGATAAAAATCCATTCTGACCATGATTTTACCTAAAGAGCTCCACTCAATTCTTCATATGCCTTACACATATCTAGCTTTAAAGTTATGAACCATGTCCTATAAGTCCTCTTGTTTTTCAAAAAGAGTGAATATACTCATGGGCCACTGTAATATTATCTAGGATCTACCTCCCAGGGACGAAAACAGACTGCGAGGCACTAATGCAACTACTAAGGAAAGGCTTAAGCCTATTAGTCAAGACTTTATAGATAATATATAAATAACATTATAAACGCTAATAGGTCCAAAACGAGTGAGATTTATGGGGATGTCAACTTTAGAGATAAGGGAAATAAAGGTCTCATTAAAGGAACTGGACATAAAATCAGTACTAAGGAAACTCTTCATAGCATCAACGATATCATTTTCAAGAATATTCCAAAACTTTTGAAAAAATAAGCGTGATATACCTTTAGGACCTGGGGACTTATCAAGATGTATAAAAAAATAAAGCAATCCTGATTTCTTTGATAATTAAAGGTTTGACTAATTTATCATTCATTTGGTCAATAATTATATTTTGAATACCATCTAGTATTTCATTAAATCCTAAATGGATAGAGGAATGGAACAACTCATAATAGTACTCAGACAAATTTCCTTTTCAATCTCATCTTCTTCGTCACACCAATTTCATTATCCTTTTGCAACTTTGTAATCCTGTTCCTTATCTTTTTACCAACTACAGTAGCATTAGCATGGAAGTAAGCTATAATACGATCTCCTTACCTCAGCTACTTTGCTCTAGATATTTAACCTAATATTGCTCTTTATGCTTCAGACTTTTGATTTGTTCATTCCTCTAGTTTCCCAAAACAGATTTCAGATTTTCAATCTGGTTCTTCATATCCTTAGTTTTCTTCACAAAATTACACTTTAGACTTCCACTCTATTTTAATAGGGAAACCATAACACCCACATATATTCTGTCAATTAACATTCCCTGAAGGATTCATTAATGTCTATTCTTATGTTCAATGATCATTTTACCCTTCTTGATCCTTTCTTTCATTTATTCTACGTGGACTATTCTGAATCATTCCATGTCCATTTATATTCATCTTAATTCTCTTCAAACACTCATAGATATCTCTTTTATTTGTGTTTAATGACCATTGTACCCTTTCTAGTCATTCTCTTAGTTGGCAGGCTAAAATTGTAATTTCATAAAAGTTAAGGGACCAAAATATAATTTATGAAAAATCTTTTGAGACTTCTTCTAAAACCTTCCAGAATCTATTAACATCATTTCACCTTCTTAAAATTGAGAAAATTCTTCCTGAAAACTTCTCCAAAACCCTCCCAAGCTTTTATTCCTCAAATCTCCAAAATTAGGCAAAAAATCAAGTTGAACAAGCTCAATTAAAGCTGTAGAAGTGTTCCAAGATTGTTATTCCAATATTGTAGGTATGTTTTTGATGAATTAATATCCATTTCTTGAGCTAGGGTATGTAGGTTATTTTTCAAAAATCAAAGTTGTCCAAAACTAGTTATTTGTGAACTTTTATTGTTGCCAACTGATTCCTTGAGCTATCATGCCTTGATTTATTGTTTAAAACTTCTCAAACATGTGAAATGAAGATTTGTGGTTAGGGTTACGGGTATGTGGGGTCATTCTTATCTAGGTGTCTTCTCTAAGTTTGCGATAGGGTTATTGAGGTTTTAATCTTGTGTTGGCTACAATTGAATCCCTACTTATTTGTGCATGTCTTTGGCCTTGTTATTGAGTACCTATGATGCCCTTGGACCTTCCAAAAGGATTGGTTCATAGCCTTCTGGATTGAATAGCCAGCTTATTCATGTTCTGCCCAAAAAAGTAATTACACTGCGGCATTCTAATTTGCATTGTTTTTAGTGTTGTAGCATTCCATCCTCTATCCAGAAATTCTGATCCCATTCTAAATTATGTAATCCTATGCCTCTTTAATGTGTGGTATTTCTCTCCTATGGCTTTAAGTTGAGGAGGTAGGGTTTCCGGCTAAGGAAAGTTAGGTTTCGAAAGGCAAATTGCACGGTATAGTTCTTAACCCTTTTTATTGATTGTATCGTATATGAATACTTTTTAGTGATATTTTTCATTAAATGAAGGTAATTAAGAATGGTTATGGTGGTAGTATGTGGTGATTATGTAATCATGTTCTATGTTGTTAAGTGCTTAAGATTGTGTATTTTTACTTTATGTCCATGTCAATACTTGATATGATTTTATAATTTATACTACACGAATAAGTGTGAAGGTTTAATTGTTAGATTGACCAATAAATTGGAAATTTAATTGAAGTGGTCAACAATGTAAATGTTATCCATTCATGGAAGCAATTTGTTATAGCTAATTGTGAGTTAATTGTGTGTGAAGCATTTGATTGCAACTCATTTTTCATGAGCTCAATGGGTCATTTAAGTGAACTTGGACTTTGTTTGAGTGTATTACAAATCATGTAGTACTCTGCCTTGAAATGTTCCACCCAGTTTATCAGGAAAACAAGTGATAGACACTTTATCATGCCTTGTCTACTCGACCTGATAATAGATGGACCTGGATCTAGTAGTCAAAAGACTTACTTGAACCATGAGCTAAAATGACGCGATTGCATAACATGAGTTAGATTGCATTGTAGCGCTAATACCCGTACACCAAAGCACTTTTTAATGGTTATATGCTTACATGTCAGTAGTTAGGTTTAAGTGTTATTTACTGGGCATTGTTTTGCTCATCCCATGTTTTTAATATTATTTTGTAGTTAGGATTTGCCTTTGTGCTTTTGCTGGTTGGAGTGTAGACCTGAGACAAGATGGGAATCTTGATAAGGACCCTAGGTTTTAGAGATACGGTGTTACTGATTGTATAGCGTGAAGTTGTACCTATTCGTTTGGCCTGCAATATTGTATTAGTTAGGGTTTCTTTTTTCTATTGAACAGTATGTTTAATGCTTTGGACCTTCCCTATCTCTTAGTTGTATATAGGTATGTTTGAATTAAAGAATGTTACCATGGTCGTGTATTATGTTTTGATTGGCTAAAATTTGAGTATTGACTTGGAATTATAGCTATTAGATGCTCTTGTTATCGAGCCTTGCAAGCTCGGGGTAGGCCTTGGGTACAGTGTGTTATGATTTCGATTTTGGAATGTAACAACAATCCTACTGACATTCTAAATATCCTTGAATCTTTCTGTCAGTCCTCCCAAGCTTTTTTCCTTTCATTATTAACATCATTATAATTTAGCTACCTTGTATCAAAAAAAGCCTTCTTTTCCTCCCTTGATTTTTTGGATTTGTATCCAAAAAGAAGATACTATGGTTAGAAGCTTCCTTTTTAATGTGAGTACAGATTGCCTTGCCAAACTATTGGCTCTACCTAGAACTAATAGATCCCTATCAAGTCTTTGCCTTACCTCCCCTTCATCTCCCTAGCTATTACACCATGTCCAAGGATCACTACAATTACCTATACAACCAATTGATTATCCATGATGAAGTTTTTGAAATCCCTAAAACTACCTTCCTTCTCTTCTATCCTTTCCCTATTTCTCTTCATTAGAAATACTATCATTAAAATCTCTCATAATGATCCACTTAGTTCCCCAATCCCCCTTTCTGTCCTTAATGATTCTCCATTGGTTCTTTTTAACAGTATTATCAATACTAGTATACATCCCCACCAATCACCATTCAATATTTCTATATTTATCATGATTTGGGCTTCAATTGCGAAATCTATAATATAATTCTTCATGACTTTCACATCATTTCTCCAAAATAAGACCATACTAATGGATCTCCCTACATCATCTACAATAACAGCCTCTTCAAAACTTATTCTCCTTCTAATTTTATTCATAATTTTTTTTCGAATTTTTTTCTCACATAAGCAAATAATACTTGGGTAGTGGAGTCTAATAACCTCCTTAAGATGGGAAAGAGTTAAGGAGCTCCTTGGCTTCGATAATGCCACACATATTGAAGTTGGAAATCCACTATAGTTATCTCCTTGCCCATAAGAGAATTATTCACTCCCGTCCCCAGTTTCTAGACCATCTAATGAGGAACCTTATCTATGTTATTCTTTTCCTATTCCTCTTTATCCCTTTAATTGAACTTTCTTTTTCCTAAACTGATTCTTTCTTGGATTTTGCTTGACATCAAGCTCTCTCAAAAGGATTCTTACTCTCCTGTTACTGAGATTCTCTCTTCACATTCCTCTGGTTCTACTTCTTAACTTCAAGTTCCAATTCCTGTCATTATTTCTCATGCAAACTGAAGTATAGATTTTGTTTTCTTCTTCGATTTCCAGCTCCTTGATCTTATTTTGACCCCCAATCTCTTCATTCACCCAGTTTGTGGTTTTCGTAAACACTACATTCCCCTCACTTTCTTCTTTACCTCCTTCTAGTATGAACCTTGGTTCCAAATAGTCCTTGCACAAATTAACCATAGAGCGCTTTTATTTACAGATCAAATGGTCTCCACTCCCTTCTCTTTGATATTCGATTCCCAACCTCAGAGCTCTCACTCGTAGTAGCGGCCCCATTCCTTTTGACCAGGATATCATCTTTTAATTCCTCAATTTTATCATTCTTTTTCCTTTTAGTACAAAGATCAATACTTTTTCCATATTTTTTTTCTTCTATCCTCTTCTTTCCTCGCTCAGAATTATTCAGCAAGGTCAACTCCTTATCTCTTTCCAGTTGTGATTCCCCTTTGACCAATTAATTTCCTTTTCCTACACCAGCTTTCAACCAACTTTTATATTGATCCTCTCTAGTACTCCTTCCTCCATTCCACCTCTACAAATTTTATCTCAATGCCCCACTACCTTACAATTGTAGCAAGAGTTTGGACATTTTCATATCTAATCTCAGCCCATACCCAAGAGTTCCTACTTTAATAGTTTTGCCTCTTAACAGAGGTTGGGTAATATCAACCTCAGCCAAGATTTTTAAGTGTCACCTCTCTTTGCTTCCTCTTGGAGGTATGATAACAATGTATGCCCTTTTAAATATTTTCCTATCTTTATACCCACCATTTTATTCAACCAATGCTTAGAAAGGTTCTAGATTTGAACCCAGAAAGTAGAGTTTGTGAAAGTCTCCTCATCCCTTTCTATTCTTTCTTTCCATCTATGAATTACAAGGAGCTAGTTATCAAACATCTATACAGGGCCTCTCTTCCATAACTCTCCATATATCTTATTCCTTCTCAAATTAAAACTGGATCGTGTTAACCCCAGTAACTCTAAAGTTCTTTGGATACCCCTAGATTTGATTGGTAGAGTTTTTGATGACAATGAAATCACAATCTTTTTGTTGCACTTTTCCAACAAGACTAAGCTTACATTTCTATAAACTCTTGGCTATATCCACATCTCGTATATCTAACTTCCCCATTTCCTTACTATACAGGTCGAATTTTTAAAAACCCTAAATAGTTCATCCTCCATGATTAGAAGAAATACAAGATGGTATCACAGAGACTAGATCAAGTAGAAAAGAACAACTGGTAAACACAACACAGCAAGCTAGAAGATAACCAAAAGCCTAGAGTAAAAAAGAAAAAATGGAAATAAAACAACAAAAGGCAAGATAGAGGAGAAAAATAGTAGGACCAGGATCCTGGGTCTAGGTTAGCGTGGCTTTAAAGTTTTCTTATGCTATGCAATATCAATGTTTCCTTCTCTTCTGATTATAAAGCATTTTAACATGCCCGGGTAGAACTTCAGTCTATTTGTAGATATAATGTTTCAGTAAATGCAACAGTACCATGAAAACAAAGAAAAGTTAAGGGCAGGTGGTATTAAATGAAAATTTTATAAATTTTTTATCGAAAGTTAAAACCTATTGATATAAGGAAATTTTGAAAATAGATCTAAAGTCTGGCAACTCCGATACTGAAGAGGGGCTCTACCTAGAGGGAGAAAGCTCCCACAGTAGAGAGACTCATTTTTTAGTTTTTATAATAGTATAATATTGACTTCAATTAAATATATGAAAAGACTAAAAGGCACTCTATATGCAATGCTTCTCCAGCCATGCCTTCTTTTCTCCCCATTACCCGGTCCAAATAGGATTACATGAATTCTACCTTTTTAAAATTAAAATGTAAAGGGAGATTATGCCTAAAATTTAAGGAGTAAAGAGAGTCAGAATAGCAGCTTGTATTACGACAATAAGCCTCCTACTAATCAATATTTTTTCCTTAAAAAGAATTAGCAGTTCCATTGATTGTTTTTAGGAGTATTATACCATACTATTAGGGTATCATTTTGTTGTGCTTTTAGAACTTATATTTTACAATCTTCAAAATATATGGTATTGTATTGAACAAATATTCAAAACACAACAACAATATGGTTTCATTACAGGGACCATAAAATTTTTCTAGTTTTTAATAGCATTCATAAAAAATGAACCATAAGAATTATGAGGTGGTAAGCCTTTGTTATCTTTTATTCTTAAATTCCGAAGAAACAAACAACTCTACTTGCCTCTTACTATTTGTTTTGTTTAAAACATTGAAGGAAGAAAGGGAAAAGATAAATGATGTTAGTCGCGGGTGCTTTAACAACAGTAGTGAGGAAGGAGAAACTTGTCCAGAATTGATGCTTAGCTGTAGCCTTCTTATTGGGTGTTGAACAAAGCTATTATACAGATGAGCCATATGTACATTTAATGCTTCATTTATTTATGGCAAAGACTTTGTTATGTAGGCAAGACTTAGGAAGGATTGATCTTTGTATACCACAAGATACAAAGTTGTATGACCCACTTGTGGGACTCACATGCGGTACCCATCTTTTGTGTCTTGTGATCTACAACATCAAATTTACCAAAGTTTTTCCCTCTATCTACACCAAATAATAGGATTGAGGTGCCTCAACCAGAGAGGTATCCACATTGCACAGTTAGTTTTGGTGTCAATTTTTTGTCATATTCCTAGCCTTTTGCTGTCAGCCTGCAGAGTGTATGCAAAATAAGGCGAGAGGCAGTAGGGATAGCTCTTAGAGATACTCCGAAACTTAAGTTAGTAAGACTTATAAATGATAGAGTACAGTGCCCTGTAATTGACAAAGAGAATTATGTGGTTGTGTGATTTCTCGTGAGGGATTATATGAAAACATACCACGTTTATTAAATGAAAACATACCATATTTATAAAAGTTCCAATGGGCTCACCAGGCCTATGGAGATCATAGGTGAGACAGGGTCTACTAGTCTACAAGGTAATCAGGATCACACGTATCGAGTTATGTGTATCAATGGCACATGGTGATTTTTATTACTAGAAAAATTATGTTTCAAAAGTTCCCTACTCTCATGGACTATTTATCACTACGAGAGGAAAGTGAAACCAAGTGCCAAAGTGGTTGATACTGGCTGTGACTGATAGATTACCTGAGTTGAAGTGTTGATAAACTACCTTGTGTATCGTAACTAGCTATTAAATACTAAGGGGCTACCAGAAAGGTAGGCTTGAAGGATATATATGTATATTTCCTTCTAAGTAGGGATTTCTCGAAGATTTTTTAAGAAGCACGTGTAGACATTAAGTTCTTTCACCTATCAGCAAGAAGAAAGGAATCAATCATTTTACATATTTGTGAAAAATCACAGAGAGTATAGCGGCTAGCCAAGCCCTAGCGAAACCTCCCACAATAGGTACATCTAGCCAACCACCAGTAAGGGGGACGACCAGCCAACCCTAGTTAAGGGGAGAGGATTTGCAAGCAAACCTCTCCTAAAAGAAGTAGCAAGCCAACCTCGGTTAAGGAGGTGGCCAACCAACCTTAGGTGAGAGGAATGGCCAACCAACCCCAGCTGAGGGGGATGGTTAGCCACCTCTCACAAGGGGACGGCTCGCCAACCCTAACAAGGGAGTAGCGAACCTCCTGCAAGGGAGGCGGCCAGTCAACCCCAGCAGTGGGAGGCTGCCAGCCAACCTCCCGTAGGAAGGACGGCTAACCAACCATAGATGTGAGGAGATATCTCATTTTTAGTGTAGTGCATGTGTTTTTGTTCAAATTCTAAAAAATGTATATGTTTTGTCCTATAGTGAGTATTTATCTGGATGCGATTCCTATTCAGGATGAGGCAAAGAGGTGGGTGCACTAAAAGAGGCGAAGGCAATTTTGAGGATGCAAGGAGCAACAATTAAAGCACATCCAGAAGCGAGTCTAAATTCGTCAAGGATGCTACCAGAAATTGATAAGGGTTTTTGTTGGACCCAAAACAATGAACCTAAGAGGGGGGTGAATTAGGATCCTAAAATAATTTTAAAATAGTGCACAATTTAAATTTCTTGCACTTGGCAAATAAGATGATGAAAGGATGAGCAATTAAAAATAAGATAAATAAATTAAATTGAGAAAGAGATCAAACACCACATCCAAGCTAGATAGCTTGGAATAATAATCCACTAAGATGCTCCTTCAATTTTGGTGAGCCAATAATCTCTAGTGTACAAAGTAGGATAACTCTTGCTCACACTACTTCTTTGTAGTTGAGCCAAGGATTTTACACCAAACCTTACTTTGGTACAGGATTATCACTCCACTCAATATTTTGAATAGCACATCTTAAATACACACTAATACAATATCACTAAAGAGCTAATTTGCAAACAAATTGTCTTTCTTTGCTTGTATTCAATGTGTAAGATGATTTTTATTATTACAAAGGAGTTGGTATTGATAGGTGCAATAAATTGGGCTCTAACCATCTCCTAACGGATCAATAATTTAAAATGCTAAAAAACTAGCCGTTATAGTTTTCGGACGTCCGATGTAATTGTCATGCGTCCAATCCATCGTTCGATCTTGAATATCAAAGAGTAGAGGATACTGTTCGGACGGCCGAGCTAGCATCCGTTCCTTCGTCCGAACTAGGTAATGTTGAAAGGTTCATACATCGGACGGTGTATTGTGTCCGAAGAGTTTAATGCTTAACTGGGAGTGATTTTCTTTCGGACAGTTAGTTTCATCCGATGTAAGCTTCTTTCGGACAGTTAGTTGCGTCCGTTTCAGGTGCCTTAAAACTCTTGACTCTGCCTTACTCTTTCGGATGGTGAAATACATCCGAGGCAAATTTCTTCAGACGAGCTAGTGCGTCCATTGTGGATGCTTCAAAATTTTGCTCTCTGCCTGATCGTTCGGACAGTGTATTGAGTCCGTAATAATCTCGTTCGGACGAGCTTGTGCGTCCGAGAAATATAGTACTGTTCGGACGGTATTCTTCGTCCGAAAACCTTGCTAATTAGAGCAAATGTACCTGCAATCCTGCAAAGCTTCAGTTAAGACAGTTAAGTTTCATTTGTCATCATCAAAATCAAGGTTGTAGGTTATCAGTTTTAATTACTCTTATTCTGGTAATCAGCCACTGATTCCAACAGGTATACGATATCAATCTAGATAGGGAGAATTAAGATCATTCCCACAAATATTGCATTGGCAAGTAACGACAGTGCTTGACAAAGCTTTATTTATACAATCAAAATTCATATATTTTTTGATATTATAAAATAAATTTGGGGTAAAAGAATTTACAACTAAGAACTAATGAATAACAAGTACAGAAATAATGAGTTGTCAATGGACAAAAAGTAGGTTTGGTACTAGGCTAGCCAAATCCCGGGTTATGCCTAATTCCATTAACCAATTAGTCTTGATTACACTCTTTAAAAGCTCAATTCCCAAATACAATCTATCCTCAATCCCTCATGAAAATTAGATCGTTCAAATTAATCAAATCAAATGATGAACCCTCTTAATAACCTAGTTATAACCAAATTTAACTATTATGAGCATGAAATTAATATAGAATTGAGTAAGTAATTTAAATATACTACGATCATAAACTAAGCCCAGCCCAATAATAAATTTTTATCTTCTATATAAGATTAACTCTCGTTCTTTCCTCAATCAACCCAACTAACAAAAGAAGTATATAATTTCTTTTGTTGTGAAAACTATTTATTATTGCCTAAGGGTGCAATCATCCAATTTAATTAGGTAAATTAGCTTTGCACATTGGAAACTAGTATCACCTCGTATCTAACCCATATTAATTTAGTGCATACGCATAATGGAAAAGATAAAAGATAGGGTTAAAATATCAGGATTCATTATTGTACTATAAATAATATAAAGTGAAGATATAATTTTACCAATTGGATGGAAAATCAAAGTATCAATTAATAAACTGGCAAATAACTAGAAATGGAATTACTTGTATGGAAAGCTAAAAAACCAACTCAAACTTGAACAATACCTAAAATTCGTTAATCTAATAATGGAAATTGCAATCAATAATGTAATCTAAAAATTTTGAAAATAATGAATGGAAATAAAGAGTTTCTCTAGCCTGTAGAAATTGGGAAAACCCTATGCTAGTCTAAAATTGCCATCCTGCTAGTGTTTCACATTTTCACTGGCATCAAATAACTTTTGCCTAGAAAGTTCGTTGACATTGGATGACTCTCTACCTTGTACATCCAATGGTAAAGAAATAACCTAGAATCATTGGTAGAGGCGAATACTTCAATTTGCTGAATTTGACCATTTTGCCCTTGGCTCAGAACTAATAATTGACACACGCAATGCTAACCTGAAAACATCACTTACTATCTCATAAACACCAAATTCAGGACCAAAACAAGAAAAACCAATTATATAAAAGCAACAAATAACTCTATTTTATGGAGTTATCAATTTCTCCCAACCTAGAGTTTTGCGAGTCTTGTGCAAAACAAAATTAAGAAAAACATAAAACGGAAAATTCCAGGACATTAACACAAAAATGCAATATTGGGCATCAGTCAATAGGGATCATCTCAAATACCAAGTAAGATGGATGCGACCACCTAGGTATTTTTTGTCACTCATTTGCACACTCAAAACTGCCGCCAATGTTGATATCAAATATAATTTCCTAGCAACAACAACTTAGACTGAAACATCAATATGGGTAACATTAAGTAAAACATCTTGACTTCCCACAATCAATTTTAAATTCGACTGAACCCATCCCCAACTATGACCAACTAATAAGGAAGGATCAATAAGACTTGAATTAAGTAAGCAATGCAAGTATACACAGACAAAGCATTAAGTATGGTTAAAATCAATTAATTCATTAGACAGTTGATACATCCATTAAAGCAATCTTTTATAGCTGTCTAATCCTAAAGGCATTTTTTGAGTCGTGGATGTGTGGGATACCAACTACACACTCGTAATTACCTTACTACTAAGAACTTTGACCATTTGACCAATTTATTATTATCAGGTTTTTTTTCTTTTTTTCCCCTTCTCTGCAGTACCCTTTGTGGCATTATTTTACCAAATGGAGCAAGTTATTTTTTTTTCCTTTTCACATGCTCTTTCCAAGCAAAACTCAATAGCCATAGAAAGACAAATTGATTACACTATCAAACGAATTAATTAATTGTAATAGCACAAAGTACTTTACCATGTAAATGACACAAGTATGACCAAATAAAGGCCTATCTTATATCCAACTCTATTTCGAAAATTAATTGTAAAATGAAGGTTTTGGTGATCACAAAAATAGTGTTGTCAATAAAAAACAAATTCCTTTCTAATTGCATTAATTTCAAAAAGTTGTAGAGAATGAAATAACTATTTGATATAAACACTAGCTTCCGCCCTTTTTTTTTTTTTTTTTTTTAAATATGAGTGAAAATTAAGTTGGTAACCTAAACTAGGTATTGGGTAAGTTTTGTCATAGATTACGATAATAAACCAGATAATTCCAAATTGCTATTCTAAAAGTAACAATATACACTTTATTTGAATAATCTAAAACGTAATCACCTACAATATGTGATAATTCTAAGTAACAACTTGCTCTTTATTCCACAAAGTTTCAAGAATATCAACAATCTAATTCCCCCCTTTATCGTGATTCTATTTGTCTAATACAGATGGAGTTTATTGGGACTTTTGAATTTGAATCCATTTTTCAACTCCCACATCCTTACCATTAGGTTCTCCTTATTTCTTGGCTTGTTTCCATTATTTAGTGTTTTTGTTATAATTTGTATCTACTACTGATGATGATGTTGCTAATGCTGTTGCTGTGGAGGATCTTTCACTGGCTTTCCCAAATGACAATGAGCCAGTGTATGACCCTGCTTCTGACATTTGAAACAATATAGAGGGAGATCCTTGTAGGTTAATTTTTGCCAAAAACCTAAGGATCCTAACCCAACACGCATTTTTGCAATACCAGAATGAGAAAGAAATGAAGTAGCCATATCAACTTTCAATGCTTCTCTCATAGCTTGAGCTAGTAGAAGAGAATATTGCTTCTTTTCTGAAGCCCAGCATGAGCAGACCTTCCAATGTAATCCACACTGGGAGAAGTGATGTTTCCACATTTGAGCAAAATAGTGGATTCCAATTGAAAACATTCATCTGAAAACCATTAATAAACCACGTATTTTCAACCAACAATCCAAGGAAGTTTTCCTCCAACATGAGCCTTATTAATATATTTGAAATCTAGTAGACCCAAATTGAATTCTCCCTTAAAGCCAATTGTATGAAAACTCTTCCTCAGGACCTCAATCTTTGGTCATCCTCACTGATAATTTTAAACCAATACAAACTGCAATAGGTTTGACAAGTAATGGAATTCCTCATCAATAAAATAAATGGCCAGTTCACCTTTATATTTCTCCAAAGGCTTCATTTGAACAATTGCATCCTGTAATGATGCTGATGAGGCTTGCAGAACCTTATCAAATGATGTTTGCCACAACTAAAATAAATTTGAGGCAAAACTAGAAGAAGAAAATACAAAGAGGTTGAAGAGTGAAAGAAAAAAGAGAGAATATTTTGAGAGAGTAATACTAGAAACCCTTTTGACTAGTTTTAAAACACAAAGACCTATCAATCCATGAATTACCAAGATCAAGAAGAAGACCGAGGAACGAAAGGCATGACTGGGTTTTTGCTCTTCTACTCTCCATTATTGTTTTCTTGTCTTGGATTTTATTGTAGAAACTCTCTTAGTTTAATTTCATTTGGTTAATAAATAAAATTAGTTTTCCAGGGTTCTAAGGTTTCAATTAGATCTCATCATGTAATTTGGATTATTGAATGTCTTTCTCCCTTTTGATTATGAACGAATGGATTGTTTATCTAAATCTATTATTAATACTTTCAATTATTTGACCATCGATTGAATTGATTTATAAACCTTATATTGAACTTGAAAAAAAAGGAGAATTTATAGTTAGACAAAATTTGAGGAGCCTTTTGTTCGATTATTCTTTTTTTTTTTTGGTATGAGATAAATAAGAATTTTGATCCATGTATAGGATAGAAATCTATACCGATATACAGATAGTTAAGATTAGTGTTTATTCTTAATGCTATAATTTCAATTACAATTCACATAAAAATATAATAATTTGGTTTAGATTATTAGGTTTATATGGTTTCAAGAGAACCTTCTAAACACGATAACAATCCTAGGTTAACAAAATTTAGATCAATAATTGCAAGAGTGGAGAGACAAGATAATCCAATAAAGTGTTGATCGATAATTTGACCCTATGTTTTTATCATTTCAATTACTCTATTTATTTCTTTTGCTTATTTAATTGTTAATTTTATTCTATATTCTCTTTCAATTATCAAACATTTTGATAGAATTAGGTTTTCATAATTTTAGTACTTGTAGGATTAAATCAAAGTTCTCGTGAACAATCTTTAATTATCACTATATATATATATATATAACTTTGTGTCTATTCGTACACTTGCATCTGTAACTCGTACAACATATTACTATAAAAAGAATATTTTAAATAAAATACATCGCTTAATCAATTACCAAAGAAAGGTTTCTTGGGGCCTAAATGGGTTTTCCGTAGAAGCATCAAGCGTTTGAACTATATTGATGCTCATATTTACATACAGTGGACTATTGATAAAAATACAGTGTTAATGGTCATCTATGACACTTAACTGAAGCATGGATGATACAACTCAAAATTGATGGCACACTTCCCATTTGTCTTGATTCAATTAAATATTCATTTACATGAATCGATACATCTCCAAATTGATTTCAAGTATGTTATGCTTTAAGCTAAGGCACTGTCACTGGCCTCCATCTACTCAATATCCTTTACAGCATCCTGCACGGTAGTAAGCAAAATAAACAGAGTTGACAAAGAATCGATAGTCTAAGAAACGACTTCCAGTGAACAGACCAGATAAACTTAAATCTGGCCCACAAATCGTTTACCTTTGCTAACCGAGTTACATAAGCGGCAGCCAATGCTGTGAAAAGCAGCCCTAATCCCGAGTGTTAAAAGCTGTCCATTTCCTCCCGGTAACCCAATATCAGATTCTTCTTGCTGAATGCTCAGGGTTAAAATGAATTAGGAGCAGGACATTTAACAGTTTAATCTAGCATTTAGACGCAAAATGCTGGTATTACTTTTTTATAGATATAGATTTCAGAGAATTTGGTAATTTATTGCAATTCATTGATGCATTCACATCCTGCTGCAACTCTTCTGAAGATCTTATTGATCTAAATACATCAGTTTGTAAACATTGCCTGCATAGTTTAACACCATACACAGGCCTTCAAACTGCAACCATAAATAACTCTCTATCTTCTACTACCGCATTATATTTCATCCATATCAGACCTATTCAGTTTGTAAGAACTTCTGTTTGAAGGCTCATTGAATTGAATCCTTTTCTACAATCCCAAAATAATGAGATCATTGACTTTTCAATTAACGACCATATTTCATAATGATTGGAATTGTCAAGTGGATTGATTACTTTAGTCCACTAATAACCAAACATTAGTATTGACAAGGGTGTCATTTGTGCCGTTATGACAAACTGGCAAGGTACAGGGTATGGAGAAGAAGAAAGAAATGTTTTTGCATCCAGGCTGGGATTTTTAACTTGCATTACTGTATAAGATATCAGCTGGTGGCTAACTATGACTAATAGAGTATAAGATAAATCATTTTTGGCTTTCGTCAACAAAGTAATATTTTCATGGAATAAACCCGAAGTTCGAGACTGATTGCCATCTTGACCAACAGCTGAAGGAAAAAATTATTCTCTACCAACACCTAAAGTAATTCTCAGGGCATAGGTCTTTGGTTCATTCTCGTTGTTACACTATAATGTGCATACATGCTTGGCCGGCCAAAATGAATCCAACCTACATGTGAGAGGGCATGTCAGAGTGTACTAAGAAATACATCACTCTCCTCTTTAATAGCTTAAAATTTTAGATGAATGCGTTATAAAACGAGGTTAACTACATCACCCTTTTAGAATCTAAACCAATTGTATTTCGTTGTTGTAGCTTCTACCTCAAACCAGAAACTAAATTAGAGTTTTAAAAAGAACCAGAACATGCAATTCTGGATACTAGATAAAAGCGTTTAATTATGTATCTAAATCCATCAAGATCGAGAATAAGTCAGATATGGCAAGGAGGTTATGGAAAACACCGAACTTGTGATTGATAGAAATCTGGCAGCAAGGATGCAAGACAAATGGTCCCTTAACACTAGTTATACATTAGAACATCAAACTAAAGCTCCGGCATGGGATGCACCAGTAGTGTTTTAAAACCCGAACTGGTTCAACGGGGAACCGGCCATGGCTCCGGTCTGGTCAGGTGATAAAGCCAGAAAATAATAAAACCCACTCAAATCCAGTTAAACCAAGGTATGATCAATGAAAACCGGTTGACCAGGAACCTGTTGAACCAGTTTCTTGAATTTTCTGAATTTGTATATTTCTTTTTAAAAGAATTATGTGCACATTTATCATCAGGAAGCTATACTGAATGGATTAACAAATTTTAAGCTATAAAAGAGTTTAATTATGCAATTCTGGATACCAGATAAAAGAGTTTAATTATGTATACATAGAAATAAGTGCTTTCTGAAAAGGCAAACCTTTTTTCCCCTCAGAAGTGTAATTCTGTATCCAGATTTTAGAAGTTCAGAAAGTAATTATGCACAGTCAATCATGTCAAGCGCACACCTTTATCACTACATAGTAACATCATCACCTTTGCATGCCTGCACCAAATCCTAAGTCCTTTTAAATGTCAAGTGTTTATCTTAAGAAAATGATGATACCCGAATATTGGCCAACATAAGATTCCACATGATTATTCTATTGACACTAGAACAAGTCCATACAATTTGATGGTTTTAAAATAATCAACTTCACCACTGCAAAGGACAAGTCATGATGAGAAAACTCAAAGTAACATGAACAGAATGCAAGCACTGTTTTGAGAGAATCCAGTTAAAACTTACAATAATTGCTCAATTGACCAAATGCACCAGCACTAACATAAGCCCATGTTCCTGGAAGCATTCCCAACCAACTGTACACAAATTAGTTGAAGCACTTTAGTTTGAAACTATTTCATGAAACAGTACATTTGTAAGTCTAACAAACTAAGCCTTAATCTCACTAAGTAGAATCAGCTGCATGAATCCTGCTACGCCATTGCGCTATACTACAAAATTACGCACCCCACTTTATTCTCACATCACCAAGCATCCAGCTCAATCTCAACAAATGATACAATTTATAAATTAAATACTTCATACGAAACTCCATGTATTTGATCATTGTCAAGGGTCACTACATTCAAATTTCTTTAAGGCCATGTTGGAGCTAAGAACTTCATAGAAGAAAAAGGAAAAATACTGAAAAACTTATCTCCCTCATATTTTCTCCATAATGAAATAAAGTTTAACCTTGAACTGAAATGAATATATTTATAGTTCAGGGATGACAAGGTTGCAATTTCACTCCTCATTTTTAATACCTCAAATCCTTCATTTCTTTCTACTTTACTTAAAATGAGATCTTCTGAGAATAATTCTTCTCCTCACTGAAGTCACAGATCCAAACAGTGCCTAGGAATACGAAAAACGGTAATTTAATTAATTCACTTAATTTCAAAAAAGTCTAATTATATCAAAATTCCAAATTATCTTTCTTTTATAGTTTACTGCTATGGAAAGGTTTATCTGTTGAATCTGTAACATATATGTAACACAATCAGGAAGTGAATAGATATACGTACCTTCCCAATACGTAAGGCACAAACTTGACAGATGTAAGTCCATACAGATAATTCCCGATAGAAAATGGTAGCAAAGGGCTCAAACGAAGAAGAGTGACAACTTTGAAACCATTTTCCCCAATTGCTTTGTCAATTGCAATAAATTTTTTGTTTCCCTCGACCAGCTTAAGAATGCGTTCACGAGCAAAGTATCTAGCTATTAGGAAGGCAACACTTGCCGCTACCTAAAAGAGGGGGAAAAGATGTTTAACTTCATTTTGTTGACTTATTATCATTCTTCCACAAATGAGAATAACCAGCTTACCGTTCCACTTATAGAGACAACAATTGTCCCAATGACAGAGCCAAATAAAAGACCAGCTGACATAGTCAATGGAATAGCGGGTATTGCAAGGACCTGCCATCAACAGAAATACTTTAAAATCACTGCACAATGAATAATCAATCTTAATTAATAACTTAACCTATATTTGAACTCCAAATCATTAAGCACTTATAAGTATAGAATCATAGGAATGACAATATTACCATCAATAAAGAACCTTAGCAAAAAATCCTTAAAGAGTTTATACTTCATATGGAATATGAATGTTAATGTCTTCAACGTTGTCTATTGCAAAGAAAATTCACTTCTTTTCATGGAGTCATATATAGAACCACCAAATACCTAAATCCAACAATTAATAAATCATTGTTTCTAGTAATATCTTGTTATCTGTAATAACGTAAACAATATATTTTTGCAGCTATAATATGCCAATGATTATACTATCAGCACCTAAAACTCCAGAGTCAGTGACACACAGAACAGAAACAAAAGGCTTAAACTATTCAATGAGGACATGAGGCATGAGATTGATATAGCTTTCGATAACTCAATGTATTAGAGATTCTGAGTTCCAAGCTTACTTCCAAGCCTGCATAAACCAATACAAAAAGCGCATATCCAGCTGTCCCATAACCTGTCCAGAACAGAAGAATTAAAGAAGTTCAAGAAACTAAAAAGGAACTAATTTACTACCTCTTGCTAGGAAAAGAACTGAAAGAACTAAACTTCCTGACCAAAGTCTCATGTAATTTCCTATTTTGTAAGGTGGCTTACGGCAAAGATAGAGGACCTAGCATTCAAAAGTAAACTGCAACAACTATGCAATTATGGGACATTATCTTCTATGCTCCATACACGGAAGGAATTATCTAGTACATATGGAACCAACAATCAAATCCATTTAAAAATAAACAAAGGTAAAACCAAACGGGCTAATACATCCATACATACAAAGGATGTACGATAAATCTCTATATCTACGTGTTTACTCTGGATCCATATCTGAACCTGAACTAGGTAAATCGGCCCCTTCTTCAATTTCTTCATTAACCAAGGGCTGCCTTTTTCTTCTAAAGGATTAACCATCAAAGAAAGGATACACATGATTTCGGATTGTACAGACAATAGAAGAAATATTGACAAATGTTTCCAATTCTTATCTAGCATATACTTTCCGGTTCAGTCAATTGGATGCTGAAATAGTAGCCCAAAGAAAATTCTCAAAAACACTAGGTGGCTATAAAAATCTCAAAAACTTTTCACCGCTGTTAGGCTGCAATTGAGCAAATAGGTTCCATCACAACGGCCTAATTCAAGTAATATAGGTCGGACTCAGAAAGTAACGGTTGCCTGAAAAATCTCGACCAGTTCCAACTTTATCCTAAAACTTTCATGTTTTTGGATATAATTGATTCCAAGATAGTACTATTTAAGAGATATACAAAGGAAAAACTAAATTAACAGACCAATTAACTAAATACCGCTCAAAGTAAACAGTGGTATTATTCAAGAGTACTAGCTTAAAAAAAAAAAAACAAAGAAAATTCATCAAGAAACTAAGAATTGGATAAGAATTCAAAAACAAAATGAAAATCCATCAAAGGGGAATTAAAAGATTAATCAAATTTTACCTTCAATAAACCCAGAAAACTGGTTCAAGAAAGCATTAATCTGGTCCTTGTAAAGATACCCAACCGTTCCAAATCCACCAACCACACCGACCAACAAAAGACCAGCCAAGATGGTACCCTTAACAGCAGTGTCACCACCACCACCACCATCACCATCACCCTCGTTAGCATTATTATCCTCCTTGGGGTTCAAATTCAAGAGTCTCCTGAGGCCCTGAGGAGGTGGGGCAGTCTTTGGAACAAGTGTTTGCTGCTGCTGTTTCTTGGTTTCTCTCAATGAAGAACATGGTTTCAAGAAATGGGATTTTTTGACAGGTCTGAATTTGAAGTGATACAGTGATGAAGAAGAAGGAGGTGAGAGGGAAAAGCGAACATTGGGTCTTTGCTGGAGAGGTGAGGAGAGGCTGAGGCTAAGGCTGAGGCTGAGTGGGGTTGAGGAGGGTGTTTGTAATTGTGGTGGTCTAAAAATGGTGGGCATTTTAATGAGGATAAAAGAAAGCAAGAAAGAAAGAAAGAAAGAGGTGAGCTATTAGAACCTTTTTCTTTCTTGTTTTCTGCCTGAATTACAACTAATTGATGGGGGAGAAGGAGAATGTAGCAAGTGTCGTTCTAGACTTCTAGGCCATTTGGATTCTGTAGAATGTGCTTTGAATTGAATCTGTCGATTTAGGAACACCGCACACAATCTTGAGTTGTGTTGTGACTTGTGTAAACTGATTTTTTATTTTTTATTCTTGATAATTGAGCTATGAAGGGACATGAAATTTTGTGTCTCATATTGCAGCACGTGTACTTGTTTTTTGATTTTCTTTTGGTTTTGTTTTTTTTTAGAATTTTTCTCCTTTCCACTTTCTTGGAGCCTTCTGTTTTTCATTACTTCCATTGTTTCATGTCCGCACATGATGTTTTTCATTTTATTTGCTTTTTCAACTTTTTTTAATTGGGGAATTACTCATCACTAGAAATTTTTATATATACTAAATTTATAATATAGTATCATAAATTTTTAGTTCAGAAAGAAATACATTACCAAATTGGATTATGTGACTTGATATTGAGTGATTTAAGAATTTCCCTATTAGTCATAATTGATTTTCTTAAATATTTGGTTAATTACACTTTATCCCCTTAAACTTTAGCTTCAAGAATATATTAATCTCTAATGTTATCTTTTGAGCATTTTAGTCGTTTAGTTATGCCAACTATTTTTTTACTATTTAACCCTTTTTCTATTCTAATATTTATTTTTGTTTAATGAATCAAATATTTTTAAGGAATAGAATGAATTCATGCAGAAATTGATATGAATAGATAGTTAGAAGTATCTAATTTAATATTTTTTTATGGCTGAGATAAATTAAAGAAAATGACAAAAATCTAACTGACATTATGTTTAAGCACATATCTTTATAATTGATACTCAATTATAGCAGTTTGACGTTTCTTAATTATGATGACTTTTTTAACTTGAAATTTGGTTAAACAGAATGATAAACTCATAAATTTAAAAAATTTGGATTAATTTTTATTTTAAAGTTATTTAGGCCAACCAAAATACAAGGACATTTAGAAAAAGAAAAAAAAATATAAAATGCATTATTTTTTGGTTATTGTTGTTTGTAGTAGTAATGATTGGAGGGATGGAGAATAGATGAAGGTTTAAAAAAAAAAGAATAAAATTGTCAAGACACCAAACTATTCAAAACATAATATTAAGGACTAAAGTATTAGTCAGATTAAATTTAAGGGGATAAAGTGTACTTAACCAAAGGGTATATTTGTCTATTTAGTAAAAATTTCAAACGGCATTGGAGTTGACCATTAGTCCAGGGACCACATTAGTACTCAAAAGATAACATTAAGGAATAACGTGTTAGCGACGCTAAAATTAAAGGGGATAAAATATAATTAACCCTAAATATTTCAAGAAAGCACGAGTTAGGTATTAATTTCCTACTATTATTTTTAGTGAGAAACAATAATAATGATCAATTCAATTAAGGGTGGTAAATATTTTTATTAACATCAAGTTTTTGTTCTTGCTCTTCAACAAATGTCTCGCCTCCAAAACCTAGAATCATGACAAATCGTACTTTTGAGAAGGCCAAGACATTCAAGATTATTGATGGTATAAGGAATGATTCTCCAATAGAATATGCCCGCGTAATATTTAATTAATAGTTCATTAAGTGCAATGTTGTAAATTTACCTCTCGAGGTTAGTCTATAGTCAGTTCGGCATTGACATTGTTTCGGCTAACATGTAAGGCCTAATCGGCCAAAGTAGATCAGTCATGGGTTCGGAACTCTTGATCATGGCTAACCGATACCTACATGTAATGTAACGGGTTCACCCTTCTAATGTCCTCATTCAACTCTAATTAATACAACTCACTCTATCTATTTTCTCTCTCCAATTTAGCTCTCATTACGTGGTGCCGTCTATGAGAATCGAACAAAAAGCCAACTCGATTCTCTTATTTTCTTTTCATTTTTTTGTGATTTTGTGACTTGAATTCAAACAACAATTTACACAAATTCATCTGAAATTATGAAGAACAACAACAATAACAGAAAGAAAGCTAACAACAGAGATATTGAAGTGGTTCATGAGCCCACTGCTCATGAACTAATTCAACAGAATGATGAAACATTGCAAGATAGTAACAAAAAATAGCATGATGAGATTTTACAATTTTTGTTGGACAACTTTGAAGCTTTCAAATAGTTCGTGGAGGTTCAGAAAAAACTAGCTAAGGTCATTGAGAAAACTCCACGGACAAAAAGAAACATAGAATATGAAGATATTGCAAATAGTACTTAGTGCTGAACACAATGCCATGCTCTCTCTGGTTCTTCCTTCCTCTCGGTCACAGTGAGAGTGCTCAATTTTTGAACGAATAGGGCCTAATTCGAGAATTGTGAAAAAACCAGAGGAGAACTTGCGAAAATCTCCCATGACTCCCGAAGAAGAATTGATGTCCAAATCTAAACTGCAGGCTTAGCAGCTGCTAGATAGAAACACTTTGACTTTAGCTGGGATCATTGATGTGGACAGATACCCCTTCACTTTATTCGTTCAGATGGAATAGATTCCACCAAACTTTAAACAGCTGGACCTGGTTTATTACAATAGCCGAACCTGGTTCATTACAGCGGAACAACCAATCTAGTTGACCACATTGCATATGTGTCGACAGCTTGTAAATTGTATGGCTAGACTAATGCCATAAAGTGCAAGTTGATCGCTACAAACTTTGAGAGAATCAGCTCAATAATGGTTTAAGGAGCTATCCCTCAAGTCTATTGGCTCTTTTGTTGATTGACAAAAATGTTTCTTCGACACTTCATGAGCTGGCAAACCTTCCAGCAAAAAGAGGCCTTCCATCTGATGACCATTAAACGGAAACCTAAGGAAAGCCTCAAACAATACATTGGCAAGTTCAATGATGAGGCAATAAATGTTCGAGATGCCAATGAAATGCCCATGGTTACCACATTCATGAGGGGAGTAAAACTAGGGTCATTTAAAGCTAAACTGGCCTTGAAAGTTCCCAAATCCTTTAACGAACTCCTCTAAAGGGCAAAAAGTTATATTCGTAGAGAAGAGTCTGACAAAACAAAAAGAGAGCTCTATAAACTGAAAGGAGACTTCAGATAGCAAACCCCATAAAAAGGTACGAGGCGACTGAACGCTTGACCTATACCCAGCAGAATAATCAAATCAATCAGGGGAATACACAAAATTTCTTGCTAGTCCGGTGGTATATCTTGGATCAAAAAACCTTAAGCCGATTAGGACCAGGGTCATCCCCGATGAAGACCTTACTCCACTTAATACTTCCTGTAGAGAGATTCTTTTCCAAATTCAGAGTATCATGATACTTCCTTCCCATGGGGACTGGACAGTACAAACGAGATTGATCCCATTAATTGTGCTTACCAGGGGGATCATGTCAACGACACCGAAAACTGCAATGACCTGAAAATTGGTATCGAAAAGGCCATCCGGGTCGAATTTCTTCAAGAGTACATTCTTCAAATAGCTGATTAGTTTAGACAAAACAATCACCAAACCTTGCTCAGAATAACAACTTACCCCTTCGGTCATAAAATAATAGAAATAAATTTCAGAAGCCGAACAATTACCAATCAGAGGGGGTCCTAGCAAACAATAATGAAATGGTTGGGGTGATCATACGATTGCTGGTGGTGGCATCAGAGGGGACTCCGCTAATGCCAAAAAAGATATACCCGACCAATACCACTAAGCGAAAACCAAGGTCAAGCTTAAGTTGAATATTTCTTTCATTGATGAAGGCTCGATCCCCTATCAAACTTCCTATTCCGATCCAAGGACTATCTATGTAAAGGTTAGGGACTATCGGGTTCATATCATGAAGTTTCTATCAATGGCTACAGTTCAAGCGACATCATCTTTTGGCACCCTTGGGAATGGATGGACATCAGCAATGAACACATCCCCCTAGGCGAACTCCTTTGGTGGGATTTACTGGGAATTCTGTGACCCCCAAGAGAACAATCATTTTGCCATTACAACTCAGGAAGCCACCACAATGCCAAACCAAGATGATCAACTTTGTGTTGTTCAAAAAATTTTCTTCTTACAACTTGATTCTCGGATGGTCATCCTGGTACGTCATCATCATCCTCCATTTTGTTTATCGTTTGGGAATCAAATTCTCACTCAGGCATGGATCAGAGGGTTGTGTTTGAAGTAACTAGCAGGAGGCTTGTGAGTGTTACATGATGTATCTTCAGAGCAAAACATGAAGATTGAGCTCAATTCAACTAAAAAAATTCCTGCTGAATCCATGAACCTAATCGAGGCACCTGACCACAAAGGAAAAGGAAAATGATTTATCTAGAGCATGGTTTCCCGATTAAGGAAATAATTGCTTTCGATTTGGTTATACTGAAAAGAACATTAAGTATCTATGCTACTCTGCTAGCCGAATTGAAATCTAATTTGATCAACCTACTAAATGAGCAAAAGGATGTTTTTGCATGGTCTACAGAATATATGCCAGGCATCCCAAGGGATATTGTCAAACACAAATTGGGAAACGATTTAGCAATCACGTTGATCAAACAATAAAATTGGCTCTTCAAACTTAAACATAGCTTAGTGATAGAAGCAGAAGTAGATAAACTCCTAGCCGCTTGAATTATCTGAGAAGTCTTGTATCCAACATGGCTTGCAAATACTGTACTTGTAAAAGAACTAGACCTGAGCTAGTGAATAAATGTTGGTTATACAAATCTTAATAAAGCCAATCTTAAGGACAGTTACCATTGCCTTAGATCAATATAGTAATAGATTCATTAGTAGCCTTTTGGGTATCTCAATTTTTAGATGCATATAGGGGCTGTCATCAAATTTTTTCTAAGTAAAGAAGATCCCAAAGAAAAAACTTTTTTCATTACATATAAAGGGCACTTATTGTAATCAAATTGTGCTGTTCAGACTGAAGAGTGCTGGGGCAACCTATCAATGGCTAGTCAACAACTTATTCAAGTTTCTTATCAAACAGAATATAGAGCTCCACCTAGATGACAAGGTGGTAAAAATATGAACTCACGAGGATGTCATCGCTGACCTCTAAGAGACTTTAGACACTTTATGAAGGGTCAACATAGGGTTTGAACCCACAAAATTTTACTTTTGGAGTTTCTTCAGGAAACTTTCTTAGGTTCATTGTCTCATAATGGGGAATTGAAGCAAACCCCAAAAAGGTACAAGCTAACCTTGACATGAAGCCTCCGAACTCAGTCAAGGATGGTCAAAGGTTAACAGGAAGATGGCAGCCCTAAATAGATTATTGTCCAAATATACCAAATAAGGTCTTTCAGTCTTCCAAACACTCAAAAAATTGGACAACTTTGAGTGGATCGAGCAGCACTAACAGGGATCACATTTGATTAGCTCAAAGAATACTTGGTTAAATTGACTCAGCTAGCTATCCCAAAGCTAGGTGAGACTTTTGTATTTATACCTTTCAACTTCAGACAATGCAATTAGTGTTGTTCTGCTCTCTGAATCTTAACGGGTGCAAAGGTCAATCTATTTTGTTAGTAAGGTCCTTAAGGGGCCTGTACAAAATTATCCAATGATAAAAAAAGGCCTTCATGCTTGTGGTTGCGTCCAGGAAATTAAGACCTTATTTTCAAGGACATGAGATCATGGTCTACACTAACTTCCCTCTCAAGACGGTTCTTGGAAAGCCTGATGTCTCAGGAAGAATACTAAAGTGGTCAATAGAGCTTCTTGAGTTTGATATCACACTCCAATCCTAACCCACCATAAAGGCACAAGTTTTGGCTAATTTTATTATTGAAAGTACAATCGATTCCACTGAGATTGACAAAGTGTTATCCATCACAGAAACTGCCAAATTGGAATCAAAAGACTATAAAATTTGGTAGAATTACATGTTGGTAGAGCTTCCTATAAGTTCGATTCAGGGGTTGGGATCATTGTCTGATCATCGAAAGGAGATCACTTCACATATGCACTTCGGTTTGAGTTTAAGGCAACAAACAATAAAGTAGAATATGAGGCCTTGTTAACCAAAATGGAACTCACAAAGAAAATGGGTACCGAGGCACTCCTAATCTGTTAGGGTAGTGCTCTAAACTCAATCGAGTCATCATGAGTGTAATAGAACATCTTTATATTTAAACTTATCTCATATTTTAATCAACAGGGAATTTATGTTTTATTCGTGTATTTCTAGTAATAGACTTATTTTAAATGAGTCCATTGAGTGATGTTAAAGATTTATTCACAAAGGTTGTGAATATGAGGCACTAAATCTGTAATTACATCATTCATAATATTTATAGTTCCTAGTACAGGGTACTCAACTAGGACCACACTCAGAAGCTAGTAGCGTGACTCTCTCAATGTGACATGAGTTGTTCACAATCGTGAGGATGATCGAATCTCATATCATTTCACATAAGTTATGAGGATTGGCACGATAGACGATTGTTAAAACTATTTGTTGAACTAGACCATAACTTATATTGGATCACAAGAGGTTTTCACTTGTCAATATTCTAATAATATCATGATCGCGTGGATTGGTCTTTTGACTTATAGTGCTATGAACACCAAATGCTTGAATATATGATGTTCATGGAGTATAATATTGTACTCTTTTAGGGTGTAATAAAACATTTATTGACATCACTAATTCAAATATGGAAAAGTTGCATTTCACACACAAGAATCTATTACTTTTAAATGAAAAATAAAGAAGGTGTCAATTATATGATAATGGTGAATCTTAGCAAGGAAATCCTTCACCTAGGTAATGTATAAAGGAAAGAGTTTCCTAATTAAGTATACGTGCTAAGATACATACATATCATAAAAATGAAAACCATGGCCATGATTTAGATTGGATACCAAAATGGAAGGATTTATGTACCACCTATTAATCATGATATAAAGGTTTATAATAAAATCCTCTCATTCATATCCTATTGATACCCATGATATGTTGCTAGATGTCACTCGTGGACTTTGGAGGCAATTTGGAATTTACGAGTAATATATCCAAAAGATGCTTTTAGGAATTGATTTCGGTTGTGAGATAATGGACAAAAATCCTTGACCTAGTAATCTCCAAGTCATTCGAATCACGAATCTAGTTGGTCACACACAAAAGGCATGATGATCAATTAACTTCAAACCAGCAGACGGAAGTTTAAGAGTTGCACAATGTGTGCCGTATTGTTGGTAATGCATGAGATACACTAATTAAGCTTTGAAAGGGGCTTAGGCCAATTTTAAAGATGGAACAATATGAGGGTTGATTTAAATAATTAATTTGAAGTTAATAATATATGTAAAATGTTTTGTATACGAATTATTTAATTTGCGTCTTTAGTAATCGTATTTAAGCCGAATAGAGACTTGGGTTTAGTTCCCCAAATATGATTATGTGGAAAATAAATAACATATATGGGCTGGTTTAACTAATTTTAGAAAATTCATGGTTATTTATAATAACCCAAAGACCTGGAATTTACCTAGGGAGAAAAATTAGAGATTTTGGTTCAACCATGTAGAATCGGGTTCTCCTAAATCCTAATTTCCTTTAAGTGGTCTATAAATACTCACTTAAGCTCCCTAGGTCAGATGAGCATCAGCTATAACCTAAAAATTAGGGGACAAATTCATTCTTCCCCTTTCCTTTGCCATCTATCTTTCTCCTTTGCTAGTGATTCTAGGATTGGAATTTTGGCCAAAAAGTGAATTCTTCACTTGTTAGTTTATTATTTGGATCTTTGCTAGCACGAGGTATTAAATATTATTTGAGAGGAGGAGTTGGTTGATCAAATGCTTGTGTGGACTGTTAGAGACGTCATATGTTTGGCATTCTTCTTCATCATCCCATAATTCATCAATTTATCGACAAAATTTGAATTTTGAGGAGGTAAAGATTTCTTCTTGACCCTTTAACAATTAAGTTTCGTAAATTGATCTACGGATGAGGGGTTTCAGATTATTTATTTGATTGTTTCCATTGTGTTTTAAATTTTAAATATTTGCTTATTGTAGTAATCTCATCTTTCCTAATCAATACAGATCAATGTTGCTAATAGTGACCAGGGGCTCGGGAATTTTGAGACTCGAGAGGTAATTCTAGAAAAAATGCCTCCAAAATGTAAAGCCAGTAGAAAAGTAGTTCAAGGAGGTCGAGTTCATCAAAATTACTTGGGCAAAAACAACAATTCTAATGCATTTGCTAGGTTGGTCCTGGCAATCTATTCTCACTTAACCAAGAAAGCCCTTGTGGAGATACAAACTAATAAAACGATCGACGAGGTCGAGGCAATGGAGATCGAGGATGATCGGTTTGATAAAGTCGACCAGAGACTATCTGATAGATGGGATATTGCCCAAAGACAGAAAAAAGCCCAGAGATTACAAGCCCGGGTCCCACCGCAATCCAATATTGTTAGGTCCTTTGCTTCTGTGCTTAACATTGAATGAATCCAAGTATGTTCTTCACGAAATTGATGAGGGCATCTATGGAAGCCAAGTGGGAGCTTGGAACTTTGCAAGGAAAGCAATGCTTATAGGGTATTACTGGCCAACCATGCACAATGATGCGTATTAGTTGGTAATGGGATCCACAATTATCAAATTCATGCTTTGATCCCAAGAAAACCAGTTGCCGATTTAAACCCTATCATTAGTTCATGGCCTTTCCATCAATGGGGGGATCAATCTCTTAGGCCTTTTACTAAAGGAAACTAGTGGATATTTGTTTTTGGTTGTGGCAATTAACTATTTCTCTAAATGGATAGAGGCCGAAGCTTTGACATTCATCATGGGAAAAACATTTCGAAGTTCTTTTGGAAAAATATTGTTTGTCAGTGTGGAATACCACACGTTATGATCTCAGATAATAGGACACAATTCGTCCGGGAACCTTTCAAGACCTTTTGTGACAAACTACATATTCGAATGTATAACACTTAGGTCAAGGATCCTCAAGGAAATGGACAAATTGAAGTGTTAAATAGAATAATTACCAGACTAAAAGCTCGATTGGATAGAGAATACTAATGATCAAGAATGGGCAATGGATTTGTACTCACTAGAAGAAAAAGGCTCATGGTAGCCATTCGAGAGGCTAACTATAAGCACAAAATGGCCAAGTAGTACAATGCCATGGCTCGGAAGAGATATTTTCGACTTGGGGATCTAGTCTTGCGCAGGAATGAGGTCAGTCAAACCAAAGCAACAGATAAGTAGGACGTAAATTCAAAAGGCCCTTACTAAGTAATTGAGACCCATCAAGTTGGCTATTACTAACTAGCCGACCAAAATGGTATTGTACCACGAATGTGGAATACTGTTAATCTCAAAAAATATTATTTAGGGAATTAATGAAGTTTGTTTCCTCAAAGATGTTCATTACTTCTGCATTGATGGCCCAAAAAAAGGGAGCAAAATACTCGTTGATGTGCTTTAAGAAGTCAGATCTCGAAAAAAAGAGAGCATAATAACGATTCTTCAAGATCAGTGGCTAGAAAAAAAAAAGGATAAAAACTTGCCAAAGTACTTTATGAGGTTGGATCGCAGAAAATAATGAGCATAAAGCTGATCCTATGGGATCAGTGGCCTAAAAAAAAGGTACAAAAAGAATCATTGAAGTGCTTTAAGAGGTCAGACTCGAAAAAAATTGAGTATAACACAAATCCTATGGGATTGGTGGCCCAAAACTTGGATATACCTTAACACTTGGAAGAATTTTTTCAAAATGAAAGTATAATGAGGTTGATCTCGTAAACAAACAACCTTGTTACTTGGCAATATGCTAGAAAAACAAAGAAGACATAGTGAATGGAAGAAGGTTAGAAGAACTGAGTTGTCATTATAAGGATTCAGTACATAAAGGCCCTATTCAATTACAAATGCCAAAAGATATTACAAAAGGAATATAAAGAAATTGCAGTCATAAGGTCTCGAGCTACTCAGCTGACTGTCCCTTAGTGGCCACTCCCAAGTTTTGCTCCATCCTGATCAGGATAATCAATTATATATATACACACATAGAAAATGTTGAAGGATTCTTGGGAGCTGGAGTAATTGAGATTCTGAGATACTTATTCACTCTCGATGGTTTGTTGGGGTAGCTGATTTGTTGCTTCAGGCTCATCCTCCTTGTCTTCCTTGGGTAAGACCTCACAGTAATGGTTCTGAGTCATTCAAGGATCCCTCAATTGATTTCCTATGGAGTTAACCAGATCAGTGGTGGCTTTCTCACGTACAACTCAAGCAGCTAGTAGTTGGGAGAAAATTGGCAAAATTGGCTGATTATGTCCTACATTGCCTGAGTATATCCGATCCGGCCACCACTCTACAAAATTTAGTCAGATTCAGCTCAAATGCATTGTATGCTAGGAAATGATTTACCCCTTCTAAGGCAAGATCTTCTTCAATTCCTCAACCTCGGCTCGGGAATAAAATCTGGGCAAGGTCTGCTTAAGTACTATTAAGCTTTGCCCGAACACCATTGAGCTCAGTTTGTTTAGCCTGCAAGTTGTTGAGCAATTGCCTAGACTCCTGCTTAACTTGGTCCAGTTCAGTAGAATAGAGGCTCTCTAGTTTGGCAAGCTGAGTTGAATCCTTTTGCAGTTTCCCCTAAAGTTCAACTAGAACGACCTCCTTCTCATTTCCTAGTTGGCATCTCAAGAAAGACATGGCCTTTTTATGAACCAGTTTCTACTCGAACAAAGTTGCTTGGAGTTCTTTGAATAATTTCAAGCAACCAAAAAATGATGCTCCATCTCAAGTATGTAGGTTCCGAGCTACAAAATTTTGATAGAATAATTAAGTTGCCAATCAAGAAAATTACTTGGACAAAAAATACAAATCAACAGTAAATGTGAGTGACTTTATGAAAAGATAGCTCTTTTTCATTTCACTTTGAATAGTAAATGTGAGTGACTTAATTAGGAAACTCTTTCCTTTACATCATTTGAGTCAACTACCTTGGCCAAGGATTTCCTTGGTAAGATTCACCATTATCATATCATTGACACCTTCTTTATTTTTCTCTTAAGAGTAGTGGATTCTTACGTGATATGCAAGCTCTCTATGTTTGAACTATATGATGCCAATTAGTGCTTTAGTAATACCCTAAAAGAGTACAATATTATACACTATGAACACCATACATTCAAGCAAGAGGTGTTCATAACACTATAAGTCAAAGGACCAATCCACATAATCATGATATTATTGGATCATTGACAAGTGAAATACACCATGTGATCCAATATGAGTTATGGTCTAGTTCAAAGCATTGTTTTAGTAGTCCTCTATCATGTCAATCCTCACAGTGAAATGATATGGACTTGAACATCCTTAACAACTCACGTCACATTGAGAGAAAGTCACGATATTAGATTCTAAAGGTAGCCGTGTCCAATTAAGTACCCTCTACTAGGAACTATAAATATTTATGAATGATGTAATTAAAGATTTAGTGTCCCATGTTCACAACTCTTGTGAATAAATCTTTTACATTATCCAATGAACTTATTCAAAGTAAGTGTATTACTAGAAATACACGAATGAAACATAAATTTTCCAATAATTAAATTATGAGATAAGTTTAAACATAAAGATGCTCTATTACATTCATGATAACCTGATTGGGTTTATAGCATTACCCTGAAAATCTCCCACCTACACTAAAGCCAATGGCCTTAGTATCTCATACCCATATCCTCAAGATATCGATCAAGCTATTGTATTGTTAGTGCCTTAGTAAATGTATCAACCACATTGTCAAGCGTCCTAATTTTCTATACCATGATGTCTTCTCTTCCAATGAGTTCTCTGGTAAGGTAATACCATTTCTCAATATGTTTGGATTTTTTTGTGAGATCTTGGTTCCTTAACCTGTGGAATGGCTCCATTATTATCATAATACAAATTTATTGGATCGTTAATGGTAGGAACAACCCCAAGTTCAGGTGATTACATGAACTTCTTAATCCAAACGGCCTACTTCACAACATCAGATGTAGCAATGTATTCAGCCTCGGTGATTGAGTCAGTAGTCGTATTTTGTTTGGAACTCTTCCAACTTACTGCTCCACCATTGAGATTAAACACAAAGCCCGATGTAGATTTTCTATCATCCATGTCAGATTGAAAATCTAATTTTGTATACCCATCTACTTTTTGCTCTCCATTTCCATAAATGAAGAAAAGATCCTTAGTCTTCAAGTACTTAAGGATGTTCTTAATAGCACTCCAATGCTCTTCTCCTAGATTAGACTGATATCTGCTAGTAACAGTTATAACATGACTAATATCAAGTCTTATACATAGCATGCCATATATTAGACTACCCATAGTCAATGCATAAGGTATCTTTGCCATTTGATCCCCTTCTTCAAGTGATTTTGGACTTATCTCTTTAGAAAGGTGAATTCCATGTCTAAGATGTAACAAACCTCTCTTGAAATTCTCCATGCTAAACCTCTTCAACACAGTGTTTATATACAGACCTATTATCCTTTTAACTCTATCTCTATAGATTCGAATTCCAATACATAGGTTGCTTCACCCAAATCTTTCATGAAAAAAGACTTTGACAAACATAATTTAACCAATGATAACATCCTTATATCGTTACCGATCAATAGTATGTCAAAAACATACGTAACTTGTAAGGTTATTGCACTTCTACTAGCTTTTTTGTAGACACATGGTTCATCCTTGTTTTTAATGAAGTCAAATCCTTTGACTGATTCATCAAAACGGATGTTCCAACTTCTGTTAGCTTACTTAAGACCATAAATGAATCTCTAGAGCTTGCATACCTTATTGGCTTCAGCAATGGATTCAAAACCTTTGGGCAATTCCTTATATATATATATGCTCTTGAATATATCCATTCAAAAATGCGATCTTGGCATCCATTTTCCAAATCACATAATCATGGTATGCTGCTATAACTAATAAAATCTTGATGGATTTGAGCATTGGCTATTGGCGAAAGGATTTCCTCATAGTCTATTTCATGGATTTGACGATGGCTTTTAGCTACAAGCCTAGATTTATAGGTCTCTGCATTAACATCCACACCAATCTTTTTCTTGAAGACCCATTTGTTCCCTTTTGGAACTATTCTTTTAGGCAGGTCTACTAGATCCCAAACTAGGTTGGTATGCACTGAATCCATTTCAGATTTCATTACTTCTAGACACTTACCAGAATCGATGTTAGAGATCACCTTTTCCTATGTAGTAGGATTAGATCATCTTTATGATCACTATCTCCTTGAGCAAAAATTCTTGTGCTCCTTTTAGGAGTAAGCCATATCTCTCTCTGGTAGATGAGATGTCCCACTTGATCAATGAGAAGTTTGCGCTAAAACTAGAGCTGGACCTTTTACTAAATTTTCTTCCATTGTGTCCATATTAATTTGATGAGAAGTTTCCTCTACTTTTACAGTCCTTTCAAAGCCTACTTCTCAATTGAACTCTTTAACAGCTGTCTTCAAGGAAAAGGACATTTCGATTAACGACAATCCTTTGTTCATCCGGAATATGAAACTGATATCCCAAACTATCTTTAGGATATCCAACAAACCGTCCCTTAATGGACCTAGTTTCTAATTTTCAGTGTTAAACTTCCAAATGAAAGCCGTAAAACCCCGAATTTTAATATGATTAAGGCTTGGTGGTTTGCCTTTCCACATTTCATATGGAGTTGTATGGACAAATTTAGAAGGTACCTTGTTTAATATATTGGTGCCAGTAAGAAGTGCATAACCCCAAAGGATTCTGTTAAGTCCGTTATACTATGGACCGAACCATGTCCATCAAAGTTCTATTTCTTCTCTCAAAAACACAATTGAGTTGTGGTGCTGCTAGTAGAATTAATAATGAAACTATTCCACTAGACTTTAGAAACTCGTCACTCAAGTATTCGCCTCCTTGATCTGTTCGTAAGGTTTTAGTACTTTTTTTTGTGTTGATTCTCTACTTCAGCCTTGTACTTCTAATTAAACTTGTACTTCATTAAATACACATACCATACCAAGAAAGGTCATCAGTGACTATAATTTCCACACGTAGTTACATTAAGTGGTCCATATACATTTGTGTCTGTGACGGCTAAAGTATCACTGGCTCTTTCATTTTGTCCAACAAAAGGTGATTTGGTCATTTTGCCAAGGATGCAAGACTCACAAGATGATAATGGTTCAAAACTAGAAGATTTTAATAGCCCTTGCTATACCATCTTGTCTAGTTTAGATTCCCCAATATGACTTAATCTTAAATGTCATAGATTCTTAGGGTAAACAGTTTCTCAAGTTATTTTCTTGGAGTTGTCATTCATAATGACACTTTGGTAAAGATCATCAACTTTCAAATTTATGTAACGAAGATTATGAAATAATGAACCATTACCAACTGATTTATTTCCAAAATAAATACAACAAACATTGTTCTTGAAAGAAAATTCATAATTTTCTTTTACCAAACATGGAAAGAAATAATGTGAATTCTAAAAATTGAAGGTACTAAAATAATGTTCTTTAAAATCAAAATGTGAGATGAAGGAAGAATGATCCTTGTAGTTCTTTTGGCTACAACAACAACATTTGCCCAATTATTGACTCGAAGAGCTTTCTCCCCTTGACAAGCCTCTTACTTCTGATTAGATCTTGAAATGATGAAAAAATGTGTGAGTTTGCTCCAGAATCTAAAACCCAAGAAGTAGTATTGAAACTAGTTGTAAGACTGGTTTCAATAATTGATGAATTTTGCATACAGTCAGCTACCTTGCCTTTCAAGGCCTTTAGGTATTCTACGCAATTACTCTTCCAATGGCCTTACTGTATTGAAAACACTTTCCGTTGTTTGCCACAGCTCCCTTATTTTTATTATCTTTTTTGGAGTCACTCCAACTAGGCTTTAGTATCATGAGCCTTTCTCTTGTTGCAATTGCTCTTCTTGGGCTTAAACCTTTTAGCCTTGAAAGTGGCAATGAGAGCAGTCCCCTTGCCTATATGATCATTCCCCTTCATCTCTTTTTGAGAAAGAATTAGCATCTTCAAAATCTCTGCTAATAATGTATGTTCTCGCATAGTCATATGATAATTCATTATGAACTGAGAAAAAGAGATAGAAAGAGACCGAAGGATTATTTAGAACTTCTTGAAGATCAGCATCCTTGAAGAAATTAATGTTTTCTAGATGCTCTGTAAGCCCAATCATTTTTAGGATGTGCTTATTTACTTCCGAACCTTTAGTCATCTGATAACAAAACAATTCCCTTGATATCTCACATCTGACAGCCTACTTTACTCACAATACAACAAGTGTAGCAAAACAGCATGAGCACTTGGCATCTTTTCATATTGTCTTAGCAGGTCATTAGACATAGAGTCTAGCAAGTAGCAACACTGAACCTTATTGTCGTCATCTTGCCATTTCTTAAAGGTGTCCACTTCCTTTCGGATTGCACCTTAGGAAGGGCTATCGAAAATGACTAATATAAGAAATAAGAATTTTTTCCCCCAAATTGAGAAAATTTCTCAAATTATGGAACAAATCATTGTAGTTATTGCCAACAAGGCATGGGTATCAGGGATGGGAAAAATGGGACTTGAAGTGCTATTAGACATTTGGAGAAAATATAAATGAGATTATTAGTTAGTTTAACTTATACCTCTATTTGATTTGGATCTTTAAATTAAATAGTATCAGTCACTAAGTTTTTTGAATTTCACATTTCCAAATGAAAAACAAAAATGCCCGTTGGAAGTATTTCTAGTGAATAAATCGACGGCCCATTAATGTTAATAAATCTCACATAATAGTTGATAACTCTAATAAACCCGAGTTATTTTATTTATTTAGACTAGCCTGTTGTTAGTATTTTTCGGATTTTTAGATAATTTTATTTGATTTTGTTTAGTTTTACTGCATTTAGTAAATTGTATTTGCGTTTGTGTAAATATCATCATTTTAGTGTCAATTATAGTTTAGTTTATCACTAATTAGGTTTTTAAATATTTAGATTATACATGTCTAGGATAAAGGATATGGAGCATAAAGGATTGAAGTATTCACGAGAAGAAGGGTAAAAGTAGAATTCATGCTGCTAGAAAAGAGTTCCATATCACGATATGGAATCCCATATCGTGAGATGGACATGGAAGTTGGGATTTAAAATGTAGTTGTCCATGTTGTGATTTGATAGCCATATCGTGATATGAACGTGGATTTAGTAGTTGTAATTTGCAAATTTTGTAATCCTAAAGCTCTACTTGGTCCTTGAGTTCTAGACTTGTGCTATTAAAGAAGTAAGTGGGAATTAGATAGAAAACATTAATAGTAGTGTAATGGGTATTTGTAGGATAGAATAGTGTAGCTTAAGACTCAAATTATACAAAAGTTCTATTTGATTTTTCCATTAGATCTTGTCTTTAATTTTGATTAGATAATCTTAGTGGGTTTTTTATTAGCTTCAAGTAGAAATAATTTTTATATGCATTCTCTTTAAATTTCTTGAAAATCTAATAAGATACTTCCATTTAAAGTTTTCTTAGAAGTTCTAGTGTTCTTACAATTTTTAGTGAATTCTAGCCAAAACTTTCATTTCCGTGCTTTATTTCCAGTAATTTCTATTGGACTTTCTTTTACTTAAAAAAATTCTGAAAATATTCAGTTTTAATCTAAGTTTTCTTTGCAAAAATTTATTAGTCTTAATTAGTAGGAAAAATGGAATTTTCTTTTCTTTCATGCTTTCTTATTACTTTTCTTAGTAAGTTTAGGATTACTTGCTCTTTAGTTCTTGTCTTGCTCTAGTTAATTTAGTTAAATTAGGAATAATTTACTTGCTTTCGTTAGACTAGTGTAGTTAGTCTTTTAATTAGTTGTTTACTTGCTTAATTAGAATAGAAATTCCTTGCTTAGTTTCTTTATCCCTGTTAGTTTAATTTAGTCCCCTAGTTTAATTTGTTTGAGTGCTGAATTATGGCTTTGGTTAGAATAGTTTTCTTCATCCTTTTTGGTTAGCCTAACTATATCAAGGACCCCTACATCTCGGTAATTACTAAACCAACAATGCTCGTAGGAATGATACCCACTCATCCTATACTATTATCTACCCCATATACTTGCGGGAGTGAGGGTAGAGTTAAGGAGATATTGTGGTTTATTACTTGTTTTGGTTAGTTTGCACTCTACCTTTAAGGTTCACAACGAGTTTTTGGCACCATTGCTGGGGATTGTCCTTGGTAATTTGGCAATATTGAGCGCTTTAAGGGTCGTGTAGATTAGGCATTTTTGTTTTAGTAGTCAATCATAGTTCTTAATAGTTTTGACTTGTTTATGTTGTTGGTTCTTGTTTTGAATTGAAAAGGCGTTTGTGACTAATTGGTTGAGTTTGTTGTTGTAGTGCATGGTTAGAGGAAACAAAGAGCCATTGATTTGCCGTGACAACGAAAGAGAAAAAGAATTAAGGTGGATTCAAAAAGAGAGAAGAGTTCAACAAGAGCTTGAACAACTTCAAATAGCTAGTCATTAACTTAAAATCCTAGGATGATGAATGAGAATAATAGTAATGATGAACAAGAAAGAATGGGGAACAATGGAATAGGAGCAAATTTTCATGGTAAAGAGATGAATGGAAACGGGCTTCCTTTAAGAGATTATGCAATGCTGAATTTTGATATGGCAAACTCGAGTATAGCAAGGATGCCAGTGCAAGCTAATAACTATAAAATTAAGTCCGCTCTCATCCAAATGCTACAAGCTCATGCGATGTTTGGTGGAAGTCGTCATGAAGATCCTTACACACATTTGATGAACTTTAAAGACTGGTTAGATGCTTTCAAATTTAATGAAGTTCATCCGAATTGTGTGCGCACGAGAGTTTATTCTTTCTCATTAAAGGATAGAGCAAAGGCTTGGTTACAATCGCATGCTCAAGGAACTTTTACCACTTGGACTCAATTGGCACAAGAGTTTCTAGCAAAGCATTTTCCTCCTTCAAGAACTGCTAAATTCTGCAATGAGATTACCTCTTTCATTAACAAGAAATTGGAGAGAGTCTAAGTGAGGCATGAGAGAGATTTAAAGAATTGTTGAGAAAATGTCCTTACCATGCTAATCCTCTTTGGCTGCAAATCCAAATATTTTACAATGGCTTAAGCCAAGAGACAAAACCGATTGTTGATACTTCTGCAGATGGGTCTGTATCTTTCAAAACGCTGAAAAAAGCCCAATCTTTGCTTAATAGGATGGTGTCGAAGTACTATTACCATGGACCCGTTGCTCAACTGGTGGCTCAACAAGTGCAACAAGCCAATGTTCCACAAGGAGGTGCTCTAAATTTGAATTCCAATGATACTTTGCTTGCTCAACAACGATTGTTGGTGAATGTTATGAACAATTTAACAAGAGCTTTGGAGAATTTGGGAACAGGTAACTCTGTTAATGCCGTGACTTCATTATCTCAATTACCTCTTGTGTGTGACTTTTGTGGTGGTGGACATTTGAATGGCCAATGTGAAGCTTCTTTTGGGCCAATTGAACAAGTGAAGTGAATTATGTTTCTAATCAACCATCATCTTCAAGAAATCCTCCTAGTGTTTTTGGGAATACTTACAACCCTTCTTGAAGAAATCACCCAAAATTCTCTTGGAGCAATCAAAGTAATCAACAAAATCCTCCTTATCAACTCAACCCTCCTCCAGAAAATTTCCCACTCAACTTCTTCTTCTAGGCCTTATCAACCTCCTCACCAAAGAAATTTTCAAGCCAATTCTGATCAATCCCAATCCAGTCCTCCTTACCCTAACAATCCAAGATCTCAATTTCCATTACACCACTAAATTACAACCCAAATTTTCATGCAGGGGGTGAAGATTTCCAAATACAATCTGATAATTTGAGAAGGGGAAATGAGAGTCAAATAGGAGAAATTGAAATTAAAAGGAGAGAATTGGAGAATCAAGGCCAGAAATAGAGAATCAAAAAAGGGAAAATGAATACCAAAGGAGAGAGTATGAGAACTTAAGAGCCATGAGAAGGAATTTGGAGGTTGGCTTATACAATTGGGGCAATTGGCTAGGCAACAAAATGAAAGACCTTTGGGTATCTTGACAAGAGATACAATTCCTAATCCAAGAGAACCAAATGGGATAAGGGGGCAATGTAATGCCATATCTTTGAGGAGTAGGAAAGTGTTGGTTGAGTAGAGTGAAAAGTATAAGGTTCATAGAGAAGATGAGAAACAAAATCCAAGGTGGTTGAGGAGAAAAAGTGAAGTGGATGGTGACAATAAAAAGAAAGGAAAAGAGGATGAAATCATGGTTCAAAGAAGAAAGAGTGTAAGGATAAGCATAATGAAGAATCATGGAATCCACACTTTTCGGTTAAAGTGCCTTTTCCTTAAAGTCAATTGATCCAAGAAAGGAGGAGAAAGAAAAACAATTCAATCAATTCATTGAAATGTTTAAAAAGTTTCATGTTAATATTCCTTTGATTGATGTTCTCACTAAAATGCCCAATTAAGCTCGATTTATGGAGGATCTTTTGGCTAGAAAGCGTAACTATGGGAAAATAATGAAAAAGTATACCTTGATGCCAAATGTAGTACGATCTCCAATGGAGATTACCACTTAAACTCAAGAATCCCAATAGTTTTACCATATCGATGACTATAGGAGGTCCAATGTTGCATCATTCACTTTGTGACTTGGGGACGAGCATTAATATTATACCGAAAGCTATTTACGACAAGTTGGGAATTACCAATGCAAAATCAACCAAAATCACCCTCCAATTGGCGGATTTGTCTGAGAGGAAACCGTATGGCTTTTGGAAGATGTGCTTGTTCAAGTAGACAAATTGGTTTTCCCAGTTAATTTCTTGGTGTTAGATATTGGAGAACAAAGTGAAATTTTGTTGATACTCGAGAGACCTTTCTTGTCCGCCGTTCATGCTTTGATTGATGTAAATAAAGGGAAGTTGGTTTTATAAGTTGATAATGAATTAGTTGAATTTGATGTATTTGAGTATAATGATAATGTTTCCATTTTTCAAAAAAGTTCTGCATCAAGTAATCAACTATTCCATTGGTTCATTTGTTGATAGGGTTGAAGAAGAGATATCCAAAGTAGAGAAAAGCAATTCACTCGAAAGATGGATGAAGAGAAGGAAAATTAAAAAATTGACTTAAAGAAAAATCATCCGATGATGGAATGAGGTGAAAATGAACCAAGAAGTTGTTTGACTAGAGTGGCAGAATAATGTTAAAAAAAGATGAAACTACACAAAAAGAAGAAAGAGTGGAATGACAAGCAAATTGGTGTGATAGTTGGTGGACTAGCTTCGGTGAATGCTTGGAAAAAGGGTCATGTTCAAGTAAGAGCTGGGAATAAAGCATTATTAGTTGAGAAGAATGGGTTCAAGCTTTTCCTCTGGAAACCAAAAGACAAGGGATTGCCAACCATCCTTAAGTGCCTTATTTGATCAAGTCATGCCATAATTAAGCTAGTGACTATAAAAAAGTGTTTCTTATGAGGCAACCCAAGTTTTAAATTTCATATTTTGCTTTATTTTAGTAGTCATTTTTGTTTGATTTTGATTTGGTATGCTTTGGTTTTCTTTAGGCGAGATTTTAGTTTAAAAGTTAGGCTTTGATTTCAATAATTTGTGCTAAGAAATGGATTCGAATTATGTTCTTATACTTGTATTTTGTGTGACTGTAGGTGGTGAAAAAGGTTAAAGTGAACTAGAGGATGTTTGAAAAAAAATTGGCTAAGTATAAAATTTTGCTTTCGCAGAAGTTTACTCCATATCATGGTATGGATCTGGTATCACAATATGGACTGCAAGCCATATTGCAATATGGATCTAATATCGCTATATTGCAGGCAAACATCTAGAACTCAGGATATTCTGTTTGAGTGTCCATATTGTGATATCATATGTGGTATCGCAAAGTGGGGTGTGTTGACTGGGTTTTGACTAGGACGATATTGCAATATCGTTTCTAAGTACATTTATGATATTGCGATATCGAACCTAATTCTAAAAACATTAAAAATGCTATTTTGACAATTTCTAGTGTATCCAAACTCTTCACTCCAAAACCCTAACCCCGTCCTTTCTTTCTACCCCTTTCCTTAATCCACCATAAACCACCCTTGAACCACCAATTTCAACCACAATCCACCCTTATGAACATTGATTAACAAGTTGTGCTTTGTTTTGTAAGAGGAATCAAGAGTTTTCAAGGCAGTCAAGGAGTCAAATTTTCAACATCTTTTAGGGCTTCAAATTGCTCAATTTCATCTTCCATATACGGGTAATCTCTTTCCTTAATGTTCAAGCCTGTAAGTGTGATGATTTGAACTTGATTTTTGGGATTATAACTTGAATTTGTTGAATTATTTTGGACTAGTTTTGCCCTTGCTTTTGTGGTTTTTTGCTGTAAATTGAAGAACTTGATTTGGATTAGTTTTGCCCTTGGTTTTGTGGTTTTTTTGCTGTAAATTGAAGAACTTGATTTGGACTATGATTGTTGATTAAACTTGATTGAGTTTGTTTGAGATTTTTTATTTTGTGTTGAAATATATTTGCTAAAATTTGGTGTTGACTTGTGGTACTTTCTTTTGATTGGATTGTGGGTTGTTGAAAATTGTATACAAACTCCTTGTTTGTTACGATTTTTGTTTGGAAAAATGACGAGAGGAGGTTATGGTAGTAGTATGAAAAGTAATAGGGGAAAAGAGAAAGGTGAATCATCTAAGAAAAGAAAGGCCAATGAAGGGCCAAGTGAGGAAATGCTTGAATTAAGTGATGATTTGATCTTTTCCAGCAATAAGGCCAAGTAGGGGTGTAAACGAGCCGAATCGAGCACGAATAGTGCCCTACTCGAACTCGAACTCGAAATTTTTTCTAATACTCGAACTCGAGCTCGAGCTCGAACGAGCTTGAAAATTTGAGCTTGAGCTCGAGTTCGAAAACTTTGACATAGTTCGAGCTCGCTCGAAAATAAGTAAAACGAGCTCGAATTCGAGCTCGAACTCGAGTAGTTCGACTTTTTCGTAGGTAAAATATGTAATTTTTTTAAAAAGTATGGTAGCATATTTTAGTAATTTTACATATAATAAAAAAATTATATAATGCTCGAAAAGCTCGACGAGCACTCGAGCATAATATACATATGCTCGAGATCGGCTCGTCAAAAATTTCGAACTCGAGCTCGGTCAACTCGAGCTCGAGTCGAGTTTTTGACTGAGCTGCTCGCGAGCAGCTCGGTTCGTTTACAGCCCTAAGGCCAAGGCAATCTTTGAAGATTATCAAAAGTATGATGTGATAAAAGAGAGGTCTTTTGAATTTTCTGGGAATTGGGAAGAGTTAGAAAATATTAGACAAGCCTTGGATGCCCAATTAACTTCAAGAAATTGGGGTCATTTCAAGGAGAGCATTAAATCGGGTTACACTAATATGATTAAAGAATTTCATTGTAATTTATGTGATTTGGTTGATAACAAATTTCATGTGCATGGACTGTGGATGCAGTAGATTTTGTTAATTTTTTTTTTTGTTGCAAAGTGCGATCCCTAGCAAATAAGAGTTTAAAAGTAGCAATTTCTTCTTGCACCAAAAGACTGTTGATATTTCTTGTTTATACATACTTGCACAAAAGTAATTCTTTATCTTGGGTACATTACATAACTATATTGAACCATTTCTTCACTTGGATTGCAATCATATTCATCTTGAATTCTTTGACACAAGGATTTTAGTGTTAAGTGCTGCATTATCTCTTACTATCTTCTCACACTTTCTGATCCTTAATTTGTTAACCCTCTTATAGTTTGGCTTGCTAAAAGTGTGTTGTGCTTCTTTGTTAAAATCGACCCACCATTACTTTGTGTTTTCTTTGATTCCGCTGTCTATAAAATACTGATTGTATTCAATAGTAGTGATTATTTGCATCATTCTTGCTTTGTAATATCAAGTCTACGAAAGACTTTGCGGAGAATTGCAAGAGAGGAAAAAGGCAAGAGTGGTGATCGAATTAGAGGGATAAAGCCTTGAATTTGTGGAAAACACGAGTGAATTTGTATGACATCTCTAAATTTGAGTGCAAGAATACACTAAGGGAGTGCAGTGAGGTCCTTCCTTATTTTTGCTAACCCTATCTTCCAAAAGTTTCTCTTTGTTCTTTAATTTCTTTGCAGGTAAAAATATCCCAAGAAGGGAAGAGTTCAAGGCTTAATGCCTTGGAATCCCCTGTAGCCAAAATGACAATATCTCTTGGGGTATTTAACGCTCTCTTGGGGTATGAATTAAATGGAGATTTGAGAGACATCAGCAAACTGGTCGAGCTAAGCCTCATGCTCATAGAGTCCCACAAAATCGCCGAGGTATGTATCTTAATTATGATTCTAATGATTATAAATCTAATGATGAATTGTATGATGCAGGTGCAAGGTCAAGGAGTTGGTGACATGTGCGTGATGGTGGTAAGGTTGACGACGATACTGGTAATATTAAATTGACTGTCCCTACATTTCAAGGTAATCTTGATCCTAATGTCTATCTCGAATGGGAAAACAAGGTAAAATTTAGTTTTGATTGCCATAATTATTCTGATAGGGAAAAGATTCAATTGGCAATTGCATCTTTCAGTGACTATGCCTTAGAATGGTGGGATCAATTTAAAACTAGTAGGAATAAATGTGGAGAGCCACCTATAATGATTGGGCATCTTTAGAATTTGCATTACATAAAAGATTTGTACCTTCTACTTACCATCATGATGTGCATCAATAATTACAAATGTTAAAGCATGGTGGTAAATCTGTCGAGGAGTATCATCGAGAACTCCAAAGGTGTCTAGTGAGAGCAAATGTCACTGAAGATCATGAGCCATTATGGGTAGATTTTTGTGTGGTCTTAATAGAGAAATTGCTAATGTTGTTGAATTGCATCATTACATTGAATTACAAGATATGGTTGAAAATGCCATAAAGGTAGAAAGGAAACTTAAGAATGCTGGTAAATCTAAAGCTGAGTCTAGTTTCAATGATAGGAGAAATTGGTCTACTACTACGTCAAAGTCTAATCAGTTTCAAATTAGACCAACTAGAAATAAAACTAATGAATCCAAAAATAAATTGGATAAATCATCTGTGAGACATCCCATGGATTCTTTTGTCACGCCCCCAAAACTGGACAATGACACGCCGCACCTCGGGATCACCCCAAGCATGCAAGGCACAGTACAAGAGCATTATACAAACCATAATACCTGTCATTTGACCTCCAGATCAACCAATACAAGACCACAAAATATATTCAACAGTCATATCCATAACAATCCACAATAACCAAATCACAGTCATATACAAACAACAAACCACAATCCCACAACAGTCAAAAATTCGATCACAAGACAAATCTAACAAGTCCATAGGCACACGGCCTAAGTATAAAAACCAAGCTCACACTAGGATGATAAACAGGAAAATACTATCTCCAATAACTGGGGTCTGTACTATAATCCCCTCCCTGATCAGCACTCGACTCAGGACCTGTTAACGTCTCCTGTTGGTCCTCGACTACAAACAAAGGGGAAATAATAACGGAGTAAGCACATCGTGCTGGAGAATAGTAAATAACATTTAAACGCAATTACAGATAACATGTATACAATCAGTACATGGAACAATATACGAGACATTATCATTATTTAAAATGCAAATGTCAATCAATGAGCTCAAGGTTCACCAAAGTCTTCCCAGCACTGGATCCAGGTCTACCTATTATCCGCCTGAGTAGACAATGCATAACGGAGTGTCTATCACTTGTCTTTCCGATAGACTGGGTATAACATTTACAAAGCAGAGTACTCAGTATATCATTTCATTCACTCACTCATAGCCAAGTCCACTAAAGTGACCCATTGAGCTCTTCACAGTAATCATTCATTAACACATAATACAATAATGAACAATTGATACATTACATAACAAACATATAATTTATAAACGTACTTACCTTATAAATATTAATCGAAATAAATATACTTACCTTAATACCACTTATTCTATGATTACAATACCAATCATATACAGGGTATCGATAAAAAGGAGTAAACGTTACTTACAACTCAAAAATCGATGTCGTAGACGTATCCTAATTTCGACGGTCTAAAACTCTAATTCCAAATCACCTAAATCAGGAGAGTGTTATACCATTAGGATAAATATCGAGATAGGGATTCACTTTTGGGCATCACTCTAAATCTCAAATTAGTCATTAATTGAACACAATTAAGTAAGGATTGACTTAAATTTGTGAAAATAAGATAAAAATCTAAGAATTAGGGTTTATAATTTCAAATATCTCACTAGGTTAAGAATTTTCAAAACCCTAATTCAAATCTCACAAAAATAATAGTTAAAAAGTCATTTCGAACCATAAATTCATTCCCAATAGCTCATAAATATATTTGATAATCAAATCAATTCATAAACAACAAAATTAAACAAATTAAGTTCCTGAAGAACTTGGAATTTAACATAAAAATCATACAGATCTGGAAGTAAAACTTACTTTTGAAGTTGGATTAAAGGTCTACGAGGAATCCTGAATCACCAATTTGATTTGTGAGTAAATTTTCAAACCAAATATGGAATTTGAAGAATTGGTTGATTGAATTTTCAAAGTAAACTTAAATCTGAAGGTTACCAAATACAGAAATTCTTTGAACAAGGAGACTTCATTTTCAAGGTTTTTTTATACAAATTAATATTTCTAACTTTAGTCCCTGAATTTTTGTAAAACGACTGTGACCCGAAAATTTTAAAAAATGTTTAAAAAGGGTAAAACGATTATTTAATATTTGAAAGGGATATTAATGAGTATTTAAAAGTATAAAATCAAATGCGAAAATGTGTGAAATGATCAAAAAAGTTGGGTATTACACTCTCCCCTCCTTAAGAAAAGTTTCGACCTCGAAACTTAACGTACCTACGAGACAAACAAGTAAGGATACTTGTTTCGCATGTCGGTTCCGGATTCCCATGTTGCCTCCCTTTCTGAATGATTAGACCACTGAACTTTAACAAATGGGATAGACCGATATCGAAGGACTTGTTCTTTGGTATCAATAATACTCTCGAACCGGAACCTCTTCATAAACCAATTCTTCTTTACTACTGAGAGGTTCATACTCGATTACGTGGCTTGGATCAGATATATATTTTTGGAGCTATGAAACATGAAATACATTGTGCACTCGAGCCAACTCTGGAGGTAAAGCTAACTGATACGCTAGGTTTCCAACTCTTTTTAGTATCTCGAAGGGTCCCACAAATCTTGGGCTCAATTTCCCATTTTTTCCAAATCTCATAACCCCTCTAGTCGGTGAAACCTTTAAATATACCTTGTCTCCAACCTGAAACTCCAATGGCCTTGTTTTCTTATCTGAGTTAACCTGTCTCTTATACACATCTAGATGTGTATAAGAGACAGGTTATATACTGTGTCTCTTATTTGAATATACTCACCTGTTAAAGAGACATCTATCCCAATATAAAGGCGAATGACATTTTCTTCCATACAGAGCTTCATAGGGAGCCATGCCAATACTACTGTGGTAACTGTTATAAGTACCTTATAGGAAAATTCTATCAACATCAACTGTTCATCCCAATTACCTTTAAAATCAATGGCACAAGCCCTTAACATATCTTCTAAAGTCTGAATTGTCCTTTCTGATTGTCCATCTGTCTGGGGATGAAATGCAGAACTCAGAACTACTTCTGTACCCATGGCTTATTGATAAGCTGTCCAAAACCTAGAAGTGAACCGTGGATCCCGATCTGAAATAATACTAAAAGGTACACCATGTAATGTCACAATATTATCCATATAGATCCGTACTAACCAATCCATAGGAGTAGAAACCTTCAATGGTAAGAAATGAGCAGATTTGGTTAACCTGTCTACAATAACCCAAATGCAATCATGTCCCAATCTAGTTCTGGGCAACCCACTAACGAAATCCATTGTGATATGCTCCCATTTCCACTCTGGAATAGGCAATGGATTCAATAAACCACTGGACTTTTGGTGCTCGGCCTTTACCTGTTGCAGGAATTTGAGGATGTTTTTCTTGAGGAGACTGACACGTAGATGTCCTCCTGGGTTTCCACCTATTAGGGGAATTAAGCATCAAAACATTGTGCCAGGAGCAGTCGTTCCAAATGGACCTTCTATAGGGCTAGTCTGGTGAAAGCAAAGGAAATTCAGTGGCAAGTAGAGGAGTTAATAGATCAAGGGCGCATGCAGTAGAGCATGAGTCTGTGTGCTGTGCCAGTTATCGTAGTGCCAAAGCCTAATGGAACATGGCGTATCTGCGTCAATTGTCGTGCGGTAAACTGTACAATAAAGTATAACCGTCCTATTCCTAAGCTAGATGACATGTTATATGAGTTTTATGGTACTAAAGTTTTCACTAAAATTGATTTGAAAAGTGGATATCATCAAATTTGCATGAAAAAAATAGATGTATGGAAAACAACATTTAAGACCAAATATGGACTTTTTGAGTGGTTAGTTATATGCCTTTTGGTCTAACAAATGTACCAAGTACTTCATGAGATTGATGAATCATGTTTTGCAAAAGTTCATTGGGAAATTTACTTGTTGTGTATTTTGATGATATTTTGATATCTAGAAAATCCCTAGAAGAACATCTTGTACATGTATGCTTAGTACTTGAAACCTTAAGAAAAGAACAACTTTATGCTAATCTTAAGAAGTGTTCATTTTGCATGAATGAAGTTGTTTTTCTTGGTTTTTCTATCAGTGTTATGGGAATTGAAGTTTATAAAGAAAAGATTAAGGCCATTATTGAGTGGCCAACCCGTACTAACGTTCATGAAGTGCGAAGTTTTCAAGGTTTAGCTAGTTTTTTTCCCAAGTTTGTGAAAGACTTTAGAAGAATAACTTCCCGTCTGACTGAGATTATGAAGAACAAGGTGGGCTTTAAATGGGATGAAGCTCAAGAACATGCTTTCCAAACTTTAAAAGTTCAACTGTCTACTGCTCTTGTTTTACATTTACCAGATTTTTCTTAAATTTTTGAAGTAGAATGTGATGCTCCTGGTATTGGTATAGGTGATGTGTTGATGCAGGACAAACATCCGAAATTGCATATTTCAATGAAAAGCTCTGTGGAGCCACGTTGAACTATTTTACCCATGATAAGGAGGTCTATGATTTGGTAAATGCCTTACAAACATGGCAACACTATTTGTGGTCTAAAGAATTTGTAATTTGGATAGACCATGAGTCATTGTGATTCTTGAAAGGTCAAGGTTAGTGAAACCGGCAACATGTTCGTTGGTTAGAGTTTATTGAAATGTTTCCATATGTTCTTCAATAAAAGCAAGGTAAGGACAATGCTGTTGCTGATGCTTTATCTCGTAGGCATACTTTGACTTTAACTTAAAATACTAGGTTTCCTGGATTTGAACATAATAAAGACTTGTACGCTAACAATTTTGATTATTCTCATGTGTTTGAAGTTTGTCAATCAATTGGGTTTGATAAATTTTATCTACATGATGGATATCTTTTTCATGAGCATAAGTTGTGCGTCAACAATTGTTCATTGCATGAATTGCTTGTGAGGGAAGCACATGAGGAGAGGTCCGTCTTATGGGTAATTTTGGTGTGATTAAGACTTTAGAGATGCTTAGGGAACACTTTTTTCTAGCCTAGCATGTGCAAATATGTGGAACGTGTATGTGCTAGATGTCTTACTTACGGAAGAGCTAAATCCAAAGTTCACCCTCATGGTTTTATATGCCTTCACCTGTCCCGAGTCACCCTTGGATTGATGTGTCTATGGATTTTGTTTTAGGATTGCTAAGAACTCCAAGGGGTCATGATTCTATTTTTCTAGTGGTACATAAATTTTCTAAAATGGCACATTTTATTCCATGTAATAAAACTGATGATGTTGTGCATGTGACTGATTTGTTCTTTAGAGAGGTTGTTCATCTACATAGAGATCCTAAGATGATTGTTAGCGATAGAGATGTTAAATTTTTGAGCCATTTTGGCGTGTCTTATGGAGAAAATTGGGCACTATATTGTTGTTTTCTACTACTTATCATCCCTAAATTGACGGTCAAACTGAGGTTTTCAATCGCACTAATCAGGAATCTTATTACGTGCTATCTTGAAGAAAAATTTGAAAACTTGGGAAGATTGTTTACCATTTGTAGAGTTTGCTTATAGTCGTGTTGTACATTCTTCCACTAGTTTTTCTCCTTTTGAGATTGTTTATGTGTTTAATCCTGTAACTGTTTTGGATTTAGTTCCTTTACCTGCGCGAGAACTAACCAGCTTTGATGGGCAGAAAATGGCAGACTTGATCAAATCTATTCATGAAACAGCGAGGTAGCATATTCTCAAGATGAGTAAATACAATGTTGCGAAAGCTAATAGATGTCAGAAACTAGTAGTATTTCAACTTGGAGATTGGGTTTGGGTATACTTTTGTGAGGAAGGTTTCAAAACCAACTTGGATACTCAAGGAGATGGTCCTTTCCAAGTGCTTGAGAAGATTAATGATAATGCCTACAAGATCGATCTTCCTGGTGAGTTTAATGTGAGTGCAACATTCCATGTTAGTGATCTCTGTCCCTTTAGTTTTGATGATCAATTAGTTGTCAGTTTGAGGACGAATCCTCAAAAAGGGAAAAGAGATGATGTAGACACGGTCCAAGGATGCGGTGGAGTTGCGCAACGAGGTCATAACATTCAAATGCCAGTTGGATGAATCATGCGTTCGAATGCTAAGAAGTTGCAACAATCCATGTGGAGCATCATCAAAAAGATTGTTGACCAACAAATTTTGTTCTTCAACAATAGGGGCCAAGAGATCATTAAGGTTCAAGGGTTGAAGGCTATCAATGTTTTGGAAGTTCAAAATGTTCAAAAATCTGATTCTGATGTCCATGTCGCGACATCAAATTCCATGTCACGAAATCAACTCTGAGCTTTTGCATACAGTCAACATCGAGCTTATCTCGATATTGCGACACGAAATTCCCTGTCGTAACATCTCACTTGGTCTGAAACAATGTTTTCTTTTTGTTTTTCTTTTTCATATTTTGTTAGGGTTTTGTTTTAGGTATTTTTTTAGGTTTCCTTAAGCATATAAATAGGATTTCAATACATTTTAATTTTGGAGAACTTTTTGATGATTGATAATATAATTAGTGAGAGAATTTCCTCTGCTTTGTCTTCCCAAAGACTTGTGGTCTTTTGCAATTGTGACTCTTGTAATTGCCATCTATAATACAATCGGTTCTTGTCTCTTTATAGACAACGGGTTGGTATCTCGTATGGTCGAGAATAGACACTTTAGGTTCTTGGTTTGCTAATCATAGGGTCTAAATCCGTTAAGTCAGAATTATCTTGTATTTTTGTGTCTAAGGGCGATCCAGGTTCTGCAAACACAATATTGGTATTGGGTGTTGTGGCTTTATTCTCGGGCTTCGCAACATTTGGTTTATGGCTGCTCTTGTTACTTTATTTGAATTGGTTTTGGTAGTTTTGGCTAAGGGCCTTAAACTGATATCAAGTAGAATATTGATTGGTGTTTTGATTGATATGATTGATTATTTTGAACTTAGATGATTGCTTGGTTTGGCTTAATGTGCTAGTAGCTAGGTTTCATTTAGATTAGTTTGATTAGAATTAACTTTTGTTTAGCCTATTATGTTTGAAGTTTGTTCTTTTGATAGTTTGTGTGAGCTTTTGGGTGAGTGGAGAGATGAGTTTTTACTCATCAGTAGAATAAAAGTGCCTAGTTTGGGAGGTATTTGTTACTTGTGTCAGGAATGGTCCTTTTAATTTTGTATGTTCGTGTTTGATGGCAGTTGGACGAAAATTGATCAATTTGTTACTCGATGATGACACTTGACTTGCAATATCAAATGGATGAATTATTTTAATGGGACACTCCATGAATTTAAGTGTGTGTTGAGTAGTTCTTTTGCAACTCAAGAATTTAAAAAATTTAGTTTTACCATTTTCAAAGAGAGGGACTAAGATTTTTGGTTGAATTCATTTTACATATTGTTTTTATCAAATTATGAGTATTACTTTGTTGGTCAGTTTGTCTTTTGGAAAAAATGGTATAGGGAATGTTATTCTAATTTGTGTGATTGATATGATGTAGATATTAATCTTAGGTTTGTTTTACTCCTCTTCCTTGGTTTAGGGCTGTTAAAAAAATGTATTCTGCTTTTAGGAATAAGGCAAGTAAGGGATTCTGGCATGTACCCATGTTGTTTCTCCAAAATAAGCCATTAGAGTAGTAATAAGGCGAGTACGGAATTCGGACATGTACCCATGTTGTTTCTCTAATTTAAGCTATTAGGAATTACATCATAGAATGCCAACAAGTTGGAAGGGAAATGTTTATAATACCTATCATTGATATCATACTCATTCCTTAATAGATTAATGTTCCCGAATTGTGTGACATGTGCATGTAGCTAGACTCCTAATGAACTTCTATTTCCATATAACCTTGTCGGGATAATTGAACAACTTTGTAACACTTTTGATTTGAGCAAAAATGATGTTTTGAATGAATAGAATTTTCTTTTTAAGAAAAACCTTTTTGAAAATGATTGATGCTTAGTAATTTGAAATTTAGTGTAGCAATTGAATTTAGGTATAATTTTTGGGAAAGAAGAAAACTTGGAGTGACTAGCTGAAATGGTTTAATTGTCATATAGTATTTGAGGTCCCTTGAGAGATTTTCTTATTGTTCATAAGCACATCCATTTTTATCTTTTCTGTGTCAACTTTGGTGGTATGTTTGGTTATTTAGTAAAGTCATTTTTTTTATTTCTTATTTTACTCGGGACTAGCAAAAGACTAAGCTTGGAGGTGTGATAATTCTAGTAAACTAGAGTTATTTTACTTATTTAGACTAGCCTTTTGTTAGTATTTTTTGGATTTTAGATAATTTTATATGAATTTGTTTAGTTTTATTGCATTCAGTAAATTTCACTTCCATTTGTGTAAATATCATCATTTTAGTGTTAATTATAGTTTAATTTATTACTAATTAGGTTTTTGAATATTTTACAGGTCTAGGATAAAGGATATGGAGCATAAAAAATTGATGTATTGACGAGAAGAAGGGCAAAAGTAGAAATTCATTTTGCGAGAAAATCTGTCTTTATCCCATAGATTTCCATATCATGATATGGAATTCCATAGTGTGAGATGGACATGGAAGTTGGGATTTAAAATGCAGTTGTCCATATAGCGATATGGACACAGATTCTGTAGTTGTAATTTGTAAATTTTGTAATTCTAAAGCTCTACTTAGCCCTTAAGCACTAGACTTGTGCTATTAAAGAAGTAGGAGTTAGATAGAAAACACATAGTAGTAGTGCGGTGTGCAAATAATATGCTGCGGAGTTGTAATGCTATTGTAGGCACCCAAAATTAACAACTTTCAATATGCAGTAGCGGTGAGTACAGGTCGTCCCACAGAGAATGGAGTTTATTCTTGTGCTAAATGAAAAAAGGGGGTTTTGAATGCTTTTTAACAAAAAACTAAAACAGTAAAATAACTAAAGAGAATTCAATTAAGAAAGGTCTTGGTTTTGGTCATATCCACCACGACAATTTCACTAGTCGGTCCTTGACACATAAGATAATTCAATTCTATATCAAGCATTAATTGCTTCAAGAATTAACCCGAACGAATACCAATTCAAAGTTGGTTAATTTTCAACATGCGATCCAATTAACCCTAACTGTTAATTTAACCCAGACACGCGCCAAAGATTAATGAATAGAAGCATTAAAATCAACAAGAACAATTAGACTAATTAAACATAAACACATGCAGTTATGCCAATTTGATGATTAATTTTACTAAATTCAATAACACTAATAGAGTAATTATCAAATTCAGTTGCTTCACAGATTGAATTAAGAACAAGCGGTTAAAACAATCTTGCAATAGATTAATTCTAATAACTTAATATTTTGCAGCAATAATAAGTTAAAAAGAACAATCATAAAATTAATCGTAGAAAAATAATCAATACTTGAGATAAAAGTGGATAATTCAAGCACAAGAAGTCTCACAACTTTGTAGAATTGACCATGGCTTCAAATCCCTCTACCAAGAAAAGAGTTTAGGCACAAAGTGCCATAAAAGAATAAAGAAGAATTTTCTACTGACTAAAACCCTAGCCAAAAGAAAATAAAAGTGTCAATCCCTTTTCTCTCACACTAAATGGGGTATTTATATTGAGTATTTAGGGTTACAATTAATGCCTACAGATAAGAACATGAAATCGGGTGAAAAAGAATCCAACTTACGCCACCCTGCTGCCTTCTGCGCATATGCGCTAGGGTATTTGCACGCGAGGCAATGAGGTCCTGGCCTGTTCCATCCTCCACGCACATGTGTAGGGACCTTAGTGCGCATGTGCGCTCGAGCCACTTCTGGGAATCTGCTTCTGGACGCAGCGCACGTGCGCTGCACAGCTCCAGCACATGTGAGCTGGCTTCCTCAACTATGCTCCGCCTTCGACTTCGATTTTCCCCATGATGCTTGCATAATTTGAGAAAGTGTAAAACACAAAAGTTGTAGCTCTTTGCCTTGGGTTTCCAATTCATCTTAAATCACCTCAATTGGAGCTCAGGATCAAAAGTTATTCTTGAAATACGCAACACCATCCGATAATGACTTCATACTTGTGCCTGTTCCGCCCTTAGCATTTTCTTTCATCTTTTCCCATCTTTTTTCAGCTCTTTTTCACTTAACCCTACAAAAACTGAGAATAACCAATTTAAGCTCAGTAATACTCAAATCTTGCTTACAACACATAAAAACGTGATAAATGACACATAAAATATAGCACAATTATGAACTTATCATAGTGTAGTGGGTAGTGTAGTTTGAGATTCAAACTTTCTCTTTACTACAATAGTTCTCTTTGATTTTTCCTTTATATTTTGTCTTTAATTCTGATTAGATAATCTTAGTGGGTTTTTCATTAGTTTCAAGTAGAAATAATTTTTACATGCTTTCTCTTTAAATTTCTTGAAAATCTAACTACTTCCATTTAAAGTTTTCTTGGAAGTTCTAGTGTTCTTACTAGTTTTAGTGAATTCTATTCCTAGTAATTTCTATTGGACTTTCTTTTACTCAAAAAAATTCAAAAATATGTAGTTTTAATCTAAGTTTTTCTTTGCAAAATTCTATTTGTCATAATTAGTAGGAAAAATGGATTTTGCTTTGCTTTCATGCTTTCTTATTTCTTTCTTAGTAAGTTTAGGATTACTTGCTCTTTAGTTATTGTCTTGCTCTAGTTAATTTAGTTAAATTAGGAATAATTTACTTGTTTTCGTTGGACTAATGTAGTTAGTATTTTAATTAGTTGTTTACTTGCTTAATTAGAATAGAAATTCCTTGCTTAGTTTCTTTATCCCTATTAGTTTAATTTAATTCCCTAGTTTAATTTGTTTGAGTGTTGAATTATGGATTTGGTTAGAATAGTTTTCTTCATCCTTTTTGGTTGGCCTAACAATACAAGGACTCCAAAATCTTGGTAATTGCTAAACTAACAATTCTCGTGGGAACGGTACCCACTCATCATAGGGAAAATTGCCAAAATAGTCCCTCAACTTTTGCACTTTAACCAGAATAGTCCCTCAACTTTCTTTTTAGCCAGAATAGTCCTTCAACTTCTCTTTTTTTAGCCAGAATAGTCCTTTAACTTTTATTTTTTAGCCAAAAAAGTCCTTTTATGCTGTAGTCACCATAATTTTTTTTTTTTAATAAATTTCACATGAAAGGACTATCTTGGCTAAAAAATAAAAGTTGGAGGACCATTTTGGCTACAAAAAAAGTTGAGGGACTATTTTGGCTAAAGTAAAAAAGTTTAAGGACTATTTCAACGATTTTCCCCTCATCATATATTACTACCTACCCCATATGGTTGTGGGAGTGGGAATAGAGTTAAGGAGATAGTGTGGTTTATTACTTATTTTGGTTAGTTTGCACTCTACCTTTAAGGTTCACAATAATAGTTTCTTGATTTATTAACTTTAATGACGGAGTAACCCTTACTCAATGTACCTTACATGTAATAATTAATTTAGCTCCTAATGGTTTGAAACCTCACATAATAGTTTCTTACTTCATTTTGTTAGTTAGGTCTAAACACACCGTCGTAAACATTATCAAATTTGAATATAATTACCCTCACTCACATAATAATATATCGACAACTCATTGACATCTCATGCCTTATGGCCCTACCTATGTGGAGAGTTACATTAGAACTTTTCTAATGTTACAACCCAATATTTTAGTGTTTGGAAGATTTAGGTTATTAGTTATTTTCTCTTTCCACATGCAACCATTATAATCATCTTCTAATTAAAACCATACACATATCACACATGTATAGAAGATAAAATGATGCTAATTGGCCACTAAGAGATCCAACTTATTCGACTAAATTGGATAGAGTCTCAAGCGTAGAAAACACTTATAATGACCCAAAAAGTTTGAACTATTCCTCCCATTGGAGTCTTGAACTCTTCTAGACACCATATTGGGTTGTGGTCCCACTCCAACGCCTTGAATTTACTATGGTTTACTCCCACTTCTTGTGTTCGCCTCTAGAAGCATTGTTATTCGCTTGCTCAGGTAGAGTTTAAATCCAACCAAATCAAGTAATAAAAACCACGCCAAATCCTTTAACTAAGTCTCTATCCTCACACCCGCAAGTATACAGGATAGGTAGTAATATACGATAAGCGCGAATTGTCCCACAATGATTATTGCTTGGCAAGTACTAATATTCAAGTTAGGTCATTGCATAGTTAGGCAAACTCCAAATAGAGAGGACACTAACCCTAAGCATATCCATAAACCAAATACTAAAATAAATTAAGATGAAGAACTAGTTAAAACTACTAAAAGTAAGGCAAACAAGCAAGTAAACTACCTTATACTTAAGAAAATAAACTAGCAAGTAAAGAACTAACTAAGTTAGTCTAGTGAAATCAAGTAAAATTACCTCTAAATTAACTAATTAACTAAAACAAGAAGGAAATACGAAAGCAATTAAACCTAAATTGACTAAAAGAAACATGAAAGCAAAGAGATTTTCCATTTTCTTAATAATTTTAAGTTATAGAAATTTGCACGGAAAAGCTAGATTAAAACTAGAAATTTTTGGATATTTAGTTTAATTAAAGAAAGATCATTCAGCTAAAAATTACCAAATACTAATGTAGGGAATTGAAGAGTTAATGTAGAAATTCAATAAATTAGCAAAGACTTTAAGAACTGAAAAGAAAACTTGAAATGGAACCAACTTGATTTTCAAGAAATCTAAAGCTAAAATATGTAAAAATTATATCTACTAAAAACTAATGAAATGCCCACTAAGATTAACTAATCAAAATTTAAACTTGCTAAGAATTAAAGTCAAGATCTAAAGGAAAATAAAAGAGAACTTTTAATATTAAGAAGAAGTCTTGAGAGTAAAGAAAATCTAATCTAAAACTAAGAACAGGAAAAAACGAACTACACACTTTACTATATATTTCCTAAACTACCTACTACTTGCTACTTGGATAGTACAAATCTAGTACTTATAGACTAAATAGAGCTTTTGGATTACAAATATTGGCTAAATTACATTTGCTGAATCTCGTCTCCATATCACGATATTGACTGTGGAGCCTAAAGTAAGCCTTCCTACTTCTGCGTTAATTTTTGTCCATTTTGCAATATAGACTCATGGCTTAATTTCCATATCACGATATGGAGCTCAATTCCAGCAATTGAAATTCCTCTTTTGCCCTTATTCCTTTGACAGGTCTAATCCTTTATGCTCCACATCCTTCGTTCTGGACCTATAAAACATTCAGAAACCTAATAAGTAACAATTTTAAACAAAAATTAACACTAAAATTATAATATTTACATAAATGCAAATACAACTACTAAATGTAATAAAACTAAACAAAAAAAAAAACATAAATCTACCCTAAAACCCGAAAAATACTATCAATAAACTAGTTTAAATAGATAAAATAACTCTAGTTTACTAGATTTATCACCTTGATCTTGTAATTCTTCCTATAATTTACAAGAAAATATTCTAAGGGATACAAATATTTTCTCGTACTAGGGAAATTACAACTCCTAGTGGGTTAAAAAAGGCATGCAAGCCCATTTATTAAATTTTTTACAACCCACAAGAAATTAAATCAAGCCATAGAAACAAAATTAAATGGTCTCTTAAGGCCCATTAAGTATTATTTGCAAGAATTAAAACATAACAATTATGTAAAGATGCAATGATTCGGTTAGAAGCCTACTTTAGGCCCAAAATTAAAATTTTGGATTAAATCTATTTTAATTAAATAAATAAATGTCCCTGGTCCATCAACATGCTAAAAGCACCTTTTTAAACATGTATCTCAAAAATCATAGAAAAATAAAAGTTGTAGTTATTGGATAGAAAATAAATCAACTCAGCACTCGATGATGATTTTGGACATAAAATGACACATAATTTTTGGTATTGGTTTGTTAACTTTCATTTTCTTGATTAAAATTGCTTAATTTCTTCTTGTGCATGATTCTTTCAAAACCTAAATATTTCCGATTTAAAAAGAGAAGTGCTATTGATTTCAAAAATGTTTTTTTTGAAACATTTTTGCTTAATACTCAAAAGTATTATTTCTTATTGAATTATTCCTTTGGAAAAATGTTCTAAACTTATGGTTAGAAATGAGTTAGGCAATTTTTATTGTTTCATTTTGATAGTATTATATCTATTTTATGGGAGTTTAATTCTAGATATGATTGGGTGTGTTTCATTCCCCTTCCTAGTTTAGGTTGCATTTTATCAAAAATCTATCAAAAACATATCTTGCTCTTAGGAATAACAGTAGTAGAGGAATTGCCATCACCAATGTGGTGCCTTCAAGACGGCCACTACGAATATAAGTTTAAGCAAGAAGAAGCAATATCTTCAAAATGAGCCTCTTAAGTATTAGTATACCAACAAGTTGGAGGCAAAATGTTGTATACTAGCCATCATTAATTTTGAATTGAATGCCCCTAATTAGATTAATTTTTCCTTGTATGACATTTGCTTTTAGGTAGAGTTCTAATGATCCTTCCATTTCCAAGTGGTTATTTAGGAATAAATGTTGCCTTATGGTTATTCTGAGTAAAGTAAAATGTGTCTTCTATAAACTAGACTTCATTGTGAAAATCAATGTTTTTTGATTGAGGAAAATACTTGGGCTTTTGAAACTTCCATTGGCAATTGAACTATATTTTGAGAAAATGCATCATTTGAGTTACCAATTTAATACCTCAATATCAAATGTCATTGGTTGTTTTTGAGAGGTTACTATTTGAATCAAAGTACATCCAATAATCATTTATTGTTTGTGAAATTTGGTGGTGTTGCTAGGATAGTTGTTTTTAGTTCTTTTCCTTTTCTTGTTTTGCTTGGGACCAGCAAAATGCTATGTTTAGGGGTGTGATAACTCTAGAAATAGAGTTATTTTGCCTCAAAAAACCATAGTGTTTTGAAGTATGTTTCCATTTTATATATTTCTTTGTGTGTTTTTATTTAGTTTGATGCTTAGTAACATTATTAGATGCATTAAACCATCATTAGAGTTTTAGTATTATTTTTATGCTTTTTTTTAACATATACCAGTACTTATTAAACTTTTGGTATGTTATTGTAGGTAAAATTTACAAATAGATACTGTACACTTTTGGACCCCATTTATGATAATCATGTTTTGATGATGACCAAATCATACTAACGGCTTGAAAATAAGTGTGCAGAAAAATAGGGAGTTTCGGACGTAAATGATCATCGAACACAATCAAGAAAAACAACTAGAAGACTCCACGGACGCAAATGACTGTTCGAAAGACAGAGTTTCGGACGATGGTAATCGTCTGACACAAGGAACCTGAAGCAGTCTCTGACGAAGAATAGCGTCCGATCATATTTCCAGAAGACATTGCATTGATCGGACGCAGGTTCGGATGCATCCTCGGATGTCCAAACGAATACCCCCCAGAGAATGGACGCAGCGTTGGACGTAGAGGTTAGCAGCGGCCTTCCGAAAGGTCCAACGGCTAGTTCGTTCGGAAGCACACCCACTGCATCGGCCGTCTGAAAGGTCCAATGGCTACTTTTCCAGTAAACAGAAAATAGCCTTTGGAAAGTTGTTGGAAGCAGATTTTGGCCAACTATAAATACCCCTAAGCTTGAATTATGAGAATATGAACGACTTCTACATTGATTACAAGTAATTCTTGAGCTATTTGGGAGAAAAATAGTGAGTGCAAGTGTTGTAATAGTGTAGGTAGTTTTGTGAAATGAGCTTAGAAGTGTAAGAGTTCTTCAAGTGTAAGAGTGGAGAGATAACAATTGTGACAAAGGTAGGTTGTGAGTGTAAAAATCTTGGCTCAACTAAAGGAATTTAGTGTGAGCAAGAGTGATCCTCACTTGTGTACAAGATGTTATTATCTCACCTACTTTGAAGAGACTCTTAGTGGCTAAACTTCAAGTTGAGAACTTGGTAGTTGCCTTGAGATAAGCTCTTTGTGGATGTAAGCTCCAAGCTTGAGAAGCTTGGGAATTTGGTTTGATATTCTTAATCTCAATCTTCATATGTGTTTTTTGAGCTTCAATTGTTGAATATCTATTGTATTCATTTGTGCTTATTTGTGCTTAAGAATTTATTTGGTGCACAAAGCTTGCATTTTCATTAAGCACATTCAAAAGGTTTGTCTTTTGAGATAACCTAATTCTTCTCCCTCTTAGGTTGCTTTTGGGGCCAACAATTGGTATCAGAGCTTGGTCTCTTTCTTTTGGTTTAATCACCTTTGAGTAAAGATCATTATGGCAACCAATAATTTTTTCTTTTGGTTTAATCACCTTTGAGTAAAGATCATTATGGCAGCCAATAATTCTTTGTTTTTAGAGGGGCATTGCATTTCTAGATCTCCCATGTTTAATGGCATTAATTTTATTTTTTGGAGGGAAAGAATGAAAATTTTCATACAATCCATTGATATCGATTTATGGTATAGTGTTGATGAAGGTCCTTTTGAGGCCAATATTCTTGATGAAAATACACATAGATTAAGGCCTAAGACTAGATATGAGTTAAATGCACAAGATACAATAAATTTATCTTTAAATGCTAAAGCCATGTATATTTTGTATAATGCTTTGGATGCAGATGAATCTTTCAAAATGAAAGGTTGCAAATCGGCCAAGGATACATGATATGGGACAAATTTAAATAAATTCATGGAGGAAATGAAGATATTAGAGAGCAAAAGAAGTCACTTCTTGTGGCTAAATATGAATCCTTCAAAATGGAACCTCATGAGAACATTGACAAGATGTATTGTAGGTTCAATGATATTGTAAAGGATTTGGAAGGTTTAGGTAAAGAATATTCTTTGGGTGAAAAGAATAGAAAGATTTTGAATGCTTTACCTAAGGAATGGGATTCCAAATCCATTGCCATAGAAGAGTCTAAAAATTTAAATTCTATGCCTATTGAGTCTTTGATTAATTCACTAACCTCCTTTGAATTAAGTTGAAAAATAAGATACAAGATGATGAGGAGGCAGGGGCAAAAAGAAGCATAGCATTGAAGGCTTCACAAAAGGATACAAGCAAGAAGCCAAGTGAAAAATGCTATGAATATGAAAAATTTAGACACCTTGCAAATGAGTGCTCATCAAAAAAGAGGAAAGATTCAAGGAAGCTTCGCTTCAGACACAACTTCCAAATCAGATGGGATGATTGCAATTCGGATGGAGAAGTTGAGGAAGAATATGAGGAGGATCAAATGGCTTTTAAGGCTTTTGGCAATAATGAGGTATCCTCTAGTTATGATTCTAGTGATGATTCTTGTGATGATGATGATGATGTTGAATCATTTATTTTTAAAATGCATGAATGTTTGAAAGAATGATATGCTAAGAACAAAGAATTAAAAATTATAGTTAATGCTTATTGAGTGCCAACTCAAAGCCTGTGCATGAAAATAATTTTTTGACAAAAGAAAATGATGCTTTGAAGAAAAATTTTGATGGAAATACCAAGATCAAGGAAGAACAAGCTTCATTGAAGAAGAGAATAGATGATCTTGATGTTCTTTTGAAAAATAAAAAGGAAAATGTTTTTGAAAAAAAAAGAACTAGAATTATGCATATCAACAAAAATTTTGTCACCTATAGAAAGGATGATTTTTCTTTATTAAGTCTAAATCCTCTTTTTGTTCATGGCAATAAAAATATTATTTGCAATTATTGTCATCAACATGGTCATATAAAGAAAAATTGTTATGTTAAAAGAAATGAAAAGTTGGGAATAAATTCTATTTGGGTGCTTAAGCATGTCACTAACCCAATTGGACCCAAGAAAGTTTGTGTATCAAAAATTGTTATTTAATTTTGCATGTAGGTATGCTTGATGATCACCAAAGGATTCAAGATGGATATGAATAGAGGGTGTTCAAAGCATATGAGCTAACATGACATTAAAATGGGTAACATTTAAAATTTTTATCAAAATTGTGCTAATGAGAACTATGATCTCTTAAATGTTTTTCAACTATGCGTTTAAATTTGCTTAGAATGCTTGGGTATAAGTATCCCCAATTTTTTTAATAAGTCAGTATTTGCAAAAATAAGGGGGAGCATTCTCTTTTTTAATGGATTATTTTGCATCACATGAAATTTCATCACATATGCTTTATAGTTTTGATGATACTTTCTAGCGACATACAAAGTCTTAATGCTAATTCTTTACATGAGTTCCCTAATATCCACTTGAATACATGTTTTTTGAAGGGAAGAAATGTTTTGCACAGCTTGACCTATTCCCCATGTACTCACTTGAATTACATTCACCTTTGAAGGGGGTAAATAAACTTAGGGGGAGCTTAAAATTGTATTATTTTCATTATGTTTTGATGATGCCAAAAGGGGGAGAAATAATGGACAAAACTTCTTGTCTTATACTTCATATTTTATGGTTGTTTTAGTATTGTCCAACTGATTTGTCATCTTTGAAAAAGGGGAGATTGTAGGACCCCATTTATGATAATCATGTTTTGATGATAACCAAATCATACTAACGGCTTGAAAACAAGTGTGCAGAAAAATAGGGAGTTTCAGACGTAAATGATCGTTCGAACACAATTAAGAAAAACAACCAGAAGACTCCATGGACGCAAATGACTGTCCGAAAGACAGAGCTTCGGACGATGGTAATTGTCCGACACAAAGAACCTGTTATCAAGCAGTCTCGAACGAAAAATAGCATCCGATCATATTTCTAGAAGACATTGCATCGACCGGACGCAGGTTCGGACGCATCCTCGGACGTTCGAACGAATACCCCCAAAGAACAGACGCAGCGTCGAATGCAGAGGTTAGCAGCGGCTATCCGAAAGGTCCGACGGCTAGTTCGTTCGGACGCATACCCACTTCATCGGCAGTTCGAAAAGTTCAACAGCTAGTTTTCCAGTAAACAGAAAATAGCCGTTGGAAGCAAATTTTGTGCAACTATAAATACCCCTAAGCCTGAATTAAATATGAAAGACTTCTACATTGACTACAAGTAATTCTTGAGCTATTTGGGAGAAAAATAGTGAGTGCAAATGTTGTAATAGTGTAGGTAGTTTTGTGAAATGAGCTTAGAAGTGTAAGAGTTCTTCAAGTGTAAGAGTGGAGAGATAACAATTGTGACAAAGGGAGGTTGTGAGTGTAAAAATCTTGGCTCAACTAAAGGAATTTAGTGTATAGAGCAAGAGTGATCCTCACTTGTGTACAAGATGTTATTGTCTCACCTACTTTGAAGAGACTCTTAGTGGCTAAACTTCAAGTTGAGCACTTGGTAGTTGCCTTGAGAGAAGCTCTTTGTGGATGTAAGCTCCAAGCTTGAGAAGCTTGGGAGTTTGGTTTGATATTCTTAATCTCAATCTTCTTATGTGTTTTTTGAGCTTCAATTGTTGAATATCTATTGTATTCATTTGTGCTTATTTGTGCTTTAGTATTTATTTGGTGCACAAAGCTTGCATTTTCATTACGCACATTATAATGTTTGTCTTTTGAGATAACCTAATTCACGCCTCTCTTAGGTTGCTTTTGAGTACAAGTTTGAAGAACCAAGAAGTCAAGGATCAAGTTGCAAAAGAAAAGATTCTAAGAAAAAGTCCAAGACTTCAAGTGTTAGGACTGCGGTGTCAAGCTCAAAGGAAAAATTTATTCTCCATAGTCCTGAACCCAAGTTTCTCAGTCTAAGCATAAAAAGTCTCTAACTGTGGTGTCAAAATTAAAAAAGGAATTTGACAACGCGGTCCGAAAGTAGATTTCAAAGAGGAAACCTCAGCCAATTTTGTAATAGCTATGAAATTTGTTAATAGGACCATTTGGTACCAAAAATACATAGTATAGAGTGTAGTGGTTAGATTAGTATACTTTTAGCTTTACTTCAGGTAATTTAGTTTCTCTTTCAAATTCTGCATTTTAAACCTTTAACTACTAATTTAATTGAATGCAAAGTTCAAATCTTTCTTAGATTTACTTGCTGCCGTTTTCACTAGCTTTCTATAGATATAAAAAATATTCCATTTCCTTGTAAAATTACTCATTTTTCTATCATGGCTTGTAGTTCTTTACTTTTGATGTTATTACTTGTTGCTCTAGTTTTAGCTATTATGTGCATTCATTTGACTTTGTTATTTGTTAATTTGAGCATGAGAAGCTAGATTTTTATGGGGTTGGGCTGAGGAAATGTGAATTCTATGTATGTGTGGTTGACTCTAAATAAAGGAACAAGAACTTGGTGGACAAATAAGCAGTGGCAAATATTTTGATAGCTTGATGAGAGAGAAGGGTCCTTTTTTGAGCCATTTAGTGGGTTTTGGCACAAAATATGAGCATTGAGTGTTAATAGCTAGTCTACTTTATTACTTGGTTGGGAAGGATAGTAGTCGGGCAAGTTGCTAGCTAGCTTTGCTAGTTAGTTCTTTGAACTCCATGTGTTGGTTAGAGTAGAACCATGATCCGAGCCAGGGGATTGATTCGTAGTTGATAAATCTAAAAACCTAGATTTATATGTACCCTAAATTTAACGGTTTTGGTACTAGTTTCGATCATTCTTACTGTTTTTGTCTATTTTTAATTTTATGAGTTAGAATGTGTTAGTATGTGTTTATTTAGTGTTTTAGTACTTATTTAGGTGTTAATTATCTTATTTTATTATGTTCTTGTGTTTAGAATTTGTTTTTTGTCTTTAACCTAATTTCGTTAGAAGTTAGAGAGTTTCATTCGTCTTTGTTCATCTTTGGTTTTGGTCTCTTTTGTGAGTATTTTGTTTGAAATTTTAGATGTTATTTTAAGTGTTTATTATAGTTATTAATGTGCATTTTTGGGTTAGATTCAGTAGGAGAAAACAGTGCATCAATCGGATGTCCAATGAAGATTTTCAATGCAAAATAGTAAAGTGGTGTTGGAGAAGATTCCGACACTTCGGTCCCAAAATGTATGCCTAGGAATTTGACACCACGGTCTGAGTTTTTCCAGCGGTAAAAATGTCCAAACTGTGGCTGATTTGTGGCTGAAACTTAGCATTATAACTAGCACATTTCGGCCTCATTTTCTCGCAGTTAGTGGTGTGTTAGTAGTATAGTTTAGAGTTTTTCCTCCCACTTGCGGAGGAACTTTTCATCTTAGGTTTCCATTTTTCATGTCTTCCACTAGTTCTAATTCTAATTTCTTGTTGAAGATGCAAGCTTTACTCTAGTAAGTGTTTAGTTTGTGTTATGAAATAACTTTGGTTATTCATTAATTTTATGTTTATTTATTTTAATTAGTTTAATTGTTTTCCTTTAATTGGTTTCTTTAGTTTCTTTCTTATCAGTAATTAATAATTTAGTTTATGGGCTTTCTTTTAATTGTGCTTTCTTAGTTAGGTTAGTTAATGGTTTTCTTAAGATGTTTCCCTTTTACTTGCTTTCTTTAATTGCTTTTTGAAAAATGCTTTTGTTTCAATTCTTGTCTTTATTTATGCATTAGTATGTTTGGTTAAAGTTTGATGATGCAAATTCCCAATGGGTATTGATTGATCGGTGGATTGAATAGTAAAAGTGGTGGATAATTGGATAATAATAAATGCTTAGGGAGCTTGGTAAGACAAAAGGGCCATTTCTTTGACCAATTTAGTGGGTTTTACCACAACATACTATAGCATTGAGTGTTAATTTTTAGACTAGTTTATTACTTTATTAGGAAGGTTAGTGGTCGGGCTATGATGCCAACTTTTCTAGTTGGTTCCTTGAACTCCATGTTCATAATTAGACTAGAATCATGAGTGAGATCAAGGGATTGATTCATTGTTGGGAGAGAAACCATAGTTAGACCTGTTGAACTACTTGACCCAATCAATTGATTAAACCTCGAGAATTAGCTGATAGAAACATTACCCATTTTAAATCGCATTCTTTAATCATTGCTTTCTTAATTTCCTTAATTTTAGTTTTAGTTTAGTCTTTTCCCTAATCAACTCTTCAAATAGTAATTCAACCATATAATCGGTAATTACCGATCAATCCTCATGGGTTCGATCCCTACTTCAACTTACCATTAGTTGATACTGTATATTTGTGGAATGCCATCCAGTTAGCAGTAGGATTTAGCAATTTATAAATTTTTAACTAGATGTGAAGTGCATCAAAATTTTGGTACCGTTGCCAAGGATTGATTTTCTACAATATCAATATTTTTTTAGTGGATTAACCACCTAATCATTGTTAGGAAGGACTTACTCCCACAATTTAATTAAAATCAAAAGAAAGATACAAGGAGGAGGACCTGAAACCAAAACCTCCTAAGTAAAAGACTTACAAAGGGAAACATTTGAAACAAGAAAACCAAAAACTAAGGTTTAGAAAATTGAATATACATAGACCTATTCTATTCAATCTAGCTAAACCCTTAACCTTCTGGGACATATTTGATGAAGAATGAACTCGAGATTGATGTTGATGAGCTTCATTAGCCAAGAAATTTATTGAAGTGTTGCACTCTCTAAAAACATGTTTGTAACTGATATACATTTATCGAGTTGCCAACTTGATTTGCTTAATAATGGAATCAATTCTCAAGGGAGCTACCATCGAATCCTACAAAATGTGGAACAATACAAGGGAATCCACCTCTATTTCGATGAAGTCTAACCCTCTGAGAACACAAAGCTGAATCCCATCTAGTACTGTTTTTGCCTGAATTGCTAAGATAGTACAAGGACCATATAACTTAGAGAAACCCAATATATATTCAATGTCCCTTTATCATCTCTTATGACTCTTCCACCTGCTGCAAGGAAAGAATTTTGCCTTGAAGAACCATTTGTATTGCAGTTTTAACCAGCCATTTGCAAGAAACCTCTACTAAAGTTGCCTATATCTAACTGGCTTGGGGATAGGAGTTGTTTCCAACCAAACCCTAGACACAAATTGCCATCTGCCAAGCAAGATTTCCTCAAAGGAAATGCTTGAATAAGTGTTTGAAATCAATCAACACCTAGGAAACAATCTGATGGGAAGCGGCAATTGATCCTTCATACCTAGACTTATTTCTTTCCTTCCATAAGTTCCAATAAATGATGGGTGGAAGTATCTTGTGCAAGACTCCTACTAAAGTGGATGGGGAAGCATGCATCCACCAGTTGGCAAGGTAAACTAGCAAGTGTGTATCATTCTCTATTGCAAAAGGAACTTCAAAACAATTATGGAAGAATAACCAAGTATCCCTGGCCCCTTTGCACCCGAAAAAACTATGTATCGCAAACAAAGTTTACTGGCTATTGCAACAACCATATTTCAATGGCAAGCAAAAATCAATCTTGCTCAAGACATCATTTGTTAGGATTCTCTGGTTAACCAATCTTCACATAAAGATTGAAATCTTAAGTGGAATTCTATGATCCCAAATTAATTTCCTTGACCTTATAGAAGTGGCCGATGTTTCCATCTTTAGAATAGAGGCACTAAAAACCCACCATTAGGGTTCAAAGTCTAGACCATTAAATCCCTTTTATGACTACTAGTTAGCTGCACATCCTTTATCAAAAGCCTGATATCATCCAAGACCTCCTTGGTGTAAGCATCCTTTAAAGAAGACAGATTTCACAAGTTGTTTTCCCAAAGCTCAACCACAGTTAAACTTGGATTAATCACCTCTAGAACAACTTTATACAATGGACCTTTGCCAGTCCAATTGGCAAACTAGAAAGAACACATGCCTCCTCTAAATTTGAACTGGATGAAGTTTTCAGCCTCCTTCTTAACCTTGGTGATTGAATATAAGTATATGTAAATGATAAGAAATAGGTTGGGTGTTCGGTGGAGTTATATGAACCAAAAAAAACTTTCCTCCTTCTCTCTAAAATTCTCTCTCTCTATTATTCTTCTTCTTGAATCTTAGCCATGGCCGAGGATGATGCCCTCCAGCCTATTGCTAGAGGGCAACCTAAATCATTCACACAAGCTCTACTTGGCAGCAGCCAAGACAAACAATCAGAACAACCTCTGAAAAAGCTTCAATCCTACAAAGGAGAGTCGGTTGTCTTCTTTTCTGATAATGAAATCCAAACGCTGGCTGCCCCTTTTAAGTTCACTTTAGTTGGTCTTTTCCCGAGAGGCAAACCAAACATGGAAGTGGTGCGGAAAAGTTTCCACACCATTGGCTCAAAATGAGATTTTACAAATCGGCTATATTGATTACAAGCATGTTATGATACGTTTTGCATTGGAGGAGGGCTATCTAAGGTGTTGGCTTAAAACCCACATGGTTTATCAATGAGTTTCTTTATGCATGTTCTTAAATAGCATTCCTTTTTCACGCCAGAGGTAGAGCCTTCAATTGTACCCTATTTGGATTACATTGGAGAACCTCCCAGCTGTCTTCTTCAATAAGCACTCAATCTTTAGTATTGCCCAACCTGTAGGCACACCACTCAAGCTAGATTTGGCAACACAAAACTTTACCCGGCCTAACACAGCAAAGGTACGTGTAGAAGTAGACCTCTTTGCCACCTTGCCATCACGCATCTGGATTGGAGTAGGCGAGAATGGAAGATGGGAAAAAATCAATTATGAGGACTTGCCGAACTATTGCACAAAGTGTCATAAAATTGGCCATGCCCCCTCCGACTATATGACAGGTAAATTGAACTCCCGCTCCTCTAACCAACAACCCCAGCAAGTGCAACAAACGAAGAAGGGTAACCTGCATTGGATCCCAATTCCTAGTAAGGATCCTGGTCCCTTGGGAACAAAACCAACAAGTACACAGGCTCAACCAGTCGTGGTACTTCTAAGGAAATGGACAACTGGGAGGAAGGGCCACCACCTCCAAGGCAACAAGAGACGATCTCAGCCTCTCAAACAATTCTGGAAGTTCAAATTTTGAATCCCTTGGAGGTAGGAACTGTCACAACTAATTCGGTTGTGAATCTCTTGGAGGTAGGAACCTCCATAAGCCATTTTGATAAGGTTGCTGAAAATGTGTTGGCTTCTTCAAAGGAACTAGAACTAGATAAAAATGTGAAGCTTCCTTCCACCACTCAATTTCGAATTCAAACACTGAAACTCCCCAAAAAATGCCTAATGTCCAAGAAAATGTTCAACCGAGTGCACAAATTCAACCAACAACCACTCACAATGTCTCCATGGATGACACCTTCATCACTCATGGTAAAATAATGGAATAGTTACCATGTTATTTTTCGAACAGTGATTCCCCCATGCAAACCATGCAACGAATGACACTCCCCAGCCACCTCCTCCAGGCCACAATCGGTGAGTAAGTCTTCACTCAAAAAGAGAAAAATAGACATAAATGTATTTACAACATGCCAAGGCCAATGTGAACAAGGCTAGCTAATAAAGCTTCCACTCCGTCCCCAACCCCCCAAAGATAAGGGGATAGGCAATAAACCCTCCATTCGTAGGTTAAAGTTGCTGGTTCAACAACACAAAATAAAAATCCATGCTTTAATAGAGACTATGGTGGACAAAGCAAGGATCATCTTTTTCGCCCAGAAACTAGGGTTTGATAGCTGTGAGTCCAACCCTAATGGCAAAATTTGGATTTTCTAGAATAAAGAGCTGGTTTTAGCTCCTATTTTTGTTTCTGATCAACATTTCCATGTAAGCTTGTACTCGTCATCTTTCTATTCCAATGTGGCAGCCTCCTTCGTTTATGCAAAGTGCACAAAAGCAGAAAGAAGAAATCTATAGGAGGCTCTCCGGACTGATCAACCCAAATCTCCATGGTTGGTTGGTAGAGATTTCAACGTTATCTCTAGCTCTGACGAATACAAAGGCCGTTCGCTCCTTAGACGTTGAAACGATGCGGGTGGGCTTGATGGATGATAAGTTCATAATTGTACTATATTTTATGTGTCAATTACCACGTTTTTATGTATTGGAAGGAATATTTGAGTTATTATTGAGCTTAATTTGGTTATTCTTAGTTTTTGTAGGGTTAAAGTGAAAAAGAGCTGAAAAAGATGAAAAAAGATGAAAGAAAATCCTAAGGGCGGAACATGCACGAGTATGAAGCCTTTTTGGATGCTGTTTCGTATTTCAAGCATAAATTTTGAGTCCAAGCTCTGATTGTGATGATTTTAGATGATTTGGAAAGATATTGAAGATTTATATAACTTTTGTGTTTTTAGTTTTACAAGATTCTATAGGCATCTATTTCAAAGTTGCAAAGTTGGAAAATGTGTACCGGTAAGGATCGATTCTGACACATTTTGGTAGATTCAGCATAACTTTCTTATCTGAGCTCCAATTGAGCTGATTGAAGATGTTTTGGAAAGCTAAGACACTAGAGCTACAACTTTTGTGTTTTGATTTTTCCAAATTCAGTCTGTATTAGGGTCAAAATAGAAGCCAAAAGTGAAGCCCAACGCACATGCGTTGGGGTTGTGCTGCGCATGTGTGCTGGCAACTTATAGCACTGCCTAGCACGTACATGTGCACAAAAAACTCAGCGCATGTGCGCGCAAAGCAGCAAAATTGCTTATTTTTGAGTTTTTGATGGATTTCTTCTGCCGGTTGGACTCTTTTTCACCCGATTTCACGTTCTTATCAGTAGGCATTATTTGTAACCCTAAATACTCATTGTAAATACCCCAAGTTGGGTGAGAAAAAAGGGATCGACACTTTTATTTTCTTTTGGCAAGGGTTTTTAGCAGTAGAAAATTCTTCTTTATTCTTTCATGGTACTTTGTGCCTAAACCCTTTTCTTGGTAGAAGGACTTGAAGCCGTGGTCAATTCTACAAAGTTACGAGACTTCTTGTGCTTGAATTTATTCAATTTATCTCAAGTATGATGATTATTTTGCTGTGATTAATTTTATGATTGTTCTTTTTAGCTTATTATTGCTACAGAATATTAAGTTATTAGAATTAATCTCTGCTAGATTGTTTTAACCGCGTTTGCTTAATTCAATCTATGAAGCAATTGAATTTGATAATTACTGGATTTGTGTTGTTGAATTTAGGAAAATTAATCATCTAATTGGCATAACCGCGTGTGTTTATGTTTAATTAGTCTTATTGTTCTTGTTGATCTTAAAGCTTCTATTAATTAATCTTTGGCGCGTGTCTGGGTTAAATGAATAGTTAGGGTTAATTAGATCGCGTGTTGAAAATTAACCAACTTTGGAAAGAAATAAGAATCAACTTTGAATTGGTATTCGTTCGGGTTATTTCTTCAATTAGTGCTTGATATAAAATTGAATTATTTTGTGTGTCCATGATCGACTAGTGAAATTTCCATGGTGGATATGACCAAAACCAAGACTTTTCTTAATTGAATTCTCTTCAGTTATTTGTATTTCTTGTTTTAATTTTTAGTTAAAAAGCATTCAAAACCCCCTTGTTCCATTAGCATAAAGATAAACCCCCATTCTCTGTAGGACGAACTCAACTCACCACTACTTCATTAGAGTTGTTAATTTTGGGTGCTTACGACGGCATTGCAACTCGACAGCAGCATCATTTTGCGCATACCAAAATTTTGGCGCCGTTGCCGTGGAACTGTTTGAATTATTTTTGTGCTATCTATTTCAGTTTTTCTTTTTCTTTCTTTTTATTATTATTCTACCCCTAATTGTGTATGCCTGTGACCCGATCTGCTGGACAAGTTGAATTCTAATGTGATCTGAAAATACAGAGAACATTTCGCAGATTAGGAAAAGAGATAAGAGAAACACAATTAGGGGAAGGAAATTTGTTCAATTATGTCTTTGCAGGTGAACAAGAAGAACAATCGGAATAGACTAACATGGCGCAACGAACTTTGAGAGAATTAGCCGCGCCCGCTTTGAACCAACAACCCTATTTATGCATTACTTATCCAGATTTAGATGCTAATGTTACATTTGAATTGAAATCTGGACTAATCCATTTATTACCTTCTTTTCATGGATTGCCAGGTAAGGATCCAAACAAGCATCTCAAGGAGTTTCGTGTGGTTTGCACAAGTATGAGACCCACCGGGGTGTCAGAGGAGTATATCAAGTTAAAATCATTTCCGTTCTCGCTCAAGGATGAGGCGAAGGATTGGTTGTTCGATTTGCCTTCGTGTAGTATCACAACTTGGGAGCAAATGAATAGACTATTCTTGGCTAAGTACTTTCCAACTTCTCGAACTGCAAATATTCGCAAAGAAATTTGTGGAATAAGGCAATTTAATGAAGAATCCTTGTATGAGTATTGGGAGCGCTTCAAGAAATTGTGTGCAAGCTGTCCACACCATCAGATAAGTGACTCCTTACTAATTCAATATTTTTATTAAGGGTTGTTCCCTAATGAAAGGAACATGGTCGACGCCACAAGTGGAGGGGCATCAAGTAGTGGAGATACAACCATGTGGTATCTGCTCAAATGAGGGACACTCAACAGATATGTGTCCCACATTACAAGATGAAGGTCAAGAGCATGTAAATGCAGCCGGAGGATTCCCAGGGCAGCCAGGACAAAGTTATGATCCCTACTCGAATACTTACAATCCTGGATGGAGGGATCATGTCACGCCCCAAAAACGGGACCGTAACACGCCGCGCTAATGGTACACCGGACCAAAGCGCAAGGCACAAACGAACAAAGCAACAAACTTAACCGCAATGTAATAGAACCATCAAACAATTACTTAACTATAAAACCGAATATTTCATTTTACTGGACAAAAATACGAATTACAAAATTCCTTCTTAGTACAAAAGATGCTACAACAAAAACAAAGTTCATCAATACAAAACCTATCTAATACACTACCCCTCTCCAAACAAAAGAGAAGCTTGGAAGATTATCCGCAGAGTTCTACCAGTAATGTGGAATCTGGAGAAAATCTAAAAGCTGCTAACGCGGTGGAGAGTCAAAAACGAGCACCTAATCTGAAAAATTATAAGTCACGTGGGGTGAGCATAACTAGCTCAGTGGATATCATAAAAGCTCTTCAAATGGGGCCAAGCATTTCGATAAAAAGAAAACATAAAGATAATAACATTTGCGAAAACCATAGTCATGAAGCAGTTTCTAAAATGTCTCATGCCATTTAAACGTCAGGCATGTCCAAAACATAGCCAAAAAGATCCAATCATTTCAAAACATAGTATGCTAAAGCATAGCGTAGCCAAAAAGATCCAATCATTTCAAAACATAGTATGCTAAAGCATAGCGTAGCTCAACCAAAAAGATCCAATCATTTCAAAACATAGTATGCTAAAGCATAGCGTAGCTAAAAAGATCCAATCATTTCAAAATATAGTATGCTAAAGCATAGCGTAGCCAAAAAAGATCCAATCATTTCAAAACATAGTATGCTAAAGCATAGCGAACAAATCCAAGTACAGTTTCAATCCGGAATTTAATAAAATAGCATGAGTATCTTTTAGGCTCGAAGGTTGAACCTACAGATCTAGTCAGATCTAGATATGTCTAACCACACCTACTTATCTGACCGGGAGGTCAAGTTTCCCATCATAAGACTCAGACAAAAATTAGACTCAAAACATTCACAAGTCACCATGGGGTCCCATGGATACTATAGAACCGGTTCTAATTTTATCAAACATTTCCAAACACATCCAAAATTATATACCTAGGTCACCTATGAGCCAAAACAGTCATAAAATGCTTTCATATCAAAAGAGTTTGCAAACATAAAATAGCTTGGTCCCGATTTCATATGTAATAAGTTCCAAAACTTGGTAAAAGTGCAGTTCCAAACATCATACACATTTTAAAATCCATCCAAACATATTTCGAAAGTCGTTAAACAAAATACAAGTGGAAGAGGGTCTACGTTTGCACCTATCACTTTTGACTGCACAAATGATCACTAGATGTGTATAAGAGACAGGGTCTATTTTCAATGCATCATACATAGAATATGGCGTTTAAATGGCATGAGACATTTTGAAACTGCTTCTTGACCTCCCGGTCTTCAAAACATAATACTAGATATGTATAAGAGACAGATCTAGTCCCGTATATTGAGACGGAGCATGTGATGCTTATGGAATTCTCGTATAATAATAGCTATCACAGCAGCATCGGTTGGGTTGTAACCAAGGTCCCTATTCACTAGATTAGGAGATAATAAGCTCAGTTTTCCAGAAAAACCGAACAACTTGAATTCCCTAGGCTATAAGTAGGCTATCCTCCCAGCCAACAAAATCCAATTCCAAGGTATTCAAGGGACCTTGGTTACAAACCCAACTCAAAACAACATATTCAACCAACCAACAAAATCCAATTCCAAGGTATTCAAGGGACCTTGGTTACAACCCAACTCAAAACAACATATTCAACCAACCAACAAAATTCATAAACGGAAAGATTCACCGGAGCAATAGCCGGGACATTATGATGCATTCCACAACAATCTGTACCCCATAACCACTACAATTGTACTCTATTACAACATTAGAGCAACAACCTATATATGTGGAATTCCTCTTTACTACCAAACTGAAATTTTTACCGATTAGCCACACGCATGATTCAAACATGCTTCCTATCCAACCCACTACCAAGGAAACACTTAAAATCATCAAAAGATCAATCAAGATCCTTCAAACATAACCAATTATCCAAATTATCCTAGTTGCGCCAAACTTCCGCTTACTTACAAAATGAAGGAAAATCAATTCCACTTGGTTTCAAGTCTCAATTCCTATCCAAACTAACCTTAAAACACTCTTAAAACATCATGTATGTGCATAGACAAAAGCATTCATAGCATAACACTCTAGGTCACATATGGAAGACAAAACCCTAACTCATAATCTTAAAATTTGTAATCTAACCATGGAAAGTTGTTAAAAATCAACCCCAATCACTTCCCAACCTCCAAAACACTAAAAATAACCCATAACATACATAAATCATAACTTATAAGGCTGCAAAGAGGATTTTCTCAGCCCTAAAGAATCCTACAAAACTTGAAATTAAAGCTTGGATCATAAAGCCCATAAGCCATAAATGCTAAAATACATAAAATCTTACCTTCCAAGTGATTCCTACTTGAAATCCAAGAAAATTTTTGGGGAAAAAGGAGGAAGAGAGTTCAGCTGCTGCTAGGAAGAAATGAGGAAGAAACAACAAGAAGAAGACTTAAAAAGAATTCCAAAGTTGACTCAAATAGTACCCAAGTTGACCAAATAGTCTCCAAGTTGACTATTTAACCCAAAAACTAATTTTTGCTACTAAATTGAACATTATAAATCAGCCATCAAACAACACTCACACACCACAATGCACTAATTACACTTAGTCCAACTTTTGACCGTTTACCCGCCGGAACCGAAATCGCGTAAACCGAAAAATTTGCCGAATTGAAAAACGAATAAGTTGAAGTACTTTATGACTAAAAAAAATATGAAAAACATTTTAAACCAGTTAAAATCAAAGAACAAGGCTATTAAAATACTGGGTTTCACAGATCATCCTAACTTCAGATACGGGAACCAAGCCCAAAATCAGCCTCAATAAAGTCGGCAGACCTTCCAACCATGCAGGCCGCCATTCTTTCAGAGACAACAAGCCAATTTGAATAATCAATCTGGTAATCTTTAGAGGAATGGCTAGATATTTTAACTAAAAATACGATTCAATTCCAGCAGGATACAAAGGCCAGTATTCAGCAATTGCAGCACTAGATGGGTCAAATGGCTATCGCAATTAATAGGTTGGAAGCGCAGAACTCTGAGAAGTTGCCGTCTCAACTACCATCATCAACCCCAAGGAGAATGTGAGCGCAATTACGTTGAGGAGTGATAAAGAGGTTGATGTGCAGCGGAAAATAGTTCCTGAACATATGGAGGCCGAGAAGAAGAAGACCACAGTCAAAAAAGAGTTTGAACCATGCAAGAAGGAAAGCAGCAGTAAGAAAGATAAAAGTGTTCCTGTATGGACCGAAGATAAGCCCGAACCCCCATTCCCCGAGGCTTTGAAAGAGTTTTCGCAAGAGGATCCCGACAAAGAGCTATACGAGACATTTCGTAAGTGTGAAGTAAATATTCCCTTATTAGATGCTATTAAACAAATACCTCGCTATGCTAAGTTTTTGAAGGAGTTGTGTTCCCATAAAAGAAAGCAAACAGAGAAGAAAGTTAGAAAGATAGAGGTGGGAAGAAATGTTTCATCTATTATTCAAAAATCCCTACCCGAAAAGCTTAAGGACCCAGGTATGTTCTCTGTTCCTTGCAAGATAGGCAATACATACTTGGAAAAGGCTTAATGTCATGCTGGATTTAGGTGCATCTATTAACGTAATGCCATATTCTATGTATGATGCATTGAAAATCAGACCATTGAATAAAACTGGTATAGTAATTCAGTTGGCTGACAGATCTTTAGACTATCCTAAGGGAATCGTAGAGGATATTTTAGTTCAAGTGGGAAGTCTAGTTTTTCGTGCTGATTTTTATGTGTTAGAAATGGAACAAGGTGATTCCAATGCTCCTATTTTATTAGGAAGACCATTTCTAGCTACTTCCCAGACAAAGATAGATGTTCTTAAAGGCACTCCTAGTATGGAATTTGGAGATAAAAGTGTTAATTTTAGCATTTATGATGATGTTGAACCAACTGACCATACTAAACTTATTTCTGTAATCGATGTGTGTAAGCCTCTAATATAGGAAATGCATGAACATACGGATAATCAGGAGGTGGACACTAACCGCGGGGAACATCTCAAGGAAAAGAACAAAGACTTGTTGCAACAAACAAGTAATGAAAGTCCTGATTAACACTTTTCCACTTTCTAACGAGAAATTGAAGTTATCTGTTGTGCAGGGAGCAATTCCGGATTACAATCACCTTCCTGGTCACCTTAAATACATATATTTGAAGGATAATGAGAGGTTGATAATCTCAAGTCAACTTAGCAAGTCGCAAGAAGAGCAACTTGTTCGAGTCCTACAAGAGCAAATAAGATTGAATTCATCATTTTTGAAAATTGTGAAGCGGAAGATTCTTGGTGTGAAACCCAGTATTTTAAAATCCTTGTTCTTTGATTTTAATTGGTTTAAAATGTTTTTCATATTATTTTTAGGCATAAGGTACTTCAACTTATTCGTTTTTCAATTCGGCAAATTTTTCGATTTATTTCATTTTACACAACAAATAGCTGTCTCTTATACACCAGGAAGATGTGTATAAGAGACAATGCTACACAAAACAACACAAAACTTGTCTCTTATACACATCTCCGTAGCACTGGCCGAAAACTGATCCTAGATTGATCTTTAAAAATTTTCGTGGATTTCAAGTAGGAATCACTTGGAAGGTAAGATTTTATGTATTTTAGCATTTATAGCTTATGGGCTTTATGATTTAAGCTTTAATTTCAAGTTTTGTAGGATTCTTAGGGCTGAAAATAAACCCTCTTTGCAGCCTTATATATGTTGATTTATGTATGTTATGGGTTGTTTTTAGTGTTTTGGAGGTTGGGAAGTGATTGGGGTTGATTTATAACAACTTTCCATGGTTAGATTACAAATTTTAAGATTATGAGTTAGGGTTTTGTCTTCCATATGTGCCCTAGAATGTTATGCTATGAATGCTTATGTTTATGCTTTTAATGATGTTTTAAGAGTGTTTTAAGGTTAGTTTGGATAGGAATTCGAGACTTGAAACCAAGTGGAATGGATTTCCCTTCATTTTGTAAGTAAGCGGAAGTTTGGCGCAACTAGGATAATTTGGATAATTGGTTATGTTTGAAGGAGCTTTAGTGATCTTTTGATGGTTTTAAGTGTTTCCTTGGTAGTGGGTTGGATAGGAAGCATGTTTGAATCATGCGTGTGGCTAATCGGTAAAAATTTCAGTTTGATAGTAAAGAGAAATTCCAACCATAGGTTGTTGCTCTAATGTTGTAATAGAGTTAATTGTAGTGGTTATGGGGTATGGATTGTTGTGGTATGCTATTGATATAGTCCCGGCTATTGCTCCGGTGAATCTTTCCGTTTATGGATTTTGATTGGTTGAATATGTTGTTTTGAGTTGGGTTGTAACCAAGGTCCCTTGAATACCTTGGAAATGGATTTTGTTGGTTGGTTGAATATGTTGTTTGGAGTTGGGTTGTAACCAAGGTCCCTTGAATACCTTGGACAGGGTTATTGTCTCACTACTTTGAAGAGACTTTTAATCTGAACTTCAAGTTGTCAAATTGGTAGTTTTTCTGGAAAACTGAGCTTATTATCTCCTAATCTAGTTGTAATACGAATTTGAGGGATTAACTACGTGTTTTGACTGGGATTTTAGCTTGTCGAAGTTGGTCAGAAATTGTGAAAAGGTCATTTTTGACCAAAGAGCTTTTGGTGTCGTTTTCTATCGTTTGTGCGTCGTTTCGTTTCCCTAGTCATTCTTTAACTTCTACATCTCTTCTAAGAAGTCCTCTTATATCTGTTTTAGGTGTCGCCACCTACCGCCGGCGATCGCGTTCAGTGATCATTGTACAGTTTTGCTTTGATAGGTGGGTAACATAGATTCTCTTCCACTTGTATTTTGTTTAACGACTTTCGAAATATGTTTGGATGGATTTTAAAATGTGTATGATGTTTGGAACTGCACTTTTACCAAGTTTTGGAATTATTACATATGAAATCGGGACCAAGCTATTTTATGTTAATCAGAGCATTGATATGTTTGCAAACTCTTTTGGTATGAAAGCATTTTATGACTGTTTTGGCTCATAGGTGACCTAGGTATATAATTTTGGATGTGTATGGAAATGTTTGATACTGGGGTACACATCTAGATGTGTATAAGAGACAGGTCTCATGCCATTTAAAAGTCCATAAACCATAATCATAAGTAGTTTCTAAAATGTATCACTGCCATTTAAACGCCAGGCATGTCCAAAACATAGTAAAAAAGACTAGATCGCTAGTACTTGAAAGTCATACCTTGGAGCCTAAAAGATACTCATGCTATTTTATTATATTCGATTGAAACGTACTTGGATTTGTTCGCTATCTTATAGCATACTATGTCCAAAAATGTATAAAAACATTTTACTATGTTTTGGACATGCCTGGCGTTTAAATGGCATGATACATTTTAGAAACTACTTATGATTATGGTTTATGGACTTTTAAATGGCATGAGACATTTTAGAAACTGCTTCATAACTATGGTTTTCACATCTGGGAAGTAGCTAGAAACTGTCTCTTATACACATCTAGATGTGTATAAGACTAAGTTTTGTAAGACATGAACTTTATTTTTGTTGTAGCATCTTTTATACTAAGAAGAAATTTTGTAATTCGTATTCTTGTGTAAAATGAAATATTTGGTTTTATAGTTAAGAAATGGCTTGATGGTTCTATTACATTGCGGTTAAGTTTGTTGCTCTGTTCGTTTGTGCCTTGCGCTTTGGTCCGGTGTACCATTAGCGCGGCGTGTTACGGTCTCTTATACACATCGTGACACTTGGATCCTCCACATGGGAATTACTTGGATTAACTGGTGAACGAGCATCAAGTCGAGCCAACGACAGTAAACAAAGGCGCTGCATAGGAGGCAACCCATGTCCATTTAGATTTTATTCCGTTTGTTTTTGAGTTCTTACTTTTGTTTATTTTATTTTTAGTTTTCGTTGTTTTCATTGGTTAGACATTTTATGGTTAACTTACTTTTCGTTAGGTTTCTTTTCGTTATTTTGGTTCGATTTCCCTTAAGGGAGTACGTCTTCTTGATTATTGTATGATTTTTTTATACAATGTTATTGTTCTTCTTAATATCTCAAGGGAATTATTTATTTGTTTTGTTTTGTTTTGTTTAGTGTTCTCCAGCTTTCATTAGCAACAAGGGGTTATTTATAGCGGATACTGCTCCAAACGCGACTTAAATCCAGAGAAGCTTTTCTTTTTTCCATTTTATGCTTTTATTTTTGCATTGAGGACAATACTTATTTTTAAGTGTGGGGTGGAAGTTATTTGGATTTTTAAGTGTTTGGTGTATTGTTCCTCGATTTTGCTGCAATATATTTTAACTTTTTCTTTGATCTGAGATCTTGTCAAAAATTTTGAAATTTTGTGAATTAATTGACCATTTTTTGACAATTTTCAAGAATTTTTTCTTAATGTATTTTCTCCATTTTTCTACATGATAATCATTAATTGAACCATGCATGAATGAGTAGTCGGTGTTAATATTTTCCGTTCATGATTTTCGAAGACTTTTGAGCACTAAGCCATACTTTAATTTTTGATTTGGGATATTTAGAGTAATTTATGCAGACTCAATTATGTTGCATCCCAAAAACTTGCTTTATTACATTTTCGAAGCTAATTCTTAGATGACCTGATTTAGTTTAAAGATTAGGGTAGTGCTTTTTTGTTTGATGAGCCTTTCTAGCCAACCATTTTACCAATTTATTCTAAGTACCTCATTTGAGCCTTATTTTTGTGAAAAGAAATATCATTCACCTTCTTTCACATAAACTCATTTACCTACCCTTATTGAGCTTATCTTTCTCCTGCATGTTTTGATATTTATAGGTAGTGCCTATCACTGGTACCTGTATTTGTAGGTAGTGCCCATCACTGGTACCTGTATGTTTATATGTTGCGGGTAGTGCCTACCACTGGTACTCGTACTATGAGCGGACATAAAAAAAAATGATGTTGTGATGTATATATGTCCGAGAAAGATTGGCATGTTTGGTTCTTTTGGAATTTTTTCGGGGTGTTTGTTACTCAAGTGTGGGGTTGTGGATGTACGATATTTCTCATATGAAGAGAAATTTTATTTTAATGTGTGGCCACTATTATTATAAAGCTCTTGTAATCTTATTTGCTATAGCCTCTCCCTTCATTGGCTAACTAATATCCTAACCGATAGTACGAACTAAAAGTCCTACCTAAATTTAAATTGAATCGGTTGTCTAGAATAGTGGAGGTGTGTAAGAAGAGTGAACTATGGGGTGTTTAGAAAAAATTTGAGGGTCTTCATGATTTAATCTAGATATTTTTAAATCTAACTTTTTGAATGGCTATACACACATACACACGAATTTCATGTTTTGGTTTTTATTAGCATTTGAGCCCTTGGGTTCTTTGACTACTCTGATTGCTGGAATGATAATTCATTATTTATGTGGATATTTGAAGGAATATGTTGAGTAGAATGTGTTATGCTTAAATGTTTTAATTTTATGTTTGATCGAGGATGATCAAAGGCTAAGTGTGGGGTAATTTGATAAGTTCATAATTGTACTATATTTTATGTGTCAATTACCACGTTTTTATGTGTTAGAAGCAAGATTTGAGTTATTATTGAGATTAATTTGCAAATGTTATTCTTAGTTTTCATAGGGTTAAGTGAAAAAGAGCTGAAAAAGACGGAAAAAGATGAAAGAAAATGCTAAGGGCGGAACATGCACGAGTATGACGCTATTTTGGATGCTTTTTTGTATTTTAAGCATAAATTTCAAGTCCAAGCTCCAATTGAGATGATTTTAGATGATTTGGAAAGATATTGAAGATTTCTATAACTTTCATGTTTTTAGTTTTCCAAGATTCTATAGGCATCTATTTCAAAATTGCAAAGTTGGAAAATGTGTACCGGTAAGGAGCGATTCTGACACATTTTGGTAGATTCAGCATAACTTTCTTATCTGAGCTCCAATTGAGGTGATTGTAGATCTTTTGGAAAGCTAAGACATAGAGCTACAATTTTTATGTTTTGAGTTTTCCAAATTTGGTCTGCATCAGGGTCAAAATCGAAACCAAAAGTAAAGCCCAGCGCATGTGTGCTGGCAACTTTATAGCACTGCCTAGTGCGCACATTCGCGCAAAAATCCTCAGCGCATGTGCGCGCGAAGCAGCAGAATTGCGTATTTTTGAGTTTTTGATGGATTTCTTCTGCCGGTTGTACTCTTTTTCACCCGATTTCATATTCTTATCAGTAGGCATTATTTGTAAACCTAAATACTCATTATAAATACCCCAAGTTGGGTGAGAAAAAAGGGATCGACACTATTATTTTCTTTTGGCTAGGGTTTTTAATAGTAGAAAATTCTTCTTTATTCTTTCATGGCACTTTGTGCCTAAACCTTTTTCTTGGTAGAGGGACTTGAAGCCATGGTCAATTCTACAAAGTTGTGAGACTACTTGTGCTTGAATTTATTCAATTTATCACAAGTAATGATTATTTTTCTGCGATTAATTTTATGATTGTTCTTTTTAGCTTGTTATTGCTACAGAATATTAAGTTATTAGAATTAATCTACTGCTAGATTGTTTTAACCGCGTGTGCTTAATTCAATCTATGAAGCAACTGAATTTGATAATTACTGGATTTGTGTTGGTTGAATTTAGGGAAATTAATCATCTAATTGGCATAATCGCGTGTGTTTATGTTTAATTAGTCTAATTGTTCTTTTTGATCTTAAAGCTTCTATTAATTAATCTTTGGTACGTGTCTGGGTTAAATTAATAGTTAGGGTTAATTGGATCGCGTGTTGAAATTTAACCAACTTTAGAAAGAAATAAGAATCAACTTTGAATTGGTATTCGTTCGGGTTAATTCTTCAATTAGTGCTTGATATAAAATTGAATTATTTTGTGTGTCCATGATCGACTAGTGAAATTGACATGGTGATATGACCAAAACCAAGACTTTTCTTAATTGAATTCTCTTCAGTTATTTTCTTGTTTTAATTTTTAGTTAAAAAGCATTCCTTGTTCCATTAGCACGAAGATAAACCCCCGTTTTTTTGGGACGAGCTCAACTCACCACTACTACATTAGAGTTGTTAATTTTGGGTGCTTACGACGGCATTGCAACTCGATAGCAGCATCATTTTGTGCCCATGCCATACACCAATGGACATGGCCTTTCAAGGTTGCAAATATACATGGCATGGTAACAAGCTCAGAAGTATCGTGTGGAAACAGCTGGACAGATTTGTGTGCAGCAATGATTTCCTTGCATCTTTTCAAAATATTGGTCTAGAACATCTAATAAAAATATGTTCTTATCACTAACCTCTCATCCTCAAAGCGTCTAATACCACCAACACAAGCCCAAAGAAATTTAAATTTCTAAACACGTGGACTAAGCATAAGAATTTTTTGCTGGTGGTTGAACGAAATTGGTCTTTACATTGTTTCGGATCTCCTCTCTTTATCCTAGCATGTAAAGCTCAAAAGATTGAAAGCAGAGCTGCAAAATTGGAGCCATACAGTGTTTGGAAATGTATTTACCAAAGTTAAGATTGCTGAACGTGAGGTACCAATCAAGGAAGAGGCTTTTTTGCAACAGCAAAGTCAAAGCAACCAACTTGCTTTAGCTCATGCACAAGCAGTTCACACTAAGTGCCTTGTTGAACCACCGGAGGAAGAAATGTTTTGGCATCAAAAGGTGGGGTTGAAATGGTTAAAGAAGGTGACCAGAATACTACATTCTTTCATTCCACACTCATGGTCAAGAAACAACGACTGCGTATTTCAAAAATTAAAGTTGATGGGGCATGGGCCGAGGACATGCAATGCATTGAAGTGGAGTTAAGCTCTTTCAACAACTTTTGTCTTGCAATGAGTCCACAATGATAGACCACTCTTTGCTAGATACGCTCACAATGGCAGTCTCTCATGAAGATAACCGATTTTTGCTTTTCGAACTCACAACAAAGGAATTGAAAGATGCGGTTTTCTCCCTCAATCTGGATGGAGCAGCGGGCATTGATGGATATAATGGGGTCTTCTTCACCACTTGCTGGGAATTATTCAGCGGGACCTCTTCCATGCGGTAGAGGACTTCTTGAAGGATGCGAAATTGCCACAAATGTTCACCAGCACCCTTACCACATTAATCCCAAAAACACCCAATCCCTCAGGGTATTCTTTTACCGAATTTAAACCCATTAGTGTATGCACTTTCTTTAACAAAATTTGCACAAAAATTTTGGCCAACAGACTCTCTACTCTTTTACCAAAGTTCATTTCCCCTGAGCAAGTTACCTATGTTCAAGGTAGAGAAATTGCAGACAACATCTTACTAGTTCAAGAGATGGTTGATTTCTTGGACAGAAAAGTTAGAGGTGGAAATATGATCATCAAGTTGGATCTTGCCAAAGCATTTGATAGATTATCTTGGCCTTTCCTATATGAAACCTTGGAGAAGTTGGGATTTGCTAACGAATGGATTGCCTTAATGAAGAATATTCTGGAGGATTGTTGGTTCTCGATTCTCATCAATGGAGTGCCAAAGGGCTTCTTCAAATCATCAAGAGGGGTTTGTCAAGGGGATCCTTTATCTCCCTTTCTCTTCATAATCATGCTAGAAACATTCTCTCGTGGATTGAGAGCTCAATTCCGTTCGCGAAAAATTTTAGATTTTGCACTACCCAAAAATTGCCCACCTATCTCTCATTTGGCTTATACGGATGACATTGTTATTTTCACGAAAGGAAAGTCCACTTCCATCCGAAACCTCATGGCTTTCCTTTCCAAATTTGAGGCATCTTTAGGGTAGCTTTGCAATAAGTCCAAAAGCTCCTTCTATCTGCCCAAAAAAGCATCAAAAGCTCGAATTCAGATGATTCAAACTAAGACGGGGTTCGCAAAGAAATCTCTACTATTCACATACTTGGGATGCCCCATCCAAAAAGGTAAAAAGCAAAAATTTCTATTTCAGCCAATGGTTGAAAAAGTGGCTTCCCGCATTCATGGTTGGCAAACTTGATTTCTCTCCCTTGGAGGGCACCTAATTCTCATCAAACACGTACTTAGCAGCATCCCAATCTTTCTTATGGCAGTTCTTTCTCCCCCAAATTCAATCCTTAAGGTGTTGGAGAGGCAATTTGTGAACTTCTTTTGGGGAACATCGGAGGGTATTAGAAAACATCATTGCAAGATTGCATGGGCTGCAATTTGTCAACCAACTTCCTCCAATGGCCTTGGAATTTCACATCTATCGGCTGTGGTGCGAGGACTCAGCATGAAACTATGGTGGAAATTTTGCAAAGGTAAATCATTATGGTGCTCTTTTCAACATGGAAGATGCTTAAGGGATCAAGTTCGCCCTTGTGTAACCAAGGAAGCCCCTAGAAACTCATTTACATGGAAATGGATGATGAGAGTTCGGGAGGAAGCGGAGCAACACGTGTTACTCCTTATAAGGAAAGCCAATTCTTCATTTTGGTTCAACCCTTGGACTGATCATGGACCTCTCTTTCACATGGTAGAGCAAGTATATGATAGCCATCTCACCATGGAGCAAATGTGGAATTCTGACGGCTAGAGGCTACCCCTACTTGATGGGAGATATTCCAGAGAAGAACTTCACAACATTGGAAATATTCTCAAAGACAAGGTAATCTTCTTAAAGAAGGAACCGGATCAGCTCATTTGGACGGGCCTAAATCGGATCAGCTCATCGACTTTTCTGCCATTCGCATGATCGTTCTCTAGACAAATGATTTGGGATAAAAGGCTCCAGCTGAAAATTTCCATATTTATGTGGAAATTGTTGAACAAACGACTTCCTACAGATGATTTGATTTCCAAGCTAGGTATTCCGTTAGCCTCCAAGTGTTGTTTCTGTAACAATGAAGAATCTTTGAATCATATTTTTTTGGAGTGTACAATTTCAACGCAGATTTGGAGCCACTTTGAATCTTGGTTCAAATGGACATTTTCTCTAGCTACATTCTTTTCAGACAAGCTAAATTCGTGGTGTTGGGCTGCTCACTTTCCTTCAACCACACTGGGGGTAATACATAAAATCCTTCCATGTGTTATTTGCTGGTATTTATGGAAAGCTCGAAACAAGGTCATCTTCCAAGGGTCGACCATCAATTCAACACAAATAATTGTTGATATTTGTGCTTACTTGAAAGATGTTTCTTCAATGTATCCATCGTCAAGAAGGTGATAGATGCTGATGAACTTTTGTTTTCGAGAGGTATTTGTAATCAAGTCCTTCAATTGCAACCGAGGAGAATAATGGCTATTCAGTGGGAATGCCCTCCTCTTGGCTCATTCAAGCTAAATGTGGATGGAGCTTCAAAGGACAATCTGGGAATGGCAGCGGGAGGGGGAATCTTCAGAAACCATAATGGACAATGCATCAAGGCCTTCTCCAACAGCTACCATATACAAAACAATTTGAAAGCTGAGGTCTTGGCCCTTGTAGATGGCCTCAAAATGTGCTGCATGCTGCAACTACAAGCTGTGGATGTGGAAATGGACTCTCCAACTCTTGTCAACACCTTGAACGGTCTGTCCGCACCACCATGGAGCATAGATCATGAGCTCCAACTCATCAAAGACCACTTAGTAGGCGTAGTGGCTTCATTTTCACTTGTATTCAGAGAGACAAATCAAATGACAAATAGTTTAGCAAATGAGGGCATTAATCAGCCTACTTATGTTGAATATGACCACATTACCATTCCTTCTTATATAAAAGGTTTGGTACTTTTAAGCTGCCACTACATTCACCATTGTAAATCTTGAATGTTTCAAATAAAATCATCACCATGTCTAGTTATTGCTTTAAAAAAAAAGATATATGTAAATATTAAGATATTAATATGGTTTTTTACTTAATTTTAGTTTAATTAGACTCCTTATGTAATTAAGTGTTTTGTAGGATAAAAGATAAAGAGGTGAAAGTTCATGATCACAAAAGTCCAAGGTGTAAATTACAAATGATGAATATTGAAGACTTGAACTAGAAGAAACTCGATGTCGCGACATGGAAGATCTGATGTCGTAACATCAAGGAGGGATTTCAAAGTGTAATTTTCAGCTTGATGTCGCGACATCAAAACTCCCATGTCATGACATCAAAGCACTTTAGCTTAGTAGTTAGGGCAAACTTGTTGCTTTGAGCAATAACTCTTTAAATTTTATCTTGTAAACCACATTCAAGTATAGATAGTAGTAGTGTAGTTGGTAATTTAGTAGATTAGAGTAGTTTAGTTTTAACTTATGACTCAAGTTTCTTTTTAATATAGAAGTTCTCTTTAAATTTCTTTTAGATCTTGTCTTTAATTCCTAGCAGGTTTATATTTTGATTAGCTAGTCTTAGAGGATTTTCATTTACTACAAGTAGATATAAATTTTACATGATTTCTCTTTAATTTTCTTGCAATCCAAGTTTCTTAAATCTCAAGTTTTCTTTGAAGTTTTTAGGGTTCTTTCTAAATTAGTAAATTTTTATTAAAAATCTTCATTTCCTTTGATTAATTTCTAGTAGTTTTTAGTGGGCTTTGTTTTACATAATCAAAAATCCAATAATATTTAGTTTTAATCTAGTTTTCTTTACAAATTTCTATAGTTCAAATTACTAGAAAATGAAAATCTTTTTCTTTCAAGCATGCTTTATGTTTCCTTTAGTCTAATTAGGTTTACTTAGTTTATAAGCCTGTCTCTATCATATTAATTTAGTTGTTTTAAATAGTTTAGTGATAGATTTACTTGTTTTCTTTAGATTAGTTTAGATAGCTCTTCATTTGTTGATTATTTGCTTAATTAAACATGTTTAGGACTAGTGTTCCTTCCATTATTGCTTAGCCTAACTATACAAATACCCTTGAATCTTGGTAATTGCTTAACCAATAATCTTTGTGGGACCACCCACTTGTCATATACTACTACCTACGTTGTATACTTGCGGGAGTGAGGGTAGAGTAAAAGGTGTAGTGCGGTTAATTTATTACTTATATTAATTTGCACTCTACTCGAGGCGAACACTACTTGGAAATATAAGCACCGTATGGATCTGGTTATACAATGCCTTGTTCTTAAAATTTACATCTTTTCCAATTTGATTAGTTTGCTTACAAGCAACCATCTTATCTCCGAATTCCACATAGTTTAGGATTTTAATTGCATTTTCCTCACTAAACAAAATAGGCTGTTTTCTTTTTCATTTTTGCCTGGTGAAGGGTAAGGGGTGACGGGATGGGGATGGGGGGAAAGATGGGGGAAACGAGATGTGGTAGCGGAGGAGTAGGAGAAGGGTGGGGGTGGGAGGGACTGAAATCATAAATTTAGTAAATTAAAATTATTCACCTTTTTACCTAAAGTTTTTTTATATCTTTTAGTCAGACCTTACTTATAGTTTATACTTGGTTTTTATCATCTAATTGAACCCAAATTTTTATTAATATTAGTCCACTACAGTTGGACAACAATGCCCCAAATAAGACGCATGTGAATCACACATGTGCTGACTAACGGAGACTTAACGCCTTAAATTGACGGAGTGACCCCTTAGATGCACTTTGAAAAGTTGAGGGACTTTTTTTGCCACCAAAGAAGTTAGTGACTAAAATATCACAGTTTAGTGACCAAATAGGTACTTTACTCAAAATAAAAATTATAAATGAATGTATTGGGTTGGTTGGATTGTTTTGAAAATCAAAACCCAACCCAAGTCTGAACCAAATAACCCATCACGTATAGCCCAAAATTCATTTAGTTTGGAATAGTTTTTCAGGTTGGGTTGGATTTGAACACCCCAAGGCGTGACAATTTTACAAGTAACCTAATAACCCAACCCAAGTAACCTAATAGCCCAACATGAATTTTTACTAAGTCGAACACGAATCGAGCTTGATTAGATTGAAATGTTTACATGTAAATTTATAATTTTTATCTTACAGAGTCAAATTCAAGTTGAAAAAAATTAATAGACGCTAAATTTTGCTTAAACTTTGCTTGAATATTAACGAACCAATCTCGAATGAGCTCGATTTGAGGATCAAGTGATTTGAATTCATTTAGAGCCCAACCTCCTGCTTCCTTCTAAACTTTTGGATACCAAAAAAAGAAAAAAAAATTATAAAAGTGAGAGTTACGCAAATGTTCCATGTTTGATTATGCATTTATTTATATTAGTAATTGAAGCACACTCAATATATATGTGAAGAGGGGAATTTTGTGTAGTTTGTATCTCAATAAAATTTTGCTACAAAATCATTTTTCACAATAATAAATTAGTATTTTTTTTTCAATTTTAATGGATTAAAATAAAAACAAATTAGTTCGATAGTTGAGAAAGAAAGTTATATAAGAAATTTTAAATTTAATTTGTTAAAATAAAAAATGAATTAATTGGATAATATTGGATAGTTGAAAAAAGAAGTTATGCAATAGGGAAGAAAAACAAATAGATTACTATCTAGTAAGGACAGTTTGGAAAAAAAATTAAATTTGCCATGAAATGTGATCAAATTGTCATTTGGATTACATATAATTGTGATGTCATTTATCTAAAAAGGGGTAAATGGAAATGGAAACAGTCCTTCGTACTCTCAACAGGGAAAATAGCTTATTTAATCATTCAACCTTTTTACTAAAATACTTTTTGTCCTTTATCTTTTTGTGCACCAATTTAGTCCTTGCACTACTTTTGTGAGCCAATTTGGTCCTTTTGTGATGGACCACCCAATTGAGTCAAGGGGTATATTGGTCAAAACATTCAGACCCTTAAATAAGTACTAATTCAGAATAAAAGGAATAAAAACAAAAAGTAAAATAAATAAGAAAAGAAGAAAGAAAGATCAACAAGCTCCCAATGTTTTTTTCGTCGTCACTCACGGCAACTCGTTTTAAGTAGTTGATGATGTCTTTCAAGCGTATCTCTTGAATTGCTTTAAAAAGAGAAATTAATGAAAGTAGCATAATTTATTGGCCAATTGCATAAAAATCAATTTGATGGATTGATGTTGGATGAAGTATAGGCAAGACAACTGCAAAGTAGGTTTGCTATTGCCCCCGTGATACTCCAGAATTGGTGGGTTTTCTAAATAGGAAGATGACTATGACTGAGTGAGTAATGGTGACACTTATGCTCTTGATGTAAATTGTAAAACATAGGTTACGTTGTTGTTTGACCAAAGACTCAAAGTGACAGGATTTAGAAGGGCCCTGTTGCTTCAAAGTGATAGGGTACTGAGTAGCTTTTGGTTTGGTAGAAAATTTTTGTTGGGCTTCAATTATAAATAGATTAGATAAATTTTACGTGATTTTATTTAAACCTACCAAGTGTTTGACAAAAATCTCAAGTGAAAAGAGATAAAACTAGGAACCTTTGTTGCTGCAATATACTTTTGCATAGTTGTTTGTGCATGCGAGTATGCAGGAGGGTAGGTTTTGGTTGGAAGCTATGAAATTCTGTGAAGGAAGATTTACAACTGAGGAAAATTTGACATTTTTCGAATCTCTTTTCTTGTACATTTGAGATGGCCCACTTTTGTTTGTCTAGTGTGTGCAATAGTGGTGAGTTTGAGATGTGAGAGAAAGAAAGAAAGGAAAGTCTCATCGTTGGGGTTGTTGACTAGAGAAATGGAGGACAGGAAGAGCATGGAGTCTTTTTTCCTTTAGGCTGAGTTTGGGAGTAGGCAAAGACTTAGATAGACCCGGTCTTTGGTCCCACTTGTAGACCCTGTGGTGTGGATTACACCTTATTAGAGAATCTATGACATCAGCTGATGTAAGGAAGATTCTTTAAAGTTTAATCCTGACAACAGGGTCTACAAGTGGGGTCAAAAATCGGATCTACCTAAGTATTTTCCTTGGGAGTATAGGAGGGAAGGGAAGAGAATGAAAAATTTAAGTAATAAGAGAAAGAAAGAGAAGAGAATGGAAGGAAAGATATTTTAATGTTGTTTGGAAGTTTAGAAAATAAATGAAATGATTTTAGATATATATGGAAATAAAATTTTATTATTCATTGTTCAAGGGATAGGATGGACATTTTAAAAAAATTTAATAAGCAAGAGACCAAGTGTCACGCCCCCAAAACGGGACAATGACACACCACATCTCGGGATCACCCCAAGCATGCAAGGCACAGTACAAGAGCAATAAACATCCATAAACATATCATTAGACCTCAAGATCAACCAATACAAGATCACAAAAGTATATTCAACAACCATGTCCATAACATTCTACGATAACCAAATCACATTCATATTGTGTACAAGCATCAAAACTACAACCCAAACACAGTCAGAAATTCGATCACAAGACAAACTAACAAGTCCATAGGCACACAGGCCTAAGTATAAAAACCAACCTCACACTAGGATAGTAAACAGGAAAACTCTATCTCTAATAATTGGGGTCTGTACTGTAATCCCGTCCTTGGTCAGCACTCAACTCAGGACCTGTTAATGTTTCCTGTTGGTTCTCGACTGCAACAAAAGGGAAAAAATAATAACGGAGTAAGCACATCGTGCTTAGTAAATAACGTTTAAACCCAATTATGGATAACACGTATACAATCAGTGCAGGGAACAATATACAAGATATTATCAATATTTAAAATGCAAATGCCAATCAATGAGTCCATGATTCACAAAAGTCTTCCCAGCACTGGATCCAGGTCTACCTATTATCCGCCCGAGTAGACAAGGCATAACGGAGTGTCTATCATTTGTATTCCCGATAGACTGGGTATAACATTTACGAAGCAGAGTACTCAATACGAGTACTTATCATTTCATTCACTCACTTATAGCCAAATCCACTAAAGTGACCCATTGAGCTCTTCACAATAATCATTCATTAACACATAGTACAATGATGAACAAATAATATATTACATAACGAACACAAAAATTATAAACATACTTACCTTATAAACATTATTCAAATTTGTCAATTATTCTAGGGTTGCAAATCAGTCATATACAGAGTATCGATAAAAACGTGTAAACGTTACTTACCTCAAAAATCGATTTCGTAGACGTATTCTAATTTCGACGGTCTAAAACTCTAACCCCAAATCACCTAAATCGGGAGAGTGTTATACCGTTAAGATAAACATAAAGGTAAGGGTTCATTTTTTAGTATCACCGAAATTCTCAAATTAGACAATAATCGAACACAAACAAGTAAGGGTTGTTTTAAATTCGTGAAAATAAAATAAAAATCTAAAATTAGGGTTCACAATTTCGAATATATCACTCAGTTAAGAATTGTCAAAACCTTAATTCATTCTACCCTTAAATCTCACAAAAATAATAGTTAAAAAAGTCATTTCAAACCATAAATCCAGTCCCAGGAGCTCATAGACATATTTGGTAATCAAATCAATTCATAAACAACAAAATTAAACAAATTAATTTCTTGAGGAACTTGAAATTTAACATAAAAATCATGCAAATGTTGAAGTAAAATTTACTTGTGAAGTTAGATTAAACGTCAATGAGGATTGCTGGATCAACAATTTGATATGGAGGAAAAAATTTCTTATGCCAAGTATGTGATTTAGAGTTTAGGCAAAAGGATTTTAAAGAAGGTTTTGAGGGTCTTTGCTGTGGGTTGGAGTTGAAGATAACCAAGGCTGAAGGACTAGACTTCGTGGATAAGTTTTAATAAGTTTCCAAAATTTACGTTTCAGTTTCTCAAATTTTGTAAAATTATATTTTGACCCAAAAATTTTAAAAAATATTTAAAAATGGTAAAACGATTATTTAATATTTGAAAGAGATATTAATGAGTATTTAAATTATCAGAATAAGATCAAGTACGAAAATATGTAAAATGATTAGACAAGTCGGGTATTGTCAAGTTTCCATCCAAGATGGTATAAGAATTTGGACCTTATAGCAGCAAACTTCATCCCTTCATTTCTGTCTCTTTCATTGCCTTTCTTCCCTTAAAAACACCCAAATGAATAAAGAACCCACCTGCCCTTTTTTTTTTTTCTTTCTTTTCATTCTGAATCTCTCACTCCCAAACACAATGCTTTTCGGTTATATTTTTCTGTGGGACCATGTGTATGAATTTTAAGTTTTAACTGATGTTTGTGATGAGTTAATTTAGTGGAGTTGGTTGTTTTGACCAAATTAGCCTTTGACTGATAGGTGAGACGCGGCAGAGGAATTGTTTTGATGGCTCCGCTGCAAATCGAACAAATTGGCTCACAAAAAATAGGTCAAGGACTAAATTGGCATCAAAAGAAGATCAAGGACTAGAAGTGTTTTACAGTAGAACTACAATCGCATTCAAATCATCTATACACACAGCAGCAAGAGAGCATTTGGATATGGATATGGGTCCAATGCTGAACTCCGATTCCCATAAAAGTCTTCCCTCCTCGACCACCACCACCACCAACAAGTGCCTCTTGTTTGACCGCCGCTACGGTTTGGTGCAAGTCTATTACTGCTTCTATTTAGACTTTTGTCCACCGCCCCCTCTTCTTATACATTTTGTGTTGTTGTCATCTAAGAAAGAAATCTTGTATTGTCTCAGCCTATACACACTAGATTTTTATGTGTGATTGTCTCAGGTATGATGTTAGGAAAGACCCTTCTGAAGAAGCTTTATCCGGTGGCCGTGGAATGTATTTTTAATCTTTCTTCTCTTCTTTCCACTTTTTTGATTTGGTTTTTTTGTGTCTAGTTTCATTTTTATGTTTTTTTAAGTATTTGCTTTCTGTTAACTGCAGTTTAAAGACTCCAACAATTTGCAAATATAAATATTCCAATTTAAATGAAGGGCAGATTTTATTTTGAGCTCAGCAAGTGTTGTCTGTTATTTTTTTTCTTGATTTTGAAGTCCATTTTAGATGCTCAAGGTTTGTTCCTTTTCTGTGTTTAAGGTTCTGCATTGTGCCCCTGTCAAAGGCCTTGATAAAGTCTGCTTCACACATGGTACAAACACATTCCTTTGTGCATCTGTTTTCTACTCTTTCATAATTTTTGGTAGTTTTTTCTTCGTTTAGCTGCTGTGCTAAATCTTAAACTTGATGTCAAATACATGTTGTATGTTTATTAAGTTCGCACAAGTTGCTTTTGACTTCTCTAAACATTTTGTGCTGTGACTGCTATTTCTTGATAACTATCACTAAGCTTTGTGGAACTATCCAAAACTTTGTAGCTGCTTGTAGGAATTGCATTGACTGCATTAAATATAATTGGTATGTAGGAATTGCAATTTGAGCATGGATTCACGACTCTATTAGATGTTTATGTAGTTTTCTGGTAAATGATGAATGGTGTTCCAGGCCCTTTTTTTTTTTTTTCTTTTCATGTAACTAATTTCTCAAGGGATGTTTGATCTTTAATACCAGTTTGAAGTTCAAGTGCTTGTAACAGTACCTCTACTCAGCATTTATTTTCGTTGATGCTGAAATTATCTAAGACCTAAGTCCGGATATGGTAAGGTTCTTAGACTACTCCAGTCACTCCAATGCAACGGTATTTGGCCATGCATCATACCCACGTTTGGATCAACTGAAAGAGGTTAGCGCTTGTTTCCCTGGGGATGTTCAAGTTAGTACTTGGACAAGAGTGTAAAATAGAGAAAGAAAGGAAGCTTTAAAAGTAGTTATGAGTGTTCAATAAATTTATGACTAACCTTTTAGGGAACTATTTATACTAGTTGTAAATGGGCTTTGTAAATAATGGACTTGCAGGCTAATATAAAATCTGTTAAGGCCTGCCTTGAATTTTTTAGGAGGCCTTTGAAACCTCAGTCAAGTTCACCCCTTTGAGTTTTTGCCACATAATTTGCTACTATCAATATTCCCAGCGATGGCAAGAGTTAGTTCCTAGGGTTGTCAGCTACGACAAACCTTTTGCCCTGGCACATCCCTTACTTCCTCCCTCAGCTCAACCATCCTCATATCCAATCAGTGACGGACGCCCATCCAAGAGAAATTCCTTCCTTGCACTGATCTTCGGGTATGAGAAGCGATGATCGCACTTGAAGATCTGTCCTCAGCGATGGTATTACCGATGGTATTACTATTGGGTCCTCCCTCGCTAACAGATCCGTCTCTGCCTCCACCATTGACGGGTCTGTCTCTACTTCCACCAGTGACAGCTAGCCCACTTTCTGCCGTCAGTCCACTTAAGCTGAATACCAGCTCCTCATCAACGGTGCTTCCCATCGTCAGCAGCCAAGGGGAGGCATCTTACTCCATCAGCAACAGGCTCCACAAGAACGGAAGGGTCACCAGAGGCATCCTCAGCAACAGGGTAACCCCTTCCACTGGCGGCTAAGTTGACGCCATATTCGGCATCGAATGAGTGATACCATTGGCAGGCCATAACCAAACATGAAAGAGTGAGGATCGCTGAGTTGGTTTTGAGATGTTTAATATGTGGACTAACTTTCTTGCTGTTGTTCTAATTGAGACAAATTAGAATTGCTATATTAAACAGCCTTGCTCTATCGTATGAGAAAGCTTTGGGAGGCTTATGGGTTGTGTTGATATGTGCTACACATCAACTGAAGTTCTTCGAGTTGTAAGTAGTAAATGGTGAAGCAAATGGACTAACAAAGCTCTTTGAGCAACTATAGACCTAGTTTCTACATTTTGATTTATGCACTTGTCTTCTGGTCAGATGGTAGCGACATTGGCAAACTCATTTTCGTTGATGACATCAAGTCTAAATGCTGCTAAAAGGCTCCATAATTCTATGTGACATTCTATACTTAAGGCTCCAATGGTGTTCTTCCACACTAAACTGGATGAAGTATTATCCGATTCTGATGCAACCAACAAAGAAGTTTAAGATTACATATTCTTATGCCTTTCCTCAAGCTTCCGTTATGTTGAAGAAAATACATTGAAGATCAGAGATCTTGTCTAAATCTGGAATTTGTTGTTAGTTGTTTTAGGGTCTTTTTTAGTTTATTTTGTAGGTCTATTTTAGTCTAGATATTATCATAGTAAATTTTCATCAATTATGTTTATTTATCTTAGACAGCTTTCCAATTGTTCTAGGAGAGTAATTGGACCAATAGAGTTTGGTAGTATTCAGTTATGTTTAGGATAGGAATTAGTAATACTAATTGAAATAGGATTCTATTTGTCGGGGTTATTTACGCTTATAAATAGCCTTGTTACTAAAGTTATTTTAGACAGAGGTTGATGAAATAAGTTTCAGTTATTAGTTTTTTTAGTTATCTTGTTTTCTTCTTTTAACTCCGCTTGTGTCGAGTTTTTCTTAGCATAGCTGGTCCCAAGCCCGGGTTAAGGAGGAGGGTTGTGTTAGGTCAACAGCCAACGTAAAACTTTGTCAATCTTATGAGATGAATCCACTACGATCTTGCGCTAATGCTAGGGGTGTTCCCCGTAAGCGACGCGTCGCATTGCCTGAGTGCGGCGAATAGTGGGCAAGGGCCGCTACATCTCCATACACATCCGGGTGTAGTGAAAAATACGCAAGGGTCCTCGTATAATAGGGGGAGGGTAGTAGAGAAGAAAAATGTTCTGGAGAATAGGATTAGAATAGGAACTTGGAATATTGGAACTCTTACTGGTAAATCAATGGAGGTGGTAGATAAAATTATTAGGAGAAGAATTAATATTTTGTGTTTACAAGAGACAAAATGGGTAGGAGAAAAGGCTAAACTACTAGATAATTCAGGATTTAAACTTTGGTATTCACGAGCAAACAGGACTAGAAATGGGGTAGGTATTATTATAGATGGGTCGATGAAGGATGATGTAGTGCATGTGACTAGGAGAGGAGATAGAATTATGTCCCTTAAACTAATTTTAGGACGTGAAACTATTAATATCTTTAGTGTCTATGCGCCTCAAGTAGGTCTAGATGAGTCCATTAAGGCAGCTAAGTTTTGGGAGGATTTAGATGAGATGATAGGTAGTGTCCCCCAAGGTGAGTAAATTTTTATAGAAGGTGATCTAAATGGACATGTGGGAAGAGATAACGAAGATTATGAAGAAGTGCATGGTGGATATGGTTATGGGGGAAGAAATGAAGAAGGAAAATCAATCTTGGAGTTTGGAATGGCATTCGACCTTTGTATTATCAATACTTTTTTCAAGAAGAGGGAGGAACATTTAGTTACTTTTAAAAGTGGTTCAACGAAGTCATAGATTGACTTTCTCCTCACAAGAAAGAGGGATAGAAGGGTTTGTAGAGATTGTAAAATCATACCTGGAGAAAGTTTAACTTCACAACATAGGCTTTTGGTGGTGGACTTGAGGCTTAAACATCACATTAGGTGAAGGAACCTACGTAAATCACCTAGAATTAAGTGGAGGAATTTAAAGAAGGAAAAAGAAGAAATTTTTAAGGAAGATTTGTTAGGGCAAAGTATCTGGGACTTACATAGTAGAATCTGACACTTTATGGAATGACATGGCAACTAAAGTGAGAACGGTGGTTAAGAAGATATTTGGAAAGTCAAGAGGTTAGGCCCCTATGAACAAGGAATCTTGGTGGTGGGATGATGATGTACAAAATAAAATCAAGGTTACGAGGGCTAACTATAAGGCTCTATATAGTTGTAGAAGTGACGAAAATATTGAGAAATATAAGCTTGCTAAAAAGGAGGCAAAAAAGGCTGTAAGTGAAGCGAGGGATAGAGCTTTTGAAGATTTTTACCAAACATTAGAGTCTAAGGAAGGGGAGCGAGATATTTATATAATTGCTAAAGCAAAAGCCCATAGAACGAAGGACTTAACCCAAGTCAAGTGCATCAAGGATGAAAGTAATAAGGTGCTAGTAAGAGACGAGGAAATTAAGAAAAGGTGGGAGAGATACTTCCATCATCTATTCAATGAAGACAATGGAGACAATATCATTTTAGGAGACTTAGCTAAGTCTGAGGAGTATACGAAATGTAATGTATTATCGAAGGATTCAAGAGTCAGAGGTGGAAGAGGCTTTGAAGAAGATGAAGAAAGGAAAAGCAGTTGGCCCCGATGATATTCCAATCGAGGTATGGAAATGCTAAGGAAAGAAAGGCATAAGTTGGCTTACCAATCTTTTCAATAAAATATTGAAGGGTAGAAAAATGCCTGACCAATTGAAGAAGAGTACTCTCATACCCATATTCAAAAATAAAGGGGACATACAAAATTGTACGAATTATCAGTTATTAAGTTAATATTAACATACGATGAAACTTTGGAAGAGGGTGATACAAAGAAGGTTAAGAAATGAGACTAAGGTGTCAAATAATCAATTTGGTTTCATGCCAGGGAGATCGACTACTGAAACCATACATCTCTTAATGAGACTTACCGAGAGATACCGAGATAAGGAAAAGGACTTACATTTGATTTTTATTGATCTTGAAAAGGCATACGATAGAGTCCCTAGAGAAGTAATATGGAGAGTTTCCTCTAGAAAAAATTAGAGTTAGAGTAGCATATATAGAATCAATAAAGGAGATGTATAGGGATGTAGTTACAAGTGTGAGAACACCAGGAGGGTTGACACGAGAGTTCCCTATAAATATAGGTTTACACCAAGGTTCAGCTCTAAGTCCTTATCTATTTACATTGGTTTAGATGAACTTACAAGGCACATACAGGAGGAAATACCATGGTGTATGTTATTTGCAGATGACATTGTGTTAGTAGATGAAACAAAAGATGGGGTTAATGCTAAACTCGAAGTTTGGATAGAGACACTTGAGGCAAAAGGGTTTAGAATTAGTCGATCAAAACAGAATATAGGGAATTTAAGTTTAGCAAGGGTGCAAGTAGGAATGGAATAGGGGTTAGTATCGGAGATCAAGAGATTCCTATAAGTGAAAATTTTAAATATTTAGGATCAGTTCTTGAGAGTGATGGTGGTATAGATCGAGATGTTACACATCGGATACAAGCGGGTTGGACGAAATGGAGAATGGCATTGGGAATATTATGCAACTGCAAAATTCCTTTACGACTTAAGTGTAAATTCTATAGAACTCAATACACATCTTTAATAACTGAGTGTTGGGCAGTGAATTACACACATGAGCAAAAGATGAGAGTAGCAGAAATGCAAATGTTAAGATGGATGTGTGGGTACACTAGGATGGACAAGATACGCAATGAGCATATTCGTGAGAAGATTGGAGTAGCATCCAGGCTTAATGTGGTTAGGTTATGTGTTAAGACGACTAGTAGAAGCGGCTGTCAGGCTAGTAGATTTTAGAGAGAGTAGTCAACATAGGAGGGGTAGGGAAAGACCGAAAAAGACTTGGTGGGTAACTTGTAAGAAAGATATAGCCCATCTAGGAATTGAGGAGGATATGGTCCATGATATAGTGCAATGGCGTAGCAGGATTCATGCAGCCGATCCTACTTAGTAGGATTAAGGCTTGGTTTGTTTGTTTGTTTGTTTTGTTTTCTTCAATTTTAAGTTTTCTGATGATTTCTCGATATTACTATTAACGGGTACTGTTCACAGCCCTGCAGTCCCAAATTCCCTCTATTCTTCTGCTCGTGCTGGTAGACAAGATTCCCAATCTTGCGCTACGTCAGGTTCTCAAAGGATCTTGGTGATATTGATTGCACTATTGCTAGTCTTGCAATTAACCAACTATGAATGCTTCTGTCAGTGTTCGTGCTATTTCTTTCTCTCTAGGCCATAATGCCACTCATGAACGAATTTTATGCAGCCTATATATATATATATATTTCTTTCTCCTTGCTGTCTTGCAACTTTGCTGAGACCCAATCTCCATCACCAGTATTTGTGAGGCTCCAGCAGCGTTTAAGACCCCCTTTATTCCTTCTTGTTTAAGGTTATCCTCCTTGGTAATGTTCAAGAGAAGTTCTAAGCCTAGGGTTCATCCTCTTCCCTTATATAACTATATCTACTGGTTCACCACTGGATTCACTACAACCAACATTGTCCTCAAGTACTTTTGTCATGGTTAACAAATGGGCTATTCAACTAAAGTGCATGAAAGATGCATGATAAAATGCCAAAGGGAAAATTTCCCTCTGGGGATTAGGCTTCGGGTTTCAAATATTATCTAGTCACGATTTGCTCAAAGAGGTTCATCTAGTGCATAGAGGAGGCACAAGAATGACTCTGGTCTGGGCACAGGTCCCAAGGAACAATTTCTCTACTCTCAACCCGGACAAGTTTAGATTAAGAGTGGAGACAAGTGATGTTACCAAAAATATTATGCCAATTACTTGCATACACCTTGCCATGCAGTTGAGTAGTCGCAAGGGAAATTTGTTCCTTTTGACCTAAGTCAAGGGTACTTCTAAACATAGTCAAACGAGGCACTAATAGGCTTCAATTTTGTCTACTGACCTATCTATTACGTATAAAGCCCATCTCCAAATGGTATAAATACATCATCCAAAGAGATTAGTAGGGAGATGAAGAACTACTCTCATTTTACTATTTTTGTTACTTCCTTTCTCTAATTTATTTCTCTTGTCTAAATATTGATTTGAGAGTCGAGCTTCCACCAGGAACACAAGCCCACCCTCTTTCACATGTGAATCAAGACATGAATCAAGACATGGGTACGACGAGTGGCCGATTACCTCAGTAGTGGAGTATTACTTGAACCCTTGCCATAGCTTAACATTGGACTTAAATAAAATTAGCATAAACAGTTTTAAATTTGCCCTTGGTTTGATGAATTAATATATGTCCTATTCCTTCAAAGAGAAAATATCTATGAAACTTGAGACTAAGCTTTCTTTGGATCTTTCAAATCTATTCTAAGCATCCATTTTAGTGTACTTTATATCATAATTAGTGATGGTTATTTGTATTTGTTTCTTGTAGTATGCACATTGTAGGTCTTATCATGTCAAGTGTTTGTATGTGCACTGCTAAGAATGGAAAGAAATTATTGTAGCAATTGATTCTTGGATATGCCTTTGTTATTGTTAAGATTATAGCTGTTGCCTGGGATTGCCGTAATCCTTGTTGAGATAAGATATTGGCAAAGTCTATTTTCTCAATCTCTTAGGATTCGTTTGGTTCACGGATTGGATGAGATAGGATGTTTAATCTGGATTACTAATCTTGGGATGAGTCATCACCGAATGAATAGTTCCTGTTATCTAATGTTTGGTTGATATTGAGTTGCATGAGATATTTTAAAAATAACAACCATCTTCCATTTGGTTGGGATCAGATTAGGTCAGATTACTATTTTACTAATCAAAATAAATTTGCACTATATTTTGGGGAATCCAACAAATAATACTATAGTTTTTATGATATGCTAAAAATAAACGTGAGTTAAATATTGCTATTACGTAAAATGATTAGTGGTGTTCATCTCGACTCACTAACCCAAAAAGTCTGTTAACACGGTCCATTTCGAACCACAAAAATTAGTTATCTGAATTGGTTAATGTTACTGCCTTATGTATTAGGATTAGGGGGTCAATAATTTGTGATCCGATATGTGATCCGATCCAATGTATAGGGTGAATTATGTAATTTTACATGTTATGACTTAAGGGACTTTTACTGCTCTTATACTCATTTACAAATGTATATGTATATTTAGCAATCTTCTTTTATTCTTTTAAATCAATTTTGTAATTTTACATGTTAAGTCCTAATATTAAATGACTTTTTCTCCTATCCTACCCATTGTTAGGGATTTTTGTGTAATTAGGTAGTCAAATTATTTATTTTTGTCAAGTTTTGGAACACAAAATTTTCATAAATGTATTGGGTTGGGTACCCATGTAAAAAGACCGGGCATTAGGTCAATTTTCTCTTGACTTGGTAAAACTTGGTCAGGTCGCTCCTTGGCCATATGGACCAAATGTCCGATCCATGTATGATGTAGGGTCATAAAGTTTATTAGGGGTAAATTAGTCAAAATTTTTGTTATCTCATATATAGGAGTCGTTCCAGATAACTTATACCATGTCCCCATGGCATTATTTTTATCCCTCATAAACATACACCACAAGGATTAATTTGGTTAGTTGGGATAACAATCCCATATCAAAAGACTAACGAAACATCGGATGACATGGGATTACTTATCCAATCCCACATCAGCCCATGAACCAAACAGACCCTTAAGGGATCATCATACCTTCTTCCTCCTAACTTACTTTTTACTCAGAGGGCACCATCCATTTTAATTAAGTCTAATGTCATTCTCCATGACTTTTAAAATAGAGAAGAAATGGAAAAAGAAATTTAGAAAAATTGTTGTTATAGTGCAAGAAGAAGAGACAGGCGGCAGTATTAGCTTCTGACATCTTCACATTTATTTTGTTAAAATGGCCAGTGGAGTTCAATAGGGTAGTCATTTGGGAGAAAGTAAAGGGAAAGAGCCAATCAAATTGTCGGCAAAAATCTGATGAGTTTGAAAGCAATAACTTCTTTCATGCCTGCCTTCGTCTTTTTATAGAGAGCGTTGTGCATCGATACCCGTAAAGGTGGATCACAAATTAACTGAAAAAATGTTCTAGTGTTTATTGCTCTAACTCTTCATGGAGGACTACAATTTTTTTTTTTTTGGTAGACATTCTTATGTTCTAATGCAAATGGGGAACATTTCCCTAAGTAATGTAATTGTGCTATGTCATTGTTATGTGAGAACTTGGACATTGAGACTGCACAAGTCTCTGGGTGAAATGTTGGAAAATTAATGTCTAAGATGTAAAAAAACAAAACGTATTTTGTATTCATAATAGAAGAAATGCATGTTGATATGTGGGAAGATTATATATAATATTCTTATATCTTTAATGCCAATTATGGTTGCTGGTGAGGAGTGCAAATGTAAATTTCATTTGGAGATCATTCCTTGCCAGTTTTGTAGTTTTTCACTCAACCACCCTACAGATTTTTCTTTTATCCCATTGGATGATTAGATGATTGGTGTTTTTGCTTGCACCAAATTGTCGTATGCTTGGAATGTATCATTGGTCAAATAGTGAGTATTCCTAGAAATGTGAACATCCCTTGACTTAACCATTCTTAAACTAAACCTGAATCTTAACGGTAGTGTGGTAATGCTTCATATTGTGATCCAGAATTCATCTTTGGCATATTAGGTGATTCTAAGGCAGGTATCATGGATTTTTGTACCATGTCAATGACTTTTCCGTATCTTGGATTTTAATTGCTTTGACAGAGTTTTTACATTTCATTTGCTGCTTGTGGTGTGACCAAAATTTGTTTGTTCGCTTGGTTCTGGAGTGTAAAAGCACTGTAAAGTTCGTGATATTCTGATATTATTGACATGGGGCTTCCCTTTGAAATCTTGCTAATGTTTTCGTTGTTTCTTCTAGTTTATTAATTTGTTATAGTTCATGATGTAGGACAAGATAGGGGTGTTCTTGCCTACTAGAGAAAGAATGGAAGGATTGTAGGGCTGTTGCAGGATTGTGAACAGTCCCTGTAGGAAAAATCAGAGGAGAGGAAGGGAAGGAAAGAGGAAAATTAGACAAAGAAGAAACTAATAATTAAGTAAACTCAACTCTTTATTGATCAAATCACCATCCCCAAAATAACCTAGCTATGATGGTACTTATAAAGCTATAAACTACATAGAAACAAAATTCTAATGTGATTATGATTTCTGTTTTCTTATTATTAAATAACTAGTTACTGCTCTACAACTTTCTATTTCACCTAAACACTATCTATGAACATAATACATTTAGGTAACTACTTAAGACTTAAACAAAATCGGTGTAAATTTCCTGTGATAAATAAAAGATCTAAATTATAGTAATACATAAAATTCTAGGAACTACTAAAATTCAGAGAGTTAAATTCCTACTTCCATGACACTCAAATAAAGACACCTAATTGATGTAGTCCTACCCTCAATTAGGCTGCTAATCATCAAAGAATGCCAAATTGGAGCTCGAGAAAAGTTATAAAAATTTTAATCTTAGTTTTCCTTGAGCTTTTCGTTGACTGCATAATTCTCGTGTTTGGAAAAAACTCAACGGTCTGATGAAACAAGTTGAAAGGAGAATTGCAATTCCAAAAACAAATCTTCTCGTGTACTTGAGATAGCAACAAGTATTTAAACACTAAATCTTTTGAAACACATCAATAACAAAGTCAATTACTGGAGCGAACAGATTAGAAAATGTCTCTTGGCTTTGCTCTTGAACTTGCTCAATCTTTGATGCTCCCACGACCTTTTTCATGTATTCTGATGCAGAAAACTCATCCAGCTTTATCTGCTTGGCTTTCTTGCATAAACCAATACCTTCTGCAGATTGGGTTTCTGAAACATCATTCTTGAATCTTTTACTTAAATTTTCTACCGGGGTAGAAATCCCTTGATTTAAACCAGCAGTAAATTGAAATTGAGGGGAAGTTATCTTAGAACTACTGCTACCTTGCGAAACTGATTAAGAAACCTGTAGAAAAATGGTTGGAGAAGGGAAACCAGACTTATTGTGGCTGATTGGATCAAAAGTTGAAGCCTTGGGATCTGTCTTGTTACATGCTCAATCAATAGCTTTGACTCCTAACCTACCTGATACCAAACCGATGTAGGAGAAGATAGTAGTAGTTTTGCGTACTAGAACTAGTGTTTGCGAAAGATTGAAGAAGCTGGTAAAGCAAACGGTAGCGGAAGAGAACTATAACGTGGAGTTAATGGAACAAATTGTAAACTATAACCTAAAAGCTTAGGACTTTTCTATGGCTTGCTTTGAGTTGCTGTTTCCCAAACAAAACAGCCTCAATTCTATGTCTATCTAATTCCATGTTATTCAATCTGTCGGCCATGATGTCTAATACTTCTTTAACTTTTTGTCAGTATCTTGCACTATATGATTATGTGTGTGATATTTTCTTAAAAAGCCCCATTGTCTTTCCACAAAACTTCAAACGTTAAAGAAAGCTCTGTGTTAAACCATATTTATTTATGAAGAAGGAAAAAGATATGGTTGGTCAAGATGGGAAGAATTTGGCTCTGATGCCAAACTGCTGTTCTGATTTAAAACAGGAGCTCTTAAGGGGTGTTCTTACCTACTAGCGGTAATGGAAGAATGAAACGTTCTGTGAACAGTTGAATACAGAAGAGAAGGGAGGGAAAACAGGGAAATTAGACGAGGGAGAAACTAAATTACATAAATTACACTCTTCATTGAGCAAATCTCTATCTCCATATTAACCTGGCTAATGTGATTATGATTTCTATCTGCCTATTCTAAACATAACTTGATACTTCTAGAATTTTCTATGTCAGCTTGACTCATAAGAACCTAATACATTCAGGTAACTAATTAAGACTTGAGAAACAAATTGCTGGAAATTTCCAGCAAACAAATAAAAGACAAAAAAATACCCTTGAGACCTAAAATTCTAGAAACTACTAAAACTCAGAATAAAATCCTACTACTAATTGACGTATTCCTGCTTCCAATTAGGCTGCTAATTTTCAAAGAATGCTAAATTGGAATTTGGGAAAAGTTATGAAATCTTTTTTTTTTTTTTTTTTTTTGGGGGGGGGGTGGAGAGAACGATGATCTTTAATCTTAGTTTTCCTTCTGCTCATTGTTGATGGCAGCAATTCCTAAGCTTTAGTATGGATCTAGTATGAGAACTAGTTTTGGAACCTTATACACTTTATAATTGATCTAGTGTGCAAACCGATCCGAACTAGTTTTGGAACCTTTTCATAGGTTGTCCTTTTTAATGTATAGCCATTTAGGTCTTATTTACCGGAAGTGTCCTACTGAACCTCCTTTTTCATGTTTTCCTATTGTGGTCTTGGAAACATGAACTATTTTGTTTGTTTTGATAGACTTTTCACTTGTCTATAGACTTAGATGGTCAGTGTCATAAATATTTTTTTTTTTTTTTTTTTCTTTTCATGGGAAGTAAAAATTGCATGCCAGGAAAAGTTTCTTTAGACCAATATGCTCATTCATGTATTTCTGCGTGAAATTGAACTTGCATTACAGGAAAAAGTTCCTTTGGACCAATATGCTTATTCATTTGGACTTTTTTGGATCTCTCCTGCAGATTAACCTAGTTGCAAGTTCCACTTTGAGAATTCTTGAGAAGCCAAATTTATATACACCTGAAGTACTGCAAGTAAATATAAACAATAAAGTGCAAAGAGTTGCGTCCTCCTTGAAGAAACCAAAGATTGATTTGCCTATTCTAAAGAGAAGCCGAGCGTTTTCGTCTAACTGACGTGGAGAAAGAAATGAATTGCATAGTGTATAGAAATCACGAGGATGATGAAATAACAATCATTTTCTTTTACGCCATAATATTGTTCACTTGAACTCTTAGAAATTGAAGTAAATGACCACCATATGGTGCATGAGCGAGCATGACATTTTCCATTAGTAGTTTTGGATTCAGCTTCTTTTACGCTGTAATATTGTTCACTTGAACTCGGCCTACGCCAGATGAGGGTGAGAGTGAGTAACTCCCCCCTCCTCTCCTTCTCTCTTGAACTTTAAAAAATTGCAAATTAGCCTACAAAATTCTATAATGTTTTTTTCTTTTTCCAGACTTTTTTTTTTTTTAAAAATTTGTCTTGTAATTGCCCCTTAAATTTCTTAAAATTGATCTCTTTTCATCTCTTGCCCCCTAAAAATCTAAAATATGTTTAATCACCTCTTTATTACTCAATATTTATAAATATTTTGTATACAAAATATACTAATTCATCAAAAAATTCATAATACATAATTATCATAATTGGGTATTTATTGTAGTTTGTTTTATTATAAATTTAAGGGTAAAAAGCAGAAAACCCCTATCAACTTACACAAGAGTTGCACTTTACCTCCCTCTACTTTTTTTATAAGCACTTTACACCCCAAGGCAAGCGGCGTTAAGCAAAGTTAATGCTCTTTGTTTAAAAAATTTGAACGTTATGCTTACTTTGTAGAAAGCTAACCTTGAAAGAGATGTTAAAATTTTTGGACAGTTTTGTCCAAGAGGATTAACAGTAAAAAAATGATTCATTTCTGCATTTAATGAGACAAAACATGCAATTCTCATTAATATGCAACTTATCTTCCTACTAAGCTTGAAAACTATAGCAAAGCAGTGAAACTTGCTCTAAAATCCAAGAACTACATCGTCAAACCAAAATCACAGTGCTCATGTAGTATTATATATGTAATAGGACTGCAAAATGGAAAAAAGAAGCCAACAATTGTTATCCTAACCAAAAATCATAAATATTAAAAGTGCATTTGTTTGCTTTAGCTCTGCTTGCACAAAAGAAAAACAAAAACAGTAATTATATGTTTCCACCTTGTGTCTAATTTGCTCCATATTACAGTAATCTCTCAAAAAAGACTGAACCATCACAAAGCATAAGACAATCATATTTCCAACTAGTATCTAAGTATATCACCATATATTACAGTAATCTCTCAAAATGACAATCATCAGTACTTATTATTAGTTCAACTTCCATGATTGTTAATTGGGTGGACCTTTTGATTGTTGCTGCACGTGCATTCCACTTCTACCAGGCTGACTATAGAACATCACATTGCCAAAGGTGGTCTAATCTTGTGTTTGAACCTTAACAGATCCAAATGAAACTTAATACGTAATAGTATGTATTAAAAATTTGAATTGAAGACAATGATCAAAGTATGTTAACTTAGTAAACTACTTGGGAACTGGAGCTTGCATGTGTAGGAGCAATACTTGGAGTTGTTTGTGGTCCAATTGTAGAGTTATTGCTCCACTGAAATACAACCACAAAATCAGTAGTGAATGATTGTAAAAAATAAACAAACTTGATTTACTTACCATTTTGTACTATATGCACTCCACCATTTTCATTTCCATTTCCATTTCCAGATTGCATAACCATCCTAGCAAGCTAACTTGACAAACATGGTCACTAAGAGGATAATAAAAACTATGAAATAAATTGGGCAGTAAATTAAAAGCAAAAAGGACTTACTTGATCAGCCGGCATAAAATGTGTACCACTAAACATTCCAGTGCCATTCCAGTTTCCTATTCCTGAATATGGACCAGGATTTACACGTCCTTTGCCTCTGTTCCCATTCTTCCTCTTTCACTATTACTTCTTCCTCTGCCTCTTCTCACACTTCCTCCAAATGTTGTGGAGCTAATATTTTCAGTAGTGGGCTTGCCGCCACTTATATTAATGCCCCTGTCTTTTGATGATTGTGATCCAGTGTTCTCCATGCCCATACCTCTTGATGATGATGGATTTGCATTGGAGAAGCCAATATTTTCATTCCTAGGCCTGCCTCCCCTTGAATGGCTGCCCCTACCTCTTGATGACGTTGAAGATTGTGTGACTTGGCTTTCCATTTGACTTTGAACAGGATGTGTGGAGCCATTGCTCTCAGCTGATGTTTGATTTGGTTCTTCACCCTACACATGATTAATTATACAATATTATCCATGAGCACAATCCAAAAAAAAAAAAAAAAAAATCAAATTTTCAACATGAAAAAGCAGCCACATTACCTGGTCAGTAGCACGTGATCTCCTTGGTTGCTTACAGCTTTTTATGTTGTGTCCAGGCTGTCTACAATTGCGACAATGTATCATAGTTCCCATTCTTGTCACCAATGTAGCATTTCTTTGCTCATCAACTCATTTTCTTCTTACTTTTCTAGGCCTACCAAGCCTTCTCCTTATTTCTGGTGGTTTTGTTGGTTCTTCACCAGTTTCAACCCAATCTTCTTTGAATGGGATAGGCATAATCATATGCTTGTATGCTAGGTTGTAATAGTGTACACTATAATATGGATGAACGTAATCTGCAGCCTCCTTGTCACTGTTGACTAAAGCAGCACATGCATGAACACAAGGAATTCCAGTCATATCCCACTCCCTACATGAACAAGTTCTGGCAACCAAGTTAACCACATAATTATGCCCCAATTCAGTCACCTCCCATATACCATTTCCAGCAGGTAAAGCTTCATAGTCAATTGATTTAAGCTTGTTTTCTTCCAACTTGTCATGTATTCTTAGGCATATACTACTTTTCACCTTTGCAATCCATTCTCTTTTCTCTTGATATCTACACATAATCATTTTTCTTTATACTCGCAAACATTGTTAGGATTGGCTCATCCCTTGTTGAACTAATGTATTGGTTGAAGGACTCACTTATATTGTTGCTAAGAAGGTCACACTTTGACCTTGGATTAAACATGCTTCTAGCCCATAGATGTGCTGGAACTGCACTTAACCAGTTATAAGCATCCACATCTGCTGCTTGCAATTCACACATTTTCCTACTCCATTGTGCTGGTAAGTATGCTCTAGCAGTTGCCCACATTATGTCCCTCAAAGCCTTGTCCTTGAACCTCAACTTAAAATTGGCATACATATGTCTCACACAAAACCTGTGTTCTACTCTTGGAATAAATTAGCAAATGTCTCAACAAGTCCATTTTGTCTGTCAGATATAAAAGCCCAATGCATGTCTTCTGGTGACCCTATATGTCTAGTTAAGGTTTCTAAGAACCAACTCCAACGATCTTTGCATTCTGATTCAACCCATGCCATTGCCAGTGGATACATCTGATTATTCCCATCTCTTCCTACACAACATGCATCAAATGGCCTCCAAATTTGTCTTTTAGATGGCATGCATCAAGGCCTATAACTGGCCTACAACCTTGTACGAACCCATCTTTCTGAGCTCCAAACATTATAAACATTCTTTTGAAAATGGGATTAGCATTTAATGCAAGAACTTCAGATAATACATATGAAGCTGAACCAGGATTTTTCATCATTATAGTAGAACAATAATCTCTAAGCCTATTGAACTGCTCTTTGTGCTTCCCGTGTATAGTTGCCAGTGCATGAGTTTTGGCTCTATAAATCTGGTATTTGGATGAATGTAACTTGAACCTCTTTCTAACAGTTCTTTTAAATCCCTTCAGATCCCATTTTGGATCATCACATAATTCCACCCAATCCCTTTGATGCCAAGAACTCATTTAGCTTTGAAGGTGGAGCTGGTCCTTAATTCTTGGAGAGACGATTAAGACTAGATAAGGTTGACCTTAACTTTTTCCAGCTCTGCTTGAGTAGTCTCAAGTTTACAAGATCTACTTCAACAACAAACTTCTTGTCACCTGGTCAAATCCTCCTTCAACCTTTTTAAGTCAACTGAAGAAAAGGCTTGTAGATCTTGATATTTCTTAACTTCAGCATTAAGCTTTTGTTCAAGCTCAGCTATATCCATTGCATGCCATATTTGTTCAGCTTGCTCAAAGACCGTTCGCCCGATGAATTCTTTGTTTTCTCTAGTTATTTGTGCATTAGCACCAATTTTCTTCAATCTTTTTCCCAACGCCTCAATATGTTTTGATTTGTGCAACCCTCGATAATCCAACACATTGCCCCTCGAGCAGCAAATTACTCATCCGAACACACGTCGATAACTTCTATATCTCGAGGAGGAAATGCAAATTCCAAAAGTTCTAAGGAATTCTTCATATAGCCTACTACGTCACTCATTATAGTAGAACAATAATCTCTAAGCCTATTGAACTGCTCTTTGTGCTTCCCATGTATAGCTGCCAGTGCATGATTTTTGGCTCTATAAATCTGGTTGAAGATTTGGATGAATGTAACTTGAACCTCTTTCTAACAGTTCTTTTAAATCCCTTCAGATCCCATTTTGGATCATCACATAATTCCTTACTAAAATTGTTAGCTAACTATCTGGAATTGGCACTCATATTCTTAAATGACCAGGGAAGTCTATGTGGGGTACCCTTGATACTCTTAATCTGAAATGCTTTAGTGCCTCTATAATAGCTAGCACAAATCTTCCATCCACATTTTCTATGGCATATGGCAATTACTTTATTAGAATCATTCTTTTTAAATTTCAATTCAAATCCTTTCAGAATTGAATACATCCTCAAGGCTTTTCTATACACATGAACAGTAGAGAAAATCAGGCCAATTTCAATTTCAGGGTTCATCATGTCCCTTTCTTCGTTGAATTCACGAAATGGCTCCCTATTTTCATCATCTGAGGAGTTAAATGCAGCTTCTAGAATGTCATGATCCCCAATAGGATTGTCATTTTCAACTATTTTGCCTTGTCTCCTAGCTCCTCTAAGAATTTCCTGTAGTCATCACTTATCAATTCAGCATAAGTTGTGTATTCTTCTAAGTCAATGTTATTCTCAAAGCCATTAGTGACATCACCCTCATCATTGAAATCACAACCATCACTAAGTGTATCACCATCTAAGAAAAAGCTAAAATCAGAATTAGCTTCAGTAGAAGCATTACTGTTTGGTATGTAGGAACCATTAGCTCTAGAATCAGAAGAATTGATGACCTGATCTTCTTCCCTCACATTAATATTCTCATTTTGTTCAATTACAGGCTCTTCAAATTTTTGAATTTGAGAATCAACTTGATTGTGTTCAATTACATGAGTTCCTACATTCAGATTTTCAGGTTCTGCAGCATCAACTTCTTGTTGTCCAACATTTTGATTTTGTGGTCCTATATTAAGCAGATTCCCCACATACAAACATATATGTGGTTGATCCCTAAATAAGCCAAACATCTCTAAAACATCTTCCTCACTTTGTATCGATATAAATGTCATGTCCACTTGGGTCCCTATATCTTATAGACATATCAGGCATATTAATAGGGATACGTAGTTATTTCAACAATTCATAAATCTCCAATCTTGACATATCATCTGGATCTGTGTCTTTGTATTTTTTCACCCTTCCCCCCACATAAGTCCGCCCTGGGTTATGTTGATAGTGTCCATTATAATGCATTTCAATAGTGAACATTATGAGGATATTGATGAGGTTTCACTGAATGCAAAACATATAAAAAGAAATCAAGATCGATTACTAAGTAAATAATTCAAGGAACAATTAAATACACTATTATGGTCAAAAGTAGACAATATATGTTATATATCCTTTGTCAAATAAAACGGACAACACATATTCTTTATTGGTCCATGTAAAACAAACAAACATGTAAAAACCAACATAAAGGACCACATGCAGCAATAGAATATGGCAATAAACATTTCAAAACAAACCCTACCATCTAGATGATAAGAATCGGACAACAAACATATAAAACATTAGCTTTTCAGGACCACATGCATGTATAATTTTCTATTTGAGTGCAAAAAAGGAAAAAAAAAAAACGAACCTATTGTGAATTTCAATGACACATCTTCAGGCCTATAAGAGGGTAAAAAACTTGAAAATCGCAGATCGACCTTGAAATCTAAGGAAAAATATTTTTTTATCTCCAAATTCTAGCCTCCAACTTCTCAGAAAACCCTTTTTCATTGATTTCTCTACATGATTACTACATCCTTCATCCTAAATTTCAAAGTGAATAATGCATTTTTGTGTGATCAATTCAGGTCAAAAACTCTATTTGGGGTTTTAGGGTTGTGTGCTGCTCCAGAAAGTGTTTCACCTCTCCCTTTCTTTTTTCTTTTTTTTTTTTCTACTGACCAAAGGGCGTTCTTTACACGTGTCATTTTTCCCTCCAAAACAGGGATAACATTGGAAAATTGATATTCTTTTCTAGCGCCATCAGGGCATTTAGGTCAATCGATTAATATTCTAGGGGTAAATTGGTCTAAGAAGAATAGCATGCTCATAATATGGACGGAGTCCATAATCTGTTATCTTGACCATGAGTCAAGGGTGTAAAGTGCTTATAAAAAAAAGTAGAGGGGGGCAAAGTGCAATTTTGGTGTAAGTTGATGGGGGTTTTTTGCTTTTAACCCTAAATTTAATTAAGTTCTAAATCATCGAATTTATCTAATTGTGTTTTTATTTATCATCAAACAAATTTTTCCCTTTATGGTAATTATTTTTTTTTTACCCCCATTGATTATGGATGCTCCTGGTTGAACTCTTAGAAATTGAAGTAAATGACTAGCATATGGTGCATGACATTTTTTATTAGTAGATTTGGTTTCAGACAAGTTTTGTGCGATTGTAAATGTTTCATTTTGGATATATACGGATGACATAAAGAGTATAGTGAAGTTCTATAATCGTAACATTAGTTCATGCATGATAAATGTTTCTCTCCAAATAAAAAATTTTCAAACTAAAATAGAAGTAGTTAGTAATCAAACCTACTTGCGGTATTGATACTTATCGTATGTCTAATTTTATCACGTCTCAAAACTATAATCATGACACATCACATTTCGGACTTACTCTAATCGTGGAAAGCTCAATATTAAAAACATTTAACAACCATAATCATAAGGACTTTCAATACTTGCAAATCAACCTTAATATCCAAACAAACCAGGATAAATAATTCTTATACAAACATACACATTTTTACGTACAATAAGGGAAGGGGTGGTTAAAAGTATCGAACAAACTGTCCAATAGCAAAACAAATCCTAACAAGCAATATTGGCATGCAAGGCAAGCAAATGAGAAAACCTATCAGGATACAACCATCACACCCTAACTCCAATAGCAAGAGTGCATACTGAAGTCTCCTTCCAACTCAGATCCATAATAAGAATAGCAACACCTCCACGTATCCATTAACTGTAAAATAATTATAAACAATATGGGATGAGCAAAACAATACTCAGTAAATAGCACTTAAATCTAATTGTTGATCAACGGGCATATAGCAACCATTGCACAATGTTTCGTGTAAGAGTATGTAATGCAATCAAACTCATGCTATGCAATCACGTCAATTCTGCTCATAGCTCAAGTGATTCAGGTATATCTATTATCCGCCAGAATAAATTATGCATCACAAATTGCCTATCTATTGTCTACTAGATAGACTAGGTATAACGATAAAAATCAGAGTACTCTGCAGTTCAACAAACAATACAACAAAAACTGAATCTACTTAAATGACCCATTGAATTGATATAAAATGAGTGATAATGAAATACTTCACACACAATTGGCTCACAATTAGAGATGACAAAGTACACCCATGAATGCTTAACAATTACATAATTAAGCACTTCAATTTAATTTTCAATTCAATGTGCAATATCAAGATTCAACCTTGACACTCATTCATCCAATGCAAATCACAAAATCATATCAATTATCGATACAAACATGAAGTAAATATGAACCATCTTAAACACTTAACTTAGCAAAATAGATCATTATTTGGTTACAAAACAACCATAGATACCTTCATAACCATGCTCACTTATTGCATAACTAATAATATACCATATAATCAATAAAAAGTGTTAAGAACTACTTGCCTTGTAATTTTGTTCGTCGGAGCTTAACTTTCTTTGGTCAGAAATCAAGATAGTGTAACTGCATTCAATAGAGCAGTCTTAGGGATATATACTTGAGCCAAGAACCCAACAAAACAAAATCAAAGAGTTGGGACAGGGCATGAATGCTGTGGCACTAGGAAATAGACAAAATAGAGTTCCGTGACATTAGGCAATTTCTAGGCAACTTTAAATAAGCTGGCTGGAACCGCCACTTAGGAGGGTTGATAAGGTCCCCAAACACTCAACAACTAGGATGGAAACAAGTAAAAAAATATACGGGTTGAACTAGACAGGCCAAAACTAGGTACCTCAAAAATCTTAACGTAAAACCCTAGAATGCCGCCAAGTGTTCATGACCAGGACCAAGCCCTCATTCAATCCTTTCATCATTTCAATGTTTTAGAAATGTTTAAATCATAAATCAAGGACTGGTAGCTCAAGAACTCATTTGGTAACAAGAAAAGTCCATAAATGACAAGATTTAAGCAAGTTTGATTCTTGGAATAACTTGAAAGCTTTACTATCAAAATCATACAATAATTCATATATAACTTAATTATCAAGCTGGAAAATCAGTCTTGAAATACTCATTTGCTAGAAATTGTACTTGAAATCTTCAATTCTTCCTGGGGTTGAAAATTAAAGTAAGAGAAGTTGTAGGAAAATTTTGAGGAAAAAACTAGTGCGAAAATGGTTTGTATGATAGAAATAGGTAGGAGGTGGCTTCTTAAAGTTTGAGAATAAGAATCACGATTTTCAAGAATCAAGGATAAGCTTCAACTAGTTAACACTTAAAGATAAGCTTCACATTTTTCTAGTTGATAACGGACAGACAAAGAATATGGGAAGAATTATCAAACTTGTGTATTTACAATGATACAACACAGATATACTTAAATAGGTTAGGATAAAATACAACTAAGGGAGGCTTGCTAATCAAGGCCCATGATTAGGGAATGTAATATATACTTAAACTAATACAAATACAAGACATATATAACATAAGTTATATATGTTAACATCCCTTCTCAAACTTAAGGTGGTTGAGCACAAACTAACTTGAGTTTGGAACATAAGGCAAGAAAACGACCGGGCAGTGAGCCTTGGTAAAATCATCAACTGTTTGATCCTGGGATGAAACAGATTGTAACTGGAGAGTACCACGAACCAGATGTTGACAAACAAAATACAATCATTTTCAATATGTTTAGTGTGTTCATAGAATACATCGTTGTAAGCAATTTATATCGAACTTTGATTATCACAACGAAGAAGGGTAGCAGATGAATGGGAAACTCCTATATTCTCTAGTAACCGGCGAAGCCAAATAAGTTCTTAAGTAGCATCAGCAACTGCTCGATATTCGGCTTCAATATTAGATCGAGATATGGTTTCTATCTGCTTCTTTCTTTTCCAAGGGATAAAGGAAGTACCAAGAAAGAAGCAAAATCCTATAATAGATCTCTTATCTGTGGGATCTCCTGACCAATCAGCTTCTGAATAGGCAAGTAAATCAAGTGTGGAATGGGAAGAAAAATGTAGACCATAGAACAGAGTACCCTTGATGTTTCACAAAATGAGAAGAATAGTTGCAAAGTGAGTTGTTCAGGGTGCTACCATGAACTGGCTAACAACATGAACGACATAATCAATGTTAGGTCTAGTGAAAGTAAGATAGGTTAGACTATCTACTAATTGATGATATAATGTAGGATCAGAGAGAGGAGAACCGTCATGAGGAGTGAAACGAAATTAGTCTCGATGGGAGTGGAAATAATGTACTCTCAGTTAAGCCAACTCGAGTAATGATACCAAATTTTGCAAGCACAGAAGTGAAAGGGAATAATTTGTAGAGAGAGAATATTTAATACTTTATTTATTGCTTATATCTCATATCTTTACAGCAAAATGGTGCGTAACTCCCTATTTATAGAAAGGCAGTTGGTGGGCCATGGTATCATGCCCGATCGATCTAATGTAGCTTATACATGTTTGAGTGACATATGTCTGAACAACTTGTGTTGATCTAGACTCTTGTGAGGTTCGAACCAACCTACTTATGTCGAAACTTCTGGAGTCCAACCTACTTATATACTGATTATATATCGATCCCTGAGGAGCTTATTACATACCACGTGTTCTTAGCATATTGGACAGTTAATTTTTCCATCATCAACAGGCCCCTTGATGCAATGGTATCGTAGATCAACCACCCATCAATCGTACAACTTCTTCAAGTGTTATGGGGAATCGTTGGAGTACATATTCCAATGTCTTCGTAAACTGTGTGTGCCAGTTGTCATGACTTTTCATTTGGGTCTTTTTTTTTTCTGAATTTAATGCTTAAACTAGTCCAATACAGGTCAACCTGGATCCGATTGTGTCTTTCCATCTTTCTCTCTTGAAAAATAGTTCCCTTTTTCTTCTTTTTATACTTTTTGGCTAAATTTACAGTTGAAACCTTCCTTGTTGAGAGCAAATATTTTGTCCATTCTTTCTCCAATAGAATTGCATTTTTAAGTCCTTTCTTGTTTAGGATTCTAGTTTCTCTTGTTTCATCTTCTTTTCCTAGTTTTTATATTGTGTTTTGTAATTGATGGCTTCCATGTCTAGTTAAGGTTTTGGTTACAGCAGTACTCTGGCTGGCGAGGCTGAGGGATTTGACTTGGGAGGAATCATAATGACAAAGGATTCTCCTTGCAAAGTAATAAAGAGGGTTCGTAAAACGGGAAAGACTACTGCTGTTGAAAAAATGGAACAGGCACCGAAAGTTGTCGTGTCAAGTGGGTCAAGGGCATCTGCCCTTATTCGACCAGTTGTAGTTAGTATCCTGCTGAGCCCCCAAGATAGAGTTGAGGGAAAATAGTTAGTCCTCTTAAAATGAAGGTTGTGACTCTCCCTAGTCGATCTGAGGGGCAAGTTGGACCTGACTCAGGTTAGTCTTGCCCCTCTAAAAGTCGTGCCACAAGGTTTTGGAATAGGTTAGCTGACGCCTAAGCCAGAGAAGTCAGGTATTGACGTGGTTGGTGTCGATTCTTCCAACACAGAAAAAGGGTCACTGAGCCATCAAAAAAGGTCGTGCTTGATTGATCGTTGACTATGAGTGACGTAGTAGGCTATATGAAGAATTCCTTAGAATTTTTGGAATTTGCGTTTCCTCCTCGAGATATAGAAGTTATCGACGTGTGTTCGGATGAGTAATTTGCTGCTCGAGGGGCAATGTGTTGGATTATCGAGGGTTGCACAAATCAAAACATATTGAGGCGTTGGGAAAAAGATTGAAGAAAATTGGTGCTGATGCACAAATAACTAGAGAAAACAAAGAATTCATCGGCCGAACGGTCTTTGAGCAAGCTGAACAAATATGACATGCAATGGATATAGCTGAGCTTGAACAGAAGCTTAATGCTGAAGTTAAGAAATATCAAGATCTACAAGCTAGATATTACCTATAAGAGACAGTACGAAAAGCTGTTAGGATTGATTTCCAGGTGACTAGAAATTGTTGTCTCTTATACATTAAAGATGTGACTACTCAAGCAGAGCTGGAAAAAGTTAAGGCCAACCTTATCTAGTCTTAATCGTCTCTCCAAGAATTAAGGACCAGCTCCACCTTCAAAGCTAAATGAGTTCTTGGCATCAAAGGGATTGTGTGGTGACTTGGGCAAATTTTGTAATTAGCTCAAAGGTGGGCTTCAAGAAGGCTTTGAAAGATATTTGTGAATGATTCCTAGCATTGGAATTCAATGATAACAGCTTTTCGTATTTTGTTCTTGAGGCCACTTTTCAACAAATGACCGAACTGGGGACTAAGTTTAAGAAACCAAGATCTGCTTTTACTTTGGGGTCGAGCATTCTTCCTGTGAGCCCCGGTCCAATAGTAGAAGTGGTTGTGGAAGTGGAAAAGAAAGAGGAAGAGATAGAGGAAGAGAAAGAGGAAGAGGAAGAGGGGTTGCAGGCAACCGATCTGGCTCCTTATCCCGAGGTAAACATCTCAGAGCTGTTTGTCTCTACTGAAGCCCCAACTCTACATTCTACTTTTGACCCTAGCCCCTAGCCCCTTTGACTTGGACTATGACATACGAATTGATTTTCATTCTCTTGATCAAGCTTTCGCGGGGACCCTACATCATTCGAAATTCTTCCTTCTGAGTAGCTCGGTGAAAATCAACATCAGGAGCCGAATAGTTAATTAGATTAGGATCCTTGTAACTTTATCGTTCATTGTTGATTAGCTGGTTTAACATTTTGATTTCATTGTATTTATAGATCTTAGAATATAATTATTATTATTTTACTTTACCATTGTGTTATTTACTTCCAAGGACCCATTCATCCAACGCAATCAGGCAGTATGGTGTAGGTTGCTTAAAGTGCTTCGGTGGACCTTGTTTATAAGGATTTCAAGCTACTTAATACACTTTGGCGAGCTCATCCTTTTGATATTTTGTGGGCTTTTGAATACCACTTGAGGCTCTTTGGCGGGTTCACCCATGTCAATTCTGCGATGATATGAGATGATATCAAGTCATTCATCAATTGCTAACTTTTTGTGGAGTTTCTGCATCATTCACTAACTTGCTTCGTGCCCTATTTGGGGTTGTGATGCTTTTGCTTAAAAAGTGTCTTTAGCTTGTAAAAGTACTTTTTTGAGTATTTAGTAAATATTATCCCCAAATTTAGGGGTAGAGCTTTTGGTTTCAAAAGCACTTTTAGCACAAGCAAAAAATTGGTGCTTTTGGATTAGCTATTCTCTTTAAAATCATTAAAGATAAATTTTAGCCATTTTACCATAAATTTATAATTGAATAAAAATAGAATATTTTTAAAATTCAAAATCATACATTACCAAATATTAAAAAAATACTTTTACGAGTTTACATCAAAACAATAAAAAATAAGCACTTATTAAGCACTTTCTTCAAAGCTCTACCAAGTAAAGTGCTTTGTGATAAGCCACCACAACTCCGGAAACGGGGCCTCAAATTCCATTTCAAGTTTCAAAAAGTTGATTTCATAAAAAGTCATGGTCATTTATGAAGCATATTTTTCAAGGAGATGGCTGGTAGGTGACCCGATTATTACCCATTCCTAGGGAATTTGAACAGTTATGACGGACCCAGATGAACTTAATTGTTTAGAATTCCCTTCATAAATACTTCCTTTCATTTTACAAAATCACTTTTAGCAAACTCATTCTTTGCTTTTTCGTGCTTTTTCTCCTATCTTACACTTGCTTCACTTTTCTGTTTATCTAGAATTCCCTGATTTCTTTCTCTTTTTGAGAATTCTGTCATTTTCCTATAACTCTTTTTGTTTTATTTAAAGATTTCCTTATTCAATGGCTAATTTCATTAGAGAAGCTAGCGTTCCGGTTGGTGGCTGACCGATGGCAAGGAAAGCTGTCATCTCCAGTGTTGATTTAGAGGAGACGTTCAGTAAATAGGGTCTAAACATTGCTTCTCCTCCAACCATAGCTAACAGAGTCCTTGCCACCTTCTCCTCATCTTAAGGTTGTTTCATGACTGAGAGGATTATCTGCACTCTAAAGGAAGAAAAGCTAGGTCGCCAAAGGTCTTCCTACTCTATCTCAAAATCCGTGTTGATCAGGGTTCTTAGCCCAATTGACCTAGCTCATAGCCCTCCTTGAGGGATTTGGTACAGTGTTCGAAGATCAGTGAAGATAGGTCTTCGTTTTTCAATGCATGAAATTTTTACAACTCTTTGCTCATTCTTCAGGATCTGCATATCACAATTCGTTTCGAACGTAGTGAGGTTTGGGATATCCTTCTTCCTGATCTGTAAGTACTTAGGCATGGCTGTTTAGTCGAGGGCTTTCGAGTTTTTTATAAACTGGCCCAAAGCAAAGATATAGGGTTATACTATTCATGAGTCGTACGAAGAGACCCAATTTAATTGCAGAATACCCTAGCTCGATCAGCGGATGGAAGACATTAGTCTTCTTCATCAAGCAAAAAGATATGAAGAGGAGATACGAATGAGCTAGTCATTTTTCATTCGCGACCCTGTGCTAAACCAAGACCTGATTGGTGAGCTAGAGGACTCGATCTATGAAGGGGTTAGCAAGATCAATAAATTGAATAACTTTCTCTGTTTTGGGGGAAGGAATTCAATGATCGACCAGAACTTGCTGGCCTGCGGAGATGTTACTGAAGGAGCTAGCCCAGTAGTAGGGTTGGATAGAGGTAAGTCGTTGATTGACCTAATTCTTCTTAACTTTAGTTGTACATTGAGATAAATCTTCACAATTTGTATTATGTAGAAGCCACCCTGGGATGTTAGCAGGTCCTCAGAAGGAAAAAGGAGAACACCTTCTTACTGAGCCTATTCAAATGGTGGAACCGGCTTGCCCATTAGTCGAAGTTGCTCTTGCATTTGAAGAGAGAGTTCACCCACAAAAAGAAAGGCTCCCATGCCCAAGGTTTCGAAAAGGAAGAAAGCAAAATCCTCTTCCACCTTGTTTGTGTCTGGTTCAGGGATTATATACGAGAAAAAAGTTGTGCTACCCATTGAAGCTCAACAATGTAAGAAGAAAAGTTCTTCTCTTCATCCCCCATCTGTAATAGTTTTGCCTCTAATCTGATCTCATTCTACTATTCTTTCAGTTCCAGGTGGGTCTTTCTATCCCTATAGTCTTATAACTTTCGAGCTTTTGTTATTCCATGGAATAAGTGGATGATTACTTGGAATGTAGCTCCTGGGGCTCGAGATTGGACTCCAGAAAAGGATTGGGTGGCTTGTGGCTCTCAAGCATTATCATGGACATATAAATCGGTTCGGCCGTTTCAAATTGATAATGGGAAGCTCGATTGAAAATCTTTCTTTCCCGACAGATTCTTTAATAATTAATGATAGGGGGCAGCATGGTTGGGTACGGACAAATGCATGAACAATGCTTTTTGACTCAGGACCAAACATATATTTCTGAGCAGCCAAATGAGCAGCTCCGATGTACTTTTTATATGGTAGGTTGTTATGATTGTTGTTATGTCTGCACTAAAACTTTCTAGGCAAGTCTTTTTGTCTTGATCATGACCTCCTTTGATTTTATTTGGTTTAGCTAGGCAAGCTCTCGAGGAAGAGCATCATCATTTTTTTGTTTCTCTGAAAGGGTTTCTCGAGACCTCTCGAGGAAGAGCATCATCATTTTTTTGTTTCTCAGAAAGGGTTTCTCGAGATCGAGAAATGATTGCGTGTTGTAGAAGATGCTAAGGTGGCTGAAGAGATGGCATTGAGGAAGAAGCTTGAAGATGAAAAGGAGACTGCCTTGGTCAAACTATAGCATAAATTATCAGGTGATCCTTATCTGCTTGTTCAAATAGAGAGCAAGCATCCTATAGAGAGTGACAAGTTAAGGAGAAAAGCTTGTTAGCTTGCTGAAGACCTTAGTACCAAACAAGAAGAAGTAAATAAATACAAGGCAGAGGTTGAGTAGCTCAAGACCAACATAGCTAGTGATTCCTTGGTGGATAACATCAATCAAGTCGTCACCTCAAAAGCTTTGAAAGCTCAATGGGACTTAGGGACATTTTGTCTCCATACAGGTCGTCTGGCTTTCAAAGAAACCTTAGAGAAGGTTCAGGTCAAATACCTAGAACATCATTTAAACCTTGCCTCTTTCAAGAGATATGATCTCGATGTGACTCGAGAACTAATTACAGACTTAGGGGAAAGTTTCGTTGAGCCTCATATTGAAAAGAATGTTTTTAAAGAAGTTTTGATTAAGGATGAAGAAGAATGAGATAAACCCAATGGTCAAAGCTCTATTGGATAGCTTAGGCCTTTTTCTGTAATAGTATACGATGCTTGCATGAAAAGACTTTTGTTAATAAAACAAAGTTGCTGATCAAACAAATGTCATTTAAGTTCCTTTATAATATTTTTTCAAATTTTCAACGCTCCACATTTTAGGTAATGGTTTTCCTTGTAGGTTAGCTAACTTATAGTAACCTGACTTGCATGCTTCTATTGGTAAGGAGCCTCCCAGTTAGGGTCAAGCTTACAGACCCCATCAGTTCGACTGATATACTTCATTTTTATCGTAAGATAAGATATCTAGGTCAGAAGTATCTATCCAGAACAGTAGCATCATAATATCTGCTAACTTTTTGCTTGTAGTTAGCTTCTTGTATAGCTGAAGCTAATCTGAGCTCTTCCAAGAGATCTTGGTCGACCATCCTGGCCTCATCATTGTTGACTTCACTTATATCACAGGTTCTAATTGTCTGAACACCAACTTTAGGAGGAATGATAGCTTCAGTCCCATAAACTAGACTAAACGGTATCTCGCCATAAGTTGTCCAAAGAGTGGTTTGATAAGACCATAAGATAATTGGGAGCTCTTTCACCCAATTTGCTTTGCCCCAATCAAATCGTATTTTCAACCCTGCAATCAAGGTTTTGTTCAAAACTTCTACTTGTACATTAGCTTGAGAATGACCTACAGATGTAGTATGCATTCGAATTCCAAGCTCCTCGCAGAATGGTCAAAATGGCCTCTCTACAAACTAAGTACCAATATCCGAGACAAGGATGAATGTGGGATATCATATCGACTAATGATATTTTTCTAGAAGATTGTTTTAATACTTTGGCTAGAGATGGACATTAGCGGTTCAACTTTTATCCAATTGGAAAAGTAATCAATAGTGCCAACGTGGTACTTGGAATTCCCAGCACCTTTTGGTAGAGGCCCCATGATATCAATTCCCCACTGTTGAAAGGTCTATGATCCTACAGAGGTAGTTAGGTCTGTAGCTGATACGTGCAAATTTGATGTATGGAGCTGACATTTATGGCAACAATGTATCAATTGGCATGCATCATTTTGCATGGTTAGACAAGAGTAGCCCATCAGGATGGTTTTTTGAGCAAGACTCTGAGCCCCTGAATGACTTTCGCAAATTCCTTCATGAATTTCACAAAGTGCATACTCGGCCTCTCTTGGAGTTAGGCAACGAAGTAAAGGTGCGAGATAAGACCTCCTATATAAGGTTCCTCAATGCATTTTATAATTCATCACTCGGAGACACAATCTTCAAGATACATCCTTGGCTTCAATCTTCGGTCAGGATTCTATGTTGTAGATACTCTATAATAGGTGTGATCCAACTCAGGTCATCGTATATTTCCTCAATCTATGGTTCATCGATTGATCTCGAACTCATACTTCCACGAATACTTTTCTTGTAAGATGAGAGTACAAAGCTAAAGCCAGCTTTGAAAGGGCATCTGCGTCAGTGTTCCTAGCTCGAGGGATCTTGAAGAACTCCATTTCTTTGAACAACTGTTTGAGTTCCTTAATTTTTTGTAGATATTTTAGTAGGATCGGTCCTCAAGCTTCAAAATTTTTGAGGATTTGATTGCAACCACCATAGAGGTGTTCATCAGGATACCTCATGCTCCCAAGGCATGCGCAATTTTCATGCCTATAATGATTGCCTATTCAGCCTCATTATTGATGGCTTGAAATTCAAATCGAATGGCAGAGGTAAATCGATCCCCTTTAAGAGATCAAATGACAATCATAGCTCCTGATCCAGACTCACAAGACGGCCCATCTACGTATAATTCCCAAATGGCATAATGCTCTTCTTGTGGATCAGACTTATTAGCAACTTGGAACAGTTTTTCTTTGTCAATGGTCTAAAAAGTACTTTCCACAAGAAAGTCAACTAATGCTTTAGCTTTGATCGCGAGAATAGTCTTGAAAGGAAAATTAGTATTTACAACAACTTGATGGCTTTGGAAATAGGACCTTAACTTTCGAGCAGCCACATCAAGTGCAAAAGCTACCTTCTTAATGTTAGAATAGTTAAGTTCAGGTCCCTGCAAGGCTTTGCTTATGAAGTAGATCGATCATTGTACCTTGTCCTATTTAGAAATGAGGACGTCAGTTACAACTTTATTAGAGGATGATAGATACAAGAATAGAATTTCTCCATCCTTTGGGGCAATTAAACTTGGAACTTTTGCCAAGTATTTCTTCAATTGATCAAAAGCTTATTGACACGGCTCAGTCCATTCAAAATTTTTAGCTTTCTTTATGGTTTAAAAAGATGGGAGTCCTTATTTCACTGACTTGGAGAAGAATCAATTTAGAGTAGTCATTTGGCCGGTCAGGCACTGATATTCTTTAACTGAGTTGAGGGATTTCATTTCTACTATGTCTTTTTCATGTTAACCTCGATCCCTTTTTGGGATACAATGAATCCTAAGAACTTCCCTGAGGGAACTCCGAACGTGCATTTTAGTGGGTTAAGCCTGAGGTTGACACTTCTGATAATCATGACTACTTCCCTTAGGTCAAAAATCCTATCTTCATGAGTTTGTCTCTTTACTACCATATCATCTATGTATGCTTCCATATTCCTCCCAATTTGATGTTTAAACAACTTATTTATTAATCATTGGTAAGCGAATCCAGCATTTTTCAATCCGAATGGCATGGTTTGATAACAGTGGGTACTTTTATCGATAATGAAAATGATTTTTTCTTTATTTTCTTTGCTGGGGCATATCTGATGGTACCCTACGACGAAGCCGACAAGTGCGTCTACTACAATAGATCAATCCGAGGCAAAGAGTAACTATCTTTAAGTCAGGCTTTATTAGGATCTGTATTCCTTATATAGATACAAGCAACAATCCTAAGACGTAAGTGCTTACGTCAAGACCGAACATACTTATTACAATCTGTCAGGCTTTAATAAAGTAAAGGTATAGACATCAAACTTTAAAAAGTAATGGTACAGACGCGTGACAAACTTTAATAAAGCATGGATATTAGACTAGACACATATTAATATAGTACAATAATTTTTGATTACTGACTCAATAATTCCAAATGTCATTGTCATCTGAACTGTCCACTTCTAAAGGAGTGGAATCTGGGTCTGTAATGTTCAAAAGTTCCATGTGATACTCATGTTTGGCTTTATTTCTTCTTTTGTTTCTTTTCATTCTTGCTTCTGATCTTATCTTGACAGGCTTTTTTTTTTGTTGTTGTTCACGTGATTGGAATTGTGAACTTTCAGGAAACTCTTGTGAATATGGATCTTGGGAATCTTGAAATACAATTTGCCATGAAATATTCCTGTTTGGCTTGTTGAACTCTTGCCCAATGTGAATGATTGTCTCAAGTATTCCATGATCCTGTATCTGGTCCTGGCCATATTTCTGGTGGAATTGTCCTATTCTCCTAGAAAATGATTCTTTGGAACTCTGACTATTCTTCTTCCAAGTTGTGAAGAGAAGTAGTAAACTCTTTAAGGATTATATGAGATGGAAGAGTTTGTAGCATCTTACCAGAGATATGAACTAGCCGGTGAACTTGGTAAAAATTCTTTTCTGGAATGAAAAAGGTTTTGCCAATATGACAGAGGTCTAAACCAAGACAAAAACTCAAACAAATATGAAGGTCTAAGATTCAAAAACCTTTTACACTCAAATTCTAACAAGACATGAAATTGGTGACATAAATACCAAAAGAAATTTAGTAAAGGAGGTGGAAAATCATTTGGATTTATGAAGAAAATTTGTGCAAATGGATATACAGGATGGACTACAAAGGGATTAAGAATTGATCGTCTCCATATTCAGAAAAAGTTTCTAATTCATATACTGTCCTTTGAAAATCAAGGTCTTATTTTTTTCATGAATAAGAAAGATAAGGTAGAACTGGAGGATATGATTCACTGGTTTGGAATGATGGAATGAAAGATGATGGAATAGAGGAAAACATATTTACAGAAGGTAAACTTGTTTGTGGTCGACTCAGAAAATCAACTACAACCTTTTGCTTTCCTTTAATGTGTTTACTATCAAAGGTGTATTGAGAAAACCATTGTGCCCATCGGAGTTGCTATGGATGAGGTAACATTTTCTGCTTGAATTTGAGCATGTTAGGAAAACTACTCATATCTAATTCAATCAGAAAGTTATGTCCAAGTAGATGGAAAGTGAACTTCTTGATAGCATTTTTTACTACAAAGATCTCTTTGAAGGTAGAATGATAATGAATTTCAGAGTCTTTGAATTTACAATTGGTAAAACTACAAAGAGATCTTTTTTTTTTCTTTTTCAAAGAGGAAAATGGCTACCTAGTATTTATCACTAGCATCAATTTGAATGATTCATTTTCCATCAGCTGGAGGTAGGGGTGTCAATGATCGGGTTATCAGGTTATCGTGTCGTGTCAGGTGTGACCCATTTCTTATCGTATTCGTGTCGTGTTGTGTGGGGCCCATTCTTGTCGTGTTGTGTTCGTGTCTGACCTATTCGGGTTCGTGTCGTATTCTATCTGACCCATTTACTATTGACAAAGAGTGTTAGCCTATTTAACTTACATAACTTGTAATCCATTTGAGTTAAAATCTCAAATTTTGATTATTTAATAACTCAAACAGTTATTAATACTAACCTTATTATTATAGTAATTCAAAACGTATAATTAAAATTATTGAAAATTTTTAGATAATATTTAAAATAATTATTATGTTTGATTTAATAATCTAACATTAAATTGTTATTCATAATCTTAAAATATACTATATTAAATTATAATAAATAAAAAGTTCAGCAAAATCTGTTCATACAGTAAAGCTGTAACGGGTTATCGTGTCAATCCATGGGTTGACCCAATCCAACCTGTTTAATTTTGTGTCATAAACGGGTTGACCCAATAATAACCTGATAAATTTTGGGTCGTGTCATAACCTGTTAATTTCGTGTTGTGTTCGTACCGTATTATCAGGTCGTGTTAGAAATTGCCAGCCCTAGTTGGAGGCTAGAGAGATAGTTAGTTCTGTAACCGTTTCTCGATGGTTTGGACTACTAGGGCTTGGGATTCACCCCAAGGAATGGGTTTCTTTTTTAAAAGTTTGGACAAGGAGTGAATTGGTTTAGCAATTTTTGGTATGAAGTCTCGAACATAATTTACAAGGCCAAGAAATTGTTGGATTCTTTTGTGGAAAGGTTATGGTCTGGAAAACGATTTATGGCTTCAGAAATGTGTTGTTCTGGGGTATATTGTCTATGAACAAATTTCATTCCTAGCAAGGAGATTTCTTCTTTTTAGAAAGCATTATTCCTTGGTTTTGGACATTTTTTGAAAACTGGTAATCAGAAGATTTATGTGGTCTTCAAAATTTTGGTTGAACAAAAGAATGTCATCAATATAGATGAGACTGTTGTCAAGAATTGGTTCAAAGATTTTAACCATGGCCTTTTGAAACAATGAAGGGGCTGTCTTTAGACCAAAAGCCATTACCTTCCATTGAAAATAGTGATTTGGAATGTAAAATCCTATTTTTCTCTATCTTCTGGAGCTATACCCAGTTGCCAAAAACCTGATTTTAAATCAAATTTTGAAAACCATTGGCATTTGAAAATCTTGAAAATAGAGTATTTCTATTAGGAAATGGAAATTTATCATCTTGCCAGAAATGGTTTAGAGGTTGATAATTAACTACCAGCCTCATCTTACCACGAACTTGCTCAGATCTTTTATTCACATAAAAAGCTTCACATGCCTACTGTGAAGGAGAAGTTTCAATCAAATCATGTTTAAGAAGATCTTGACATTCTTGGTCTACTAAACGAGAATGCTCAGGATTCATTCCTGAATGACTTGGTTGCTTTTGTTGGATTAACATCCTCATTCTTCTTGAAGGGTAACCTGACAAAAAAATTTGGATTCTGGCACAAAAGGTTAGAACATTTCTCTAAAATTTTAGAGTGAGATTCTGTACATGATTGTTCAATAACATTGGATTTTATCTGGGAAATTAAGTTTTGATAATCTGAAATAGTTGAAAGATACAGTCGAGGAATATCAATGTATTCTTTGAAAAGTTTCTTGTATTTGATACCCTCCTGAAGAATTTGCAAACCTGGAGTTCTTTTGTAAAGATCCATACCAATTATGATATCTTTTCCTGGAAGTGCGCACCCTAAAATCTGAGTACGAATCTTGCATTGTGGGAAGAATTGGATTGTGATTTGTCCTTTAGTAATCAAGTATGAGGTAAAAATTCTTCCATCTGCAGCTCTGAAATCTTATTTATGAGGTTTCCAGTATTCATCAGCTAAAATCTCTAGGTTCATTATTGACATTGCTGCACCTATATCAAAAAATGCAATTTACAAGAATTGGTTTGTCATACTTGGTAGGATAAACACGAATCAATGTTTGTGCAACAAGAGATGAAAAATTAAAAGGGAGAATGGGATCCTGTTCCCTGCTTGTTGGTGTGATGTTAGACATTTGGATTGGTGCTTCTAAAGCAAAAAGAGTCTGATCAGAGGGTTCTACTTCTTCAGAGAAAATGGATTCAAGATCATCATCTGAAGAAATGTATTGACCTATTTTCTCTTGAATATCCTCAATCAATTGGATTCCTTTTTTTGTTTTGAGGACAAACTTTTGCAAAATAACCTTTTTGGTTGCAAATGTAGCACCTGGAAGATTTTTTCTTCTTATTATTTTGGGAATTAAAAATTTGCTTTTATAAAATATCTCCATTTTCTGGGCAAGGAGATTTTGAAGAAGAGAATATGAACTTCTTAAATTTCTTCCTTTTTTGACTTTCTTTGGTTGTGCAAGCTTTGCATTTGCCTTTGATGACCAATTTTAGTTTTTCGCATGATTCACATTCAATGCATGGATCTCCTTTTAAGTGTTCATGCACTACTGGTGTCACGCCCCAAAAACGGGACCGTAACACGCCACGCTAATGGCACACCGGTCCAAAGCGCAAGGCACAAACGAACAGAGCAACAAACTTAACCGCAATGTAATAGAACCATCAAACCATTTCTTAACTATAAAACCGAATATTTCATTTTACACGAAAAATACGAATTACAAAATTCCTTCTTAGTACAAAAGATGCTACAACAAAAACAAAGTTCATCAATACAAAACCTATCTAATACACTACCCTCTCCAAACAAAGAGAAGCTTGGAAGATTATCCGCAGAGTCCTACCAAGGTAATGTGGAATCGGAGATAATCTAAAAGTCGCTAACGCGATGGAGAGTAAAAACGAGCACGTAATCTGAAAGTATTATCACTATAGGTGCTGTATGTTATACACATCTAGATCTCTTATATGTCTCTAAAAGTGTATCAGATGGGGCCAATAAAAATAGATAAAAGAAAACNGAGGCCACTTCAATGTAGTACAATGGAGCATAGGCGTGTGACATGTCTCATGCCATTTAAACGTCAATAAACCATAATCATAAGTAGTTTCTAAAATGTATCATGCCATTTAAACGTCAGGCATGTCCAAAACATAGCCAAAAAGATCCAATCATTTCAAAACATAGTATGCTAAAGCATAGCGAACAAATCCAAGTACAGTTTCAATCCGGAATTTAATAAAATAGCATGAGTATCTTTTAGGCTCAAAGGTATGACCTACAGTACTAGTCAGATCTAGTAATCTACTACACCTACTAGTCTGACCGGGAGGTCAAGTTATCCCATCACAAGACCCCGCAGTCAAATAGTTCATAACAGTCATAGCAGTCACCATGGCGTCCCATGGATGACTATAGAACCGGTTCTCCACAAATCAAACATTTCCAAACACATCCAAAATTATATACCTAGGTCACCTATGAGCCAAAACAGTCATAAAATGCTTTCATATCAAAAGATCCTAGTTTGCAAACATATCATTTGATTAACATAAAATAGCTTGGTCTCGATTTCATATGTAATAATTCCAAAACTTGGTAAAAGTGCAGTTCCAAACATCATACACATTTTAAAATCCATCCAAACATATTTCGAAAGTCGTTAAACAAAATACAAGTGGAAGAGGGTCTATGTTACCTACCTATCAAAGCAAAAATTGCACTTATACACTGAACGCGATCGCCGGCGGTAGGTGACGTGGTACCTAAAACAGATATAAGAGGACTCTTAGAAGAGATGTAGAAGTTAAAGAATGACTAGGGAATAACAAACGATTGTGAAACGATAGAAAACGACACCAACAGCTCTTTGGTCAAAAATGACCTTTTCACAATTTCTGACCAACTTCGACAAGCTAAAACCCCAGTCAAAACACTTAGTTAACCCCTCAAATTCGTATTACAGCTAGATTAGGAGATAATAAGCTCAGTTTATAAGAGACAGACTTGGTAGTTCGCCTTCCCTAGGCTACCTAGGGACTGCCAATAAAATCCAATTCCAAGGTATTCAAGGGACCTTGGTTACAACCCAACTCAAAACAACATATTCAACCAACAAAATCCATAAACGGAAAGATTCACCGGAGCAATAGCCGGGACTATATCAATAGCATTCCACAACAATGGAAAACACCTAAAACCATCAAAAGATCATTAAAGACCCTTTAAACATAACCAATTATCCAAATTATCCTAGTTGCGCCAAACTTCCGCTTACTTACAAAATGAAGGGAAATCAATTCCACTTGGTTTCAAGTCTCAATTCCTATCCAAACTAACCTTAAAACACTCCTAAAACATCATTATGTGCATAGACATAAGCATTCATAGCATAACACTCTAGGCCACATATGGAAGACAAAACCCTAACTCATAATCTTAAAATTTGTAATCTAACCATGGAAAGTTGTTAAAAATCAACCCCAATCACTTCCCAACCTCCAAAACACTAAAAACAACCCATTGATGAAACATACATAAATCAACATATATAAGGCTGCAAAGAGGGTTTTCTCAGCCATAAAGAATCCTACAAAACTTGAAATTAAAGCTTGGATCATAAAGCCCATAAGCCAAAAAGTGCTAAAATACATAAAATCTTACCTTCCAAGTGATTTCTACTTGAAATCCAAGAAAATTTTTGGGGAAAATGGAGAAGAGAGTTCGGCCAGCAGCTAGAAGAAAATGAAGAAGAAATAACAAGAAGAAGACTTAAAAAGAATTCCAAAGTTGACTCAAATAGTACCCATTGACCAAATAGTCTCCAAGTTGACTATTTGACCCAAAAACTAATTTTTGCTACTAAATCAACATTTTTTTCTGAATAATTCAGCCATCATACAACACTCACACACCACAATGCACTAATTGCACTTAGTCCAATTTTTGACCCGTTTACCCGGAACGAAAATCGCGTAAACCGAAAAATTTGCCGAGTTGAAAAACGAATAAGTTGAAGTACTTTATGACTAAAAATAATATGAAAAACATTTTAAACCAGTTAAAATCAAAGAATAAGGCTATTAAAATACTGGGTTTCACAACTGGCCTCTTATGACACAAATTTTCAAGTGCCAGTATCACAGATTGCCTAATTTGTCTGGGGGAAAGACCAATGATAGATCCATATTTGTGGTGGATATATATCTCAGCACCATCTTGCAATGTCTTAGGCAATGAAATCAAAAACACTTGTTTGAAACTTGGATCTGAACCCAAAATACAAAAAGATTATCAACATTTTCATATGTTTATCAATGTCTTTTTTAAAGTAAGAATAACACTTTAATTGGAAAAACTTTTTTCTTTTGAGTTCTAAATCCTCTGCTGGTTCTCCAAGGAATACTTGATGAATTAAAGCTATGGCTTCTTCAAATGTCTGTCTAGTAAGAAAAAATAGTCTTTCATTTTCCCAATGGTTCACCACCAGCTTTTTAACATTCCCGAAAATCTTGCTGTAAATTCTGACATTATTTGAAAATTACTTTTATGTGTTGATCTTTTTTACTATCATCCACGCATGAAATTCTTGAAATCTTTGTTCCCATTTGGGAGTTGGAATATCATCTAGAGTGAACAGTAAAGTTCCAGATGTTCTTCCTGAAGATTTGTAAGTGTTGGCCCAAAAAGCAACCTAAAAGGGGGGTGAATTAGGTTGTTTCTAAAACAAACATTTTTATGTGCTTAATAAAAATGCAAACTTTATGCACCAAATAAAAACTTAAGCACAAATGAATACAATAGATATTCAACAATTTAAGCTTAAAGAACAAATAAGAATATTGAGATTATGAGAATCAAACCAAACTTCCAAGCTTCTCAAGTTTGGAGCTTACAACTACAAAGAGCTTCTTATAAGGCAACTACCAAGTTCACAACTTGAAGTTTAGCCACTAAAAGTCTCTTCAAAGTAGGTGAGACAATAACCTCTTGTACACAAATGAGGATCACTCTTGCTCACACTAATTTCCTTTAGTTGAGCCAAGAGTCTATTTACACTCACAACCTCCCTTTGTTACAATTGTTATCTCTCCACTCTTACACTTGAAGAACTGTTACACTTCTAAGCTCTTTTCACAAAACTACCTACACTATTACAACACTTGTACCCACTATTTCTCCCAAATAGCTCAAGTATTACTTGTAATCAATGTAGAAGTCTCTTTTATTTAATTCAGGCTTAGGGGTATTTATAGTTGCCCAAAATCTGCTTCCAACAACTTTCCAACGGCTATTTTCTGTTTACTGGAAAACTAGCCGTTGGACCTTTCGAACGGCCGATGCAGCAAGTGTGCGTCTAAACGAACTAGTCGTTGGACCGTTCGGATGGCCGCTGCTAAACCCTGCGTCTGACGCTGCGTCTGTTCTCTGAGGATATTCGTTTGGACGTCCTAGGATGTGTCCGAACATGCGTGCGATCGAAGCAGAGTCTTTTGGAAATATGATCGGACGCTGTTCTTCGTCCAAGACTTACTTCAAATTCTTAGTGTCGGACGATTACCATGAATACCCTCGTCCAAAGCTCTATCTTTCGAACAGTCATTTGCGTCCGTGGAGTCTTCTAGTTGTTTAGTTCGGACGATCATTTGCGTTCGAACCTACCTGTTTTTCTGCACACTTATTTTTAAACTATTAGTGCGATTTGGTCATCATCAAAAGATGATTAACAAAACTGGGGTTCAACAATAAGATGTAGCAGTAGATGCACTTGTTCCTCCTACATTCATATGTTCATCATCATCTGGATGTTCAACTGTAGGTCTTTCATCATCACCTGCCATAAATATGGGAATTTTTTTCTTCTTCTGAAGAATCTGATTCAAGTTCACTTTGTTAGTTTTCATAAGAGGATTCTGAGAATTCAAAATCTCCACTACTTTCTTGAACAATTCCAATTTGTGGTTCTGATTGGTGTGATAATTGCTTCAAAAATGAACTAATGGGATTTGAATCCTGCCGTACTAGAGCTTGAGATTGTTGAGCTAGAGTGATTTTGAAAGATTGTTTAGAAGAACTTGCTGAGACTTTCATTTTGTTTCTGTTCTTCTTGTTGCCTCACTTGGGTTTCCAACTGTGCTTCTTGTTGCTTTTTTCCTTTTCTTTTGCTTCAGTAGAATCATCCACAGAAGAAGAACTTGATTCAGGAGAAAGTGAGTCATCAGATGAGTTGGAAGAATCCTTAAAAAGTGAACCAGAACCAGCGATTACGGTAAATGAGCCAATTGTGACCCATCTCGATGATGATGATGGAGATGTTGTTATGGAAGAAACAGTTATTGGAGATAGAGCTCCAAAAACATCAACAAAGTCATCTGGAGGAACAATCCTTTTTACATTGGATGATGTTCCTTATTCCAAATTGTCAACCAGAATCCAAGAATTTCATGCATGGCTGGTTACAAGAAAGTTGACTATTTACAATAATTTTGAAATTCTAACTGAGTTCACTTCTCATTTTATAGAATTGCTAAAAGATTGGTGGATGACTGTCCCAGAAAATGACAAATTAAACTTTATGGTTCATTCTTCTACTGGATTCATGAAGAGGGCATCATCAGCTCCAGGAAGTGATAGATCAAAAGCATGGTTTTGGGCTCTGTAAACCATCTGGTAATGAAGTGTTGCAGCAAGTGCATCTTGAATTTGCTCAGCGCCTTGAATTTGAAGTTGGACTTCCAAAGATGAGAGAAGATGAGGATCTTGTAGTGACATGTAAAGTTAGGAAATAAAGTGACGAACACTGTTCTTGCATTTAATGTGGTCTCAACAGTTGCTATGCAGGCATGTTGATATTTCCTAAATCTAGTGTCTAACAAGGCAATTCTGGCCACTACTGGTAGGCCTTTTCTTCCATGGAAAGTTAGAGCAAGTCGGATAGCTCCAAAATGGATGTGAGTACAACCTTGAGTTCTCCATTGTCTAGGGAAATTCTCAGGAAGATATAGGGTAACAAGATGTTTTGATGAGGTGGCTGGAATATGATGTTGATGAAGTCTAGAAAAATGGATATATTCTTTTATAGTTTGTTTTTTAGGAGATTACAAAATAAGAGACCGGATATATTTGGAAATAGGAGAAAACTAAGATCTAGCAAATGCTGAGGAGGGATTTACAAGTGGAAGAGTAGTAGGGATAATAGAACCAGAGTTCTAATTGTTAGGTACTATAGAAACTTCATGGAGATAATCTACTTTATTTGAAATAGATTTTTTAAAGGAAGGTGAGGTTACTTAATAAACGAGACTTAAATGTCTATATATGCATATTTATGTATATTTCAGAAGGTAAGCTAGGCTTTAAACTGCCATCTTTTAGGCATACAAGGAGCCCTGCACTTTAAACAAAATATACAGACAAATGAAATATAAAAATTTAAGTCAAGAAATCAAGAAGGATCATTGCATGGTTATTAAGTTATGCTGACACTTAGAGAAAGAAAAGGAGTTTAGAAAGCCATAGATATTTTATTCACACACTGGAATTTTACAATATTATTTCACATTGTTCTCCACTCTGCCTTGTTGAATTACAATGGGTTCTATTTATGAGGTCAGAGAGGAACCCGGATTTCAAACATAAAATAACTAACAAAAATACAATAAAAGATTAGATCCATGGTGAAATCTTATCATTCTGACACAATAAAGCAAATAATACATGCTAGCGGGAATCTAAATAATACACGCTTTAATTAAGCCAGACACACTAAAGCAACTTTAATAACGTAACTTTATTAAAATTTATAGGACCATCTTGTCTTGTCATCATCTAAGCTAGGAGTATCCGAGGGTGTAGAATCTGGATCAGTGATATTCAGTTTTTCAATCCTATCACAATGCTTTTGTCTATTTCTTCTTTTATTTTCTTTTTTTTTTCTTTTTGTCCTGACTAACGGTTGTTTTCCTATTTTTGTATGAGTGGAACTTGACTGTGGAAGAATTTCTTGAGTGGAACTAGATTCTGGAGGAATCTCAGGAGGTGGGTCCGAATTTTGGTCTTGAGAAAATGGTGCATCAACATATTTCTTATGATATTCATTTTTTGCATCTTGAATTAGTATTAACTACTTCATTTCCAGTGAGGATGTCCGGAAAGATGATTCCATGTACCATATGTTGTTCGGGGGCCAAATTTCTTTAAGAATATATTTATTTTCTTGAAATAAAATCCTTTGAATTTTATTGTATTCTCTTTCATGTCTGAAATAGTTGTCTTTGATTCTTGAATAACCTTATAACATGGAAGTGCTTGAAAATTTTGTTCTGATTTATTTAACACTCGGTGAAATTGGATGAGAACAAATGCTTTGCGATAAAGGAAAATTCTGCTCTATTTGTTGACGGGTGCGAACCAAGAAAGGAATATACGTAAGTGAGGTGAACTAAGTTTGTCAATTTTTTTACACAAATTCAATAATAATATGATATTGGTGACACAAGTAGAAGAAAAACCATAATAGAGACTCTAGAAAATCATGAGGATGCATAGAAAACACCAGATAGAGAGGATATTCTGGGTGGACTCCAAAAGGATTAAGAATGGAACCTCCATACTGTGTGAAAGTTTGAAGTTTCCAAGAAACACTCTATATTGACTCAGATCTCTTGTTTTCCATGGTAATCTAATGACTTAAATTCTGGGGGAAATGACTCTACGGACTCAAGATGAGAAGAATACTTATAGGTTTCAAGTGTCCACATATTAAAAAAGGGAATATACATCAAGGGCTCTGATGAAGCAACTGATTCTTTTGGAAAGAAAGACTGTGATCCATTGAAAAAGTTTGCTATAAGATTGTTTTTTCCTTTAATGTGATGAACATCAAAGGTAAATTGTGAAAACCAATTAGACCATCTGAGAAGCTGGGGGTTTGGAATAACTTTTTGTTTAAACTGAAGCATTTTTGGGAAGGAGGACATATCCATTTCTTCAAGAAACTTTTCACCAATGAGATAAAAGTTAAATATCTTGATAGCATTCTTTACAGCTAAAATTTCTATGAAAGTGGAATGGTAATGAATTTCTGCGGTTTGAATCTTCTACTGGCATATCCACAAAGTTGTCTTTGTGATCAATTTCATTGAAGAGCACTGCTCCCCATAATTTATCACTTGCATCTGTCTGGATGATCTTTTTTCCTTCTGATAGGATGAAAAGAGGGGTGATGTTACGAAGGAGGAGTTTCAGATTTTTGACAGCTTTGGTTTGTGTTGAAGACCAAGGGGAAGGTTATTTCTTTAGAAGTTTGGGTAATGGGTGAATAGAGGTTGCCACTTTAGGAATAAAATCTCTGACATAATTTACAATTCCTAGAAGCTGTTGGATTTCTCTTTTTGTGAGGTTTGAATTTGAAAATTTGGAAATGGTAGTTGAAATGTGTTGTTCGGGTTCATACTTTCCATCATCAAATTTCATCCCAAGAAAAGTGACTGTTTGCTGGGCCAAAATCATTTTTCTCGAAAAACGTAATCACATAGTCTTGGACTATTTGAGCAAACTGGGCTACGAGTTCAAAATGGGCTTCAAGTGTTGGCCTGAAAAGTAGAATGTCATCAATGTAGATAAGAGGATAAAATGGGTTAAAATTTTTTTATCACTTGGCCTGTTGAAAAAGTGATGGGGCTGTTTCAAGACTAAAAGGCATAACTGTCCATTGGAAATGGTGATTAGGAATGCAAAATCCTATTTTTCTTCTGTCATCTGGGTGAATACCCAATTGCCAAAAACTTGATTTTAAATCAAATTTTGAAAACAATTTAGTAGGTTTAAGATTTGAAAATAGGGTAAAATTATTTGGAAGAGGAAATTTGTTGTCTTGGAGAAAATGATTTAATGGTTGATAATTTATGACAAGTCTTATTTTTCCCCGTACTTGTTCAGGCCCATGGTGATTCAGACTTCTCAATCAAACCATTTGTCAGCAATTCTTGACATTCTTGTTCTGCAAGAGCAGCAGGTTCTGGATTCATTCCCGAATGGCTCGCCTTTGTTGGATTGACATCTTCATTCTTCTTGAAAGGAAGCTGGATAAAAAACTCAGAGTTAGTCCATAATGGTTTTGAACATTTAGATAAAAACTCATTATGTGAATTGATAAGTTCATAATTGTATTACTATATTTTATATGTCAATTACCACGTTTTTATGTGTTGTAAGTAAGATTTGAGTTATTATTGAGCTAAATTTGTTTATTCTTAGTTTTTGTAGGGTCAAAGTGAAAAAGAGCTGAAAAAGATGGAAAAAGATAAAAGAAAATGTTAAGAACGGAACATGCATGAGATTCTATAGGCATCTTGTTCAAAATTGCAAAGTTGGAAAATGTGTACCGGCGAGGAGCGATTCTAACACAGTTTGGTAGATTCAGCATAAATTTCTTATCTAAGATCCAATTGAGGTGATTCAAGAGGTTTTGGAAATCTAATACATAGAGATACAACTTTTATGTTTTGAGTTTTACCAAATTCGGTCTACATCAGGGTCAAAATCGAAGCCGAAAGTGAAGCCCAGCTCACATGAGCTAGGGTTGTGCAGCGCATGTGCGCTGGCAACTTTTCAGCACTGCCTAGCACGTACATGCGCCCAAAATAGGCAGCGCATACCGAAGCAGCAAAATCTTTGCGTATTTTTGAGTTTTTGACAGATTTCTTTGCCCGGTTGGACTCTTTTTCACCCGATTTCACGTTTTTATCTGTAGGCATTAATTGTAACCCTAAGTACTCATTATAAATACCCCATTTAGGGTGAGAAAAAGGGATCGACACTTTTATTTTCTTATTGGCTTGGGTTTTAGCAGAAAATTTTCCTCTTTATTCTTTCATATGGCACTTTGTGCCTAAACTCTTTTCTTGGTAGAGAGACTTGAAGCCATGGTCAATTCTACAAAGTTGTGAGACTTCTTGTGCTTGAATTATTCATTTTTATCTGAAGTATTGATTATTTTTCTTCAATTAAATTTATGATTGTTCTTTTTAACTTATTATTGCTACAGAATATTAAGTTATTGGAATTAATCTACCGCTAGATTGTTTTAACCACGTGTGCTTAATTCAATCTATAAAGCAACTGAATTTGACAATTACTGGATTTGTGTTATTGAAGTTAGGGAAATTAATCATCTAATTATGGCATAACTGCGTGTGTTTATGTTTAATTAGTCTAATTGTTCTTGTTGATCTTAAGGCTTCTATTAAATTAATCTTTGGTACGTGTCTGGGTGAAATTAATAGTTAGGGTTAATTGGATCGCGTGTTGAAAGTTACCAACTTTAGAAAGAAATAACAATCAATCGGGGTTAATTCTTCAATTAGTGCTTGACATAGAATTGAATTATTTTGTGTGTCCATGATCGACTAGTGAAATTGCCATGGTGGATATGACCGAAACCAAGATTGTTCTTAATCAAATTCTCTCCAATTATTTTATTGTTTTAGTTTTAGTTTAAAGGAATTCAAAACCCTTTTTTTCCAATTTAGCACGAAAATAATCCCTGTTCTCTGTGGGACAAACTCGACTCACCACTACTACACTAGAGTTGTTAATTTTGTGTGCTTGCGGCGGCATTGCAACTCGACAGCAGCATCGTTTTGTGATCTCACCAAAAATTTTGGCACTGTTGTCGGGGAACTAGCTCTTGTTTGATTTATTTTTGTGCTTGAATTTTTTTTTTAATTTAGTAGTGTAGACTTATTTCTTGATTTCTTTTTTATCTCTATCATGGATACTAGTTTGCATGAGCTTTATTGTTCCGATTTCATTGTCGAGCAATTAACACCACAACCTTGGTATGATTCCTACATGTATCAATACTTTCAAGGATGGATGGATTATCCTAAATTTGGTTGTTCATCTCGAGATCTTCCGTGTATACATCCAGTTTTGTCACAACAACCTTACACCCAAATTGGTAAGTCTTTGGAAGAATTAATTTATTCTTTAGAAGTCAATACTTTGCAATTTCAACAGGAAACAAGAGCTTGTCTACAAAGTTTGGAGTATCAGCTAAGTCAACTGAATTCTTCCATAAGTAGACTAGAATCTCAAGTGATTGAGAATGGAGAAGATGCAGAAAATGAGTGAGAACTAGAGATGGGATTAGTAGACGACAAGCCTATTGAGGGTGACTCTGGTTCATTGCCTCCCTAATGTCAATGCCTCAAGACCTCCAGAGCATGAGCCAATCAAGGTTTTAGGCTTAGCTATGGATGAAACACAAGAGATTCTAACTACTGTGAAAGATACCCACTTGGCTGTTAATAGGGATTGTATTGTGGTGCCATTACACCCCACATTCTCTTATACCCACTTGGCTGTTAATAGGGATTGTATTGTGGTGCCATTATACCCCACATTCTCTTATGCATCGATCTTAAAAGTTGCAGACTATGAAGTGGCCTGTAAAGAGTTCAATATCTTCGAGTCTCCCAAGGACCATGAGGAAGGGATTAAGTTGGTTTACATAAACGACAATGGGGTCAGAGTTGAGTTTTTAACTGATGGAGTCAAGAAGGAGATTGAGAATAAGTATATGGCGAGCAATTGCAAAGAGAGCACCTATGCACGGTCGCTAACACTTATAGAGCTTTCTTTTCTCTGGTATAGAGATGGTTATTCTGACCATCTTGTTCAAAGTCGAGCCAATGATCAGTAAACAAAGGCGCTGCATGGGAGGCAACCCATGTTCATTTACATTTTATTCATTTTATTTGTTTTCAAAGTTTTACTTTTGTTTATTTTATTTTTAGTGTTAGCTTAGTTTTATTATGTTGTTAGTGCAGGAAATCTACTTAATTGATAAGTTAACCTGATAAAATGGTCCTTTGAAAGGGAGCAAGGAGAGGACCCGTCGACATTTTGCCTTCTCCAATACACCGCTAGATTTGGGGCCCCATGCACCTTGAGTTTTTATGCCCTATGTGTTGGGCCATTTTCTTTATTTGATATTCATGGCAGTTGATTTCCTAGACAATTTGAGTAGTTATTTTTTTAGACATTTTCATTGGTTAGGTTTCATTCTAGTTCGTTTATTTCGTATTGCTTAGGTTTATTTTCGTATATTGTGTTCGTTTATTTTTAGTTGTATATTCCCTTAAGGGAGTAAGTTTTTCTTGTTTATTGTAGGATTATTTTCTACAATATTCTTGTTTTAAATCTTATTGTCTCAAGGGAATTAACTATTTGTTTTGTTTTGTTTTGTTTTGTTTAGTGTTAATCCAGCTTTCTTTCACGACAAGAGGTTATTTATAGCGGATACTGCTCCAAACGCGTATTAAATCGAGAGAAGCTTTTCTTTTTCCCATTTATGCTTGCATTGAGGACAATGCTTATTTTTAAGTGTGGGGTGGGAGTTTGAATTGTTTTAGTTGTTTGGTGTATTTTGCTCAATTTTGCTGCAATCTTTTAAATTTTCTTTCGATCTGAGAGCTTGTCAAGATGTTTGAAAATTTTGTGGATAAATTGACCATTTTTAGAAATTTTAAAAGTTTTTGCTTAACGTATTTTTTTCATTTGTCTGCAGAATAATCATTAGTTGAACCATGCATGAATGAGATAGTCGGTGTTAATATTTTCCATTCATGATTTTTCAAGATTTTTGAGCACTAAGAATACTTTAATTTTTTATTTGGGATTTTTAGAGGAATTTATGTAGACTCGACAACAATTATGTTGCATCCTAAAAACTTACTTTATTACATTTTCGAAGCTAATTCTTAGACAACTTGATTTAGTTTTAAAATCAAGGTAGTGCTTTTTGTTTGATATGCCATTCTAGCCAACCATTTTAACAATTTATTTCTAAGTACCTTATTTGAGCCTTATTCTTGTGAAGAGAAATATCATTCACCTTCTTTCACATAAACTCAATTTACCTACCCTTATGGAGCTTAATACTTTTATTGTTTTATACTATATTATTCCCTTTAAGAGCTTTTATGGTGCACATTATTTGTTAAGGGACTATAAAGGTAGAAGTTTGTGGAAAGTGAGTGATGTACATTTTTGTTGCGAAATGGGGTATTGGAAAAAAAATTGTTGAAAAAAATGGAAGTTTCTGAATATCTAGGTAGTGCCCATCACTGGTACTTGCATATTTTTTATATTTACAGGTAGTGCCTATCCCTGGTACCTGTATTTGCAGGTAGTGCCCATCACTGGTACCTGCGTGTTTAGTCTAGATATGTTTCGGGTAGTGCCTACCACTGGTACCAGTACTGTGAGCGGACATAGAAAAAAATGATGATGTGATATATATATGACTGAGGGAGGTTGGCATGTTTGGTTCTTCAAAAATTTTCATGGGTGTTTGTTACTCAAGTGTGGGGTTGAGGATGTTTGATATTTCGTATGTGAAGAGAAGTTTTATTTTAATGTGTGGCCACCATTATTATAAAGCTCTTGTTCTTATTTGTTATATTCGCTCCCTTCTTTGCCTAATAAATATCCTAACCTATAGTTCGAGCTAAAAGTCCCACCCAAATTTAGATTGAATCGGTTGTCTAGATTAGTGGATGGGTGTAAGAAGAGTGAGCTATGGGGTGTTTAGAAAAATGTTGATGGTCTTCATGATTTAATCTAAATATTGTCAAATCCAAATTTTTGAATGGCTATATACACATACACACAAATTTCATGTTTTGGTTTTTATTAGCATTTGAGCTTTTTTCGTTCGTGGACTACTGACTACTGATTGCTGGGTTGGTTATTGATTATTTATATGGATATTTGAAGGAATATGTTGAGTAGAATGTGTTATTCTTAAATGTATTAATTTTATGTTTGATCGAGGATGATCAAAGGCTAAGTGTGGGGTAATTTGATAAGTTCATAATTGCACTACATTTTATATGTCAATTACCACGTTTTTATGTGTTGTAAGCAAGATTTGAGTTATTATTGAGCTTAATTGGTTTATTCTTAGTTTTTGTTGGGTTAAAGTGAAAAACAGCTGAAAAAGATGAAAGAAAATGTTAAGAACGGAACATGCATGAGATTCTATAGGCATCTTGTTCAAAATTGCAAAGTTGGAAAATGTGTACCGGCGAGGAGCGATTCTAACATAGTTTGGTAGATTTAGTATAACTTTCTTATTTGAGATTCAATTGAGATTATTCAAGATGTTTTGGAAAGCTAAGACATAGAGCTACAACTTTGATGTTTTGAGTTTTCCCAAATTCGATCTACATTAGGCGAACAGAAATCTGCAAGAGAGGGTCAAAATCGAAGCTGAAATTGAAGCCCAGCACATGCGCTGGGGTTGTGTAGCGCATGTGCGTTGGCAACTTTTCAGCACTGCCTAGCGCGTACATGCGCCCAAAATAGGCAGCGCATGTGCGTCCGAAGCAGCAGAATTGTGTATTTTTAAGTTTTTGATAGATTTCTTCGCCCGATTGGACTCTTTTCACCCGATTTCACGTTCTTATCTGGTGGCATTAATTGTAACCCTATGTACTCATTATAAATACCCCATTTAGGGTGAGAAAAAGGGATCGACATTTTATTTTCTTGTTGGCTTGGGTTATGGCACTTTGTGCCTAAACTCTTTTCTTGGTAGAGAGACTTGAAGCCATGGTCAATTCTACAAAGTTGTGAGACTTCTTGTGCTTGAATTATTCATTTTTATCACAAGTATTGATTATTTTTCTGCAATTAAATTTATGATTGTTCTTTTTAACTTATTATTGCTGCAGAATATTAAGTTATTGGAATTAAACAAATCTACCGCTAGATTGTTTTAACCGCGTGTGCTTAATTCAATCTATAAAGCAACTGAATTTGATAATTACTGGATTTGTGTTATTGAAGTTAGGAAAATTAATCATCTAATTGGCATAACTGCGTGTGTTTATGTTTAATTAGTCTAATTGTTCTTGTTGATCTTAAGGCTTCTATTAAATTAATCTTTGGTGCGTGTCTGGGTGAAATTAATAGTTAGGGTTAATTGGATTGCGTGTTGAAAGTTAACCAAATTTAGAAAAGAAATAAGAATCAACTTTGAATTGGTATTTGTTCGGGTTTAATTGTATAAATTAGTGCTTGACATAGAATCGCATTATTTTGTGTGTCCATGATCGACTAGTGAAATTGCCATGGTGGATATGACCGAAACCAAGATTGTTCTTAATCAAATCCTCTCCAATTATTTATTCTTTTAGTTTTAGTTTAAAGGAATTCAAAACCCCCTTTTTCCAATTTAGCATGAAAATAATCCCAGTCTCTTATTCTCTGTGGTTAGAACTCGACTCACCACTACTAAACTGGAGTTGTTAATTTTGAGTGCTTACGATGGCATTGCAACTAGACAATAACATCATTTTATGACCTCACCAAAAATTTTGATTGTGAATCAGCACAGGACTTTTCAATTGAAACAAGTTTTATTTGCTCAAGAACTTCTACTATATGAATGGGAAATAGACGAGGGGTATCAACATAAGATTTAAAGAATTTCTTATATTTAATCCATTCTGGAAGAATTGTCCTTCTTCTATTTTAATGAAGAGGGCATTATCACCTTCAGGAAGTGATTGATCAAAAACATGATTTTGGGCTCTGTAAACCATTAGGTAATGAAGTGTTGCAGCAAGTGACTCTTGAATTTACTCAGCACCTTGAATTTGAAGTTGGACTTCCAAAGTTGAGAGAACATGAGGATCTTGTAGTGACATGTTAAAGTTAGGAAATAAAGTGACGAACACCGTTCCTGCATTTAATGTGGTTTCAACATAAGTTGCTATGCTAGCATGTTGATATTTCCTAAATCTAGTGTTTAACAAGGCAATTCTGGCCACTATTGGTAGACCTTTTATTCCATGGAAAGTTAGAGCAAGTCGGATTGCTCCAAAATGGATATGAGTACAACCTTGAACTCACCATTGTCTAGGGAAATCCTCAGGAAGATATAGGGTAACAAGATGTTCTGATGAGGTGGGTGGAATATGATGCTGATGAAGTCTAGAAATTTGGATATATTCTTTTACAATTTATTTTTTAAGAGATATGAGAGACCGAATATATTTGGAAATAGGAGAAAACATAGATCTAGCAAATGCCAAATAGGGATTTACAAGTGGAAGAGTAGTAGGGATAATAGAACCAGAGTTTTGATTATCAAGTACTACAAAAACTTTATAGGGATAATCTACTTTATCGGAAATGGATTTTTTAAAGAGGGTAAGGTTGAAATACTAAAATCACTCATGATGAATAAGGGTCCTGCTCCTTATATAAAGCCTAACCAATAATTTAATAACATGGCTCTGGTACCAAATTAATAAACGAGACTTAAATGTCTATATATGCATATATATGTATATTTCAGAAGGTAAGCTAGGCTTTAAACTACCATCCTCTAGGCATACAATGAGCCTTGCACTTTACCCAACATATACATACAAATGCATGGTTATTAGGAATGGAAAATCCTATTTTTCCTCTATCATCTTGGTGAATACCCAATTGACAAAAACCTGATTTCAAATCAAATTTTGAAAACCATTTAGCAGGTTTAAGATTTGAAAATAGGGTATAACTGTTTGGAAGAGGAAATTTGTTGTCTTGGAGAAAATGATTTAATGGCTGATAATTTATGACAAGTCTCATTTTCCCACGTACTTGTTCAAACATTTTATTTACATAAAAAGCTTCACAAACCCATGGTGATTTAGACTTCTCAATCAAACCATTTGTCAGCAATTATTGACATTCCTGTTCTACAGAGGTAGCATGTTCTGGATTCATTCCCGAAACTGGCTCGCCCTTGTTGGATTGACATCTTCATTCTTTTTGAATGGAAGTTGGATAAAAAACTCAGAGTTAGTCCATAATGGTTTTGAACATGTAGATAAAACTCATTATGTGAATCAGCATAGGACTTTTCAATTGAAACAGTTTTTATTTGCTCAAGAATTTCTACTATATCAATGGGAAATAGACGAGGGGTATCAACATAAGATTTAAAGAATTTCTTATATTTAATCCCTTCTGGAAGAATTGTAAGACCCATTGATTTTTTTGTAGAGATCTATTCGAAACACCTTGTCTTTTCCAGGGGTAGCACATCCTAGAATTTGTGTTCGAATTTTGCAGTTTGGAAAGAACTGAATAGTTATCTGATCTTTGGTAATAAGGTTTGCTGTGAAAATTTCTCCATTTGCTGCTCTGAAATGTTGCTTGTAAGGTTTCCAATATTCTGCTAGCAACACCTTTGGATGAAGGATTGACAGGGCACCACCTGTATCAAAAAAGGCTATCAGTTGGAATAGGTTTATCATATTTAGAAGGATAAATATAAACTAAAGTTTGTGGAGTAGAAGAAATAGTTTGAAAACTTGGAGTTGATTCTGAGAAATGAATGGGTGCAAATTTGTAGTTGATCATGAACATGTCTTGAATTGTTTCAACAGCAAATAATGTTTCTTCTGAAGGTTGACTGTCTACTGAGAAAACTGATTCAAGGTCATATCCCGTTTCTCTTGTAATTGCCTCCATCAGTATTTGTCCTTGTTTATTCTGAGGGCAATTTTTTGCAAAATGACCTTTTTGATTATAAATTTAACATCTCTGGGATTTCTTCTTGAACTTCTTGTTTTTTCTCCATTTGTTTTGAATTTATTTTTTCTTTTGAAGAATTTCCACTTTTTGGGCCTGGAAAAGGACTTTGAGAAGATTTCGAACTTCTTGAACTTTTTCTTCCTTTGCTTCTTTTGATTTTTACATCCTTTACATGATCCTTTCAGAACATACTCTGGAAGTTTGCAAGCCTCATCTGGATGCAAGGGTCTCCTTTAGGATGTTCTCTGATTACTTGTCTTTTATGACAAAGTTCTTCATGTGCAATCATTATTGCTTGATGAATTTGTCCTGTGGTCATGGTGATTATTCCATTATATTTTCCCCGCATATAAATTTTTGCTCTTTCAGTCAATGTCTTGGGGATTGATGTGAGAAAGCTTGCTTTAAGCTGGAATCTGCACCAAGAATATAGAACAAATGTGTCAATCTTTTTAGGTCTTTGTCCAAATATTTTCTTGTATAAGACTGGCACCTTAATTTGAAAAATTCTTTTCTCTTTAATTCTCAAATCTTCCTCTTGTTCTCCTAAGAAAATATCATACAAAGCATCAATGATCAAACTAAAATCTTGCTGAACCATAAAGTTTAATTTATCATTTTTTAGGACAGTTATCCACCAATCTTTCAGCAATACTGTAACACGAGAAGTGAATTCAGCTAGAATTTCAAAATTATTGTCAATAGTCAACTTTCTTGTAACCAGCCGCGCATAAAGTTCTTGGATTCTGGTTGACCATTTGGAATAAGGGACATCATCCAATGTAAAAAGGATTGTTCCTACAAATGACTTTGTTGATGTTTTCGGAGCTCTATCTCCAATGACTGTTTCTTCCATAACAACATCTCCATCATCATCATCTGGATGGGTCATAATTGGCTCATTTACCATAACTGCTAGTTCTGGTTCACTTTCCGAGGATTCTTCCAACTCATCTAATGACTCACTTTTCCTTGAATCAAGTTCTTCTTATGTGGATGATTCTTTAAATGCATCTGTTGAAGCAAGATTTGGAACTGGTTGAGATAATACAGAGAGAAAAGTGCTAAAAGGATTTTTACTTCCTTTTCAGATGTTGGGGTTATCATCATTTAAGACGAGGATGATGCCTTTTCTCTTTCCAGTTTTCCCATTCTTTTCTTTCTTCTTCAGCTTTTTTCAGTGCCTCCTCTCTTTTTTGTTGGATTCTCAATTTCTACTGCCTTTCCTCGGCAGTGTTTCTTTTTGGATTTGTTACAGTTGTTTCATCTCTTCTTTCTTGAATTTTTACCATTCTGGGAGATTGTTAATCGAAGGCTCTCCTAGGGAAGGAACATAAGGTTTTTGTGGCATAGAAGGAAAAAGAGGGATGTAATTCCTCGGGGAATTTGTTTCAAATTTCCCATAAGATTGAGAATAACTAGGCACAATGAGTTCTGCTCCAAACTTGAGTGGTGGAGGATTTGAAAAGTTAATCCCATAAATGTTTGGCTGTGTTTGAGAATTTGATGCTTCTGGTTGTAATTCTTGTTTCAAGAATTCCATTTTCTTGAGCACTGATTCTTTTTCCTTGAGCTGTTGAGATTGAAAATGAATGAAAGATACTCCAGGTGGTGCTGCTGCATTTTGCAATTGTTCAAAGAGTTTCTCCGAGATCTATAATTTATACATGATGTCTTTGATCTTTTCTGATTGTTGTTCTACTGTATGTTTTGCAGCAAAAACTTTTTGATCAATAGAGGTCAAATGCTTTGTTTTGAACAAGTGCATTTTCTGTTTGCCAATTTAGAACTTGTTTTCCTTGAAATTTTGGTTCAACCTATCCCGAGGGTAATACTACGTTGGTAGCATTCTGAATCTTTGGAATATGACTTGCTTTATCCTTTTCAAACTTAGAAAATCTGTGGGGTTGAACATACAAATTTGAGGCAATACTAACTTACTTGGAGTTTCAGGAACTGGTTCTGGAATAGGCTCTGGAATAATGGATTCAACAAATTCTTTGAACTTTTTTTGCACCTCTTCCTTTTCAGGTTGGATTGCCCATTTTTTGTTAGGCAATTCTTCAATCAAGAAATCAAAAGTACTTCTCACAGTCTGAGCTGGTGAAGAGGGATCGAGATCTTTAGGAAGGACATATTGGTAACGGCACCTATTCTTCTTCTTCTTTGGTGGTTTTCTTCCCATTCTCTGTCTTGGTACTCATCACAATTGCAGACATCAAAATAACAAAGTCCACTAAAAGGATAAGAGAAAAAATTCTACATAGACTGCCTGGCCATTTTCTTTGAAGCTTCTAGTGATGTCTTCTAGAACACACCTTCATGTCCATAGTCGTCTTGTTTTAATGTTGAAGGATCTTGGACTGATATTTCCATTATTGAAAAGAAGGCCTAGAACTGGAAGCTATGTTACTTTGGCTGGCAAATCTCAAAGATTGAGATTTTTTAATATGAGAATGATTGAACTAGATAGAAACTGTTCCATCCTGTCTGGACTGCATCTAGGTTTTAGAAGACTCAAAAGGTCTGGGAAGTGCTTCAAGAAAATTTTCATAATTTGTGATCCATGTTTCTAGAAGAAGCTTTACATGCCTGGGAATATGTGTACGAGTAGCAGATTGTCCTTCTTCTATTTTGATGAAGAGGGCATCATCACCTCATGGAAGTGATAGATCAAAAGCATGGTTTTGGACTTTGTAAACCATGTGGTAATGAAGTACTTCAGCAAGTACATCTTGAATTTGCTTAGTGCCTTGAATTTGAAGTTGCTGACTTTCAAAGCTGAGAGAAGATGAGGATCTTGTAGTGACATGTTAAAGTTAGGAAATAAAGTAACGAACATTGTTCCTGCATTTAATATTGTTTCAACAGTTGCTATGCAGGCATGTTGATATTTCCTAAATCTAGTGTCTAACATGGCAATTCTGGCCCCTACTGGTAGACCTTTCCTTCCATGGAAAGTTAGAGCAAGTCAGATTGCTCCAAAATGGAAGTGAGTACAACCTTGAGCTCTCCATTGTCTAGGGAAATCCTCAAGAAGATATAGGGTAACAAGATGTTCTGATGAGGTGGCTGGAATATGATGTTGATGAAGTCTAGAAGCCTGGATATATTCTTTTACATTTTGTTTTTTAGGAGATATGAGAGACCGAATATATTTGGAAATAGGAGAAAACATAGATCTAGCAAATGCTAAATAGGGATTTACATGTGGAAGAGTAGTAGGGATAATAGAACCAGAGTTTTGATTATCAGGTACTACAAAAACTTCATAGAGATTTTAAAGTAATCTACTTTATCAGAAATGGATTTTTTAAAGACGGATAAGTTGAAATACTAAAATCACTCATGATGAATAAGGGTCCTCCTTTGTCAAACAATAATTTAATAACATGGATACCAAGTCAATAAACGAGACTTAAATGTCTATATATGCATATATGTATATTTCAGAAGGTAAGCTAGGCTTTAAACTGCCATGAGCCCTACACTTTATCCAAAATATACATACAAATGAAATATAAAAATTTAAGTCAAGAAATCAAGATGGATCATTGCGTGGTTATTAAGTTATGCTGATACTTAGAGGAAGAAAAGGAGTTTAGAAAGCCATAGATATTTCATTCACACATTGGAATTTTACAATATTATTTCATACCATACTCCACACTGCCTTGCTGAATTATAATGGGTTCTATTTATAGAGAGGAACCCGGATTTCAAACATAAAATAACAAACTAAAATACAATAAAAGATAAGATCCATGGTGAAATCTTATCATTCTGACACAACTATTAAAGCAAATAATACACACTAGTTGGAATATAAATAATACACGATTTAATAAAGCCTGACACACTAAAGCAACTTTAATAAAGTAACTTTATCAAAAGTTATAGGGCCATCTGTCTTGTCTTCATCTGAGATGGTGATGCGAACCCCTTGCGCGATCAACTTGATGCCACAAAATCAAACTATTCAAAATGGCACCAAAACCCCAAGGATCAATTCCAAAGTTGGTCACAAGAATTTGGACAGCAAACACACAAACAAGAACGAAAAACAACACACAAGAATCAAGCAAGAATTCAACCCGTTATCTATAGCGAGTTAAGAACCAAACTCTTAACAAGATTTAATGCAAGAATTGACCCGTTGCCTATATGAATAAGGCAAGAACCAAATCTATAAGTCGGTTAGAACAATCACTGTTGCTCAAGCGATGATCCCAACAAAGTCTTAATCCAAAGACTAAAAGAAAGAACTTTTTCCTCATGAAAAAGACAAGTTTTTTTGATAAAAATCTGCTGAAATTCGTCCATATAATACTGCCTATTTATTGGCTTAAATAAGTCCTAAAAAATAGCTTAAAAACTCCTAAAAAAGTAGTGCTAGGGTTCAGCCATAAGTAGCCCCAAGATTTGGGTTAAATTCGGCCTTCTTGCACTTAAAGGATCTCCACTTGTGCTTTAGTTTGAAGAATTGGGCATCATGTAATAATGAATTGAAGATTGTCCAATCCAACTCGATCAAATTACCAAGAATGTACTCCAATCTTGGCAAGAGTGAATCCATCCTTGCTCCATCTTTCATCTCCTCATCTTGACACATTTTCAGGCTGTTCGGATCCGTATCAGCTGGGAGTATCTGAGGGAGTAGAATCTAGATTAGTGATATTGAGTTCTTCAATCCTATCCCAATGCTTTTGACTGTTTCTTCTTTTATTTTCTCTTCTTTTTCTTTTTGTTCTGACCAATTGTTGTTTTCCTATTTTTGTATAAATGAAACTTGATTGTGGAGGACAATTTCTTGAGTGGAACTAGATTGTGGAGGAATCTCAGGAGATGGGTCTGAATTTTGGTCTTGAGAAAATGTTGCATCAGCATATTTCTTATGATATTCATTTTTTGCATCTTGAATTATTTTCCAATGAGGATGTGCAGAAAGATGATTCCATGTACCATATATTGTTGGGGGCCAAATTTCTTTTGGAATACATTTATTTTCTTGAAATAAAATCCTTTGAATTTCATTGTATTCCTCTTACATGTCCAAAATAGTTGTATGTGATTCCTAAATAACCTTATAACATGAAAGTCATTGTAAATTTTGTCCTGATTTATTCAACACTCGGTGAAATTGGATAAGAACAAATCCTCTGCGATAAAGCAAAAATTTTGCTCCATTTGTTGACGGGTGCAAACCAAGAGAGGAATGTACATAAGTTGAGGTGAACTAAGTCCGACAAATTTTTTACACTCAAATTCAATAATAATTTGATATTGGTGGGTAATGAATTTCTGAGGGTTTGGTGAATTTTCCACTGGCATATCCACAAAGTTATCTTTTTTGATCAATTTCATTGAAGAGCACTGCTCCCCAAAATTTATCACTTGCATCTGTCTAAATGATTTTTTTTCCTTCTGATGGGATGAAAAAAGGGGTGATGTTATGAAGGAGGAGTTTCAGAAATCTCTGACATAATTTACAGTTCCTAAAAGCAGTTGGATTTCTCTTTTTGTGTGGTTTGAATATGGAAATTTGGAAATGGTAGTTGAAATGTGTTGTTCGGGTTCATACTTTCCATCATCAAATTTCATCCCAAGAAAAGTGACTATTTGTTGGGCCAAAATCATTTTTTATCTTGGAAAGCATAATCCCATAGTCTTGGACTATTTGAACAAATTGGGCTAGGAGTTTTAAATGGGCTTCAAGTGTTGGGCTGAAAAGTAGAATGTCAGCAATATAGAAAAGAGCAGAGGATAAAATGGGTTGAAATTTTTTTATCATGGCCTATTGAAAAAGTGATGGGGCTGTTTTGAGACCTACTAAAAGTCCTTTTTAAATCTACACCAAGCTGCTATGTCTCTGGTAGAAGGCTTACTAGCTTCAGGAATATATGTGAATTACTCCTGAAATGATATTCTTGGTGGATTATGTGAGGAATTGTAGATTGTAGCTCCAAAAGCACCAAATGAAGGCGGATAATAAGACTGAATAGGACTGGCATAAAACATATTATTTATAGAGGCCCTTAAGCTGCTTGTCCCAAAATCAGACTTTGATGTAGAAAATTCTCTTGTTTTCTTTAGACTGCTAATTTGATTTTGAAGAAAGTTTCTTTCCTTTTCCTATTGGGCAGCAATGTTTAAACTGACATCCCATATCCTATCCATTATCCTATCCATGAAATCAACCATGAAATCACAAGAAAGTTTCTTTCCTCCTCGCATTATCCTATCCATGAAATCAACCATTTCTTGAGCAACAATAATGTTGTCTATGATTTCTAGCATTTTTGGCAATAATTTTTGGCAGCATTAAGGCTAGCCAATTTTAATGCTAGCATTTTTGTACAGATTTTGTTGAAAAAAGTGAATAGGCTAATTGGCCTAAATTCATTAAAAGAAGACGGATTGGCTACCTTAGGGATTAATGCAATAAGGGTACTTGTGAAAGCTCTTGGAAGTTGCTTGCCTTTCAAGAAGTCCTTAACTACATTGTTGTGTATGTCTTGTTGAATTATGCTCCAACAACATGTGAAAAAAGTTCCATTGTATCCGTCTATTCCCGCTGCTTCTTCCGGGTTTAGAGCAAACATGGCTTGCTTTACTTCTTCTAATGAGGGCTCGGCTAGGAGCATTCTGTTATCATCCCTCGAAATCACATGTGAAATATTGTTGAGAAGTGAGTGGTCTATGAAATCAGCATTTTCTTGCTTTAAGAGAGTTTGAAAGAAGTTGATCTCTTTCTCTTCTATTTCTGAGATGTTCTTGGTCCATACCCCATTCACTTAGATTTTGGAGATGTGCATTTTTTGCCTTTTAGCTTTGAGAGAGGAGTGAAGAAAAAAGTGAGTGTTCTGGCCTCCATCTTTTAATCACTTCAATCCCGCTTTTTGCCTCCAATATGTTTTCTCTTCTGCTAGGCATTTGGTGTGGCAGGCTTGTGCATGAGCTAGAGCAATTCGATTGCTTTGGCACGGCTGGTTCAAGAGGATTTCCTCGCACTTATTTACCTTCAAATATGCATCCTTGACTTTGCTAAAAATAATTTCAAAGATTGTATGGCTTCAATTTCATAACTTCGTCTTGAGTCTTTTGAGCTTTGAAGCTAGGATGAAAGGGGAGAAGTAGCACAATGGAGATTCCAATTTGTTTCTACCACCTACATGAAATTGTGGTGTTCAGTCCACATATTTAAATAACAAAATTGTTTAGGGCCTAAGAAAGACATGGAGGTTGTTTGGAGGAGGAGTGGAGCGTGATCTGAGCATGTCTTGAACAAATGTTCCACTGCAATACAGTAGAAGGCTACCATGAACTCATTATTGCAAATATATCTATCTAGCCACTCTCCATACAGTGTTGCCAAAACAATTTCCTCGCCATGTGAACTTGCATCCTTGAAATGCCAATTCCATCAATCCGCAATCTTCGAGGCAGTCATTAAATTCTTGCATTGCTTCTAAGTCTAGGGTTGAAGATCCTTTATATTCATCTGATGTGGAGATAACATTAAAGTCACCACTGACAAACCATGGAATGTTAGGCTGGTGAGGCCCCGAAGTTCACTCCACAACTGTCTTCTTTCTTGCTTGGTGCATTTGGCATAGACGAAAAAGGCTCGGAATGTCAGCTAGGAATCTTTTGGAGAGATTGACACATGAAAGAGTTAGTCGAAGCTGTGGATTTCCAAAACATCAAGTTCATTATTTGACAATAACCAGATTTGGCCATTCGTGTTTGTTTTGCATAAATGAAATCCCAACTTCTGGGCAGTGGAGTCATTCCTAACCTTATCCACCATAGGTTCCAATAAGGATAGAATTTTTATTTTGTAGTCTTTAACTAATGTTTTGCCCCATTCTTCTAAGTAAGGGTTTATTTCCTACCCCCTAGATATTCCATATTAGGATTTTATCCATATCAACACGAAGGGGTGGGGCATGGTGAAGTTGGCTTGGAAGAAAGCCCAGTGTTTATTTTTCTTGGCATGTTGTAGGTTTTTCTGCATCGACCTTTTCGTTTGGAGTGGTATGTCCCTTTGCTTGAGGTTCGGCTAGCTTGGCTATAGGAGAAGGGATTATTTGGGCAATGAGGGGATCATTGTCCGAGAGATAACCCAGCAGATCCTTCAAAAGGTCATTTGACTCATTCTCCTGGTTTGATTTGCTTGACTTATCCAGGGTTGTTTCTAAAATCCCTTGAATGGTAGGATTTGAATTTTGAAAGCCCGGTTGTTGCGGTGGCCTCTCCTCCATGGCTGGTTGTTCTTCCACGGTTGGTGGCTCTTCCTCAGCTGGTGGCGTCTCTAGGACTGAGACTTTTCCTACATATTGACCTCACCATCGACTGGAGCTGCTTTGGGATAGTGGTTGCATTGGCTCTTGGAGTGTAGGTGGAGTTGTTTTGTTCCAGATGGCCCAACTTCATGGTGTTTCATTGGTGTCCAGCGTGTTTGAGTTGGTTGCTTTGTTGGATGCTTCGTGTTATCTCCAGGGCTATTGGATTTCTTTGACAAATTCGTACCTCCTCTCTTGCATGCTTCTTGGTCATGACCAATTTTTTTGCATTTTGTACAGTAATGTGGCACATCTTCGTAGCTGATTTTTTGGCAAATGCCTTCTTTACCAACCCCTAACCATACCTAGAAGGGAGTGCAGACAAGAGGTTACCTTAACACAAACCTTGCCGACACTTGGCCTGGTGAAATTTTCGGTTGCTAAGTCCAATTTGAGGGGTGTCCCAATAGCTTGAGCGAGGCTGAAATGGCGTGTTTGTTGAAGAACGCTACTGGAAGTCCCTCAAAAGTGATCTATATGGGCACTATGGATGGTTCCTCTTCTGCGGTAAATTATGGATGCCACTTAAGAAACTCTCATGTAGTAACCATTGACCAACCAAGTGTTCTTAAACCAACATCGGAGATAATCCTCCTCCAAAGAAACTTTGATTATTATGTGCTTACAATCCAGATATCCAATTGTCAACTAACCTTTAAATCCAATTGTGTGAAAGCTTTTCCCGAGTCTTTTCATATTTGGCTTTCCCCTCAAGAAATTCCCCACCAAAGTGTAAAAGAATGGTGCAGCAAGTTGTTGAATTTCTTCCTTAGAGAAGAATATGGCCGGTTCTCCTTTGTGAGATTGGAGCTAAGGGTGCATCTAGTTTTGGTGTTTGGACGCCTTGATTTTGTCTACCCGAGAGGACTTGTGCGAAGTTCTTGATTTAATGGTTGAAGGGAAGCTGTCTCGGCCATGGCCGAGTTTGCCAAAGGGGAGGATGAGTGAAGTAGAGAGGAGGAGAATTTTAGAGAGAATACCCACTAAACGGCCACATAGCAATTAATGTCATTATACCACTTTGCTTCCTACTTCCGTTACTGGCCATTTGGTTGACGAAACCTTCCAAATTCATTATCCCTCCTCGGCTCCTCCTACTACACCTTGATCTCTTCCTACTCTTTGCCCTCAATCCCACAGAACACACACTCAAAACACATGGCTCCTTTATCCCTACTTGGCTCCTCGATCATCATTGACAAAGAATTATTGAAACCCTTGGTATGCTTAGGTCTACAAAGTCACGACCATCCCTAAATCAATATCAGTCACAAGGCTACTAAGGTATGTATTTTTCCCTCTCTCCTCTACTTGATATTCTTCCTTCCATTTGCAGTTTCAAATTTTTGGAGGATTTGGGATTTATGGATCTTGAAATTTTTTTACCAATGTAATTCTTTTTTAACATTCTTAAAAATATGGGAGGCTAATAGTCTCTTTTTTTTCTAATTTTTTTAGGGATTGAAGAAGATATTTGCTTTACATGGAATTTTCCTTGAAGGTATTTCAGTTTTTCTTTTTTGTTTTTTTAATTTGAATTTTTGGACAGTGATAAACCTATATGAGCCAATTTGTGCCTTATTTTTTTTGTTATTAGAACATCTATGAGATCTTTTGTTGGGTTAATTTAAAATTTTTTACAATTGCTTATAATATTTTGGATTGACCTAAATAATTTCAAATCTGTGTGTTAATATAGTAATTATTTAGGCATCTACACTAGATTGTTTAAGAAATTATACCGTGCATTGAAGCGTGAACTTTATATCATTAAGATATATATAAGAAAATAATATTCATGGGTTTGAGAATCAAAATTGGTTAAAATTTTGTGCTATATTTTCATGAGATAATTATATGCTTGTTGCTTTGGTCATGGTTATGTTTTTATACATTCATGTAACTACTTTATAGAATGAAGCACTTTTGTATAGATAAGAGTAGATATCTTGTAGATACAAACTTCTGGCATTGAATATTTAGTTTTTCAATCTTTGATTATAGCTTGTTACCTACTTGATTGTGGTTTTATGTTTCAATTAATATTTTCCATTTTGGTTGGTTCTTCAACAGTTTATTAGGATTAGTAAATGTAATATACTTAATGACGTTTATATTTGTAAGGCTTAGTTTTGTTTAATTATAATGTAGTAATAAAAGTCCATTTTTTATTTTTTATTTTTGGGAAAATTACATTCTATTCGAACTATTAAATCTTGAAAACTTTTCAGTACCTCCAAGTAAGATATTTTCCTATTTCTACCATATATGTTCCTACTGTTGTTTTGCTTTCAATCTCACAAAATATACAAAATTCACCATTGTCGTATCTCTTCTTCTCTTCCTTATTTTTACCTTCAATCTAACAAAATACACAAAACAACTCATCTCTCTCTAATTCCATGAAAGTTTAAAGAATGTCTCACAACACACACAATTTAATGCTTACTCCACGGTGAACAGTCCCCTATGCATTTTGGGATTTTAACGAATTGATTGGACTATTTTTGGTATTTTAAAGACTTAGTGGGCTGTTGTATTTATGGGGTTTAGGATAATGATTGTAAGTTTTGTTTCGTAGCTTGACTAAAATAACCTTTTTGGACGATAATGCCCCATAGAACTTATAGTTTTGTTCTGTGGCTGGTGGCATAATGGACACTTAGGAGATGTGTAATTCTATCGACATACCCATTCTAGAACCTTTTCCCACTATCTCCAAACTTTTCCTTAACCCTTTTGCTACCCCTCTTTGTTTTGTTTCCCAATTTCTCTCCTAATTTCACCCGTCGCTCCATCCTCCTCATTCTATTCCTTCCTTTTTGCCCTTTATCCCACAAAACACACACAATCACACAATACAGACTCTCACACAGATAAAACACACACAACCATGCACAATCAAACACAAAGTTAAAGATAAATTTTTGAAATTTTTGTACGATATTTCCTTTTCTTTTATAAATGTAAAAATTTGGTAGGCTAAAAATTTGAATTTTTCTTTATTTTTTAGGGACTGAAGAGGATCTTCAATTTAAATGGTGGATTTGGGAAGATATTCCTCAATTAACATGTTATCATTGCTACTTCTTTTGATTTTCCTAATGTCTATTTCCATAAATGTTATGTTCTGAACTATTGATATAATTTTTTGGCTAATTTTTGTTGTTACAGTGACAATATTTTTCCAATTTTGATCCGTCTAGCTCAAGACCAGTAAGTTTTTTCTTTCTTTCTTTCTTTCTTTGTTCATTATTTATCCCTCCATTTATTTTGTTTCTTTTATCTAGAAAAAAAACCTTTTTAAATTGGTGAATTTTATTAAAATTTTTCTAATTTTTTTTACATTTTATCTCTGGTTGAAAGATTTTATTTTGATTAGTCTACATATGCATAAAATAAAATAAGAACCTGGAGAAATAAATTTGAATTGGGCTTCCTTAATTCTTGTGATTTTTTAGGGTGGGCTCAAATTTTTTTACACACATAATTTGTTTTGACGATTTTCATTAAAAAAATAAGGATAAATTGAATAATTATTCAACTATATGAATTCCATGCTGGAAAATATTTTGATTAAAGAAATATTAAAAATTTTGTATTTTAATTCCTTTTTGTGGAGTTAAAGAGTTTTGATACGAAATCTTAATTCTGCTGGTAATAAGAAAAGATAAGCAGGGTCTTAGAAAGGAAAGAAAAGGAAAATAATCATAGTCGAATACCATGAGGTGATTGTAATAAACTTAAGTTAAAGAATTCATTTTATTGTTAATTTTTGAGTTAGAAAAACAATAACAGTGTTTATTTTTTGTGAACTACTACACTAGTGACGGTGAAATCGTGTTTTATCCAAGTTAGTAACTTTAGACTATGGTTGTGAAACTAATTTATGCTGTGTGCAACTCTTTATTCATACTTTACATCAATTTTGTCAGTTGTTGTAAAAGTACATTTTTACTAAAACTCTTAAGTAACCCTATTTTTTATAATGATATAAAAAAATATTACATGGTCTGCTCAAGTAATACGTTTTGTATTTCTTAAACAGGAATCTTAAGGCAAAGAAATTTTTTGGAAGAATCCATTCTGCTTCGCATGTAACTTGGGAGATTAACAAACTTGCAAACTTCGTAAATGTCTCTTCTCTTTGTCACTATTGTAGTAATCTATCTCTCCTACCGCCAAGAATCTAAGAAAAAAATGTAGGCATCTTTCTGTTTTTTTGGTACTACATATCATATTATTTTACTTGATTGACATATCATTTTCTCTTTCTTGGAGCGGTGCCTTCTGTTTTGAGTGTAGAAGTTCTATTACCAGGTACATAAATGATGCTCTCTATGCTTTTTGGATTTTTATTTGCTTCCCCTTGATTGATTCCTAACAAATATTTTAATTCCAAATTAGCAAAAGTTTTAAATTATAGAAGGATTTGGGGAAGTTGACTTCTGAAACTATACAAATTATTTGCAAATTGGTTATTGTATGTGTCTTATAATGAGCCAATAATGAGTAGTTCATAGACATGAAGGCAAATTACAGCTGTAACCAATCACACTTGAAATTGTATTTGAAGTACAGAAAAAATATATTAATACAAAGGTTCAAAATCATATGCAATGAGGAGCAATGAATGTTGTTATTAGTATTAGTTGCGTATTTCAATGAATTTATGAAAGATGGATATTAAAATGATTTTAGAATTAATATTATCTACTTTGTTTCATCAATATGAAGTTAAGCACAAAAATTTTGGTTGCATGTTGCTTGGTTGTAAATTATATTTGATCATATTGTGTAGTTTTCCACTAATCTAAAGAAGGAGAAGATTGAAAAGAGGAAAGAAATTGGGATTAATTTCCATGTAAGTGTAAATTATTTTCCTGTTTGATTATGTACTATACATTTTTGTGTAATGAATTATCAATTAGTCAGAAAATATTGCTAAAATTTTGCATGACTTTTAGTTTGAGGGTCGTTTGAACTTTTAAATCTGCATCTTCTATTTTTTATGTGATGGGCATATTAGTGAATTTGTTGTGGTTGTCATCAAATTATTTTAACATCTTGAAAACGTTGTGCTTATTTCTGTGACTAAAAAGGCCTAACTCACAAAAAGAGATGACTTCAAAGGTTAGACGTCTTTTCCCTACCCTTAAAATAACTTTTCTTTAATGCAATGGGAGTTTTTGGCTGTTTTAAAAAAACTTAGTTTCCGACTTTCCTACAATATGTGCACATATTAAAAGTTTGAACAAATTCCCATCTTTTATTTGCTACTGAAAAGTTATGTCTTTTATTTGGCAATGCAATAAAATGTAATAGGATTGGTTCTTTGTTAATTATATTGACTTAGTTTTGCTTGAATGGTTTAAATGTATGGGGCAGTAGAATGTTCATTTTGATGGTTAAACAATTCAATATCTGTATGTAGTTAATATATCTCTATTTTTGTGCAGACTATGTGGAGGAGTTCATCTAGGTTGTATTCGTAAGACCAAAACATGTAATGAGAATGGCTTCACAGAAACAAATAGCATACTTGGTAGAAAGGGCAAGCTATTCAAATAGCTCAATTGTTGAACAATAACCTACATAATACACATACATATCTACAATTATGTAATTGATGTTCTACTAATTTTATATTTTGCTTTTGCTTAAACAATTTTTACATCAAAATAATATACGTATTGATTTTCTAGGACAATTTTTTTTTTTTTTTCATTTTATTACTTTCTCTTTCTTTAACATTAGATTTCAACTTGGGCATACTGATGCCTCTTTTAACACCCTAGTTTTAAATCAATGAAAACTCCTAAATCCTATAACTAACTAGGTGGCATCCCGCAAGTATACGGTTGTCAACTAGTAGCAAGGGAAGTAGGGATCGATCCCACAACGATTGTCGATTGCAATTACCAAGGTTTTAAGGGTAAATGTGTAGTTAAGCTAAATCAATTAGTCGATGGAAGAACTATTCTAATGAAAGCTATAACTTCAATTCTAACATAATTTAATCTAATTAAGACTAAGATTTGAAACAAGTGCATGAATCAACTAAAAAGACCATAAAGCAATAAAAATTGATTACTAAAGCATTCATTTTCAAAGTAGAAAATAAGAAAAGATTAACTAGGAAATTAAATATTTTTGGATTTTTTTGATTAGAAATAAAGAGACCCACTAAGAATTAACTATAAACTAAAGCTATAAATTGAAAATTCTTAAATTGAAAGCAAGAAATTGATAAGACCCCTAATTTTACTAAAAACCCTAAATTGAAAGCAAGGAAATTTTTACTAAAGTGGATAAGAAAGCAATTAAAAATTATATCTACTTGAAGCTTACGAAAAACCCACTACGATTATCTAATAAACATGTAAACTTGACAAGGAATTTAAAGAAGATCTAAGATGAAGATAAAGAGAAAATTTTATTAAAAAGTAACTTGTAGTCTAAGCTATCCTAATCTATCTAGAATTATCTAAAACTCTCTCTTCTAAACTGTCTACTCTTACTCTACTTGCCTCCTCTTTTAGCTTAAATAGTGCAGCATTATACAAGGCAAAATCAGGGTTTTTGGGCTGGAAGTTTACAAAATTGCCCTTACAACTTAACATTGGTTCACTTAGCGAGTCAAATTGCGGTCTGGAAGTTTTGAGACCGCGATCTCGACTTTCAAATAGTAACACTAATTCCCGAGTCGAGATCGCGGTCTGGAATAGTCGAGACCGCGATCTTGACTCTCCTTCCAGCAATCCTCATTTCCTCCATTTTGCAATTTAGTCCCTTGAGCTTTGTTCCTCCAGCTTCTAATCTTTTATTTTTAACCTGCATAATATTAACACCATTAAACACTTAATTAAACTAAAAATTTAACACAAAAATTATCATAATTAATTCAAAAACGAAAATACAAATACATATGAAAGAAATTAACCAAAATCTTCAATTACTTATCTAATTTTGGAATTTAAACTAACAAAATGCTATAATTTAGAGGAAAATAACTCGAGTTTACTAGAGTTATGACACCCCCAAACTTAGCATTTTGCTAGTCTCGAGCAAAACAAAGATCAACAATAAATGAAACCTACTAACATTCAAACATTTAAACACCCCCAAAGTTGATCCGTGACACTTGATGAATCATGGATGTACTTAGAACAATTAAGCGATCTCTCAAGAAATGTTCAACACTACGTTAAATGAAAAATATGAGTATATCAATCCAAAATTGAAATTTCATTTTACAAAGAAGCACAAATTCATTCACTACACAAGATTTCACATCACCAAGCATTACCATTCTCGAAAAGAATTACCAAAAGTTTTAGTTCTTTTTATTTGAAACATCATTACTTCTCAACTCACAAATATTATATAGTTAATAAACTTTCTTGACTAAGCATTATAAAAGTAGAAGTTCAATTAGGAATCAACTGAAATGCAATTGTCACACATTTCAGGAATAAACCTCTAACAAGGAATAAGTAATATGAGATTAATGATAAGTATTACAAACATTTACTCCTTAACTTATTGGTATACGAAAAAGGCAATTCCTAATGGCTTAATTAGGAGAAACAACATGGTTACATGTCGGAATCCCGTACTCGCCTTATTACTACTCCAGGAGGAATGGCTTATTTCGGAGAAACAACATGGGTACATGTCGGAATCCCATACTCGCCTTATTCCTTTTTTTTTTTTTGTGTTTTTTTTTACGGCCCTAAACCAAGGAAAAGGAGTAAAATGTACCAAAAATTAATCTCGAATATCAATTATTCACAAGTTAGAAGAACATTCCCTATGCAAACACACGAAATGTCCCAAAATTCCTTCTATTTCAATTAACTCATTTCTTTCCGAAAGATAGTTCATCAACCACATAATATAAATGATTTGATAAGAAACAGCATTTCAAATAAATTTTCCTAAAATTTCAGCACTTCTTTTTGAAAAATAGCAATGCTAAGTTTATGAATTCTTTATATTGCAAATGAACTACTCACTCAAACAAAAATTCTTGAAAAGAATCAATCATATACTTCACTCAAGAGGTATTGAACATCAAAATTATCATCATTGAGTACCTAATTGATCAACTTTCCATCCATTAATCATCAAGTGGCAAAAAAATATATATAAAATGACCATTTCCAACACAAAAAGATAAACACCCCCAAACTTGTATCTTTTATTCAAGTTGATGAATAAATCATCCTTCCACTCACCCAAAATTAAACATCAAGACAAACCCAAAATTAACGAAAACTACTTAAACTATGCCCTACTTTTAAGTCTGGAATTAAAATTGAGTAAAAATGTCAAGAGCAACCATGCCATGCATCTCGCCAAGTAAGCTTCAAACAAAATCAATTTTCCATTCAACTCATCAACTAATGCAAAGATGGCATCAGCTTAGGGCCCTTAGCCATATTACTCTTATTTGGCAGTAATCATGACCAAAGCTACACCAAGTATCTAGCAAGAAATTTCACAAAAATTCAATTCATGAAGCATTAAATTAATTAGCTACTTGGCATCAGCTTAAGGCCATTAGCCAGATTAAAAAAAAAAATCAAATTACTTACAATACTAAAAATAAAATAAATTCATGGACGAAGTGATTTTGAAAGAAAGAAAAACCTGTTTTTTTTTTCTTTTTTTTTTTTCCGAGACCGCTGATCTTAAATATTTGAGATCGCGGTATCAACTCGGCCCAAGAATTGCCTTTGCAGAAGTTCACGGTTGAGATCGCGGTATCGAACCAAACTTCTGCAAAGTGAATTTTTTTTACACTTACCCGAAATTGCTTCACTCTTGACCGTTTTTATCCATTTGCAAGGATAACCTACAAACAATAAATTCACAAATTAGGATGATAATTTTCAATCATTCTTTACCACCATTTATTCAATTCAAAAACTCAATATATATATATATATATATATATTTTCTATTTTAATTCAAACCAATTCATGCAAAATCAATACAATTAAAAATCACACTAAATAAAGTAATGAGAACTAATTTAAAGACTTGGGTTGCCTCCCAAGAAGCGCTCTTTTATAGTTTCTAACTTGACTATGGCATGACCCTCATTCTAAGTAATTGAGGATGAATGATCTTCCCTTCCCTTTTGGTTTCCACGGAAAAAGTCAATTGATCCCCTTTTTCTTCATGATTAAAGCTTGATTTTTGGGTTTTCCATGCACAAGTCCTTTCTTTCTAGCCTTAGCCATCGCTAGTGCCCCAATTAACATTTCCAATTGTTTCTCAAACCATTTTCTTTTCTTTTTATGCCTTCTCAATTTCTTGCTATCACCATTGTGCTTATTCTTTGCAAAACTCTCTTCATTCTTCATCAACACACATCTTTTATCGGGTGGTTTCTCTTTCAATTCATTTCTCAGATTTTCCTTTATTTCCAACACTTGCTTGAGCGAATTGACTTGGCTCACTTCATTTTCCTCTTCATTTGACCTAGCAAGGATAGAATTAAGAGATTGATTAGCACATTTCTCTTTAACAATGGGAATATTGTCATTATATTCAAACACATCAAATTCAATTGATTCATTTTCAACTCGTAAGATCAACTTCCCTTTGTGCACATCAATTAAAGCATGAGTGGTCGACAAGAAAGACCTCCATAAAATCAATCTGTGGAATCTCACTCTCTTCACCCGTGTCTAGCACAAAGAAATCAACGGGAAATACCAACTTTTCAACTTGTACAAGCACATCTTCCAACAAGCCATATGATTTCCTCTCGGATAAATCCGCCAATTGGAGTGTGATATTAGTTGGCTTAAATTGTTGATCCCTAACTTATCATAGATGGCCTTTGGCATGATATTTATGCTTGCACCCAAATCACAAAGTGATCGATGCCACATTTTTTCCTCCAACATTCACCGGTATCATAAAACTACCGGGATCTTTGAGTTTAGGGGGTAACCGCCTTTGAACAATGGCACTACATTGGGCATCTAGGCATACTTTCTCATCATCATCCCACTTTCGCTTCCTTGCCAAAAGATCCTTCATAAAACTAGCATAGTTTGGCATCTTGGTGACGACATCAATCAAAGGAATGTTGACATTAATCTTTTTCAACATATCCAAGAAATGGGTGAATTGCTTCTCTTTTTCCTCCTTCCTTGGATCAATGTTGAGTCTTTGAGGGTATGACACTTTTATTGATGGATCTATCTTCAAAGGTTCCTCCACATGCTTCTTCTTGGATACCTTGATCTCATTCTTTTGCTCCTTCTTGGCTTCATCGTCAACTACTTCTTTTTCAATTTCAACTACCTTGGACTTTTGCTCTTTGCTTCCTTCCTCCACCTTTTTCTTCTCCTTAGATTCAACCAATTCTTTTCCACTCCTTAGGGTTATGGCATTGCATTGCTCCTTGGGGTTTGGAATAGTATCACTTGGAAATGCCCCAATAGGTTTGTCATTATTCAACCTTGCCAATTGTCCCAAGTGAAGCTCCAAATTTTTTGTTGAAAAATTCAAATTCTCATAATCTCTTTTATGCTATTCGGCTTTCCTATCCAATTCCGTTCTCAAATACTCGGCTTCTCTTCTCCAACCTTCTTCACCCAAATTATCTCTAGGAGCAAATTGATCATGGTACATGTGTTGGGAAGAATTTGAATAATGGAAAGGTTCTAGGTCTTTGTTGTTGGTTTTGAAAAGAAGGATTGGGAAAATTTTGATATGAGTTGGGTTGGACATTTCTTTGATGTGGCGGTTGATAAGGTCTAGATGAGGAATTCGGAGCTTGAGTATGTTGGGCATTTTGAGATGGGGGATTTGGTTAGTAAGGAGGGTTGGATTGGTTGTTGATGTTACTCCATGAGAAATTTGGGTGATTCCTCCAAGACGGATTATAAGTGTTCCCATAAGCTCCGGATTGGTTCCTTGGAAATGAAGATTGATTAGTCACATAATTGACTTGCTCATTAGCCCCATATGGCATTTCACAATTCCCATTGGCATGCCCACCTCCACAAAAATCACATGTCATGCTTGGTTGAGTTGGAGAAGAAGTCATAACATTCACACTACTAGGTTTCCCTAGATTCTCCAACGCCTTCGCCATGTTATTCATCACATTCATGAACATGCTTTGTTGAGCTAAAAGGGCATCTTGCATATTTAGATTCAACGCTACCCACTACTTGCATTTGCTTGATTAGCTTGTTGTTGAACCACTGGTGGAGTTATCGGTCCATGATGGTAGTGGTTGTATGCCATCCTATTTAACAACTCTTGAGCTTCTTCCGGAGTCTTGTATGAGATAGAACCGTCAGCGGAGGCATCTACGATGGATTTCGTCTCTTGAAGTAGACCATTGTAGAAAGTTTGAACTTGAATCCACAAAGGAATGGCGTGATGTGGGCATTTTCTGAGCAACTCTTTGAATCTTTCCCAAGCTTCCCCAAGGCTTTCACCAACATCTTGTTTGAACGATGTAATCTTCTTCCTTAATTTAGCGGTTCTTGCGGGAGGAAAATACTTCGCCAAGAACTCTTGAGCGAGTTGGTTCCAAGTGGTGAATGTTCCTTGGGTATGGTATTGCAACCACGACTTCGCCCTATCACGAAGAGAAAAAGGAAATACCCTCATCCGAACACAATCCAGATGTACTCCATTAAATTTAAATGTGTCCAAGACTATTTCTTCAAAATTCATAAGGTGAGTGTAGGGGTCCTCATTTGGTCCACCTCCGAACATAGCATGGGCTTGGAGCATTTGTATTAGGCCGGGCTTGATTTTGAAATTGTTGGCTTGCACGGGCATCCGTGGAATGCTTGAGTTTGCCCCATCAAAATTAGGTAAAGCATACTCCCTCAATGGCCTTCCATTCCCATTCATGCCATTTCCATTCCTATAGCCACCCATTCCATTATTTCCACCTACCTCTTCTTCTTCGTTCTCCATATTCACATTCCCTTGATGAGCATTAGCATGTGCCCTTTTTATCCTTTCTTGCTCTTGTTGCACCCTTCTCAACCTTCAAATTTGTCTTAGCTCTTTCTCCCTTTCCTTGTCTAAGCAAATGAATGGCTCTTGAGTACTTCTTACCATGCACTACGCAACCAAGGCAAATAGTGTGAAACCCAGTATTTTAATAGCCTTGTTCTTTGATTTTAATTGGTTTAAAATGTTTTTCATATGTATTTTTTAGTCATAAAGTACTTCAACTTATTCGTTCTTCAATTCGAAGATCAAGGGTAATTTGAAGAGCAAGACCGGCGGGTAAACGGCTCAAAAATTATACAAAATGTAATTAGTGCATTGTGGTGTGTGAGTGTTGTTTGATGACTGATTTATAATGTTAATTTAGTAGCAAAAATTAGTTTTTGGGTCAAATAGTCAACTTGGAGACTATTTGGTCAATGGGGTACTATTTGGTCAACCTTGGAATTTCTTTTTAACTCTTCTTCTTTTTTTTTCTTCCTCATTTTCTTGTAGCAGCAGATTACTCCTCTCCTCCCTTTCCCCAAAAAATTTTCTTGGTTTTCAAGTAGGAATCACTTGGAAGGTAAGATTTTATGTATTTTAGCATTTTTGGCTTATGGGCTTTATGATCTAAGCTTTAATTTCAAGTTTTGTAGGATTCTTTATGGCTGAGAAAACCCTCTTTGCAGCCTTATAAGTTGTGATTTATGTATGTTATCCGGGTTGTTTTTAGTGTTTTGGAGGTTGGGAAGTGATTGGGGTTGATTTTTAACAACTTTCCATGGTTAGATTACAAATTTTAAGATTATGAGTTAGGGTTTTGTCTTCCATATGAGCCTAGAATGTTATGCTATGAATGCTTATATCTATGCTTGTAATGATGTTTTATGAGTGTTTTAAGGTTAGTTTGGATAGGAATTTAGACTTGAAACCAAGTGGAATTGATTTCCCTTCATTTTGTAAGTAAGCGGAAGTTTGGCGCAACTAGGATAATTTGGATAATTGGTTATGTTTGAAGGGTCTTTAATGATCTTTTAATGGTTTTAGGTGTTTTCCTTGGTAGTGGGATGCTATTGATATAGTCCCGGCTATACACATCTGAATCTTTCCATTTATGCATTGGTTGATTAAATATGTTGTTTTAGTTGGGTTGTAACCAAGGTCCCTTGAATACCTTGGAATTGGATTTTTGTTGGTTGAATATGTTGTTTTGAGTTGGTTGAATTTGGAAAACTCAGCTTATTATCTCCTAATCTAGCTGTAATACGAATTTGAGGGGTTAACTAAATGTTTTGACTGGGGATTTAGCTTGTCGAAGTTGGTCGGTTTTTGTGAATAGGTCATTTTTGACCAAAGAGTTGTTGGTGTCGTTTTCTGTCGTTTCACGTCGTTTTCGCTTCCCTAGTTATTCTTTAACTTCTACATCTCTTCTAAGAGTCCTCTTATATCTAGGACCATTCCGCCTACCAGGAATGTTGAGGGCATTCACAAAAACACCACAACTTCCAAGGCTGGATGGCTAGTCTCTTATACACATTATCTAAGTGTACCCCGGCCTCTTTAATGAGATGCGTATTTAACATGGATTTTAAAATGTGTATGATGTTTGGAACTGCACTTTTACCAAGTTTTCGGAATTATTATATATGAAATCGGGACCAAGCTATTTTATATTAATCAATTGATATATTTGCAAACTCTTTTGATATGAAAGCATTTTATGACTGTTTTGGCTCATAGGTGACCGAGGTATATAATTTTGGATGTATTTGGAAATGTCTGATTCATAAGAGTGCACGGTTATACACATCTAGATGTGTATAAGAGACAGGTCCAAAACATAGTCAAAAAGATGAACATTCTGATACATAGTCTTGTGATGGGATAACTTGACCTCCCAGTCAGAATAGTAGGTGTGGTAGATTACTAGATCTGGCTAGTACTGTAGGTCATACTGTTGAGCCTAAAAGATACTCATGCTATTTTATTATTTTCCGGATTAAAACTGTACTTGGATTTGTTAGCTATGCTTTAGCATACTATGTTTTGAAATGATTGGATCTTTTTGACTATGTTTTGGACATGCCTAGACGTTTAAATGGCATGATACAGTTTTAATCCGGAAAATAATAAAATAGCTCCTAATTTTGATGGGGCATTACTCAAGGATGCGGATAATCTTCCAAGCTTCTCTTTTGTTTGGAGAGGGGTAGTGTATTAGATAAGTTTTGTATTGATGAACTTTATTTTCGTTGTAGCATCTTTTGTACTAAGATAATTCGTATTTTTGTGTAAAATGAAATATTTGGTTTTATAGTTGAGAAATGGCTTGATGGTTCTATTACATTACGGTTAAGTTTGTTGCTCTGTTCGTTTGTGCCTTGCGCTTTGGTCTGGTGTACCATTAGCGCGGCAATGTTACGGTCCCGTTTTTGGGGCGTGACATTTAGTGGTATCAGAGCATAGGTTTGAATTCTAAGTCCAGTAATAGGTATTCGATGAGTCTTTCGAGGTTTAAATCGATGTGCTCGGGCTTAGAATTATATAAGATTCTGTTTTGCTCGCGACATTACAGGATCTGTGGAATTCTTTGACCTGGAGTTATTGATTGACTTGTTTTGGGGGGGGTTTTGAGAGGTCCTTGCTTATACAATCTAGATTGTATACCTCTTTTGTTGTCACCTTGAAAAGTTATTCTTTGCTCATGCTACACGTCTTTGACTATAATAAGACAGAACCAATCCATACCCAAAATCAAATCAAAGTCGGTCATCGGTAACAGGACCCTCGGCTGGGAGCGTCCGGCTGGTGGGGATCCGTGCGGAGATCCCCAGCCGAGTCGGCTTCAGAGAGTGTTACTAGGCCTGCAGTCTACCCTAGGGACGAGGCAGGGCCGTCAGCACCTCCTCCTCCGACTGGACCGCCAGTGGTTGATTATGGCGCCATTGCGACGGTTGTGGCACAGGTTATTCGACAGTTGGATTCGGAGCGAGGCGTGAGGAGAGATCGGGATACCTTTCAGAGGGGTCAGAGCTCTGCGCCAGCACAGACAGGCCATACTAGCCGACCATTTCAGTCTCAGCCTCAGTTTCAGTCTCGTGAACAGTCGGCCCGGACAGGGACGTTAGCACCTCCAGCTGGGAGTAGGAGTCGTGGTCGACAGGGTGGTTTCCCTAGGAGGGGTCCGTCGACAGGCTCTTCTGTTTCTTCTGCAGTTGGGAGCCAGCCTCAGAGATCTCAGTCGGTGACAGTTCAGCAGCCGTCGCCGCCATGCCGGTCTTGTGGTCGACTACACTCTGGGGAGTGTTATCGGAGGACTGGAGCTTGCTTTAAATGTGGCGAGCACGGCCATTTGATCAGAGATTGTCCTAAGGTCGCACCAAATCTAGATGTGGATTCAAACATGCTTCCTATCCAACCCAGTATTTCGGCTGTACTCTAATGAATGACTAGGGATGCGTATAAGAGACAGAGCATGAAACGATAGACCACAATCAGTAGTTGCAGGTACGATCTTAGTGAATTCCATACCTGCTTATGCTTTATTTGATTGTGGGGCATCACATTCATTTGTAGCGAAATGTTTTCTTAGATGTCTGTCCGATAAACCTAGATGGTTAGAGGATCCTTATAGAGTGGGCACCCCAGACGGGAAGGTTTTGGAGTCTAGGTTTATTTTGGAAGGTTGTCGGTTAGAGTTTTGTGATAGGAAGTTTGAGGCTGACTTTATTCAGTTACCGATGACCGACTTTGATTTGATTTTGGGTATGGATTGGTTGGCGGCTAATGGTACGACGATTAATTGTAAAGAGAGGTATGTGATGTTTAAGATGCCTGGTTTAGATACGGTGATTTTTCGTGGGAATGAAAAGAAGCCCAAGAGTAGGATTTCGATTATATCAGCAGTGAAGGCGTTTAAGGCCTTAGATAGGGGTTGTGAGAGTTATTTGGCTGGAAAGATATTATCAATTGAGGGTGAAGGAAGAGGATGTACCTAAGACAGCTTTTCGGACTCGCTATGGCCATTACGAGTTTTTAGTAAAGGCAGTTGTATGGTAAGCTTAGCAAATGCGAGTTTTGGCTTCGGAGTGTTGCATTTTTGGGTCATGTGGTGTCAGAGGAAGGGGTTTCTGTAGATCCCAAGAAGATTGAGGACGCTGTTGATTGGCCTAGACCTACCACAGTGACTGAGGTGCGGAGTTTTCGGGCTTAGCTGGAAAAACTTAAAACAATCTGTAACCCATTTAAAGAATTGCTTCCCCTTTGACGCGGCTTACCCAGAAGAGAACCAAGTTTGTATGGTCAGATCAGTGTGAGGCAAGCTTTCAAGAGCTTAAGCATAGGTTGGTGACAGCTCCAGTGTTGACTTTCCATACCTTCAAGTTCTGGAGGATTTGTGGTTTATAGTGATGCTTCTCAGAGTGGTTTGGGTTGTGTTTTGATGCAAGGAGATAAGGTGATAGCTTATGCGTCGAGGCAACTTAAGCCGTACGAGCATTATCCTACTCATGACCTGGAGCTCGCTGCGATAGTCCTTGCATCAAAACTCGTCCAAACCTATGCTCTGGAGAGCGGTGTGAATGTAATCACTGATCATCAAAGTCTGAAGTACCTGTTCACTCAAAAAGAGCTTAATATGAGGCAAAGGCGTTGGCTTGAGCTATTGAAGGACTATGACCTGACCATTAGCTATCATCTGGTAAAGCTAATAAGGTTGTCGATGCTTTAAGTCGTAAATCAGCTGGCCCTGGTATGGCTCTTTTGATTTGTCAGTTTGAGGCTTTGAATTTGGAGGTTGTTGAGTCTACTGAGCAGACTTTGGCAGCATTGGTTGTTCAATCTACACTGGTGGATCGCCTTAAGGTGTCCTTATACACATCTAGATCTGAGCTACGTAAAGTAATGTTGAAAGTACAGAATGGTGAGACCTCAGAGTTTCAGGTTAGAACTGATGGTAGCTTGTGGCGAGACAGACGTTTATGTGTGCCGAACGACTCCAAATTGAAAATGAGATCGAAGTATCCAGCTTTGTTTGCTTCGTGATTTCGTAAGTTTCGAGGACGAAACTTTGTTTAAGGGGGGTAGAATGTGAAACCCAATATTTTAATAGCCTTGTTCTTTGATTTTAATTGGTTTAAAATGTTTTTCATATTATTTTTTAGTCATAAAGTACTTCAACTTATTCGTTCTTCAATTCGGCAAATTTTTCGATTTACGCGATTTCGGTACCGGCGGGTAAACGGGTCAAAAATTAGACAAAATGTAATTAGTGCATTGTGGTGTGTGAGTGTTGTTTGATGACTGATTTATAATGTTAATTTAGTAGCAAAAATTAGTTTTTGGGTCAAATAGTCAACTTGGAGACTATTTGGTCAATGGGGTACTATTTGGTCAACCTTGGAAGTCTTTCGCACTCTTCTACAAAAGATCTGTACCTAACCTTGTCCAGCAGCAGCCGAACTCCTGCTGTCCATTATTCCCCTAGAATTGACTTCAGAGAAGTAGGAATCACTTGGAAGGTAAGATTTTATGTATTTTAGCATTTTTGGCTTATGGGCTTTATGATCTAAGCTTTAATTTCAAGTTTTGTAGGATTCTTTATGGCTGAGAAAACCCTCTTTGCAGCCTTATAAGTTGTGATTTATGTATGTTATGGGTTGTTTTTAGTGTTTTGGAGGTTGGGAAGTGATTGGGGTTGATTTTTAACAACTTTCCATGGTTAGATTACAAATTTTAAGATTATGAGTTTGGGTTTTGTCTTCCATATGAGCCTAGAATGTTATGCTATGAATGCTTATGTCTATGCTTGTAATGATGTTTTATGAGTGTTTTAAGGTTAGTTTGGATAGGAATTTAGACTTGAAACCAAGTGGAATTGATTTCCCTTCAAGCTGAATCTTTCCATTTATGCATTGGTTGATTAAATATGTTGTTTTGAGTTGGGTTGTAACCAAGGTCCCTTGAATACCTTGGAATTGGATTTTTGTTGGTTGAATATGTTGTTTTGAGTTGGGTTGTAACCAAGGTCCCTTGAATACCTTGGAATTGGATTTTGTTATAAGAGACATAAGTTACTTATAGCCTACTTCAAAGGCGAACATTTTCGGACGGACAAACTAAGCTTATTATCTCCTAATCTAGCTGTAATACGAATTTGAGGGGTTAACTAAATGTTTTGACTGGGGTTTTAGCTTGTCGAAGTTGGTCGGTTTTTGTGAATAGGTCATTTTTGACCAAAGAGTTGTTGGAAGGATAAAATTTTACAATGGTGAAATATGTATTGGATGGATTAAACCTGTCTGTGTATGATGTTTGGAACTGCACTTTTACCAAGTTTTGGAATTATTATATATGAAATCGGGACCAAGCTATTTTATATTAATCAATTGATATATTTGCAAACTCTTTTGATATGAAAGCATTTTATGACTGTTTTGGCTCATAGGTGACCGAGGTATATAATTTTGGATGTATTTGGAAATGTTTGATTTGGGGTGCACCGGTTCTATAGTCATCCATGGGACGCCATGGTGACTTCTGTGAATGTTATGAACTCTCTGATACGGGGTCTTGTAATTGGCTGATCTCTATACACAACAAGTCTATGATCTAATGTCTAATATCCATGTGAGCTCTTATGGTTTATTGACTTTTAAATGGCATGAGACATTTTAGAAACTGCTTCATAACTATGGTTTTCACAAATGTTATTATCTTTATGTTTTCTTTTTATCGCAATGCTTGGCCCCATTTGAAGAGCTTTTATGATATCCACTGAGCTAGTTATGCTCACCCCACGTGACTTATAATTTTTCAGATTAGGTGCTCGTTTTTGGATTCTCCACCGCGTTAGCAGCTTTTAGATTTTCCCAGACTCCACATTACTGTGTAGATCTGTAGTAGGACTCTGCCGGTGGAGAATCCAAAAACACACTAATCTAGTGTATTAGATAAGTTTTGTATTGATGAACTTTATTTTCGTTGTAGCATCTTTTGTACTAAGAAGGAATTTTGTAATTCGTATTTTTGTGTAAAATGAAATATTTGGTTTTATAGTTGAGAAATGGCTTGATGGTTCTATTACATTACGGTTAAGTTTGTTGCTCTGTTCGTTTGTGCCTTGCGCTTTGGTCCGGTGTACCATTAGAGCGGCGTGTTACGGTCCCGTTTTTGGGGCGTGACAAATAGTCAATTGGAATTCCAAGTCAATTACACAAGACAACCAAATCAAACATAAAAATCAACAAAATTAAAAACTAAATTAAACTAATCTAAAGTGCTTAATCTACACGACCAATAAAATGCTTGATATTGCCAAAAACCAAAGACAATCCCCGGCAACAGCGCCAAAAACTTGATGCCTCTTTTAACACCCTAGTTTTAATCAATGAAGGTGCAACTCCTAAATCCTAACACAAACTAGGTGGCATCCCACAAGTATACGGTTGTCAACTAGTAGCAAGGGAAGTAGGGATCGTTCCCATGAGGATTGTCGATTGCAATTACCAAGGTTTTAAGGGTAAATGTGTAGTTGTGCTAAATCAATTAATGGATGGAAGAACTATTCTAATGAAAGCTATAACTTCAATTCTAACTTAATTTAATCTAATTACGACTAAGATTTGAAACAAGTGCATGAATCAACTAAAAAGACCATAAAGAAATAAAAATTGATTACTAAAGCATTCATTTCTAAAGTAGAAATTAAGAAAAGATTAACTAGGAAATTAAATATTTTTGGATTTTTTTGATTAGAAATAAAGAGACCCACTAAGAATTAACTATAAACTAAAGCTATAAATTGAAAATTCTTAAATTGAAAGCAAGAAATTGATGAGACCCCTAATTTTACTAAAAAACCTAAATTGAAAGCAAGGAAATTTTTACTAAAATGGATAAGATTACAAAAGCAATTAAAAATTATATCTACTTGAAGCTTACGAAAAACCCACTACGATTATCTAATAAAAATGTAAACTTGATAAGGAATTTAAAGAAGATCTAAGATGAAGATAAAGAGAAAATTCTATTCAAAAGTAACTTGTAGTCTAAGCTACCTTAATCTATCTAGAATTATCTAAAGCTCTCTCTTCTAAACTATCTACTCTTACTCTACTTTCCTCATCTTTTAGCTTAAATAGTGCAGCATTATACAAGGCAAAATCAGGGTTTTTGGGCTGGAAGTTTACAAAATTGCCCTTACAACTTAACATTTAGCGAGTCAAGATCGCGGTTTGGAAGTTTTGAGACCGCGATCTCGACTTTAAAATAGTAACACTAATTCCTGAGTCGAGATCGTGGTCTGGAATAGTCGAGACCGCGATCTCGACTCTCCTTCCAGCAATCCTCATTTCCTCCATTTTGCAATTTAGTCCCTTGAGCTTTGTTCCTTCTAGCTTCTAACCTTTAAGGCAAGGTATTGAACCTGTTTAATATTAACACCATTAAACACTTAATTAAACTAAAAATTTAACACAAAAATTATCATAATTAATTCAAAAATGAAAATACAAATACATATGAAAGATATTAACTAAAATCTTCAGTTACTGATCTAATTTCGGAATTTAAACTAACAAAATGCTATAATTTAGAGGAAAAAAACTCTAGTTTACTAGAGTTATCACATACTCGAGTGAAGTATGAACCAAACTAAACTAGTATGATAATAAGGGACAAATACTTACTTTAGATACCTGAAATAGTACCTTAAATTTTTTTTTTTCAAGATCCCAACACTCACCAAAACATACCATAATTTAAAATTTCACATATAAGAAGGTATACCTTGCATATAATACCAATTAAAAAAGATACAAATAATTTTAGAAGCATAAATTTAAAATAAAATAAAATAACTGAAATGAGAAATTACCGATCCATTACTCCAAATAAACTACCCCATATTCACCTATTATCCCAATAACTTTATATCCCGTATTTAGCTACAACTATTAGATCTCACGATTCTGTATCCCTTGATATAAATACCCATACTTGTGTAATTCTCCATTTTACACTTTATCATTTTGCAATTTTCACCTTCTTTAGTCAAGTAAGCAATTCTGCGATTGGTTTTTAAGCAATACCTTTGTGAGTGTTCTATGATTGTTCTATTTGCAATTATTCTTAATAGCCCCTTGCAACGTCTCCCTTTGTTGTTCCCGTTTCTTCGGGTTCAAGAATTCTCCTTTACTTTTTGAATTTCAATTTATTCTTCTTTAAAAAAAAAAAAAATCTACAATCTTCAACTACGTCAATGGCTTCAGGAATTTATTCGAGTACATTCACTCCTCCTTTTTCTAGCATCCCTTCTACCATAACAAAACTAGAAACTCCTGCACTGCACCTCGGGATCCTATAGACTTTCTACGAAACCCTTGTGAAACCGTTTCCCCTTGTCTTTCCAGGAAGCGTCTCCCCATTACCAACACTTTCTGCAGTCCGATCCGAAGCTGGCCAATTCACCCTAGTAACAGTCTACACCCAACTTCCTTCATCTTGAAGAAATTAATAAGCTTAGAAAATAGTACCATATCCCCAAAGAAGTTCACCTCAAGTTCCCCTTGGAAGAGGACTGAGGTCGTACCCTACTAGGGGGCCATATGACCATTTTTGACAAGCATCTCCTTGCTAGCCTTCACCTTCCTGTTCCTCTATTTTTTGTGAAAATTTCAAATCACTGGAACATTAGTGTCCCAGTTGACCCCAAATTCTTTTTGTCTCACAGTAAGCTTTGTAATTTTATGCAAAATATGACTATCCTCTTAGTGTGGAAGCCGTTAGATGTTTCTTCAAATTAACCCAGGCCGGTGCCTTTTTTTTTTTTTACCTCGAACCAGTTTTCCTATTATCCGAGGAAACCCCCATTCCTTGAAGAACTGGTTCTTCTATACTAGTTATCTCACCCCAGTAATGGTCCGAGGTCCTTGAAACTTATCCAAGGATTCTTTAACAACTATGGAACCAAGCACGTAAAACCTCTGACCCAACAATTGCCTTAGCAACTTCCTCTATTTGAATAGGCTTTGAGAGGCAAGAATTATCACTTTAAAAATAGCATTTTGGCCTGGGCTTGCCTCTATCGTGGATAGGAGTTGCTTGAAATTTTGACCCCAATAAAGGTCTATACCTTAGATCCCTTCTATGTCTTCCTGTGCTTATTTTTATCTTTCCCTTTTTCCTTTTTATATGGATCTCATTCACTTTTATTAATGCTCATTTTTTTTACCTTTTTCTTCACTTTTTACTTAGGTACAGCTGGGCTCGAAAGTTTTGTGTCAGGTCTCAAACCCAATGATATGGATCTGAATAGCCCATAGATGTGTCAAGATGAGGAGATGAAAGATGGAGCAAGCTTGGACTCACTCTTGCCAAGATTGGAGCACATTCGTGGTATTTTGATCGAGTTGGATTGGATTATCTTCAATTAATTATTACATGATGCCCAATTCTTCAAAGTAAATTAGACAAAGCACATGTGGAGATCCTTTAAGTGCAAGAAGACCTAATTTCCTTTCAAGTTTATTTTAGTTTGGTCTTTATTATGTAAAGCCCAATAGTAGCTTAATTTTGTGTACATTGGGCTGGTTTTAAGTTGGGTTTAAGTCAGGTTTAGTTGTTGATTTAATTCTTAGTTTCTAGGCTCATTATTTAGCCTTAATAAGGCCCATTTAGCCCAAATCTTGGGGCTACTTATGGCTGAACCCTAGCACTAACTTTTTAGGAGTTTTTAAGCTAGTTTTTAGGACTTTATTAAGCCTATAAATAGGCATTATCATATGGATGAATTACAACACATTTTTTATCAATAATATTCATTTTCTTCGTGAGGAAAAAGTTCTTTCTTTTAGTCTTTGGATTAAGAATTTGTTGGGATCATCACTTGAGCAACGGTGATTGTTCTAACCGATTTATAGAAGTGGTTCTTGCCTGATTCATATAGGCAACGGGTCAATTCTTGCTTTAAATCTTGGTTAAGAGTTTGGTTCTTGTGTCACTATAGACAATGAGTTGAATTCTTGCTTGATTCTTGTGTGTTCTTACGTTCTTGTTTGTGTGTGCTTGCTATCCAAACTCTTGTGACTAACTTTGGAATCGATCCTTAGGGTTTTTGTGCCATCTTGAATTTTTGGATTTCGTGGCATCAAGTCAATTCCGAACGGGGTTCGCATAACCCAAAATAGTGGTTTGAGTTCCTACGTCTATCTCGGCGGCCAGTTCCTTAAGGACCAGTGCTTCTGCTCCTTCAACCGCTCCTATTGCCTCTCTTGGGGCTCAGGGATCAGGATTGACTTCCTCCCATACCACAACCATGGTCATTGCTGCCCAACCTATTACCACGGTAGTGGATTTAGAAAATACTACGATCTATCCTCGAGGCTCAACAAAATCCACTTCGACCTTTGTCCCCCCTGCTACCAGATCAAGCAGGAATAGCCCCAAATAATACTTCTTAAAATTTACAATGTTCTACATCCGAGGTGTTATACAAGCTCACCGTCCATTCTCACAAGCTTGTAGCATCCTGACCTGTGGGCTTCAATGACCCTATAAGGACCTTCCAAGTTTTGATCCAACTTTTCAGTCCTTTCAAGTCGACTGGCCTCTTTCTTTGTGATGACTAAATCTCTAGGTCTTAGATAACGATGCCTGACCTCCGAATTGTAATGATTTTTCATCTTCTTCTTATACTTAGTCTCTCGGATAAAAGCATCAATCCTTCACTGCTCTAAGAGATCAAGGTTTATCATCAAAGTTTCATCATTTTGCTCGGGGTCACGTAATTTTATCACAGACTATGGTAAGCCTATCTCAGCGAGGATTACTGCCTCGAATCTCTATATTAGGCTGAACGGGGTATTTCCATTAGTTGTTCGAGTTGTGGTCCTGTAAGCCCAAAGAGCCCTCGACAACTCATCAACCCAGGCACTCTTAGCTCGATCCAGACGTGTTTTGAGACCCATAAAAAAAGTTTTATTAGATACTTCCATTTGTCCACTCTCATTGGTCTGAGGATGTGCTACTGAGGTAAAATGTTGCTTTATTACTAATCTCAAGCAAAAACTGGCAAATGACTCTCCATCAAATTGCTTGAGATTATCCAAGATAAGAATTGTAGGGATTCTAAACCTGCATATGATGTTTTTCAAAAGAATTTTTTAGTTGATATCCTAATTATAGATGCCAGGGGTTCAGCTTCAATCCACTAGGTAAAGTAATCAATGGCAACCACCAAATATTCCATCTTTCCAGGACCTTTAGGCAAAGGACCAAGCAAATCAATTCCCTATTGTGTGAAAGGCCATGGGCGTTGAATGGGCACCATATTTGACCGAAGACAGCCTGGTATGGGTGCATGGATCTAGCATTTATGGCAAGCTTGGACAAGATTATCAGCATTCGACTGAATTGTTAGTCAATAATATCCTGCCAATAATAATTTTTGAGCCAAATTTCTAGGTCCTACATTGCTACCACAGATCCTTTCATGAAGCTCTCTTAGCATATACTGCTAGCCTTATATGATCGAAGGCACCTGGGCAATGGTGTGAAACCCAGTATTTTAATAGCCTTTTTCTTTGATTTTAATTGATTTAAAATATTTTTCATATTATTTTTAGTCATAAGGTACTTCATTTTTCAATTCGGCAAATTTTTCGATTTACGCGATTTCGGTACCCGCGGGTAAACGGGTCAAAAGTTGGATTAAGTGTAATTAGTGCATTGTGGTGTGTGAGTGTTGTAAGATGGCTGATTTATAATGTTAATTTAGTAGCAAAAAATTAGTTTTTGGGTTAAATAGTCAACTTGGAGACTATTTGGTCAATGGGTACTATTTGAGTCAACTTTGGAATTCTTTTTAAGTCTTCTTCTTGTTATTTCTTCTCCATTTTCTTCTAGCTGCTGGCCGAACTCTCTTCTCCATTTTTCAACAAACTTAACCGCAATGTAATAGAACCATCAAACCATTTCTTAACTATAAAACCGAATAGATTCAAGCTTTAATTTCAAGTTTTGTAGGATTCTTAGGGCTGTAAAATAAACCCTCTTTGCAGCCTTATATATGTTGATTTATGTATGTTATGGGTTGTTCTTAGTGTTTTGGAGGTTGGGAAGTGATTGGGGTTGATTTTTAACAACTTTCCATGGTTAGATTACAAATTTTAAGATTATGAGTTAGGGTTTTGTCTTCCATATGTGGCCTAGAGTGTTATGCTATGAATGCTTATGTCTATGCACATAATGATGTTTTAAGAGTGTTTTAAGGTTAGTTTGGATAGGAATTGAGACTTGAAACCAAGTGGAATTGATTTCCCTTCATTTTGTAAGTAAGCGGAAGTTTGGCGCAACTAGGATAATTTGGATAATTGGTTATGTTTAAAGGGTCTTTAATGATCTTTTGATGGTTTTAGGTGTTTTCCATTGTTGTGGAATGCTATTGATATAGTCCCGGCTATTGCTCCGGTGAATCTTTCCGTTTATGGATTTGGTTGGTCTTGGTTGAATATGATGTTTTGAGTTGGGTTGTAACCAAATCCCTTGAATACCTTGGAATTGGATTTTGCAGACCTGGTTGAATATGTTGTTTTGAGTTGGGTTGTAACCAAGGTCCCTTGAATACCTTGGAATTGGATTCAATGTCGGGAGGATAGCCTACGATAGCCTAGGGAGGCGAAGTTTTCGGTTTTCTGGAAAACTGAGCTTATTATCTCCTAATCTAGCTGTAATACGAATTTGAGGGATTAACTAAGTGTTTTGACTGGGGTTTTAGCTTGTCGAAGTTGGTCAGAAATTGTGAAAAGTTCATTTTTGACCAAAGAGCTGTTGGTGTCGTTTTCTATCGTTTCGCGTCGTTTCCGCTTCCCTAGTCATTCTTTAACTTCTACATCTCTTCTAAGAGTCCTCTTATATCTGTTTTAGGTACCACGCCACCTACCGCCGGCGATTGCGTTCAGTGATCATTGTGCAGTTTTTGCTTTGATAGGTGGGTAACATAGATGTGTATACCCTCTTCCACTTGTATTTTGTTTAACGACTTTCGAAATATGTTTGGATGGATTTTAAAATGTGTATGATGTTTGGAAATGCACTTTTACCAAGTTTTGGAAATATTACATATGAAATCGGGACCAAGCTATTTTATGTTAATCAAATGATATGTTTGCAAACTCTTTTGATATGAAAGCATTTTATGACTGTTTTGGCTCATAGGTGACCTAGGTATAAAATTTTGGATGTGTTTGGAAATGTTTGATTTGTGGAGAACCGGTTCTATAGTCATCCATACACGCCTAGATGATCTGTGAATGTTTTGAACTAATTGATCGGGGTCTTGTGATGGGATAACTTGACCTCCCGGTCGGACTAGTAGGTGTGGTAGATTACTAGATCGACTAGTCTTGTAGGTCATACCTTCGAGCCTAAAAGATACTCATGCTATTTTATTACAGCTCTGGATTTGAAACTAAGCATGGATTTATTCGCTATGCTTTAGCATACTATGTTAGTTGAAATGATTGGATCTTTTTGGCTATGTTTTGGACATGCCTGACATTTAAATGGTATGAGACATTTTAGAAACTACTTATGATTATGGTTTATTGACGTTTAAATGGCATGAGACATTTTAGAAACTGCTTCATGACTATGGTTATTTTAAAATGTTATTATCTTTATGTTTTCTTTTTATCGAAATGCTTGGCCCCATTTGAAGAGCTTTTATGATATCCACTGAGCTAGTTATGCTCACCCCACGTGATTTATAATTTTTCAGATTAGGTGCTCATTTTTGACTCTCCACCGCGTTAGCAGCTTTTAGATTGTCTCCAGATTCCACCTGACTCTCTTATACACATCAAGATGTGTATAAGAGACAGGCACTTATGAGAAAAATGTATTAGATAGGTTTTGTATTGATGAACTTTGTTTTTGTTGTAGCATCTTTTGTACTAAGAAGGAATTTTGTAATTCGTATTTTTGTGTAAAAATGAACTTATTCGGTTTTATAGTCTTAAGAAATGGTTTGATGGTTCTATTACATTGCGGTTAAGTTTGTTGCTCTGTTCGTTTGTGCCTTGCGCTTTGGACCGGTGTGCCATTAGCGCGGCGTGTTACGGTCCCATTTTGGGGCGTGACAAATGGGCTTAGGTAAGAACTTTTGTATAGAACTCCTCCTAGCAGCTCATATTTCAAAGCTCGAAATTTGATTGTTCGTGCCTTAGTTCTGTCTTTAGGAAGGGTAACATAAAAAAGATATTGCATTATTAGACCCATCCATCCAAGATAAGAGTTAACATCTATGATGGCCTTAAAAGGTTCAATTGATCTAACCGTTTGGATCTCGACAAGGATTTTCTTAGTGAAATGAGAGTAAACTACCAATTTGCCTTTGTTATCCTGTAGTTGTATCAAAACCTGATGTTTCTTGGCGAATGCACCGAGATTTCACTGATTTTAATAAAGCCTGTCCCGAGGATAGTTTCCCTTTGCTTTAGATGGATACTATAGTTGATTCAAAGGCATTTTGTAGGCTTTGTAATTTTACATTTCTTAGATGCCTTCAAAGGATATCATCAGATTTACGTGCAAAGAAAGATGAAGAGAAGACCACCTTCATCACAAATCGGGACACCTATTGCAATCTGGCCATGCCCTTCGGATTAAAAAATGCTTGAGCTACTTATCAGAAGTTGATTAGTAAAACTTTTAAACAGTTGATAGGTCAGAACATGAAAGTCTATGTGGATGATATGATCGTCAAGAATAAGATCTTTGAGGAAACAATAGATGACCTGAAAGAAACCTTTGACACCCTAAGGTCAAATCAAATGAGGCTAAATCCAACAAATGTACCTTTGGGTCCCATTAGGAAAATTCTTAGGCTTTGTTGTGTCTCACTAAGGCATTGAAGTGAATCCATAAAAGGTAAAGGCTATTATAGAGATGAAACCTCAAACCTCAGTAAAAGAAATTCAAAGGTTAACCGCTAGGATAGCTGCTCTGAATAGATATCTGTTTAAGTTAGTATGAGAATGGGTTGCCATTTTATCAGATAACAAAGAAAGTATATAACTTTTGATGGACAAAAGAAGCCCAAAAGCTTTTGATGAGCAAAAAGAATACTTGGGAAACATTTTGAAGTTGGTCTCACCTTAAAAAATGAACCCCTGTATCCATACTTGTAGCCTCGGATTATGCGGCCAACTCAGTTCTGATCAAAGAAGCAGAAGGGGGAAATCAATTTCCTATATATTTTACAAGCAAAGTATTCCAAACTCCAGAGAAAAATTACCCTTTAATTGACAGTTCCGCTTTTGCCTTAGTCAACTCAGCTCGAAAGTTGAGCCTATGCTTTAAGGGGCATAAAATCATTGTGCTAACCCATTTCCTTTTTTAAAATATCTTATCCAAGACTGATGAGTCTAGACGCATGCTTAAATGGTCTGTGGAGCTCTTTGAATTTGATATTGAGTTTAGACTAAGGACAACTATCAAAGCACAGGTCCTCTCGGATTTTTTGGTAAAGAATACGAGCATGTCTACTAGGCCTTCAATAAGAAAATATAATGTCCTTGCAGTTTGCAGAGAAATCTGAGTCACTTAAAGAAGATTTGGTCTAGGAACTACACATAGATAGAGCCTCTTGTGCATTAGAATCAAGTTATGGAATTATTATTCGAACCCCAGAAGGTGATTATTTTATGTACGTTCTGAGATTTGAGTTTCAGTCAATAAAAAATGTGGTTAAAAATTCACAACGACTCACAACTGGTAATTAATCAGAGCCTGGGAAATTTTGAGGCCAAATGAGTCATCTTGGATTGATATAGTCAATCAATTGGAATTCCAGTTCAAAAAAGTTGATATAATCGAAGTACCTAGAGCCAAAGCTTATCTACCTCTGCCTCTATAAGTAGACTTTTTTCTAGTCCGAAGAGATGCTTCTTCTACTTTACTACCTTGTGGTTTGAGTCAATACTTAGCCTGTGCTCTATGATTTTTTGGGTAATGCAAGGCTTGTCCTCCACAGACAAGCAAAGACATCTGTATATCGTATACAGGAGTCTGGTTAGAAGACCTTTTAGCTCAGCAAGCAATATAGCACATATTTTGATCTTTCAATCTAAGAGGTCCGATCAAAGGCAATTTCTTCTACTGGAACATCATCCTTAGGTTCAAGCTTTGTCTTTCCCTTTCCTTTGGAATCAGGGATCAGAGATAGCTCAAATGACCCAAAACTCAAAAGTTTGGCATCAAATTTTCTAGATAAGGTTTGTCTCCAGTGGTCATCGTCTGCGATTAAATTCAAAGGGACATCATGTAGCAGGCCTAAACTTCCTATGGATTCCCCATAACTGACCATTCGGATCCATCCTTTAACATGAATTTTATGCCAATACGGAACATAGAGGGAAAAATCCTATAAGCATATTGGGTGGGCTGACCCAATGTCATGTTGTACGAGCTGTCCTTCTCGATAGTGACAAAATTGATCATTTCAATTCGTTGCCTTGAAGGGGTGCCCAGGGTCAAAGGCAAGGTTACTTTCTCTCTGGCATGACAAAATCTTCTAGTGAATCCAACCATAAGGGTCTTGAACGGCTTCATTAAAGAATGATCTATATGCACTTTTTGCCACTCATACTAATAGATGATGTCAGTTGAGCTGCCTGTATCCATAGAAACTCAGTGCATTTCATACCCGCCGACCTGAACATGAATTACAATAAGGTCGGCGTATGGAATACGACTGGACACTATATCTTCTGAGGTGAAACTAAGGCTAATAAATGACCGAATCCTTTTGTCTCGATTTTCATTCTTAAGGACATAACGAGCATATTTTTTTTGGGCATTTCTTGAATGCCCTATTGTTGGCTCTCCGGAATTGTGTTTATCACACTAGCAACGTTGTTCTCTAGCCCTTGCCGGGGACAGTCATTTATGGGTTGGGGTGGTTGCCTTGGAGGCTATTGTCAAGGATGAGTCCTGTTGTCTTTACGAAACTCAGCAGCTACCCTCTGAATGAATGGTCGCAACTGCCCATCTTGTATGGCTCAGTCAATTCCAATTTTTAAGGACAGTGATTGCACACCTCAATATTATGACTTTGCTCGTGGAATGCACAGTATATTTTGATTTATCTATCTGATCTGGAGCAATATGCATTGGAGGAAATGGTTCAAGGATTCCAATATGTTGAACTTGATTTAAAATTTCCCTCTTAGTAGTGTTTAGAGGGATAAAATCTGTGTCGAGCACCACGTGGTGTGGGTTTGATTCCCACAGACGGCGCCAAATGATGAGAGAGGAATTCAGACAAAAACATATAGAGAGAGAATGTTCTTATGTCAATTAGAGTGAAGATAGAATTATGAGACCAGGACCTCCTATTTATAAACTTGGTGGGGTGTCCAAATAGCTGACATGTTTTACATTACTCAAGTAATTTACATATTTACCCTTAATGAGCTATGTCACGTGGATAGTTTACATAATGACTAGTGCCACGTAAGCAGTCTAAATTTTAGTATCATCACTTGGTTATGGTGGTTTTGACTTTTGACTCTTTTTGTTGGGCTGTGGGATGGTGATATTTTGATGGTGTCCACGGATGGTGTGTTGGCGGTGGTGAAACTTGTGGGCTTTGGATAGTAGTAGTGGTGAAATATGTAAAAAGTGTATATTAGGCAACATGTTTATTTTGAGGTCATAGAATTGACCAAATCAATGGAATTTGAATAATATGTATTATTAGAGTTAGAGGTAGTATATTTCTAAAATCAATAGTTTAGGAGGTAAGTTAATTACAAACCGATGATAGCTGAGGGGGCATTTTGAAATTAACCAAAAATCTCTAATTGTTAAGGCAAATACTTTTTTTTTTTTGAGCAAACACCCAATTGGATGAAATTTATTTAAGGAATCATTATTTACACTGTCTTATGTAAGGGCAGCCTTGAGCATCCAAGCGCAACAATCCTCTAATAGGCCTAGGGATTGTGTCTTGGTTATACTCTAGATAGGAAGGATTAATTATACCCTCATTTGCTAGCCTATCCGCTACTCGATTAGCCTCTCTGTAAACATGCAAACNCTAATTAAAGTAAAATGCCTATCTAATGTGAAAGCTTTGATGAATTGCCATTGCTGGTCAATGCTCCATGTTGGTTTAGATCGGCTATTTATTATGTTCACTAGGGTAAGGGAGTCGAGCTCCACTTCTACTTCCATGAGCTGCAATTTTGCACAAAGTTTGAGGTCATCCACTAAGGAGGACGCTTCAGCTTGTAGGTTGGATTGGAGGTTGTAGTTGTTACTAAATGCCTTGACCAGGTTTCCATGATGTTCTCTAATGACGCCATTGCCAACTGCAAACCCTAGATTTCCCTTTGAGGCTCCATCAACGTTGAGTTTTGCACTCCCATATTGGGGAGGAATCCACTTGACTGCCAATGCTCTCCTCGGCTATGTGGTGAGTATTTGACTGCAAATGAATTGAGTGAAGAAGGTGTCATCAGCTAGTCCAGTCCTATAAAATGGTTGAATGGTAGAGATGTTTCGTAAATGAGAGCATATGTTTATAATGTTGCGTTGAGGTATGACACTGTGGAAAGGCCTTCAAAGATAGTCATATTACGTGCTTTCCATACAAACCAGTATACCAAAGAAAGTATAAGTTTCTGGGTAGCTATAAGGATTGCTGAAGGAGGACCACCAAGAATTGAGTTTTCCTAATGAAGTAGAGGCTGGAGGAAAAAGCACTTCAAGCCATGATTCAAAGTATGACCAAACTTAGCTGGTGAATTCGCATCCTACAAAAAGATTATCCAAAGTTTCCTGGTTGTTGTAAAAGGAGAGTTTTGAAGCCAAAGAAACTCCGAAGGTAGTTATTATGTCATCAAGTGGGAGCTTTCTATTTACAAGGCACCACATGAAGATGGAAATCTTGACTTGCAGTCTGTCGTCCCAAATCATTCTTCGAGAGAGTATGGATACTTGTGAAAGGATTAGGGTTAGGCTTAATGGATACTTCCAGTCTGCCGTCCCACATGATGAGAATTTCGAGTAGTTCCTCCAATCAGGATTGTATGTGTTAGAGTTATAGATTGCCCATTATGTTTAGTTCCTATTATAGGTTCCCACATAATTCACAAACATGGTTATTTGGGCTTTCATTTGTAGAATGTCCCTCCTGGAAAAAATCACAAGATACAAATGGACTCTGAACTTTTTGACCACGAACACTCATACCCTATTATGTGTTTTAAATTACTATAATAATAGGGTTAGTATTAATAATTGTTTAAGTTATTAAATAATCAAAATTTGAGATCTTAACTCAAATGGATCGCAAGTTATGTAATTGTCAAATAGGCTAATACTCTTTGTCAATAGTAAATAGGTCAGATATGAACACGACACGACATGAATGCGAATGGGTCAGACACGAACACGATGCGATTAGAAATGGGCCCCACACGACATGGTAAGAAATGGGTCACACCTGATACGACACTATAACCTGACAACCAGACCCATTGGCACCCCTAGTCACAAAGGCCATTTTGATGGTTTTCTCCACAAAAATCACATAAGATCCCTTGAGGTGCTAAATTTATGGCTAAGAATTTGGGCTCAAAGTTAACCGGATTCCTTCCCAAAATTTCTAGGCCTTTGTCAGATTGGTCATTATATTCAACATCATGCCCTATTGAGCTAAGAAGGCATCATTGAGATTAACCGTACCTCCTTTTTGAGTATTAACTTGATGGACTTCTTGTTGTAGTTGTTGTTGTTGCCCAGGTAAAGGAGTAATTGTTCCATGGTAGTAATGCGTTGATGCCATCCTCTCTAACAGTTCTTGTGCCTCTTTTGAAGTTTTAAGAGGAAAAGTGCCTTTTGCGGTTGCATCAATGATCAATCTCATCTCTAGAAATAATCCATTATAGAACATCTGTACCTGTAGCCATAGTAGGATGGCATGATGCGGACACTTTCTAAGCAACTTCTTGAAGCGATCCCATGACTTAAACTCTTCTCAGTGATTTGTCAAAATGGAGTAATGTCGTTACTGAGATTTACGGTCATTGTCGTTGCTGAGATTTACGGTCGTTGACGGTTGGAAAGTACTTGGCCAAAAACACTCTTGAGCTAACTGATTCCACGTTGTGAAAGTACCTTACTAGAAAGATTGTAACCAAGCCTTTGCCCTATCCCTCAGCGAAAATGAAACTTGTTCGGGTAAATATTGATTAAGTAACTCAATTCACAAACAAGTAATAATTAAGCTTTAATAATCCTAATCAACACTTACACACACTCGTAAGGATACAAGGTATGTTTCTAGATCGAGTAAGTAAGGATCATTCCCACGAGAACTACTAAGTAATTACTACGGTTCACAAACCTTTATATTAGTTAGACAAATCAATTAAAAAAGGGTTTTTCTACTAACTATGTGTGAAACCCAGTATTTTAATAGCCTTGTTCTTTGATTTTAACTGGTTTAAAATGTTTTTCATATTATTTTTAGTCATAAAGTACTTCAACTTATTCGTTCTTCAATTCGGCAAATTTTTCGATTTACGCGATTTCGGTACCGGCGGGTAAACGGGTCAAAAATTAGACAAAATGTAATTAGTGCATTGTAGAGGTGTGTGAGTGTTGTTTGATGACTGATTTATAATGTTAATTTAGTAGCAAAAATTAGTTTTTGGGTCAAATAGTCAACTTGGAGACTATTTGGTCAATGAGGTACTATTTGGTCAACCTTGGAATTTCTTTTTAAGTCTTCTTCTTTTTTTTAATCCTCATTTTTTGAGGCAGCAGTAGAATCCTCTCCTCCATTTTCCCCAAAAAATTTTCTTGGTTTTCAAGTAGGAATCACTTGGAAGGTAAGATTTTATGTATTTTAGCATTTTTGGCTTATGGGCTTTATGATCTAAGCTTTAATTTCAAGTTTTGTAGGATTCTTTATGGCTGAGAAAACCCTCTTTGCAGCCTTATAAGTTGTGATTTATGTATGTTATGGGTTGTTTTTAGTGTTTTGGAGGTTGGGAAGTGATTGGGGTTGATTTTTAACAACTTTCCATGGTTAGATTACAAATTTTAAGATTATGAGTTAGGGTTTTGTCTTCCATATGAGCCTAGNAGAATGTTATGCTATGAATGCTTATGTCTATGCTTGTAATGATGTTTTAAGAGTGTTTTAAGGTTAGTTTGGATAGGAATTTAGACTTGAAACCAAGTGGAATTGATTTCCCTTCATTTTGTAAGTAAGCGGAAGTTTGGCGCAACTAGGATAATTTGGATAATTGGTTATGTTTGAAGGGTCTTTAATGATCTTTTGATGGTTTTAGGTGTTTTCCTTGGTAGTGGGATGCTATTGATATAGTCCCGGCAATTGCCGGTGAATCTTTCCATTTATGCATTGGTTGATTAAATATGTTGTTTTGAGTTGGGTTGTAACCAAGGTCCCTTGAATACCTTGTTTCTTATGGATTTTGTTGGTTGGTTGAATATGTTGTTTTGAGTTGGATTGTAACCAAGGTCCCTTGAATACCTTGGAATTGGATTTTATTGGCAGGGAGGATAGCCTAATTATAGCCTAGGGAGGCGAACATCTAGACCTGTCTAAGCCAATAGCATCAACGGAGCTCTAATAATGGAGCTGTAATACAGAATTCGAGGGATTAACTAAGTATTTTTAGACACATTAGCTGTGTCGAAGTTGGTCAGAAATTGTGAAAAGGTCATTTTATAAGAGAGAGCTTTTGGTGTCGTTTTCTATCGTTTCGCGTCGTTTTCGCTTCCCTAGTCATTCTTTAACTTCTACATCTCTTCTAAGAGTCCTCTTATATCTGTTTTAGGTACCACTCCACCTACCGCCGGCGATCGCGTTCTGTGATCTTTGTGCAGTTTTTGCTTTAATAGGTGGGTAACATAGACCCTCTTCCACTTGTATTTTGTTTAACGACTTTCGAAATATGTTTGGATGGATTTTAAAATGTGTATGATGTTTGGAACTGCACTTTTACCAAGTTTTGGAATTATTATATATGAAATCGGGACCAAGCTATTTTATGTTAATCAATTGATATATTTGCAAACTCTTTTGATATGAAAGCATTTTATGACTGTTTTGGCTCATAGGTGACCGATCCGGTATATAATTTTGGATGTATTTGGAAATGTTTGATTTGGGGACACCGGTGGAACAATTATCCATTTACGCCATGGTGACTAAGAGAATGTAATGAACTCTCTGATACGGGGTCTTGTGATGGGATAACTTGACCAGTCAGACTAGTAGGTTGGTAGATTACTAGATCTGGCTAGTACTGTAGGTCATACTGTTGAGCCTAAAAGATACTCAAGCTATTTTATTATATTCTGGATTGAAACTGTACTTGGATTTGTTCGCTATGCTTTAGCATACTATGTTTTGAAATGATTGGATCTTTTTGACTATGATTTGGACATGCCTGACGTTTAAATGGCATGAGTACATTTTAGAAACTACTTATGATTATGGTTTATACACTTTTAAATGGCATGAGACATTTTAGAAACTGCTTCATAACTATGGTTTTCACAAATGTTATTATCTTTATGTTTTCTTTTATCGCAATGCTTGGCCCCATTTGCATAACTAGCTCAGTGGATCCAACTGAGATTAGATAAGTTTTGTATTGATGAACTTTATTTTCGTTGTAGCATCTTTTGTACTAAGAAGGAATTTTGTAATTCGTATTTTTGTGTAAAATGAAATATTTGGTTTTATAGTTGAGAAATGGCTTGATGGTTCTATTACATTACGGTTAAGTTTGTTGCTCTGTTCGTTTGTGCCTTGCGCTTTGGTCCGGTGTACCATTAGCGCGGCGTGTTACGGTCCCGTTTTTGGGGCGTGACACTATGTCTATTAAAATTAACCTATTTCATGCAAAGATTTAAATCTAAGAAAGCGCGATTAACTCTATCTACGATTGAATAAAATAAATTACCTAAAAAGATTGCAACTTTGAAACTCTACTTCAATGGAATGAAATTAAAACTATGAATTGCAGCTAAGAACAAATGTAAACTATGAATGACAATAATTAAAAGTATAAAACTAAAACCAACGGATTAATGGAATTAAATTGAATAAGAATAACCAAACTCAGTTGTGTAGCCAGAATTAATGTTAGATTTTAGAGAGAGTAGTCAACATAAGAATGTAGGGGAAGACCGAAAAAGAATTGGCGGGTAACTTGTAAGAAAGATATAGCCTATCTAGGAATTGAGGAGGATATGGTCCATGAAAGAGTGCAGTGGCATAGCAGAATTCATGTAGTCGACCCTATTTTGTGGGATAAGGCTTGGCTTGTTTGTTTGTTTTCTAAGTTGAATGCAATGCTTTTGGTATTGGTATAGGTGCCGTGTTGATGCAAGACAAACTTCCCCTTGCATATTTCATTGAGAAATTGAGTGGAGCCATATTGAACTATTCTACGTATGATAAGGAACTCTAAATGCTTGGTAAATGCCTTACAAACTTGGGAACACTACCTGTGGTCTAAAGAATTTGTAATTCGGACGGATCATGAGTCGTCATGATTCTTGAAAGGTCAAGGTAAGTTAAACCGAGGACATGCTCATTGGTTAGAGTTATGTTTTCATGTGTTGTTCAATACAAGCAGGGTAAGGATAATGTTGTCGCTAATGCTTTATCTCATAGATATATTTTGATTTCAACTTTAATTTCTAGGTTTCTTGAATTTGAACATAATAAAGACTTGTACACTAATGATATTGATTTTTCTCATGTGTTTGAAGTTTGTCATCAACTGGGTTTGATAAATTTTATCTGCATGATGGATATCTTTTTCATAAGAATAAGTTGTACATCCCTAATTGTTCATTGCATGAATTGCATGTGAGGGAAGCACATGGGGGAGGTCTTATGGGTCATTTTGGTATGATTAAGATCTTAGAGATTCTTAGGGAACATTTTTTCTGGCCAAACATTCACAAAACAATATGTGGAACGTATATGTGCTAGATGTCTTACTTGTAGAAGAGCTAAATTCGAAGTTCACCCATATTGTCTTTATATGCCTTTGCCTGTCCCAACTAACCTTTGGGTTGATAATAAGAACAAATCCTCTACGATAAAGGAAAATTCGGGTATATTTGTTGAGGGGTACAAACCAAGACAGAATGTACATAAGTGAGGTGAGCTAAGTCTGACAAAATTTTTACACTTAAACTCATTAATAATATGAAATTGGTGACACAGATAGAAGAAAAACCATAATAGTGACTCGGGAAAATCATGAGGACGCATAGAAAACACTTGAAAGAAAGGATGTTCTGGGTGGACTCCAAAAAGATTTAGAATGGAGCCCCCATACTATGTGAAAGTTTGTAGTTCTCAAAAGACTTTATACTGACTCAAATCTTTCATTTTCCATGGATAATCTAATGACTTAAATTCTGGAGGAAATGACTCTATGGACTCAAGATGAGGGGAATACTCAAATGAGTTTCAAGTGTCCACATATTAAAAGAAGAAATATACATCAAAGACAATGATGACTCAACAGACTCTTTTGGAATGAAAGACTATGATCGGCTGAAAAAAAAAATGCAATAAGATTGTTTTTCTCTTTAATATGATGAACATCAAAGGTATATTGTGAAAACCAATTAGACCATCTGAGAAACTGGGGATTAGGAATGACCTTTTGTTTAAACTGAAGCATTTTTGGGAATGAAGACATGTCCATTTCTACAAGAAAATTTTCACCAATGACGAGAAGTTAAATTTCTTGATAGCATTTTTCACGGCTAAAATTTCTTTCAAAGTGGAATGGTAATGAATTTTTGAGGGTTTGAATCTTCCACTGGCATATCCACAGAGTTGTCTTTTGTGATCAATTTTATTGAAGAGAACTGCTTCCCAAAATTTATCACTTGCATCTGTCTGAATGATCTTTTTTCCTATGAAGGAATGAAGAGAGAAGTTATGTGATGTAGTAGAGCTTTCAAATGCTTGACTGCTTTGGTTTGTTTTGAGGACCAAGGTGGGGGTTTTTCCTTCAGGAGCTTAGTTAATGGGTGAATTGAGGTTGCAACTTTAGGAATAAAATCTCGGACATAATTTACAATTCCTCAAAGTTGCTGGGTTTACTTTTTCGTGAGGTTTGAGTCTAGAAATTTGGAAATGGAAGTTGAAATATGTTGTTCAGTACTTTCCATTATCAAATTTTTTTCCAAGAAAAGTGACTGTTTGTTGGGCCAAAATCATTTTTTTCTCGGAAAGCATAATCCCATGGTCTTGGACTATTTGAGCTAATTGGGCTAGGAGTTCAAGATGGGCTTCAAGTGTAGGGCTAAAAAGTAGAATGTCATCACTGTAGATAAGGGCTGAGGATAAAATGGGTTGAAAATTGTTTATCATGGCCTATTGAAATAATGATGGGGCTATTTTGAGACCAAAAGGCATAACTGCCCATTGAAAATGATGATTAGGAATGCAAAATCCTATTTTTTCTCTGTGTTATCCAATTGTCAAAAACCTAATTTTAAATCAAATTTTTAAAACCATTTAGCAGGTTTAAGGTTTGAAAATAGGGTAAATTTGTTTGGAAGAGGAAATTTGTTGTCTTGGAGAAAATGATATAATGGCCGATAATTTATGACAAGTCTCATTTTCCCACGTACTTATTCAAACCGTTTATTTACATAAAAAGCTTCACAAGCCCATAGTGATTCAGACTTCTCAATCAAACGATTTTTCAGCAATTCCTGGCATTCTTGTTCTGCAAGGACAGCATGTTCTGGATTCATTCCTGAATGGCTCGCCTTTGTTGGATTGACATCTTCATTCTTCTTGAAACAGAGCTGGATAAAAAACTTAGAATTAATCCATAATGGTTTTGAACATTTAGATAAAAACTTATTATGTGAATTAGCACAAGATTTTTCAATCAAAATAGTTTTTATCTTTTAAAGTGTTTCTTCTGTATAAATGGAAAATAAGCGAGGGGTATCAACATAAGACTAATGAAGAATTTCTTATATTTAATCCCTTCTGGAAGAATTGTAAGACCTATTGGTTTTTTGTATAAATCCATTCCAACCACCATGTCTTTGCCTGGGGCAGCACACCCTAGAATTTGTGTTCGAACTTTGCAGTTTGGAAAAAACTAAATGGTTATCTGATCTCTTGTAATAAGATCGGCTGTGAAAATTTCTCCATTTGCTACTCTAAAATGTTGCTTATGAGGTTTCCAATATTCTTTCAGCAACACCTTTGGATGAAGGATTGATAAGGCAACACCTGTATAAAAAAAAAAAAACTATTAGTGGAATAGGTTTATCATATTTAGTGGGGTAAATATAAGCCAAAGTTTGTGGAGTAGAAGAAATGGTTTGAAAACTTGGAGTTGAATATGAGAAATGAATGGGAGCAAATTTGTAGTTGATCATAAACATGTCTTGAATTGTTTCATTAGCAAACAATGTGTCTTCTGAAGGTTGGTTGTCAAATGAGAAGATTGATTCAAGAGCATACCTCATCTGATGAAAATTCATACCCTGTTTCTCTTGTAATTGCTTCCATCAATTTTTGTCCTTGCTGATTCTGAGGGAAACTTTTTGCAAAATGTCCTTACTAATTGCAAATATAACAGCTCTTGGAATTTCTTATTGAACTTCTTGCTCTTTTCTTCTTCTAATTTGAATTTATTCTATCTTTTGAAGAATTTCCATCTTCTGGGCCTTGAAAAAGATATCGAGAAGATTTTAAATTTCTTGAACTTCTTCTTGAACCTTTTCTTCTTTTGCTTATTATATCTTTTACATGCTCTTTTCAGAACATATTCTGGACGTTTACAAGCTTCATCTAGGCAAGGTTTTCCTTTGAGATGATCTCTGATTACTTGTCTCCTATGACAAAGTTCTTCATGTGCAATCATTATTGCCTGGCGAATTTGCCCTGTGGTCATGGTGATAATTCCATTATATTTTCCCCGAATGTAAATTTCTGCACCTTCGGCCAATGTTTGGGGAGTGATGTGAGAAATTAGCTTGCTTTAAGCTGGAATCTGCACCAAGGTTATAGAACAAATGTGTTAGTCTTTTCAGATATTTGTCCAAGTCTTTTCTAGTATAAGATTGGCATCTCAATTTGAAAAATTCTTTTCTCTTCAATTCTAAATCTTCTTTTTGTTCTCCTAGGAAAATAGTATGCAAAGCAACAATGATCATATTAAAGTCTTGTTGAACCATAAAATTTAATTTATCATTTTCTAGGACAGTCATCCACCAATCTTTCAACAATCCTGTAAAATGAGCAGTGAACTCAGTTAGAATTTCAAAATTATTATCAATAGTCAACTTTCTTGTGACTAGCCATGCATGAAATTCTTGGATTCTGCTTGACAACTTGGAATAAGGAACATCATCCAATGTGAAAAAGACTGTTCCTCCTGATGACTTCGTTAATGTTTTTGGAGCTCTATCTCCAATGACTGTCTCTTCCATGACAACATCTCCATCATCATCATCTGGATGGGTCACAATTGGCTTACATCATTAACCATAACTGCTGGTTCTGGTTCACTTTCTGAAGATTCTTCTAAATCTTCTGATGACTCACTTTCTTCTGAATCAGGTTCTTCTTCTGTGGATGATTCTTCAAATACATCTGCTAAAGCAAGATTAGGAACTGGTTGAGATAATTGAGCAAAAAAATGCTAAAAGTATTTTTTACTTCCTTTTCAAATGTGTTGGGGTTATCATTATCTGGGATGAGGATGATGCCTTTTCTCTTCCAGTTTTTCCCATTCTTTTGTTTTAGATGTCTATGGATTTTCTTTTAAGATTGCCAAGAAGTCCAATTCTTTTTTTGTAGTGGTGGCATATTTCATTCCATGTAATAAAACTGATGATGTTGTGCATGTGGCTGATTTATTCTTTAGAGAGGTTGTTCATCTACATGGAGTTCCAAAGACAATTATTAGAGATAGAGATGTTAAATTTTTGAGTTATAGATTAGCTATAATGGCATATTTCATTCCATGTAATAAAACTGATAATGTTGGCTGCATGTGTTAGAGAGGTTGTTCGTCTACATGGAGTTCCAAAGACGATTATTAGTGATAGAGATATTAAATTTTTGGGTCATTTTTGGCGTGTCATATGGGAAAAATTGGGCACTAAAATTTTGTTTTCTACTGCTTGTCATCCCCAAATTGAGGTTGTCAATCGCACTTTAGGAACCTTATTACGTGATGTCTTGAAGAAAAATTTGAACACTTGGGTAGATTATTTACCATTTGTATATTTTTTTTTTTTTGAGCAACAACCTACATGGTGGGGGTGGTCCCTTTTCATTATTATTAAAAAAGAAAAGGTACATGGAGGCTCCAGCAATAAGAGAATGAATTCAAAAACATACCCTTTGAATTCTAGCATCTTGGGAAGTCTAGAATACTAACTTCCTTTAATTCTATGAAATGGTCTTATTCAAATCGGTGATTTGGATTACTAACTTCCTCTAATTCTATGAATTGGTTTCCTACATATTAGAATTAAATAAGAGAAAGGGAGTTTGGAGGTCATCCTGGTTCGCATTGCTTTTGGCGTATTGTATGCCCTCTTACATCTTCCTTTCCTTTTTGGGGCGAGAATTTCCAATCTTGGATTGGGTGCATTTCCCAACCATTAGGAGATTCATTATTTGAAAAGTAGCAAGGTTGTTCTGCCAACACCTTATCATTGGGCATGATGGAATCATCAATTCATTTAAACTTTGGCTGTTTTGGCGAAGGTAGGTTGGACATATGATTGGCTTCTTTGCTGCCTGAAAGTGTGCTTAAATGTTCCTTGTTGCTCGAGAATAGTACAATTTCCTTGAATCGTGTTGCTTATAATCGTGGTGTACATTCTTCAATTGGTTTTTCTCTTTTTGAGATTGTTTATGGGTTTAATCCTTTAACGGCTTTGGATTTAGTTCCTTTACCTTCGCGAGAACTAACCAGCTTTGATGGCAGAAAAGGGCTGAGTTGATCAAATCAATTCATGAAACAACAAGGCTGCTCAAGACAAGTCAGCACCCTGTCAATGCAACAAAAGCTAATAGGGGTAAAAAAAAGTAGTATTCCAACCTGGAGATTGGATCTAGGTACACTGTCATAAGGAAAGGTTTCCAAACCAAAGGAAGTCGAAGTTGGATTCATGAGAAGGTGGTCCTTTCCAAGTGCTTGAGAAGATTAATAACAATGCCCACAAGATCGATCTTCCTAGTAAGTTTAATGTGAGTGCAACATTCTATGTTAGTGATCCTTTCTCCCATTGAATTTGATGTAGGCGTCAATTCAAGGACGAATCATCTAAACTGGGAAGAAGATCATGCAGACACTGTCCAAGGATGTGATTGGAGTAGCACAAGGAGATCATCACATTCAAATGCCAAAAAGTTACAACAAGCCATGTTGAGCTTCGTCAAAGAAATTGTGGACCAACAAGCTTTGTTCTTCAACTATGGGGGCCAAGAGGTCATTAGGGCTCAAGGGTTGAAGACTATCAATGTTTTGGAAATTCAAAAAGTTCAAAAATCTGATTCCCTAATATCCATATCATGACATCAAATTCTATGTCACGACATTAGCTCTAAACTTCTTTTATTGTTAAGTATAGTCATGATTTTTTCAATCAATCTATCTATTCAACAAGCAATTCTATTTATCAATATGTGTCTTGGATCATTACTAATGATTTTTCTTTAGAATTCAGTTATTTGATTGATCCACTTACTTCTATTATGTCAATATTAATCTCGACTATTGGAATATGGTTCTTATTTATAGTGATAATTATATGGTTCATGATCAAGCATATTTGAGATTTTTTGCTTGTATGAGTTTTTTTGGCACTTCCATGTTAGGATTAGTTACTAGATCGAATTTGATACAAATTTATATTTTTTGGGAATTGGTTGGGATGTGTTCCTATCTATTAATAGGGTTTCGGTTTGCACGGCCTCTTGCGGCAAATGCTTGCCAAAAAGCTTTTGTAACTAATCGTAAACTATGGTATTCCCTTTACTTGTATTGGGTCTATAGGAATTCACCTTCAATCAAGAAGAGGTGGATTTAGATATATTATCTAAATTGTTAACTCTGTCTATAAATCTTTTGCATCAAAAGTTGAACAATTAGGTGGATTGGTAAGCCATTTTGGAAAGATGTAGTTTTTTCAGTTAATATAGCTTTTTTAGGAATATTTATAGCATCCTGGTTATATAAACCCCCTATTCCTAAGAGAATTCTTTGGAACAAAATTGTAAATGGCATATATAATTGGTCATATAATCGTGCTTACAAAGATTATTTTCATACAACATTCTTAACTGCAGGAATAAGAAGATTAGCTGAATTAACTAATTTTTTTAATCTACAGATAATTGATGGAATTACGAATGGGATTGGTGTTGTTAGCTATTTTAAAGGAGAAGCTGTCAAATATATAGGTAGCAGGCACATATCTTCTTATCTTTTCTTCTATTTATCTTATGTATCTATTTTTTTTATTAGTTTATTTTATTATTTAAATCGAGAAGAGTACTAACAAGAGCTTTTACCAAACTTCAAAGCGAACGAGTTCCTTTGTTTAAGTAGCTTTTTTATCTTTTAATTTCAAATTTTCTTGATTCTCATTCATATTCAGATAAGAATCCTCACCATCATAAAATGGGCTATTGTTATAGCCTGTCTCTGAAAAGTGAAAGTGAAATTAATCCTTTGTTTTTTCCTTTTCATTGACTCTGATTTCTTCCATTTCATCGATTTTGTCCAAATCCTCTTTTTCTTCCAAAAAAAGATAAGAAGAAGGATCTTCTTTGGTGGATCCCTCTTGTTCCTGTTTAGTCCCCTTCATTTTGGAAGTTGTTTCTATTTCTACATCTCTTTCTTCCTCACTTTACACCCTTTCTTCCATTTTTCAGGTTTCTTGCAGTTTCTTAGTAAGAATGGGGGATGGTATTCTGCCTAAATAGTAGACACAGGTAATAAATAAGAGAATATTAAAGATTCGAGCCATAAAATTTATCGATTCTAACACAAGGTACTTATTGGATCGAATGTACTTATTTGATCTAATGAGGAACAAGAATGATTTTGTCATATCCAAACTAATACCAATCCAAGCCATTTCATGAACAAAATGTGACCAATTAACCAACCAACATCTTGTTGCAAATAACATCTTGTTCCATCGAAACATATAAAATGTTGACTAATCTGGCTAACATTGAACTTGGTAAAATGAAATAGTTGAATAATTGAAAAAAGAGATTATTCAGGAATACACATTGAATGCTGAGATTACGCATTAAATTTCAGGTAGTCGATCCATAATCAAAAATGTGTTTTTGATTGTTCCAGAAGAATGAAACAAAAGATATGGTAGAGCTAGGACAATTATAGTATGAGGTCTACCCAATGCTATATGCAGAGGCACATAATAGATCGATATGAATATCATGAGTTGTCCCGTAATAAAAATAGTTGTTGCTGATACCTTCTTCCACAACCTGAGCTCAGAGAAGGAAGAGATAAGAGGGCCCTATAGAGAATGTGATCAAAAATCCATAATAGAGTCCAACCACAACGTGTGATCGAATTAATTATCTTCATGCATCAGGATACTAGATATTTTTATTTGAGAAGATCCTGAGGAAAGGGATTTTGTTTCCACCGAGCTAAAACAATAGGTTGATGTCTCTAGTAAACCAAAGTCATCATTTAATAGCTATTTTGCTTCAATTTTTTCTCTATCAATAAAAAATTGAAGTTAGTTATGATTTTACTTCTTTCGTGTTTTAGCAGTAACATATAGTTCCATAGAGCTCGATGGAGAGGGGGCCAACCCACCTTCTTCTATTTCTACATCTAGGACTCGACTTGTATCATGGATACTAACAGGAACAGGACCATTATGGCCAGAAAAGGTTTGATTCAATGAGAGAAGAAGAAGCAAAAGTTGGAACAGAAATATAATTTGAGCTATCCTGACCAGTCCCAATGTAACATCCTCATTTTATTAGAAAATGGGGTCTATGTCAATTAAAAGAAGGACTGAGTGGCAGCCTCGACTCACTGGATCTTCTTAAATGATGTTTCCTGAATTTTGTTTTACTTTTTCATGTTTTGTTAGGGTTTTGTTTAGGTATTTGTTTAGGTTACCTTAAGCCTATAAATAGGTCAATACATTGTAGTTTTGGAGAATCTTTTTGGCAATTTTTTAATACAATTGGTGAGAGAATTTTCTCCGCTTTTTCTTCCAAATACTTATGGTCTTTTGCACGTGTGACTCTTGTAATTGCCACCTAAATACTATCAGTTCTTGTATCTTCGTAGACAACGGGTCGGTATCTTGTATAGTCGATAACAGGTATTTCGGGTTCTTAGTTTGCTAACCATAGGGCCTAAATCCGTCAAGTATGAATTATCTTGTGTTTTTGTATCTAAGGGCGATCCGGGTTCCGCTAACACATTATTGGTGTTGTGATGTTGGGTCTCGTGGCTTTATCCTCAAGGTTCACCTCTGTTTGTATTCACCAAAGAAAGTTTTGATGTTGGCGATAAAGTGATAATAAACATGAAGAAAGGGCACTGCCTTGAGAAGCAAACAATAAAGTTGGTTGGTTTGGTCCTTTGACCATATTAATGTTTTGCAAAAAGGATACATCAGCTTGAAAGATGGATATTGAGAGTTCATAGTTAATGAGAAGAAAGTGAAACTCAATCCATGGAAGCCAAAAGAAGAAGAATGGGAAACTGTCCATTTTGCCACCGCATGATCACTCCATTGCCATAGTCAAGCTAACGACTATAAACAAGTACTCTTGGGAGGCACCCCAAGCTTCATTTTAATATTTTTTTTGTTCTATTTTTACTTGACTTTTATGTTGCTTAATGTCTAGGTTTAAGTAGATTAATGTATGTTTGATTTAAGTTTTAAGTTTTAAGTTTGATTATAATGTTGCTAATAAGTTTTGGAAGGAAAATGAGTGAAATGTTCATTAATATTGATGTTTATAATGTTTGTAGGTGTTTGATGAAGTTTGGGTTCAAGGTGAGAAAAGATGAAAAAAATTGGCATAGTGTTGAGAAAGGGGTTGGGTAGAAGTTCATCAATGCCCAAACTGTGGTATCAAATTGCTAGAATTCAAATTATACGAACCCCGGGCGCAATCAACTTGATGCCACAAAACCCAACAATTCAAGATGGTGCCAAAACCCTAACGATCGACTCCAAAGTTGGTCACAAGAATTTGGACAGCAAACACACAAACAAGAACAATAAAGAACACACAAGAATCAACCAAGAATTCAACCTGTTGTCATTAACGAGACAATAACCAAACTCTTAACAAGATTTAAAGCGAGAATTGACCCGTCGCCTATATGAATCAGGCAAGAATCAAATGTAAAAGTCAATTAGAACAATCATCGTTGCTCAAGCGATTATCCCAACAAAGTCTTAATCCAAAGACTAAAAGAAAGAACTTTTTCCTTACAAAAAATACAAGTTTTTTTTTATAAAAATATGCTGAAATTTGTCCATATAATACTGCCTATTTATAGGCTTAATAAAGTCCTAAAAACTAGCTTAAAAACTCCTAAAAAAATAGTGCTAGGGTAACTTTCTCAGCCATAAGTGGCCCCAAGATTTGGCTAAATAGGCCTTATTAAGGCTAATTAATGAGCCTAAAAACTAAGAACTAAATCACAACTAAACTCGACTTAAACCCAACTTAAAACCAGCCCAATTTACACAACACTTTAAATTATTATTGGGCATTACATAATAAAGACCAAACTAAAATAAACTTGAAAGGAAGTCCGGCCTTCTTGCACTTAAAGGATCTCCACTTGTGCTTTCCTTTAAAGAATTGGACTCCATGTATTATTGAATTGAGAATAGTCCAATCCAACTTTATCAAAATACCACGAATGTACTCCTATCTTGGCAAGAGTGAATCCATACTTGCTCCATCTTTCATCTCCTCATCTTGACACATTTTCAAGCTGTTCGGATCCATATCATTCCCTTTCTCCTCGAAAGGATTCATCCTTGAATCCGAATCTGGATAAGAGAAACCCAGATTAGTCAAATGGTACACAAGATTGGCAGAAGATAGGCCTTGAAATATGCCCTGCACTATTGTGAACACAACAAAGTTTTGCAAAGTAATGATCAAAACAGTTAAACAAATGTGCACACCAAAGTATAAAATCATTCAGCTTTGACAAGATAAGCACAATTTGAGAAATTACTAGAAAACACTGATTTTGACACAAATTGGAAGTTATTTGACCATAAACAAAAATTTTAGTCAAAGTGTTTTGAGGCAAAATTGACACGGTTTCATTCTTACAAAGTATTTGACCTAAATCACACAATTTAGATTTCTCAAAAAACTAAGTAAGAAACAAAAATTTGGGTGGCATGTCTAAATAAAACAAAATCAAACAAGTTATCCCGCCATAACAAAAACTTAACTTGACTTGGACAAAATTTGAAAATTTTGAAGTTAACTTTACTTGAGATTCGGAATTCATAAAAGAAGTTAACCAATCTAACAAAGTTATCCAAGTTATTTTGAAGAAAAGTGAAATGTTGAAAATCATGTAGCATGCTAACACAACAATTCACACAATTAGATTTGATGGCATGTAAATGATTATCAACTAAAGCTTGGACGAATTTATCCAAACAATGCTCCACAAATTGGAATTGAAATTCAAGAATTTGGATTCCTTTTTTGTTCAAAACAACAACCAAGTCAAAAGAATTAATTTTAAACAAGAAATAAACAAAGTGTACACTAAAAATAACTCTAAATTCATAATTAAATTTATACAATATCTGAAGATGCTCAAATATAAGAATTTCAACACAAAAAGTAGAAAGAAGTTCATACCTGTGAGATAGGGTATTGACTATCATATCTTTCTTACCTTGCTTTGGTTGGAATGATGAGATACTCAATTGGAAGGTTAGTGCATCATGACTTACACCTTTGAAGGGCTGCGTAAAAGCAGGAAAACTAGACAAAGATAAATCAAGGTTAGGCATGACAAAATAAATTCTCATGACATCTCCCTCTTTTCTCTTTTTTTCTTGGCCTATGATCGAAGCCTTTATAATCTTTCTATCTTGTACTTTCGGCCGCCATTTGGCTTTTCCCACTTTGCTTTTTGCTTTTTTTTCCATTTAAGAAATTTTCTTTGAATGTCTAATCTTTCTTCATTTATTTGATGTTGTGGCAAAGGAATAAATTTGAACTTTTTACCCTTTTTACACAAGTGATATGCCTTAGTATAGCTATCATAAAAACCATTTTCAGATGATTCCCCTAGCTGACCAAGTTGTAAATGACATGTGAGCAAAGGTGCTACATCACAAACTACCTTATCAGAATACTTACCAACAGTGAAGGATATAATAACTTTCTTAGTTACCTCAAACACTTCACTTTCAGTTGACCATCAGAACTTATAAGGTTTTGGATGTGGCAAAGCAGGCAAATTCAACTTTTCAAAAAGATATGTACTTGCCGTATTAATCCATATTCTACTATCAATTACAGTACCACAAACCCTTTCATTCACAAGAACTTTAGTGTAGAAAGTCTATTTGCACCTGCGAGACATCACAAATAAAACTCAAAATTAAATCAAAACAAAGTGATTAGTGTTAGAAAAAAAAAATTAGAATTTTTCCTTACTACTCGGCCTTACTCTTTTGAGAGAAATTCACTCAAGTTGTATTACTCAATCCCTCGTGTATAACCTCAATTGAATGGCTTTTTATCACTCGAATGATCTCACCACACTGCTTTTTCCTCTCTTTAGTTCGCTCTCAAAGTCTTTGGAAGACTACGAGGACCAAAGTGAGCCCCAATTATGTCTTAACCACTTAATTGGCTGGAACTCAAAGAAAACAAATAATCATGGGCCAACGACAAATAAGAGACACCAAACTTTCGGATTTCAGCTTCAAAGAACTAGAGACAACAAAATTTCCAAGACTACGTGAAAAAACATAATGTATAGAAAGCAAATAAGAATTTGGTAAGCAAATTTTCCAAATAAAAAAAAGGAAACTAAGCACACTAAAACAAACAAGTAGCACTTAAGAATAACAAAGAACCAACAAAAATTAAGTGCTTTTGAACAGAATCAATACAATTTTGGAAAGTTTTCGAAAATAGAAAATTTTCCAAATCTAGAAATTGGAAAGTTTCCAAAAATGAATTTTGTAAGTTTCCAAAATTGGAATTTGGAAAGTTTCCAAAAAATGAATTTGGTAAGTTTCCAAATTTAGAATTTGAAAAGTTTCCAAAGATGAATTTGGTAAGTTTCCAAATTTGGAAGTTGGAAAGTTTCCAAACTCAACTAGGAAATCAAAACCTTCTTGGATTAGGACAACAAATTTTTTTTTCCTCCTTCTCAATAGCCGATTCTTCTCCTTCTCCCTTTTTTTCACGTTTCTTTTTCTTTCCTCCTTCTCAATATCCGATGAACAGTAACGAAGAACAGTACGGTAATAGTAACGATGAACAGTACAATTTTTTTCTTTTTTTTTTTCAGAAACAAAGATATGATTTTCTTTGAAACAAAATCTGAAACAATTGAAAACAAAAACAAATAGAACTGAACAGATTTGGACCAGCTCTGATACCAATCTGATGATTTGAACCCCGTGCACAATCGACTTGATGCCACGAAACCCAACAATTCAAGATGGCACCAAAACCCCAAGGATCGACTCCAAAGTTGGTCACAAGAATTTGGACAGCAAACATACAAACAAGAACAATGAAGAACACACAAGAATCAAGAAAGAATTCAACTCGTTGTCTATAACGAGACAATAACCAAACTCTTAACAAGATTTAAAGTGAGAATTGACCCATTGTCTATATGAGTCAGGCAAGAACCAAATCTATAAGTCGGTTAGAACAATCATCGTTGCTCAATCGATGATCCCAACTAAGTCTTAATCCAATGACTAAAAGAAAGAACTTTTTCCTCACGAAAAAGACAAGTTTTTTTTGATAATAATCTGCTGAAATTCGTCCATATAATACTGCCCATTTATAGGCTTAATAAAGTCCTAAAAACTAGCTTAAAAACTCCTAAAATAGTAGTGCTAGGGTTCAACCATAAGTGGCCCCAAGATTTGGCTAAATGGGCCTTGGAAACATTAAGGCTAATTAATGAGCCTAAAAACTAAGAACTAAATCACAACTAACCCCAACTTAAACCCAACTTAAAACCAGCCCAATTTACACAAACGTAAACTACAATTGGGCTTTACATAATAAAGACCAAACTAAAATAAACTTGAAAGGAAATTCAGCCTTCTTGCACTTAAAGCATCTCCACTTGTGCTTCACTTTGAAGAATTGGACTTCATGTATTATTGAATTGAGAATAGTCGAATCCAACTTTATCAAAATACCACGAATGTACTCCAATCTTGACAAGAGTGAATCCATGCTTGCTCCATCTTTCATCTCCTCATCTTGACACATTTTCAGGCTGTTTGGATCCATATCATCAAATGCACCACAGTATCGATATTTGATACCGCGGTATCAGTACGAATATTCGGGGACCTATTTTTCAACCCCATTCAAAACCATAGTGTCAATTTCAATCTATATTTCCAAACCAAGGTTATCGATCCCTGCCAGAACTTTTTTAACTTCCAAACCGCAGTATCAAAACATTATAAAAAGTGGGTAGAAAGTTTTAGAAGCATTTTCGGCCATATTTCACCCAAAATCTCAAACTTAAACCCTAGCCTCATTTTTTCTTCTTTTCTTCTCTTCTCATCTTCTCAAAGCTCTCTTTTCTAATCCCTGAACTCTCAAATCCCATCAAAACCCAACCCAACTAAGCATCAATCCTGCAATTTTAACCAAAAATTTGCATTCAAAAGGGGTTTTTCAAGAGTTGAAGAAGGATTTCAAAGGCTATAAGAAACGACTACAATCACTTTCTTCAGGTAATATTATTCATATTTGTGCTCAAAGCCGTAAGTTTTCTTGGTTTTCAAGATTGATTTTAGCTTAATTATTGAATGTTTACTGGCTTTATTGAATTGGAGTTTGTGATTTCAAGAGTTGTTGGGTTTATTGAAATTTTTGCTTGGATTGTTGAATTCTTTGTGGGTTTATCAAATTGGTTGTGGGTTTGTTGAAATTACTTGTGGTTTGCTTGAATTTAACCATGATTAAGAATTTGAAGTGGGATTTTTGTTAAAGTGATTTGATGTGAATTTTTAAATTGTTTGCAATCATGCTTGGAGGTGTTTTTAAGGTTAGGAATGCTTCTACTTTAGGAAGGAAGAAAAGAAAGATAGATAAAGGAGTTATTGAGCATACCGATGAATTACTTTTTATTAATGATAGGGCCAAGGAATTGTTTGATGCTAACCAAAAACATGGCATAGTTAGAGGGAAAAGGTCTTGATTTATCAAAGGATTGGGTATCATATGAATCTATTAGATTAGAATTGGGCGCACAATTGAAGTCTAGACAATGGAAGTGTTTTAACAAGATGGTTCAACTGGGTTACACAAATCTGGTCGAGAAATTCAATTGTAATTTGTTTGAATTTGAAGATTGTAAACATAGAGTGCATGGGAAACTTGTGTACTTTTCTATCGAGAAAATTAATGACTTTTATGCTTTGTCTAATGTGTCTGTCAATCAATAATAAATATAGGGAGTTCATTGTAAGTGTGTTGATAAAGTGAATTGGATCATGAAAACTACTGGTGATAAACACTAGAGGTTTCCACGTAATGGCTTTCAATTGCTACCGAAAATTTGGTTCTACTTCGTTAATTTTAGAATTTGGGTTTCTAGTGGAGTTAGCTTTGTTCAAAAGGATAAGACATATTTAGTTTATGCCATTATAGAGGGTAAGAAAATTAATTGGAAGGCTCATTCGGCAAGGGTGTTCTTATCTAATGGGACATTTGGATATCCTTTTCATTTGCCTACGTTAGACTCATTTTTGTGTGTTGATGCAGGATGCCTAGTGATACCAGGAGAAGCTCAAACTTTCGAGAGAGACCAAATCAATAAGGAGTATGTGCATAACATGGCTCATGAGTTCGATAGGCCTCATCAAGCCATCAAACCACCAACTCAACCTACTCCACTTCCAGCTCATTTCATGCAAATTGGTAATGTCTTCAATGTACCATCGTTCAAAAAATGAGGAAGAAAGAAATGAACTGTACAGTTATTGAACCTACAATCAAATGCTTATCCACCACAATTTGCCATTGATGGCACTTAATTCTCAACCCATCGCCACATTGAACTCATTGATTCATCTAAGAGTATCTCTGGCATGTCATTTTGGGGTATGCCAAGTGTAATCTTTTTAGTCACCACAAGAGGGACCTACCCAAGCACAACAAGAAGGAACGATAGGAGGGACTAAGCCAATGGATGAAGTTGAAGCAGTTCATGAGGAGGATTTCGAGGAAAGCCAACATGGTGGAATAGAGGAAAGCATTGAGATGGGCGTTGAAGATCTTAATGAAGTTGGTAATGAGGCTTGATAGCGTGCTTTACTCGAAGAAAATCCTCTATCCCTACTTCTTTAATTGCCCAATTTCCCATTAGTTTTTGAGTCTTGAGTTGATGGGAGAAACATTTTCACTCTATTTCTGTGACATTCCTTAGTTTTTTACTGCTTTTTTTATACTTTATGTCATTATGTTTTATGAATATTAATTTTTAATTATTTTGTTAGAATAGTTAGATGAGGATAGATAGCTAAGGCCAAATAATTTTTATCTTTATGACTAATGATGTGATTGATTTTTGATGGGCTTACTATGATGATTTCATGGTTTTAATTATTAATGCCTTGGTTTCTTGACTTTAAATTCGGTTGTTTGATTGTGAGTAAGTCCTTCGAGTGGTTTAGCAGGATTATACTCTTTAATTATGCCTTTAATTTCCTAGAATTAGTAATACTATTATATGCTTGTTCTATTTTGGGTAAGTGGTAGGATGAGTTGTACTCATCACTTAAATAAAATGACAGGTTTGGTGTTCATATTTGTAGTTCATGTTTGTCTTGGAATAGTTTTTGTGTGTTTTTAAGTATGTGTTGGTGACCATTGGATGGAAAATTGAGTGAAAAAGGTACTCGATGATGATGATTGACTTGCAATAACATATGGCTATTACATTCTAATTAGTCATTGCTCAGTTTTTATTTTTTTTATTTCTGTGTGTCATGTTGATTCTTTTGTGAACAAAAGATTTCAAAACCCGTGCATTACCAATTTCAAAGAGTAAGGAAATCATGTTTTTGAATATATTCATTTGAATATATTTTGTTCATTTTCAAAAGTATTTTTGGTTAGTTAGCACATCTTTTAGAAAAATATGTTTAAGTGGATTAGAAATGAATTAGGCCATTTGTATGGTTGCATAGTGGAGTTTTATTCTATCTTGTGAATGTTTAGTTTAGATATAATCTTGGATACGTATTACTTCTCTTCCTTGATTTAGAACCATCAAAAAAAAATATTTTGCTCTTAGGAATAAGGCGAGTATGGGATTCTGATATTACAAATGTTGTTTCTCTGAAATATGCCAATAGAATATATATAAGGCTAGTACGGGATTCTACTATCACAAATGTTGTTTCTCCAAAACGGCTATTAGGATTGCTTTTAAAAATGAGGCAAGTAGAAGAAAAGTTTTCAAAAATGAGCATTTTTGTTTTAGTATACTAACAAGTTGAGGAAAAAATGTTTCCAATATTCATCATTGATATCATTCTAAACACTCCTAGCTAGATTAATACTCCCATTCGTATGCGACATGTACATTATAGGTAGAGTCTGAATGATCCTTCTGCTTCCAAATAGTTTATGGAGATGGTTTAAATAACTTTATCCTTTTGAATATGTTCGTTAAATAACTACACCTATATTGACTAAAATCTCAATACTAAAATATATGAATTAAAATTTAAGTATTACATGGAAAAAAAAAATCTTCAAACACAATGTGAAAAGTACGATCATCATTGAACCAATTTTTAACTTTCAGACGTCCAAATTTCCTTATTGCCAGAGTGCATATAGGCAATGCCCTGTGTCAGTATTTGGACTAGTGGAGTTCGGACCAGCTTAAAGGTTCAGAATTCTGAATTATCCATTGATGAAGTGCATGTATGTGGCTGATAACTTTCTAAAATAAGTATTATTTGTCATATGTTTTAACTAGCTTTTGTTTCGAATATCGAGTATTTTTTATGTTTATTTAGGATTTTTATGTGCTTTTTGTACATTTTAGTGTTTTAATGTGAAAATGTGATTTTATATGGTTTAGTTGATGTTTTAATGTGTTTTAAATGTGTTTAAAAGGTTTGAAGAGCTTCAGGGTTTGTTTTAGTTGAAAATTCAAGAAAATGGGAAAAACAGAGCAAAACCGCTAAACTAGTGCCTCAGTGCCCAGCTAACAGGTGGAAGCACCTAGCTGAAGGGCGCTACTAACCAAGTGGGCATGAGGCACCCCACTCATGCCTCACAGTGCCTACAAAATGGCAGCAGCAACAGTTTCGCAATTTTTAAGGTTTCTAGGTCTTTAGGTGTCCCTTTTGGATTTGTTTTGGTACTTTTAGAAACTTATTTAGAGCCCTACACTTTGTAACCCTTAAAACCTATAAATAAGTGTCTCTAGTACCTGAAAAATAGGTTCTCTTTTAGCTTCTTAACTTTGGGGGTTGCAAGATTAGGCTAGCGTTTTCTTTTTTTTTAAAAAAAAAAAGTTGAAGAAGAGCTTAAAGATTGATAGTTTTGGACTACGAATTTGCAATTCTTCACTAGAAAAGTGATCTTAAAACTTATTAGATCCTTATTATGCTATTTATTAGTTTTATTGTTCTTTTAAATACTTTTTAAGGTTTACAATTGTTCATCTATGTCTTCATTCTAATATTTTCTTTAATAGCTTTTGTAGATTGATGGTTAGAATAGTTTAATTGCTTTCATCAATTAATTCTAGTATTAGTCCTTAGATTAATTTCTCCATTTTCCATTTTGACGATATTATGATACAAATTTCGAAATGATTTCTTCATAGGAATTGTATGCTCAAAATCTAGTTTCTAACGATGCAAATAATAAAAGTATGATTTTTATTAAGTCAAGATTATCCTTTTTGTAATATGGTCTAATCTGGATTACAGTACTTTTAGCTTAATGTATTTTGCAATGTCATGGTAAGTTAAATATTTTGTGAATCTCATGAAGAAAATCTGAGAAATTTTCTTCACAGAAGTTTTAGTACTTTCAATGTATTTTCTAACGGTATAAAGAACATAATCTTATGACTTTTATATCACATAATACATCGGTTCTTGAAAATTCTATCTAATTTGATAAGTAAGTTGTCACATCCCAAAAACCAGGACTATGATGCGCTACACCTCAGGGCTTACTCCAACCATGCACGGCTCAATATCAAGAACAACTAGTAGTCACAACGAGGAAGCATACTTCCAATCATCATTAAACAAGCCATAGTTTACGGGTATCCAACTATATAATGAGCAACCAATAAACGATACAAACCCTAACCAACTATACTGGTACACAGGCCAAACAAGTGATCTGAAAGTGGCCACTATGCGTGGTGCTTAACTGTAGCTTTTGACTATTCAATACTTGGCTTAATAATTTGTATCAACATTATATATCCCTTTTTATCTATTTTCAAGTATTGAAAGGGATGGACTGGTGTTGGATACTACTGATCTAAAAAAAAGATGCCAACTTTCGAGTATTGATCCTCCAGGGTTCATTATTGAACTACCATGGTGAGGCAAAATCAATCTTGACATTATTGTATCTAATACTTGGAGCAAAAATTATTAATATTGAATTCTTCTTTCTTTCTTTTTTCTTTTCTCTTTGGTGAGTTCCTTTCACTAATAAATTGAGTCGATAATAGGCGACATGTGGCTCTCGAGTAGCATCTCTCGTCCTAATGATTGGGATAGTGAACACTTTTGGGTAAGGAGGTCTTTAGGTAAATCTATGATTATTTCTACTTATATCTAATTTTCACGAAATGATTTAATTTCTATACTTAGAAATGGATTAGTTCATATAAAACTAATGATATTAGGAGTCTTAAATTTATCTATATTGGAGATATTTGTAGATATATTTTTTGTTCTTATACTACATAAATTTTGGTTTTAAAGTAATGTGATAAATTTGTTGGAATTGCTTTTACCACAAGTTTTCCCTCTTCTGCTAAGATGATGTTTAGAGTAAATGAATGCACTTTACCTGGTTGTTTAAGTATTTTGCCAACGTAATAGGATATTTCAATTTTTCCTTTGCTTTGATGTTATCCAACCTTACTTTGGAGTTGTTAAACATGATATTTGGATGTTTGTGTAGTTGTGAAGTCCATATTTTCTGTAAAAGTTTGCTTTGTACTCTTAAGTGTTGATCCCCTTATTATGTATAGGACATTGAGATTAGGATTTCAAGAATTGACACATATGAACAGGAAAACTCTCCAATTTTCTGCCATGTTGACATACTCAAACATTTGGTAATTTTTTGACCTTAGAAAGATGTTTTAATGTTTTTAACTTTTTGTTGGTTATGCTTGATAGGTTTGACATATGAATCTCACCAATTCTTGTTGCTGGTTTCAAATCCAGATCTCTCTCCTAATTAGGTAACTTATTTTTTTATTGTATTTTTTTATTAATATAGCTAGTTTGTGTTAATGATACATCTTTATTTAAAATGAAAAATTCCTTGTACTTGTTCATGAAGTGAATTTTTATATTTTGCATCTTGAAATTGGACCTGTTTGGACCTGTTCCTCGAATTAAATTTGATTTATGTTTTTCAAACTATTGGAGAATCAATTGGGTTGAAAATTACCACATTTGAATTATGTGTAGCGTATTTGAATTTTTAGTACACCTCGAACAAGTACTTGCTGATAAAAAGTTTCCTTCTATTACCATTTAAGTTTGTTTCAGTATAATTGTGTTGCAAATATAAATGCTAATTGGAGTAGAATCGGATATGTCTAGAAGTATTTTGCTGTCTCATACTTGGTAGATGTTATTTTCTTAGATTGTTGTTTTATGGAATCTGATCTTTTTTCTTACTTAAAAAATTCTCTTCGAATTTTAGATTTGAAGAGAAATAGTTTATGGGAGAAATAACTATAGGAAATTCTAAGAAATTTCTCGTTCTCTGTCTTTCAGGTTATCTTTTTTCTTTTTATTGTGCAAATTTCTTCTAATTTCTTAGTTATGTACCATTTTGCTGATAACTTTCTAAACCAAGTGCAGTATAATCCATATTAATTGTTTCATAAAATTTGTTGTCTCCATTTTTTCTTGAGACATGCTAGAAAAAGGATTACCTTTAACAAGATTATTAAGAAACTTTATAACTGGACTGGGTTTCTTGTTATTTCAAGCATTATACTTTATTTTGCTTTGAATATTATATCATATTGTTATTAGTTCTCCGTTTGCATGGATTTTGTTATTAAGATTAGTATTTTCGTTGTTGATTATACCTTAAAAGAGATGAATTGTTATTGCCACTAAACTTCTTAAGTAAGAAAAAGAAATACTTTACTTTTATTGTAAATTGATGTCCTATGCTACAATGGTGGTATATTGATTCGAATACAAGATTCTTTTATTTACTTAATTCAGTTCCTGCTAGGTGTTGTTAAATTTTGATTTTTATCAATTTATTTTTAGCTTTATGTACTATAGTCAATGTTGAAAGTTTGCTATGGAGCAAAGATATGGTCTATCTCTGTGATCCCATTGGCTAGAATGGTTTATGATACTTTTTAAAAGGCTAGTTAACATATTTCCTTTGGTTTTCCTTCTTTTGTTTATTCAGCTGGCATTCGCGTTTGAGAAAATTTATGGTAGAGTGTTGTTCAAGTAAGATGGTGACTCAATACTGTGATTGTGGAGAATATGCACTTGGTACCTCTATTTAGTGTGCGGTCAGTTTTATGTCTTTGGCTTATTTTGCCTACAATTTTTTTGCTCTCCTAAATCAGGTTCTACATTTAATGTGGAACTCATGAATTTTCTCAATTATAGAGAATTCTGGCTCTATATTATGTCTTAGGAGTTAGGGATGTTTCTAAGCTATCAATCAAGGACGTGTGTTACTTTTATGCTTTGTTTGTCAAAACATATGTGTATGCCATCTCTAAATAAGTGCATCTAATATTTCTACTGGTGGGATAGAGGATTACAAGATGAACTGTTCACATCAAGTTAATGAGATTTTTTTTTTTGGCAGTCGTGCAGCTTCATTGCAGTTGTGAGCATAGTTATATTTTTACATAACTTTGATCAACTCGCCCATCTGGAAGTGCACACCCATTTAGGACCATATGCGAAGGGGTAAAAAGATTGCTCAAATGATAAAAGAAGCATGAAAATACTTGACTTGGTATTTCGATCCCCTAAGTTGATGCATTTGTCTCTACCCTTCTATTTGATAATACTTTCATAATTTTGAACAAATGGAATTGAAAGATTGACAATGGCTGATCTTTCAAGTTTAAAACTTTGGGATTGCTGAACGGCAAAAAATAAAAATGAATGTAAATATATAACGCAACGGAGCCATCATAGTACTTTTTACTATTATGAAAGGAAAGGTGACATTTTGATCATTTAACTATCTAGTTCTGATATATTATTCTCTTTCTTCAATGAAGGGGAAATGCAAATTTTTTTTGTAGAGTCGTATGCATCTCCATAGATGGATAGAGAACTATAAGGGGAAACCTTAATCTCCTTAAGCAACTCATTAGGGAATACCATTAAAATTAGTCTGTAAGCACCACAAGGTATGAAGCGATCTCTTACTAAATGAAACGACTTTTACTTTCCATAACCAAAGTGAAAGAAAATCAACCACTTCCTGCAAAGGGATATCATTTCAAAGCAAAGCACTAGCTGGCACCTTTCAGAAATAAATATAAGGGTCAAAGTTCAGACTGCTAATGGTAGTTCTATATTCATAGTAAATTAGTGGGTGGGGTGATCAATTTAGAGGCGTCTGTCTTCTCTTCAAAAGTATCCTTGACGCTCCAGGCAACAAAATATTTTTAGGGACATGCAAATCAAAATAATTCATATCAACATATGTTTATTCTCAGTTTGGCACAAAGTTCTTCTTTGCCCGATTTGACACGGAAAGAAGCCCCACTATACTAGAAAAGTAGGAAGATTCTGTAGTCCATTTGAAATCGCTTCTGTCACACACCTTTTTGGAACACTTGTGCCTTTGCCCATCACTATTAGGAGAAGGCCTTGTGATTGAAACTATATGTCTTTACAAATAGCACCCTTAGGACTGGTACTTAAGGCCATCCTATACTCACATCACTTAAAGGCTACAAGAAAAAAAAATAACAAAGACGCACACGAAGCGGGATTAACAAACATGCCTTAATGACTATAGTATAAAGAAAGTGTATAGTTTCTATTTTAAATTCAAAATTTAATTTTATTTCTCTTTTGTGCTGCTAGTACCATTGCAAATTGCAAATTATATGACTAATTAACATATTTTAATGAAGATTGCTACGAAAAATGCTGTCTTGCCATTTCTAATTTATCCTGTAACCACAAATTAATATATTCGTACATCATTTGGCAGTAATGTGCAGGGTTAGCTTTTAGTCTTAAAGAGAAGGTGGTCTTAGTTTTCATGTTACAACAATGAATAAGTTGAGTATTTATTGGACATGACAACTATTGGGGCAATAGATGACTGTTTGCCAATATCATTTAATGTAATTACAATTTTAAAACACTACACTAATTTTATTATTACGTCAATAGTTTGGACATGACAGAAAATAATATAAATTTCACTGCGTACACGTGATTTTGTCACCTAATCTTCTTTTATTCTCTTTCTCTACCATTATTTGTCTTTCTTTCCTCTCTGACATTCTTTCTTTTTTTTTTCTTCCTTCCTCTCACTCATGTTTCCTTTAGCCGCCTTTCTTTTTAGGCATTCCTCTTGTTTCTTTTTCTTTTTATTTTGTCAGATACTGCTACTTAGGTTGTACGTGGTTAAGGAGGTTAGTTTAGGAAATAATCAAGATTAGATCAAATCCTACTGGATTAGGGTTTCTACATTAATTTGGTAATTTCCTAATGTGATTGGGATATTTACTCATTTAATTTAATAAAGTCCCTATTTTTGCTTATTATTCTAATTAAAGATAGTTTTAAATATAATTATAAAGAACAATTAATTAGCTATCTAAAGCAATTATGAATATAAGTTACATTCTAAATGCAATTAATAAAAAGGAAAAAAATTAATCAATTAATAACAAATAAATTGAATTTCACAATATCAAATTGGTATATTGCAAGAAGATGTGTAATTGGGTTATTATAGAGTGGTGTTCAATGGGATGAAAAAGGTCTTGAGGGTATGAGAGAATGGAGGATACTGTGGATTTGGAATTTGAAGACAAGTGTGAATGTTCTTCTTGTTCTGTTTTCACTAGAATAAGGCTTAGTTTGGTATCGAAGAAATCATGACCAGCTTCAAGGAAAAAATCTAATTTGAAATTATAAGTTAATGACTTAAATCATGGTATTGTTGTCATTACATTATAACTGTTAATTGGGTTTAGACATCGATGGTTATAAGTGGGTAATTGTTATTTGATCACATCTCAAGATTTATTTATTAGTTTTACGAAAGTAAATATAATTAATTTTGAAAAAAAATATAAATTTATATCAAAAGGTTCAACAACCATCACATCTTCTTCATTTTGAATGTCCATACTTTCAAAGTGCTACTAGGATCAAAGAGAATGGCCCAAATATTCAAATGACCCAATTAACTAATCAGGCATGACTCCATGACAATTTTATTTATCCGTAGTCCAACTCACCTGATCTGGATTGCACTCTGTTTTGCTGTAAGGACCTGGATAATCATTATAGCTGAGTGATTTTCCAGCAACAGAACAGCTTGCGAAACAGACCTAGGCCCAAAGTATTAGGGTCAGCACATAAATTATAAGGTATAATTTCACAAACCTCCATCGAGATTTAGACTAATATCACTTAGTACCCCTTAAGTTTTAGAAACATAACTTACCTCCCATCTCTTGTAAGTGGGGCCTAATTAGCATTAAATGACAATTGTACACTTTCTTCTTTAGTAAAATAACAAAAATGTAATTTCAAAAACCTTCCCTTAGGTTTCTAATAATTTTACTTGTCACCCTTTAGTCTTTTAACATTTTTTTGTCAACTTATTTGTACGGAAAATATGTGTGATTTAATGTACTTATTTTATGTGTTTCATTTTTTTTAATACGTATAAACACACAACATTCTTATAAAATTTGATATTTTGTATGATTAATCACAAACTCATAAACTAAAAAAATTAAAATATAATTTTTTGTCAACTTACTTAAAAAAAATTTAAGATCACAATAATAAAATGTACTATGTGTCATTCAATAAAAAAATAGAACAATTAGGAAAAAACTATATAGTATAATAAAAAATGTGGTTTGTATTTTATTTAGGAAATCAAAACTTGTAAATCCAAAAAAAAAAATTAAATGTATTCTTTTAGTTAAATTTTTGTCAACTTATTTAGGAAAATATGTGCGTGTCAATTTGTTTGTGTTCCAATTACATAAAAATTTAATATATCATAAAATAACTGAAATTGGTATTTTTTATTTTAAAAAATCACAAGCTCATAAATTTAAAAAAGTACCATATATATTTTTTATTGATAACTAAAAGTAATTGTATGTTCCTCAACAAATAAATATATGCATCCCAATGTTATTTTTTTACAATCTCATTTAAATCCTCCAAATTTCTTCTTTTTGTTTTTAGGGGTAAAAATGGAAGCAAAATTGCTTCTCTACCTCCTAAAATGATATTTTATTCTATTGGGTTGAAATTGTTACAATATATGTAAAGTTAGGGGAGATTCGAAAGATTTTTAAAAGTTTATAGGTATTAAGTGATATTAGTATAAAGTTCAGGGAGGTTTACGAAATTAACCTAAATTATAAATAAAAAACAAGTGAAAAGGATAAATACTACAGAGGGAAGAGGCGAAAAGTAGCCTAAAGTTTACAGAGAGACCCCTCAGAATAGTAATTAGAGTTTTTATTTTGGGTAATATTTGATTTTCACAAAAGGATTTGTTTTCATTTTTGTTGTGGTTGCATACAATCTGTTGTTGAGATGGTCAGCTGAAAATGTTAAAAAAGCTGAGCTAAGTTGTTTGTGTTTTCTAATTGTCTCTAATTTTGTTTCTTGTTAACTATTTGTTGTTTGCAGTGATGTTTTGAGCAGTATTCAAGAGAGAATATATTAAAGATATAGAAGGAGAAATGATTTGGTCTGCTTGTGGCATAAATTTTTGCAGCTCAAGCTCTAATCTTGTTCCGCGGATTGGTTCCTCAAAGCTATTAAATAGGCCCAATAAGCATCATTATCTGGTAGGATTAAGTACGAAAATTGCTCTTTTTAGGTTTCTTTATAATTCTGTACATATTTGAGAACACAAAAGGCTATTCCATTTTGAAATGAAAGTGTCCAACAAATAGCTATTCTTTATGCACTACACGAATAGGCTTTTCCTCTTTCGTGCACATCTTTTTCCTTGATAACATGCCAATCGAATTGTGATTCCATGCAGGATTGCAAGCAGAAGACAAACTTGTATGAGAATCGAAGACCATTAAAAGTTGTTGCTTATTATGGGTTGAGAAGCCCACCTTATAAGCTTGTGAGTTTGCTGTGTACTCAATGGACATTGTTTTTAGAAACTAAAACAGCAAATGATCTGAGATGGTATATGATACTTCAGTATATTCTTTGATTCAGGTCACATTCTTTACTGGTAAAAAGTATTTAGATTGTCCACAGAATATTACGCTAAATGTGCTGTCACAGAACAATTAGTTAAAATGATTCTATTTCTTTTCTCAGAATATAATAATGTTTCCTTAATTTCCATAGTTCGTTGAATATAAACTTTTTATATACATGATGTAGCATGTTATCCTTTTACTATTCCATCAAGAAGGATATAATTTAAAAATGTTATCCCACATAACTATTGGTGTAGATGTTATATTTATGTACCTAAGGGAATATCATATCCCATGAATGACTTTTTCATTTTCACTAAACTGGATGTACACAGTAAACCTCAAACACATCCAGCCTAAGAAATCTATCTGCCATTTTAAGTGGTGATTCCTCTAGTGCTAGCTGTCTTTTGTCCCCATTTCATTGTTGGAAATGTAAATACATATACTGAATTTGAGAAGAGAAATGAGTTCACAAGTTGTTGATTGGGTCTTTAAAATTACCTTAGTTGTATATTTTTTATTATCTGATAATGGCATCTTGATCATTAAATATATGCAATTGTTGATGAAATGAGTTCACAAGTTGTTGATTGGGTCTTTAAAGTTACCTTAGTTGTATATTTTTTATTATCTGATAATGTCATCTTGGTCGTTAAATATATGCAATTGTTGATTTTCTTCAGAAATCTAACCTGTGTATTAAGTAATACATTTTCTAGGAACAAATTTGTTAGCTTTTCTTTTTCTGTTTGTGTAGAATGCACTGGAACCATATATGAGCCAAAGAACAATTGAGATGCACTGGGGAGAGCATCATGGTAGTTACGTGGACACTCTGAACAAGCAGCTTGCGAAGAATGATATATTATATGGTTGTACCCTGGAAGAACTTGTTAAAGTGACTTACAACAATGGAAACCCATTGCCCGAATTCAATAATGCTGCCCAGGTATGCAAGAGTCTCCCTTGGGGGTGTCTCTACAATTTTTTGTCATTGTTCTTATTATTTCTTTGGATTTTTTTCTTTTTGTTCCGGGGTGGTTGTACAGTATCTTGTTTGGATTCTATTATGTAAAAACAATACACGATTTATTTGTCATATGCATCTGGAATAAATTGTCATTTTATGCCCAAGTTAATCAGCAAATAGTCAGCTTGCTTAATAGAGGTGTATATCATTGTGAAATTCATGTTGGCATCACAGGGCAGACTTTTGTGGCAGACATGACATTAATGACATAAAACCTTAACGGGACCTTATCAGCCACGGGCCAAGGCCGTTTCAGTGATGGAGCTTTGCATTCTTTAAACCATGTTGTACATAAATATCCAGTAGATACCAACAAACAGTTTCTTCGTATTCATGACCAGCAATCTAGATGAGCAAGAAATTTTATACCTTTGCGTGCTTTTTTCGGCTTTGATTCAGTGCTAGGGTACTGGAACTTGGTTACCAAATGGCAACTAGATTGTACTAGAGTTATTATGAATATTAGGTGTTATTTTATAAAGTAATTAAGATCTTATTATTCACAAAAGCATAAACAAGTTGACATTACATCTAGGGCTGTCTAATATTCCATCCAAAGTGTCTATACAAGTAGGGATGGCTTCATTAATCAATGTCATATTGAAGAACAATAAATTTCCAGTAAATTATAAAAACAGCTCTAACTCTATTATAGGTAACTATGGTATCTGAATGAAAATTTTTCCATATTTTGTATAATAAAATGCTTCCTCTTCTCTGAAGTTACTCCCCTATGGTTGACTATTTATGATAAAAATTATCTTCTCTATCCCTGTACCCATAGGGAACATTTGATGCAGTCAATCATGAGTTCAAGAAAAGCTAAATTCAATGATTTTCAAGATTTTGCTCCAGCTTCGATTGGTCATAAATGTCAGATTTTAGGTTCTAGGGTAATTTGGTCTTTTATAATGTCACAGGAATTGTTTTAGTAGTTGAGTCTTATTTAGTTATCTTAATATGTATTAGCAGTTTATTTAAAGTTATTGTTGTTACAGGAATAATCTTAGAGGTCATTTGCTTGTTTACTTAGGATAAGAAGTAGGGATTATATTCATAATAGGATTCGAATTCTAGTTTACGGGCCATACATAGGTGTATTACTATGTTATGTTAGGCAGAGAGAGATCAATAAAGAGTTTGATTTATTGTTATTAGTTTGTTTGTTCTTTCCTCTTAAATTTCCCCTCATATTCCTTTTCTTCTCTCAGTTTTTCCCTTCATATTACTGTTCATGGCTACTGCTCACAACCCTGAAACAACCCAAAACCCCATTATTTTTGCGCTTGCGCTTGTAGACAAGATACCCCAATCTTGTGCTACATCAAGATTATGATGGAGTACTGGATTCAAGAACAAGTGATTATGGTGGGCAATATGATATTTTTTAGATTGACGAAACTGTCAGTGTGGTTTTGCATACAGTTCTACTTGCTTGGTTTCTGTTTTATGATTGCACTTTGTTCCTACATTGTTGATAATATAAAATTGTTGGAATGCTGAGCAACCTAACAATCCCTAGTTGAAAATTTTCTCAATAAGCAAAAATAATATATGGAAAGAGAAACTAGGAAATTTGTTAGGATAAAAATGGATATCACCTGATTTTCTCCTTTTGTTGTATTTCTGCTAGTTGGCCTTTTGAAGTCTTCTTCTCCTTTTGTTCTCAAGTCTTAGACTTGGAAAATTATGTGCTTTCCAACTCCACTCTTTATCTCTTTGTTGAGCATGTTTGTATATGTGGAAAAAAAATTAGTTTTTGCAGATAATTATGTCATTCCTCAGCCTTAATGGTTGGTTGACCATTTGAGCATTTACTTCTATCTTTTCTGGTTATTCTTATCAATTTTGTTTAACAATATAGTTCTGACATCCATCGTTCGACCTTCAATTTAAGGTCTGGAATCATGATTTCTTTTGGAAGTGAATCCATGCAACCTGATGGAGGTAACTCGCCGATATTGGGTCTACTTCAGCAGATTGAAAAAGATTTTGGTTCTTTTAACAGTTTCAGGGTGAAGTTTATTGATGCAGCTTTGACGGTATTTGGATCTGGCTGGGTTTGGCTAGTTTGTAAGTTCTTTCTTGTGTAGATTTAAAGGCATGGTTTAGTTTGATCCAGGTCTTTTAGCTCTCATTGTGTTCATCAACCCCAGGGAAGATGACAATATTCATAACTTATTCTGAAGATCACTTATATTCTGGTGTCTCCATCTCTTTTTGTTAAGTTACAATCATTATGCATGGACTAAATGATGTTGCGAGTCGAATAGCTAGTCATATTGTCATGCTTTAATGAGTAATTAAGTTGCTGTAAGTGTGTGCTCATGTATATGTATTTACCATACATTGAAAAGAACAAAAAGAAACAAAGATCATAAGAAAATTTGAGGATTTTTTTTTTTTTTTTTGCAGTCACAAATTTTATCCGATATTTGTGCAGCTAGGATAACAAAAGATGTAATATGTGAGTGCAGAAGTGACAAACAACTCAAGATTATTGGCTAAATGAAATTGATATTTATAAAGGACTGAAACAGAAGATTTTTCAGGATGTTTATACCCTCTAATACAATATTTAACTTGGAGGAATTCCACAGTCCCTTTTAGGGAACCATTCCCTTAGCTTTAAAAGTTTGTACAGTATAAGCACTTAAAGCACATGGTGTTGTACTGTACAAGTATTTAAAGCACAAGGGAATGGTTCCCTAAAAGGGACTGTAGAATTTTCCTTTAACTTGACCTGACAAGATTCTACTGCAATCACGTTTGCAAGTGGATTCATGTTTATCTGGTTGCAGAGTGAGTATCAATCAAAGTAACATTTGATTACGCAACCTTCTCTGTTCTTGAAAAACTGGACTTGCTAAAACTTCGTGGCAAGGAACATTAGCTAGGGATTTCATGGCAAAAGATTTTGATATTTGTGGGCGGTCCACTGAGACTTTGTTTTCATGAATGTGATGGCTGTTGGATATTTGTGTTATTCAACAAGCTCGGGGAAAAAAAACAAGCAACCCTGTTTGGACTGCAGTCTGCCGTACTGCTTACTGCTTGGATGAACACTTCAAGTTGCATTTGATAAAAGATTGTCCCAAAGTTTTATGGCGGGTTGCTGGATCTCGTTTAGACTAAATTCTTGCCATTCATATAGTGTTTTAGCATAGAAAACCTGAAGTATTTTTTGTGATTATTGGAAAATGTAGAAGCCTTTGAGAACTGTGAGTTAGAGAAGCATCAGTGTCATTATTTCATTTTCCTGCATAGCTCCAGCTATGATTGTTTTAATAGATTTTAAGTCAAGATGTGATTATGCAGTGGAGATTCCAATTATGCTTTTAAAGTGCACCTCCTCTTTTGTAAATAGAATTAGATCCAAAATGTATCAAATAGGAAATGGTCCATTAATTTTTCTGCCCCTTTTCTTTTATCCAACTTTTAGAATAAGCGACCAACATTTGCTGAATGTCCACCTGAAACTGACAGATACTGCTCTTAAATAAGATTCCTAATATTTTGCTGGTATCTAGTCTGACATATATGCTTCATATAACATATATGAATATGCATGACTTTCTATCTTTTTTTTTTTTTTGAAGTCTTTGTTAGAATTGCATTTACTTCTGGTTTGATCAACTTCATTGTACTTGACCTTTTTCCTTCTATTTTCCAGTGAAAAGGGAAGAGAAACGCCTTGCAATTGTCAAAACATCTAATGCAGTCAACCCTCTTGTATGGAATGACATTGTAAGAATATTTTATGAACCTGTGCTGGTTCTCATTCCTTTTAATTCAAAGGTATTACCCTAGGCCTCACGTTGCATGTCTGTCTTTATTTTGCAGCCTCTTCTCAATTTAGACATGTGGGAGGTATGCTGATCATCACTATGATTCCCTCAATCGTACAGACACACACAGCACTTGAGCACACGAGAATAAACATGGGAAGGCTCAAGTGTCAAATATTTAGTTTATTGCATGAAATACTGATGAGCCCCTTTTTGTTTTGCAGCATGCTTATTATTTGGATTACAAGGTACATCATTCTTCTGTCATTTCATTTCTGACCAAGAAATTTTTTGATACTTCATTTTCCAACATTTCCTTTTGTCAGAATGACAAAGCCAAATATGTTAATGTATTCATCAACCACCTTGTGTCTTGGAATGGGGTAATGACTCGCATGGCTCGTGCACAAGCTTTTGTGAATTTAGGCGAACCCAAAATTCCTGTTGCATGAGATTCTTCTCACTTTGGACGTCTCTCAACTGCTCACATGTGTTTCAAGATGATAGGGCAAGAGCCTTCAGCAATTCTGCATATGCTTTGGAATGTCCATGGCATGAAAATGAGCCATAATAAGCAGCTACACAGGGAGCTTGCCAACTGTACATGTTTTGAGAAAACTGGTCAAAAGAAAAAAGATACTTTGAATAGCATTTTAAAATTTTGCTTTTCCATTAGACTCATAAAAAGTTTTGTAGATGATTATATACCCCCAGCATTTAATTTTATGATTCTTAGAGCATATTATCTCTTTGTTCACCGTATTCTACATAACAATTTTTCTCGTGTTAGGAGACTGGAAAGATGTTTGAACTGCTTGATTCTATGGGTTGTTACTGTGTAACAGTTTTAGCTAAATTGAAAGTGAAATTCAATTAAAACACACCCCAAATGAAATTGTTTTGTTGAAAGATGTTTGAACTGCTGATTCTATGGATTGTTATTGGGTAACAGTTTTAGCTAAATTGAGTGAAATTCAATTAAAACAGACCCGAAATGAAATTGTTCTGTTGATAATTTTGCAAAGTGGTTCGGAAAAGTAGGTGAATTACCACTGAATTGTAAATCAACAGATAAACAAATGATGGAAAGAGAAAAGAGGGTGTTCTAGAATGAAAGAAAATCTAGAAAGAGACAGAGAGGAGCTCAGAAGAGTAAATTACAAGGGAAGCCCAAAGCAAATGATTGCGACAAAAATCTACCCAAAACGTTGCCTGCAAAACCTTTGGAAGGAAGAAGAAAACTAAAACGGTGACTCCAACAATTAATCACCATTCACCTCTGGTCCAGTTTCTCTTTCTCTTTTTTTTTTTTTTTGAATCGACAACAATTTATGACTTATTCCTATTTAAGGGGAAGGGAAAGGTTCGACTGAGCCAAGACTGAGCCAAGAGGACCGGAGAACCTAACATCTATCCTGAGAATGTAAGGGAATTCGAATTTTCAACCTCACACCCAAATAAGTACTTAGTGGCCAACTCACTTAATGTGACTTGGTTACCTCTGGTCTAGTCTTTTAACAAATTTTGTCGCTATTTGCCAATCCAAACGAGGTTGCTTTTTAACCCTTTTAATTCACTTCATCTGCATCTCCTCAATCAATAACGACCCATCTTTATTCTATATTTTTCCCCTTCTCCAGTTAACTAACTTAACTATTCTCCTCTCTCATAATTTTTATTAAAAGAAGTTTGGGTAATTCAACTTCTCAACAATAGTTACAGTGATATTAGTGCTTCTCTTTCCAATTTTACCTCCAAATTTGAAATTTTGAATTTAAATATAGCATCACAAAAATGTAAAATGTTACAGTATGGGAAAAGGGATAGAAGATTGTGTGACTTTGTTAACATTACAAAATATATTGAAACATTTCAAAGTGGAACTATGACACTTTCAATGGAATAAATGAAGTACTTTTTAAATTTTCTAGAATTATGAGACAACCCCCGTCTCTTTTCCTCTATGCCATCAAGTTCGAATATTTGCAATGCCTCATTCTTCAAAAAATCTTTATTCTCAAGACATTGAAATCATGGTGTATTTTGATTCCACCTCCTTGTGTCTTAGTTTCATTCTCAGCATTTCTTCCTTCCCATTTGATTTGCTACTACTACACAGGTGTATTCCATTTTTTTTTGCTAACCTTGAATCCAAAACTACAAGGCAGATTGGTAATAGGAACTGAACCTTTACATATCATCTTTTTTTTTTTTTTTTGAGGAGAGAAACATTGAATACAAGATGTATTCTAGAAGTTGATGGTAACCTCAGTTTGTATGCACCTTTCTCAGCCTTCTCAATCATCTTATATGCTCATAATACTTGGTCGAGAGCTTCTTATTATGTCTTCTTGATACTGTCATCTGTTTGTAGGATTTCAATTTCAAGTATACCCTCACCAACTTCAAATTCCCTCTCAATTCTTTTGTCTGCATGGATCTTCATCCTATATTTGGCCTCAGCTAGATTTTCCTGTGAAGGAGCTAAAAATTAAACCACGGTTCATTAGAGTGCTTTGGAATGAAAAATTTTTCTAAGTCTTTTAAACTGTGGTTGACGACTTTGTAAATCGCAGTCTGTAACCTCCTAAGCTCTCTGGAAAGTAAACCGTATTTCAAGACCGTAGTCTAGTTTCTTAATTTTAAAAATTTGTCTAAGTCTTTTAGGCCGTGGTTCAGTTTGCAAAGAAGGAATTCCAAACCGTGGTCTATCAAGGAAACCCTAGGTGTGGTTGTAGACTGTGGTCCAGAATTTTAAGCTTGAAAACAGAAACCGCGGTACTGTGTCACGCCCCAAAAACGGGACCGTAACACGCCGCGCTAATGGCACACCGGTCCAAAGCGCAAGGCACAAACGAACAGAGCAACAAACTTAACCACAATGTAATAGAACCATCAAACCATTTCTTAACTATAAAACCGAATATTTCATTTTTACACAAAAATACGAATTACAAAATTCCTTCTTAGTACACAAAATGCTTGTGCACGAGCCATGTTCATCATTACCCCTGTCTCTTATACACATACCCCTCCAAACAAAAGAGAAGTTTGGAAGATTATCCATGAGTCCTACCGGTAATGTGGAATCGGAGAAAATCTAAAAGCTGCTAATGCGGTGGAGAGTAAAAACGAGCACCTAATCGAAAAATTATAATCACGTGGGGTGAGCATAACTAGCTCAGTGGATATCATAAAAGCTCTTCAGGTAAATGGGGCCAAGCATCAATCCAAAGAAAACATAAAGATAATAACATTTGTGAAAACCATAGTCATGAAGCAGTTTCTAAAATGTCTCATGCCATTTAAACGTCAATAAACCATAATCATAAGTAGTTTCTAAAATGTCTCATGCCATTTAAACGTCAGGCATGTCCAAAACATAGTCAAAAAGATCCAATCATTTCAAAACATAGTATGCTAAAACATAGCGAACAAATCCAAGTACAGTTTCAATCCAGAATATAATAAAATAGCATTATACACATCTAGGCTCGAAGGTATGACCTACGTACTAGTCGGATCTAGTAATCTACCACACCTACTAGTCGACCGGGAGGTCAAGTTATCCCATCACAAGACCCCATGATCAATTAGTTTAAAACATTCACATGATCACCATGGCGTCCCATGGATGACTATAGAACCGAGCTCCCAATTCAAACATTTCCAAACACATCCAAAATTATATACCAAGGTCACCTATGAGCCGCACGGGAAAACAGTCATAAAATGCTTTCATATCAAAAGAGTTTGTAAACATATCAATTGATTAACATAAAATAGCTTGGTCCCGATTTCATATGTAATAGTTCCAAAACTTGGTAAAAGTGCAGTTCCAAACAGATTTCATTTTAAAATCCATCCAAACATGTTTTGGCTCAGGTCTTGGTATTAATCGTCTCTTATACACATCTAGATGTGTATAAGAGACAGCTATCAAAGCAATGCTCTGCACAATGATCACTGAACGTGATCGCCGGCGGTAGGTGGCGTGGTACCTAAAACAGATATAAGAGGACTCTTAGAAGAGATGTAGAAGTTAAAGAATGACTAGGGAAACGAAAACGACGCGAAACGATAGAAAACGACACCAAAAGCTCTTTGGTCAAAAATGACCTTTTCACAATTTCTGACCAACTTCGACAAGCTAAAACCCCAGTCAAAACACTTAGTTAATCCCTCAAATTCTTATTACAGCTAGATTAGGAGATAATAAGCTCAGTTTTCCAGCTTGAAAAACCGAAAAACTTCGCCTCTCCCTAGACTATAAGTAGGCTATCCTCCCTGCCAACAAAATCCAATTCCAAGGTATTCAAGGGACCTTGGTTACAACCCAACTCAAAACAACATATTCAACCAACAAAATCCATAAACGGAAAGATTCACCGGAGCAATAGCCGGGACTATAACAATAGCATTCCACAACAATGGAAAACACCTAAAACCATCAAAAGATCATTAAAGACCCTTTAAACATAACCAATTATCCAAATTATCCTAGTTGCGCCAAACTTCCGCTTACTTACAAAATGAAGGGAAATCAATTCCACTTGGTTTCAAGTCTCAATTCCTATCCAAACTAACCTTAAAACACTCTTAAAACATCATTATGTGCATAGACATAAGCATTCATAGCATAACACTCTAGGCCACATATGGAAGACAAAACCCTAACTCATAATCTTAAAATTTGTAATCTAACCATGGAAAGTTGTTAAAAATCAACCCCAATCACTTTCCCAACCTCCAAAACACTAAGAACAACCCATAACATACATAAATCAACATATATAAGGCTGCAAAGAGGGTTTATTTTCAGCCATAAAGAATCCTACAAAACTTGAAATTAAAGCTTGGATCATAAAGCCCATAAGCCATAAATGCTAAAATACATAAAATCTTACCTTCCAAGTGATTTCTACTTGAAATCCAAGAAAATTTTTGGGGAAAATGGAGGAAGAAAATTCGGCCAGCAGCTGGAGAAAATGAGGAAGAAAAACAACAAGAAGAAGACTAAAAAGAAATTCCAAGGTTGACCCAAATAGTTGGTCATTGTATACTATTTCTCTCCAAGTTCTAGACTATTTGACTCAAATACTAAGACAAATGTAACTCACTATTACAATAGCCTTGTCTCTTTGACACATCAAGATGTTACTAAAAGTTTTTGATCTACCAATTTGCAAGTCCAACTTCTTGACCCGTTTACCCGCCGGAACCGAAGGTCCAGTAAATCGAAAACTTTGCCGATCATTGAAAAACGAATAAGTTGAAGTACTTTATGACTAAAAATAATATGAAAAACATTTTAAACCAATTAAAATCAAAGAACAAGGCTATTAAAATACTGAGTTTCACATACTGTCTCTTGCCACTACAAATAGATTCTTACCAAAAAATTTTCTTAAAAAACTGTATTTTTGTTTCCTTCTCCAGTCGACACCCCTTTCCCTTCTCCCCCTTTTACCCACAACAAATCCTCTTCTTTTCAAAAGCTTTCTCCATCACCATCTACGGCAACACAAGCAAGGAGTTAAGGAATTATTGGTGAAGAATATCAACAGGAGCTATTTTATTCCAAATTTCACAGGTAATTTCATTCCAAATTCCTCTCTTCAACCTTTAGTGGTAAATTTTTTTGACTTTGGTGCATATTTATTAATTGGACGAACTTGTGTTTATTTGGGATTTGATTGTGTCAATTGTTAGGAGTTGATTTGTAGGTTTATTGGCCATATTTGTGTGTTTTATTTGTTAAACTATACTTGAATGAAATGGGTCTGGATAGAGGAAAGGAAAAAGCTATGGCTACGGCTCTGACTGGTAAAAAAAATAAAGACTGGACCTGGGGAGTTATCTAAAAAAGGAACTAGTGAGAAGTATGATGATAATGTTTTTTGAACCTCAAGGCATCAAAAATTTATATAAAAACATGCTAAATTTGGTGTTATCTTAGAGTGTGCATTTCATACTTTTGAGAATTGGGGTGAATAAGAGGGTATTAGGATGGAAATTGAAAGGCAATTAATCGAGAAGAGTTGGGTAAAGTTAATGAGTCGGTGTCCAAGGGTTATATGAATCTTGCCAAGGAATTGCACTACAATTTGAGTGGAATGAGTAATGTTAGTGTTTTCGTGAGGGGAATACGGGTGGACATTAGTGTGAGAAAAATTAATTCTATTTTGGGTACATCGCAACACAACGGTATTGCGTATGCTGATTTGATGAATTCGAAGCATGGGGGATAGATTACACTAAGGTTTTGGGCATATGACTCTATGTTAGGGAACCAAAGTGGGAAATAATACAATGCAAACTAGAATTCGGGAACTTCATAGAGAGCACATGCAATTGCTTCCCAAAATCTGTATGTATTATATATGTTGTCGTGTCTTGGGTACAACTACACTAATGCTTGTTTTGTGTTTGGTATATTGGAAGCGCTGAGCATTGATTTAGGGAGGATCGTCTATTTGGAGTTCCTAAAAAATCCTAATCAGCTAAGCCAGATTTTGCTCTTCTGAGTTTAGTTACTAAACTATGTTTAGAAACAGGGTAAATGAGCTCAAGAGGCATCATCCAGGCCAAAAAGCTTCAAGTTCTGGATTTGTGGGCGCCTCAATTTCTTCCTTCGCAGTCACAATATCTCCACATGCCGAGTGACTTTGTTCACAATCCTTCCCAACAGCTCTAGGAGCTCCAGGCATATTAGACATATAGTTAGATGGCACTTCACAACAACATGGTATTACTTGGTCAAGCTCTCCAGGTTACCACCAATCTTAAAACACTTGGATTCACACAAGACCTCCACTAAGCTGGCACTTTAGACCGCCACGTGGCTAGGTATATTTCCATCGCATGGTAAAGCTCAACTACAAAGAGGCGACGAAGGATTTGGCGACTTGGTAAGAAGAAGATGGTGATGAGGGCAGTTGGGAGGATTCTGATCATGACATGTTCGAGATCTCTGGAGAAGATGAGGAGAACGAGGAAGATGTTGATTGAGCTCCATTCCGAACACCCCATTGAGAAGGTCCTCACTCCTTATCTATGCTTTTATGCTTTTTTCCCTTTAGAGAGAGAGAGAGATACATTTCCACAACATTCCCCTTTATTTTCCTCATATTTTCATAGATAATTTAGTGGTTTAGTAGTTTAATTGCTTTTATTGAAATAATGTTTTTAGTTATGGGTTTGTAGTTGGATGCTTGATTAGTTTGACCCCTCAACAGAGTTGGTAGCTTTAAAAGGGTGACCGTTGGGCCATTTGATACAGTTTACCCTATTGGTTTGTTATTTATGGAATCGATGCATGGACGCTTCTCAACTTAGTTCAACTTTGGCTTATGCTTTATTTTCTTTTCTTGTGCTCAGCAGTGAGCGGTTGGATAAGTGGTACTTATCGACTTTAATAGGATGGAAAGTGTGGTGGTGTTTTAAGTATACTAATGCTGGGTTTTGAGTTTGGGATTGCTTGAAATGCCTTAGTAAATTGGTTGCATTACTTGTGCATAAATGGCCTTTAACTTTTAAACTCTACTAATTGTCTATTGCTTCATTCAAAATGTTTTTCATTGGTTATTTTGGATGTCATGCGTAATTTTGATTGCAAGTATTGTTTGAATGCCTTATTCATTTCTTAGTTGACTTGATCTCAATATGTTGAAGTTTTTGGAATTTGGTAAATAGTGTAGAGAGAAATAATCTAAGCTTTTGGAATTTGGTAGATAGTGTAGAGAGAAATAATCTAAGCCTCTTTGGTCGTTTGCATGACTTGCATGATTGGATATTTTGTGGGTTACTAAGGTTTAGTCTAGGTAGTGGGAATCTCCTAGTTATTACATAGCCAGATTTTGGAAATGAACAAGGCTTCTCCTCTGATCGTTTGTGCCAAAAAGCCTGCCTAAGAGTTATTCTAACCCTATTGTTCCCGTTTGAGCCTTTAAATCTTATTTCTTTGAAAACCACACAATTAAACCATCCATTCTATTGTGTACCATGTTTTTGTCCCTTCACCTTAATTGGAATTAGATCTTATAGTTCTTCTTGAATCTCAGCCATGTTTAAATTTGTTGGTTTATGTACTAAAGGCAACAGTATTGGAATTAGAAATTATACTTATTGCCAACGTTAAATGAACCTAAAGGGTCACACACTAAGAGTAAGCATTGGGTTAAGTTAATTGTTGACTAAGTTCGTTGAATAAGAATTTGTGTCTAGATTCAATGAACGAGAATTATTTACTAATTACATTGGATTTACTGGATTGTCCAGTTAAATAGTAATTAATTTCTACGAATAGTTCGTGGTTGCCGTGGTGTCCAAATCGTGACCGTGGTGTTCAGATCGTGGAAAGATTCAGATCTGTATTATATTCTCTCCAATGCTTTCGAGTAACAAAGGTATATATCTAAACCCTAAACGATTTAATCGGAACGCATGGATCCTCTTTTAGGGATTTCCGGTGTTTTTCCGCTGCGTTATTTTGATCAGATATTTCTGTAAGGAAATCCCAACAGTGGTATCAGAGCCGCTTGCGTTATCAATTAAACCGTTTCTGGATTGATGAAATTAGTTAAAAACATATTATGTTGGACATAATCGAAGTACATGAACTGTAGTTACGGCTGAATGTATGCTGTTGAAAATCTGTTTGATATCTTGATCTCAATACATACATATGATGTATGTAAAGATTCTATTCGATAGAAACCTGTTCTGTTCGATGATTCTATTTGACAGATTCTGTTGTTGAACTATATGTATATGTGATATACGTATGTTGCTGTTGAATTATGTATATATGATATATGTATTCTTCTGTCGAATGATTTACATATATGATATGTGTATGTTCTGTTCGATGGATTTAATTCGCATCATGAAAAATTATGACAGCACACTGCTAAATGAGTTACGATTACTCTTTAGCGTCGGGGGCGCTGCCCTCGACCCCCGGCTAGCGGGACCGCCGTACTTTCTGTCGTAGTGGCTTAAAATCGTTTTGGTAATAACGTCGGATAAATAATAGTATGTTTTCTGTTTTATGATGTGTTCATATGCATGGTGCATAGCATGGCCCTTTTGACCTACTAGAATAGTAATTCATTTCTATTTTGGGGTGTAATTATATAAATACGGCCTGCGTGTCGTTTTTTTCTTTTTTGTAATTTTAAAGTTTTGTATTATTGTATTACAAAGCTTGTAAAGAAGGCAAGAGGAGCAACTTGGCGTCAATCAACAACAAGGTGTATTCCATGAAGATGGAAGAAATTTTGAAGTTGTAATTTGACCCTAGGATTGACCTTGATCTTCATATTGGCTTATGAAGATCACCATAGTTTAAGGGCCATGCTATGACACGTTTATCTTACTGTTATTTGTATATGTTTATGTGATGTTAAATGTTAAATATATGTGGTGCATGAAAACATATGATCAATTAACAAGTTCACATAGACAGCCATTTGCCATATCTCATAATCATAGTATGCAGCAATGGCAATAAGAATAACAGTAAGATCTGAACGTGAGTCATAGGAGATGGCCCATAGGCATAAGATGAGATTAAACATGCCGGTAATATGATGTATTGATCTCATAATTGTTTTAAGAGTTACATATGATGTAATTGGTAAAGAGTTACCTACCTAAATAACTTAATTTTAATTGTCATGCCAAAGCTGAGTTAAAGTTAAGTGAAATATGGATCTTAACCCACTAAATACAAACTGTTGTGTATTCATTTATGAGGGTAATTGATTTAGTGGGAGTTTTATATTAATATCGAAATATTGTACTTTGCATAATTGTTGTAGATCGATGGCCGCTAATAACACTTCAACACTATCTTTGCGATCTATCCTTGAGAAGGACAAGCTGAATGGGACTAACTTTTCTTGATCGGTTCGGAGGTTTGAGAATTGTTCTCAAACAAGAAAGGAAGCTGTATGTTCGGACAATCCTATCCTGAACGACTGCGACCAATGCTCCAAGAGCGAGAGAGATGCTTACGTAAGCATTGGCATCCCGCAAGTATATGGTCTGTCTCTTATACTTGCTACCATGAGCCCAGGACCTTGAAGGACTTGGAGCACTTGGAAGCTTTCGAGATGGTCAATCATCTCAAGGAAATGTTCCAACGGCAAGCAAGGCGGAAAGGTTTGAAACGACCAAAGCTTTACATTCTGCAAAATGGTGAAGGAGCGCTGCTGTCTCTTATACACATCTAGATGTGTATAAGAGACAGCAAGATGAAAGACTTGGATTTCCCATAAGTCAAGAGTGGCAACGGATTTGATCCTGAATTCTCTTCCCGAGAGTTATAGCCGATTTGCGATTTCGCTCATCTTGTGTCGCAGCACACTAGCCTTGTAAAGTGCATTCGATGCTTAAAACTGCTGAGCATAATATCAAAAAATTGCCTGGCCAAGTTTTAATGGTTCATAAAGGTAAGGGGATAAAAACGAAAGGAAGGTCAAATAAGGCTTATAATCTAAGCCCTATACACAAAACAAGCCCAAGAACCAGAACAAGCCTAAGCCTCCAAAGGAAGGAGTTTGTCACTTTTGCAATGAGCCTGGTCATTGGAAAAGAAATTGCAAACTCTATTTGGAAGATCTAAAGAAGAAGAAGAGTAGTGAGACTACTACTTCAGGTATTTATGTTATACACGTTAATCTTACTACTTCTATTTCCTCGTCATGGGTATTAGATCTGGATGTGGAGCTCACATTTGTGTTAATGTGAAGGATCGAAAAGAAGTAGTCGATTAAAGAAAGGTGAAGTGGAGATCTTTGGTTGGAAATAAAGCAAGAGTTCTTTCGTAGAACACGTCAGACCTTAGGCGCTGCTAAGAGACAGGAACGAACGCCTAAGGATGAACAACATGTTCATAATGTACCGCTTTAAGCGATAACATTGTTTCTGTTTCTTGTTTAGACAATGATGGATTTGATTTCTTTATTAAGAATAAAAAATTCTCCATTCACCGTGAAGACGTGTTTTATGGAAATGCTGATTTGCATAATGGTCTTTACGTTCTAAACATTGAAAAGCCCAATCTGTCAGATAGTTTATCACATAAATACAAAGAAATCTAGATTGGATGATTCAAATCAAACTTTCTTAGAATCAAGATGTCGCCTTTGTCACATAAATGAGTGTATAAGATCAAAACTCCATAAAGATGGGCTTTTGAATCAATTTGATCTTGAATCTTATGATATCTGCGAATCTTGTTTGTTGGGAAAGATGACTAAAGCTCCTTTTCTTGGACACGGTGAACGAGCCAATGATTTATTGGGCCTAATACATACGGATGTATGTGGTCCATTAAATCTTGTTGCAGAGGAGGTTACAGTACTTCATTAACAATGGAACACCACAATGGAATGGTGTATCTGAAAGAAGGAATCGAACCCTATTAGATATGGTTCGATCCATGATGAGTCATACAGATCTCCCTTTATCCTTTTGGGGTTATGCTTTACAAACAGCTGCATTCACATTGAATCGTGTTCCAACTAAAACTGTAGAAAAGACACCATATGAGATGTGGGTGGTAAAAGCCTTGTTTGTCTTTTCTTAAGATTTGGGGTGTGAGGCTTATGTCAAACGGCAGGTCTCGGATAAGTTAGCTCCCAAGTCGATGAGTGTTTGTTTGTGGGGTATCCTAAAGAAACTAAAGGATACTACTTCTACAATCCCTCCGAAAACAAAGTGTTTGTTGCCGAAATGGGATATTTTTGGAAAAGAGTTTCTTTCCAAAAGAACTAGTGGGAGTAGAGTAAATCTTGAAGAATTTCAAGATCCACAAGACAACACTCTCTCTGTGCAATCTCATCAAGAATCACTTATACACATCTAGATGTGAATGAGACAACACCATTGCATTTTACATTCCTCACTAATCAGTTGGTAAGCTTCCACATGAAACACAAGGACTCCGTAGATCTGGTAGAGCTAGAAATATGCCAAATAAATCCAATCTTATTACACATACAAATGATCATTTACTCATGGATCACCATTAGCCCATAGCTAGATCAAGGTGCTATGACTAGTCATGGCTTACTGTAAGAATGGCAAAGTGCCATGAAATCTGACACCCAATCCATGTTTGACAATCAAGTTTGGACTTTGATTGATCCACCGGATGGTATAAACAACTATTGGGTGTAAATGGGTTTTCAAGAAGAAAACTGACATGGATGGCAATCTACATACCTTCAAAGCACGATTGGTTGCAAAAGGTTTCAAACAAACTCATGGTATAGACTATGATGAAACCTTTTGATATTATGCTATGCTTAAGAGTAAGCTGTTCTTATATCCATTGCCATATCCTTATGATTTAAGAGATGTGTGGCAGATGGATGTTCAAAAGGGACTTTCTAGTAACTCTTAACTTACTCGAGGATGTGTATATGACACAACACTCAGGGTTTTGTATCATATTGGGTTAAGTCTCATATTTCACATCTAGATGTGTTAAGAGACAGCTTTATTACATGTTAAAATTAAGTTATTTAGGTAGGTAACTCTTTAGCACTCTCAGAGACTGTCTCTTATTACAAGGAAGATGTCTAATATGGAGATCTAGATATTATGGTGTTCAGCAACTGAGTAAAATGAATTAAACACTTAAACTTGCGAAAGTCAAGTCTTGGTTAGGAAAGTGTTTCTCAATGAAGGATTTGGGCGAAGCACTTATATCCTTGGTATCAAGATCTATAGAGATAGATCTCAAAAGCTCATTGGCTCGAGTCAAAGTACTTATATAGATAAAGTACTAAAGAGGTTTAGTATGCAAGATTCTAAAGAGGATTCTTGCCAATGTCGCATGGCATTAGTCTTGGAAAGGCTCGGTGTCTAACATAAATTCCTGATTGACTATCTCTTTAACTACTACTTCTTTTCTTATCCTTCATCTAGATGATCCATCATGAGCTGGATCCATATGTACTCCTGTCCTTATACACATCAGATGCTTTGAGACATTTCGAGTTGACCAATCGGATCTGGTGAGAGTCATCGGACAGCGATCAAGAATACACATCTAGATGTGTATAAGAGACAGACCCTGTAGGGCACAAGTAAGAGTTCGTGAAAGAGCTTGTTGTAAGTGGTTACACATGGATGCAAGTTTCCAGTCTGACAGAGATGATTAGATGTAGATCACAGACAGATATGTGTTCTGTTTAATGGAGGTGCTGCCAAGCTGGAAGAGTTCAAAGCAAGCGACCATAGCAGATTCTACAACGAAGAATATATAGCGGCATCGGATGCGGCTAAGGAAGCGATTTGGATTAGGAAATTTGTCACCGAATTAGGTGTTGTTCCTAGCATCACTAATCCAGTTGATATCTATTGTGATAATAATGGGGCTATTGCACATGCCAAAGAGCCTAGATCGCATCAACGATCCAAACACTGGTCAATGGAGAATTTATCATCTGTATAAGAGACAGCTCAACCATCAGATCAAATTGATTGAAAACTACTTCTTTATTTCTGTCTCTTATACACATCTTAGATGTTGTCTCTTATACACATCATTAGACTGAACCATATCTTTTTCCTACATAAGAACTTATGTGTTTTGACACAATCAAACGTTGTCTTTAACCGGATGATTATAAAGATTGTGATTGAATCTGTAGAAATTATGCGGAGGAAAATGAGTGATTAAGATGGAATTTGTCCCTCTTATTATGAGAGAGATGTCTTTGGGCCCTGTGAATAGTAGCTGAATGTAAAATGCATGGCCGTGCTCAAATGGATTGATAAGGTGATCAAATTCATGAATTGTTTTATCATTCTACTTCGAGATCGAGAAATCAAATAGTTGGACACAAATAGAGATGACATTGTCCATGCTGACTAATGTTAATTATAATAATTCGTAAGGAAATATATCTGGTTACTATCATACGCGTTAATATATCTAATACGTATGATAGAAGAATTCTAAATCAAAGAAGAGTTCTTTGAATTTAGGTTATCTTCTATATTTCAAGAACATGATTCTTTAGGGTTTGGGTGTCTGACATGCGACTCATTAGTAACACACATCGTAAGAAAAACCCTACCAAATATTTCAAACACTTGCTCTAGCAAGCAACACCCTAAAATCGGAAAAGCTACTCGTGTGGATACCGTAGAGGCGTTCGTTCAATCCAGAGCAGCGCCTAAGGTCCGGCGTGTTCTACGAATAGTTCGTGGTTGCCGTGGTGTCCAAATCGTGACCGTGGTGTTCGGATCGTGGAAAGATTCAGATCGCAACCAGGGTTTTGCTTTGAGATCCAATGAAGGAAGATCTTCTCTAAACCCTAAACGATTTAATCGGAAGCATGGATCCTCTTTTAGGGATTTCCGGTGTTTTTCCGCTGCGTTATGCTTTGATATTTCTGTAAGGAAATCCCAACAAAATTCACACTGGTGGGACACTTCCCGAGAGGCAAACGAAACATGGAATCGTTGCGTAAAAGTTTTCACAATATTAGATTCAAAGGAGACTTTACAATCAGTTACATTGACTACAAGCATGTTATGATTCAATTTGCATTGGAAGAGGATTACCTAAGGTGCTGGCTTAAAACCACATGGTTTCTCAATGGCTTCTATATGTGTGTCCTCAAATGGTATCCCGTCTTTACGCCAGAGACAGGGCCATCAATTGTACCTGTTTGGATAACTTTGGAGGGCCTTCCTTCCGTCTTTTTAAATAAACACTATCTTTAGTAATGCACAAACAGTTGATACGCCACTCAAGCTAGATATGGAAACGCAAAACTTCACCCGGCCAAACACCGCAAAAGTGTGTGTTGAAATTGACCTCCTAGCCACCTTGCCTTCACACATTTGGATTGGAGTTGGTGAGAAAGGAAGATGGCAAAAAATTAGTATTATGAAGACTTGCCGAGTTATTGCACAAAGTGCCACAAAATAGGTCATGCTCCTACAGCCTGTATGGTAGGAAAGTCTAACCCCTGTCCTTCCAAACAACAACACCAGGAGACCACCTCCAAGAATGCCCAACAAGTGCAGCAAACGAAAAAAGGATAACAAGCACTGGATACCAATAGCTAGCAAGGATCTAGGCCCCTCGGGTACAAACCCATCAAGTTCACAAGTTCAACCAGCTGCGGAGGAGCAAGATAATCGGGTGGAAGAGCCACCTCTCAAAGGTTGCAAGGGATGGTTTCAGTCTCTCTGCAAATTTCGGCGGTTCAAATTTTAAGTCCCTTGGAAGTAAGAATTGACACAACAAACTTGGTTAATTTGAATCCCCTAGAGGTAGGGACTACCTCAACCAATTCGGTTGCTAAAGAGTCAAACCAAGTAGCCAATACTGGATGCGTGTTGACTCATTCGAAGGAGGCTGCACCAAATGTGGAACTGCCTTCTCCGACTGAAATGCAAATTCAAACTCCATGCAATCAGACCAAAGACGATTCCTTTCTTACACATGACAAAGTCTTGGAAGAACTCCCTTGTTATTTTTGAGATAATGAGACTCCACAAAACATGGCTGCTGCCCAAGCAAATGTTGAACCAGTCCCTACATTAGGAAAGTCCTCAAAAAAGAAGCAAGACGTCAAAGAATCTACACTATGCCACGTTCAATCAAATCGAAGCTTGTATCACAGCCTTCCAGCCCGCACCCTAATCTAGATTACAAAATGGATCATCTCCTTGTCTGGAATGTAAGAGGAATAGGTAACAAACCCTGTCTTCATAGAGTCAAAATGCTTATGCATGAACACAAAATAAAAATCTTGGCCTTATTAGAGCCAATGGTAGAAAAGGCAAGGATTCCTGTTGTTGCAAATAAACTAGGGTTTGATTGTTTTCATGTCAACCCTAACAGAAAAATTTGGTTATTCTGGAACAAAATTCTTTCCGTCCAAGTGATGCACGCCTCTGTATATCAGCTCATACATGTCACAGTTTCGTCTTGCTCCTCCCATCTCAATGCAGCTGCTTCTTTTATTTATGCGAAATGCACCAAGACGGAACGAAGGGAGTTATGGGCAGACCTTCGTAGGCTATATGTGGCATCCTTCCCATGGCTGGTTGGTGGAGACTTCAATGTTATAACGAACTCCGATGAATACAAGGGCTCCTCTACCCTGGAAACAGATGCTATAGAAGAATTCAACGATTGTCTTCAGGATTGCGGATTAATGGACATGACCATCAACGGATGTAAATTCACATGGAAGGGTAATAGGCATGGCAACATGGTGTGGAAGAGGTTGGACAGATTTGTATGTAACGCCCCGTTCCTCTCAACCTTTCAAAAGATCAATGTCTACCACTTACTCAAAACGTGCTCAGATCACTCTCCTTTCCTACTCATGATTTCCAATGTCAACTTCACAGGTCCACGGCAATTTAGATTTTTAAATATGTGGACTAAGCATCCACGTAGTTTTTTGCAGGTCGTGGAAAGTAACTGGTCACTTACGTGCATGGGATTACCCCTTTCAATCATAGCTTCCAAGTTAAAACGCTTGAAGGCCGAGCTGCGAAACGGGAGCCACACCATTTTTGGAAACATTTTCACTAAAGTTCATGCAACAGAGAATGATGTTAAACTTAAAGAAGAACTGTTCCTACGACATCCAAATCAATCCAATCAACATGCGTTGGCACAAGCTTAAGCTTTCCACATCAAATGCCTAGCCGAGGAAGAAAGCTTTTGGAGGCAAAAAACTAGGATGAAATGGTTACATAAAGGAGACCAAAACACCAAATTCTTCCATGCTTCACTCACGTCCAAAAGACAACGGCTCTACATCTCAAAGATACAGATCAATGGCTCCTGGACAGATGACCTTCACACAATTGAAATCGAAGGGGTGAAGCTCTTCCACGGACTCCTAACTGAAAATTCTCCCACAACTCTTGACCCTTCTTTGTTGGAAACTCTCTCACCAAGTGCTAACTTACGAAGACAACATTTTTTTGTTGGCTGAACCATCAATAAAAGAATAAAGGATGCTGTTTTCTCCCTAAACTCAGATGGAGCTGCTGATATAAATGGTTTTAATGGTGATTTTTTCACCACTTGTTGGAATATAATCCAGCAAGATCTCTTCCTAGCTGTGAAGAATTTCGTGAAGGGTGCCCATCTACCAAGGATGTTCACAAGTACCATAATTGCTTTAATTCCAAAAAATGTGAACCCTTCCTCCTACAGTGATTTTAGACCCATTAGTCTATGCACATTTTTCAACAAAATCCGCACAAAAACTCTTGGCTACTAGACTTGCTTCCATACTGCCAGGAATTATTTCTCCTGAATAGGTAGCCTACGTGAGTGGTAGAGATATCTCGGATAACACCTTACTAGTAAAAGAAAAGCTTGACTTCATTGATAGGAAAACGAGAGGTGGAAATGTGCTTATCAAGCTTGACCTAACAAAGGCTTTTGACAGACTTTCTGTTTCTCTTGACCTTTCCTATATGTAACAATGAGAAGACTAGGATTTTTAGAAGAATGGATCTCACTCATGAGGAATGTGGTGGAGGATTGCTGGTTTTCAATCCTAATCAATGGGGGCACCAAAAGGTTTCTTTAGATCTTCTAGAGGAGTGCGTCAAGGAGACCCTTCGTCACCTGTCCTCTTTATAATCATGATGGAGCCATTCTCACACGGACTAAAACAACAATACCACCTAGGTCACGTTTCAGAGTTTGCTGTACCAAGCCATTGCCCAACAATCACTCACCTAGCATTTGCAGATGATATCGTTATTTTCACAAAAGGAGGTGTAAAATCCATCCAGCAACTCATGGCCTTCCTATCCCAATTTGAAGTCTCATCAGTGCAGCTGATCAACAAGTCAAAAAGTTTTTTCTACGTCTCCAAAAAGGAAGCAACTTCTTGGATTAGAATGATACAACACAAGACAGGCTTCGTCAAGAAAAATCCACCGTTTATTTACTTGCNCGTGGGTGTCCCATGAAAAAGGCAAAGAGAAAGAGAGCTCTATTCCAACCATTGATAGAAAAGTTGCATCAAGGATCCAAGGATGGCAATCAAAGTTCCTTTCTCCAGGAAGACAGTTTGTTCTCATTAAACACGTTCTTAGCAGCATTCCAATCTTCTTATTAGCTGTCCTTTCTCCTCCGTCCCTTGTGCTTCAAAACCTAGAACGACAATTTGCCAACTTCTTTTGGGGCTCCTCGGATATGGGCAACAAACACCACTGGATTTGTTGGAGCACAATATGCCAGCCAACCGCCTATAACGGGTTAGGCATCTACTTCCTTTTTGAATTTGTAAAAGGCTTCAGAATCAAACTATGGTGGAAATTCCAGAAAGGAGACTCACTATGGTGCAACCTTTTTCGTGGTCAATACCTAAAAGGCAATGAATATCCTTGCATGGCCATGGACTCAAGGGGGGATTCTCATGCTTAGAAAAGAATGCTACGCGTCAGTAATGAAGCCAAAAGTTGTATTTTCTATTCTTGATTCAGAATGCACATTGTTCTTTTTGGTATGATCCATGGCTGCAGCACCGGCCCCTATTCCTTGAAGTTGAACAAGTCTTTGCCCTCACGGTGGCCCAAGTTTGGAGGTCCAACAGATAGGATCTATCAACCCTTGACAATCGTTACTCCAAGAAAGATATTAGGAAACTACAGCTCCTTCTTCAGGATCACTTCATTCATCCCATAGACAGCCCATACAAGCTCATTTGGACGCTAACAACAAATGGTGACTTCTCCATCTCCTCAATCCTTCAGCCAAAATCAACCTCTTTCTCTAGACAAATGCTTTGGGACAAGAGATTGCAACCGAAGTTATACATTTTCATGTGGAGAGCGTTGAACATGCGTCTTCCTACTGACATAAATCTCTCAAAAGTTGGGGTTTCAATGGCCTCCAAATGTTGTTCTTGCAACAAGCAGGAATCATGCAATCATTTGTTTGCGGATTGTCCAATCTCCAAACCAGTGAACTTGGCACTTTTTTGAGGCATGGATGGAAATGGTGTTTTCCTCAACAACAGATATACATGACAAGCTAACTTCATGGTGATGGAACACTTCGCCTTTATCCACTATAGGAGCTGTCCAAAAATTTCTCCCATGCCTAATATGTTGGTTTGTGTGGAAAGCCAGAAACAAAGCAGTTTTTAAGGAAGGGCATCTAATGCACAAGAGATCATAATGGAGATTTGTGTATATCTACAAAACATTTCCAGCATTTTCCCATTCTCAAAGGGTTCATCGGTTGATGACATTCTCCTCTCAAAGGGTATTTGTATACGGTTGATTCATACCAAACCAAAGCATGCAAGGGTCGTAAAATGGACTCCACCACCGGTTGGTCTAGTAAAGATGAATGTAGGCGGGGCATCAAAAGGATGCTCTGGTCTAGCAGCTAGGGGTGGGGTTCTTCGAGATCATAATGGGCATTTGATCAAAGCCTTTAGCAGTTTTTATGGTCAGAAAACAAATTTTCAAGAAGAGGTCGTGGCACTTGTAGATGGATTAAAGCTTTGTGAAAGAATGCAGCTGAAAAATTTGGAGGTTGAACTAGACTCCTTGATGCTTGTCAATGTGCTACATGGTGCAGCAACCCCTCCTTGGAGTATTGACTTGCAAATGCAATTCATCAATCGTTTTATAGTTGGCAAATATTATTCTTTCTTCCATATCTTTTGAGAAGCCAATCAAGTGGCAGACAACTTAGCTAATGTAGGCATTATCAACTCAGCTTATGTAGAATATATCCAGGAAACACTTCCCTCATCCACTCGAGGATTGTTAGTCCTAGATTCCTGGGGCTGCCTATACATCCGACATTGTAAATCTTGATGTATTTTGGCATTTAATTCAATAAAATATCCACCTATTTGGGCGCCTGCTTGAAAAAAAAGGGAGCTATAATGGTGCAGTTCCTTAGTGGACTTAATATGGAGATTGCCGATGTAATCGAGTTAAACTACTATGCAGACCTCAAATGATGAATAAGCTTGTTGACGTACAATCTTGGTTTTCATTATGAAAATCCAATCTAATAGTTTGCAATTATGCTGTGTAGGAGTTTTGTAGAACTTCACTTAACAGGGTTTTCGGCACTATGTATAGTCCGAAACAGAGGAGCTTAGGATGCAGAAGAGTGTCCGAACAAGACCTATTCTCTCAGATGCAGGAATTCGTTCGAACAAATTATCTCGAACACAGAGCACCATCTGAATGGTTAGACAGAGAGCACAGAAACTGAGGTAGTTGACAATAGATTCTCAACATTGTCTGAACAAACTTTATCAGACACACCTATTTGTTCGAAGGAAGCTCAATCATTGTAAGGTATCAGTCCTTCCGGATGCATTAGACAATCCAACGACAACCTCAAACTCTGAAATAACGGGTTCTCTCCTACTTATCTCTAAAAACTTTCTCATTCTAAAAATTATCCTTGAGCCTCAGCCATGGCTGAGGATGATGCCCTCCAGCCTATTACTGGAGGGCAACCGAGACAGGCTAGTCCTTTTGCACAAGCTTTAATTGGAAGGAACCAAGACAAAAAACCGGAACAACCCTTGAAAAATCTTCAACCGTACAAAGGAGATCCGGCTATCTTCTTTTCTAAGGATGAAATTCAAAAGCTGGCAGCCCCATTCAAATTCACTTTGGTTGGTCATTTCCCGAGAGGCAAACCAAACATGGAAAAGGTGTAGAAAAGCTTCCCCACTATTGGCTTCAAAGCAGAATTTACAACAGGCTACATTGATTATAAACATGTTATGATACGTTTTGCTTTGGAGGAGGACTATCTAAATTGCTGGGTTAAAACCACATGGTTCATCAATGGTTTCTTTATGTGCATTCTCAAATGGTATCCCCTCTTCACGCCAGAGGTAGAACCATCAATTGTATCAGTTTGGATTACTTTGGAGGGCCTTACAGTAGTATTTTTCAATAAACACTCAATCTTTAGCATTGCTCAAAGCACAAAACTTCACCAGGCCTAACACAGTAAAAGTTTGTGTAGAAGTGCCAGTTAACCTCTTTGCCACCTTGCCACCATGCATTTGGATTGGCGTTGGAGAGAATGGAAGATGGCAAAATATCAGTTATGAAAACTTGTGAGAGTCCCTTGATGATTGATTTACCATGCAAGGATGACATTGGCTCATAAGGTATTTGCCTTGAAGGAACTTACTCCAAAGTAAGGTACCTTTGCGAAACTTCCACCATAGTTTAATGCTAAAACAGTGCGTGACTTCTTCAAGGGATGAAATATCGAGGTCATTTGATGAAGTTGGTTGGTAGATTTTGGCCCAAGAAATCCAATGGCACTTCTGAGTAGATTCCGAGTTCCCCCAAAAGAAGTTAGCAAAATTGCCTTTCTAGCTCCATTAGGACTGACTTTGGAAGGGCCATAACTGCCAAAATAAATATGGGAATTCTACTGAGAACCTGCTTAATGAGAATTAGTCTACCTCTGGGGGATAGAAATCTAGTTTGCCAATCATGAATTCTTGAAGCCATTTTTTCAATCAGTGGTTGGAAAAGTACCTTTTGCTTTTTCCATTTTTGAACGGGCAACCCAAATAGGTGAAAGGGAATGATTTCTTCAGAAAACCTATTTTGTTTTGGAGCATTCTAATTCAGAATAGTGCTGCTTTGATAGATAGGTAGAAAGAGCTTTTAGACTTGTTAATAACCTATTTTGATGAGGCTTCAAAGTGGGAGAGGAAAGCCATGCAGTTCTTGTTCGAATTGAGTTCACCATTTGTGAAGATAACAATGTCGTCTGCAAATGCTAAATGGGATGTTGGTGGACAATAATTTGGCAACGCATAATGTGAAAATCCTCCCTAATTGAAACTGGTTTTTTAATGCTGTAGAGAAAGTTTCCAGCATTATAATTGTTGAACCCCAGTTATGTTAATCATGTTTTGATGATGAACAAATCATACTAATGGTTTGATAACAACTGTGCAGAAAAACAGGTAGGTTCGGACGCAAATGATCATCCGAACAAAACAACCACAAGAGCTTTCAGACGATGGTAATCGTCCGACACAAAGAATTTGAAGCAAGTCTCGGATGAAGAACAGCGTCCGGTCATATTTCCAGAAGACTTCACTTCGATCGGACGCATGTTCGGACGCATCCTGGGACGTCCGAACGAATACCCACAGAGAACGGACGCAGTGTCGGACATAGGATTTAGCAGCGACTGTCCAAACGGTCCAACGGCTAGTTTGTTCGGATGCACTCTTGCTGCATCGGCCGTCCGAAAGGTCCAACGGCTAGTTTTCCAGCAAACAGAAAATAGCCGTTGGGAAGTTGTTGGAAGCAGATATTTGGCAACTATAAATACCCCTAGGTCTGATTTAATGAAAGAGAGACTTCTACATTGATTACAAATCATTCTTGAGCTATTTGGGAGAAATAGTTGGTACAAGTGTTGTAATAGTGTAGGTAGTGAGAAAAGAGCTTAGAAGTGTAAGAGTTCTTCAAGTGTAAGAGTGGAGAGATAACAATTGTAACAAAGGGAGGTTGTGACTGTGTAAAACTCTTGGCTCAACTAAAGGAAATTAGTGTGAGCAAGAGTGATCCTCATTTGTGTACAAGAGGTTATTGTCTCACCTACTTTGAAGAGACTTTTAGTGGCTGAACTTCAAGTTGTGAACTTGGTAGTTGCCTTGTAAGAAGCTCTTTGTAGTTGTAAGCTCCAAGCTTGAGAAGCTAGGGAGTTTGGTTTGATTATCTTAATCTCAATATTCTTATTTGTTCTTTAAGCTTAAATTGTTGAATATCTATTATAGTCATTTGTGCTTAATTTTTTATTTGGTGCATAAAGTTTGAATTTCTATTAAGCACATAAAAAGGTTTGTTTTTAGAGACAACCTAATTCACCCCTCCCCCTCTTAGGTTTCTTTTGGGGCCAACAATAATGAAAAAGGAGCGATGATAGAGGATCTCCTTGACGAACTCCTCTTCAGGATTTGAGGAATCCCTTCGGTGAACCATTTATGAGGATGGAAAACCAGCAATTCTCTAGGGTGTTCTTGACTTATTATTAAGGTTATCCATGCACTTGTGAAGCCTAATTTTCCCAAAGTTGCATATAAGAAAGGCCAAGAAAGCCGATCAAAGGCCTTGGTTAAATCAAGTTTGACTGCCTCCTCGAGTTTTTTGATCAATGAAATTGATTATCTCCTGGATTAGTAGAATGTTATCCGCAATTTCCCTCCCCTACACATAAGCCACCTGTTCAAGTGAGATGATCTTTTGCAGCAAGGTTCAAAGTTGATTAGCCACTACCTTTGTACAAACTTTGTTGAAGAAGGTACATAAACTAGTAGGTCTATACTCATTAAAAGATGATGGATTGGCTGATTTTGGGATTAAAGTGATAAGGGTGCTTGTGAAGGTTCTTGGTAGCTTCTTTCCCTTTAAAAAGTCCCTTACTACGTGAAAGACATGTTGGATGATATGCCAGTAGGTGGATAAAAAGACCCCGTTGTATCTATCAATTCTAGCTACACCTTCTTGGTTAAGCAAGAACACGACTTCTTTCAGCACCTCTGTTATTGTGAGCTCGGGCAAAAGGATTTGGTTATCATCGTCTGTGATAGAGGTGGAGAGGTTGTCCAGCAGCGAATGATCAAGTGGTATGGAGTCATCACAAGATAAGAGTTCCTGGAAGAATTTAATACCTTCAGCCTCTATTTGTTGGGTCTCTTCAGTCCAAGCTCCATTTACTTTGATCCTTGAGATTGTTAGTCTTTGTCTCCTAGCCATTAGCGTAGAGTGAAAAAAAATTGGAATTCTAGTCACCCTCTTTTAGCCATTTCACCCCAGATTTTGCCTCCAAAATGTTTCTTCCTCGGTAAGACATTTGGTGTGGTGAGCTTGAGCTTGAGCTAATGCCAATTTGGTTGTCTATATTTTGTAGTTCCAGAAAGGCAGCCTCCTTGTGTTTTACACCCTTTCAGCCTCTTGGACTTTATTGAAGACATGTCCAAAAATTGTGTGGCTCCAATTTCGTAGCTCAGCTTTCAATCGTTTGAGTTTGGAAGCAAGTCTTGAGGATAGAGAAGGCAAGTAGTATATGTTCCAATTTTGCTAAAATACTTGCAAGAAAATTGGATGTTTAATCCACATATTTAAAAACTTAAACTGTTTTGGCCTAGATAATGTAACACATTATTTTGAGAAGAATTGGAGAATGATCCGAGCAAGTCTTGGGGAGATTTTCGACATGGATTTGAGGGAATGCACAGAGGAATTCATTATTGCATGCAAATCTATCAAGGCGTTTCCAAACAGCATTCCCAAACCTATTGCCAAGCCATGAGTATTTGCAGCCTTGGAAAGCCAAGTCCATTAATCTTGAAAGAAGTCATTGAAATCCCTCATAGCGTCAACGTCCAGCGAGCTGGAGACTATGTATTCGTCTGAGCTGGCAATTACATTGAAGTCACCACCCACAAACCATGGGGAGCTTGGTTGAAGTGATCGAAGCTCTTCCCATAAGTTCATTCTTTCGATTTTTGTGCATTTTGCATATACAAAAGAGGCAGCAATATCCATGTGAAAAGCTTACAAAGGGACAAAATGTTAACATGAACTAATTGTTCAGAAAGGTGAAAGTTTACTAGCACCAAGTCTTTATTCCAAAAAAGCCATATTTTTCATTAGGGTTTGACTTGCAGCAATGAAACCCTAATTTATTGTTGAAAAAGGAAATCCTTTCTTTATCTACCATTGGTTCTAATAAAGCAAGGATATTTATTTTGTGTTCTTTAACCAGCAGCTTAAGTCTACGACTGGAGGGTTTATTAGCAATCCCCCTTATGTTCCAAACTAGGATATTATCCATATTAAGCAGGTGGTGTTGTGGGCTGGATGGCAGGTTTCGATGAAAACCTAGTTCTCTCTTGGCATGTTGTAGATTTTCTTACGTCTGCTCTTCTTTTTATGGGAGGACATACCCATTTTATGTGGTGTGGAAATAGGCAGTTCTTGTATGCCTTCTCTCACTAAAACACAGCACTCATAGCCATCTTTCTTGGCCACTTTCGGTCATGGCTGAAGAGGATTCCCTTCAGTCCTGCGGTTGAAGTAAAAAAGAAATCCTTTGTGGATGCTCTCAAGGGTACGAATCAATCCTCAGCATCATCCACATAGCCAGATCTGCCATTGAAGATGCTTCAATCTTACAAAGGAAAGCCAGCAATTTTTTTCACTGACGGAAAAGTTCAAAGGCTAGCTGTCCCATTTCGCTTCACTTTGATTGGAAACTTTCCCCGAGGCAAGCCCAACATGGAAACCATAAGAAAGAGTTTCCACACAATTGGTTTCAAAAGTGGTTTTTCAATTGGTTTTCTTGACTACAAGCATGTGCTCATTCAATTTGCATTGGAGGAGGACTATCTCCGTTGTTGGTTCAAGAACACATGGTTTTTCAATGGCTTCTACATGCGGGTTCTCAAATGGCACCTCCTATTCACCCTAGAAATTGAACCTTCCATTATGCCCATATGGGTCACATTTGAAGGGTTACCAGTACCTTTCTTCACAAAGCATGCATTTTGTAGCCTTGCACAAGCTGTTGGAACCAAAACTGTCTCTTACCCTTTAAAGCTAGACACGGCAACAGAAAACTTTACTCCACCAAACACAACTAAGGTATGTGTCGAAGTGGATCTCTTGGCCAATCTTCCTTCCAGGGTATGGCTGGGAGTAGGAAATAAAGGAAAGTGGCAAAAGATCAGCTATGAAATATTCCACCCTACTGTACAAAATGTCACAAGATTGGTCATGCTCCGGTTGATTGTTTTGCTGGGCAAAAAATGCAACAAGTGAACGGCCCCTACCACAGCTACATCCAAAAAGAATGACGCCAAGCACTGGCAACCAATCAAAAAGAATGGAGCAGGTCCTTCTGGAATAGCTCATGAAAAAGGCCATGAGGATGTCCCTAGGATCCATGTTGATGCTACACCAAGTTTAGAGCCACAAGGCTAGGAAATAACGAAACAAACATTAGTGAATGACAATCATATGGTGTGTCACGCCCCAAAAACGGGACCGTAACACGCCGCGCTAATGGTACACCGGACCAAAGCGCAAGGCACAAACGAACCAGAGCAACAAACTTAACCGTAATGTAATAGAACCATCAAGCCATTTCTCAACTATAAAACCAAATATTTCATTTTACACAAAAATACGAATCTATCTCACATAAGTACAAAAGATGCTACAACGAAAATAAAGTTCATCAATACAAAACTTATCTAATACACTACCCCTCTCCAAACAAAAGAGAAGCTTGGAAGATTATCCGCAGAGTCCTACCAGTAATGTGGAGTCTGGGGAAAATCTAAAAGCTGCTAACGCGGTGGAGAATCCAAAAACGAGCACCTAATCTGAAAAATTATAAGTCACGTGGGGTGAGCATAACTAGCTCAGTGGATATCATAAAAGCTCTTCAAATGGGGCCAAGCATTGCGATAAAAAGAAAACATAAAGATAATAACATTTGTGAAAACCATAGTTATGAAGCAGTTTCTAAAATGTCTCATGCCATTTAAAAGTCAATAAACCATAATCATAAGTAGTTTCTAAAATGTATCATGCCAGCCTAGATTTAAACGTCAGGCATGTCCAAAACATAGTAAAAAAGATCCAATCATTTCAAAACATAGTATGCTAAAGCATAGCGAACAAATCCAAGTACAGTTTCAATCCAGAATATAATAAAATAGCATGAGTATCTTTTAGGCTCAACAGTATGACCTACAGTACTAGCCAGATCTAGTAATCTACCACACCTACTAGTCGACCGGGAGGTCAAGTTATCCCATCACAAGACCCGTTTAGAGAGTTCATAACATTCACAGAAGTCACCATGGCGTCCCATGGATGACTATAGAACCGGTGCACCCCAAATCAAACATTTCCAAATACATCCAAAATTATATACCAAGGTCACCTATGAGCCAAAACAGTCATAAAATGCTTTCATATCAAAAGAGTTTGTAAACATATCAATTGATTAACATAAAATAGCTTGGTCCCGATTTCATATGTAATAGTTCCAAAACTTGGTAAAAGTGCAGTTCCAAACATCATACACATTTTAAAATCCATCCAAACATATTTGAAAGTCGTTAAACAAAATACAAGTGGAAGAGGGTCTATGTTACCCACAAATCCATCCAAACATATTTCGAAAGTTGTTAAACAAAGTGCAAGTGGAAGAGAATCTATGTTACCCACCTATTAAAGCAAAAACTGCACAAAGATCACAGAACGCGATCGCCGGCGGTAGGTGGAGTGGTACCTAAAACAGATATAAGAGGACTCTTAGAAGAGATGTAGAAGTTAAAGAATGACTAGGGAAGCGAAAACGACGCGAAACGATAGAAAACGACACCACCTGTCTCTTTGGTCAAAAATGACCTTATCACAATCTCTGACCAATGTGCGACAAGTTAAAACCCCAGTCAAAACACTTAGTTAACCCCTCAAATTCGTATTACAGCTAGATTAGGAGATAGGAAAGTATAGTTTTCAGGAAAACCGAAAACTTCGCCTCTCCTAGGCTATAATTCGTTTTCGCTTCCCTAGTCAATAAAATCCAATTCTACAGGTCTAATATCTCATGCAATGGAAAACACCTAAAACCATCAAAAGATCATTAAAGACCCTTTAAACATAACCAATTATCCAAATTATCCTAGTTGCGCCAAACTTCCGCTTACTTACAAAATGAAGGGAAATCAATTCCACTTGGTTTCAAGTCTAAATTCCTATCCAAACTAACCTTAAAACACTCTTAAAACATCATTACAAGCATAGACATAAGCATTCATAGCATAACATTCTAGGCTCATATGGAAGACGAAACCCTAACTCATAATCTTAAAATTTGTAATCTAACCATGGAAAGTTGTTAAAAATCAACCCCAATCACTTCCATCAACCTCCAAAACACTAAAAACAACCCATAATATACATAAATCACAACTTATAAGGCTGCAAAGAGGGTTTTCTCAGCCATAAATAATCCTACAAAACTTGAAATTAAAGCTTAAATCATAAAGCCCATAAGCCATAAATGCTAAAATACATAAAATCTTACCTTCCAAGTGATTCCTACTTGAAAACCAAGAAAATTTTTTGGGGAAAATGGAGGAGAGGAGTTCGGCTTTTGCTGGAAGAAGCTGTCTCTTAAAAAAAACAAGAAGTGTATTAGAGACATTCCAAGGTTGACCAAATGGTACCCCATTGACCATGCACATGTTTCCAAGTTGACTCTTTGACCCAAAAACTAATTTTTGCTACTAAATTAACATTATAAATCAGTCATCAAACAACACTCACACACCACAATGCACTAATTACATTTTGTCTAATTTTTGACCCGTTTACCCGCCGGTACCGAAATCGCGTAAATCGAAAAATTTGCCGAATTGAAGAACGAATAAGTTGAAGTACTTTATGACTAAAAATAATATGAAAAACATTTTAAACCAATTAAAATCAAAGAACAAGGCTATTAAAATACTGGGTTTCACATGGTGGCTGACCAGCCAAGGATGGAAAAGCAATACAAGGATAACCACCAAGTGGTGAATGCACCAAGGGCAGATTCATTGCAATGGATGACACCGGTAGGGATAATTTCAGAAATTCACACTACTGAGGGTGCCCTAACTTCCCTCCCCCAAAATCTGGGAGCTGAAGTTTTGAACCCATTGAATCGAGGGATTGAAAATTCAAACTTGAATGCAATCTAACCAATTCAGTTGAAGAAGTGTTGACCAATTCAACCCCCTTGGATCATGGAATTGCAAGTTCAAATTTGAATGCAATTGTAACAAACTCAGCTGAACAAATGATGAGCAATCCAACTCAGCAACAATCCCCTCAAAATCCTCACATGAAAATCCAAGGGAGCTGTCCAAGGATGACTCTTTCTTACCACATGCACAATTCATGCAAGAAATGCCATGTTATTTTTCTGAAAATGAGACCGATTCCCATGCACAAAAGCATGCCGATGTAGACGAGCCACTGCGATTAGGGGATTCACCAAATGCACGGATGGACAGCAAGGCTAAGAAGAAAGCAAGAAGGAGAGGATTATACAACATGTCGAGAAGCATTTGAACAAGATAAAAAACCAACCCCATATCGCCTCCTAACCTAGCTATTTTAAATGGATAGCATGTTAGTATGGAATATAAGAGGGGTGGCCAATAAACCCTCAATTCGTCGAGTAAAGTTGCTGGTAAGAGAACACAAAAAAAAATCCTGGCCTTATTAGAACCAACGATGGATAAGGCCCAAATCATTTCTTTTGCACACATGGTAGGTTTTGATCATTGCAAATCAAACACAAATGGCCAAATTTGGTTGTTTTAGAATAAAGATGTTATCCTCACGGAAATATTCACTTCTAACCAATTGTTTCATGTTAAAATTTCTTTAAGTCGTTTTAACAGCATGGATGTCCTGGCATCATTTGTTTATGCAAAATGCAAAAAGGTAGAAAAGAGAAAGCTATGGATGGAGCTCAGAGCTGCCCAAAGCACTACAACTACTCCATGGATAGTTGGCGGCGACTTCAACGTCATCTCAACCTCTGATGAATATAAAGTTGGTGCGAGCTCTCTAGATTATGAAAGGATAAAGGAATTCAATGACTGCCTATCCGATTACGGTTTGTTGGACCTAGCCTTCCAAGGTTGCAAATACACATGGTTAGGCAACAGATTTGGCAATGCAGTGTGGAAACGCTTGGATAGGTTTGTTTCCAACAATGCCTTCCTAATGGCTGCTCAACAAGTCACAGTGGATCATGTTTTAAAAACTTGTTCGGATCGTTCCCCATTGCTTCTCAAGCTGCCCAACATGCCATTTTCAAGGCTGAAGTCCTTTAAATTTTTAAATATGTGGATAAAGCACCCCAATTTCTTACAGGTTGTAGAAGCTACTTGGAGGGGAACAACTCCATTGCATTGGAGATCCCTTGCAAGTCCTAACGGTCAAATTCAAGAAACTAAAGGTGGAGCATAGAAATTGGAGTCACATAATTTTTGAAAATGTGTTTTCAAAAGTTAAACAAATTGAACAGGACGTCAAACAAAATGAGGCCGCTTTCTTGCAAACGCCAAGCCACACCAACCAATTAGCTTTGGCTCACTCCCTAGCGATTCATACCAAATGCCTTGTGGAGGAAGAGACTTTTTGGAGACAAAAATCTGGAATGAAGTGGCTAAAAGAAGGGGATAAAAACTCAAATTTTTTCCTTTCCTCTCTACTGGCCAAACGACAAAAATTAAGCATCTCAAAAATCAAGGTGGACGGCTCTTGGACAGAGGACATGCAACGTATTGAAAATGAAGGCGTGGCTTACTTTCGTAACCTTTTAACCTAGGAAACCTCCTTAAGGCTTGATCACGAGCTACTTGAGCATATCACAGCATCAATCACACAAGAAGATAACCAAGCAATCCTTTTGTTAGTAGAGCCCAACCTGTCCAAATTAAAGGAAGCGGTTTTCTCACTGAATCCAGATGGTGTTGCGGGAATAGATGAAGGTATTCTTCACTACTTGTTGGAATATTATTCACCAAGACCTTTTCTCAGCTGTCAAGGTGTTATTGAATGGAGCAAAGCTGCCATTGGCCTTCACTAGTACAATCATTGCACTCATCCCAAAATCAAAAAATCCATCCACTTTTAATGATTTTCGTCCCATAAGCCGTTGTACTAACTTTAACAAACTTTGCACAAAATATTGGCAAATAGGCTTTCCCCTCTCTTGTCTAAAATTATATCTCCCGAGCAAGTGGCTTATGTGCAGGGGAGAGAAATTATAGATAACATCCTACTCGTGCAGGAGATGGTGGATTTTCTTGACAGAAAAACACGCGGAGGAAACATGCTCATCAAGCTCGACCTAACCAAAGCTTTTGACAGGCTCTCATGGCAATTTCTTTATGCTATTTTGTGTAAGAATTTGGCCTTGCAGAAGAATGGATCTCTTTGGTGCGAAATATACTTGAAAATTGCTGGTTTTCTATCCTTATTAATGGAGTACCAAAGGGATTCTTTAAGTCATCAAGAGGAGTTTGGCAAGGTGACCCCCTTTCGCCCCTTCTATTCATTATAATTTGGAGGCTTTCTCTCGAGGACTTTGACACCAATTTCACATGGGCAAGATATTGGAATTTTCTCGGCCTAGGCATTGCTCAGCTGATTGCTTTATTAGGTAGAATTTAACTTTGAAAGGACAAATAAGTAGTAATTAACCATACTAATTCACTATACTCTACCTAACTTTCGCAAGTGTACAGAGTTCTAGGATGAGTGGGTATCGTCCCACAAGGATTGTTGGAAGACAATTACCATGATTTACTGATATTTGTATAGTTAAGCTAAATCAAACAATGGATGATGAAACTTCTCTAGTAAAATCCATGATTAAATGAAAACGATAAAAACTTAAATAAAATGCAAGTATAATTAAGATATTCATAATATTCATCCAGATATCAGTAATATTCATCTTTTGTTAGCATAGCCTAATTTGTCATATGGACGAATTACAACACATTTTTATCAATAATATTCATCTTTTTTGTGAGAAAAAAGCTCTTTCTTTTAGTGTTTGGATTAAGACTTTGTTGGGATCATCGCTTGAGCAACGATGACTGTTCTAACCGACTTATAGATTTGGTTCTTGCCTGATTCATATAGGCAATGGGTCAATTCTTGCTTTAAATCTTGTTAAGAATTTGGTTCTTGTCTCGCTATAGAAAATGGGTTGAATTCTTGGTTGATTCTTGTGTGTTCTTTCCGTTCTTGTTTGTGTGTGTTTGCTGTCGAAATGCTTGTGACCAACTTTGGATTCGATCCTTGGGTTTTATTGCCATATTTAATTGTTGGATTTCGTGGCATCAAGTTGATTGCACATGGGTCTCGCATCAAATCCACTTGACTGCCAGTGCTTTCCTCGGCTGTGTGATGAGTATTTGACGCATCTACGCAAATGTGCTGAGTTAAGAGGGTGTCATCAGCTGCTCCATTCCTATAAAATGGATGAATGATGGAAACGTTTCACAAATGAGAACATATGTTTGTGATTGTGCGCTGAGGTGTGATGAAAAAGCCTTCAAAGATTGCCATATTGCGTGCTTTTCATACGAACCAGCACGCCAAGCACAGTATAAGTTTCTGAACAGCTGCTAGAGTTGCCGACGGATGGTTATACCACCACCAAGAGTTAAGTTTTTCTAAAGTAGTAGAGGCTGGGGGAAAAAGCACTTCAAGCCAAGATTCAAAGTAGGACCAAACTTGGTGAAAAAATTCACATCCTACAAAAAGGTGATCCAATGTTTCTTGATTATTACAAAAGGGGCATTTTGAAGCCAAAGAAACTCCAAAGGTGGTTATTATGTCATCAAGTGGGAGTTTCTTATTTAGTAGGTGCCACATGAAGATGGAAATCTTGGCTTGTAGTCTGTCATCCCAAATCATTTTTCGTGAGAGCTGAAATTTGAGAATGGAAACTTATGAAGGAAGGATAGACGAGACTGAAAATTTGCCATTAGTTGAGGGAGTCCATACAAGCTCATTCAACTCATTGGACATTTGGAGGGTTCTCCCATGTAGAAGCTGCCATAGTTTTCCTAGCTCATGAGGTGAATAATGCTCATTTAAAATTGAGAGATTCCAGCCATTTGTGTTCTACAATTGAGCAATAGTGAGGATTGGCTCAAACACTTGGCCAACTTCGTGGAATAATGGTCCTTTAGGCCGTCAAAGATCAAACCAAAAGAAAGATTGCCCATTTCGTATCAAGAATAGGAAGCCTTTTTTTGCATCCTCGTGACTTTTAAGAATGCATTTCCATATGTATGAATCTCCGTGCCCTTCTTGTATTAAGCATGGATAGGAATGACAATATCTTGCATGCATGAATGTGCACCACAAGGAGCTGCCTTTGCGGAATTTCAACCATACTTTGATACCAAATCCTTTGGCCAAGTCCGAGAGAGAAATGCATATTCCAAGTCCATTTGCAGTAGTGGGCCAACATATTGCCTTCCATGATACCCAATGGTGTTTACCTTCTGAGTCCAAGTTGCCCCAAGAAAAGTTTGTAAAATGCCTCTCCAAGTCTGATTACAGCTTTTGGAGGCTAAAGCACTGTGAAGAGGTATATTGGAATGCTATTAAGAACATGCTTTATTAATATTAACTTACCTCTAGGAGAAAGGAATTTTGTTTGCCACCCAGCAATTCTAGAGGTAATTTTCTCAAGCATTGGCAGGAAAAGAGATTTCCTTTTCTTCGGTTTTTGAATAGGGCAACCGAGATACGTAAAAGAAAGGAACCGTTTGACAACACCAGTTTTGAATTGGATCATCCTTACCCTAGATAGTGGAGCATTTTTGGGCTAAAAGAATGAGCTTTTGGACTTGTTGATGAGTTGCCCGGAAGAAGCTTTAAACTGAGTGAGGAATATTATGAGATTCTTGATTGATTTAACCTCTTCTTTTATGAATAATGACTATGACATTTCCTTGGTAGTGCATATTATGAGATTTTCCTGGCATGGTGTTGAGCTTTTAGCCCTCGTGCAAAGGTCTGCATTGTGATTATGAAAAAGAGAGGTGATAGGGGGTCTCCTTGGCGAAAACCTCTTGTGGACTTGAAGAAGCCTTTCGGGGAGCCATTAATAAGAATGAAGAACAAGCAATTTTCTAGCACGTTCTTCAAAATGGCATTCCAATTTTTGCTGAAGCCAAGCTTCCTCATTACGGCGTAAAGAAAAGGCCAAGAGAGACGGGTTAAAAGCCTTTGCTATGTCGAGCTTGAAAATAATATTGCCACCTCTAGTTTTCCTGTTTATGAATTTGATAAGCTTCTGGACAAGAAATATGTTGTCGGTGATGTCTCTACCTTGCACGTAAGCCACTTGCTCCTGAGAGATAATTTTGGGCAGCACTAAAGATAATCTGTTAGCCAATAATTTTGAACAGATTTTATTGAAAAATGTACAAAGAATAATGGGTCTAAATTCATAAAAAGATGAGGGATTCACAATTTTTGGGATCAATGCTATGAGTGTGCTTGTAAAAGCTCCGGGAAGCGCATCTCCTTTCAAAAAAGCCTTCACAACAATATGAAGGTCAGTTTGTATGATATCTTAGTAGGTGATAAAGAAAACTCCAGTAAAGCCATCAATTCCAGCAGCTTAATGGGGGTTTAGGCCAAATGTTGCCGCAAGCAACTTGTCGTTGTCCTCTTGGGTGAATGCGTGCGTTATGGTGTTCAAGAGGTCATGATTAACGTCCAAGCTGTTTGAGCCTGTTAGAAGATCATTGGAGTAACTTATGCCCACAGCTTCAATAGGTTGCCTATCTTTAGTCCAAGTCCCGTTCACCTTTAACTTCGTAATGCTTAGTTTGTGTAAGGAGCGAGGAGTGGAAGAACCTTGAGTTTTGGCCTCCTTCTTTGAGCCATTTCATACCCGATTTTTGTCTCCAAAAACTTTCTTCTTCGACAAGGCATTTGGTCTTGATCCATGCAGAGCTTGTGCATGGGCGGGTGCAATTTGGTTAGGCTGAGTCAGTTGAAGCAAGCAGTTATTTTCACATTATTCGACATGTATCTCTGCATTTCTTACCTTGTCAAAAATGATACCAAAGATGGTATGACTCCAGTTGCGTAACTCTGCCTTCAGTCTTTTGAGCTTGGAGACAAAATTTCTAAGTGGGATGCCTGAGCAATCTAGCGGCCAATTATTTTCTACAACCTGCATGAAGTTAGGGTGGTTAGTCCAGGCATTTAGAACCTAAACTGTTTTGGCCCTGACGTGACTCCATTGACATTTTGAGGAGAAACGGAATGTGGTCCGAACACGTTTTAGGTAAATGTTCCACCATTATTTGTTGGAAAGTCATAAGGAATGTGTGGTTGCAAACATATCTATCAAGTCTTTTCCATACTAAGTTATCACATATGTTACCTCTCCAAGAGAATTTGCATCCTTGATATGCAATGTTCATCAGTCCACAGTCAAGGAGACAATCGGAAGATCATGCATTTGAAGTCCTTTAAGGCTTCGAGGTCCAAGGATGAAGAACCTTTATACTCATCTGATGTGGAAATTACATTGAAATCACCCCCACCAGCCATGGGTTTGAGGATTGCACAGCATGGAGCTCTTTCCATAAACTTCTTCTCTCATATTTAGTGCTCTTGGAATAAATGAAAATGGCTAGTACATCTTTTTGAAGTAGGCTAGAGGAAATGGAAACATGCATGTGCTAGTTCGAGTTTGCCAACGTTGAGACTACAAAAACTTTATTCCAGAGTAGCAAATCTTTCCATTTGGGTTGGACATGCAGCTATCTAACCCTAGTTTACGAGCAAAGAAAATGATCCTTTCTTTGTCTACCACAGGTTCTAACAAAGCAAGGATTTTTATTTTGTGTTCCTTCATCAACAGTTTCATTCTTTAAATTGAGGGTTTGTTATTTATCCCCGTTATGTTCCATACCAAGAAACAATCCATATTAATTCGGGGAGGAGGAAGGCGGCTTGGACAACCTCGTTCTCATTCGAGGCATGGTGTAGGTTCATTTTCTTCTGCTCATTTTCTTTGGGGTAGGCCATTTTTCTAATTGTTCACCCAATTCCTCTAGGTTTTGAAGTGGAGAGGCCGCTGCATCTCGTGGAGAATCATTGTCCAAAAAGTAGCAAGGGCTAAGGCATCTTTGGTAGAAGCTTGAGATGGCTTGTCGTGAGGCTCACTTGGGGGATTCAGTTGTTCCTTTTTGTTGGCCCCAAAACCAACCTAAGAGGGGGAGGGGTGAATTAGGTTGTCTCTAAAAAACAAACCTTTTTATGTGCTTAATAGAAATTCAAACTTTATGCACCAAATAAAAACTTAAGCACAAATGAATACAATAGATATTCAACAATTTAAGCTTAAAGAACAAATAAGAATATTGAGATTAAGAGAATCAAACCAAGCTCCCTAGCTTCTCAAGCTTGGAGCATGCAACTACAAAGAGCTTCTTACAAGGCAACTACCAAGTTCACAACTTGAAGTTGAAGAACTTTTAGATCAACCACTAAAAGTCTCTTCAAAGTAGGTGAGACAATAACCTCTTGTACACAAATGAGGATCACTCTTGCTCACACTAATTTCCTTTAGTTGAGCCAAGAGTTTTACACTCACAACCTCCCTTTGTCACAATTGTTATCTCTCCACTCTTACACTTGAAGAACTCTTACACTTCTAAGCTCTTTTCTCACTACCTACACTATTACAACACTTGTACCCACTATTTCTCCCAAATAGCTCAAGAATTATTTGTAATCAATGTAGAAGTCTGTTTTCTATTAAATCAGACCTAGGGGTATTTATAGTTGCCAAATATCTGCTTCCAACAACTTCCCAACGGCTATTTTCTGTTTGCTGGAAAACTAGCCGTTGGACCTTTCGGACGGCCGATGCAGCAAGAGTGCGTCCGAACAAACTATTCGTTGGACCGTTCGGATGGCCGGTGCTAAATCCTGCGTCCGACACTGCGTCCGTTCTTTGAGGGTATTCGTTCGGACGTCTGAGGTTTTATGCGTCCGAACATGCGTCCGATCGAAGCAAAGTCTTCTGGAAATATGATCGGACGCTGTTCTTCGTCTGAGGCTTGCTTCAAATTCTTTGTGTCGGACGATTACCATCGTCGGAAGCTCTTGTGGTTTGTTTTGTTCGAACGATCATTTGCGTCCAAACCTACCCGTTTTTCTACACACTTGTTATCAAACCATTAGTATGATTTGGTCATCATCAAAACATGATTAACATAACTGGGGTTCAACAATCTCCCCCTTTTTGATGATGACAAATCAATTGGACAATTCAAAAAACATCCATAAAATATGAAGTACTACACAAGAGAATTTGTCCATTATTTCTCCCCTTTTGGCATTATCAAAACATAAGAAAAATATTGCAGTTAAAGCTCCCCCTAAGTTTATTCTCCCCCTTGAATATAATGAGGACACGGAGAAAGAGAGAATTCATGCAAAGAATTATGATCAATTGTAATTTTGATCAAAACAATTTTCACTCATTCCTTGTACTAAAAAGCATCATCAAAACAATGAAGCATGTGTGATGCAATTTTTTTAAAAAACAAATCCATTAAAAAAAAAAGAATGCTCCCCCTTTCTTTTGCAAGTAGTGACTTATTATAGACAAAATTTGGGGATACAAATTTTCCTAGCATTCTAAACAAATTCGAACATACAGATGAGTAATATACAAGAGAACATAGTTCAACTTGATAAATGAAAGCACACAAAACTTTAGATGTTACCCATTTCAATATGATCTTAGCTCATATGCCTTGAGCACCCTTCATAGATAATCTATCTTGAATTCCTTGGTGTTCTCCAAACATACCTACATACAAAGTTAAGCAACAACTTTTGGTACCCAAACTTTCTTGGGTCCAATTGGATTAGTAACAAGCTTAATCACCCAAATAGAATTTATTCCTAATTTTTCATTTCTTTTAACATAACAATTTTTCTTTATATGGCCATGTTGATGACAATAATTACAAATAATGTTCTTATTGCCATAAAAAAGAAGATTTAGATTTAACAAAGCACAAATCATTTTTTCTAAAGGTGATAAAATTTTTGTTCAAAAACATATTTCTAGTTCTTTTCTTTTCAAAAACATTTTCTTTCTTCGTTTTCAAAGTAACATCAAGATCATCTAATCTCTTCTTCAATGAAGCTTTTTCTTCCATGATCTTGGTTTTTCCAACAAATTTTTCTTTCAAAACATCATTTTCTTTTGTCAAAGAATTATTTTCATGCACAAGTTTTGAGTTGGCACTCAATAAAGTATTAACTTTAATTTTTAACTCTTTGTTCTTGGCATATGATTCTTTCAAACATTCATGCATTTTAAAAATAAATGATTCAACATCATCATCATCATTATTACATGAATCATCACAAGAATCACAACTAGAGGATACCTCATTATTGCCAAGTGCCATAAAAGCCATTTGAGCCTCCTCATATTCTTTTTCAACCTCTCCATCCGAATTGCAATCATCCCAAGTGATTTGGAATGTTGTTGAAGTGAGGCTTCTTTGAGTCTTTTCTCCTTTTTGATGAAGCTTTAAATGCTAAGCTTCTTTTTCCCTTTGCCTCCGCATCTTGTAGCTTGTATTTCAACTTCAATTCAAATGAGGTTAGAGAATTGATAAATGAATCAATAGGCATAGAATTTAGATTTTTAGACTCTTCTATGGCAATGGATTTAGGTTCCCATTCCTTAGGTAAAGCATTCAAAATTTTTCTATTCTTTTCACCCAAGGAATATTCTTTACCCAAACTTTCCAAATCCTTTACCATATCATTGAACCTACAATACATCTTGTCAATGTTCTCGTGAGGTTCCATTTTGAAGGATTCATATTTTGCCACAAGAAGTGACTTCTTTTGCTCTCTTATATCTTCACTTCCTTCATGAATTTCTTTCAATTTGTATAATAGACTTGGCCGATATGCAACCTTTTACTTTAGAAAACTCATCCGCATCCAAAGCATTATACAAAATATTAATGGGCTTTAGCATTTAAAGATAAATTTATTTTATCTTGTGCATTTAACTCATATCTAGTCTTAGGCCTTAATCTATGAGTATTTTCATCAAGAATATTTGCCTCAAAAGGACCTTCATAAATAATATACCACAATTCAATATTAATAGATTGAACAAAAATTTTCATTCTATCCCTCCAAAAAATAAAATTAATGCCATTAAACAAGGGAGGTCTAATGATAGAATGCCCCTATAAAAATAAAGCATTATTGGTTGCCATAATGATTTTTACTCAAAAGCGGTTAAGCTCAATATATGAGACCAAGCTCTGATACCAATTGTTGGCCCCAAAACCAACCTAAGAGGGGGGTGAATTAGGTTGTCTCTAAAAAACAAACCTGTTTATGTGCTTAATAGAAATTCAAACTTTATGCACCAAATAAAAACTTAAGCACAAATGAATACAATAGATATTCAACAATTTAAGCTTAAAGAACAAATAAGAATATTGAGATTAAGAGAATCAAACTTTGACAAGCTCCCTAGCTTCTCAAGCTTGGAGCTTGCAACTACAAAGAGCTTCTTACAAGGCAACTACCAAGTTCACAATTTGAAGTTCAACCACTAAAAGTTTCTTCAAAGTAGGTGAGACAATAACCTCTTGTACACAAATGAGGATCACTCTTGCTCACACTAATTTCCTTTAGTTAAGCCAAAAGTTTTACACTCACAACCTCCCTTTGTTACAATTGTTATCTCTCCACTCTTACACTTGAACTCTTACACTTCTAAGCTCTTTTCTCACTACCTACACTATTACAACACTTGTACCCACTATTTCTCCCAAATAGCTCAAGAATTATTTGTAATCAATGTAGAAGTCTGTTTTCTATTAAATCAGACCTAGGGGTATTTATAGTTGCCAAATATCTGCTTCCAACAACTTCCCAACGGCTATTTTCTGTTTGCTGGAAAACTAGCTGTTGGACCTTTCGGACGGCCGGTGCTAAATCCTGCGCTCGACACTGCGTCCGTTCTAAAGACTGAGGGTATTCGTTTGGATGTCCGAGGATGCTTCCGAACATGCATCCGATCGAAGCGAAGTCATCTAAAAATATGATCGGACGCTATTCTTCGTCCGAGGCTTGCTTCAAATTCTTTGTGTCGGACGATTACCATCGTCCGAAGCTCTTGTGGTTTGTTTTGTTCGGACGATCATTTGCGTCCGAACCTACCTGTTTTTCTGCACACTTGTTATCAAACCATTAGTATGATTTGGTCATCATCAAAATATGATTAACATAACTGGGGTTCAACACTTTTTTTTAGGCAAATGCCCGAATAGATGGATATTTTATTGAAATTAAATGCCAAAATACATCAAGATTTACAATGCCGGATGTATGGGCAGCCCCAGGATTCCAGGACTAACAATCCTCGAGTAGATGAGAAAAGTGTTTCCTGGATATATTCTACATAAGTTGTGTTGATAATGCCTACATTAGCTAAACTGTCTACAACTTGATTGGCATCTTGGAAGATGTAGGGGAAAGGAACAGTAATGTTTGCCAACTATGAAGCTGTTGATGAATTGAATTTGCAAGTCAATACTCCAAGGAGAGGTTGTTGCACCGTGTAGCACATTGACAAGCATCAAGAAGTCAAGTTCGACCTCCACATTTTGCAGCTGCATTCTTTCACAAAGCTTTAATCCATCTACGAGTGCCATGACCTCTACTTGAAAATTTGTTTTCTAAGCATAAAAATTTGATTTGAATGTGCTAGCTACAGGTTTGTTTGCATGCAGTTTGAATTTGTCAACCCATTTTCCAAGGGATGAGGATGTTGACTTAGTTGGTTTGTTAGAGGGGTTGGAATCACCCTATCAACCAAGGAATTCAAAATTTTAATCTTTTGGTTTGTTGAAGGTGTTGTGATTGCATTGAGGAGCTGAGGAGATGGTGGCTCCTCCACCTGATTGATGTCTATCTCTGGATTTTTTGCCAAACTTTCAGAATTGACTTGGCCTAGGTGTGTGTCTCTTCCCTAGATTGAACCAAAACTGCGCTCTGGATGATGTTCCTTGGTAACCCCCGAAGGGCCAGCTGCATTTTGCTTAATTTTCCATTTAGATGAAGTTTTCTTCGTAGGATTGGCCATGGTTTGCACTTGCTGTTTTGGTATGTTCGGGGCTCCCATTCTGTAATCATCCATGTGATGGCCAGTCTTGTTGCATTTGGTACAATCGGGTGGGAGATTTTCAAATGTGATCGATTTCCATCTACCACATTCTCTTATCCCTAGCCATAGTCGAGTAGGAAAAGTTGCTAAAAGGTCCACTTCTACACAAACTTTGGCGGTGTTGGGAAGTGTGAACTTTTCGTGGCCATGTCAAGTTTCAATGGAGTTCCAACTGCTTGTGCCAAGCTAAAGACCGTATGTTCAGTGAAAAAGACAGCCGGGAGTCCTTCAGAAGTGATCCATACGGGGACAATCGAGGGCTCATTGTCCAGTGTAAATAGAGGATGCCACTGTAGAACGCACATGTAATGGCCGTTAATGAATCACACGTTTCTTCTTGAGCCATCAACACACATAGTCCTCTTCCACGAAGAACTGAATGAGAATATGCTTGTAATTAAGAAAGCCAATGGTATAGTTTCCCTTGAAGCCGATTGTTTGGAAGTTCTTTCTCATCGTTTGCATGTTAGGCTTGCCTCGTGAAAAGCTGCCCACCAGTGTGTAACGGATTGGAGCTGCCAACTTTTGAACTTCTTCTGTGAGCCGATTCCCCCCTTGAAGGTTTGGAGTTTCCTCAGTGGCTGGTCCAGAAGATCAGGATCAGAGGATCATTTTTTTGCCATAAGGGCCTCAGCAAATTAAAGTGGCTGCCTTTCAGCCTCGACTGAAGGGTATTCAATGCAGATACAACCGAGTTGCAAGCTTGGAATTTGAGTTAGAGTGAGAGAAATATAGAGAGAATGAGGAGAGAATTGAGAAAATTCAACTAGGTCCTGAATAGATCACTTTTATTAGTTCTCAATCTTGTTTGATTAAATTTCCTTTTGTGGCTCATAATATACTATGAGAAGTACGATTTTTCCCCATTCTTAGTTCATAATATCATACCATGACAGTTCTTCCTTTGTTATTAATCAAGTACAATTGTGTCTTTTCAAAAGGCAATCCTGGTAGGGCAGCGGGAAGGGGAATCCTTAGAAACCATAATGGACAATGCATGAAGGCCTTCTCCAACGGCTACCACATACAAAACAACTTGAAAGCTAAGGTTTTGGCCCTCGTTGATGGGCTCAAAATGTGTCGTACACTGCAATTACAAGCTATGGTGGTAGAAATGGACTTGTTAACTCTTGTCAATATCTTGAACCGTCAGTCCACACCACCATGGAGCATTGATCATGAACTCCAACTCATCGAAGTCTTTTTAGCAGGCATAGCTGCTTCATTTTCGCATGTATTTAGAGAGATAAATCAGGTTGCTGATAGTTTAGCAAATGAGAGCATTGCCGAGCCTACTTATGTTGAATATGACCAAGTTACCATTCCTTCTTATATAAAAGGTTTGGTACATTTCTCTAAGATGCTAGAGGTTGCTCCTACATTTGCCATTGTAATTTTTGAGAATTTCTAATAAAATCCTCACTGGTTTGGTGATTGCTTAAAAAAAAAATTGTGTCTGTTCTTTTTGGAATACAATTAGATCACCTTTTGGTTCTAAATCTTCTAAGAATAAGACTCCCTCTTGATGCTTAATTTGGTCTAATTATTTCATATTTTACGATCATATCATGGGTTGTTAGATCAAATTAGCTTTTCTAAATGTACTTTGAACAAAACTCTTTTTATTTCTTAACATAATATCACTAGATCCCTTTATGTGTTCTTAATCTTGTATGATTAGATCTTTTTTTACAGGTCATAACATGGTCCGATTAGTAACCATTCTTTGTTCTCAATGTCGAACAATTCCAACTTCTTCTGTGGCCATTGAGCAAGTATACTTGGCCTTATTTCTCAGTTCTTATTCGAATACGATTAGATCATCTTCGAATATTTGTATGAATAGGTCCTGCAAATGGTTCTGATAATTCAATACATCCTGTCTAATTAAATCACATTATTTGTTCTTATCATGAGTTATTAGATCTTGTTATCTTTTCTAAATTTACTTTTATTACAAATCCTTTCCTGTTTCTTAACCTAATGCGACAAGATCTCTTTCATTAGTTATAATATTGTATGAGGAGTTCACGTTTGCGGTTCATAACATTGTATGATAAGTCCAGTTGCTTTGTTCTGAATATCAAATGATTACAACTTCTTCCTTAGTCTCCAAGCATGCATAATTGGCCATATTTCTCAATCCTTTTTCAAATACGATTGGATCATCTTTTAGTGCTAAATCTTTTATGAGTAGAACTCGCTCTTGGTTCTTAATCAAGTTTGATTGAATCACATTATACGTTCTGATTTTTAGTTATTAGATCACATTATGTTTCTAAATATAATTTGATTAGAAGTCCTCTATTGCTTCTTAGTCTAATACAACTAGATGTCCTTTATTAATTATTAATCTTTCACGGTTAGACCACCTTTTGTTGTGCTTTAAATTTTGGTACAATTTGTCCCTTTTCTTAGTTCTCAATATCGTACGATTACTACTTCTTTCCTTAGATAATAAGCAAGTATAATTGCCCTCATTTGTCTGATCTTTTTCGAATACGATTAGATCACCTTTTGGTTCTAAATCTTTTATGAATAGTTCTCGCTCTTGGTTCTTAATCTTGTCTAATCAAATCATATTTTATGCTTTTATTATGAGTTTTTTTAAATCAAGCAGCTGTGAAGGTGAATTTTAGTGATAGGACAATTAAGCTTTACAACAACGGATGTAAGGGCAGCCGCTAGCATCCAAAGACAGCAATCCTTTCACAAATCTAGGGATTGAGTCTCTAGAGTAATTAACAAATGTCCGTGACCTAATGCCCTCATTTACTAACTAATCGGCTATTTGGTTCGTTTCACTAAATACATGAGTTAAAGTAAAACTTTTGTCTTTACAAAATTAGAAATGAACTGAATTTCGGAGTCAACATTCCACGGAACTGTTGCTTGCTTTGCCTTGTAGGATATTTACTAGGACTTGCGAAACAATTTCCACCGCAACTTGCTGAAGCCTTAGTTTTCCACATAGCTTGAGCCCATCACTGAGCGCCAATGCTTCTGCTTGCAAACTGGTTTGTTCACTATAAAATTTACAAAAAGCTTTGAGAATCTATCCATTGTAATCTCAAATAATGCCACCTCCTACTGCCATCCTCAGATTTCCTTTTGAAACTCCATCCACATTCAACTTATAAGTTCCACAAGGAGGGCAAGACCAGCATACCGATATTACTTTTATTGGTTTCGTTTTTATGAATTGCTGAATGACTCCATGAGTTAATAACATGTCATCGGCCACTCCCATCCTTTTTTTTTTAATCAATCACCCGCATAGGTGAATTTTATTGATGAAAATTCAAGTTTTATAATGATGGATGTAAGGGCAGCCCCTAGCAACCAAAGACAGTAAATCTTTTACAAAGCTCGGGATTGAGTCCCTGGAATACTCACTTAATATATTTCCTAGCTCTGATGCCCTCATTTGCCAACCAATCAGATATTTGGTTTGTTTCACTAAATACATGAATGAAAATGAAATTTTTGCCTTTTACAAAATCTAAAATGAACTAAATTTTGGTAGTCAATGCTCCATGGAACTCGTGCCTGGCCATTGAGAACGTTTACTAGAACTTGAAAATCAATCTCCACCTCGACTTGCTGAAGCCGTAGTGTCCTACATTACTTGAGCCCATCACTAAGCGCCAAAACTTCTGCCTGCAAATTGGTTTGAGTGTTATAAAAGTTGCTAAAAGCTTTGAAAAGCTGCCCATTGTGATCTTGTATGATGCCTCCTCCTGTTGCCATCCCCGGATTACCCTTTGAAGCTCCATCAACATTTAACTTATATGCTCCCCAAGGAGGGCACGACTAACAAACCGAGATTGCTCTGCTTGGTTTAGTACACATGAATTGGTGAATGACTCCTTGAGCTAATAACGCATGACCAGCCCCCTTTTTTGGTATGTCTGGTAAGAGGTTTGACAAGAGAAATATCCTTCAAGTGAGAACAAATTTCCATGAGAAGCCTCTGGGGTGAAACCTTTTGTTCATCATAGATGAACTTGTTCCGCGCTTTCCATGCAAACTAACAAATGAAACTTGGTATAATTTTGTGAAGGGTACCAATTGTGGCCGAATTTGATGAGTGCCACAACCACAAGTTTAGCTTGTCCAGAATGCATGTTGTGGGTGGAAAAGGCAGCTTCATGCAATTTTCAAAAAACAACCAGATTGGCCTTATCATTTCACATTCGACAAATAGGTGATTGGCTGTTTCAATGCTATTACAAAAAATAGCACTTTGAAGCCATAGAGTATCCAATTCTTACAAGCACATCATCTAAGGGAAGACGGCTATTTAACAAGCGTCACATGAAGATAGAAAATTTAAGTTGAATTCTATCATCCCATATCATTTTTCTTGTGTATGAGGCTGCTCTTGTCGGGAAGGTGGAAGAGATGGAGAAAGTTCCGTTTGAGGATGTCATCCATATTAATCTGTCCGCTCCTGCATTTATCACAAGCACCTTGTCTACAAGAAGTTCCCCAATTCTCCGCAGCTCCTCATTGGAATATCCTATGTTTAGCATGGATAAGTCCCATTTATTTGTCCTCCAAACTTGTGAAACCTTGAGATGTCCATCATATACTTGGTCAAAAAATTGAGCTAGGGGCCCTTGTTCCATACATACGTCATACCAAAAAGAGCAGCTAGCTTCCCTTGTCAAAAAGAGCATGTGATTTTCAGCATAGTCCTGCACAGTTAGTAATATGGATCTGAACAGCCTGAAAATGTGTCAAGATGAGGAGATGAAAGATGGAGCAGATTTTTATGAAAAAAAACTTGTCTTTTTCATGAGGAAAAAGTTCTTTCTTTTAGTCTTTGGATTAAGACTTAGTTGGGATCATCGCTTGAGCAACGGTGATTGTTCTAACCAACTTATAGATTTGGTTCTTCACTGATTCATATAGGCAACGAGTATAACAATTCTTGCTTTAAATCTGGTTAAGAGTTTGGTTCTTGTCTCGCTATAGACAACAGGTTGAATTCTTGCTTGATTCTTGTTTGCTCTTTTCGTTGTTGTTTGTGTGTGTTTGCTGTCCAAATGCTTGTGACCAACTTTGGAGTCTTTCCTTGGGGTTTTTGTGGGAACTTGAATTGTAGGGTTTCGTGGCATCAAGTCGATTGTGCACGAGATTTGCATCATGAAAGTTTCTTCATGGAGGCATTCCCTATGGCCGCAGTTTGCACTTGCTGTTTAGATGTCTTCGAACCTCCCATTCTACAATCATCATTGTGATGACCAATCTTGTTACATTTGGTGCAGTAGGGTGAGAAGTTCTCATATGTGATCAACTGCCATCTACCATCTTCTCCTACGCCTAACCATAGTCGAGTAGAGAGGGTAGCCAAGAGGTCCACTTCTATGCAAACTTTAGCGGTGTTGTTGTGAACTTTTTCGTGGCCATGTCAAGCTTCAATGGGGTAGTTAAACCAACTGCTTATGCTAGGCTAAAAACCGCATGTTTAGTGAAAAAGACAGCCGAGAGTCCTTCAAAAGCGATCCTTACCAGGACGATCGAGGGCTCTTTGTCCGAGGTGAATAGAGGATGCCATTTTAGAATGCGCATGTATAGCCATTAATGAACCATAGTTATTGAGCCAGCAGTGCAAACAGTCCTCTTCCAAGCAGAACCGAATGGGGATGTGCTTGTAGTCAAGACATCCAATCGTGTAATTGCCCTTCAAGCTGATTGTTTGAAAGTTCTTTCTCATCATTTCCATGTTAGGCTTGCCATGAGGAAATTTGGCCACCAGTGTGTAACGGAATGGAACTGCCAGCTTTTGAACATGGCCGGTTCTCTCCCTATTAGGTTTGGAGTTTCTTCAGTTGTTGATCCAGAGGAACATGATCACTGGTTCGCTGTTTACCCGTGAAGGCCTCGGCAAATAAAAGTGGCTGCCCTTCAGCTGTAGGCTGAAGGGCATTCAACGCAGCCAGTTGGCCAAGTTGCAAACTTGGAGTTTGAGTTAGAGTGAGAGAGTTGTAGAGAGAAGGATGAGGAAATTTGCGGAGGGATTTGATTTTCGAATAGATCACTTTTATTAATTCTCAATCGTGTCTTATTAGATCTTCTTTTGCGGCTCATAATATTGTATGGTTTGTCCCCATTTCTTAGTTCATAATATCGTACTATGACACTACTTCCTTTGTTATTAATCAAGTATAATTGTGTCTATTCTTTTTGGAATACAATTAGATCACCTTTCGATTCTAAATCTTCTAAATGTACTTCGAATAGAACTCCTTTCTTATTTCTTAACATAATATCACTATATCGCTTTTTGTGTTCTTAATCTTGTATGATTAGATCCTCTTTTATTGGTCATAACATAGTCCGATTAGTAACCATTCTTTGTTCTCAATGTCAAACAATTCCAACTTCTTCTGTAGCCATTAAACAAGTATAATTGGCCTTGTTTCTCTGTTCTTTTTTGAATACGATGCGATGTAGATAGTCTTCAAATCATTGTATGAATAGGTCACCAAATGGTTCTGAATCTTGTATAATTAAATCACATTATATGTTCTTATCATGAGTTATTAGATTTTGTTATCTTTTATAAATGTACCTTTATTAGAACTTTCCTATTTCTTAATCTAATGTAACATGATCTCTTTTATTAATTATTAATATTGTATGTGGAGTTCTTGTTTGGTTCATAACATATAGTATGATTAGTCCAATTGCTTTGTTCTGAATATCAAACGATTACAACTTTTTCCTTCATCTCTAAGCAAGTATAATTGGCCATATTTCTCATTCTTTTTTCAAATACGATTGGATCATCTTTTAGTGCTAAATATTTTATGAGTAGAACTCGCTCTTGGTTCTTAATCTAGTCTGATTAAATCACATTATACGTTCTGATTTGAGTTATTAGATCACATTATGTTTCTAAATGTAATTTGATGAGAACTCCTCTATTGGTCTGTCTGTGATCTAAAGATTTTCTCTGATCCTCCTCCTCTCTACATTTTCTCACTCTAAAAAACCAAAAACTCTACTCTTGCCTGAACTCTCAGCATGGCCGAGCAAGAAGCCCTTCATCCTTCGGCTGGAGGGCACACAAGATCCTTTGCACAAGTCCTCCTCGGTCCACAGCCGCAACAAACACAAACGCCACAACCAGATCATCCCTTGAAGAAGCTAGAATCTTACAAGAGAGAACCGGCCATATTTTTCTCTGAATGTGAGGTACAAAACCTTGCTGAACCAATTTGCCTTTCAAGCTAGTAGGCAATATCCCCAGACGAAAACAAAACATGGAGACGGTAAGGAAGAGTTTCCACACCATTGGCTTCAAAGGCAATTTCACAATTGGCTTTCTAGATCACAAGCATGTCCTTATCCGATTTTTCTTGGAGGAGGATTATCATCACTGCTGGCTAAAGAATACTTGGTTTATTAGTGGTTTCTACATGCGGGTTCTCAAATGGCATCCCCTTTATACCCCAGACATTGAGTAAGCCTTCAATTGTGCCTCTTTGGATTACAGTTGAATTATTACCTACCGTTTTCTTCAACAAGCATTCAATTTTCAGCCTGGCCCAAGTGGTTGGTACTCCCCTCAAATTAGACATGGCTACTAAACATGTTACCCATCCCAACACGGCTAAGGTATGCGTTGAGATGGATATTTTGGCTATCCTTCCCACAAGGATTTGGCTAAAGGTATGAGACAAAGGCCAATGGCAGCAAATTGATTATGAAGAGATAGCAAGCTAATGTATAAAATGCAACAAACTTTCGAAGAATGTTTTGCAGATGCATCAAAATCCTCTAAGGAGCAAATTGAACCCTCAGCACCCTTCAACCTGCAGCAAAAAAAATGATAAGGCAAGTCGCAATGGAGGCCAATCAAGAAGAATGAAGCAAGTACCTCAGGAGTTGAAAAAGACAAACCATTAGAAGACACTTTGCTTCATGACAAAACTATGGAAACGCCATCACCGCCACTAGTGGTGGAAGCACTCAGTGGAAGAGGTGGAAACACCACCATCCAAGGTGCAAAACACACCTCTAACAGTAAACCCTACAATCATGGATGTTCAAATTTTCAACCCCATAGAAGGAGGGAGGAACTAGGACTTGGGGGAACAGCCAACAAATTCAGGTGCACAAGAGTTGACTTATTCAAAGGCTGTAACAATTCAGCCAACAAACCCCCACATTCAAATTTCAAATAACCTCTCCATGGATGACTCCTTCATCCCTCATGGAAAAATAATGGAAGAGTTACCATGCTACTTTTCGGACCGCAATTCCTCGTATGCAAACCATTCAACGGATGACTTTCATCAGCCAGCTCTTTCCACACCACAACTGGTTGGTAAGTCCTTGTCCAAAAAGAAAATTAGATGTAAACAAATTTTCAACATGCCAAGGCCAATGCGGCTAAAAGAACATCCACTCCGCTCCCAACTCCCAAGTGTTGAATGGATAGTATTCTAGTATGGAATATAAGGGGGATAGCTAATAGCACACTAACCCTCCATTCATAGGTTAAAGTTGCTGGTTAAACAATACAAAATAAAAATTCTTACTTTAATGGAACCTATGATGGACAAAGCAAGGATCGCTCTTTTCGTCAAAAAACTAGGGTTTGATAACTGTGAGTCTAATCCTAATGGCAAAATTTGGATTTTCTGGAATAAAGAGCTAGATTTAGCTCCCACTTTTGTTTCTAATCAACTCTTCCATGTAACCTTCTCCTTGGCATCCTACCATTCAAATGTGGTTGCTTCTTTTGTTTATACAAAGTGTACAAAAGTAGAAAGACGCAGTCTATGGAAGGCTCTCCGGGCTGTTCAAGCACAATCTCCATGGTTGGTTGTGGAGATTTTAATGTCATTTCCAGCTCTGATGAATATAAACATAGCTCCCTAGCTCGAGAAATGGAAAATGTTTATGATAAGGATGTCACGTTGGCACAAATTTGGAGTGCTAATGAATCTCATCACGCTTGATGCTAGATACTCTCAAGAGGATCCTTCCTTGACAGAATTCGAGAAACCCTCAGAGGGAAGTCATTGATTGCTTCACAAGACAGGGTATAAAATAATATGGAAGCTCACGCCCAAAGGGAACTTCTCAATCTCTTCCACATTGCCTACTTTTCCCTCAAGCTTCACATGGAAAATGGTCTGGGATGAAAAGTTAAGCCAAAAATCTCAATATTTATGTGGAGGTTGCTAAATCGAAGACTCCCAATAGTTGACATCCTACTAAAGTATTGCAATGACATCGTGATGTAGCTTTTGTGAAGCAACACAAGACCTTGTGATCACCTTTTCACAACATGCCATAGGTTATCACAGGAATGGAGTTTCTTTGGATCTTGGCTAGAATTGGATTTCCCTTCGTCCTACAACCTTGTTGAAAATCTGAATTCATGGTGGTGGCACACTACCCCTTCACCCATAATGGAGATAGTTCACAAGATCATCCCAAGTCTAATTTGCTAGACCCTATTGAAAACTTGAAACACACTGCTTTATGTGTAAAAGGAAAGAAGACTCACTCAAACTACATCATTGTTGAAATATGTGCTTCTTTGAAAAACATTTCCCTAATCCATTATTTTACACGCTACTACCTAGCTAATGAATTACTATTATCTCGAGCTCTTGGTCAAGGTTTCATCCATCAAAAGCCGTGAAAAGCAAGGTAGTGAGATGGTCACCTCTGCCTCATGGAATGGTTAAGTTTAATGTAGATGGTGCATCTAAATGGAACCCGGGAAAGGCAGTTGGAGAAGGAGCTATTCAGGACCACAATGGCTAACTTTTTTGTGCTTTTTTGAGCTTCTATCATAGCCAATCTAGTTTTCAAGCAGAGCTTACGGCCTTGGTGGAAAGCTTACAACTTTGTGCCAAATTTCAGCTCTCATCGGTCTAAGTGGAAATGGACTCACTTGTAATTGTCAACATCTTGAAATGGCAAAGCAACACCACCATGGCACATCGACTCTCTCCTTTAGTTCATTTATAACTTTGTAACAGGAAAGAAGAGCCATTTTTTCTCTTTTTCACATGTATTTAGGGAAGAAAATCAAGTTGCAGATAATCTTGCAAATGAGGGCATAAATAATGAGACATATCTTGAGTATAACAAGCACACAATTCCTCACCTTGTGAATAGCAGTTGGATGCTCAGAGATGCCCCTACATTCGGTTTTGTAAAACTTGAATCTTGATTATGAATAAAATCCTTCACCCGTGTGGGTCTTAAAAAAAAGAATATAAAGGCAGCTGTTCATTAGATATTGAAGCTATGCAGGAATTCAATGATTGTCTTTACGATTGCGGCTTGATGGACATGGCCTTCCAAGGTTGCAAATATACATGGTGCGGTAATAGGTTGGGAAGCATTGTGCAAAAATGATTAGATAGATTCATGTGGAACAATGATTTCCTTATAGCCTTCCAAAACATTAGTGTAAAGCATCTAATAAAGACATGCTCTGATCACTCACCTCTCATCCTCAGAGTGTCTAATGCCACCAAGACAAGCCCGAAGCAATTTACTGAATTTTTAAACATGTGGACTAAATATAAGACTTTTTTGCAGGTGGTACAATGAAATTGGCCTTTACATTGTTCTGGATCCCTCTCTTTATTCTCGCTTGCAAGCTTAAAAGATTGAAGGCGGTGCTGGGAAATTGGAGTCATATAGTGTTTGGAAATGTATTTACCAAAGTCAAGGTAGCTGAATGAGAGGTACAAATCAAGTAAGAGGCCTTCTTGTAGTAGCAAAGTCAATGCAACCAACTTGCATTAGCTCATGCACAAGCGGCTCACACTAAGTGCCTTTCCGAGGAAGAAATGTTTTGCATAAAAAAGCTGGGCTCAAATGGCTGAAAAAGGGTGACCAAAATACTACATTCTTAATTCCACACTTATGGCCAAGAAACAATGATTGTGTATCTCAAAGATTAAATCTCAGAATCTTTGAATCTACCACTGGCAAAACTACGAAGAGGTTTGGCTTGTTGAATTCTTGCCCAATGAGGATGATTGTCTCTTGTATTCCATGATTCCTGCATCATGGGGCTTGGACTGAGGACATAAAATACATTGAAGCAGAGGGGGGTTCAGTTCTTTCAACAACTTTTGTCTTGCAATGAGTCCACAATGCTAGACCACTCTTTGTTAAACACTCTCACAAAGGCAATCTCTACCGAAGATAATCAATTCTTACTATCCGAGCTCACAGCAAAGGAATTGAAAGAGGCGGTTTTCTCCCTCAATCCCAATGGAGCGGTGGGTATTGATGGATATAATGGGGTCTTCTTTACCACTTGCCGGGATATTATTCAACAAGACCTCTTCCATGCCGTAGAGGAGTTCTTAAAGGGTGCAAAATTGCCACGAATGTTCACCAGTACCCTTATCACATTCATTCCAAAAATAGCCAATCCCTCTTCTTTCACCGACTTTAGACCCATTAGTCTGTGTACCTTCTTTAACAGAATTTGCACAAAAATCTTGGCCAATAGAGTCTCTACTATTTTGCAAAATATTATTTCACCTGAGCAAGAGCTTCACTTACGTCCAAGGCAGAGAAATTGCAGACAACATCCTACTAGTAGTACGAGAGATGGTTGATTTTTTAGACAGGTAAACAAGAGGCGAAAATATGATCATTAAGCTGGACCTTGCCAAAGCATTTGATAGGTTATCTTGGCCTTTCCTATATGCAACCTTGAGGAAGTTTGGATTTGCTGAAGCATGGATTTCTTTAATGAAGAATATCTTGGAGGATTGTTGGTTCTCCATTCTCAGCAATAGAGTGCCAAAATTTGAGACATCTTCACGGCAGCTTTGCAACAAGTCCAAAAGCTTTACATTATCCATTCTTTCAAAATTTGAGACATCTCCAGGGCAGCTTGGCAACAAGTCCAAAAGCTCCTTCTATGTGTCCAACAAAGCATCCACAGCCCAAATTCGGATGACTCAAGCCAAGACGGGGTTCGCAAAGAAATCCCTACCATTCACATACTTGGGATGCCCCACCCAAAAAGCTAAAAAATGAAAATCTCTATTTCTATAGAAGGCCAATGATTGAAAAAGTGGCATCCCTCATTCATGGTTGGCAAACTCGATTTCTCTCCCCTGGGGGGGGCAACTTATTCCTATCAAACATGTACTTAGTAGCATTCCAATCTTTCTTATGGTAGTTCTTTCTCCCCCAAATTCAATCCTTAAGGAGTCGGGGAGGCAATTTACAAACTTATTTTGGCGTACATTGGAAGGTGTTCGGAAATGCCATTGGATTACATGGGCCACAATATGTCAACCAACTTCCTCAAATGACCTCGGCATTTCACCTCTATCGGATGTGCTGCATGGATTCAGCATGAAACTATGGTTGAAGTTCTGCAAAGGCCAATCATCATGGTGCTCTTTCCTCCAAGGGAGATTCTTAAGGGGCTGCGTTCACCCTTCTGTAGCCAAGGAATCACCTGGAGACTCATTTACACAAAAAATGATGCTGAGAGTTCGAGAGGAAGCGGAACAACACATGTTACTCCTCATTAGGAAGGCCAACTCTTCATTTTGGTTTAAAAGGATACTTGGACTGAACAAGGGCCTCTCTTTCACTTGATGGAACAAGTTTATGATAGCCATCTCACAGTGGAGTAAATGTGGAATTTTGGTGGCTGGAAATTATCCCTACTTGATGGGATACATTATAGAGAAGAACTTCACAACATTGGAAATAGTCTCAAGAATAAGGTAATCTTCTTGAAGGAGGAACCGGACCAGCTTATTTGGACCCTGACATCCAAGGGTTCTTTCTCATCGACTTTTCCGCCACTTGCACGATCATTCTCTAGACAAATGATTTGGCAGAAGATGCTCCAGCTAAAAATCTCCATTTCCATGTGGAAAGTGTTGAACAAATGGCTTCGAACGGATGATATGATTTTCAAGCTAGGCATTCCGTTGCCCTCCAAGTGCTGCTTCTATAACAATGAGGAATCTTTGGACCATCTCTTTGTGGCCTGTACAATTTCAACACAGATTTGGAGTCTCTTTGAATCTTGGTTTGAATGGACGTTTGCTCTAGATCAACACATCCATTTTAGACAAGCCTAATTCGTGATGGTGGGCTGCACACTCACCTTCAACCACAACGGGGGCAATATATAAAATCCTTCCATGCATTATTTGCTGGTTTGTGTGGAAAGCTAGAAACAAGGCCATCTTCCAAGGGACGATCATCAATGCAACTCGGATAATTGTTGATATTTGTTCTTACTTGACAGATGTTTCTTCAATGTATCCATTTAAGAAAGTCATAGATGCCGATGAACTTTTGTTTTCCAAAGGTATTTGCAATCAAGTTCTTCAATCACAACCGAGAAGAATACTTGCTGTCAAGTGGGAATCCCCTCCTCTTAGCTCTTTCAAGTTGAATATAGATGGAGTTTCAAAAGGCAATTCGGGTATGGCAGCAGGAGGTGGAATCCTCAGAGATCATAATGGACAATGCATCAAGGCCTTTTCCAACGGCTATAAAATACGAACCAATTTGAAAGTTGAGGTTTTGGCTCTTGTAGATGGCCTCAAAATGTGCTACATATGCTGCAATTACAAGCTGTTGAGGTGGAAATGGACTCATTAACTCTTATCAACATCTTGAAAGATCTGTCTGCACCATCATGGAGCATTGATCATGAACTCCAACTCATTAAAGACTTCTTAGTAGGCAAATTTTTTTCATTTTTGCATGTATTTAGAGAGATGAATCAGGTTGCTAATAGTTTAGCTAATGAGGGCATTACTAAGCCTATTTATGTTGAATATGAACAACACACCATTCCTTTTTATATAAAAGGTTTGGTACTCTTGGATGCTAGAGGTTGTCCCTACATTCGCTACTTTAATCTTAAGTTTTTCTAATAAAATCCTTATCGAGTTTCGGTGATTGCTTAAAACAAAAAAAGAACTCCTCTATTACTTCTTAGTCTAATATGACTAGATGTCCTTTATTAATTATTAATCTTGCATGGTTAGACCTCCTTTTGCGCTTTAAAATTTGGTATAACTAGTCCCTTTCCTTAGTTGTCAATATCGTACAATACACAGACGACTTCTTCGTTAGATAATAAGCAAGTATAATTGGCCTCATTTATCGGATCTTTTTTTAATACAATTACATCACCTTTTTGTTCTAAATCTTTTATGAATAGTTCTCGCTCTTGGTTCTTAATATTGTCTAATTAAATAATATTTTATGCTTTTATCATGAGTTATTACATCACATTATGTTTTTAAATGTCCTTTGATTAGAAGTTCTTTCATATTTCTTGATCTAATATGACTAGATCTTCTTTATTAGTTCTTAATCATATGTGACGAAATCTTCTTTTGCTCTTAATAATGTCGTACAATTAGTATCCTTTCTTATTTCTCAATGTCTTATGATTACAACTTCTTACTTAGTCATTGAGCCTATTGGCCTCATTTCTCAGATCTTTTCGAATTCGAGTAGATCACCTTTTAGTTCTAAATCTTTTATGAATAGGTTTCGCTCGTGGTTCTTTTTTTTTTTTGAGCAACCACCTACATGGTCAGGGTGGTCCCTTTTTATAAACAACTGTGATATTATTAAAAAAAATGTACATGGAGGCTAACATGAAACCTAGCTCTCCAGCAATAAATGAATTCAAAGACGTACCCTTTGAATTCTAGCATCTTGTGAAGTTTGGAATTCTAACTTTCTTTTCTATGAAATGGTCTTATTCGAATCGGTGATTATTACATATTAGAATTCAATAAGAGAAAAGGGTTTGGAGGTCATCCTGGTTTGCATTGCTCTACATATTGTTTCTCCTCTTACGTCTACCTTTCCTTTTGGGGCAAGAATTACCAATTCTTGGATTGGGTGCATTTCCCGGCCATTAGGAGATTCATTATCTGAAAGGTAGCAAGTTTGTTCTGCCAACACCTTATCATTGGGCATGGTGGAATCATCAATTGATTTAAACTTTGGCTGTTTTGGCGAAGGCAAGTTGGACGTGAGGTTGGTTTCTTTTTTTGCCCGAAAGTGTTCTTAAATGTTCCTTTCTGCTCGAGAATAGTACAATTTCCTTGAATGTAGGATTACTCCGTGGCTGGGAGGTCTTTCATGATTCAACTTTGGTGGTGAGACGTACTAGGCTGATTTATTGGGGTGGGATTTCCTTTTGGTTTGTTGGCCAGCTCGTATTCATTTGCAGGTTCACCTTGTGCATGGAGAGAATCATTGTCTGAAATGTAAGATGGCAACTCTTCCAAGATTCTTGCATGGGAGGGAGAAAGATAATCTTTTGAAATTTGTGGTGTGTGGATTTGAGGAGAGCTAGGCTGGTTTGTTACTTTCATTGACTCGTTCAAAGCTACTCCAACAGATTGTGTAGGGGTTTTTAGCTCTTTCAAGTTTGAATTTCCATCCCTTTTTTCCAAGGGATTTGAGATTTGAATGTCCAGGTTTGGTGGAGAGGTTGTTACCTGGAAAGGTTGTTACCTCGTCCACCACCCTTGGGGATGATGTTGCTTCTCCTTGGATCACTACCACCGCGTTTGCCACCGGCTGAGCCGCTACTTGGGTACTTTCATGAGCTTTTGAATGCAACAATGACTTTCAAATTTGATGGATTCAGGTCTGGATTCAATGAATCTTCTGCTGATTTCTCCTTTGCAACTTCTGATGGATTGGCTTCATGTTTATTGATCAGTTTCCATTGTGATTTTCCTTTTAGATTCTGAAGTTTAGAAGGGGCCGAATATTCATCTTGCTTCTTTGGAGCTCCAGCCAAACATTTGGAAGCATGGTGACCTATTTTGTTGCATTTTGTACAATAAGAAGGAATTTCTTCATAGGTAATTTTTTGCCATTTCCCATTATCTCCTACTCCTAGCCATACTCTAGAAGGGAGAGTTGTCAAAAGGTCTACTTCAACAATAACCTTGGTTGTGTTTGGTCAAGTAAGATTTTTAGTGGCCATGTCCAATTTGAGGGAATTACCTACAGCTTATGCAAGGCTAAAATCTGAGTGTTTATTGAAGAAAACAATTGGTAAACCTTCTAATGTGATCCAAATAGGCATTATGGAAGGCTCAATATCTGGAGTAGAGAGGGGATGCGAATTTTTAAGAACCTGCATATAGAACCCATTGATAAACCAAGTGTTTTTCAGCCAACAACGAAGATAGTACTCCTCCAAAAAAAAAGGGTACGAGAACATGCTTGTGGTCTAGAATGCCTACCGTAGATTTTCCTTTAAAACTGATTGAATGACGTTAAAATCTCCACCAACCAACCATGAGGATTGAGGTTTAACAACCCTGAGAGCCTCCCATAGACTTCGTCTTTCTGTTTTTGTGCACTTCGCTTAAATGAATGAGGCTGCCACATTCAAATGGTAGGATGCCAAGGAGAAGGTTACATGGAAAAGTTGGTCAGAAACAAAAATGGGAAGTAAAACTAGCTCTTTATTCTAGAAAACCCAAATTTTACCAGTAGGGTTGGATTCACAGCTATCAAATCCTAATTTATGGGCAAAGTGATCCTTGCTTTGTCTACCATAGGCTCCATTAAATCAAGAATCTTTATTTTTTTATTGATTAACCAGGAACTTTAACCTACGAATGGAGGTGTTTATTAGCTATCCCCCTTATATTCCAGCATAGGATACTATCCATTTAACATTGGAGAGTTGGGGGCTAGATGGAAGTTTTACTAGCTAGCCTTGTTCGCATTGGCCTTGGCATGTTGTAAACTCATTTATGTCTACTTTTCTTTTTGGACGAGGACTTACTCATCAGTTTTGGCTTGGGGAGAGCTGGCTGATGAATGTCATCCATTGCATGGTTTGCATAGGGGAATCACTATCCGAAAAGTAACATGGTAACTCCTCCATTATTTTTTCATGAGGGATGAAAGAGTCATCCATGGAGAGGTTATTTCAAATTTGAATGTGAGAGATTGTTGGCTGAATTGTTACAGCCTTCGAATGGGTCAACTCTTGTGCAACCGAGTTTGTTGGATGTTCATTCAAAATCAAGGTCAACCCTCCTTCCAAGGGGTTCAAAATTTGAAACTCCACAATTGTAGGGTTTGCTATTGCTGGCAGGTTTGGTAGCTTGGATGGTGGTGTTTCCCCCTTCTTGCACCGGCACTTCCACTGCTGGTGGCGGTAATGACATCTTCCTAATTTTGTCATGAAGCAAGGTGTCTTCTGATGGTTTGTCATTATCAACTCCTGAGGTGCTCGCTTCATTTTTCTTGATTGGCCTCCATTAAGACTTGCTTGTTTCCTTTTGTTGCTGTGATTTGGAGGGTATTGAGGGGTCAGCTTGGTTCTTGGAGGACTTAGATGCATTTGCAAAGCAATTTTCGAAGCTGTGTCCAAGTTTGTTGCAATTTTTGCAGTAGCTTGGAATCTCTCCATTTTCTCCTACCCTTAGCCAAATCCTTGAGGGGAGGGTTGCCAAAATATCCACTTCAACACATACCTTAGCCGTGTTGGGATGGGTAAAATGTTCAGTAGCCATGTGTAATTTGAGAGGAGTACCAACCGCTTGTACGAGGCTGAAAATTGAATGCTTATTGAAGAAAACTGCAGGTAATCCTTCTAGGGTAATCCAAAGCGGCACAATTGAAGGCTCAATGTTACACTGACCTGGGGTACAAAGTGGATGCCATTTGAGGACACTCATGTAGAAACCATTAATAAACCAAGTATTCTTGAGCAAGCAGCGAAGATAATCCTCCTACAAGAAAAATCAGATAAGAACATTCTTGTGATCAAGGAAGCCAACCTTGAAGTTGCCTTTGAAGCCAATGGTGAGGAAACTCTTCCTTACCGTCTCCATGTTTGGTTTTCCTCTAGGAAAGTTACCCACTAGTGTGAAACAAAATGGGCCAGCAAGTTTTTGTACTTCTTCTTCAGAGAAAAATATGCCTGGTTCTCCCTTGTAAGATTGTAGCTTCTTCAATGGATGATCCCGCTGTGGCGTTTGTGATTGCTGCAATTGTGTACCAAGGAGGACTTGCGCAAAGGATCTTGTTTGCCCTCCAGCTGAAGGCTGAAGGGATACTTGCTCGGCCATGCTGAGAGTACAGCCAAGAGTAGAGTGTTTAGTTTTTTAGAGTGAGAAAATGTAGAGAGAAGAGAAAATACCGCAAAATATAACTAGATCTCATTTATTAGTTACTAGATTACCTTTTGTATTTCATAATATAGTACAATTAGTCCCCTTCTTAGTCATCAATATCATATGATTTTAACTTCTTCGTATTCACCAAGCAAGTATAATTAGCCTCATTTCTCATTTCTTTTTCGGAAACGGTTAGATCAATTTTGAATTCTAAATCTCTTATAAATTGAACATGCTCTTGGTTCTTAATCTAGTTTAATTAAATCAAAATTTATATTATTAAATCTCATTACCTTTTAAGAATATAATTTTATTCAAAAGCCGTTCTTATTTCTTAATCTAATATGAATAGATCACTTTTATTAGTTCTCAATCTTGTTTGATTAGATATCCTTTTGTGGCTCATAATATTGTATGGTTTGTCCCCATTCTGAGTTCTTAATATCGTACTATGACACTTCTTCTATCAAGTATAATTGTGACTATTCTTTTTGGAATACGATTAGATCACATTTTGGTTCTAAATCTTCTAAGGAATAGGACTGTCTCTTGATTGTTAATCCAGTCCAAGTAATTCATATTTTATGATCTTATCATGGGTTGTTAGATCACATTAGCTTTTCTAAGTGTACTTTGAATAGAACTCCTTTCTTATTTCTTAACATAATATCACTAGATCCCTTTCTGCGTTCTTAATCATGTATGATTAGATCTCCTTTTTGATGTTTTCCAAACCTTATTTTGATGATGACATAAACACTTAACTCTGTAAAACAAGCTTTTGCAGGAACAGATCTTTCGGACGCACAGAACCGTCCGAACTAGGTCAAAGCTCCTCGGACGCATTGCATCATCCGAACAAACTAGCAGAAAGAATGGGATCCTACTGCCTTTCCTTTGGACGCTCAGGACCGTCCGAAACCTCTGTCGGACGAAGGACCAGATGCATGTACGGACGTCCGAACAAAGCCTCTCAACAAAACTGAAAGAAGATCGGACGCTGCCTCGGACGCATTCAACCTTCTCGGACGTCCGAAACCCCTCTAACGGCTATTTTTTGTGCATTTATTACTTAGCCGTTAGGAAGTAGTTGAAACCACTATTTATTGCTCTTATAAATAGGTGCTTTAATAATCTGAAAAAAGCATCTAATACATTGAATACAAGCCTTAGAAAAGAGTAATTTGAGTGCAAATTGACTATAGTGCTTTGTTGTATTAGTGTGCAATTGTGAGTGTAATTCAACTTTGAGTGGAGTGATAATCTTGTATGAAAGTGTGGTTGTAAGTAAGATTCTTGGCTCAACTAAAAGAGTTTTAGTGTGAGCAAGAACTTCCCAACTTTGTAAAGATTATTGGCTCACCAAGTGTGTGAAACATTCAAGAAATTTGATACTTCAAGCTTGCTAGCTTGGAAGTATTGTTTGTTTAATTTTTTCTCTCTTTACTTTACTGTTCTAGTAAATTTATTACATCTGCATTTAAATTTGAAAATCTCAATATTTCTCAAAGTAATTTTTAAGAAACCTAATTCACCCCTCCCTCTTAGGTAGTGCTTTGGGGCCAACAATTGGTATCAGAGCTTGGTCTCATTATATTGCTTAAATTGCTCTTGAGTAAAGAATCATGGCAACCAACAATGCTCTATTTTTTGAGAGTCAATCCGTTACTAGGCCCCCTATGTTTAATGGGGCAAATTTTAGACAGTTGGAGAGATAGAATAAAAATAATTTTGCAATCTATTGACATTGATTTGTGGTATGTTGTCAATGAAGGTCCATTTGAAGCTTCTATCACTGATGATCACACAAATAGAATAAGAAAAAAGACAAGGAATGAGCTCACTCCACAAGACAAGGCAAACTTGACATTGAATGCAAAAGCCATGAATGTGCTATATAATGCCTTGGATGCAAATGAATCAACTCGCGTGAAGGGTTGCATTTCTGCTAAAGAAATATGGGATAAGTTGAAAGAAATTCATGAAGGGAGTGATGATGTTCGTGAGCAAAAGATCCCTACTTGTTGCCAAGTATGAGTCCTTCAAGATGGAACCACAGGCGTGAGAACATAGACAAAATGTACTGCAGGTTCAATGACATTATAAAGGATCTTGAAGCCTTGAGTAAGGAGTACTCTTTGGGTGAAAAAAATAGAAAAATCCTAAATGCCCTATCCAAAGAATGGGATGCCAAAACCATTGCTATAGAGGAAGCCAAGAATTTAAATTTAATGCCTATTGAATCACTAATCAATTCTCTTACATCTTATGAACTCAAGTTAAAGGCCAAGGTTGTGGATGATGAAGAAGCAAGGCCAAGAAGGAGCATTGCTCTAAAGACCTCTCAAGAGGAAGATGAAAACAGCTCCATCAATGTAGAAGATGAAGATCTTAATGAAGGAGATCTTGCACTCATCACCAAAGGATTTCTTAAACATTACATCAACAAACGAAGAATGAGAAGAGGTGGAGCTACAAACACAAATAATTTCAAAGGGAAGTCAAGGCTTGAAATAAAGAAGCAAAATGATAAATGCTTTGAATGCGGTCAACTCGGACATTTGTGTGCAAATGAGTGTCCTTCCAAGAAAAAGAAAGAAGGAAGAAAACCAAGATTCAAAAACTTTCAAATCACATGAGATGATTGCAACTCCGAAGGAGAAGTTGAAGAAGAAATGGAGTCGGCACAAATGGCCTTCATCTCCATTGGAGATGATGAGGTAAATTCTAACTATGACTCTAATGATGAAAACGGTGAAGATGATCTTGAAGCTTTCATTTTGAAATTGCATGATAGCTTAAAGGAATCATATGCTAGAAATAAGGAGTTAGTTAAAAAATCAAATGCTTTATTGAATGCTAACTCTAAACTTGTGAATGAAAACAATAGGCTATCACAAGAAAATCGTGATTTGAAGAAAAGAATGCGTGTGAGATCAAAGGTCAAGGAAGAACAAGCCTCCTTGAAGAAAAGAATGGATGATTTGAATGCTCTCCTAATTAGAAAGAAAGAAAATATTGTTGATATGAAAAGAAATAGAAATATAGCTATCAACAAAAATTTTGTCCCTCATGTTTAGAAGGGATGACTTATGTATTGTAAAACCAAAATCATTTTTGAATGGTAATAAAAGCATTATTTGTATATATTGCCAACAACATGGACATGTTAAGAATATGTGTTATGTCAAGAAGAACGAAAAACTTGGAATGAAAGTTGCATGGATTGAAAGCAATTTCACTAACTCAAATGGACCCAAGAAAATATGGGTATCAAAAGTTATCAATTGATTTATTGTGTAGGTACTTAACATCACCAACAATGCTAAGTGGTTCATAGATAGTGGATGTTCAAGGCACATGACGGGTGATGCTTCTCTCTTCACAAATCTCACATCCAAAAATAGTGGAAAAGTCACTTTTGGAGATAACAATAAAGCAAAATCAATCGGCATTGGTGATGTAGGTAAAAATGGTGAAACTTTGATTAAGAATGTGCTTCTTGTTGATAATTTGAACTATAATTTATTAAGTGTTAGTCAACTTTGTGATAAAAATTTATATGTATTTTTTCCAACCAAGCATGAATGTCTTATCCTTGATAAAAATCATATTGTTTTATTCAAGGGCACTAGGCACAATGATGTGTATGTGATTCATCTTGATAAAATTAGCAATAGCAATGTAAAATGTCTTACCGCTTCCATAGATGATCCATGGCTTTGGCATAGAAGACTTTGTCATTTTAATATGGATTTGATTGAAAAACTTGCCAAGAAAGATAAAATAAAATTTGTGATGCATGCCAATTTGGTAAACAAGTCAAAGTTTCTTTTAAACCAAAGAATTTTGTGTCCACTCATAAACCTTTAGAATTGTTGCATTTAGACTTATTTGGACATACTCAATATGCTAGTTTAGGTGGTTGCAAATATGCATTTGTTATCGTAGATGACTATTCTAGATTTACTTGGGTATTATTTCTTGTTCACAAAAATGAAGCATTTGAAAAATTTGTAAAATTGTTTTCCAAAATACAAAACTTATTGGATGCAAAAATTGTTCGTCTAAGGAGTGCGACAATGGTGCCGAATTTAAATTTGGGGGTTTTCCTGACTTTTGTGATCACAACGGTATCTTTCATCAGTTTTCGGTTGTTAGAGTCCCTCAACAAAATGGTGTTGTTGAAAGGAAAAATAGGACTCTTCAAGAAACGGCTAGAACTATGATTAGTGAATGTGACTTACCACAATACTTTTGGGCCGAAGCGGTTAACACGGCTTGTTATGTTATAAATCGAGTTTTATTAAGATCCTCTTTAAATAAAACTCCTTATGAACTCATATTTTGTAGAAAACCCGTTGTGAGCTATTTCATAGTTTTTGGTTGCAAATACTTTATTTTAAAAATCAAAGAAAACCTTGGAAAATTTGACAAAAAATCGGATGAAGGAATTTTTCTAGGATATTCTAGTGACAAGAAAGCATACCGAGTTTACAATAGAAGAACGCTTTTGATTGAAGAAGTTGTGCATGTTACATTTGATGAAACTAATGATGTTATCTCAAAGAATTTATGTGATCCAGATGAAGATGTAGGTATTTTAAAGGAGCTCGAAAAGCTCGTTATTCATGGAGATCATCAAGAGATTACATCAAGCGTTAATGTCAACAACCATCAAATTGATGATGAAAAGAATGAGGATGCCCAAAATGATCTTCCAAAAGCTTGGAAATTTGTCTCTAGTCATCCTCAAGATTTAATCATAGGTGATCTATCCGATGGGGTAACTACTCGTTCTCATAAACCTTTGAATATTAATTGTGCATTACTCTCTCACATTGAACCTAAACATATAGATGTTGCTTTGAGTGATGAATCTTGGGTTAATGCTATGCAAGATGAACTTAGTCAATTTGACAAAAATAATGCATGGACCTTAGTTGAAAGACCTTCTTCTTATCCCGTTATTGGTACTAAATGGGTTTTTAGAAACAAATTAAATGACAAAGGTGAGATCATAAGAAACAAAGCTAGACTTGTTGCAAAAGGTTACGCTCAAGAAGAAGGTATTGACTTTGATGTATCTATACTAAACCTTTGCACCCGTGGCTAGATTAGAATCCATTCGTATGTTTCTTGCATTTGAATGTTTCAATAATTTAAAATTATTTCAAATGGATGTCAAAAGTGTTTTTTAAATGGTTTTATCGACCAAGAAGTTTTCGTCGAACAACCTCCGGGCTTTGAAAATAAGAATCTTCCAAATTATGTTTTCAAACTTTCCAAAGCTTTATATGGTTTGAAACAAGCTCCAAGAGGTTGGTATGAAAGATTAAGTGGCTTCTTGATAGAAAATGGTTTCAAAAGAGGTATAGTTGACACAACACTTTTTACAAAAACGGATTTAAAAGGATTGTTAATTGTTCAAATTTATGTTGATGATATTATTTTTGGAGCAACTAATGAAAGTTTGTGCAAGGATTTTTCACAATTAATGCAAGAAGAGTTTGAGATGAGTGGGCAAGTTGCAATTCTTCCTCGGACTACAAATTCATCAAACTAAGGAAGGAACATTTATTACACAAATCAAGTACTTACAAAGGAGTTGCTCAAACGTTTTGGTATGGAAGATTGCAAACAAGTTGGTACGCCAATGTGTACTTCAACCAAACTTGATAAAGACGAAGAAGGTAATAGTGTTGATGAAAAACACTATAGAGGTATGATCGGAAGTCTACTTTACTTAACTGCCATAGACTAGATATCATGTTTGCTGTTTGTTTATGTGCCAGATTTCAATCTTGCCCTAAAGAATCACATTTGATAGCTGTTAAAAGAATTTTTAGATATCTAAAAGGAACAACGGATTTTGGTCTGTGGTATCCAAAGTCCTCTACATTTGATCTGATTAGATATTCTGATGCTGACTAAGCTGGGTGTAGAATTGATGAAAAAGTCCAGAGATGTGTATTATTTTCAGGAAATTGTCTTTTTCTTAACAGCTTCTGCGGTGGCTTCACTGTGGTCATCTCCAGGCTCCAAAAGTATATTGTGTGACAACACTAGTGCAATTAATCTCACAAAAAATCCTGTTATGCACTCTAGAACCAAACACATTGATGTTAAGCATCATTTCATTAGAGACCTCGTTTGTAAATAGGAAATTCGTGTTGAGTTGTGCCTACTTCAGATCAATTGGCTGATATTTTTACAAAACCCTTAACTCTAGATCGTTTTGAATCGCACAGAAAATGTCTGGGGATTTTACAGATAAATTTGGCATAGGTTCATATTTCGGACGCACTACTTCGTCCGAACAACTTTTCTTTCGGACGCTCTGGATCGTCCGAAAGCATATGTTACCTCTCAGATGCTCATTTTCATCCGAACAACATTCTTCTTTTTCCTAAACTCTCAGGAAATCTTCTGGACGCGCAGCATCGTCCGAAAGAACTTCGGACGCACTGGTTCCTCCTTCGGTCGTCCGTTCTTCAGCTTTCGGACTCTTTGTCGGACGCACACCAAACGTTTACACAAATCTCATTGCTTCTATAGTCTATTTGATGAATATAATCTTCCCATTATCAAATCTTGTTTGATGAAAAACAAAATTGGGGTCATCTTGTGCATCTTGATTTACCTGTTTATCATGACATGGTGCTTCAGTTCACGGCCAATCTTCGGAAAGGTCCTACTGTTCGCACTCTCATTTCTCGTGTTAACAACACTGATCTTGAGATTTCATCAAACATCATTAACACCATTTTTGAATGTGAAGTCTCAAACCTCACTGATTTTTCCTATTTCTTTTCGTTAGACAAATGGCCGCTGATGATACTCAGTTTGATATTGATGAAGTTAGAGGTTTTTAACATTAACATTTAAAATGTAGGCCTCGGAAGCCAAAACTACATTGCTCGCTCCTGAACTTAATATTCTGTACACCCTTGTCACAAATCTGTTATTGCCAACTGACGGGCATCGTACTGAATCGTAAATGATGCAACTTTACTTAATTTTTTGTGTTTTCAAGGGTATTCCTCTTGATTTTGGGTATCTTTTTTGTTCTCTCACAGATACCCGAAGAAACATTCCTTTTGGAAAATTCTTCAATCAAAATTTTTGATTTCCTCAACATTCCTTTCAGCGGAAACAAACAATATCCTCCCTATTTTAACAAATCCTACATTGAACGCAAAGGCCTCCATTTTTTTAACGATCAATGGCTAACTAAGGCAGCCTTTGATATTGCACAATCACAATCCCATGCCTCCACCTCTGATTTTGCTATCCCTCATTCTCCTACTCCTCAACCACCTCCACTTACATCTGAACCATCTACTTCTGAACCATCCCTTTCACATATCTATGGACTTCTCACCTCTCTGAGTACTCAAGTCCGTTCATTTCAACGTCGCACAAATCGAAAGTTAAAACGACTTGAAACTCGTCAAATGATTCTCCAAGAGGCACTCAGTCTTGGCATGTCTGCTTCGGCTCAAGTTCAATTTGCTAATCTTCAGTCCCAATATCCACTTGAGTCATCTTTCGACAGTGATGAACCTGAAGATGACCATACACGTGAAGACAATGCAGAAGCTGCTCAAGGAGCTGCATCTATTATGATAAAGAGTGACGATGACGACAATGATGAAGATGTTGATGATACGTTTGACTTTATCATGCAATGTCGACTGGGGAGGAGGATGACAGTGAAGCCACCGCTGAAGATGTTCCATCCAAACGACAAAATACTGAAAAGCGCTCCAAAAAGCGCAATGACTCACATTAGTTCTTTTGTACTTTGTTTTCAGCAGTTCTCTGCTTATTAGAACCTTAGCAATTCTGTGGCTTGGTTATGTATTTACTTAACTCTAGCACCATTATGTATTAAACTTGTTTCATTTCTATCAAACTACTTGCATGATCTAAGGGGGAGTCTTTTTTGATTGATGTCAAAAGGGGAAGTAGTTATATTATTGTGCTTTGATATAATTGATATGTTGTGCTTTGATATGATTGATATGTTGATAATTGATATCCAATTATCATATATTGCAAATTGATTAGTCATATCCAATTGAGGTTTGTCATCATCAAAAAGGGGGAGATTGATGTTTTCCAAACCTTATTTTGATGATGACATCAATAAACACTTAACTCTGTAAAACAAGCTTTTGCAGGAATAGATCTTTCGGAAGCACAGAACCGTCCGAACTAGGTCAAAGCTCCTCGGACGCATTGCATCGTCCGAACAAACTAGCAGAAAGAATGGGATCCTACTGCCTTTCCTTCAGACGCTCAGGACCGTCCGAAACCTCTGTCGGACGAAGGACCAGATGCATGTACGGACGTCCGAACAAAGCCTCTCAACAAAACTGAAAGAAGATCGGACGCTGCCTCGGACGCATTCAATCCTTCTCGGACGTCCGAAACCCCAACGGCTATTTTTTGTGCATTTATTACTTAGCCGTTAGGAAGTAGTTGAAACCACTATTTATTGCTCTTATAAATAGGTGCTTTAATAATCTGAAAAAAGCATCTAATACATTGAATACAAGCCCTAGAAAAGAGTAATTTGAGTGCAAATTGACTATAGTGCTTTGTTGTATTATTGTGCAATTGTGAGTGTAATTCAACTTTGAGTGGAGTGACAATCTTGTATGAAAGTGTGGTTGTAACTAAGATTCTTGGCTCAACTAAAAGAGTTTTAGTGTGAGCAAGAACTTCCCAACTTTGTAAAGATTATTGGCTCACCAAGTGTGTGAAGCATTCAAGAAATTTGATACTTCAAGCTTGCTAGCTTGGAAGTATTGTTTGTTTAATTTTTTCTCTCTTTACTTTACTGTTCTAGTAAATTTATTATATCTGCATTTAAATTTGAAAATCTCAATATTTCTCAAAGCAATTTTTAAGAAACCTAATTCACCCCCCCTCTTAGGTTGCTTTGGGGCCAACACTTTTACAGTTCATAACATAGTCCGATTAGTAACCATTCTATGTTCTCAATGTCGAACGATTCCAACTTCTTCCGCGGCCATTAAGCAAGTATAATTGGCCTAATTTATTAGTTCTTTTTTCGAATAAGATTTGATCGTCTACAAATCTTTGTATGAATAGGACCCGCAAATGGTTCTGAATCTTGTCTAATTAAATCACAATAATATATTCTTATCGTGAGTTATTAGATCTCATTATTATCTTTTATAATTGTACTTTGATTGGAACTCCTTTCCTATTTCTTTTTCTTTTAGATCTATTTCTTAATCTAATGCGACAAGATCTCTTTTGTTAGTTATTAATATTGTACGAGGAGTTCTCGTTTGTAGTTCATAACATAGTATGATTAGTCCAGTTTCTTTCTTCTGAATATCAAACAACTACGACTTCTTCCGTAGTCTCTAAGCAAGTATACATTTCTCAATCCTTTTTCAAATACGATAGGATCCTCTTCAGTGCTAAATCTTTTATGAGTAGAACTCGATCTTGATTCTTAATCTAGTCAAATTAAATCACATTATACGTTCTGATTTTGGGTTATTAGATCACATTATATTTCTAAATGTAATTTGATTAGAACTCCTCTATTACTTCGCAGTCTGATATGACTAGATGTCTTTTACCAATTATTAATCTAGCATGGTAAGACCTACTTTTGCGTTTAAAAGTTATTTCCTTAGTTCTCAATATTGTACGATTACGACTTCTTCCTTAGATAATAAGCAAGTATAATTGGCATCATTTATCATATCTTTTTTGAATACGATTACATCACCTTTTGGTTCTAAATCTTTTATGAATATTTCTCGCTCTTGGTTCTTAATCCTGTCTAATTAAATCATATTTTACGCTTTTATCATGAGTTATTACATCACATTATGTTTTTAAATGTACTTTGATTAGAAGTCCTTTCATATTTTTTAATCTAATATGACTGGATCTTCTTTATTAGTTCTTCATCACATCCTTTCTTATTTCTCAATATCTTATGATTACAACTTCTTACTTAGTCCTTGAGCAGGTATAATTGGCCTCATTTCTCTTATCTTTTTTGGTCACGACTAGATCGCCTTTTAGTTGTAAATATTTTATGAATAGGTTTCGCTCGTGGTTCGTAATCTAGTCTTATCAAATCACAATTTATGTTCTTGCCATGCATTATTAGATCTCATTAAGACATCTTTTATAAATATAATTTGATTTCATTACCTTTCTTGTTCCTTAATCTAAGATGACAAGATCACCTTTATTAGGTTTTAATTTTATATGAATAAATCTCCTTTCATGGGTCATAATGTAGTACGATATGTTCCCTTTCGTAGTTCTCAATACTGCACGATTACAACTTCTTGCTTAGTCATTAAGCAAGTGTAGTTGGCCTCATTTCTCACTTCTTTTTTGAATACGATTAGACCATCTATTAGTTAAATCTTGTACTAATAAGTCATGCTCGTGGTCCTTAATTAAGTCAATCACATTTTATGATCTTATCGTGAGTTATCAGATATCATTATTTGTCCTGTATTGGTTCTTAATCTTGCGTAACTAGATCACCTTTTGCTATTCATAATACAGTACAATTAGTCCCCTTTCTTAGTCATCAATATCATATGATTTTAACATCTTCCTAGTCACTAAGCAATATCATTCCTCATTTCTTTTTCAAAAACTATTAGATCAATAAATGTTGTAATTCTAAATATTTTATAAATTGAACATGCTCTTGGTTATTAATATAGTCTAATTAAATCAAATTTTATGTTACTAAATCTCATTACCTTTTTTTTTATTTTATGCAAACGCCCGAATAGGCAGATGTATTATTGAAATTAAATTCCAAAATACATCAATATTTACAATGCCAGATGTATGGGCAGCCCCAGGAATCCAAGACTAACAATCATTGAGTAGATGAGGGAAGTGTTTCCTGGATATATTCTACATAAGCTAAGTTGATGTTGCCAACATTAGCTAAGCTGTCTATCGCTTGATTGGCTTCTCGGAAGATGTGGGAGAAAGAGTAATGTTTGCCATCTATGAAGCTGCTGATGAATTGCATTCGCAAGTCAATACTCCAGGGAGGGGTTGCTACACCGTGTAGCACATTGACAAGCATCAAGGAATCTAGTTCAACCTTCATATTTTGTAGCTGCATTCTTTCACAAAGCTTTAATCCATGTACGAGTACCATGACCTCCTGCTTGAAAATTTGTTTTCTGACCATAAAAATTGTTGAAGGCTTTGATCAAATGCCCATTATGATCTTGAAGAACCCCACCCCCAGCTGCTAGACCAGAGCTTCATTTTGATGCCCCGTCTATATTCATCTTTACTACGCCAACCGGTGGTGGAGTCCATTTTACGGCCCTTGTATCCTTTGGTTTGGTTTGAATCAACCGTCTACAAATACCTTTAGAGAGAAGGATGTCATCAGCTGGTGAACCCTTTGAGAATGGGAAAATAGTGGAAATGTTTTGTAGATATACACAAATCTCCCTTATGATCTCTTGTGCATTAGATGCCCTTCCTTCAAAAACCGCTTTGTTTCTGGCTTTCCACACAAACCAACATATCAGGCATGGGAGAATTTTTTGGACAGCTCCTATTGTGGATGAAGGTGAAGTGTTCCACCACCATGAAGTTAGCTTGTCATGTATACCTATTCTTGGGGGAAACACCATTTCCATCCATGGCTCAAAAAAGTGGCCAAACTGGTTTGGAGATTGGACAATCTGCAAACAAATGATCGCGTGACTCCTATTTGCTACAAGAACAACATTTGGAGGCCATTGAAACCCCAACTTTTGAGAGATTTGTGTCGGTAGGAAGACGCCTGTTCAACACTCTCCACATGAAAATGGATATCTTCAGTTGCAACCTCTTGTCCCAAATCATTTGTCTAGAGAAAGAGGTTGATTTTGGCTGAAGGATTGAAAAGATGTAGAAGTCAACATTTGTGGTTAGTGTCCAAATGAGCTTTTCTAGGCTTTCTATGAGATGAATGAAGTGATCTTGAAGGAGGAGCTATAGTTTCCTACTATCTTCCTTGGAATAATGCTTGTGAAGGGTTGGTAGATCCCATCTTTTGGACCTCCAAACTTGGGCCACCGTGAGGGATTGATAAAGACTTGTTCAACTTCAAGGAATAGGGGTGCAGCAACCATGGATCATACCAAAAAGAACAATGTGCATTCTGAATCCAGAACAGAAAACTCTGGTTTACCTTTCAGCTTCATTATGGACGCGTAGATTCTTTATCAAGCATGAGAATCCCTCATTCTTATACACATTAGATGTGCATAAGAGATGATCATTGCCTCTTAGATTCAACCACAAAGAAAGTTACACCATAGTAAGTCTCCTTTCCAGAATTTCCACAGTAGTTTGATGCTGAAGCCTTTTACAACTTCGGAAAGGGAATTGATGCCTAACCCATTAGAGGCGACTGGCGGGCATATTGTGCTCCAAGAAATCCAGTGGTGTTTGTTGCCCATATCCGAGGAGCCCCAAAAGAAGTTGGCAAATTGTCGTTCGAGGTTTTGAAGCACCAGGAACGGAGGGGAGAGGACAGCTAATAAGAAGATTGGAATGCTGCTAAGAACATGTTTGATGAGAACCAATCGTCAACCTGGAGAAAGGACCTTTGATTTCCATCCTTGGATCCTTGATACAACTTTTTCTATCATTGGTTGGAAGAAAACTCTCATTCTCTTTGCCTTCTGTATGGGACACCCCAAGTACGTAAAGGGTGGAGTTTTCTTGACAAAACCTATCTTGTGTTGTATCATTCTAATCCTAGAAGTTGCTGCCTTTTTGCAGACGTAGAAGGAACTTTTTGACTTGTTGATCAGCTGCCCTGATGAGACTTCAAATTGGGATAGGAAAGCCATGAGGTGCTGGATGGATTTTACACCTCCTTTTATGAATCTAACAATATTATCTACAAAGGCTAGGTGAGTGATTGGTGGGCAGCAGCTTGGTAGAGAAAACTCTAAAACTGGACCTAGGTGGTATTATTTTTCAGTCCACGGGAAAATGGCTCCATCATAATTACAAAGATGAGAGGTGACAAAGGATCTCCTTGACACACTCCTCTGGAAGACCTAAAGGAACCTTTTGGTGCCCAATTGATTAGGATTGAAAACCAACAATCCCCCATCACATTCCTCATGAATCATTCTTCTGCAAATCACAGTCTTCTCATTACTGCATAGAGGAAAGGCCAAGAGAGTCTATCTATCAATATTCTAGAGCCTTTGTTAGGTCAAGCTTGACAAGCACATTCCCACATCCCGTTTTCCTATCAATGAAGTCAAACATTTCTTGTACTAGTAAGATGTTATCCGAGATATCTCTACCACTCATGTAGGCTAGCTGTTCAGGCAAAATAATTTGTGGCAGTAAGGAAACAAGTCTAGTAGCCAAGAGTTTTGGGTAGATTTTGTTGAAAAATGTGCATAGACTAATGGGTCTGAAGTCACTATAGGAGGAAGGGTTTGTGTTTTTTGGAATCAAAGCAATTGGGGTACTTGTGAACATTCTTGGTAGACGGGCACCCTTCACGAAATCCTTCAGAGCCAGGAGGAGATCTTGTTAGATTATATTCCAACAAGTGGTGTAAAAACACCATTAAAACCATCTATACCAGCAACGCCATACAAGTTTAGAGAGAAAACTGCATCCTTTACTTCTTTCATTGATAATTCAGCCAACAAAGAAATGTTGTCTTCGTAAGTTAGCACTTCGGGAGAGTCGGTTCCAACAAAGAAGGTCAAGACTTGTGGCAGAATTTTCAGTTAGGAGTCCATGGAAAAACTTCACACCTTCGGTTTCAATTGTGTGAAGGTCATCTGTCCAAGAGCCATTGATCTTTTTTATTGAGATGTTGAGCCGTTGTCTCTTGGACATGAGTGAAGCATGGAAGAATTTGGTGTTTTGGTCTCCTTCTTGTAACCATTTCATCCCAGCTTTTTGCCTCCAAAAGCTTTCTTCCTCAGCTAGGTATTTTATGTGGAAAGCTTGAGCTTGTGCCACCGCAAGTTGATTGGATTGATTTGGTTGGCGTAGAAACAGTTCTTCTTTAAACTTAACATCGTTCTCTGCAGCATGAACTTTAGTGAAAATGTTTCCAAAAATGGTGTGGCTCCAGTTTCATTGCTCTGCCTTCAAGCGTTTTAACTTGGAAGCTATGATTGAAAGGGGTGATCCCGTCCATGTAAGTGACCAGTTACTTTCCACGACCTAAATCTCATCAGCTTTTCATCGTCAGAATTTAATTTGATTCGAAATCCATTCTTTTTTCTTAATCTAATATGAATAGATCCCTTTTATTAGTTCTCAATCTTTTTTTATTAGATCGCCTTTTAGTTCTAAATCTTTTACGCAGAGGTTTCGCTCATTGTTCTTAATCCAATCTTATCAAATCACATTTTACGTTCTTGTCATGCGTTATTAGATCTCATTATGATTTAAGAATGTAATTTGATTACAATACCTTTCTTGTTCCTTAATCTAAGACAACAAGATCACCTTGATTATGTTTTAATCTTAATATGAACAAATCTCCTTTCATGGCTCATAATGTAGTACGATATGTTCCCTTTCTTAGTTCTCAATACTATATGATTACAACTTCTTTCTTAGTCATTAAGCAAGTGTAGTTGGCCTCATTTCTCACTTCTATTTTGAATACAATTAGACCATCTATTAGCTCTAAATCTTTTCATAATAGGTCCTGGTCATGGTTCTTAATCAAGTCTAATTAAATCATATTTAATATTCTTTTTTTTTAATCAAGCACCTGTAAAGGTGAATTTTATTGATAGGACATTAAGCTTTAGAATGACGGATATAGAGGCAGCCCCTTACATCCAAAGACAGCAATCCTTTTACAAAGCTAGGGATTGAATCTCTAGAGTACTCAACAAATGTTCTTGACCTAATGCCCTTATTTGCTAACTAATCAGCTATTTGGTTGGTTTCTCTAAATAGGTGAGTGAAAGTAAAACATTTGTCTTTTATCATAAATGAATTGAATTTGGAAGTCTATACTCCATGGAATTTGTGCTTGGCCATTTAGGATGTTTACTAAGACTTACGAATCAATTTCCACCTCAATTTTCTGAAGCCTTAGTTTTCCACATAGCTTGAGCCCATCACTCAGAGCCAATGATTCTGCTTGCAAATTGGTTTGTTGATTATAAAAGTTGCAAAAAGCCATGAGAATCTGTCCATTGTGATCCCGAATAATGCCACCTCCTGCTGCCTTTCCCAGGATTTCCTTTTGAAGCTCTATCCACATTCACTACATCCCTTTCTGTGTTCTTAATCTTGTATGATTAGATCTCCTTTTACACATAACATAGTCTGATTAGTAACCATTCTTTGTTCTCAATGTCGAAAAATTCTAACTTCTTCTGCGGCCATTAAGCAAGTATAATTGGCCTCATTTCTCAGTTCTTTTTCAAATAAGATTTGATCGTCTACAAATATTTGTATGAATAGGACCCGCAAATGGTTTTGAATCTTGTCTAATTAAATCACATTATATGTTCTTATCAAGAGTTATTAGATCTCATTATCTTTTAGAAATGTACTTTGATTAGAACCCCTTTCCTATTTCTTTTTTTTAGGTCTATTTCTTAATCTAATGCGACAAGATCTCTTTTGTTAGTTATTAATATTATATGAGGACTTCTCGTTTGCGGTTTGTAGTATGATTAGTCTAGTTTCTTTCCTAGTCATGACATCGAGATGCATTTGGCCAAAGATGAATGGTATCATTTTTATAGTTTTTGCCTTTTAGACTTTTATTTCTTGACTTGTAAATCACTTAACATATATAGAAGACAAGAGTAGTAAGAGTACACATAGTAGGTAGTGTAATGTGTAATTTTAGATTAGGATATATTAGTATAACTAGGTAGTGTAATGTGTACTTCTAGATTAGGATATATTAGAATAACCTAACTTCCAAGCATCGGATGATCCAAGGAAAGACGGGTTTTGCCCATAAATCCCTTCCTTTCATATACTTGGGATGTTCCATTCGAAAAGCTAAAAACCGACGCAATCGTTTCCGACCACTAATTGAAAAAGTAGCTTCTCATATCCATGGATGGCAAACTCGATTTCTTTACCCAGGAGGCAGGCTTGTCCTTATCAAGCATGTCCTTAGTAGCATCCCGATTTTCCTATTATCGGTTCTTTTACCCCCAAAATCAGTTATCAAGGAGCTGGAAAGGCAATTTGCAAATTTTTTTTTGGGATGCTCGGATGGGGTTGACTAAAATGACACATGGACCACAGTTTGTCAGCCAACACATTCAAATGGGCTAGGAATTTCATCACTAGAAGATGTGGTTCGTAGTTTTAGTATCAAACTTTGGTGGAAGTTCCGGAAAAATAGCTCACTGTGGTGTTCATTTCTTCATGGAAGATATCTTAAAGGTCAACATCCCTCCTTAGTCACAAAATCACTTGGGGATTCACTTACTTGGAAAAGAATGCTGAGAGTTCGTGATGAAGCAGAAAAGTGGCTGTTATTCCTAATAAGGAAAGCTGATTGCTCATTTTTGTTTGATCCTTGGACCGAATATGGGCCTCTCTCCCACATGGTGGAACAAGTATATGATGCTCATCTTAAAGTGTCACATGTATGGAGTTCCAATGGATGGAATCTTTCCTCTTCGATGGCAGATATTCCAATGAGGAGTTACAAAACATTGCAGCAATTCACAATGAAAGGACAATTTTCTTGACTGAGGAACCGGACCAAATCATTTGGACTGACACTCTTAACAACCAAGGGCTTTTTCTCAATGTCATCTGTCACGCCCCAAAAACGGGACCGTAACACGCCGCGCTAATGGCACACCGGTCCAAAGCGCAAGGCACAAACGAACAGAGCAACAAACTTAACCGCAATGTAATAGAACCATCAAACCATTTCTTAACTATAAAACCGAATATTTCATTTTTACACAAAAATACGAATTACAAAATTCCTTCTTAGTACAAGCGTGTTACGGTCCCGTCTTTGGGGCGTGACAGATGACATTGAGAAAAAGCCCTTGGTTGTTAAGGTCCAAATGATTTGGTCCATCTCCTCCTGTATAAGAGATACACATCTAGATGTGTATAAGATCTAAAAGTCGCTAACGCGTGGAGAGTCAAAAGCGAGCACCTAATCTGAAAAATTATAAATCACGAGCTAGTTATGCATAGTTAGCTCTGTCTCTTATACACATCTAGATGTGTATAAGAGACAGCCCCTTCGGGAAAAAGAAAACATAAAGATAATAACATTTGTGAAAACCATAGTTATGAAGCAGTTTCTAAAATGTCTCATGCCATTTAAAAGTCAATAAACCATAATCATAAGTAGTTTCTAAAATGTATCATGCCATTTAAACGTCAGGCATGTCCAAAACATAGTCAAAAAGATCCAATCATTTCAAAACATAGTATGCTAAAGCATAGCGAACAAATCCAAGTACAGTTTCAATCCGGAATATAATAAAATAGCATGAGTATCTTTTAGGCTCAAAGGTATGACCTACAGTACTAGCCAGATCTAGTAATCTACCACACCTACTAGTCTGACCTGGAGGTCAAGTACATGCACAAGACCCCGTAGTCAAATAGTTCATAACAGTCATAGCAGTCACCATGGCGTCCCATGGATGACTATAGAACCGGTTCTCCACAAATCAAACATTTCCAAACACATCCAAAATTATATACCTAGGTCACCTATGAGCCAAAACAGTCATAAAATGCTTTCATATCAAAAGAGTTTGACAAACATATCATTTGATTAACATAAAATAGCTTGGTCCCGATTTCATATGTAATAGTTCCAAAACTTGGTAAAAGTGCAGTTCCAAACATCTTACACATTTTAAAATCCATCCAAACATATTTCGAAAGTCGTTAAACAAAATACAAGTGGAAGAGGGTCTATGTTACCCACCTATCAAAGCAAAAACTGCACAAATGATCACTGAAATCGAGACAGGTAGGTGGCGTGGTACCTAAAACTTATATAAGAGGACTCTTAGGAGAGATGTAGAAGTTAAAGAATGACTAGGGAAGCGAAAACGACGCGAAACGATAGAAAACGACACCAACAGCTCTTTGGTCAAAAATGACCTTTTCACAATTTCTGACCAACTTCGACAAGCTAAAACCCCAGTCAAAAGACTTAGTTAACCCCTCAAATTCGTATTACAGCTAGATTAGGAGATAATAAGCTCAGTTTTCCAGAAAAACCGAAAACTTCGCCTCCCTAGGCTATAATTAGGCTATCCTCCCCGCCAATAAAATCCAATTCCAAGGTATTCAAGGGACCTTGGTTACAACCCAACTCAAAACAACATATTCAACCAACCAACAAAATCCATTTCCAAGGTATTCAAGGGACCTTGGTTACAACCCAACTCAAAACAACATATTCAACCAACCAACAAAATCCAGAAATTAAAAAGTGTGAACCGAGCAATAGCCGGACTATATCAATAGCATTCCACAACAATCCATACCCCATAACCACTACAATTAACTCTATTACAACATTAGAGCAACAACCTATGGTTGGAATTCCTCTTACTACCAAACTGAAATTTTTACCGATTAGCCACACGCATGATTCAAACATGCTTCCTATCCAACCCACTACCAAGGAAACACTTAAAACCATCAAAAGATCATTAAAGATCCTTCAAACATAACCAATTATCCAAATTATCCTAGTTGCGCCAAACTTCCGCTTACTTACAAAATGAAGGGAAATCAATTCCACTTGGTTTCAAGTCTCAATTCCTATCCAAACTAACCTTAAAACACTCTTAAAACATCATTATGTGCATAGACATAAGCATTCATAGCATAACACTCTAGGCCACATATGGAAGACAAAACCCTAACTCATAATCTTAAAATTTGTAATCTAACCATGGAAAGTTGTTAAAAATCAACCCCAATCACTTCCCAACCTCCAAAACACTAAAAACAACCCATAACATACATAAATCATAACTTACAAGGCTGCAAAGAGGGTTTATTTTCAGCCATAAAGAATCCTACAAAACTTGAAATTAAAGCTTGGATCATAAAGCCCATAAGCCATAAATGCTAAAATACATAAAATCTTACCTTGGCCTGATGTTATGCTTGAAAGCTTAAGAAAATTTTTGGGGGAAAATGGATCTAAGAGGAGTCGGCTGCTGCTGGGAATAAATGAGGAAGAAACAACAAGAAGAAGACTTAAAAAATAATTAAAGTTACCCAAATAGTTCCCCATTGACCAAATAGAGTGTCCAAGTTGACTATTTAACCCAAAGGATTCTTGCTAAGGACCTGTCTCTTATAACATCTAGATGTCAAATAAGACTCACACACCACAATGCACTAATTACACTTATTCCAACTTTTGACCCGTTTACCCGCCGGTACCGAAATCGCGTAAACCGAAAAATTTGCCGAATTGAAAAACGAATCGGTTGAAGTACTTAATGACTAAAAATAATATGAAAAACATTTTAAACCAGTTAAAAATCAAAGAACAAGGCTATTAAAATACTGGGTTTCACATCATCACCAACCTCCCAAAGGCACTGATTCTATCTAGACAAATGATTTGGGATGTGAGACTCCAGTTGAAGAGTTCCATCTTCATGTGGAAATTTCTAAATAAGAGGCTGCCATTAGACGACGTTATGTCCAAAATTGGTTTTTCATTAGTTCCAAGTGCTGTTTTTGTTGCCATGAAGAATCCTTGGATCATTTTTTTGTGAAGTGCAAAATATCACAGCAAATTTGGCTCAATTTTTTTGAAGCTTGGCTTGAGGTGATGCTTGCTCCATCCATGACCATCTTAGACAAGCTAAACTTTTTGTGGTGGGCTGCTGCTCCTTCATCCACACTTGGGGCAATCCATAAAATCCTCCCTTGCATAATTTGTTGGTTCTTATGGAAAGCTAGAAACAAGGCATTTTTTGAAGGAAAAACAACTAGTGCAACAAGGATAATTGCTAACATACATTCTTATGTGGATAATATCTCCTCCATTTATCAGTTTACAAGAGTAAGCCCAGCAGACGATTTGCTACTTTCAAAAGACGTTTGCAAGCAACTACTCAAAACAAAACCTACAAAAGTCCTGGCGATCAAATGGGAATGCCCTCTCGAACGCTTTAAATTGAATGTGGATGGTGCTTCTAAAGGAAATCCCGGTATGGCAGCGGGTGGCGGCATTCTAAGAGATCACAATGGGCAATGCATTAAGGCCTTCTCCACCAGCTACAAACACCAAACCAACCTGCAAAGTGCAACCAAGCAATGGCCGTTGTAGATGGGCTTAAGATGTGTGGCAAACTGAAGATACAAGCATTGGAAGTGGAGATTGATTCACTAACTCTTGTTAACACTTTGAATGGCTCATCAGCATCAATTTGGACCATTGACAATCAACTCCACTTCATTAAAGGCTATTGTCCAGGCAGGGACATTTCTTTTAAACATGTATTTAGATAGTCAAACCAAGTTGCAGATTTTTTAGCAAATGAGGGTATTCTTCACCATACATATGTTGAGTATGATCAATATACCATTCCTTGCCCTATTAAAGGTTTGGTTATCCTAGATTCTAGGGGCTTCCCTAATCTTCGACATTATAAAAATTGTTGACATCAATAAAATTTCTGCCTTCTTGGGCGTTTGCTTAAAAAAAAAACTTAACTTCCAAGAATTTAGTTTAATACAAGTTCTCTTTTAATTCTCCTTAGACCTTGTTTTTAAATCTTTTTTTTTAATTCATTGCAATGTAGATATAATTTTTACTTATGAGTCTAAATTAGTAGGAAATGGTGTTTATTGTTTTTCACACTTTTTAATTTCTTTCCATAGTCAAATTAGAACTACTTGTCTTTCAGTTTTAGTTTAGTCTTTGTTAACATAGTTAATTTAGAAGAATTTTGCATGCTTTCATTTACTTGCTTACATTAGGTAGGTTAATTATTCTTTCAATCTAGTAGTTTAATTACCTTCATCATTTGTTTTGATCGATAGATTAGTTTTTTTTTTAAGACCCACACGGGTGAAGGATTTTATTAATAATCACGATTAAGTTTTACAAAGCCGAATGTAGGGGCACCATTGAGCATCCAGCCCCAACAATCCCTTCACAAGGTGAGGAATTGTGTGCTGGTTATACTTAAGATATGTTTATAATTAGGAGCGAGTCCATTTCTACATGGACCAATGAGAGCTGAAATTTGACACAAATGTGTAAAATGTCCTCCAGGGCCACAAGCTCTGCTTGAAGATTGGATTGGCTATGATAGAAGTTGCGAAAAACCATAAAAAAGTTGGCCGTTGCGGTCCCGGATAGCTCCTCCTCCAGCTACCTTTCCCAGGTTCCCCTTAGATGCAACATCTACATTAAGCTTAACCATTCCGTGATGTAGAGGTGACCATCTCACTGCCATTGCTTTCCTTGGTTTTTTGATGGATGAAACCTTGACCTAGAACTTGAAATAATAGCAATTCATCAGCGGGACAGTAGCGTGTAAAAGGATGGATTAGGTAAATGCTTTTCAAAGAAGCACATACTTCAACAATGATGTGGTTTGAGTGAGTCCTCTTTCCTTCATAAAGCAGCATGTTTCGAGCTTTCCATAGGGTCCAGCAAATTAGACTTGATATAAGCCAAGGAGCATCTTCAAGCTTGACTAAGGTTCATGAAGAGTCATTGCAAAGGGCACGTGCAAAGAGAATCCAACAAGCCATGCAAAGTTTGCTTCAAGGAGTTCTTGACGAGGAAGCCGTCCAAAACAAACTAGAAGTTGAACAAGCATTGTAAATCTGATTGGAACATTCTTCAAGTCCGAATCCATAATGGAGAGGTCTAATAATTTGTGTTTACTCCATTATTATGTTAAGCCCAATAGTAGTTTAAGTTTATGTAAACTGGGCTGGTTTAAGTCGAGTTTAGTTCTTGATTTAATTCTTAGTTTTTAGGCTCATTATTTAGCCTAAATAAGGCCCATTTAGTCCAAATCTTGTGGCCACTTATGGATGAACCCTAGCACTAACTTTTTAGGAGTATTTAAGCTGGTTTTTTTTTTTTAATCAAGCACCTGCGAGGGTGAATTTTATTGATGAAACATTAAAGTTTTACAATGATGGTTGTAAGGGCAACCCCTAGCAAGCAAAGACAGTAATTCTTTTACAAAGCTCGAGATTGAGTCCCTGGAATACTCACTATATTTCCTAACTCTAATGCCCTCATTTTCTAACCAATCAGCTATTTGCTTTGTTTCTCTAAATACATGAGTGAAAATGAAATTTTTGCCTTTTACAACTAAATCTGAAATGAATTGAATTTGGTAGTCAATACTCCATGGAACTCGCGCCTGGCCGTTGAGAATGTTTACTAGGACTTACGAATCAATCTCCACCTCGACTTACTGAAGCCTTAGCGTGCCACGTAACTTGAGCCCATCACTAAGTGCCAAAACTTCTGCCTGCAAATTGGTTTGAGCGTTATACAAGTTACAAAAAGCTTTGATAAGCTGCCCATTGTGATCTCATTTGATGCCTCCTCCTGCTACCATTCCCGAATTACCCTTTGAGACTCTATCAGCATTTAACTTATATGCTCCCCAAGGAGGGCAAGACCAACAAACCGAGATTTCTCTGCTTGGTTTAGTTTGTATCAACTGATGAATGACTCTTTGAGCTAATAACGCGTGATCAACCCTCCTTCTCTTTGTAAGAGGTTTGACAGGAGAAATATCCTTCAAGTGAGAACAAATTTCCATAAGAAGCCTCTGGGGTGAAACCTTTTCTTCATCATAGATGAGCTTATAATCCGTGCTTTCCATGCAAACCAGCAAATGAAACTTGGTATGATTTTGTGAAGTGTGTCGATTGTGGCTGAATTTGATGAGTGCCACCACCACGAGTTTAGCTTGTCCAGAATGCATGTTGTGGGTGGAAAAGGCAGCACCATGCAATTTTCAAAAAATAACCAGATTGGCCTTATCATTTCACATTCGACAAATAGGTGATTGGCTGTTTCAATGCTATTACAAAAATAGCAATTTGAAGGCACGGAGTAGCCAATTTTTACAAGGCCATCATCTAGGGGCAAGCGGTTGTTTAACAAGCATATAAATTTTAAGGTGTATTCTATCATCCCATATCATTTTCCTTGTGTATGAGGCTGTTCTTATCGGGAAGGTGGAGGAGATGGAGAAAGTTCCATTTGAGGATGGCATCCATATTAATCTGTCCGCTCCTGCATTAATCACAAGCACCTTGTCTTCAAGAAGTTCCCCAATTCTCCGCAGCTCTTAATTGGATATCCTATGTTCCCCTAGTTAGCATGGATAAGTCCCATTTATTTGTCCTCGAAACTTGTGAAACCTTGAGATGTCCATCATATACTTGTTCAACAAATTGAGGTAGGGGCCCTTGTTCTATCCATTTGTCATACCAAAAAGAGCAGCTAGCTTCCCTTGTGAAAAAGAACATGTGATTTTTAGCACAGTCCTGAACAGTTAGTATTATTTTCCATGTGGAATAGTTGCACGGATTAAGGGCAACGAAAGTGGGATGCATGCTATTCTTGAGGTATCCCTTGGGAGAAATTACTCCACAAGGATCCACCTTTTCTGAATTTCCACCATAGCTTGACGCTAAACCCATTTACCACATCTGTGAGTGAGTTAATGCCGAGGCCATTGGCTATTGTTGGCTGGCAAATGGTGCTCCAAGAGATCCAATGATGTTTGTTCTGATTGTCCTTCTCCCCCCAAAAGAAGTTGGGGAGTTGCTTCTCCAATTTGTTGATGATCACTTTGGGCGGAGCTAGAACAGCCATGAGTGATGTACATTGGTATGCCATTAAGGACGTGCTTTATGAGGATTAACTTGCCTCTGAGAGATAGGAATTTTGCTTGCCAGCCATGAATTCGAGTTGTAACTTTCTCAATTATTGGTTGAAATAAGGATTTCCTTTTCTTGGCTTTCTAGATTGGGCAGCCCAAGTATAGGAATGGTAGAGATTTATGCAAGAAACCTGTTAGATTGTGTATATTCCGAATCCTATGCGTTGGAGCTTTTTTGGGCAGGTAGAACGAGCTCTTTGCCTTGTTGCAAAGCTGTCCAGATGAGGCTTCGAAAGTGGTGAAGACATCCATTAGATGCTTGATGGATTTGAGGTCCCCTCTTGTGAATACCACAATGTCATATGCAAAAGCTAGATGAGTTATGGCTGGGCAATGCCTAGGCCGAGAAAATTCCAATATCTTGCCATGTGAAATTGGTGTCGAAGTCCTCGAGAGAAAGCCTCCAACATTATAATGAATAGAAAGGGCGAGAGGGGGTCACCTTGGATCTCCGGACTCTTCTTGATGACTTAAAGAATCCCTTTGGTACTCCACTAATAAGGATAGAAAACTAGCAATTTTCGAGTACATTTCGCACCAAAGATATTCATTCTTCTACAAAGCCAAACTTACACAAAATGGCATAAAGAAATTGCCATGAGAGCCTGTCAAATGCTGTGGTTAGGTTGAGCTTGATGAGTATGTTTCCTCCGCGTGTTTTTCTGTCAAGAAAATCCACCATCTCCTGCACGAGTAGGATGTTATCCGCAATTTCTCTCCCCTGCACATAAGCCACCTGCTTGGGAGATATAATTTCAGACAAGAGAGGGGAAAGCCTATTTGCCAATATTTTTGTGCAAACTTTATTAAAGTATGTACAAAGGCTTATGGGATGAAAATCAATAAAAGTGGATGGATTTTCTGATTTTGGGATGAGTGAAATGATTGTACTAGTGAAGGCCCTTAGCAGCTTTGCTCCATTCAAGAATGTCTTGATAGTTGAGAAAAGATCTTGGTAAGTATAATATTCCAACAAGTGGTGAAGAATACCCCATTAAGTCCATCTATTCCTGTGGCACCATCTGGATTCAGTGAGAAAACTACTTCCTTTAATTCGGGCAGGTTGGGCTCTGCTAACAAAAGCAGGTTATCTTCTTGTGTGCTTGATGCTATGATATGCTCAAACAGCTCGTGATCAAGCCTTAAGGAGGTGTCCTCAGATAAAAGGTTGTGAAAGTAAGCCACACCTTTGTTTTTAATACATTGTGTGTCCTCTGTCCAAGAGCCGTCTACCTTGATTTTTGAGATGCTTAATTTTTGTCGTTTGGCCAGTAGAGAGGAGTGGAAAAACTTTGAGTTTTTATCCCCTTCTTTAGCCACGTCATTCCAGATTTTTGCATCCAAAAAGTCTCTTCCTCTGCAAGGCATTTGGTATAATCGCTAGGGTGTCAGCCAAAGCTAATTGGTTGGCGTGGCTTGGCGTTTGCAAGAAAGCGGCCTCCTTTTGTTTGACGTCCTGTTCAGCTTGTTTGTCAACTTTTGAAAACACATTTCCAAAAATTGGGTGACTCCAATTTCTAAACTCCGCCTTTAGTCGCTTGAATTTGACCGCTAGGACTTGCAAAGGATCTCCAATGCAATAGAGTTTCCAATTAGCGTCTACAACCTGCAAGAAATTTGGGTGCTTAATCCACATATTTAAAAATTTGAAGGATTTCGACCCTGAAAATAGCACGTTGGCAGCCTAAAAATCAATGGCAAATGATCCGAACAAGTTTTTAAAAGATGATCCACTGTGACTTGTTGAGCAGCCATTAGGAAGGCATTGTTGCAAACAAACCTATCCAAGCGTTTCCACACTGCATTGCCAAATCTGTTGCCTATCCATGTATATTTGCAACCTTGGAAGGCTACATCCAACAAACCACAATCGTATAGGCAGTCATTGAATTCATTTATCCCTTTCATAATCTAGAGAGCTCGCACAACATTTATAGTCATCAGAGGTTGAGATGACGTTGAAGTCGTCGCCAGCTACTGAGACAGTCCATGGAGTAGTTGTAGTGCTTTGGGCAGCTCTGAGCTCTATCCATAGCTTTCTTCTTTCTACCTTTGTGCATTTTACATAAACAAATGGTGCCAGGACATCCATGTTGTTAAGACTTGAAGAAATTTTAACACGAAACAATTGGTCAAAAGTGAACATTTCCGTGAGGATAACATCTTTATTCCAAAACAACTAAATTTGGCCGTTTGTGTTTGATATGCAATGATCAAAACCTACACTATGTGCAAAAGAATTGATCCGGGCCTTATCCACCATTGGTTCTAATAAGGCCAAGATTTTTATTTTGTTTTCTCTTACCAGTAACTTTACTCGACGAATTGAGGGTTTATTGGCCACCCCCCTTATTTTCCATATTAACACGCCATCCATTTAAAATAGCTGGTTTAGAAGGCGAAATGGGGTTAGTTTTTTATCTTGTTCGAATGCTTCTCGGCATGTTGTATAATCTTCTCCTTCTTGCTTTCTTCTTAGCCTTGCTGTCCAATTCATGCATTTGGTGAATCCCTCAATGGCAGTGGCTCATCTACATCGGTATGCTCTTGTGCATGGGAATCAGCCTCATTTTTAGAAAAAATAACATGGCATTTCTTGCATGAATTGTGCATGTGGTAAGAAAGAGTCATCCTTGGACAGCTCGCATGGATTTTCCGTGGGAGGATTTTGAGGAAATTGTTGCTGAGTTGGATTGGTCATCATTTGTTCAGCTGAGTTTTTTACAATTGCATTTAAATTTGAATTTGCAATTCCTTGATCCAAGTAGGTTGAATTGGTCAACACTTCTTCAACTGAATTGGTTACGATTGCATTCAAGTTTGAATTTTCAATCCCTTCATTCAATGGGTTCAAACCTTCAGCTCCAAGATTTTGGGAGAGGGAAGTTAGGGCACCCACAGCAGTGTGAATTTTTGAAATTACCCCTACTGGTGTTATCCCTTCCAATGAATCCGCCCTTGGTGCACCCGCCACCTGGTGGTTATCCTTGTATTGCTTTGAAAGCTCTCCATCCTTGGCTAGTCAGCCACCGTATGAATGTCATTCACTAATGTTTGTTCTGTTATTTCCTTGCCTTGTGGCTCCAAACTTGGTGCAGCATCAACATGGATCCTAGGGACATCCTCATGGCCTTTTTCATGAGCTACTCCAGAAGGACCTGCTCCATTCTTTTTGATTGGTTGCCAGTGCTTGATGTCATTCCTTTTGGACGTAGATGTGGTAGGAGCCGGGTTCGCTTGTTGCCTTTTTTGCCCAGCAAAACAATCAACCAGAGTATGACCAATCTTGTGACGTTTTGTACAGTAGGGTGGAATATCATCATAGATGATCTGTTGCCACTTTTCTTTATTTCCTACTCCCAAGCACAACCTGGAAGAAAGATTAGCCAAGAGATCCACTTCAACACATACCTTAGCCGTGTTTGGTCGAGTAAAGTTTTCTGTTGCCATGTCTAGCTTTAAAGGGGTTCCAACAGCTTGTGCAAAACTAAATACTGCATGCTTTGTGAAGAATGGTCAGATGCTGGTAACCCTTCAAATGTGACCCATATGGGCATAATGGAAGGTTCAATTTCTGGGGTGAATAGGGGTGCCATTTGAGAACCCGCATGTAGAAGCCATTGATAAACCACGTGTTCTTGAGCCAACAACGGAGAAAGTCCTCCTCCAAAGCAAATAAATGAGCACATGCTTGCAGTCAAGAAAAACAACTGAAAAATCACCTTTGAAACCAATTGTGTGGAAACTATTTCTCATTGTTTCCATGTTGGGCTTGCCTCGGGGGAAGTTTCCAACCAAAGTGAAGCGAAATGGGACAGCTAGCCTTTTAACTTCTTCCTCAGTGAAAATGATGGCTGGCTCTCCTTTGTACAATTGGAACATCTTCAAAGGCTGATCCAGCTGTGTGGAGGATTGATTCGTACCCTTAAGAGCATCCTATAAATAGACATTATCATATGGACAAATTTTAGCATACTTTTTATCAAATCTTTTTCATGAGGAAAAAGTTCTTCCTTTCAGTCTTTGGATTAAGACTTTGTTGGGTTCATCTCTTGAGCAACGGTGATTGTTCTAACCTATTTATAGATTTGGTTCTTACCTGATTCATATAGGCAATGGGTCAATTATTACTTTAAATCTGGTTAAGAGTTTGACACTTGTCTCGCCATAGACAACGGGTTGAATTCTTGCTTGATTCTGGTGTGTTCTTTTTTTTCGTTCTTATTTGTGTGTTTGCTGTCCAACTTCTTGTGACCAACTTTGGATTTGATCCTTGGGGTTTTGGTGCCAACTTGAATTGTTGGGTTTTGTCACATCAAGTCGATTGCGCACGGGGTTCGCATCAGATTGGTATCAAAGCTGGTCCAATTCTGGTTTGTTCTATTTATTTCTCTTTATTGTTTCCGGATTTTCTTTCAAAGAAAATCATATCTTAGCTTCTGCCCAAAAAAAAAAAATTTGTACAGTTCATCATTACTATTCATCCAAAAAAATTTCCAACCATATTGTTGCTTCTTTGTTATTGTTCTTCATTATTGTTCTCTTTGTTGTTGCTAATAAAAAAAAAAAAAAAAAAAAAAGAAAGTGTTGAAAGAAAAAGAAACGTGAAAAAAAAGGAAGAAGGAGAAACATCAAAATGGAGAAAAAAAAAATTTCAGGTTTGCCCATTAATCTGTCTATAGTGGCAACTATTTAATTGTATGTCCTAATCCACGAAGGTTTTGATTTCCTAGTTAAGTTTGGAAACTTTTCAACTTCCAAATTTGGAAAATCACCAAATTCATCATTGAAAACTTTCCAAATTCTAAATGTGGAAACTTACCAAATTTATATTTTGGAAACTTTCCAAATTCAAATTTTGGAGAAATACTAAATCATCTTTGAAAACTTTCCAAATTCTAAATTAGGAAACTTACCAAATTCATTTTTTGGAAACTTTCCAAATTCCAATTTTGGAAACTTAATAAATTCATTTTTGAAAACTTTCCCATTCCTAGATTTGGAAACTTTCCAAATTTGTAATTCTGTTCAAAAGCACTTAATTCTTGTTGGTTCTTTTAATTTCTTTGTTATTCTTAAGTGCTACTTGTTTGTTTTTGTGTGCTTAATTTCTTTTTTTTATTTGGTAAATTTGCTTACCAAATTCTTATTTGCTTTCTATACGTTTTGTTGTTTCAAGTAGTCTCGGATATTTTGTTGTCTCTTGTTCTTTGAAGTTTAAATCCGAAAGTTTGATGTCACTATTTGTCGTTGGCCCGTGATTATTTGTTTTCTTTGACTTCCAGCCAATTAAGTGGTTAAGACATAATTGGAGTTCACTTTGGCCCTCGTAGTCTTCCAAAGACTTTGAGAGCGAACTAAAGATAGGAAAAAAGCAGTGCGGTGAGATCACTTGAGTGATAAAAAGCCATTCAATTGAGGGTATACATGAGGGATTAAGTCATACAATTTGAGTGCATATATTCCCAACAGTAAGTTGAGTGGTGAGGAAATTTCTTTTAATTTTATTAAACCTAATCACTTTCTTTTTCTTTGTGAGTGTTTTCATTATGTACTCACAGGAAGAAACTAGTCGAACTGAAAATCCCATAACAATGGAGGCCAGTATTTGCTGCATTTGGCAATGTTAGGGTTCGCATGGATCAAATAGAGGCTCGCATGAATGACTAACAAAGAGGGAGGTCTCAAAGAGTTAGACGTCAAGCTCGTAGAGCTAATACCCCTCCACGTCTTCAAGAAGGTGAGTATGAATCTGATCAAGATAATATAAACGATGAGGTTTATAATGATAGGATTGTGCAGCATGGCCGAAGTTAGAATCGGACTCGAGATAATGATATTGGGACAATTAAGCTATCCTTACGTCCGTTCCAAGGTAAAGCCAATCCTGACGCATACATCGAATGGGAGCGAAAGGTAGATTTTATTTTTTATTGCTATAACTATTCTAATGAGAAAAAGGTAAAGTTAGCAGCCGTCTCTTTTATAGATTATGCGTTGACTTGGTGGGATCAATTATTATGTATGCGTAGAAATAGAGGACGTACTATTGATAATTGGGCGTGACATGAAATCTATTTTGCACAAAAGATTTGATCCATCTCACTATTACAGGGAATTGTATCAAAAGCTACAAAGTTTAAGGCAGGGTACTAAGTCCATGGAAGAGTAACCATAAAGAGATAGAGATTGCCATGATTAGAGCTGACATTGACGAAGATAGGGAGGCTACAATGGCACGCTTCTTGAGTGGACTTAACAAGGAAATTACTGATGTAGTCAAGCAACACCACTATGTGGAACTCAAGGAAATGGTTCATATGGCTATCAAGGTACTCAAACGAGGTAAACAAAAGGTAACATCTAATTCAAGCTCTAATTGGAAGCCGAATTGGCCTAGTGCAACAAAACAAGGTGAGAAATCTAACTTTAAACCTAGAGAAGTTGAAAGGCCATTTGTTAGCAATCAACCCACAAATGACAAAGGTAATTCTAATTCTAGTACTAATCTAAGGACTAGAGATCTTAAATGTTTTCGTTGTCATGGTGTAGGTCACATCGCTTCCACAATGTCCGAACAAGAAGGCTTTGAATATCATTCGTGGAGAATTAGTCAGTAAAAGTGACGAGGAAGATGAGACCATGCCACCACTAGAAGGTCCAAGTGAAGATGAGTTTGAAGAGGAAGAAGCTGTCCATGGTCAAAGTTTGGTGGTCCTTAGAACTCTTCATGCACAAGCAGGGTATGAACAAATTGAGGTACAAAGGGAAAATATTTTCTATAGTCGTTGTTTTGTTCAAGAAAAAGTTTGTGGTTTGATTATTGATAGTGGAAGTTGTGTGAATGTAGCTAGTCAGTTAATGGTCAAAAAACTAAATTTGCCAGCTGTTAAGCATCCTAGACCATATAGATTGCAATGGTTAAATGAAAGTGGTGAACTAAAAGTTAACAAACAAGTTCTAATTAACCTTAGGCAAATATAAGGATGAGGTCTTATGTGATGTTGTACCTATTCAAGCTAGTCATATTTTGTTTGGTAGACCTTGGCAATATGACAGTAAAACTACTCATGGATGGATTTGAGAATAAGTACAGGTTTGAAAAGAATGGTCAAAAAATTGCGCTCAAGCCTTTACCGCTACAACAAATCTATCAAGAGTAATTACAACTTCGTAAATCACTTGAGGAGCATGTTAAGTTGAAGGCTGAAGTAAGCTAAAAGGTAGACAATCAGCTTAGAGAAATAGGAGAAAATTCGGCTAAAGGGGGGGAGAAGAATAAACAATTGAATTTGTATGCTAAACCTAGAGAGGTCGTGAGTGCTTATAAAAGTAATATGCCTATTATTTTGTTGATGTTTAACAAAGTTTATTTTGCTAACTCTGACCTTGATCCTTCTCTTCTAAGTGCTTTTAAGTCTCTCTTGCAGGAATTTGAGGATATGTTTCTCGAAGAGACTCTGCCAGGATTGCCACCAATTCGTGGGATTGAGCACCAATTGACTTTGTTCTAGGAGCCGTGATTCCAAATAGACCAGCATACCATGCTAGTCCAGAGGAAACAAGGGAGATTCAAAGGCAACAATTTGAGGAGCTTTTTGCACAACGACGCATACGTGAGCGTGTTAGTCCTTGTGCCGTGCCAGTTTTATTGGTACCCAAGCAGGATGGTTCATGGCGAATGTGTATGGATTGTCGTGCAGTAAATCGCATTATGGCAAAGTATCGCCACCCTATTCCTAGATTAGATGACATGTTAGATGAGCTTCAAGGTTCAAAAATTTTCACTAAAATTGATTTGAAGAGTAGATATCATCAAATTCGAATGAAAGAAGGTGATGAGTGGAAGACTGCTTTTAAAACCAAACATGGATTATACGAATGGTTGGTAATGCCATTTGGTTTAACTAATGCACCTAGTACTTTCATGAGACTAATGAACCATGTTTTGCGAGCTTACATTAGTAAATTTGTTGTAGTCTATTTTGATGACATCTTAATCTATAGCAAATCTTTTGAAGATCATGTAGTGCATGTTCGTTTTATACTTCAGGTTTTAAGACTTTATGCTAACCTTAAAAAGTGTGTCGTTTTGTTTGGATAGAGTTGTTTTCCTTGGTTTTGTAGTGACTTCCAAAGGAATTCAGGCGGATGAAGGAAAAGTGAAGCCATTCAAGAGTGGCCAACTCCCACTTCCGTATCTGAGGTGCGAAATTTTCACGGATTGGCAAGTTTGTATAGGAGGTTCGTGAATGACTTTAGCACAATTGCTGCACCTTTAACCGAGGTAATAAAAAAGGAGGTTGGATTCAAATGGGGACCCAAGCAAGAAAAGGCATTCCAAACGCTTAACGATAAGCTAACGTTTGCAAGTTTATTACTTTTGTCTAATTTTGATAAGCCTTTTGAAATTGAATATGATGCTTTTGGTATTGGTGTAGGTGCCATGTTGATGCAAGATAAGCAGCCAATTGCTTACCTTATTGAGAAATTAAGTGGTGCTGCTTTGAATTATTCTACCTATGACAAGGAATTGTATGCTTTGGTTAGGGCTTTAAAGAATTGGCAACATCATTTGTGGTCAACTAGTACATGATGTATCATTATTCGGACTGATCATGAATCGCTGAAATATTTAAAAAGCCAAAATAAGTTGAACCGAAGGCATGCTAAATGGGTAGAATTCACTAATATGTTCCCATATGTGATTCAATATAAACTTGGTAAAGAGAATGTTGTGGCTGATGCATTATCACGTAGATATGCTTTGATTTCTACATTGCATGCAAGCTTTCTTGGATTTGAGCATATTAAGGACTTGTATGCAAATGATCATGATTTTTCATCCATTTTTGCTGCTTGTGAAAATGGAACTTTTGAAAAAATTTATACGTCTGACGATTATTTTTTTCTAGAAAACAAGCTTTGTATTCCACAATGTTCTTCGCGTGAATTGCTTGTAAGAGAGTCGCATAGGGAAGGGCTGATGGGGCTCTTTGGTGTTCTTAAAACTTGACGTTTTGAAAAAACACTTTTTCTGGCCGCATATGCGTAAAGATGTTGAAAATATGTGTTCTAAATGTGTGATTTGTATAAGAGCTAGATAATATTTCTTAGTCTAAAGTGCAACCACATAGTCTTTACATGCCCTTACCCGTACCCAATCATCCTTGGATTGAGATTTCCATGGATTTCGTATAGGGTTTACCTAGATCTAGGATGGGGAAAGATTGTATATTTGTTGTGGTTGACCGGTTTTCTAAGATGGCACATGTCATTCCTTGCATGAAAACTGCTGATGCATCTCACATTGCAAATTTATTTTTGAAGGAAATTGTGCGTCTTCATGGTATTCCTAAAACAATTGTTAGTGATAGGGATGTCAAATTTTTGAGCCACTTTTTGCGCGATTTGTGGGTAAACTTGGTACTAAAATTTTGTTTTCAACTACTTATCAGTCACAAACAGATGGTCAAACTGAAGCGGTTAATCGAACTTTAGGTACATTGTTGCGTGCTATGATTAAATGGAATTTAAAGCCATGGGAAGAGTGCATTCCATTCATTGAATTTGCGTATAATCGTTCTATGCTTTCTTCTACTAATTATTCTACATTTGATTCTTACTGGCATTAGTTTATGGCTTTAACCCTCTTGCTCCATTGGATTTGTTACCCTTACTTGTTTCTAAGTTTGCCAATATAGATGGTAAGAAAAAGGCGAAATTTGTCAAACAAATCCATGAGAAAGCCAACACATTTTGGACGCCAATGAGCGTGTGGCTAAAAAAGCAAATAAAGGCCGCACGAAGGTTGTATTTGAACCTGGTGATTGGGTTTGGGTTCATTGGCGTAAGGAAAGGTTTCCCACCTTAAGGAAATCTGAGATAGACCCTCATGGAGATGGACCATTCCAATTTTTTTAACACATTAACGACAATGCTTACAAGCTTGATCTTCCTGGTGAGTATAATGTTAGTGCTTCATTTGATGTTTCTGATCTTTCTCCTTTCAATTTTGATGAAGGTTTGGATTCGAGGATGAATCATTTTGAGGAAGGCGGGAATGATATGAGCCAAGGAGCATCTTCAAGCTTGACTAAGGTTCATGAAGAGTCATTACAAGTGCCAACTGGATGCCAATTACAAGGGCCAACTGGACCAATTACAAGGGCACGTGCAAAGAGGATCCAACAAGCCATGCAAAATTTGGTTCAAGGAGTTCTTGACGAGGAAGCCGTCCAAAACAAACTAGAAGTTGAACGGGCTTGTAAATCTGAATGGATTCTTCAAGTCCGAATCCATAATGGAGAAGTCCAATAGTTTGTGTTTACTCTATTATTATGTTAAGCACAATAGTAGTTTAACTTTGTGTCAATTGGGCTAGTTTAAGTCGAGTTTAGTTGTTGATTTAATTCTTAGTTTTTAGGCTCATTAATTAGCTTTAATAAGGCCCATTTAGCCCAAATCTTGGAGCCACTTATGGCTGAACCCTAGAACCTAACTTTTTAGGAGTTTTTAAGCTAGTTTTTAGGACTATATTAAGCCTATAAATAGGCATTATCATATGGACGAATTTCAGCATATTTTTTTATCAAAACTTGTCTTTTTCATGAGGAAACAATTCTTTCTTTCAGTCTTTGCATTAAGACTTTGTTGGGATCATCGCTTGAGCAACGGTGATTGTTCTAACAGACTTATAGATTTGGTTCTTACCTGATTCATATAGGCAACGGGTCAATTCTTTCTTTAAATCACATAAGAGTTTGGTTCTTGTCTCGCTATAGACAACGGATTGAATTCTTGCTTGATTCTGGTGTGTTCTTTTTTTCGGTTCTTATTTGTGTGTTTGCTGTCCAAATTCTTGTGACCAACTTTGGAGTCGATCCTTGGGGTTTTGGTGCCAACTTGAATTGTTGGGTTTCATGACATCAAGTCGAATATATATGGGGTTCACATCAAGACTTGTGATGATCTTGAGAACTGTTTCCATTATGGCTAAAGGGGTAGCGTGCCATTACCATGAATTGAGCTTCCATATTGCGTGCTTTCCATATGAACCAGCATACCAAAGATGGAATAAGTTTCTAGACAGCGACAAGGGTAGTCGAAGGAGGGTCATACCACCACCAAGAATTGAGTTTACCTAGTATAGTAGAGGCTGGGGGGAAAAGCACTTCAAGCCATGATTCAAAGTATAACCAAACTTGGCTGGCAAATTCACATCTTACAAAGAGGTGATCCAAAGTTTCCTGGTTGATGCAAAATGAGCATTTTGAAGCCAAAGAGACTCCAAAGTTGATTATTATGTCGTCAAGGGAAAGCTTTCTGTTTAGAAGTCGCCACATGAAGATAGAAATCTTGACTTGTAGTTTGGAGTCCCATATCATTTTTCGAGAAAGCATGGAAGCTTGTGAATGGAGGGTGGATGAGATTGAAAACCTACCATTTGTTGAGAGGATCCACACTAGCTCGTCCGATTCATTAAACAGCTGGATAGTACTCCCATGAAGGTGCTGCCTTAGTCTTTCTAGCTCATGAAGTGGATAATGCTCATTCAAACACGAAAGATTCTAGCCATTTGTGCTAGCAATAGTGAGGTTTGGCTCGGACACTTGGCTGACCTCATCAAATAAGGGTCCTGCGAGCAACTATGTATCAAACCAAAAATATGACTGCCTGTTACGTATCAAGAATAGGAAGCTTCGTGCTGCTTCTTCTCGACTCTTGAGCATGAACTTTGATATGTACGAGTCTTCGTGCCCCTCTTGTATCAGGCAAGGGTGGGAATGACAATATCTTGCTTGCATGAATGTGAACCACAAGGAATTACCCTTTCGAAATTTTCACCACAGTTTGATGCGAAATCCTTTGGCCAAATCTGATAAGGAAACAATCACAATTCCATTTGCCTCTACTGGCCTACATATTGATTTCCATGCTGCCCAATGGGGTTTTACTACCCAAGTCTGAGTTGCCCCAGAAGAAGTTGGCGAATTGCCTCTCCAAGCCCTTGATAACAGCTTTAGGAGGTTGAAGCATTGTGAAGAGGTATATTGGAATGCTTGTGAAACCCAGTATTTTACTAGCCTTGTTCTTTGATTTTTTTAACTGGTTTAAAATGTTTTTCATATTATTTTTAGTCATAAAGGAACATTCAGTACTTCAACTTATTCGTTTTTCAATTCGACAAATTTTTCGGTTTACGCGATTTCGGTTCCGGCGGGTAAACGGGTCAAAAATTGGACTAAGTGTAATTAGTGCATTGTGGTGTGTGAGTGTTGTATGATGGCTGAATTATTCAGAAAAAATGTTAATTTAGTAGCAAAACATTAGTTTTTGGGCTAAATAGTCAATTTGGAGACTATTTGGTCAAATGGGGAACTATTTGGGTCAACCTTGGAATCTATTTAGTCTTCTTCTTGCTTTGCTTCTTCCTCATTTCTCCTAGCTGCTGGCCGAAATTTCTCTCCCCATTTTCCCCCAAAATTTTCTTGGATATCAAGTATAAATCACTTGGAAGGTAAGATCTTATGTATTTTAGCACTTTATGGCTTATGAGCTTTATGATCCAAGCTTTAATTTCAAGTTTTGTAGGATTCTTTATGGCTGAAAAAAAAACCCTCTTTGCAGCCTTATATGTTATGATTTATGTATGTTATGGGTTGATTTTTAGTGTTTTGGAGGTTGGGAAGTGATTGGGGTTGATTTTTAACAACATTCCACGGTTAGATTACATATTTTAAGATTATGAGTTGGGGTTTTGTCTTCCATATGTGGCCCTAGAGTGTTATGCTATGAATGCTTATGTCTATGCATATAATGATGTTTTAAGAGTGTTTTAAGGTTAGTTTGGATAGGAATTGAGACTTGAAACCAAGTGGAATTGATTTCCCTTCATTTTGTAAGTAAGCGGAAGTTTGACGCAGCTAGGATAATTTGGATAATTGGTTATGTTTGAAGGGTCTTTAATGATCTTTTGATGGTTTTAGGTGTTTTCCTTTGTTGTGGGATGCTATTGATATAGTCCCAGATGTGTATAAGAGATCTTTCCGGTTATGCATTGGTTGGTTATCTCTTAACCATTGAAATCCAATGTAACCAAGGTCCCTTGAATACACCTTGGCTTGGATTTTGTTGGCAGGGAGGATAACCTACTTATAGCCTACACCATCAAGTCCTTGGGATGTATCCGCTCTCTCCCCCTCAGGCGGATTCGTCCACGACTCCACTAGTCTGCCCTCAAAAACAAAGGGAGAAAGATCAGTGACGTTAAAAGTCATGCAGAAACTTGATAGTCACCAGGTAAGTCTAGCTTGTATACCTGTTTTAGGTACCACGCCACCTACCGCCGGAGATCGCGTTCTCTGATACATTTGTGCAGTTTTTGCTTTGATAGGTGGGTAACATAGACCCTAGTCCAATTGTCATAACAGTCATAACGACTTTTGAAATATGTTTGGATGGATTTTAGAATGTGTATGATGTTTGGAACTGCACTTTTAGACAAGTTTTGGAACTATTACATATGAAATCGGGACCAAGCTATTTTATGTTAATCAATTGATATGTTTGCAAACTCTTTGTCTGATATGAAAGCATTTTATGACTGTTTTGGCTCATAGGTGACCTAGGTATATAATTTTGGATGTGTTTGGAAATGTTTGATTTGGGGAAAACCGGTTCTATAGTCATCCATGGGACGCCATGGTGACTGCTATGACTGTTATGAACTATTTGACTACGGGGTCTTGTGATGGGATAACTTGACCTCCAGGTCAGACTAGTAGGTGTGGTAGATTACTAGATCTGGCTGTAGGTCATACCTTTGAGCCTAAAAGATACTCATGCTATTTTATTATATTCCGGATTGAAACTGTACTTCAACATGTTCGCTATGCTTTAGCATACTATGTTTTGAAATGATTGGATCTTTTTGGCTATGTTTTGGACATGCCTGACGTTTAAATGGCATGAGACATTTTAGAAACTACTTATGATTATGGTTTATTGACGTTTAAATGGCATGAGACATTTTAAAACTGCTTCATGACTATGGTCTTCACAAATGTTATTATCTTTATGTTTTCTTCTCTTCACAATGCCTCCCACTTATGCCTGATCTAGATGTGTCTCTTATACACATTCTAGAGGCAAAGATAAGAGACAGCGCCGTTTCTAGAGGGGTAGTGTATTAGATAGGTTTTGTATTGACGAAACTTTGTTTTTGTTGTAGCATCTTTTGTACTAAGAAGAAATTTTGTAATTCGTATTTTTTGTGTAAAATGAAATATTCGGTTTTATAGTTAAGAAATGGTTTGATGGTTCTATTACATTGCGGTTAAGTTTGTTGCTCTGTTCGTTTGTGCCTTGCGCTTTGAGCCGGTGTACCATTAGCGCGGCGTGTTACGGTCCCGTTTTTGGGGCATGACAATGCTACTAAGGACATGTTTTATTAGGATTAACTTACCTCCGAGAGAGAGAAATTTTGTTTTCCACTCAGCAATCCTAGAATTAATTTTCTCAAGCATTGACTGGAAAAGAGATTTTCTTTTCTTTGCCTTTTGAATAGGGCAGCCAAGGTACGTAAAAGGAAGAAACTGTTGCACAAAATCTGTTTGACATTGGATCATCCTTACCCTTGAAAGTAGAGCATTTTTGGGCACGTAGAATGACCTTTTTGACATGTTAAAGAGCTGCCCGGATGAAGCTTCAAACTGAGTTAGAAATTCCATGAGGCTCTTGATAGATTTGACCTCTCCCTTAGTGAAAATAACAATGTCATCCGCAAATGCTAGGAAGGTGATTGATGCATTTCCTCGGCAATGCATAATCTGAGATTTTTCCCGCATGATATTGAGCTTTTAATTCTCGTGAAAAGGTCTCCATTGTGATTATGAAAAGGAGAGGTGATAAGGGGTCTCCCTGGCGAACACCTCTGGTGGACTTGAAAAAGCCTTTTGGTGAGCCATTAAGAAGGATGGAGAACCAGCAATAATTTTCTAACACATTCTTCAAGATGGCATTCCAATTTTCCCTGAACCCAAGTTTCCTCAGAGCGGCATAAAGAAAAGACCAAGAGAGGTGATCAAAGGCCTTTGCTAAATCAAGTTTGAAAATGATGTTACCTCCTCTGGTTTTCCGATTTATAAACTCAACAATTTCCTAGACCAGCAATATGTTGTCGGTGATGTCTCTACCTTGTACATAAGCTACTTGCTCCTAAAAAATAATTTTGGGAGCAACTAAATATAATTTTTTAGCCAATATCTTGGTATATATTTTATTGAAAAAACTACAAAGGCTAGTGGGTCTAAAGTTATCAAAAGAAGAAGGATCCGTAATTTTTGGGATCAATGATGTGAGTGTGCTTGTAAAAGCTCTGGGGAGCAGCTGCCCTTTCACAAAATCTTTCACTACATTGTGAAGGTCATTTTGTATGATTTTTGAACATGTTGTGAAAAACACTCCATTAAAACCGTCTATTCCAGCAGCCCCATGTGGTAACCAATGTTAAGGCTGAATGTTGCCTCCTTGAGCTCGTTCATAGATGGCTCGGCAAGCAGCATATTGTTATCCTTATGTGTGATTACTAGCGAGATGGTGTTCAAGAGTTCATGATTGGTATCCGAGTCACTTGGAGCTATTAAGAGATCCTTGAAGTGATTGACACCTTCTTCTTCAATGAGCTGCCATTCCTCAGTCCATGTCCCTTCCACCTTTAGCCTCGAGATGCTCAATTTGTGCCTCCTTGTAAGGAGTGAGGAATGAATGAATTTTGAGTTTTGATCTCCCTCTTTGAGCCATTCCATGCCCAATTTTGTCTCCAGAAACTTTCTTCTTCGGCTAGGCATTTGGCATGTATGGCTTGTGCATGGGCTAGTGCAATTTGGTGGGGTTGAGTCGGCTGTTGCAAACAGGTATTATTACATTGTTTGACTTGTATATCAGCATTTCTCACCTTGTCAAAAATGTTACCAAAGATGGTGTGATTCAAATTCCTTAATTCTGCCTTTATCAGCCTTTTGAGCTTTGAGGCAAGAATTCCAAGCGGGCTGCCCAAACAGTGAAGATGCCAATTATTTTTGATGACCTGCAAGAAGTTAGGGTGGTTAGTCCATGCATTTAAAATCCTAAACTGCTTTGGTCCAGATGACACTCCATTTGATGTATTGAGGAGCAGCAGAGAGTGATCCGAACACGTTTTAGGCAAATGTTCTGCCATAATTTGCTGGAAGGTCGATAGGAATGCCTGGTTGCATACATAACGATCAAGTCTTTTCCAAACAAGTTGCCACACCTATTACCTCTCCAAGTGAATTTGCAGCCTTGATATGCAATGTTCATCAGTCCACAATCAAGGAGGCAATTGTTGAATTCATTTAAGGCTTCAAGGTCTAACAAAGAACAACCCTTATACTCATCCGAAGTGGAGATTACATTGAAATCACCCCCACCAGTCATGGGTTCCAGGATTGCACCGCACAGAGTTCTTGCCATAAACTTCTTCTTTCGTATTTAGTGCACGTTAGCGTAAATGAATGTGGCTAGGATATCATGTTAGAGTTGACTAGAGGAAATGGAAACATGCATGAGCTGGTCCGAGCTTGCCAATGTAAAGACAGCAAAAACTTCATTCCAGAAAAGCTAAATCTTCCCATTAGGGTTGGACATGCAGCTACCAAATCCTAATCTACGAGCAAAGGAATGGATTCGGTCTTTGTCAACCATCGGTTCTAATAAAGCAAGGATTTTTATTTTGTGTTCTTTCATTAACAGTTTTATACTTCGAATTGAGGGTTTGTTATTTATCCCTCAAATGTTCCATACCAGAAAACAGTCCATATTAATTGGGGAAGGAGGAAGGCAGTTTGAACAGCCTCGTTCTCATCCGAGGCATGGTGTAAGTGTGTTTCCTTTTGATCTTTTTCTTTGGGGTAGGACTTTCCTCGGATGAATCCCTAATATGTTCAAGGTGTTGTATTGACGAGGCTGCTGTTGCTCGTGGGGTATCTGTGTCTAAAAAGTAGCAAAAACTGAAAGCTCATCCATTATACAGACAGCTGCAAGGACTTGGTCATCTTTGGTAAGAAGTTGACCTGGCTGGTCGTGTGGCTCTTTTGGAGGAATTGGTTGCCCCTCTAAATGGGTCAAATTAGTTTGTTTTGATAAGGATAAGTCTAGGTTTGTTATTATGCAATTTGAATTGGTCAACCCTTTATCCAAGGGATTAGGATGTCGAGTTGTTAGGTTTGTTAGATGAGTTGCAACCACCCTATCTTCTGTTGAATTCAAAATTTGAAATTCCTAGTTTGTTGGGTGTAGAGCAACTGCCTTTGGGAGCCGAGACAGTGGTGATTCAGCCACCGGATTGGTGGCAACCACCACTTTAGGTGCCAAAATTTTAGAAACTCCTTGTCTTGGTGTTGTGCTGCCTCCATGGATTGCACCGTAATGAGTTCTTGGTGTTGTTCCTAATAACTCCCGGTGGGTTTTTTTTTGCTGCTGACGGATTCACTGGTGAATGGAGTGAAACTTGGTCAATCATAAAGTCGTCCCATCATCTTCGAGTGTAGGGGGTAGAGCTTGCTTTGTTCTAGAAGGTCCAGCTTCATGGTGTTTCACTGGTGTCCAGCGTGTTTGGATTGATGTCTTTGCGTCATTCTTCATGTGCTCACTAGGACCCATAGGTTTCTTTGCCAACATCGGCTCTCCTTTCCTGCATGCTTCATTGGTGTGGGCAATTTTCTTGCACTTTGTACAGTAGCATGGCACTTCTTCATAGCTGATTTTTTGCCAAATGCCTTCCTTGCCAACCCCCAGCCAAACCCTAGAAGGGAGTTCGAAAAGAAGGTTGACTTCCACACACATCTTTGCGACACTTGGCCTAGTGAAATTTGTGGTTGCCAAGTCAAGTTTGAGGAGAGTCCCAACCGCTTAAGCGAGGCTAAACACGGCATGTTTGTTGAAGAAGACTGATGGAAGTCCTTCAAAAGTATTCCAGATGGGAACTATGGACGACTCCTCTTTGGTGGTAAAGAATGGATGACACTTATATTATCAGACTAGAATTCTCATGTAGTATCCATTAACAAACCAAATGTTCTTGAGCCAGCATCGTAGATAATCCTCCTCCAAAGAAAATTCAATAAGTATGTGTTAGTAGTCAAGGTATCCGATTGTAAACTGACCTTTAAAACCAATGGTATGAAACCTTTTCCAGAGTATTTCTATATTCGTCTTACCCGTCAAAAAATTACCCACCAATGTGTATCGAAATGGTGCAGCAAGTTGTTGTATTTCTTCATGGGAGAAAAATATTGCTAGTTCACCCTTGTGCGATTGGAAGACCTATAAGGGAATGTCGGATTTTGGGGTTTGAATGTTCAGATTTTGGCCACCTGAGAGCACTTGTACATATGTTTTTGGTTGCCCTTCACCAACGGCTGAAGGGCAGCTGGCTCAACCATGTTCGAGTATGCAAGGGAAGAAGAAGATGTTTAGAGTGAGAAAATGTAGAGAGAAAGAGGAGAAAAAATTTGTCCTGTATAGCAAACTTCTATTAGGAGTCTTCTAGGATTCAACAACCTCCACATAAATATTGAGATTTTTGCTGTAACATTTCATCCCAGACCATTTTCCTCGTGAAGCTTGAGGGAAAAGTAGCCAATGTGGGAGAGATTGAGAAGTTCCCTTTTTGCGTGAGCTTCTATATTATTTTATCCTTGTCTTGTGAAGCAATGAATGACTTCCCTCTGAGGGTTTACCGAATTCTGTCAAGGTCCTCTTGAGAGTATCTTGCATCAAGCAAGCAGAGATTCCAGCCATTAGCACTCCAAATTTGCGCCGCCGTGACTTCCGTATCATAAACATTTTCCATTTCCTGAGCTAGAGAACCTCGTTTTGTCCATGGGTCATACCAAAAAGAGAAATTTCCATCCCGCAATAATACCATTAGACTACTTTTAGCCTCCTCTCGCACCTTTAGGATTCTTTTCCATGTGGAAGAGGCATTCACAGCATCATGCACTTCACAAGGATGTGTTTACCCGCTCATGTATCTTGCGTGAAGAAAGTTTCTCCAGAGCCCCTGAGCTTTCCCTCCTAAATTTCCAACACAGCTTGATGCTAAAACCATGTGCCAAGCTTGCAAGGGAAGGGATTCCTAGACCATTGGATGCCGTAGGTCTACAAAACATCTTTCCAAGCAAACCAGTTTCGCTTTTGCCCAAGGTCGAATGCTCTCCAAAAGAGGTTTGCAAATTTTCTGTTCACTTCTTTCAATACGGCTTTGGGTGGGTAAAGGACCGCCAATAGGTAGATAGGGATACTTGTGAGGACGTGCTTTATGAGAATCAGTTTTCCCACCGCGGAGAGAAGCTTGCACTGCCAACCATTGATTCGAGCTACTATTTTATCTACCATAGGCTGGACAAGTGCTCTCCTCTTCTTTGCTTTTTGAATGGGGTAGCTTAAGTTAGTAAATGGGAAATTCCTTTTTACAAAACCAGTTTTATGCTGAATCATACGTATTCGAAATAAGGGGGCTACCTTGGGAAGGAAAAAAGAACTCTTGGATTTGTTCACCAGCTAACCGGGTTGAAGCTTCAAATTTTTCCAGAAAAGCCATGAGGTTCCAAATTGATTTTGCAACCCCTTTTGTAAAAATGACTATGTCGTCTGCAAAAGCAAGATGTGAAATTAAGAGGCAGTGATTAAGAAGACCAAATCCATTATTCTCCTTTGATAGACCAGGTTAGTACAGGCTCTTGTTAAGCCAAAAAAGGCATTTTGTTGGCTTAAGCTTATCTTTGAGGATTTTAAAATTATAATTCTGATAACCTTTATGTAAAATTGGTATCAGAGCCAACTTTACATAAAGATTATTAGAATTATAATTTTCAAATCCTCGAAGGTAAGCTAGGTCAACAAAATGCTCTCTTTGGCTTAACAAGAGCCTGCACTTTTCTTATATTTAAACTTAATCATTTCCTATCTAACTGGATATGAGATAAGATACTTAGGAGCGAAGAACTTAGAAAGTCATTTTTATGAAGCACACACTTTTATTGATAACAAAACTTATTACAAACTTTTCTTCAACTTCACTCTATCTCTACCTCAAATGAGGAGTAGAGGTTCCTTATATACATACAGGTACCTATCTCAAGACGTAAGTGCTTACGTCAAAACCAGACACACTCATTACATACATTCTGATAGACTTTAATAAAGTAAAGGTACAATCATCAGACTTTAATAAAGTAAGAGTACAGACACGTGACAAACTTTAATAAAATTTTAATAAAGAATAGATATCGTGCAATAATTACTGACTAAATAATTTGATGATAATGAGCATAGGTGATAGAGGATCTCCTTGCTGAACTCCTCTCGAAAATTTGATGAACCCTTTTGGAATCCCATTAATGAGAACTAAGAACTAGCAATTTTCAATGACATTTTGTACAAGAGAGATCCAGGTTTGATTGAATCCCAACTTCCTCATTATGGCGTATAGACACTGCCAAGAGAGCCTATCAAATGCTTTTGTGAGGTCCAATTTAACAATTAGGTTTCTTCCTCGCGTTTTCCTATCCATGATGTCTACCATTTCTTGCCTTAGCAAGAATAATATTGTCTGTGATTTCGGGCCCTTTCACGTAAGCCACTTGTTCTTTGGAAATAATTTTTGATAGGATTAATGCTAGCCAATTTGCCCGCACCTGTGTAGATTTTGTTGAAAAAAGTGCATAGACTAATTGGCCGAAATTCATTAAAAGACGATGGGTTGGCAACCTTAAGGATTAATGCAATTAGTGTACTTGTGAATGCTCTTGGGAGTTGTTTGCCCTTTAAGAAGTCCTTAACTGCATTGTCTAGGTCTTGTTGAATTACGCTCCAACAACATGTGAAAAGGTTCCATTGTAGCTGTCTATTCCCGCTGCTCCTTCCGGGTTTAAGGCAAACGCAACTTGCTTTACTTCATCTAATGAGGGTTCGGCTAGGAGCAATCTGTTATCGTCTCATGAAATCACTTGTGAAATATTGTCGAGAAGAGACTGGTCTATGCAATCAGCATTTTCGCACTTTAAGTGAGTTTGAAAGAAATTGATCACTTCTTCCTTCTATTTCTGAGATATTTTCAATCCATGCCCCATTCACTTTAGTTTTGGAGATGTTCAATTTTTGCCGTTTGGCCTTGAGTGAGGAGTGAGAAGTTAGTGTTCTGGTCTATTTCTTTTAGCCACTTAACTCCAGCATTTTTGTCTCCAATATGTTTCCTCTTCTGCTAGGCATTTGGTGTAGTTGGCTTGTGCATGAGCTAGAGCAATTCGATTGCTTTGACTAGGCCGGTTCAAGAAGGTTTCGTCACACTTATTCAACTTCAAATCTGCGTCAAAACCTTGCTAAAGATATTTTCAAAAATTGTATGGCTCCAATTTCTCAACTCCTCCTCGAGTCTTTTTAGCTTTGCAACAAGGCTGAAGAGGGAAGGGCCAGCACAATGGAAATTCCAATTTGTTTCTACCACCTGCATGAAATTGTGGTGTTTAGTCCACATATTTAAAACAACAAAACTGCTTAGGGCCTGAGAAGGATGTTGAGGTTGTTTGGAAGAGGAATGGAGAAGTGATGTGAGCATGTCTTGGACAAATGTTCCACTAACTACACTAAACAAACTTTTCTCTTCCTTCTCTCTAACTTTTCTCAAATCTCTCTTTTGTTGCTTGTTGGGGAATGTATTTCCAATTACTCTTACAAATGCTTTTACAGGCAATTTTATCCTTTCTTGCTAGCTTGTTTTAACCAGGGGCACTGTATGGCTTTCATTTAGAACTTTGAAATCTGCTTCTTTCCATTTTCTTGTTCCTTTGTTCCATCTTTCATGACAATGTGCTCAACAAATGGAGTTTTTCTATTTCTTCTTTGAATTTGGGAAAATACTGAAAGACTTTGGGAGCATCACTTGCAGTTGAAAGCACTTTTTTTGGATATGAAACTTTCAGGAGTTTATCCCTTTTTGTATTCACTTGTTCTAAAGGAGTCAATTGTTTCTTTCCATTCAATTCATCATTTTCTTTTAACTGATCAAATCCCTGTAAAATTTTGCCTCAGCAAAATGTGTCTTCACTTATTGCATTAAATAGCTTAATGCCTGCGTCCACTTTGATAATGATGCTACTTTTGTAGAATTTGAAGCATTGATACAACGTTGAGGGTACAACTCCATTTTCATTTGTCCAAGGTCTTTCTAACAGAAGTTTGTATGTCATTTTCATGTCAATCACATGAAACAATGCGGTAGCCTTCAACTCATATATGATCGATCAAGGCAAATCATCCCTAAAACTCGTTGCCCCCTTGATTAAACCACTACAAGAAAATTAGCCTTCACTGATAATTACAAGTTGCACAAAATGCTGAAAGGTCATCATAAAAGTCATCAGTGACGACTTTAGCTATCGTCACTTGGTCATCACAGATTTTATATCACAAATAACCCCATGTGACAACCTTAGGATTTCGTCACAAAAGCATAACTAGCAGTGACAACTTGAAGTTTCACAAATACATTTACAAATTTGTGACAAGATTTCTCTATCACTTTTCATTTTTGTCACACAAAGTACTCAGCTTGTCACATTGTCTGTAAATTGACCCCTTTAGTGACATCTTGTCACAATAAATAGCTACAGATTGTGACAACTTTTGTTATTATTGATTGAATTTCTACCTTCTCATAGACATATCCGTACACCCTACTTATTGGTGACAATTCGATGTCACAAAGTCTAGTTTTGCTTAGCTTGGTAGTGACAACTTCACGTCACACAAAGTGTAACTGAAAGTAGTGAAAACATCCTTTTGTAGTCGGTACTTTCTGTTTTCATTTATTGTCACTATCTTATTCCACAAACCTATTCTTTCCAATACAATACCAAGATAAACACCTACTTTCAAATGATAGCAAATCATACAATATAATATAAAATCTCAATTGTAACAAGTGTCACAATGCATACATTATCAAAAGCATATAACTTATTTGAGTAGGCATACTTACAACAAGCAACCAAAATAGGGTCACAAACCAAAACACATGCTTCTAACTATTGTCAATAGCATCTATTCTAGAATAGAATTCTAAAACGATACTTTTATCTGTAAAAATATCACAAAAAAGACTTATCCTCATCTACAAGGCAAAGCATGATGTCCGAAAACACTCTCCTTATTGTCTTGTTGTCTCCACATGATGGTTAATGGGTAAGAACTGCACTGATGCCAAATAATGATCCCAATTACAATATGATGAAGAAACATAACAAAGAGAAAATTAAAAGGCTCACAACAAATAGCCTTATCTGTATGCAAATCCAATAACCTCTTCCGAGCACCAATTAAATGAAGCCAAATAGCATATTTTAACAAAATTTTAAACCATTTAAAAAGTCTTGTACCATTGCCAAAGTTCCCATGAAAAACAAACCATTTAAACTCATCCACTGTCACCAAATCCTTTTCAATTACCAAAATATCTATTCTTTTCCAAAATACAAGAGGAACTTAGTTGCCCCAGCTTCAGTTATATGAAGCTATAACAACATATTAAGAAATGTGGAAAATGATTAAGAAATAAGAGAACAATAAAGATTTTCCAGTTTCATGTTTCCATTCATCATAATATGTTCTCTCATATAAGCTCACACAATAATATTTAAGTAGATTTGACAGATTTGATCCATATTTGTGTTACTATTGATGAATTTTAGTTACGAGGAAAAGCTCATAACTAGCCATTGAGACAATTCACAAAACATAAATATGAGAGCTTCAATGTAAAAACATCCAAATCTATAATACATATTGGAGAAAAACCAATCTGAATTTAAAAAGGTTAGTGTACTAATATGCCAAGATGAAGATATGTGAATTAAGAATATAAAAGAAGTTAATTGACACTTACATTTTCACATCTGCTACTTGGTTAACTCATTCATCTATGCAAGTAGCTACTCATACAACTCTTTTCTCTTTGTTGTTGCTCCAAGTTCTTAATTACATCCTATTGAGCATTGAATTACTAAACAATTGATGCAGATTGTTGTTCAATTGCATTTGCCCTTTCCTTTGCTCTTCAATTTTTGACTTGAGGCATTGAATTCATCCTGACCAGCATCTTGTCTCTTTCATTTGGAAATTTCTTCTAGAAGAGGGTTGAATAAGGAATGGCCAACAGTTGGTTGCCCATGATGGATAAGACTCAACAAAAGAAAGAATAGATATATCATATTGACTCCCAACGTCAACAACTAAGGATGTTTCTTCCCATGATCATGGTCCCAAAATGGCTTGGACTTGCTTCTTGTTGATCAGATGCCTAACTGCAAATATTAGGAAAAGTCAATAATTATATATCTAATTCATTAATATAAAGTATATAGTTGTTCCATAATTCTATATCATCAAAACTATATTATACTTGAATGTTGGCAACATATTCTTAATACTTAAATATATATATATGTGTGTGTGTTTGTATGTGTTTATATACGTAAATTGTATACATGGGTGTGTTTGTGTTCACATGTACATATATAATACACAAAATTATAGTATTAGTTTGTAAAACTGTAAATAAAATGTATATTTACTTAAAAAGAAAATGTAACATGCATGTAAGCTTTTAACTTACTATGATGGCAGGTACTTAAGATTTTTTTGAAAGTTCTAAAGCTCGTTAAATACTAAATTGAATTCGGAAATCTATTTATTCCATATTCAAAATTCCATTTCGATTTCGTAATCGATTTCCAATTTCAAAATTTGGTCGGACTAATTTATTAACTGAATTCTGATCAACCAGTTTTGAAATTTCAATCTAGAAACGAAAATGGTTGCAAATTCGATTAACCAGGTTCGTGCTCACCCTTTCTAGTGCATTAATCAAGAATAATCAAAATTGCATTAGTTTTCTAGAACGAATATCAAATGTACATGCATGGTGTGATTTGCCAAATTAAGGAATCTTTAATTGTTTCATGCTATGACGTTTGCCAATTAAGATCTTTTCATAGTCATGCAATTCCGTCAAACTCCCATAGCGTTCAAAACAATTAATTGAGAAAAACAACATTAACTATGCATAGGTAGAAGTATCAAATGAACACAATGTCTTTATAACTCGATCCCGCATTTCTACAATTGCAAAACAAGAAAAACAAACCATTATGTTAGATTTTCATCAATAAAAGGCCTTTTCACTTGCTTGGATCGAAGTGTACATTATGAGATGGAAGCATAGTTGTCTATCTAGTCTTTGCATTACAAGAAAGTGATAGCCAAAAATAATGAATACAAAGAAAAAAAAATAAAGACATAGCCAATTATAGAAAATCAAATCACAAAACAGGAAAACAATACATGGTATTCTAACCATCAAACTCATGCAATAAATTTAAATGTGATAATGAAAAGTTGTTAACCTATGATAGTTGACTTCAGAAAGAAAGAACTACTAGAGTTGCATTCTAGAATGGCTTTCCAAGCTCAAAACACTATACAAGCAAATAAAAGAAATTATTTTCCAAATCCAAACATAACATTTGACTATGTAAGAGAACAATGACTGGCAGCATGAAAATATTTTGAAGAAAAGGAAAACATACATGTTCTGTATAAATTGTTTTCAATCAGGTGATTAGCTAGCAATTACATTCCTCAAAGTACCAGCACAAATTTAAAAAAAAAAAGAAATCATGGAATCTATGAAAGTTGAAGTTAGCCAAGGTATGCCAGCTTTGGAACCACCAATAAACAATATATCCATGCCACATAAGTTTAAAAATACTGAAATTTCTTGCTATCAAAAGTCTAGTGAAGCAAATAAACAACCGCCATGTACCAATCAGTAATCACATAAATGAAAGTTCCTAAAACTCTGAGCTTAAAACTCAGCCTTTTCAACTTGCTCTTAATCAAAATCTAAATGATTAAACCATTCCTAGATTCGACAGCTCAATTCCAATTGCCAAAAAGGCATTAATAGAAAAGGCAATTCAGACAAAACTAGTAGTGATGAAGGCTGCAAGCCCTAACACATTTTCTTATCCACTGTTGTGTTGAGAAATCTTTGAGAAAATCTAAAACTTTACATTACATAATCAAAATCTATTTCCAGTATTGAACTGAATCAAACAGTTATTAAGTACACTAATATCAACATTACACATAAAAACAAAGGAAGATGGACCAAATCATATTTTAATTGAAATGCAGCAAACTAAATACAAGATAGACATGAAAACTAGTGAAAGCATGACCTATTTACTGATTCACAAAACCAGCAAACGAAATACTAAGCAATAGAAAAATAGACAAAAGGTGCCATATATTTCAAGTACTTTCGGATCATCAATTCAGCCATCATTATCAATTAAGGTGCATCTTTCATTAAGAAGAAATAGCCAATTTAATACAAAAAAAGGTAAGGCTAATTAAATCTTTGCAGATAAGAAGGTCCACTTCTTAATATAGTACTAATGTACTTGGACAGGTTTGGTTGAAACTCGACCAGAACAAGTACAAAAGCATAACCTTTTTAACTCATTGATACTTTATGATAACAATTATGTCTCTTCTTCTTGGAATCACATATTTACAATAATAAAATCCTAAGATTGATACTCGTTCATTACAAATAATTTTGCAGTCCGCTGAATTTTTGTGCCATAACTTATCAAAAGGATTGGAAATTTTTGCAAATGAAGAACATTACCTTTGTAATTGTTCTTTCTTTTGGTCCTTGCCCTCCTTGAAGCCGCAACTCTTCAAATCAAAAGTTTCCCTACATCAGATCAACTAAAGTAACATATTGATTTTCTACACTAAAAGATCTAAGTCAAGAAGATTGAATCAAGTGAGATATTTTACAGAAGTTTTGGCATATACTTGTTTGGGGGTGGAAGGAGTACTATCGAATAGAAAGGTTTGTACTGAAGGAATAGGTGAATCGGTCTGAAGGAATTGGTAAAGCGAGGCTATAATAAAAGAGGCTATAAGGATCAAAACGACATTGTATGGGACAAAAAATCAAAAATCCAATCGATGCTCACAACAATTTGGTTTTAGCGGTTCTTTTTTTGGCATCATAACAATGCCTTTGAAATATTTAGCGTCCCAAAATCGCACTTTTTACCTACTCTTTTTCTTCTCATCTTATATATTAAATTCTTTTTGGGATTTTTTACTTTATTTTTCACTAATTTTATGCAAAAATGATCTTGCAAATAGGTTATTAACGGGCCAGGTTCAGACTCGGACGTGATTCATTATCATTTTGTCTAGGGTTGGATCCATGTAACTGGATTCGTTTCATTATTTTTAACAAATTAAAAAAATATAGATCTTGCTATTCCAATCCAATTAGAATCCAAATCTAATTAAACTATTTGATATATAATAAATTTCATATATATTAGCCATTGTGTATGTGTGTGTATATTCTATAATTGCTCATATAATTTATGCTCTATTGTGGAATATATGCATAGATATGAATGGTGGACTAAATCTTTGTTTTTTAATTACAAAAAAGCAAATTTATACTAAAAAATTAAACTTCTGTATAAAATTTTCAAAGTTATAAAGTAATATCTAAATGTGGATCTGTATGGATCTGTATCAATAGACGCAAGGGATGTAGCTATGTCTGGATCTGTATCAATAGACGCAACCCATCGATAACTAGATCTAGATCCGAAACCAATAAGACTAATCAAATTTTATACGCTTATTTAAAACTTATTATATTTGGAATCACTCTATAATAGTATATCTGAGTAAATAATTAACATTTTGTATTCTTAGTAAACAATTAGTTTTCTTTGTTTATATACGTTAACATAGTACATTGGGTAGTTAGACATAATAAAACATTGAATCTAATTTATCTACATTTCATTGTGTATGTTTAATGAATTGCAAGTAATTCACTAATTTCTCATTATTGAAAATATCAGACACATATATTAAGATCTTAAGTACCTCTCCTAAAAAAATCTATATACTATATGAATAATCTACTATTTATTATGAATATAAAGTAATTTAAACAAATTTTTCACAGAAAAAACTTATTCTTTGAAGTTTCAATTCTATCCATTCTCAACAATAACATTATGATAATTAAAGATAGGTGGGTTAAAGGGTGCAACACAACATGAACTGTTTAGGTTGGTTAAGGTTTTATCCCCAATCAGAGGGCCTAAGGACTTTAAGAATTTGAGCTGAACAATGTGTTTGAAATTCATGTCATGTCTTCTTGTTGACTCCAGTGAAAGGCCTGAAACTAACTGATTGGGTATCACAAAGATATGATAATAATAAGCTTGTGATTTTGTCAGTGTGGATGGTAGAGAGTTACAGTTTAAGGGTAGGATATTTCTGACCATTTTAATTGGATCTTGGTCAAAGAAGTCAGGCTCTGTTTGTGTTACTAATACATAATTTGCAGTTTTAACATACTGGTTTGGTATTTGTGACTGTGAGGGTGTTTGTTTGGATGTAGATGCGGCTACAGTTTCCTTGGTTTGAAATCCAATTGATTGTAACTAGCTTTGGATATTTGGTAATGTTTCTGTTTCAGTTTCTATCATATCTGCCCAAGTTTTTTGTATGGTCAAAAGTAGTTGTTTGGAGGAGGTTGGTGTTTGTGTTTTAGAAGGGAGGATGGAGAGGCAAGTTTATTCCTGGGGCTAAGGCAAGGAATTTGTTAGATTGAATAAGGCAATCGAGAGATATTGGTTGTTTTTCCAGGTTTTTTGAATGTTTGGGTGAGGTTGAGGAAGAGGAGGATGAAGGAAGTTTAGAACTTTGTGCTTGTTTGGAAGAAATAGCCAATGATGCTTGTTGAATTTGTAGGAAAAAGATATGAGAGGCAAAGATAGTTTCACCAGGTAGGCCAAAAATTTGCACACACAAATTTGAATTAAACTAATAACAATGAAGAATTGAGCAACAATTAAAACTTTATTGATAGTCAGAAAAAAAAAATGAGTACAATCTCTAATTATAGTTTCTTGGGCCCAAAAAAAAAAACTATACCCTTATTCTATTTCCTGAAGGAATTTAATCCAAACTTGGATTAACACAATTTTTCAATACTCTAGTTAGTTTGAAGATTGAAAAATAATTTGTTTGCAACTTAAAATTCTGTTCTTCAATTAAAAGATTTTTATCTTTTAGGTGAAAAGAATGGGAAAACACAATGTAATGTGTTTTTGGAAGATGTTCTTCAATTAAAAGATTTTTGATCTTTTAAAAGAAGAGAAAAACATAATTTAATGCATTTTTTGGAAGGATATTCTTCAAGTAAAAGATTTTTATCTTTTAAAAGAAGGGAAAACACAACTTAATGTGTTTTTAGGAGGATGCTTAGAGAGCTTTTTGTACAATCTCTATAGCTTTTTCTTTTGATGTGTGAATTTTTGAAGGATGAATGCCTGTATTTATAGGAGAATCATAGTTCCTTTTGGATGAGTTCAAACTCCTTTTAATCAAAAGGAATTCTCTATGTGTCAAGGATGACAACAATTGTTGGGTGTTTAATTTAACTACAAAGACACCATACTTATCGCAGTTATAGGATAATTCTTTAATTACCCATGAGATTTGTTTTCATAATTGTACATGAACTGTAATTCATTTTAGCCAATGAGAATTTTGCCATGTGTGTCAAACACCAAGTCCATAGATCATTTATTTATAATATATATCATTGACCATTAATTTAGTCAATTAACAATTATTAAAATTAGCTACTAATTATCTAGTAGCAAATTAAATTAGAATGTAAATTATAATTAATAAAACAACCAATTTTTGTAGGCTATTATACCAATTAAATTTTATATTTTTATTAGCAAAATTTGTTGTATGGTGAATAGATTTTATGGGACCTTTCCAATCTCCCATAACAACAAGTATATCTTGGTGGTAGTGAATTATGTTTCTAAATGGGTTGAACCCGTACCATTACCCACCAACGATACCAAAGTTGTTGTTAATCTTGTGAGGAAGAACATCTTTGTCAGATTTGAGGTACCCAAGGCCATAATAAGTGACGGAGGAACCCACTTTAGAATTCACTTTTTGAGCCCATTTTATCAAAATATGGTGTGAGGCACAAGATCTCTCTTTCATATCATCTTCAAACATCTAGCCAAGTGGAAGTCTCCAACAGGGAATTGAAAAGAATACTCTTGGAGAAAATGGTGAATTTTCAAGAGAGAATTGGTCAAAGAAATTGGATTATGCTCTATGGGCTTATAGGACTGCCTATAAGACAGCTATATGGATGTCCCCCCTCTAGAATGGTTTATGGTAAACCACATCATCTCCCAGTAGAGTTAGAACACAAGGTGTATTAGGCAATTGAGAGTATCAACTTTGATTAGAAGGAGGCTAGTGAAAAAAAATATTGTGTATGAATTTAGAAGAGAAGCATATGATAATTCAGAGCTTTACAAAGAGAGGGCGAAGTTGTGGCATGACAACCACATTTTGAAAAAGGAGTTCAATCCTGGAGATTTGGTGTTGCTCTGTAATTCTCGACTTCAACTATTTTCGGGAAAGCTCAAGTCTAAGTGGAGCAAACCATTTGAGATAGTGAAAGTATTTCCATATGATGTTGTGGAATTGAAAAGGAAAGAAGCAAATTCCAAAGTGAATAGACACCATTTAAAGCTTTACCATGGAGGAACACTATGATCATAAGAGGAAGAATGGTAAATCATTCATCTTGCCACTATTTGATCATTCCAAGGCCATAGTCAAGCTAATGACTATAACCAAACGCTTTTGGGAGGCACCCCAAGCTTTAATTAATGTTTTTATCTTATTTTTATTTGAAGTTTATGTTGTTTTAAGCTTAGGTTTAAGTATTATAATTTAGGTTTAATTTAGGTTTAAGTTGATGTTTACGTTGATAATAAGTTTTGCCAAAGGAATGAATGAAAAAGTTTCACTAATTTGAGGATTTTTTATGTTTGTAGGCGTTGACAAAGTTTGGGTTCTAGAAGAAAAGGAGAGAAAAATTGGCTAAGTGTTGAAATTTTGGGAGTCCATTTTTTCAACTTGGTGCCTCAATACCAAAACTAGTACTAATCTCGGTATAGCGACACCGAGACAAACTTGTGGCAGGCAATTTTTTTCTGACAGGCGATGTTACGACAATGAGATTTGGTATCGCGATATCAACTTTTGTTATCATAACACCATAAATCTGATGTCTCAACATCAAGACAAACTTTCGGGAGCTTGTTTTCCGCTCTCGTTCAATGTCGTGACACCAACCGTAGTTCTAATTTCAATGTTGCGATATTGAAACCTATTCAGTCAAAATTTTGACCTGGATTCCGCGACATCAAACATGATACTAAGTTTGATTTCGTGACACCGAGGTCAGACAAGCTCATGAAAATACTATTTTCAGCCTTTTTCTCGTTCAAATCCCAAACACCCAAAACCCTAACCTCTTTTCTCCCTCTTCTTCTCTCCTCTAATCGTATCCCCCCTACCCCAAACACATCCTTCTAACACCAAAATACAACCATCCAAAATCATCAATTTTATCAACAAATTTGGTAGAATAAATGGGTTTTTCAAGTTTCAAAGGAAGATTTCTAGGGCTTCTTTGGTGGCTGAACTATACTTCCTCGATAAATTCTCCCTTGTTTATGCTCAAGCCTGTAAGTCTTCTTGTTCTAGAATCTTTGTTGGGTGTCATTGTTATTTCAATATTAATCTTGGGCATAAATTTTGAATTTTTCTTAGATTATATTGAAATTGGAGATTGTTCTTGGGGTAAATTGTCGGGCTGTGAACTTTTGTGATAATTGGCTTTAATTATTTATGGGTTCATCAGCTTGATTGTGGATTGTTGAAGATATTTGTGATTTTCTCCAATATTAACCGGTAGCTTGTGAATTGGAATTGGGAATTTCATGACTTGTATATTTTGGCTATTTTGGTTATAATTCTTGATTTTTTTTTCTTGGTTGATTTCCTTGGAAATGATGCCTAGACAAAAGGCAAGAGGTAGGGGTGATAACTCTAGTAAACAAGAGTTATTTTTCTCTAAATTATAGTATTTTGGTAGTTTAAATCCCGAACTTTGGGTAATTAATTGAAGAATTTAGTTAATTTCTTTCATATGTGTTTGTATTTCCGTTCTTGTTAAATTCAATAAGTTTTTATTAAAATTCTAGATTAATTGATTGCTTAATGCTGATTAAAAATAACTATTATGCAAGTAAAAATTAGAGGTTGGAAGCTGGATTGAACAAAGCTCAAGGGACCAAATTGTAAAAATGGAAGAAATGAAGAATGTTGAGAAGAGAGTTGAGATCGCGATCTCAAACTCTCCATATCGCGATCTCGACTCGGGAAATTGTCTTAATGTATTAGAGTCGAGATCACGATCTCAATTGTTCCATATCGCGATCTCGACTCGGTGAGGGTTAAGTTGTAAGGGCAATTTTGTAAACTTTCAGCCAATAACTACTGATTTTTGCCTTGTGTAACAATTAAATAGGGAGTGAAGAAAGTAGATTTAGTAGTATATAGTTAGTAGATTTTAGGATAGTTTAGGATATCTTGAACTCCAAGTTTACTTCTTTAATAGAAATTTCTCTTTAATTGTCTCTTAGATCTCCTTTTAATTTCTTGCCAAGTTCGAATTTTGATTAGATAATCATAGTGGGTTAATCACAAGCTTCGCGTAGATACAATTTTTATTCGCTTTCTTCTAGTCTAATTTAGTAAGAATTTCTTTACTTGCAATTTTAGGGTTTCTTAGGTAAATTAGGGTTCTTGATAATTTCTTGCATTTCTAATTAAGAATTTTCAATTTCTTGCATTAATTTCTAGTTTACTATTGGGCTTTCTTTATTTGTATCAAAAATCCAAAAATCCTTAGATTTCTAGTATAACTCTTTTCAATTTCTTGTTTAGAAATGATTGCTTTTAGTCTTCAAGGTTTCTTATTTGTAGTCCTTTTAATTGGGTAATTTGCTTGCTTTCAATTTGGTTAATTTAGGTTAGAATTAAGTGCCTTCCTTTACTTGCTTTTTTCTAGAGTAGATTAATTAGTTTCTTAGTATCGTAATTGGTAATTTTCACTTACTTGCTCTTTAGTTAATCTAGCGTAAAATTAAGTTTTTATCGTTTTCATTTAATCATGGTTTTTACTAGAGTAGTTCCATCATCCATTGTTTGATTTCGCTTAACTACACAAATATCCATAAATCTAGATGATGTGGTAGAAATTGCCTTCCAATAAGCCATGTGGAACGATAACCACTCATCCTATACCACTATCAACTCCGTATACTTGCGGAAGTTAGGTAGAGTATAGTGAATTAGTGTGGTTAATTATTGCTTGTTTGTCCTTTCAAAGTTGAATTCTACCTAACGAAGCAATCAAGTTTTTGGCGCCATTGCTGAGGATTGTCTTCGATTTTTGGCAATATCAAGCGCTATACGGGTCGTGTAGATTAAGAACTTTAGTTTAGTTTAATTTAGTTGTTAATTATGTTTATTTTATATTTGATTAGTTATCTTGCGGAATTGACTTGGCACTTCAATTGACTATTTTGGTTTTGTGTAATGCATGGTAAGAGGAGCTCAAGAGCCATTCATTTGCTTAGACAAGGAATGGGAGAAAAGAGCTAAGAGAAATTCGAAGGTTAAGAAGGGTATAACAAGAGCAAGAAAGGATAGAGATGGCAAATGCTACTACTCATCAAAAGAATGTGAACATGGGAAAACGAAGAAGAAAAGGTTGTTGGAAATAATGGGATAGGTGACTATTGGAATGGAAATGGCATGAATGGAAATGGAAGGCCATTGAGGGAGTATGCTTTACCCAATTTTGATGGGGCGAACTCGAGCATTGCTTGGATGCACGTGCAAGCTAACAATTTTGAAATCAAGTCCGCCCTAATCCAAATGCTCCAACCTCATGCCATGTTTGGGGGTGGACCTAATGAAAACCCCTACACACACCTCATGAATTTTGAAGAAGTGTGGACACATTCAAGTTTAATGGAGTACACCCGGATTGTGTGGTGATGAGGGTGTTTCCTTTTTCTCTTCGTGATAGGGCAAAGTCATGGTTGCAATCCCATGCCCAAGGAACATTCACCACTTGGAACCAACTTGCTCACGAGTACTTGGCGAAGTACTTTCCACCCGCAAGAACCACTAAATTAAGGAATGAAATAATATCGTTCAAACAAGATGTTGGTGAAAGCCTAGGGGAAGCTGCTGGGAAAGATTCAAAGAGTTGCTAAGAAAATGCCCTCATCACGCCATTCCCTTGTGGTTTCAAATCCAAACCTTTTATAATGGTTTACTTCACGAGACAAAATCCATCGTAGATGCCTCCACCGATGTCTCTATCTCATATAATACTCCAGAAGAAGAGCAAGAGTTGTTAAATAGGATGGCATACAACCACTACTATCATGGACCGATAACTCCACCGATGGTTCAACACCAAGCTAATCAAGCCAATGCAAATAGTGGAGTGTTGAATCTAAATATGCAAGATGCCCTTTTGGCACAACAAAGCATGTTCATGAGTGTGATGAACAACATGGAAAAGGCGTTGGAGGTAAACCTAGTAGTGTAAATGCTATGTTTTCTTCTCCAACTCAACCAAGCATGACAGGCGGCCATGCCAATGGACAATGTGAGATGCCATATGGAGCTAATGAGCAAATCAATTATGTGGCTAATCAATCATCATTTCTAAGGAACCAATCAGATTGAGTTTATGGGAACACATACAATCCTTCTTGGAAGAATCACCCAAATTTCTCATGGAGTAACACCAACAACCAATCCAATCCTCCTTACCAGCCAAATCCCCCATCTCAAAATGCCCAACACACTCAAGCCTCCAGCTTCTCTTCTAGACCTTATCAACCGCCACATCAAAGAAATTTCCACCCCAACTCATATCAACCTCCCTTCATTTCAAAACCAACAACAAAGACCTCCTTTCCATTTTGCAAATTCTTCCCAACCTATGTATCATGATCCATATGCTCCTAGAGAGAATTTGGGCGAAGAAGGTTGGAAAAGAGAAGCCGAGTACTTGAGAAGAGAGTTGGATAGGAAAAATGAGGAACACGAGAGAGATTATGAGAATTTGAAGGCTTCAACAAGGAATTTGGAGATTCAATTGGGGCAATTGGCAAGGTTGAACAACGAGAGGCCTTTAGGAGTGCTTCCGAGTGACACCATTCCAAACCCTAAGGAGCAATGCATTACAAGGCTATTACCTTTAGGAGTGGTAAAGAGTTGGAAGAAAGAGTTGGGAGAAATTCAATGAAGAATGGAGAACAAGAAGGGGTTGAGGATGAAGATAAAGAAAAATGGGAGTCTTCAAATGGGCAAGACAAAATGATGAATGAGTCTATTATGCCCAACTCACAAAGCAATGAAGGCAAGGATCCTAAGCAACATGAGCCAAAGCATGTTAATGTGCCATTTCCTCAAAGGCTAAGGGATGAAGAAAAGGCAAAGAAATTCAGGAAATTTCTAGAGATTTTCAAAAAGTTTGAAATCAACATTCCTTTCATGAAAACACTTGAGAACATGCCTACCTATGCCAAATTCATGAAACAAGTCCTTACTTCAAAAAGGAAATTGCATGGAAATGAAATTTTGTGCTTAACAGAGCATTATAGTGCACTACTTACAAAGAAGTTGCGACCAAAGCTCAAAGATCTTGGTTCATTTTCTATATCTTGTGAGATTGGGGGTTTACAAACGCCATTTGGAAGAGCATTGTGTGACTTGGGAGCCTCAATAAATCTCATGCCTTTTGGAGTATTCAAGAAGCTAAATGGAGGTCAATTGAAGCCAACAAGTGTCTCATTGCAACTTGCGGATGAAGCATAAATTTTCCAAAAGGGTCATTGAAGATGTGATTGTGAAAATTGAAAAACTCTACCTTCAGGCCGATTTCATTATGCTTGAAATGGAAGAGGATGAAGAGATGCCAATCATTCTTGGGAGACCTTTTCTCGCTACCGGCCCTGCACTTATTGATGTTTAAGAAGGGAAGTTGGAATTTTGAATAAATGATGAAATTGTTACATTTAATGTTTTTAATTCATTAAAGCTTCTTTCAATTTTTGAATATGTCATGAATATAAATGTGGTAGATGACTTAATTGATGATTGTTGTAGAATTGCAATGGAAAATTTCTCAATGGATGAAGAGGTCTTGGAGTCAAATGCGCCAAATCCAGATGATGAAGAAGGAATGAAAGATGATTATGAATCATTTGGAGGATGAGAATTTATTGCAAAAGAAAGATGAAGAGAATCAAGAAGAAGGTAAAGGGGGGTTTTCAACTAATGAACCCCTCAATTTGGAGTGAAAACCTCTTCCTACCCACTTAATGTATGCATATCTTGGTGAAAATGAGACATACCCGGTGATTGTGAATGAATCTTTGACAAATGAGCAAGTTGAAAGATTGATTGTGGTGCTTAAAAGGAATAAAAATGCCATTGCTTGGTCTATTGATGATATAAAAGGGAATAAGCCCTTCCATATGCCTGCATAAAATTTTGATGAATGAAGGGAACAAAACGGTAAGACAACCTCAAAGGAGATTGAATCCTACTTTAAAAGAGGTTGTGAGGAATGAGGTTCTTAAGCTTTTAAAAGCCAGTATTATTTACCCTATTTTCGATAGTGAGTGGGTTAGTCCCACTCAAGTCATTCCCAAAAAGGGTGGTATTACCATAATCATAAGTGAAACCAATGAGTTCAAATGAGACTCCCATCTAGATTGGTTACGGGTTGGCGAATGTGCATTGATTTTTGAAAGTTGAATGAAGCCACCCGAAAGGATCATTTTCCTTTGCCTTTTATTGATCAAATGCTTGAGAGGTTAGCCGGTTTTGCATATTACTGTTTTCTTGATGGTTATTCCGGATATTTTCAAATTGTCATTTCTCCGAAAAACCAAGACAAAACAACTTTCACATGCCCATTTAGTACCTTTGCATATAGGAGAATGCCCTTTGAACTTTGCAATGCTCCAAGTACATTTCAACGTTGTATGTTTGCCATTTTTCATGACATGGTTGAAAAGAGCATAGAGATTTTCATGGATGACTTTAGTGTATTTGGTGGCTCATTTGATGATTGTCTTGCAAATTTGTCCAATGTGTTGAAGAGGTGTGTAGAAACTAATTTAGTTCTCAATTGGGAAAAATGTCATTTCATGGTGAGAGAAGGAATTGTTTGGGTCACAAGGTCTCATCAAAGGAAATAGAAGTTGATAGGGCAAAGGTAGAGGTGATTGAAAAGTTACCTCCTCCGATCAATGTTAAAGGGGTAAGAAGTTTCTTAGGTCATGCGGGTTTTTATAGAAGATTCATTAGGAACTTCTCACATATTGCTAGACCATTGTGCTTGTTACTTCAAAAAGATTGTCCCTTTCATTTTGATGATTCTTGTTTGAAAGCATTCAATGAGTTAAAACACGCTCTTGTGATTGCACCGGTCATTGTAGCACCAAATTGGTCTCTTCCCTTTGAACTCATGTGTGATGCTAGTGACTATGAAATAGGTGTCGTGCTATGTCTAAAAGTGAACAAGATGTTGCATGTCATTTACTATGCTAGTAGGACCTTAAATGATGCACAAATTAATTATTCAACAATAGAGAAGGAACTACTTTGCTATAGTTTTTGCATTTGATAAGTTTAGATCATATTTGATTGGATCAAAGGTAATTGTTCATACCGATCACTCCACATTAAAGTATCTATGATTTTTCTAAGCTAGATGTTAAGCCACGTTTATTGAGATGGATACTTTTGTTGCAGTTGTTTGATTGGGAGGTGGTCGACAAAAAAAGTGTGGACAACATGGTAGCTGACCATTTGTCAAGAATTGAGGCATCTAGACTTGTCAATCTTGAATAAGGGATAATCAATGAATAATCTCCAATTGAGAAGTTGTTTGAGGTGAAGGAGGTAAGTCCATGGTATGCAGATATTGTGAATTATCTTGTGACAAGGATAGTACCAAAGATGCTAAACATCAATGAGAGGAGGAAATTCTTTGCGGAACTTAAACATCATTTTTGGGAAGAACCGTATTTGTTCCGAAAGTGTAATGATCAAATCCTAGGAAGATGTGTTCCGGAATGTGAAGTATCCGATATATTAAGACATTGTCATTCATCTCCGGTTGGGGGATACCATGCAGCTCAACGGACAGCTTTCAAGGTCTTACAAATTAGTTTATATTGGTCAACTATGTTCAACGATTCCCGAATGGATTTTGTGCTCAAATGTGACAAATGTCAAAAGGTGGGTAATATTTCAAGGAAATATGAAATGCCCCTTCATGGCATTATTGAGTTGGAGGTATTTGATGCATGGGGTATTAATTTCATAGGACCTTTTTCGGTCTCATACTATAATAAGTACATTTTGGTTGCGGTGGACTATGTATCGAAGTAGGTTGAAGCAATTGCTACCCTAACCAATGAGGCCAAGGTGGTTACTAAATTCTTTCGCAAAAACATTTTTTCTCGGTTTAGAGTTCCTTGGGCTATCATTAGTGATGGGGGATCACATTTCAAGAAATTCTCAATTTGAGGCATTCACCCACAAACACTGGGTCAAGTGGAGGTGTCAAACCGAGAATTGAAGAGAATCTTAGAAAAGACGGTGAATAATGCTAGGAAAGATTGGGCATTGAAGTTAGATGACACTTTGTGGGCTTATCGTAAGGTATTTAAGACTCCCATAGGCATGTCTCCGTACCGTATTGTGTATATGGTGGAAAAACGTGTCACTTACCGGTGGAACTTGAACATAGGGCATATTGGGCCGTTAAGAACTTGAATTTTGAGTTGAAGGAAGCATATGAAAAAAGGATGCTTGATTTGAATGAGTTGGATGAATTCCGGAAGGAGGCATTTGAAAATTCTTTAATTTATATGGAGAAGACAAAGGCATAACATAATAAGCATATCCAAAGGAAGGAATTTAAAGTCGGTGATTTGGTGCTCCTTTATAATGCAAGACTCAAGTTATTTCTGGGAAAGCTTAAGTCAAGATAGAATGGTCCCTTTGAGGTGGTCCAAACCTTTTATCATGGAACGGTGGAAATAAAGGGGAAAGAGGAAGCTTTCAAGGTCAATGGACATTGGCTTCAACCCTACCTTGGAGGAATCATTGACGGTGGACGAGAAATCGTCCGATTAACACAAGAATGAGGGTCATGCCATAGTCAATCTAGTGACTATAAAAGAGCGCTTCTTGGGAGGCAACCCAAGTTTTTCTTAAAATTTAGTTGTTTTTGCTTTTAGTTAGTATGTGTTTTAATTTAGATTAATTAGGTTAGAATTTTAGATAAAAATCTAAGTTTTATTTAGTCGAATAAATGGTGCTAAAGAATGAGTGAAAATTGTCATCCTAACTTGTGAATTTTTTGTTGTAGGTTATCCTTGCAAATGGAGAAAAGTGGTCAAGAGTGGAGCAATTTCGGCTAAGTGTGAAAAATTCACTTTGCAGAAGTTGAGCTCGAGATCTCGGAGGGCAGAAAGGTCATTTGGTCGAGATCGTGATCTCATTTTTTAGATCGCGATCTCAGCTCCAAACTTCTGCAAGGGCTATTTTTGCACCGAGTCGAGATCGCGATCTCAACTCCTTCGAGATCGCGATCTCAGATCTCGAAGGGCAGATTCGTTTTTTTTAAAAGCCACTTCTTCTTCACTTTTCATAAACTTCTCTATTCTTCTTCTTCTCTCAACCAAAAACCCTAACCCCAATTCCTCAAAATTCTTCCCTCATCTGTATTTCATTCACTAAAAATCACTTTAAACTCCACACCCATCACTAATATCATTCTATTTTTCTCTAGCAACATCAAAGCTAGCATTTTTTGGGAGGATTCTTGGAGAAATTTGGACTTCAAGGGTGATTGATACACAACCATTTTTGGGGAAATTTCAATCCGAAAAAAAAACGGGTAATATCTTTCCCTGGGTTCTTAGTTTTAATTGATAATTTGTTAAAGATAATTGTGGGATTGTGTGGATTAAATTGTGGAGAAATTAGTGGTACTCAATTGTTGAATTTTGGACAATAATTGGTGTGAATTTGTTTTAGGAGAATTATGATATTGATTTGTCCAATTGTTTGAATTATTGACTTGACACTTGATTTGAGTTGATTTGGAATTGAAATACTTGGAAAATTATTGGAAATTGTTGATTGTGATTTTGTAGTTGTGGTTCTTGATTGGGGGTTGAATTCTTAAATTGTTGATTGAACACATGTTGATGTGTCTTATGACTCCTTTATGGCATATGATATGTGAAAGAAGAGTTAGAATGAGAGGAAGAGCAACCGGGTCTAGGAAAAGGAAGTCCGAAAAGGGTACTAGTGGAGAAGGGGGTTTGAAACAGCCGTTTGAGGGAGCTGAGCAAATTGAACCTCAGTTCTCGAGTGATAGGGCTCAACAATTGTACAAGAATAACGAGAAACATGAGGTGATTAGAGAACGGAATTTTGACCTATCTATGCATTGGGGGATTTACGAAGATGCTAGACGAGCTATAGAGGAACAAATTAGGTCACGGCATTGGGAGGGTTTCAATACTCAAGTTGACTCTGGTGCTACCCAACTAGTTAAGGAGTTTCATTGCAATTTATGTGAATTAGAGGATGACAAGGTGCGCATTCGAGGGGTTTTAGTAGCTTTTAGTTCTGATGTGATCAATGCATATTTCAACATACCCCCCATGCCTTCTAATCAGTACTTGGCATTTTTTAATAATAAAGATGAGGATATGAATGCAATCAAAGATGCCATGCCATATTTGTGATAGAAGGGTTGATTGGATTAAGAGTACTTCATCTGCCACTGAGTTGAAATTTGCTCATCAAGGAGTCTCATTAGTGGCTAAGCTATGGTTTTATTTTATCAGTAGCCGCATTAGGGGGTCCAATGCTATGAGCTTTATCCAAAGGGACAAAGTACTCTTAGTTTATGCCATCATGACTGGGGTACCGGTGAATATTGGTCACCTTATTAGACAGGGGTTTTTGGAAAGTGGAAGGTCTGGACGACCTATATTTTATGCCCCTAGTCTAATTCACCATCTTTGCACTATAGCAGGTTGCCCGATTGATCAGTTGGAACCACTGACACATCTAAGAGGAATGATTAATCAGGAATATGTCTATAGGATAGTGAGAGAATATGAAAAGCACCACCAGGAGGAGCACCCTACCCAGCCACAGCCACAGCCACCACCACCTCAGAGTGTTTCAATGATTCTGATACCCCCAGGTTTTGTGTTTAATGCTCCGATAAATGAAGAAGAAAGGGTAATGATCTACAAGGGTATTGGTCGTATAGTCAAATGGTGATGCACAACAACTTGACCGTCATTGGAAAAGCTTTAAAGACTACCTCATTAGGCACATGGGTCCAGCCACCATCACCTCCGGCATGGGACTTTGGTCCACCTCGTGGACAGTACTACACACTACCGGCGGCTACAGCATATCAGAGGGATCTAGCTACGCGGGTGCGACCGGAGGGGACATGGATGATGATCATGAAGAGGCCCAACCTAGTGACGTTGAGGAGGGTCAAGAAGAGATGGAATGAGGAGATGAAGCCACCATTTTCTTGAGCATGGATGAAGACCAACCCTGATCACTGGAATGATTTGATGAATGATGACAATTATCGTTGTTTTTATTGATTGAACACCAGAACTTTTGATTACTTTTGTTTTACTTTTTTTATTGTTTGGAATTGAAGTATTTTAGTTTTCCTTTTTACGTATTTTGGCTAATGGCCTTAAGCCGATGCCCAGTTGATATATCTATTTTGATGTTCATGATTGAATCTCTTTGGGAATCTCATATTTGACACTTGGTGAAGTTTGGTCATTGCTTAATAAAAGTAGAATGGCTAAGGGCCCTAAGCTGATGCCATCTTTGCATTAGTTGATGAGTTGAATTGAATGTTGATTTTGTTTGAAGCTTGAATGGTGAGATGCATGGCACAGTTTATTACTCTTAGCATTTCTACCCAATTTTAGTTCTTAGTTTATAGTTATATCATGATTTGAGTAGTTTCTGTTATTTTTGGGTATGTATTTATGTTTAATTTTGGGTGAGTGGAAGGGTGATTTATTCATCAATTAGAATAAAAGAGACAAGTTTAGGGGTGTCTATTTCTTTGTGTTGGGAATGGTTATTTTATACATATTATTGTCACTTGATGTTTAATGGATGGAAAATTGATCAATTAAGTACTCAATGATGATAAATTTTGATGATCAATGCTTTGTGATTGAAGTATATGATTGATTCATTTCAAGAAATACTTCTCATTTTTGTGTGAGTGAGTAGTTCGTTTGCAACATAAAGAATTCATAAACTTGCCATTACTATTTTTCCAAAAGAAGTGCTGAAATTTTAGAAAAATTTATTTGAAATGTTGTTTCTGATCAAATCACTTATATTACTTGGTTGATGAACTATCTTTTGGAAAGAAATGAGTTAAATGAAGTAGAAGGAATTTTGGGACATTTCATATATTTGCATAGGGAATGTTCTTCTAACTTGTGAATAATTATATTCGAGATTAATTTTAGGTACATTTCACTCATTTTCTTTGGTTTAGGACCAAAAAAAAAATAGGAATAAGGCAAGTACGGGATTTCTACATGTACCCATGTTGTTTCTCTGAATTAAGCCATTAGGAATTGCATTTTAATATACCAATAAGTTAAGGAGTAAATGTTTGTAATACTTATCATTAAACTCATATTACTTATTCCTTGTTAGAGGTCTATTCCGAAATGTGTGACATTTGCATTTAAATTGATTCCTAATAAATAAACTTCTATTTTCATGATGCCTAGTCGAGATAGTTGACTAACTTCATAATATTTGTGATTTGAGAAGTAATGATGTTTTAAATGGAAATAACTAAAATTTTTGGTGACTCTTTTTGAGAATGGTAATGCTTGGTGATGTTAAATCTTGTGTAGTGAATGAATGCGCGTTTCTATGTAGAACAAAATTTCACTTTTGGATTGATTCATTTAGATACTTCACATATCATATAGTATTGAATGTTTCTTGAGAGACTTCTTAACTGTTCTAAGTACATCCAAGATTCATCAAGAGACACGTCAACTTTGGAGGTGTTTATATGTTCGAATGTTAGTAGGCTTCTTTTCATTTTAATTTTTTTTATTTTGCTCAGGACTAGCAAAACGCTAAGTTTGGGGGTGTGATAACTCTAGTAAACTAGAGTTATTTTTCTCCAAATTATAGCATTTTGGTAGTTTAAATCCCGAACTTTGGGTAATTAATTGAAGACTTTAGTTAATTTGTACTTTTACATGTGTTTTGTATTTTCGTTCTTGTTAAATTTGATAAGTTTTTATTAAAATTCTAGATTAATTGATTGCTTAATGGTGATTAATATTATGCAGGTAAAAATTAGAGATTGGAAGCTGGAATTAACAAAGCTCAAGGGACCAAATTGCAATAATAGAAGAAATGAAGAATGTTGAGAAAAGAGTCGAGATCGCGATCTCGACTTGGGAAATTGTCTTAATGTATTAGAGTCAAGATCGCGATCTCAATTGTTCCATATCGCGATCTTGACTCATTGAGGGTTAAGTTGTAAGGGCAATTTTGTAAACTTTTAGCCAACAACTACTAATTTTTGCCTTGTGTAACAATTAAATAGGAAGTGAAGAAAGTAGAGTTAATAGTAGATAGTTAGTAGATTTTAGGATAGTTTAGGATATCTTGAACTCCAAGTTTACTTCTTTAATAGAAATTTCTCTTTAATTGTCTCTTCGATCTCTTTTTAATTTCTTGCCAAGTTACTCGAATTTTGATTAGATAATCGTGGTGGGTTAATCACAAGCTTCGCGTAGATACAATTTTTATTCGCTTTCTAGTCTAATTTAGTAAGAATTTCTTTACTTGCAATTTTAGGGTTTCTTAGGTAAATTAGGGTTCTTGATAATTTCTTGCATTTCTAGTTAAGAATTTTCAATTTCTTGCATTAATTTCTAGTTTACTAGTGGGCTTTCTTTATTTCTATCAAAAATCCAAAAATCCTTAGATTTCTAGTATAACTCTTTTCAATTTCTTGTTTAGAAATGATTGCTTTTAGTCTTCAAGGTTTCTTATTTGTAGTCCTTTTAATTGGGTAATTTGCTTGCTTTCAATTTGGTTAATTTAGGTTAGAATTAAGTGCCTTCCTTTACTTGCTTTTTTCTAGAGTAGATTAATTAGTTTCTTAGTATCGTAATTGGTAATTTTCACTTACTTGCTCTTTAGTTAATCTAGCGTAAAATTAAGTTTTTATCGTTTTCATTTAATCACGATGGTTTTTACTAGAGTAGTTCCATCATCCATTGTTTGATTTCGCTTAACTACACAAATATCCATAAATCTTAGAAATTGCCTTCCAATAAGCCATGTGGAACGATAACCACTCATCCTATACCACTATCAACTCCGTATACTTGCGGAAGTTAGGTAGAGTATAGTGAAATAGTGTGGTTAACTATTGCTTGTTTGTCCTGTTGGTCCCAAAACAATCTAAGAGGGGGGGTGAATTAGGTTTCTTTAAAAAATACTTTGAGAGATATTGAGATTTTCTATTTGAATGCAGATATAATAATAACAATAGAACAGCAAAGTAGAGAGAGGAATAATTAAACAATTAATACTTCCAAGCTAGGAAGCTTGAAGTATCAAATCTCTTGAATGCTTCACACACTTGGTGAGCCAATAATCTTTACAAAGTTGGGAAGTTCTTGCTGTTGGTTTATGTACTAAAGGCAACAGTGTTGGAATTAGAAATTATACTTATTGCCAACGTTAAATTTTGAACCTAAAGGGTCACACACTAAGAGTAAGCATTGGGTTAAGTTAATTGTTGACTAAGTTCGTTGAATAAGAATTTGTGTCTAGATTCAATGAACGAGAATTATTATACTAATTACATTGGAACTGGATTGTCCAGTTAAATGGTAATTATAATAATTCGTTAGGAACTATATCTGGTTACTATCATACGCGTTTATATACCTAATACGTGTGATAGAAGAATTCTAATCAAAGAAGAGTTCTTTGAATTTAGGTTAACCGCTATATATAGAATATGATTCTTTAGGGTTCGGTGTGTCTGACATGCGACTCATTAGTAACACACAGTCGGACGAAAAACCCTACCAAATAGTTCTGAAACACTGCTCTAGCAAGCAACACCCTAAAATCGGAAAAGCTACTCGTGTGGATACCTGTGGTTGCGTTCGTTCAATACAGAGCAGCGCCTAAGGTCTGACGTGTTCTACGAATAGTTCGTGGTTGCCGTGGTGTCCAAATAGTGACCGTGGTGTTCAGATCGTGGAAAGGTTCAGATCGCAACCAGGGTTTTGCTATCGAGCATCAAATGTATATATATCTAAACCCTAGACGATTTAATCGGAACGCATGGATCTTCTTATAGGGATTTCCGGTGTTTTTCCGCTGCGTTATTTTTATATTATGGCTAGGAAATCCCAACAGTGGTATCAGAGCCGCTTGCGTTTTCAATTAAACCGTTTCTGGATTGATGAAATTAGTTAAAAACATATTATGTTGGACATAATCGAAGTACATCTAGATGTAGTATAAGAGACAGGAACATATGCTGTTGAAAATCTGTTTGATATCTTGATCTCAATACATACATATGATGTATGCAAAGATTCTATTCGATAGAAACCTGTTCTGTATCGATGATTCTATTTGATAGATTCTGTTGTTGAACTATATGTATATGTGATATACGTATGTTTCTGTTGAATTATGTATATATGATATATGTATTTTTCTGTCGAATTATGCATATATATATATGCCTCATACATATATATGCTTCTGTCGAATGATTTACATATATGATATGTGTATGTTCTGTTCGATGAATATAATGGTGCTACTTATATGTTTAATTTGGCCAATAAATATTGGGCTATCAAAACGGTTTTGGGCCCATAGGCATAAGATGAGATTAAACATGCCGGTACATGTGATGTATTGATCTCATAATTGTTTTAAGAGTTACATATGATGTAATTGGTAAAGAGTTACCTACCTAAATAACTTAATTTTAATTGTCATGCCAAAGCTGAGTTAAAGTTAAGTGAAATATGGATCTTAACCCACTAAATACAAACTGTTGTGTATTCATTTATGAGGGTAATTGATTTAGTGGGAGTTTTATATTAATATCGAAATATTGTACTTTGCATAATTGTTGTAGATCGATGGCCGCTAATAACACTTCAACACTATCTTTGCGATCTATCCTTGAGAAGGACAAGCTGAATGGGACCAACTTCCTTGACTGGTTCAGAGGTTTGAGAATTGTGACCCTTGCATCTATAAGACAGACTGGGAAATCCAAGTCTTATCCTCGAACGACTGCACCAATGCTCCAAGAGCGAGAGAGATGCTTACGGTAAGCATTCTAATGACTCGTTGATGTTGGATGCCTTATGCTTGCTACCATGAGCCCAGACCTTGAAGGACTTGGAGCACTTGGAAGCTTTCGAGATGGTCAATCATCTCAAGGAAATGTTCCAACGCAAGCACGGCAGAAAGGTTTGATACGACCAAAGCTTTACATTCATGCTAAATGTGCTATAAGAGACAGCCTGTTAGTCCTCATGTCTTGAAGATGAAGGGTCACATAGATCATCTTGAAAGACTTGGATTTCCCATAAGTCAAGAGCTGGCAACGGATTTGATCCTGAATTCTCTTCCTGAGAGTTATAGCCAGTTTGTTATGAACTTCAACTTGAACAACATGGAGAAATCTGTTTCTGAGCTGCATTCGATACTTAAAACTGCTGAGCACTATATCACACCACGGCAATTAGTCAAGGATCTGAAAAGAAGTAGTCGATTAAAGAAAGGTGAAGTGGAGATGCTGGTTGGAAATAAAGCAAGAGTTGCTGCTCTAGCCGTAGGAACATGTGAACTCCTTTTACCTCCCGGGCTGATTTTAACTTTGAATAATTGTTATTATAAACCTCTGTGATCTAAAATCATCTCTGTCAGACTGGATAGACAATGATGGATTTAATTTCTTCACATTAAGAATAAAAAATTCTCCATTCACCGTGAAGACGTGTTTTATGGAAATGCTGATTTGCATAATGGTCTTTACGTTCTAAACATTGAAAAGCCCAATCCAGAGATTGTTTATAACATAAATACAAAGAAACCTAGATTGGATGATTCAAATCAAACTTTCTTATGGCATTGTCGCCTTTGTCACATAAATGAGAAGCGCATATCAAAACTCCATAAAGATGGGCTTTTGAATCAATTTGATCTTGAATCTTATGATATCTGCGAATCTTGTTTGTTGGGAAAGATGACTAAAGCTCCTTTTACTGGACACAGTGAACGAGCCAATGATTTATTGGGCCTAAAACTATGGTGATCTTCATAAGCCAATATGAAGATCAAGGTCAATCCTAGGGTCAAATTTCATTACTTTCTCAGATGATTTCAGTAGATATGGTTATGTCTATCTAATGAAACATAAATCTGAGTCTTTTGAAATGCGGGGTTCAAAAGTTTTTAGTATGAAGTACAGAATCAACTTGGCAAGACAATTAAATCACTGAGATCTGATCGAGGTGGTGAATATCTGAATCAAGAATTTTATGACCATCTTAGAAATTGTGGAATTGTTTCACAATTAACTCCACTGGAACACCACAATGGAATGGTGTATCTGACAAGAAGGAATCTGTCTCTTATATTAGATATAGTTCGATGTATGAAGAGACAGCTGTAGATCTCCCTTTATCCTTTTGGGGTTATGCTTTACAAACAATGCATTCACATTGAATCGTGTTCCAACTAAAACGTAGAAAAGACACCATATGAGATGTGGACTGGTAAAAGACAGAAGAATACATCTGTCTCTTATACACATCTAGATGTGTATAAGAGACAGGACCTCTCGGATAAGTTAGCTCCCAAGTCGATAAGTGTTTGTTTGTGGGGTATCCTAAAGAAACTAAAGGATACTACTTCTACAATCCCTCCGAAAACAAAGTGTTTGTTGCCGAAATGGGATATTTTGGCATACTCCCAGTATTTCTTTCCAAAAGAACTAGTGGGACAATAGAGTACATCTTGAAGAATTTCAAGATCCACAAGACAACACTCTCTCTTCTGTGCAATCTCATCAAGAATCACAATTAGTTGTTGGTTCGAATGAGACAACACAATTGGAACATGGGAATGACTCACAATGCATATGAACACATCATAAAACAGAAAACAAGGACTCCGTAGATCCGGTAGAGCTAGAAATATGCCCGAGAGATATGGATTTCTTAATCTCATCTCTCATGCCCATGTGAGATGTGTATCAAGATGTGTATATACATGCACTATGATAGTCCAGTTTACTTTAGGTTCAAACAAGCTTGCCAATAAGTAAATTAGTTGCAATCCATGTTTGACAATCAAGTTTGGACTTTGATTGATCCACCGGATGGTATAAAAACTATTGGGTGTAAATGGGTTTTCAAGAAGAAAACTGACATGGATGGCAATCTACATACCTTCAAAGCGACACGATTGGTTGCAAAAGGTTTCAAACAAACTCATGGTATAGACTATGATGAAACCTTTTCACCAGGTTGCTATGCTTAAATCCATAAGGATTCTTATTGCCATTGCAGCATACTATGATTATGAGATATGGCAAATGGATGTCAAAACAGCGTTTCTTAATGGAAACTGTCTCTTATATGTCTATGTGTATAAGAGACAGCCCTCAGGTTGATCCTATAGCTGATGCATATGGAATCTGAATACACAACAGTTTGTATTTAGTGGGTTAAGATCCATATTCTGTCTCTTATACACATGACGAAGCAGTCAAAGAGTTTGGATTCATCAAAATGAAGATGAACCTTGTGTTTACAAGAATATTAATGCAAATGCAGTTGTGTTTCGGTTTTGTATGTTGATGACATCTTGCTCATTGGAAATGACATTCCTACCTTGCGTAAAGTCAAGTCTTGGTTAGGCAGTTTTAAGCATTGAATGCAACAAGAAACAGATTTCTCAATGTTGTTCTGCTTAAAGTTACATAACACATCTATTCAAAACTCTCAGAAACAGAATTCAGGATCAAAGGAGTTTATATAGATAAAGTACTAAAGAGCAGTATCTGGCTTTATTTCCATATACACGTCACCGGATCAAATAGATAATGTTTCGACTTCTTGGAAAGGCTCAGTGTCCTGCGACACAAGATGAGCGAAATCGCATGAGTGAGATTCCATATGCATCAGCTATAGGATCCATCATGTATGCGATGTTATGTACTCGACCGGATGTCTCATATGCTTTGAGCATAACGAGTAGATACCAATCGGATCCTGGTGAGAGAAATAGAAGTAGTAAGATGACCGTGTAAAACATAAATACCTGAAGTAGTAGTCTCACTACTCTTCTTCCTGTCTCTTATAAGTGGTTACACAGATGCAAGTTTCCAGTCTGACAGAGATGATTTTAGATCACAGTCAGGATATGTGTTCTATTTAAATGGAGGTGCTGTTAGCTGGAAGAGGTCAAAGCACGCGACCATAGCAGATTCTACAACGGAAGAATATATAGCAAGATCGATGCGGCTAAGGAAGCATTTGGATTAGGAAATTTGTCACCGAATTAGGTGTTGTTCCTAGCATCACTAATCCAGTTGATATCTATTGTGATAATAATGGGGCTATTGCACAAGCCAAAGAGCCTAGATCGCATCAACGATCCAAACACATCCAAAGACGTTATCATCTCATTCGTGAGATCATTGAGAGAGGAGACGTCAAAATATGCAAAGTACCATCCTCTGACAACATTGCTGATCCATTAACTAAACCACTACCACAACCAAAACATGATCGCCATGTTCGGTCAATAGGTCTTAGACATATGTATGATTGGACCTAATTGTTTAATTGGGAGACTTTTAATGGATAATTTTAAAACGAATATTGTCATCATGATATTTTATTTATAAAGAGATTTATTATTGCATGTTTTAATATTAGAATCCATGAATAATTTATTATTCTAAATGTCTCATATCCTAGTTATTCAATATAGTGGGAACTGTGTTGATTTAAGACTAGTATGATTTTGATTGATAATCATATGATGATTATGGATATATGGATATAATAAAAATCATTCCCACTGTTGGCGAACAAAGTCTTGGATTGACCCGTTATGAGAATACAACATGGTTTTATGTCATTGGTAATTCTCATTATGAACATGTTGTTCATCCTTAGACCGAGATCACCATAGTTTCCTACATAAGAACTTATGTGTTTTGACACAATCAAACGTTGTCTTTAACCGGATGATTATAAAGATTGTGATTGAACATGTAGAAATTATGCGGAGGAAAATGAGTGATTAAGATGGAATTTGTCCCTCTTATTATGAGAGAGATGTCTTTGGGCCCTCGATTAGTAGGAATGTAAAATGCATGGCCGTGCTCAAATGGATTGATAAGGTGATCAAATTCATTTGTTTTATCATTCTACTTCGAGATCGAGAAATCAAATAGTTGGACACAAATCACAAGAGATGACATTGTCCATGCTCTATGTCCAACTAAGACATCGTCTACATGTTGAAGTACACAACTGATTGTATAATTCCCAGGTTCCAATTGACATTCAGGAGTCATTTTCCGTTGTCATGCTGCCTTGCTAGAGGCCAATCTTGATCATTGAGTACAATCTAGATGTTAACCTTAAATTCTTCATGTTTAATTTATTCTTATTCCAAGTCTCCTGTCTATTGTACACAGTCCAAGTGGGAGTATTGTTGGTTTATGTACTAAAGGCAACAGTGTTGGAATTAGAAATTATACTTATTGCCAACGTTAAATGAACCTAAAGGGTCACACACTAAGAGTAAGCATTGGGTTAAGTTAATTGTTGACTAAGTTCGTTGAATAAGAATTTGTGTCTAGATTCAATGAACGAGAATTATGGACTAATGACATCAACCTTGTCTCATGAGTCCAGTTAAATGGTAATTATAATAATTCGTTAGGAACTATATCTGGTTACTATCATACGCGTTTATATACCTAATACGTGTGATAGAAGAATTCTAATCAAAGAAGAGTTCTTTGAATTTAGGTTAACCGCTATATATAGAATATGATTCTTTAGGGTTAATGTGTATGATAGTGCTTTGTTGTATTAGTGTGCAATTGTGACGTGTAATTCAACTTTGAGTTCAACTTTGAGTGATAATCTTGTATGAAAGAGTGGTTGTAAGTAAGATTCTTGGCTCAACTAAAAGAGTTTTAGTGTGAGCAAAGAACTTCCCAACAGCGCCTACCCAATGACGTGTTCAACGAATAGTCGTGATTGAAGGGTGTCAAATCATAGTGATAAGAGACAGGTCATAGGAAGTGGACAGGTTCAGATCGCAACCAGGGTTTTGCTATCGAGCATCAAAGGTATATATATCTAAACCCTAGACGATTTAATCGGAACGCATGGATCCTCTTATAGGGATTTCCGGTGTTTTTCCGCTGCGTTATTTTTATATTATGGCTAGGAAATCCCAACACTTGCTCACACTAAAACATCTTCTTTTAGTTGAGCCAAGAATCTTACTTACAACCACACTTTCATACAAGATTATCACTCCACTCAAAGTTGAATTACACCCACAATTGCACACTAATACAACAAAGCACTATAGTCAATTTGCACTCAAATTACTCTTTTCTAGGGCTTGTATTCAATGTATTAGATGATTTTTTTCAGGCTCTTAAAGCACCTATTTATAAGAGCAATAAATAGTGGTTTCACCTACTTCCTAATGGCTAAGTAATAAATGCACAAAAAATAGCCATTGGGGTTTCGGACGTCCGAGAAGGATTGAATGCGTCCGAGCAGCGTCTGATCTTCATTCAGTTTTCAGCCATTGAGAGGCTTCGTTCGGACCAATGGCTATTTTTTGTGCATTTATATATTAGTGCTTCCAGAGTAGGTGAAAATGGTCAGATGTGTGCGAAGAGAATAAATTAAGGTGTTTTATTTTCTGCCAGTGTGTATCGGACGATGCAATGCGTCCGAGGAGTTTTGACCTAGTTCGGACGGTTCTGTGCGTCTGAAAGATCTGTTCCGGCAACAGCTTATTTTATAGAGTTACGTGTTTATGTCATCATCAAAATAAGGTTTGGAAAACATCAATCTCTCCCTTTTTGATGATGACAAACCTCAATTGGATATGACTAATTAATTTGCAATAATTTGGATATCAATCATCAACATATCAATCATATCAAAGCACAATAATATAACTTTGGATATCAATCATCAACATATCAATCATATTAAAGCATAATAACATAACTACTCCCCCTTTTGACATCAATCAAAAAGACTCCCCCTTAGAATATGCACGTAGTTGGATAAAAATAAAACAAGTTTAATACATCCAACTGAAAAGTTTAATGGTGCTAAAGTCAAGGAAATAGACAACCAAGCCACAGAACTGCAGAAAAACAAAAAGAAATGCTGAAAACAAAGTACAAATAGGAAAAAGAGCTAATGTGAGTCATTGCGCTTCTTGGAGCGCTTTTCAGTCTTTTGTCTTTTGGATGGAACATCTTCAGTGGTGGCTTCACTGTCACGACATGTCTTCCTCTCCGGTACGACGTTGCATGATGAAGTCAAACGTGTCGTCAACATCTTCATCATCGTAGTCATCGTCATCGGCAGCTCCTGGAGTAGCTTCTTCATTGTCGTCACGAGTGTGTTCATCTTCAGGTTCATCACTGTCGGAAGATGACTCAAGTGGATATTGGGACTGAAGATTAGTAAATTGAACTTGAGCCGAAACAGACATGCCAAGACTGAGTGCCTCTTGGAGAATCATTTGACGAGTTTCAAGTCGTTTTAACTTTCGGTGCGACGTTGAAATGAACTGACTTGAGTGCTCAAAGAGGTGAGAAGGCCGCAGATATGTGAAAGAGATGGTTCAGAAGTAGATGGTCCAGATGTAAGTGGAGGTGGTTGAGGAGTAGGAGAATGAGGAGTAGCAAAATCAGAGGTGGAGGCATGGGATTGGGACTGTGCAATATCAAAGGCTGCCTTAGTTAACCATTGATCATTGAAAAAACGAAGGCCTTTGCGTTCAATGTAGGATATATATTGTTAAAATAGGGAGGATATTGTTTGTTTCCGCTGAAAGGAATGTTGAGGAAATCAAAAATTTTAGTGAGAAATTTTCCAAAAGGAATGTTGCGTCGAGTATCAGTAAGAAAGAGTTCCCATGGAGAACAAAAAAGATACCCAAAGTCAAGAGGAATACCCTTGAAAATACAAAAAAATAAGTAAAGTTACATTTTTCCGAGCTCAGTACGATACCCGTCAGTTGGTAATAACAGATTTGTGACAAGGGTGTACAAAATATTGAGTCAGGAGCGAGCAATGTAGTTTTGGCTTCCGAGATGTGTTTAAAATGGATGTTAAAAATAGCTCTAACTTCATCAATATCAAACTGAGTATCATCAGCGGGCCATTTGTCTAATGAAAAGATCTTTAGGAAAAAGCAGTGGAGTGTGAGACTCACATTCAAAAATGGTGTTAACGATGTTTGATGAAATCTCAAGATCAGTGTTGTTAACACGAGAAATGAGAGTGCGAACAGTAGGACCTTTCCGAAGGATTGGCCGTGAACTGAAGCACCATGTCATGATAAATAGGTAAATCAAGATGCACAAGATGACCCCAATTTTGTTTTTCAAAACAAGATTTGATAATAGGAAGATTATATTCATCAAATAGACTAGAAGAAGCAGGACGTTGAACGATTATAGATTTACTTAAAAGGGAAGTATACCGTTCGGATGCCTTGGCATCGATAAATTTTGATAGAATTGGAGTGTATAAGACTTGAGGATTGGCTGATGATTCTCCTCGTACTGGAGCCTTCCCTTTAGTTTTTCGACCCCGATTTGCTGTAGAGGAACCGCCACGAGATTTCACCATTGTAATAAAGGAAGAAAAAATTGAAAAATTGCGAGAATGGGTGAGATTTTGAGGAAATGAGATGATGGATGGGGGAAATTAGATGTGATGTAGGTGATAAGGGCTATGGGTAGTATGATTTTCCAATCAATTTTGGAAAAGAGAGTGGGGATTTGGAAGGGGTAGTGGAGTGAAAAAAGTGTTAGCCAGAGGGTTTTCGGGGGAGGTGGTGAGTTCGAAATGGGGAAGTTTGACGGTTTTAATCGAACAGGGGCACCTTTCGGACGGCCGAAGGTTTGGTATGCGTCCGATGTAGCGTCCGAAAGCCGAAGAACGGACTGCCGAAGGAGGAGCCAATGCGTCCGAAGTTCTTTCGGACGATGGTGCGCGTTCGGAAGATTTCCAGAGAGTTTGGTAAAAAAAAAAAATAATGTTCGGACGCTTATGAGCGTCCGAGAAGAAACATAGGCTTTCGAATGATCCAGATCGTCCGAAAAAAAATTGTTCGAACGAATAAGTGCGTCCGAACTATGAACCTATGCCAGATTTATTTCTAAAATCCCCAAACATTTTCTCAACAATTCAAAGCGATCTAGAGCTACGGGTTTGTAAAAATATCAGCTAATTGATCTGAAATAGGCACAAAATCAACACGAATTTCCTTTTTACAAACAAGGTCTCTAATGAAATGGTGCTTAACATCAATGTGTTTGGTTCTAGCAGTGCATAACAGGATTTTTTGTGAGATTAATTGCACTAGTGTTGTCACACAATATAGGAACACAATCAAAAAATACACCAAAATCTTTCAGAGTATGTTTCATCCAAAGAAGTAGAGCACAACAATTTCCCACAGCAATGTATTCGACTTCAGCCGTAGAAAGGCCAATAGAATTTTGTTTTTTGCTAAACCAAGATACAAGACAATTTCCCAGAAAATAACACATACCACTGGTACTTTATCTATCAATTTGACATCCAGCAAAGTCGGCATTAGAATAACTAATTAAGTCAAATGTAGAGAACTTTGGATACCACAGACCGAAATCCATTGAACCCTTTAGGTATCTAAAAATCCTTTTAACAGCTATCAAATGCGATTCTTTAGGGCAAGATTGAAATCTAGCACATAAACACACAGCAAACATGATATCTGGTCTACTGGCAATTAAGTAAAGTAGACTTCCGATCATACCTCTATAGTGTTTTTCATCAACACTATTAGGATGAACCTTCTTCGTCTTTTGTAAGTTTGGTTGAAGTGCACATTGGCGGCCCAACTGGTTTGCAATCTTCCATTCCAAATCGTTTGAGTAGCTCCTTTGTGTACTTGATTTGTGTAATAAACGTTCCTTCCTTAATTTGATGAACTTGTAATCCGAGGAAAAATTGCAACTTGCCCATCATACTCATCTCAAACTCTTCTTGCATTAAATGTGAAAAATCCATACACAAACTTTCATTAGTTGCTCCAAAAATAATATCATCAACATATATTTGAACTATTAACAAACCATTTGAATTTGTTTTTGTAAAAAGAGTGGTGTCAACTACACCTCTTTTGAATCCATTTTCTATCAAGAACCCACTTAATCTTTCATACCAAACTCTTGGAACTTGTTTCAAACCATATAAAGCTTTGGATAGTTTGAAACATAATTTGGAAGGTTTTTATTTTCAAAGCCTGGAGGTTGTTTGACAAAAACTTCTTGGTCGATAAAGGCATTTAAAAACCTAGCACTTTTGACATCCATTTGAAATAATTTGAAATTATTGAAACATGCGAATGCAAGAAACATGCGAATGGATTCTAACCTAGCCACGGGTGCAAAGGTTTCATCAAAGTCAATACCTTCTTCTTGAGCGTAACCTTTTGCAACAAGTCTAGCTTTGTTTCATATGATTTCACCTTTGTCATTTTATTTGTTTCTAAAAACCCATTTAGTACCAATAACGGGATGAGAAGAAGGTCTTTCAACTAAAGTCCATACATTATTTTTCTCAAATTGACTAAGTTCATCTTGCATAGCATTAACCCAAGATTCATCACTCAAGGCGACATCTATATGTTTAGGTTCAATGTGAGAAAGTAATGCACAATACTATTCAAAGGTTTATGAGAACGAGTAGTTACCCCATCGGATAGATCACCTATGATTAAGTCTTGAGGATGACTAGAGACGAATCTCCAAGCTTTCGGAAGATCATTTTGAGCATCCTCATTCTTTTCATCAACTCATTGATGTTTACAAGTTTGATGGTTGTTGACATCAATGCTTGATGTAGTTTCTTGATGATCTTCATGAATAACGAGCTTTTCGAGCTCCTTTAAAATACCTACATCTTCATCTTCACATAAATTCTTTGAGATAATATCATTAGTTTCATCAAATGTAACATGCACAACTTCTTCAATCAAAAGCGTTCTTCTATTGTAAACTCGGTATGCTTTCTTGTCACTAGAATATCCTAGAAAAATTCCTACATCCGATTTTTTGTCAAATTTTCCAAGGTTTTCTTTGATTTTTAAAATAAAGCATTTGCAACCAAAAACTTTGAAATAGCTCACAACGAGTTTTTTACAGAAAATGAGTTCATAATGAGTTTTATTTAAAGAAGATCTTAATAAAACTCGATTCATAACATAACAAGCCGTGTTAACCGCTTCGGCCCAAAAGTATTGTGGTAAGTCACATTCACTAATCATAGTTCTAGCCGTTTCTTGAAGAGTCCTATTTTTCCTTTCAACAATTTGTAAAACATTACTAATACCATTTTGTTGAGGGATTCTAACAACCGAAAACTCATGAAAGATACCGTTGTGATCACAAAAGTCAGAAAAACCTCCAAATTTAAATTCGGCACCATTGTCACTCCTTAGACGAACAATTTTTGTATTCAATAAATTTTGAATTTTGGAAAACAATTTTACAAATTTTTCAAATGCTTCATTTTTATGAACCAGAATAATACCCAAGTAAACCTAGAATAGTCATCTACGATAACAAATGCATATTTGCAACCACCTAGACTAGCATATTGAGTAGGTCCAAATAAGTCTAAATGCAACAATTCTAAAGGTTTATGGGTAGACACAAAATTCTTTGGTTTAAAAGAAATTTTGACTTGTTTACCAAATTGGCAAGCATCACAAATTTTATTTTTCAAAAATTTCAGTTTTGGCAAACCTCTTACCAAATCTTTCTTGGCAAGTTTTTCAATCAAATCCATATTAAAATGACAAAGTCTTCTATGCCAAAGCCAAGGATCATCGCAATATGGAAGCGGTAAGACATTTTACATTGCTATTGCTAATTTTATCAAGATGAATCACATAAACATCATTGTGCCTAGAGCCCTTGAATAAAACAACATGATTTTTATCAAGGATAAGACATTCATGCTTGGTAAAGAAAACATATAAATTTTTATCACAAAGTTGACTAACACTTAATAAATTATAGTTCAAATTATCAACAAGAAGTACATTCTTAATCAAGGTTTCACCATTTTTACCTACATCACCATGCCGATTGATTTTGCTTTGTTGTTGTCTCCAAAAGTGACTTTTCCACTGCTTTTGGATGTAAGATTTGTGAAGAGAGAGGCATCACCCGTCATATGCCTTGAACATCCACTATCTATGAACCACTTAGCATTGTTGGCGATTTTAAGTACCTATACAATAAATCAATTGATAACTTTTGGTACCCATATTTTGTTGGGTCCATTTGCGTTAGTGAAATTGCTTTCGATCCATGCAACTTTCATTCCAAGTTTTGCATTCCTCTTGACATAACACATATTTTTAGTATGTCCATGTTGTTGGCAATATCTATAAATAATGCTTTTATTACCATATAAAGAAGATTTTGGTTTTACAATACATAAGTCATCCCTTCTAATCATGACAAAATTTGTGTTGATTGCTATATTTCTATTTCTTTTCACATCAACAATATTTTCTTTCTTTCTAGTTAAAAGATCATTCAAATCATCCATTCTTTTCTTCAAGGAGGCTTGTTCTTCCTTGACCTTTGTTCTCACATGCATTCTTTCCTTCAACTCACGATTTTCGTGTAATAGCCTATTATTTTCATTCACAAGTTTAGATTTAGCATTCAATAAAACATTTGACTTTTTAACTAACTCCTTATTTCTAGCATATGATTCCTTTAAGCTATCATGTAATTTCAAAATGAAAGCTTCAAGATCATCTTCATCATTTTCATCATTAGAGTCATAGTTAGAGTTTACCTCATCATCTCCAATGGCCAATGAAGGCCATTTGTGCTGACTCCATTTCTTCTTCTACTTCTCCTTCGGAGTTGCAATCATCCCATGTGATTTGAAAGTTGTTGAATCTTGGTTTTCTTCCTTCCTTATTTTTCTTGGAAGGACATTCATTTGCAAAATGCCCGAGTTGACCGCATTCAAAGCATTTTTCGTTTTGCTTTTTCATTTCAAGCCTAGACTTCCCTTTGAAATTATTTGAATTTGTAGCTCCGCCTCTTCTCATTCTTCGTTTGTTGATGTAATGTTTAAAAAATCCTTTAGTGATGAGTGCAAGATCTCCTTCATCAAGATCTTCATCTTCTAGATTGATAGAGCTATTTTCATCTTCCTCTTGAGAGGTCTTTAGATCAATGCTCCTTCTTGGCCTTGCTTCTTCATCATCCACAACCTTGGCCTTTAGCTTGAGTTCATAAGATGTGAGAGAATTGATTAGTGATTCAATAGGCATTAAATTTAAATCTTAGCTTCCTCTATGGCAATTGTTATTTGGCATCCCATTCTTTGGATAAAGCATTTAGGATTTTTTCTATTTTTTTCACCCAAAGAGTACTCCTTACTCAAGGCTTCAAGATCCTTTATAATGTCATTGAACCTGCAGTACATTTTGTCTATGTTCTCATGTGGTTCCATTTTGAAGGACTCATACTTGGCAACAAGTAGAGATTTCTTTTGCTCACGAACATCATCGCTCCCTTCATGAATTTCCTTCAACTTATCCCATATTTCTTTAGCAGAAATGCAACCCTTCACGCGAGTTGATTCATTTGCATCCAAGGCATTATATAGCACATTCATGGCTTTTGCATTTAATGTCAAGTTTGCCTTGTCTTGTGGAGTGAGCTAATTCCTTGTCTTTTCTCTTCTTCTATTTGTGTGATCGTCAATGATAGAAGCTTCAAATGGACCTTCATTGACAACATACCACAAATCAATGTCAATAGATTGCAAAAATATTTTCATTCTATCTCTCCAACTAATAAAATTTGCCTCCTATTAAACATAGGGGGCCTAGTAACGGATTGACCCTCAAAGAATAGAGCATTGTTGGTTGCCATATTTCTTTACTCAAGAGCAGTTTAAGCAATATAATGAGACCAAGCTCTGATACCAATTGTTGGTCCCAAAATAATCTAAGAGGGGGGTGAATTAGGTTTCTTTAAAAAATACTTTGAGAGATATTGAGATTTTCTAATTGAATGCAGATATAATAATAACAATAGAACAGTAAAGTAGAGAGAGGAATAATTAAACAATTAATACTTCCAAGCTAGGAAGCTTGAAGTATCAAATCTTTTGAATGCTTCACACACTTGGTGAGCCAATAATCTTTACAAAGTTGGGAAGTTCTTGCTCACACTAAAACTCTTTTAGTTGAGCCAAGAATCTTACTTACAACCACACTTTCATACAAGATTATCACTCCACTCAAAGTTGAATTACACCCACAATTGCACACTAATACAACAAAGCACTATAGTCAATTTGCACTCAAATGATTCGGACGATGCAATGCGTCCGAGGAGTTTTGACCTAGTTCGGACGGTTCTGTGCGTCCGAAAGATCTGTTCCTGCAAAAGCTTGTTTTACAGAGTTAAGTGTTTATGTCATCATCAAAATAAGGTTTGGAAAACATCATGTCCTTTCAAAGTTGAATTCTACCTAACGAAGCAATCAAGGGGTGCTTTATTGTTGGTTCAAAGAAAAGAAAGCAGTGGAAGGGACTAGCGGTGCTAGTGAGGCCATTGAACCAATTGTTGAGCCTATTATCTCTTGTGACTGGGATAGGGACTTATTTTTCACTAATGAGAACCATGGGCTTAATAGAGAGCGGCTTTTATTTATAACATAATTAGGAGTGATTTGAGAATATTAGGTTGGAATTAGAAGCCCAATTGAAGGCTAGTCAATGGGAGGAGTTTGATAAAGCTATGAGGTCGGGCTATACTGACCTAGTCAAAGAATTTCATTGTAACTTGTGTGAATTAAAAAATGGTATGGTTAGAGTCTGTGGGGTATTGGTTGATTTTTCGTGTTGAAAAGATTAACACTTTCTTCAAAATACCCAATGTTTCCAACCAGGAGTATATGGACTTTATTTCTAGGGAGAAATATTTGGGATTTAGCCTTGAAACTCAACCATGTTTTCAACTACCTTATAAAATATTTCTCTTAACTAGTTTTGACCTCAAACTCTTTACTTATTCTATAAGTTTTATTCCAATGCCAAATTCAATTTATTGTTACTATGGTTTAAGCATTTCAAGATTTTTGGAAATTGATTTTGGGTAGAGAAAGAAATGAGTTACGCATCACTTGGTCATGTTTCATGGATTTTCATTTTGGAATATTTTGTGAGTTTATCAAGGTTTGCCTTGGTACACTTATTATGGCAGTTTGAATTCCCAGATTTTACCTATATAGCCAAAAATGATCTAGGCATTTTCCTGGATAGTTTGTGCTAAAAAGCCTACCTTACATTAATTTATACTTAGTGTCGCCATTGAACCTTGTAATCTAATTTCTTTGTCAACCACATAACTTAACCATTCCATTTTGTTTATTCATCTCTCTTCATCCCATCACTTTAGTCATTATAGAATTATCCTAGTTCTCCAATATAATAGTAAGTGGTTATATGATGGTTTGACCGAGATTTTTGTGCATTTGTTTGAGAATGATGTCAAGAGTTCAATGTTGTTTATATTTCCCCTTTTGCAATTGTTATGTTATGTAATTGTCTTTGTTGAAAAAAAAAAGAAGAAAAAAAAAAGCTACAGAATTTCAAGTATTATGTTTTTATTGAATAAAAAATGTTTATCTTAAATTCAAAATGTTAATTTAGTTACAAATAATGTTTTTGTTTTTCAAATGTTGGTTAGTTAAGTCATGTTGGTATTGGGACTTAAATATTTGGGTAGTAGTCCAAGAGTTTGCGTTGAAATAACTAAGGTGATTTGAGTCACTTATATCCAAATGTATCCTATCTTATGACCTTAGCCTACTTTACAAGGTTTAAAAGTCCTAAACGATATTTAATCTGGGTTATTAGATTTTAAAGAGTCTGAGGTAAAGCATTGCTTTGATTGATGTTCTTTGCTAAATCTTGCGATGCCAACAAATATCCTTGTGTGTTAATTTCATCAATTTATGCTTCTCAAAACAAGTCTAAATAATCTTTTTATACTTGAAGCAAATTTTTGAGTAAGACTTGGCTTGTTTGCTTCCATCAACTTACATTTGAATTGGCATTCAATTAACTTTTTATTAGCCAAAGTGATGTTTATAATCAAAAATAGTGAACACTTTTGTAAATGAAAGAGTAGATGAAAATGTTAAATTTGTTGAGTTAAAGCCCCATTTTTATATGTGACAAGTATACTAGAGTTCAACATTTCAATCTTATTGGTGGTATTATGTCTTTTGTGTTACTCGTTTTTTGTTGTTCTTTTTTTTTCTTTTTTTTTTTTTGGCTCATGAAAAGCAAAGGCTTAACTTTGATGGTGTGATAGCAATAGGAAGTTAGAGTTATATATACCCTCAACTTGAGTATTTTGGTCTTAGTTTCAAACATTTTTAGGATTTAAGTACTAATTTTGTCTATTTTTACTTTTCTGTTATGTAATGTGTTAATTGTGTTAATTCAGTATTTCTATGTTATTTTAGGGTTTTTATTACTTTAATAGAGTGTTTTATATTTAGGGTTTGATAAGTGTGATCACTAAAAGAGAAAATGGCATGAGAATCGGATGAGAAATGGATCAAATCATGCCGATAAGTGCTGGGGATCATGGTCACCAATCTGGTAACCGTGGTCACCAGACTCAATTTGGTACTAAAAGTTTGACCGAACTTAGTAACTACAATTACCAACAAGAAGTGCCAATGACCATGGTTATCAGAATAAAGAAGGAGAATTGGTCACTGCAATCACTTACAGAAGTCACCATGAGCATTAGTAATGTAGTCACTAGAACCAATATGGAATTCCAGTAGCTGCGGTCATCAAACTAGTCAGTGATAGTGACACTAAGCACGGTCCGAGCATTTTGAAAGGCAAAATCATCAAATTTGTGTCAAATTGTTGTTGCTACCATTTCCCTCAACCCCAACAATATAAATACACCCTAAAACCCTCTCTTTGGAGACTATGAAAAATAAAAGTAGAAGCAGAAATAATATAGGAGTAGACATAGTGAGGATGCAGAAGTAGGGTAGTTTAGTTCTTCATTTTCCCTCCCTATTTGGGGAGGATTTTCTTATATTAGATTCAATTTAGTGTTATATCAAATCTCCTAGCTGTAAATTAAAGACTTCTAATGTAAGTTCTCTTTAATATATGTCCAATTTCACTTGCTTCGAGTTAATTTAGAGTAGTATATTTTAATTTACTTGTTCCCTAGATTATTTGGTAATTTAAAATGTTGTCTTCTTTAAAAATACTTTCTTAGTGGTGAATTGTAGCTTAGAATAATTAATTAGGGTAGATTAGTGAATGAATCTTCTTTAGTTATGTTTCCTTAGTGGTAATTAATAGTATAGATTAATTATGTACTTCCTTAAAATGTTTTCCATTATACATGTTTTCTTTTAAATGTCTTCTTTAAATGCCTTTCTTTTTTAATATTCACATGATGCTTTACTTGTATTTCTTTAAAATGCTTTCTATGTGTTAATCTTTATTTTAAAACATTAGTTAGTATTTAAATTGTTTTCTTAGCCTCTTAAATTCTAATTAATTAGTTAAATCACTTTAAAATCAATTAATTTAACTAATAATCTAACTAAATAATTAGTAATCACCAATTAATCTTTATGGGTTCGATCCCTATTTCCCTTTATAACTAGTTGACAATCGTATGGAATATTGCCTAGGTAGTAATAGGATTTAGGTGTTTTAAATAATAATAAAACTAGGTATTTTTTGAAAAAGCATCATTTATATGTTTAGTTGTGTTCTTTTTCTTTCTTGTTTTGCTCAAAACTAGCAAAACGTTAAGTTGGTGGTGTGACAACTCTTGGAAACTAGACTTATTTTACTTGATTAACTACAGATTTTTGATTCTATTGGTTAAATTTTAGTTTTAATTAAGTATTTTTGGCTAATTGCTTACATTTCGTATTTGCAATTACAATTGTGTAAATATTTAGATATTTAGTACAATTTTATGATAATTTTAGTATAATTTAATTACATACTAAGAAAGTGTATTTTGCAGGTTAAGAATGAAAGGACTAAAGGTCAGAAGATTAGAGAAGTCAAAGGAGCAAAACGCAAATGAGGAACTTTAAAGACTCTTGTTGGAAAGAGTTTGGTGTCATGCCACCAAAATAGAATTTCAAAGGCTTAGCTTTAAGTTGTATTTGCGACATTAGATCTTGTACAAACCTTGGTGTCACGACACTGATCCCTTGACAGCATTTTTATAAAAGGAGGCAAATTTGTAATTTTTGGCTTAGGATGCCTTTTAAAACCTTTCTTGTAGTACACTTTAGAACACATACTTTTAGGTGTAGTTAGTTTTTGTTAGTATTAGTTTAGTCTTAGTATAGTTGAAGGCTTTCTTAACTCTCAAGTTTCTTTTTAATTACCTGTCTCTTTTAATTAATCTTTAGATCTACTTTTTAATTTCTAGAAAGTTTTAATATTTTTTAGTTAATCTTAGTAGATTTTTTGTTAGCTACAAAAAAGTATAATTTTTACTTTTTTTTTTTTAGATTTCTTGCATTTCAAGTAGAATAAATTTCATAAACTTTCATAACAAATCTCTTTTAATCTAGCTAGTTTAAAGTTCTCTTAGCTAAATTTTCGTTTCTTGCCTATAAAAATCATTAGAATTTAGTGGGTTTTTTTTTTATGAAAAAAAACTCTTTTAATTCTAAAAATCTCTAGTTTAAATCTAATTTCCTTGTTATTTCTTAAAATCCCTAGTTAATTAAAATAAAATTTTCTCAATTCTCTATTTTAATTAATACTTTCCGAGCTGAAATTAACTTAGTTTGCCTCTCTGTTTTAATCAACCTTTTCGAAAATTCATTGATTAGAGTAGTTTTTATTTGCTTTCTTAGATTTGTCAATACTTGCTTTCTTAAAATTAACTTTACGTGCTTTGTTTGTGCCAATTATTTATTTATTTTCTAGACTAATTTTAATGGCTTTCTATGGTTTAATTATGTTTTTTAAGAATTAGTGATAATCTTTACTTGCTTTCCTAGTTTAACTTATCTACTTGTCTTTCTTAGTTTAATTGGGTTCGAACATAACTTAGTACTTAATTAATTACTTTCTTAGTTAAATCTTGGTAATCAATGACAAACTCCTTAATTATCTTGTCTGTTGTCTCAATCTTCATAGAAACAATATTCACTCATCGCTATTTACAATTCTACCTTGTATACTTGCAAATGTGTTGATGAATGTTTTGTGACCAGTAAAGTTATTTTTTTATCAACTGTTGCGCTAAACTTGATTGCATCACAAAAACCACTTAACAACCAACGACTTGATTTTGACTCTAAATTAATTAAGTAATCAACTCCTCAACTCAAGTTCGACTTCAGCTTTCAAGTCACATTGCCGATCGAATCAGTCGAACAATTATAATTTTTAATATTTCAACCATATATTGTAATAATATATTAATGTATTTGAGTACATAATATTTTAACCATAACATTTCCATTTTTTAACAATTAATTTATATATTAATAACTTACAATATTCTTAATTCTTAATGTTTCAATATCTTTTCTTCATATAATTGTTGATCATAATACTGACATAATTATTAATGTAATACTTCATATTATGTACAAGTTATGTACTTCAAAATTAATATACGTAAAATTTATTAATGTAACACTTTTATTGCAATAACTAATTAAATAGATTACTAATTTCCTTTTAATATGTATAGATACTAGAGTTAATTATTATATATATTTTAATACTTATTGAAATATACGTTCATATAGAAACTAAAATCAAGTAATAATATATTTTAATATTTATCGAAAAATGTTGTGATTGTGAGCTTTGTAACATATTCATATATTTGGTTATGTATTTTGCTTGTATTAGCTATGAAATTGTAATTTTTGAATTAATTTATATATCTTGTATTTAAAATTTTGAATTTATAGAATGATATTATGTCATATTTTAAACTTATGTAATGATGTAACTAACTTTCAGAATTTATATAATAATATACTAAATTTTAAAATTAAAATATAAAATAAAAGTGTATTTTAATTAAGGAATAAGTGAAATTCAAACTAGTCTGGACAATTTTAATTGATTTTGAATTTATACAATTTAGGAGGTGTTTGGTTTATGGGTATGAGAGGGGAGAATGGGAATCAAAGTTAATGATACCCATAGATGGTGTTTGGTTGAACTCTATGGGAATCATTCTATGAGAATGAAAGTGTTAGAAAATACCTACTTTCATTCCCGACTTGTGATATGGGTTTCAAGTTGAGTAATTTATTAACATAATGAAACACATTCCTATGTTAAACCAAACAAGTAAGGGAGAATAATAGAAACCCATACCAATAGTGGGGTTTATAATTTCTATTTCGATTCCGATTTTCGAATGTGAATTAAACACCTCCTTAATTAACTTTGGGTTTGATGTTGAGATTTTCAAGTCGTAACTTAAATAAATAAATAAAACACCCTATCCCCTCCTATTTGATTTGTTTTTGATTCGCCGAACCTCCCCACTATAAAAGCCCGCAATTTAAATTTCTATACTCTTCCCAGTTTTGCCGAGATCCACATCAATGGCGAGAGACTTCAATCAGCATTTCGTGCAAGATTGGCGCAAATGGAGCACACTCGAAACCAACGCCTCTCTCTCCTCCAGGTTCACTTTCTTTTCTATTTTGTTTCCCTTTTTGTTGGCTTTTAATTTTCAAATTCCAATTTTTAATCCAAATTGCAATTTTCTGCAGTCGGAGAAAGAGATTCAGGTCTCTAAATGTCGAGATTTAGCTTCAAAGTTATCCAACATCAGATCAATGGAACAGCGTTGTTTAATCCTTGACTGCAAAATCGCTTCGCATCACCTGATTATATCCTCTCTCAAAACTCAACTGCACCGACTTGACACCATTTACGAAGAAATTGTTCAACGAATTAGGTATTTTTCTTTTAGGAAAAAATTTTGCTTCTTTTGTGTGTTTTAGAGTATAATTGACATTTTATATATGCAATTTTTAAAGCAACATGAATTTTACCCAAATCAATGTTGATATGCAGTTTTTTAAGCTTCAAACTGAAGTGGAGATTTCAAGACATACTTATGGAATAATTTGTAAACAGCAAAATTGAGACATGCAATGGTTTGTTCATTTTTGTAAAAGGGAAAAAATATTTATTCTCAGCTGGTTTGAAGTATAAAATTACTGGAAATTATAATGACTACATGGTTAATGTCACCTTAACTAAAAAAGTTTGGTGATGGAGATAAAAAGAAAAATAAGAAGATTGGCTAAGCATTAGTTTAGTAGTTTATATGTAGGTGACTGACTAGATATAAGATTTCTGAAATAGCATTCCAAATAAAAATGAATGTAGTGGAGAAGTGATGGACTTTCTACTATTTAAATTTGTTTGTACATGCTGTCGTTGTTTCGTAGGATTTATAGCAAAATAACCATAATTCGGACTGTCGAGGGCAGTGAAACACACCAGAAATCTGTCGAGTTGCATGTGGTAGTCGGGAAGGATTGAGGCATCTGTTTTATTAGGATGAATACTATGTAGGATAAAACCTATGAAAGTTGATTTTGTTCGGACATGTATCAAATAAAAATGAAATTGGCCCCAAGTAGGAAAATGGTTTACTTGTGATTTTTCCAAAGAGGTAATTTGTTGAGTACCTTGAGAGTAACTTGAATCTTAGTGATTAGATGCATTACTTACAGGTTTGACATTAATATGTTGGTTGACATCTATAAGCATCTTGCATGTCACTCTTTTTAAAAAAACAAAAAAATCTACCTCTGGTTTATTCGTAACTTTGAACGAAAAGAAAGTTTCTAACTTTATCTTTCTATCAAATTTGGAATGCTAGATGATGGGCTCTTGAATTCAATAGATTGAACAAGTAATGTAAATGTCTCATGATCTAAAGAACGGAAAAAATATTAACTTTGTTGTATATAGTTTTCTATGGTAAAAGTATTTGTCTTGGCATATATAGGTTGCATTATTGCACGTAATATATCTGTATGATCTGCACATATTTTTCTGGGAAACTTTGTTGTTTGTCAAGCTAATAGACTTCTTTAATTTCTTAAGTTTTCCCTTTTTCTAAATTACGATGACTGAAACTTTTGTGTGTGTAAGCATAGAACCATAAAAATTGAGGTGGAAGAGCTAGGAGAGTTGGAGAAACAGAAATACAGCTATTATATTTCACAAAGTCGAGAGATGGAGGACTTTAAGGCAGAAGTGGTGAATCATATAGCTAACTTTCAAGTACAAGTGGAGGAATTAAGAACTAAGGCTAATGAGGTACGAGGAAATTTGTCCCTTCCTTTTTCGTCTCTCTCTCTTTGATGTGTGAGAAACTTCGTGATCTTGTTATTTGCAGTTAATGCTACCCATTTTAGTACATGTATGATGTTTCTGTTTGTATTACAGTATTCATTATTCTACACATGGGAAAGAAATGTACATTTTCTACTTGAAGAAATGTACCAGAACTCTAATGAGTAATGCACAGTAGGATTTTTACAGAAGTCGGATACTGAAATGAGTTGTGAATTCGATGCAAGTAGTGAAACTGGAAAATAAAGCCTTCTTCAACCTAATAGTCATATGCTTATTATGTATGCAATTGCAGAAATATGGTAAAAGTTCAACAAGAAGAAAGCAGGTAATTGTGGAACACAGTGCATGTGTCGCACATGATTGAATGTAGTAGAATTTGTGGTTGTGTAGTCTTAAAAGATGAGTAGTGATACTAATGACTTAATACTTATCATGCTAAATAGACCGTTAACTAGCTTGCAACTTGTATCCAATAAAAGAATTTGTCACGACTTCATTCTGCTGAGCTTCAGACTCCAATCCTGACTACCTTTTGTAAAAGGAATCAAAAAAGCAAGCGACATGTCAGATGTGTACATCTATTGTGATACAACCTGATGCTGGTATTGTTTATTTAAATTAATGTGAGAAATGTCTATATTTGATTGCCTACGGATGGTTAACAATTGAAGATTGCACTAAAGAGCTGTCATGGAATCTTTGATTACGTTCTTTCAGTAATATCAGGGAAGTAACAGAAGGTAAACCTATGATTCTTTTTGTGCAGAAAACAAATTTTGTGCCATTGAAATCAAACTAATTTTACAAAACCGGCATTACTGTAAAAGAGGAAATATGCATGCCTGTTGAATCTAGTTGACTGGTGAAATTTATCAAAATCCTTGTAGGAATCTCAAAAGCTCCTCTAGGGAAACATCATTCAGATACACAATATTCCACTTCTTTGATAAGTTTTTTGGTTATCGGTACCTCTTTAACTCTCAAAGCAATTCTGAGATCAGTTCTTAACTACTGTAGCCATATAGTTGGAATGTGTTATCCTCCAAGCTTGGAATAGAGTACCTCTTTGAAGATAAGAAACCGGTGCTGATTGCGTTAAATGTTGAAATTCCTTATGGTGTATAATGTTACAAAGCCGTCCAGCTTCTATGGCTATCTAATATCTATGTTCTTAAAATGCTGTAGTTTCAAATGAGAAATATTTACTTTAATGCATGATATGATGTATTAATTGCATAATGTACACCAACAGTACAAATGAAAATATGAGACAGTCTGGCTAACATATTACATCCGGGAAAAATTGAATTTCAGTCAACGAGGTCTTTAGGAGGATTCTGACATGGAAGCCGTAATATTTAGATCTTAGGTTTGTTTTGCTGTTTTAACTATGTCGCATGATAGCGGTGGTAAATAATTTTGTCCATGGTCTTTACTGGTGGGCATCTGTACTAGTCATATGTGCTGTAGCATGGTTTGTATAGTGGTTTTAGCTTTAGTAGTGCATCGATCGCATTAGTTCTACTATTTCTTGGAAAAACATTGCTCTTGATCTCCAAGTCTATTTGCCCATACAAGTACTATGTCTTAGTTCTCCTTGGTTGGCAGCTTGTGTGATGAAGAATAAATTTCAGAAATGGAAACCCTTTAGGTCAAAGATTACTTCACTCTTATCCTTTCATTTCTCTTATTCTTTAGTTTGGACCACATCCCCTAAATGCTATTTCGTTCACATATTCAAGCACTTGATACTCAGTAAATGCCTCCTCAAGCCAATTTTTACACCAAATTCTAATGTATTAGGGTGTCAAATACTTCTCTTTTGCACTTTTTTGGGGGGGTAGGGGGGAAAGGGGGCTTGGTATTCAATGAACATATGTTAGAACTATTAATTGGCACATTCTGTTCTTGTTCTACTATTACAGAGTACCTGAGATACAGTACTTCATGATGTTAAGACCTATGAGTTTGACAGAAAGGTATTGATTCATATTCATTTCAACATTCCCTGTACACTTCTCATCATTATTTAAAAAAAATAAAAAAAAAAAAGGGAGGAAAAGAAGACGTGTGGCAGATAGTATGGTTCTTAATTGTCAAACTGAAGGCTGCTTGCTTTCCTGTTAATCCGGCAAGAATAGCCTAGCGAGCCTTAGTTTACTGGAGATCTATCACAAAAGATTCATTGAAAGTCGTGAAATTCTTGAACAGGCAGAAACATTTGGGACAAGAAACTTGAATGATGATTGGAACTGGTACTTAGTCAGATAAGTTGTTGTGAGGTTAAAAGTGCTTCTGGAAGCTGGTTTCTAAATAGTTATATCAGCACATAAATTGAGCTATGTTGACCAAAATTGTTCTTGTCATCTTTTTCAGCTACTTGATCAGTTGCTCTCTTCCTTGTTTCTGCTTCATAATTGTCTATTCTTTTATAAACATCTTGAATTATGATGAAAGCTTGCCTCTGGGTTTTGGGTGAATAGCCCAAGTCTAATTGACTTTGTTTGATTTGTAGTATAATGTTTGCAATGAAATGATTCTAACTGCTGTTTAACACTCTCATGAGCTAATTGGTTGCTTGATCTCTTTCAGATAGAGTCATACTTCTCGAAACTTCAATGCAACCTAAATTATTCAAATAATTCTGAGATATCTGCAGCTGAGACCAAAAAAATTAATCTTTTAGCTCAGAAAGACAGCTTGGATAAAAATGTGGCTTCAAATTACCAAATAAGAGAGCAGTTGAGGAAGCAACTTCAGACAATATTGGCTTGCAGTTGACCAAGAACAATGGAGAAAAAAATCTAATCAAGCTAATGTATTTTATGTGTACAAGAGTTAATGGATCATTTTGTTTCTGTGAACCCTTTCTATTACACCTTTAGTTCTAATCTGTTCATCAAGTCCGTCAGACCAGAAAATTTCAGGATTCTCAGGCTGGAATTCAATTGCTGTTACAAATGGGAATAGCCTTGGCAAAGTGAACCCTTGTTGCATCTCTGGTAATTACTAGACTGGAATTTCATGTATGATCCATAATTTTTTATTTCTTTTACAGCCTAGCATTCCTCCTTTTTTTTTTTTTTTTTTCCAGACACTATTAACTTTGATTTCTACCCATGTCAGCTATGGAGATGGAAGTGTTTTATGATAGGGGCCCAGAGTAGGACACCCTTTCTTTTTCCTACCAAACAAAATAAATGGTGCATTTTTCCATGGATTTTGATCAATAAATGTGGGTCTCATGTGGCGTCCACACCAGGACTCACATGCAACTCACATTCATATGTTGTATGTGCCAAAATTTTATTTTGGCTAAGTGCAATTACGAAGAATGGTAATTGTTTCACAACTAATAAAAATATTTTAATTAGAAGAGATGATTTATTTATTTTGAATAAGATGATACTTCTATTTTTAAAAATATGACCCTTCGTTTCAAATAAAAAACATGTCTAATGATTAGTTCTAACTAAAATAAAATTTCTCGTTCACATGCGCCTTGAAAAACCAAAAGCATAAATGTGCATTTCTTCCTACCAACACAATGAGGTACTTTTATCATTTACCATAGGCCTATGAAGTTGGGCAATGATATTGCCACCGCACATTTTGACAAAATGTCAAGTTTACCCTTTCCAGGCCAACACATTTTCATTCAGGAGTCCCATCAAAAAAGCATTAGTCTCCCTTCACCTTAACTTTTCTCTGTCCTGTTGGAATCATTCCTAACCCCGGCCCAACCTTCATGCAGCTCAAGCAGAATTCTTCCGCCTCTTTCCGCCTCTTCTGTCCGTCGTTAGGTGGCTTTTATGGCTAAAACTTCAAAGCCAAATAGTTTCATCTTTCCCACTTTTTTCCGATCAAATTTTTTTTTTGGGTCTATTGCATCATATTTTTAGATCTCATTCCCTCTCCTCCAAAGTCTCTAAGAGCCAAATCTCTAAAGATATGTTCGTATAAACTCCGACCAAGGGCTCATCTAATCTGTTTAACCATATTCTGATCGGCATCTCGATCTCCACTTCCTCGCTACCAATCTCCTCCACCTCGCCGTCATTGGCATCTCTCGGTGTATTGATGATTTTCATGGGTATATATGTCAATTTTGACAATTATTGGTCTATTAAATATTAACATGTTGGTGTGTTGCTCTAGTTGCTGATACATAGGCAGTGGTGGTGGTATTGGGGAAGTAGAATTATTCGCGGTGGCCGTGTTGTCTTTCTTTTGCACTAATGTTAGAAAATTTGCGGGTTCTGGTAATGATTTTTGGTGTTTTTATGGTTGGAGCGGCAGCTGTCTTATAGTGTACTATGCTATTGTTCTAGCGGCGGTGATCGCCATATTTTTCATGGTGAAACCTATGGCTGGCCGGTGATTGCCTTTAACATACCGCCCTGGTTGAACTTTGGACCCGATGAATTAGTGTTGGCTTAGAAAGGGTAATCTAGACATTTTGTCAAAATGTGCCGTGGCAACAAGATTATTGCTGTGGCAATATTTTTGTCCCTGTGAAGTTTGGTGTTTTCATTTATCATTTATCATACGTGAAAAACGTGGAGTCTTTGGTCTTCTTGGTACGAAGTGGCTGGCAATGCCCCATACCAGTGATGTACATCCGTGATCCAACTATTCAATTGGTTTTTTGTGTTACATTATAGATACCTAAACTGCTTAGTTGGACATCTTTAATAATCACAAATTCGTACTGAAAATTTGTTTTGTATCAGTTGAAAAGTTGGCTGCCAAAGATTTTGATTCAAAGATTTGCAATTGCTATGCTTTATTAAGAACATCGTCGTGAGAAGTCCATCTCCAGATTGGTCCCCCAAATTTAGCTTTCGTGGTTTTATTAGGCCGGTGTGTATGCTCGAGTCCCTTTCTTTTAATTTTAGCTCAGAACATCTATTTTAAGGCTAATATTTAAGTGTTTGAACAGTTGGAATAGTTATTACGATCAGCTCCCACGCATGGATTTTTCCACCAGAAAGTTAATTAGACGAACTAAACTAAGTTTGATTAAATATTGAATTTAATTATTTTTTCAAAAAAATTCTTTATAAATTTCATTAATCTAGCTATACATATTTCAATTGTAGCTTCTAAGGCGCAGAATCTTCAAGTATGAAATTCAACTTGTCTTTTTCTTGTTGCATCTGTGACTATTCGTAGAATTACTTCGTTCTAAACTTTCCATATCAAACGAATATTACTGTCAATTGTATGAATAATGGTAGGTGTAAGGAAAAGGAAAAGGAAAAGGAAAAGGAAAAGGGAAAAAAAAAAAAAGTGGGTAAAAGTAAAATAGAAGGATGCCAACTGCATAAGAGAACATAAACACTTCTGTACTTTTTTCGTATAACATGACGCAATAATTGCACTAAATACCTACCGTTAAAACACCGTAACCAATACAGGGATTAGAGTTCTCCTAATGCCAATCGTACCTCCACCTTGGATGCCTCCCATGTGTTGAACGTGTAGTAGTTGGACAATTATTAGTAGTTGGACAATTAAAGCAAAAGTTGTCATAAAAGCACCCCGTAGAAATAGCTCTGTAGCCACACAGGCGGCCGGTGTTTTTTATTTGTAATCTACAAGTTTATTATATAATATGTTCTATCCTTTTCACTATCGTATAAAGAAAATGAAAGTTCCGAGACCCACCACTTCAAAATTGGACTCCGAGTTGATTCTCGTGAAGCAGAATCTGGCCATGGGAGCCAGCTTGAAGGGCGTTCTGAGAAAGACTAGAACAATCATCGAGGGTAATTAAAATGTCCTGATTTGGCTCCCAAATAAAAAATAAATAAATAAAGAAATACTACATTGATTTCTAAATGGTTGACTGCGTCGAATCCCTGTTTCATAGATTTTGGGAATGAAAAAGTAAAACTACATGTTTTGTCTATGATTATTGAGCTTCTAACACTGACGAGACCCTCATGTGTCATAACTCATAAGAAATTTCAAATCACCCTCCCAAATCCAAAGGATGACGTAAGGCATGATAGTCATTCGATAAGTAATTCATTTGTGGATTAAATAAAAGTGTTAATTACATTATATTGCGTTGAGTTTGTACCTCAATTCTATTTTATTTCCTGAACTTTAAAAATATAAATTTTATCATTCTAAAAGATTCCACTACATATCTAATTACAAAAAATAATATGGACATTTATTTTGATATTAGTACCCTTTAAATATTTGTAGACAAATTATATTTTTTATTTTTAATGATTCTATATAATATATTTCTATTTCGTAAGAATAATAAAATTTTTTTATCACATTTTCCTTAATAAAATTATGTATAATTTGTAACTTCTTCATTTCTAAAACTAATTACTGATAGAGCGATTTTTTACAATACTTCTTCTTCAATATTTTTTTGCAAGATTTAAACATATTAAAAATAAAATAAGTAAATTTCTTTTATTTATATAAATGAATTTATTTTTACAGATTTCATACTTAACAAAAATATTTGTAAAATACTTAAAAATTAAAAATAAAAAATTTTGCATGTTTTTTGATGTTGTTCAAAAAAATGTGCATATTTAGTTAAAAGATAATTCTTTTTGCCAAATGAAAATGCAGAAAAAAAATAGTTGTAAAAATTTCCTTTTTGTAGTTAGTTTTATAAATGAACAAAATAATGTATAAGTTGATTAAAGAAATTTGACAATTTATAAAATTCTCTTATAGTTTCGAAATAAAAAATAAATAGATAAATACGAAGAATATATAACATTATTAGAAATTAATTAAAAGTAAAATAACTTTGAATATAAATTGTTGGAAGACATTTTTGTCAAAACAAATATCTACATACATCTTTTTATAGTTATTTATATGATGGAATCTTTTAAGTGAGGACAAACTATACATTATTAAGGTTCAACTGGTAAAGTATAACTATAGTGTAGGTTTAAGGGAGTAAAGTGTAATTAACCTTAAATAAAATTTGTAATTTGTTAATAATACATGTTAAAGTGATAGAGATTATTTGGGTTAATTCTGCTAACTACTGCTTTGCATATGACTCATGGTTTGTCAAATAATAGAGGCAAATAATATTTTGAACGTTCAAATATTTTGTCATGGATATTAATTTTACATATTTAGATTATTACATTGAATGTTGTTTAAAGCATGACATTAATCTCCAAAAAAAAGCACGATATTGATGCCTTAACTACTATCGTCATGTCATACGTTTTTGAAAAGAAGGCCCGGGTCATGCCTGTAACCAAGACAGCAAGTCATTTGTCCTACTGAAAATTGCAGGTTTTTTGTTTTTTACTATATAATTGAGATCGGTGATTCTCTTTTAAATAATCCATTTTTATATGGATTAAAATATATGTCTTCACTATATAATTTATAGTTTATATTTGTTTACATATTTAATTTATGGGTAAAATATTTTAATTTTTAAATATTTTTTTAAAAAAAATTAATATATATATACAAATATGAATCACAAAATATATAATAAAACTATATACCTTGATCCATATAAGTATTTATAGATTCTCTTGCGGTACAAGTGTTCGTGGGTTTATGCACTTCATTTTCTGAATATCAGGTGTTAGTATTAGTTATAAATGTAATTTGTAATGTTTGGGGCGTTGTACAAAGCTTTAATAGGTGTCCCATCTGTCTTATGCCTACCTAATGCCTTCTAGTGATGTAAGGTCGAGAAGTTAAAAGATCCTATATCCGTTAATAGTTAAAAGAAAAGTTTAACTTATAAGATAGGAGCTATTCCTCCCATGTTGGGTGTCTGTTCAAAGACCAAATTATAAGACCCAGTCAAAATGGATAATATTTCACATGAGAGCATGACAAGTTTTGGCATCAACACTTTCACTATCATTTTGTTTGAAAGAGATAATCTTATTTCTTAATTAGCCGTTTGGGATGGAAGAAAGTATTTGGCTATGAAGTCTTATGCAAACCCAATTCAAGTTCTAAAAGTCTCTTGATCAAAACTTTAGAGCCATAACTTTACCCGATCCCTTAGTGAAAAAGGTAAAGTCCTTAATCTTATACGATCCGGATGAATTTTATTAAATTTAAATGTGTCCAAAACTTTTTTAAAGTTCAAAATATGTGTATTTGGGGCTTCATTAATTTCTCCTCCAGACATAGTATGTGCTTGAAGCATTTGGATGAGTGTTGGTTTTATTTTAAAATTATTGGAATGAATAGTGATTCTAGCTATACTTGAGTTTGTTCCATCAAAAGTAATCATGGTATAATCTCGAAGTGGACTCTCGTTACCATTTTCTCTGTTTCTTCCATTGTGATTGCCTCCAAACCCATTAAATCATTGTCCCTTTATGTTCTTTATTTTCTACCCTTCTATTGTAACTTTCATAATCTCTCTCTTCTATTATTGTTTTCTCCCATTGTGGCTTTTCCTTTGTCTTCTTGTCTTTTCACTTTACAAAGTTTTCTCAAAGTCCTTCCAATTTTTAAGTCAAGAGGTAAAAGACCGTCTTCTTCACCAATCATAAACTAGCAAAACTATAGACAAAAATGAGTCAAAAGCACCAATGATAGATAGCCAAACAAGAGCAGAGGTTTAACAGGAATCAACAAAAACAACTAAATCAAATAACAATAATTAACAGTAAAATCTAAACTAGTAACAACTTTTAAGTATCTAATGTTACCAATGGTCAAATGTCTGGCAATGGGGCCAAAAATTTAATGTGTAGATAATTACACTCTAAACTCAACAAGTTATAATTTTACCTCTTTAAAGTTAACTCACTATCTACTTTCCTGCAAGTATATGGGGTGTAATAGTAGCTAATAGTGTGATGGATCGCCCCCACGATGAAAGATGGCCGAATTTCTTAGATTGTGTTAGACTTTCTCAAGCCAATACTATCCTAATTAGATGTACTTTCAAATAAATCTACAAAGAGTTAATCTAGTCAAATAAAACTAGAAAATATGGTCTTTGGAACCTCTTGTTGTTAGTACTCTTTCGAATCACTAAATGGACTGTACAATTTATTCGTGGTCAAACCTTCATTATGGCATGCATTATCTCAACTAATGTTCAAATATCAATTCCTAGGTATGATTTCAAAACAAATCATATGTAGAAAAGTATTAAGAACAATAAAACACACTCTTACGGAAAAAAATATAAAGAGTTGAATCTTTGTTCAAATAAAGTTCTCAATTATGTAGTTGTGATACATCAATTCCTAACATAGAACTATGACATGAAATCAAGAAAAATAAAGTAAACACTAGAAGTCATAGCAAATTGGAGAAGAAAACGTTTCTTAAAGCCTCCTTACGAATGAAGAATGTAGTCGACTTAACAATCATCAATTCTAAAATCTTCTAGAGTTGTAAGAAAACTAATCTAAAAGAAAATTGAATCTAATCTATTCTACCCTACTCCTACTCCTAAGTTACCGGATAAAATAGATCCTTAAATGTCCAATTTTTAGGTACAAAGTGTAGGTCATAACAAGTACAAAGTGTAGTATACGAAATAAGCTTCTAAATGCACCAAACTAGGCAAAAAATGGACATCGAAACTCTAAAAATTGCTAAAATTGCAATGCTGTCAAAAGCTCTAGAGTCGAATGATGTAGAGCTAGAGCCCAACCTAACTTTTAAAAGCTCCAAGGCCAACCGACTCAGACCTAGAGTCGAGCAGCCTGCAAAATCTCTTGTTTTTGCCTTATTTTGACATCTACTTGCATTCCTTGACCTGGACATTACCCCAGACTTCTTATAACCGACAACACATTCAAACACACTAATAAATGAACTAAAACATATAAAATAACATTTTAAACTAAAATAAAATGGACAGACACTCTAAAATAACATAAAAAATACTCGGGACTTAGCTAAAAACCTAACCAAAATGCACACAAATAACTCTCTTTGAGGAGAGTTATCACACCTCCCGTCCTAACATGAACTTTTGCTCGTTTCAAGTAAAACAAAATAACAACACATAACAAACAATCTTACACAATCAACTCCGTATATATAGGCAATGGTAGTAGCAATTAATGGCTATACAAAAGAAGGGAAGTGTCATTTGAATTCATAGAACAATTTGACCAATGATTGCACGTCAATATAAAAATACCAACACTCAACTCAAGAAAGAATAAAACACAAGAAAAACTAACTCAACACATTTATGTGGACAAAGACTATAGTAATTACAAGGCCTAACAAAGGACAATACAGTTGAAAGTAGTACTTCACCCCACCTTTACTAATACAAACTAAATCAAATTAAAGATTATTAGGACTTTTAAGCTTATAATGTAAGGTTGAGGTAATAATGTAGGGAAAATATGGACATACAAGTGACAAATCTCAAATCACCTTAGACGTGTTAAGTAACATTGGACCGTGATCTTGTAGCATCCCACAAGCACATCATTCAACTATATACACTTGAAAGTAATGAACAACCTTCTTTATTTCATTTACACTTTTCTTACACTTTGTGCCCTTTTTCCCTTTTCTTCCTCATTTTTTTCTTTGTTTTTTTCCTTTTTTGCATTACTTTCCCTCTTTGATTTTCTTTTTAAGACCATAATCACTTCACAATCTTAGACCTCCTATAGTGTGGGAAAAATATGTACAAAGAATTTGAAGTCATTTGACCTCTTGTTCAAGCAATAAAACAACCATCTTCCTTTGTATAATATCCTCTCAAAAACAAACTTCATCATCATGGCATTGAAGAACATCAAGGAAATCAAACAATGTCTAAGGTCATGAGTAAAAAAGAGGATAATAAATGAAAGAAATAAGGTTAAATTATAGACTCTAAATTTTGACGCGTTTTTTTACAATTAAGTGCCATTTGGGTAAATGTTTTTCAATTTTTTTGTTTTTTTGGAGACCAAGGTGTTTTTTGGACAGAATAACCATTTTAAGTTATTTTTTTTAAAAGACAAGGGCAAAATGATCTTTTTGTATTCAAGTGTAGTTTTCTTATATTTTAACTTTTCTAAATTCAAGTTTATATTTTTGAACACCTTGGTGAATTTTTATAACTTTCAAAATTCATTTTGGGAAAATTTTAAAAATTAAATATTTTTTGGTCCGAAATGTGCGTTTTTCAACTATTGCCTTTTAGGTGTCATTTTAAATAAAAAATTATGGTTCTTTATTTTTATGTATTTTCGATTCTTATTAGATTATTTTTGTAGAGTTATATTTTATGTCATTTTGTGTGAAACCGGTACAAATTACACTGTTAGACAAAAGTCAAGTTCAAATTTGGCCATTTAGTCAATGTTAGAGCCTTCTAGAGCCCATAAAAATTAGAAAAAAATGTCAATGGCCATTTTCAATAAAATTTTTTTCCTCTCTCTCTCCTTTTTCCATTAATACCCCTCAGGTCTCTATCTTCTCTCATTTCATTAGACAACACTCCATTTTCTTTTCTCCCCACATAGAAAAACGACCAGCATCAGCACCATCTCCTACCTCCCATACTTTAGCACAATCTCTCTTCACCATTTTCCTCCACCAAAACCTCTCTTCAGACCTCTAGAAAATACATACATGGACAAACACAAAACAACACTCCAATCACCACATCATACTCTTCCCCTTCTTCCCTTTTTTTCCTACGTCTTTCTCTCCCCCTCTTCCCTTTCCTTCCCTTTGTTCTTATTCTACTCGCTTTTCATCCTCCTTTTTTCCTCCTCCAATACATCACTTCACACCCCACTACATCTTTCACCCACCTACGCACACTCTGCAACCACTCATACACACGCTTCACGCACTCAAACATACATTGTACACATGCTGCACACACAACATTCACTAACACACACCCACACTCTACACACACAAAAGAAAATAAACAAACGATGTTTTATGTGTACAAAAAAAAAGGAAAAAAAGAAAAAAAATGGAAAAGGAAAAAATGGAAAATAGATGATACAATTTTGGGTAGAGGATTGCTACCATCTTGGACTTCACTATTGCATGAGGATAATCTTATATTAATTTTGACACCTCAAAATGTATATCTAGATCCCTTTATGTGCTAGCTATAATATGTGTTATTCACATGCTAATTGTTTAATTAGTTTATTTAATTTTATTCATTTACTAATTTCCTAAAATGCCTATATTTGGTCATGCACTATGTAAGTACATATTGGTTTTCTATCTCTAGAAATGGGACAATTCATGTAAAATGCTTAACCCTGATATATTAGATAGGGTTATTTTCTATTTATTTAATACTTTATTAGGTTTTGCATGCTAGATATTATGTCTTACGTGTTTTACGTGTATACATAGTTTGTGTGCTTATATTTTTATTATTTTATTCTGTTAAGTATATTTAATTTTTGTAAATATTTTCTTGAGCCGCGCTCTTATGTACTAATTTAACTCCAGTGTAGAAACACATCCCTTTTGTATCGGTCTAATGCTAGTACGAAAGCCAAACCTCTTATGTTAGTCTAACGCTGGCATGGTGATGATCCCATTCCCCTGGCTTTCCATGTTTTTTTACTTTTATTTTCTTTCATTTTAATCCATCCAAACTTGATATAAATTAGGCTTAATTTATCATAAACATGTGTTAAATCCCGCAACTGGTTTTTATCAGGGATGAAAAAGTGCCTAGATTCTAGTACACTAGTCTAGCCTTTCTTTTCCACAATAGGACTCCCGAATCTTCTTCTCTTGTTTTCGTAGACTAGGAGTCATCTAGTATAGGGTTTATTTTATTCATTTTACTCAATTTTTCCTTCTTGTGTTTTAATGTCCTTTTCCCTAACCCTTAGGAAATTTTCTTTTCCCTTACGTTTCAATTAGTGTGCCGATGTACTTCACCGACTGAGTGGCGACTCCATTATTTGTTTATATATTTATTTATTTTCAAAAAACCCTATTCTAGATCATTTTGAGTCTTCAAAATGCCGTTTTTTCAAATTCCCATTTTAGACCCCCCTTTTTGTATTATTAAACCATTTTATTCTTTTTATTTTTATTTTATTTTTCCTTCCAAAAATTGGGGCACGTCTACTTGGTGACTCTACTAAGGATACTAGAGAGTCCAAGCACACGATTTAATCATGTTTCATGTATCTTAACCCCTTGTTATATTGATTTTGGATGTATAAACACTTTTTCTATTTTCATATCCATTTTTTATACGTTTTATTTATTCGTTATCTGCTTAAATATATCACTAATAACTCACTAAAATAAGTGTTATTTTCACATGTTTTAATTGGGCTTTGCAGCAAATCTTCAGTGTTACCCATGTTTATTTTAGTGTTTTTATGCATTTTTGGGTAATTTAGGGTTTTTAGTTCAAATTATAATTTTATATTTTTACAAAATTTATTAATGTAATTTGATGTATTTTTATAGGTTTCAGTGTGAGTGAATCAGGTTCAAATGGATGATTAGTACATGAATTGGAGCAATCAGGAGAAAGCGCAAAGTTCAGCATTGGGGAACTCCACGTTGAGCTAGAAGCACCCAGATAAGAGGCTACTGACCAGTTGGGCACCTCAAAGCGCAACTTGTGCCCTGTAACGCCCATGAAATGGCAACAATAACTTCACGATTTTAAATGTTTCTAGGATTCTAGTTGTTTGTTTTGGGCCCCGTTTGGTGCATTTGAAGCTTATTCAAAGCCCAACACTCTAACTCTTAAAGCCTATAAATAAGGGCCTATAGGACCTAAAAAACATGCTCTTCTTTAGCCTTACCCTAAGCGACTGCAAATTAGACTAGGGTTTTGTTGCTTTTGTAAGAAGGATTCAAAATGCGACTCAAGATTGACAACCTTAGACCAAGATCTTGCAAACTTTGCTGAGGAAAGACTTCTTTAAACTCAGTTTTGTGCACTTTAATTCTATTTTGATTGTTCCTTTGTCTTTTGTTATGTTCTAAATATTCTTGTTAGGGTTTTAAAGATGATATTGTTTGTGATGGCTAAACTCATGTTCTAATGTCATTTATGATTGGTTTCGTATAAGATTAAGTATTTATTATGTGACTAATAATTTCAAATACTTGATCACTATTTAAATTGATTCAATGGATATATGGTGAGACTTGACCAGTAATCACATATTAAAGATTGAGCAATAAGTGTCATGAATCTGAATTAATACCAGATCGTCGTACTTTTACTTATAATTAATTGTTCTGGACAAAAGACAATTAATTTGGTAAAAGGATAGTTATTATTGCATGATTGGGTAGTAAATATATTTGGGAATTCGATCAGCAGTCTTGAAAACTAATTTTGAGTAACTGGAACTGAGTTTGTACCTAACAATTGACGAAATCGAGAAACCATAATACTTTTTACATCTTGAATTCGATTAAGTTAGTTTTTGCCCTAGTTTAGTTTATTTTGTTATTTTATTAATTTCAATCTCTTAAATGATTTGTTCAAATATTAGTAAAGTTGGTAATTTTAGTGGTTATTCGATAATCCTTGTGGAAATGATACTTACTACTATATTACTTGATTCAATCTCGTGCACATACAGGAGTATAGGAAATTGCCCATCAATTACATATTTATTGGTTTTATTTTTTGCGAGCTTTATATTCTGTATCTCATGACATACATTCATTGCATTGTTCTTTTTATCATTATCGTCCCCACAATGCTTTTAGGATTACATAAATCTGTCTAGACATGTGGTTATTATTGGACCCCATTTATAATAATCATGTTTTGATGATGACCAAATCATACTAACGGCTTGAAAACAAGTGTACAGAAAAACAAGGAGATTCGTGTTGAACTCTAGTTATGATAATCAAGTTTTGATGATGACCAAATCGTACTAATGGCTTGAAAATAAGTGTGCAGAAAATAGGAAGGTTCGGACAAAAATGATCATCCGAACACAATCAAGAAAAATGACCAGTCGCAAAGTTGGACAACACCTTACGGACGATGAAGAGCGTCAAAAAGAAAGGAACTAGGACACAAGAGAGTGTCAGAAACATGATCAGAAGCTGTAAGACACATATGACTGTCCGAACTAGAAGCTGAGGGATAGGATGCATATGATCGTCCGAAGCATAAGCTTTAGGACGTACATGACCATCCGAACCAGAAGTTGAGGGATAGGACGCATATGACCGTCCGAACCATAAGATTTAGGACGCACAGGACCGTCCGAGCCAGAAGCTGTGGGATAGGACACATATGACCGTCCAAACCACAAGCTATAGGACGCACATGACTGTCCTAGCCAGAAGCTAAAGGATAGGATGCATATAACTGTCCGAACCAGAAGCTGTAAGACGTATAAGACTGTCCGAAGAAAAGAGTTCAAAATGAACGAGTTTCTGTCAAGCTATAGGACGTATACGATCGTTCGAAGCATTGTTCATAAAGCTGTAGGATGCATGATCGGAAGTCTGAATCTCCGTCCGAACTCCTAGACAACTAGTTTTTAACAACTAGTTTTTTGACCATTAGAGCTCAAATTTTGGCACATCTTTCATCTATAAATAGCCAAAGGACATCATATTAATGGGTGGAACTACTACATTCAATAGAAACACTTGTAAGAGCTATTTTGGGAGAAATAGGCTAAAATATTGTGGGTTGTATTGGTTTGGGTAGTATAGTTCTCTTGGCTCAAAAAGAGAGAATTAGTGTGACCAAGAGTAGACTGGTGAGTGATCTTCAAGTGTAAGAGTGGAGGGATAACAAGTGTACAAAAGTGAGGTTGTAGTGTAAAACCCTTTGGCTCAACTAGAGGAACTTAGTTGGTGCAAGGGTGAGCCTACTTTGTGTACAAGAAGGTTATTGCCTCACCTTCTTTGAAGAAGCACTACTAGTGAATGTACTCCAAGCTTGAGAAGCTTGGGAGTTTGGTTTGATATTCTTTATCTCATTCTTATTTGTTCTTTAAGCTTAAACTGTTGAATATCTATTATATTCATTTGTGCTTAAGTATTCATTTGTTGCATAAAGTTTTGAATTTCTATTAAGCACTTAAAAAGGTTTGTGCTTTAAGATAACCTAACCTTCCCCCCCTCTTAGGTTGCTTTTGGGGCCAACAATTGGTATCAGAGCATTGGTCTCTTTATTTTTGCTTAAATTGCATTAGAGTAAAGATCATGGCAACCAATAATACTCTGTTTTTAGAGGGGCATTCTATCACTAGACCTCCCATGTTTAATGGCATTAATTTTGTTTTTGTGTAGGGATAGAATGAAAATTTTTGTTCAATCTATTAATATTGAATTATGGTATATTATTTATGAAGGTCCTATTGAGGCAAATATTTTTGATGAAAATACTAATAGATTAAGGCCTAAAACTAGATTTGAGTTAAATGCACAAGATAAAATAAATTTATCTTTAAATGCTAAAGCTATTAATATTTTGTATAATGCTTTGGATGCAGATGAGTTTTCTAAAGTAAACGGTTGCCTATCGGCCAAGGAGATATGGGACAAATTGAAAGAAATCCATGAAGGAAGTGAAGATATTAGAGAGCAAAAGAAGTCACTTCTTGTGGCTAAATATGAATCCTTCAAAATGGAACCTCATGAGAACATTGACAAGATGTATTGTAGGTTCCATGATATGGTAAAGGATTTGGAAGATTTGGGTAAAGAATATTCCTTGGGTGAAAAGAATAGAAAAATTTTGAATGCTTTACCTAAGGAATGGGAACCTAAATCTATTGCCATAGAAGAGTCTAAAAATTTAAATTCTATGCCTATTGATTCTTTGATCAATTCTCTAACCTCATTTGAATTGAAGTTGAAATACAAGCTACAAGATGAGGAGGCAAAGGGAAAAAGAAGCATAGCATTTAAAGCTTCATCAAAAGGGAGAAAAGACTCAAGGAAGCCTCACTTCAACAACTTCCAAATCACTTGGGATGATTGCAATTCGGATGGAGAAGTTGAAGAAGAATATGAGGAGGCTCAAATGGGCTTTTATGGCACTTGGCGATAATGAGGTAACCTCTCTCTGTGATTCTTGTGATGATTCATGTGATGATGATAATGATGATGTTGAATCATTTATTTTAAAAATGCATGAATGTTTGAAAGAATCATATGCTAAGAACAAAGAGTTAAAAATTAAAGTTAACACTTTATTGAGTGCCAACTCAAAACTTGTGCATAAAAATAATTCTTTGACAAAAGAAAATGATGTTTTGAAAGAAAAATTCGTTGGAAAAACCAAGATCATGGAAGAACAAGCTTCATTGAAGAAGAGATTAGATGATCTTGATGTTACTTTAAAAACAAAGAAAGAAAATGTTTTTGAAAAGAAAAGAACTAGAAATATGTTTTTGAACAAAAATTTTATCACTTTTAGAAAAAATGATTTATGCTTTGTTATGTGAAATCTTCTTTTATGGCAATAAGAACATTACTTGTAATCATTGTCATCAACACGGCCATATAAAGAAAAATTGTTATGTAGCCCTAAATTAAAAGAAATGAAAAATTAGGAATAAATTCTATTTGGGTGATTAAGCATGTTACTAATCCAATTGGACCCAAGAAAGTTTGGGTACCAAAAGTTGTTGCTTAACTTTGTATGTAGGTATGCTTGGAGTGCACCAAGGAATTCAAGATAAATTATCTATGAAGGGTGCTCAAGGCATATGAGCTAAGATCATATTGAAATGGGTAACATCTAAAGTTTTGTGTGCTTTCATTTATCAAGTTGAACTATGTTCTCTTGAATATTACCCATCTATGTGTTCAAATTTGTTTAGAATGCTAGGATATTTGTATCCCCAAATTTTGACTATAATAAGTCACTACTTGCAAAAGAAAGGGGGAGCATTCGTGTTTTTATGGATGTGTTTCTACAAGAATTGCATCACACATGCTTCACTGTTCAAGGGGAGAATAAACTTAGGGGAGCTTGCGTCCGATAGAAGCGATTTATAGTTGCCAAATATCTGCTTTCAACAACCTGTCTCATAGACAAAATCGTCCGACACAAAGAATTTGAAGCAAGCCTCGGACGAAGAACAGCGTCCGATAAATTTCCAGAAGACTTCGCTTCTATCGGACGCATGTTCGGACGCATCCTCGGACGTCCGAACGAACACCCTCAGAGAACGGACGCAGTGTCGGACGCAGGTTCAGCAATGCCTCCGAAAGGTCCAACGGCTAGTCTGTTCGGACGCACTCTTGCTGGCATCGGCCGTCCGAAAGGTCCAACGGCTAGTTTTCCAGTAGACAGAAAATAGCCGTTGGGAAGTTGTTGAAAGCAGATATTTGGCCCCCAACTATAAATACCCCAAGGTCTGAATTAAGTAAAAAAGGACTACATTCAATACAAACACTTGTAAGAGCTATTTGAGGAGAAATAGGCTAAAATATTGTGGGTTGTATTGGTTTGAGAAGTCTAGCTTTCTTGGCTCAACTAGTGGGAATTAGTGTGAGCAAGAATAGACTAGTGAGTGATCTTCAAGTGTAAGAGTGGAGGGATAACAAGTGTACAAAAGTGAGGTTGTAGTGTAAAACCCTTTGGCTCAACTAGAGGAACTTAGTTGGTGCAAGGGTGAGCCTACTTTGTGTACAAGAAGGTTATTGCCTCACCTTCTTTGAAGAAGCACTACTAGTGAATGTACTCCAAGCTTGAGAAGCTTGGGAGTTTGGTTTGATATTCTTTATCTCATTCTTATTTGTTCTTTAAGCTTAAACTGTTGAATATCTATTATATTCATTTGTGCTTAAGTATTCATTTGTTGCATAAAGTTTTGAATTTCTATTAAGCACTTAATCCCTTTCTAAAGGTTTGTCTTTAGAGATAACCTAATTCACCCCCCCTCTTAGGTTGCTTTTGGGGCCAACAGTGTACAAGAAGGTTATTGCCTCACTTTCTTTCAAGAGGCACTACTAGTGGATGTACTCCAAGCTTGAGAAGCTTGGGAGTTTGGTTTGATATTCTTTATCTCAATCTTTTATTTGTTCTTTAAGCTTTGATTGTTAAATATTTATGTTTGATCATTTATGCTTAAGTATTCATTTGTTGCACAAAGTTTGCATTTTCTTTAAGCACTTCAAAAGGTTTATTTTTTGAAACAACCTAATTTTCCCCCCTCCCCCTCTTAGGTTGCTTTTGGGCCAACAATTGGTATCAGAGCTTGGTTTCTTTCCTTTGGTTTAATCACCTTTGAATAAAGATCATTATAGCAACCAATAATGCTTTGTTTTTAGAGGGGCATTCCATTACTAGACGTCCCATGTTTAATGGCATTAATTTTTTTTTGTTGGAGGGAAAGAATAAATTTTTTATACAATCCATCATATTGATATTGAATTATGGTACATTGTTTATGAAGGTCCTTTTGAGGCCAATATTCTTGATGAAAATACACATAGATTAAGGCCTAAGACTAGATATGAGTTAATTGCACAAGATGGAGTAAATTTGTCTTTAAATGCTAAAGCCATGAATATTTTGTATAATGCTTTTGATGCAGATGAGTCTACTAAAGTGAAAGGTTGCAAATCGACCAAGGAAATATGGGACAAATTGAAAGAAATCTATGAAGGAAGTGAAGATATAAGAGAGAAAAAGAAGTCAATTCTTGTGCCTAAATATGAATCCATCAAAATGGATCCTCATGGGAATATTGACAAGATGTGTTGTAGGTTCAATGATATTGTAAAGGATTTGGAAGGTTTAGGTAAAGAATATTCCTTGGGTGAAAAGAATAGAAAGATTTTGAATGCTTTACCTAAGAAATGGGAACCTAAATCCATTGCCATAGAAGAGTCTAAAAATTTAAATTCTATGCCTATTGAACAATTCATTAATCAATTCTCTAACCTCCTTTGAATTGAAGTTGAAATACACGGTACAAGTTGAGGAGGAAACAAGGGCCAATAGAAGCATAGCTTTAAAAGCTTCTCAAAATAATTGATGCTTCAAGTTTGGCCAAGCGGGACAGTTTGCAAATGAAAGTCCATCCAAGAAGAAGAAAGGGTCAAGGAAGCCTCACTTCAACAACTTGAAAATTACATGGGATGATTATAATTCGGATGGAGAAGTTGAAGTAGAGTATGGGGAGGATCAAATGGCTTTTATGGCTCATGGCAATAATGAGGTATCCTCTAGTTATGATTCTTGTGATGATTCTTGTGATGATGTTGAATCATTTATTTTTAAAATGCATGAATGTTTGAAAGAATCATATGCTAGGACCAAAGAGTTAAAAATTAAAGTTAATGCTTTATTGAGTGCTAACTCAAAACTTGTGCATGAAAATAATATGTTGACACAAGAAAATGATGTTTTGAAGAAAAAAGGGGTATTGGATGCAAAAACCAAGATCAAGGAAGAGCAAGCTTCATTGAAGAAGAGATTAGATGATCTTGATGTACTTTTGCAAAAGAAAAAGGAAAATGTTTTTTAAAAGAAAAGTACTAGAAATATGCTTATCAAGAAGAATTTTACCACCTTTAGAAAGGATAGTTTGTGCTTTGTAAAATCTAAATCTTCTTTTTATGACAATAAGAATATTATTTGCAATTATTGTCATCAACATGGACATGTGAAAAATGATTGCTATGTTAAACAAAATGAGAAATTTGGAATGAAGGCAATTTAGGTGATCAAACATGTTACTAACCCAATTGGACCCAAAAAAGTTTGGGTACCAAAAGTTATTGCTTAATTTTGTATGTAGGTATGCTTGGATAGCACCAAGAGATTCAACATGGATTATCAATAAAGGGTGTTCAAAGCATATAAGCTAAGATGACATTGAAATGGGTAACATTTAAATTTTTTGAGAATGTGTTAATGTGAACTATATGATCTCTTGAATATTAATCAACTATGTGATTGAATTTGTTTAGAATGTTTGGGTATAAATATTCCCAAATTTTATCTATATTAAGTCACTACTTGCAAAAGAAAGGGGGAGCATTCTGATTTCTAAATGGCTTATTTGTTAGAAATTAATTTACATCACAAGAAATTGCATCACATATGCTTTATTATTTGGATGATGCTTTTTGGTAAGGAATGAGTGATAAATGCCTTAATGTTAATCCTTTGCATAGATTTCCTCATTTCTACTTGATTTTATATTTTTCGAAGGGAAGAAATGTTTTGAACTTGACTTATCCTCTATATACTTACCTGAATTGCATGCATAGTTTAAGGGAGAGACTGTGTGTATAAATTGTTTTTACTCTTATGTTTTGATGATGCTAAAAGGGGGGAGAAAATAATGGATAAAACCTCTTGTCTTGTGCTTTGTATGTTTTGGTTGTTTTTAGAATTATCCAATTGATTTGTCATCATAAAAAAGGGGGAGATTGTTGGACCCCAGTTATGATAATCAAGTTTTGATGATGATCAAATCGTACTAATGGCTTGGAAACAAATGTGCAGAAAAATAGGAAGGCTTGGACAAAAATGATCATCCGAACACAATCAAGAAAAATGACCAAAAGTTGAACAACACCTTACAAACGATGAAGAGCGTCCAAAAGAAAGGAACTCTGACGCAAGAGAGCGTCTGAAACATGATCAGAAGCTATAGGACACATATGACCGTTCGAACTAGAAGTTGAGGGAAAGGACGCATATGATCGTCCGAACCATAAGCTTTAGGACGCGCATGACCGTCCGAACCAGAAGTTGAGGGATAGGACGCATACGACCGTCTGAACCATAAGATTTAGGACGCACATGATCGTTTGAACCAGAAGCTGTGAGATAAGACACATATGACCGTCCAAACCAGAAGCTGTAGGACGCACATGACCGTCTGAGCCAGAAGCGATAGGATGCATATAACCATTCGAACCAGAAGCTGTAGGACGCATAAGACTGTCCGAAGAAAAGAGCTCAAAATGAAGAAGTTTCTGTCAAGCTGTAGGACGCATACGATCGTCTGAAGAACTGTTCATAAAGCCGTAGGATGCATGATCAGAAGTCCGAACCTCCGTTCGAACTCCTTACAGCTTGCTTTTAACAACTAGTTTTTTTACCATTGGAGCTCAAATTTCGGCACATCTTTATCTATAAATAGCCAAAGGACATCATATTAATGGGTGGAACTACTACATTCAATACAAACACTAGTAAGAGCTATTTTGGGAGAAATAGGCTAAAATATTGTGGATTGTATTGGTTTGGGTAGTATAGTTCTCTTGGCTCAAAAAGAGGGAATTAGTGTGAGTAAGAGTAGACTAGTGAGTGATCTTCAAGTGTAAGAGTGGAGGGATAACAAGTGTACTAAAGTGAGGTTGTAGTGTAAATCCTTTGGCTCAACTATAGGAACTTAGTTGGTGCAAGGGTGAACCTACTTTGTGGACAAGAAGGTTATTGCCTGTCACCTTCTTTGAAGAGGCACTACTAGTGGATGTACTGAAGCTTGAGAAGTTTGGGTGTTTGGTTTGATATTCTTTATCTCAATCTTTTATTTGTTCTTTAAGCTTTGATTGTTAAATATTTATGTTTGATCATTTATGCTTAAGTATTCATTTGTTGCAAAAAGTTTGCCTTTTCTTTAAGCACTTCAAAAGTTTTGTTTTTTGAGACATCCTAATTCACCCCCCCCTCTTAGATTTCTTTTGGGCGAACAATTTTGACGTAAATGATCGTCCGAACAAAATCAAGAAAAACAACCAAAAGATGAACGATACCTTATGGACATTGAAGAGCGTCCGAAAGAAAGGATCTCAAATGCAGGAGAGAGTCCGAAACATGACCAGAAGCTGTTGGATGCACATGACCGTCCGAGTCAGAAGCTGTGGGATAGGACGCATATGACCATCCGAAACAGAAGTTGTAGGACGCACATGACCATCCGAACCAGAAGCTGTAGGACGCACAAGACAGTCCGAAGTAGTTCAAAAGAACTCAAAATGAAGAAGTTTCTATCAAAGCTGTAGGACGCATACAAACGTTTGAAGCACTATTCATAAAGTTATCGGATGCAGAAGCTATGCATCGGACGTCCGAATGGTCCAACGGCTAGTTCGTTCGGACGTACACTTACTGTATCAGCCGTTCAAAAGATTTAACGGCTAGTTTTCCAGTAAACTGAAAATAGCCGCTAGAAAATTGTTGGAGGTAGTTTTTGGGCATCTATAAATACCTCCAAGTCTGTAAATGCAATTGACAGAGAGTAGAACTACTGCATTCAATACAAACACTTGTAACAGCTGTTTGGGGAGAAATAGGCTAATATATTATGGGTTGTATTGGTTTGGGTAGTGTAGTTCTGTTGGCTCAACTAGAAGGAATTAGTGTGAGCAAGAGTAGACAAGTGAGTGATCTTCAACTGTAAGAGTGGAGGGATAACAAGTGTACAAAATTGAGGTTGTAGTGTAAAACCCTTTAGATCAATTGGAGAACACTTAGAACTTAGTTGGTGCAAGGGTGAGCCTACTTTGTGTACAAGAAGGTTATTGCCTCACATTCTTCAAAGAGGCACTACTAGTAGATATACCCCAACCTTGAGAAGGTTGGGAGTTTGGTTTGATATTCTCTATTTCAATCTTTACATTTGTTCTTTAAGCTTTAATTGTTAAATATTTGTCTTTAATCATTTGTGCTTAAGTGTTTATTTGTTGCATAAAGTTTACATTTTCATTAAGCACCTTAAAAGGTTTGTTTTTTGAAACAAACTAATTGACCCCTCTCTTAGGTTGCTCTTTGGCCCACAATTGGTATTAGAGCTTGGTCTCTTATTGTTTTGGTTTAATCACCTTTGAGTAAAGATCATTATGGCAATCAATAAAGCTTTGTTTTTAGAGGGGCATTGGATTTCTAGACCTCTCATGTTTAATGGCATTAATTTTGTTTTTTGGAGGGAAAGAATTAAAATTTTCATACAATCCATTGATAAAGATTTATGGTACATTATGTTTTGATGAAAGTCCTTTTGAGGCCAATACTCTTGATGAAAGTACTCATAGATTAAGGCTTAAGACTAGATATGAGTTAAACGCACAAGATAGAATAAATTTATCTTTAAATGATAAAGCCATGAATATTTTGTATAATGCTTTGGATGCAGATGAGTTTTCTAAAGCGAAAGGTTGCAAATCGGCCAAGGAGATATGGGACAATTGAAAGAAATCCATGAAGGAAATGAAGATATTAGAGAGCAAAAGAAGTCACTTCTTGTGGCTAAATATGAATCCTTCAAAATGGAACCTCATGAAAATATTGACAAGATGTATTGTAAGTTCGATGATGTTGTAAAGGATTTGGAAGGTTTAGGTAAAGAATATTCCTTGGGTGAAAAGAATAGAAAGATTTTGAATGCTTTACCTAAGGAATGAGAACCTAAATCCATTGCCATAGAACGGTCTAAAAATTTAAATTTTATGCCTATTGATTCATTGACCAATTCTCTAACCTCCTGAATTTGAATTAAAATTGAAATACAAGGTAAAAGATGAGGAGGAAGCAAGGGCTAATAGAAGCATAGCATTAAAAGCTTCTCAAAATAATAGATGCTTCAAGTTTGGCCAATCGGGACATTTTGCAAATGAAAATAATTTCCAAATTACATGGGATGATTGCAATTCGGAGAGATAAGTTGAAGAAGAATATGAGGAGGATCAAATGGATTTCATGGCTCATGGCAATAATGAGGTATCCTCTAGTTATAATTCTTGTGATGATTCTTGTGATGATGATGATGATGTTGAATCATTTGTTTTTAAAATGCATAAATGTTTGAAAGAATCATATGCCAGGAACAAAGAGTTAAAAATTAAAGTTAATGCTTTATTGAGTGCCAACTCAAAGCTTGTGCATGAAAATAATTGTTTGTCAAAAGAAAATGATGCTTTGAAGAAAAAATTTGTTGGAAAAACCAAGATCAAGGATGAACAAGTTTCATTGAAGAAGAGATTAGATGATCACTTGATGTACTTTTGTAAAAGAAAAAGGAAGACGTTTTAGAAAAGAAAAGAACTAGAATTATGCATACCAACAAAAATTTTGTTACCTATAGAAAGGATGATTTGTGCTTTATTAAATCTAAATCTTCTTTTTATGACAACAAAAATATTGTGTGCAATTATTGTTGTCAACATGGACATATAAAAAGGGATTGTTTTGTCAAAAGAAATGAAAAGTTGGGAATAAATTCTTTTTGGGTGCTTAAGCATGTTACTAACCCAATTAGACCCAAGAAAGTTTGGGTACCAAAAGTTTTTATTTAACTTTGCACGTAGGTATGAGAGAGCACCAAGGGATTCAAGATGGATCATCAATAGAGGGTGTTCAAAGTATATAAGCTAAGATTACATTGATATGGGTAACATTTAAAATATTTTTTCAAGAATATACTTTCATTTGATATTATGATTTCTTGAATACCCCAAATTTGTCTATATTAGTCACTATTTACAAAAGAAAGGGGGAAGTTAAGAGTTTAAATTGTACTAATTTTTCTTATGTTTTCATGATGTCAAAAGGGGGAGAAAATATTGGACAAAATCTCTTATCTTATACTTCATATTTTATGGTTGGTTTTAGAATTGTTCAACTGATTTGTCATAATCAAAAAAGGGGAAATTGTTGGACTCCATTTATGATAATCATTTTTTGATGATGACCAATTCATACTAACAGCTTGAAAACAAGTGTACAGAAAAATAGAAAGATTCGGACGTAAATGATCATCTGAACACAATCAAGAAAAACAACCAAAAGATGGACAATACCTTACGAATGATGAAGAGCGTCCGAAAGAAAGGATCTTAGACGCAGGAGAACATTCGAAACATGACCAGAAGCTGTTGGACGTACATGACCGTCCTAACCAGAAGCTCTGGGATATGACGCATATGACCATCCAAACTAGAAGTTGTAGGAGACATATGACCGTCTGAACCAGAAGCTGTAGGACGCACAAGACCGTTCAAAAAAAAGAATTCAAAATGAAGAATTGTTTCTATCATAGCTGTAGGACGCATACAACCGTCCGAAGCACTGTTCATAAAGTTATCAGATGCATCATTGGGCGCAGAAGCTATGCATCAGACTTCCAAACGGTCCAACGACTAGTTTGTTCAGACGCACATTTACTACATTGGTCGTCCAAAAGGTCTAACAGCTAGTTTTCCAGTTAACAAAAAATAGCCGTTAGAGAATTGTTGGGGGCTATTTTTGGGCATCTATAAATACCCCCCAAGTTTCTAAATGCAATTGATAGAGAGTAGATCTACTACATTCAATACAAACGCTTGTAACAGCTATTTGGGAAGAAATATGCTAAAATATTATGGGTTGTATTGGTTTGGTAGTGTAGTGTTCTTGGCTCAACTAGAGGGAATTAGTGTGAGCAAGAGTAGACTAGTGAGTGATCTTCAAGGGTAAGAGTGGAGGGATAACAAGTGTACAAAAGTGAGGTTGTAGTGTAAAACCCTTTGGCTCAACTATAGGAACTTAGTTGGTGCTATCCAAAAGGATGAGCCTATTTTGTGTACAAGAAGGTTATTGCCTCACCTTATTTGACGAGGCACTACTAGTGGATATACTCCAACCTTGAGAAGCTTTGGAGTTTGGTTTGATATTCTCTATCTCAATCTTTACATTTGTTCTTTAAGCTTTAATTGTTAAATATTTATCTTTAATCATTTGTGCTTAAGTGTTTATTTGTTGCATAAAGTTTACATTTTCATTAAGCAATTCAAAAGATTTGTTTTTGGAAACAATCTAATTCAACCCCCTCTTAGGTTGCTCTTGGGCCAACAATTATGGCGCCTAATGCACATAGCAATGTCATTCGGATCACTCAAATCACCAACTGGAAACTCCTGGAATTGATGGAATGCTACTTTTAGGTCCCTAAGTCTGAAGCTTTGGGATCTGTAAGCCATGAATTTTGGATGCATTAGCGAGCCTAGCCTCATGAACATTTAGATAAAAATACTTGTTTAAATTAGTTCAAATGTAAAAGTCGTTCTCAGTTCTAGTCCATTGTTCTAAGCCTTTAAATTTCACAGTTTCTTCAATTTCATTCATCAGGAGGACAATACCCTTATTTTTTTATTTTGTCCATTAGGACAATACCCCTTATAGTTTGTTGTTTTCATCGAGAGGACAATATCCCTTTTTATTTATTTTGTTCATCGAGAGGATAGTATCCCTTGTTGCTATTTCATCCATTGGGAGGACAGTGTCCCTTGTAGTTTATTTTGTCTATCGAGAGGCTAATATCCCTTATTGTTTATTTCATGCATCGGGAGCACAATATCCCTTGTTACTATTTTGTCCATCAGGAGGACAATATCCCTTGTTTATTTTGTCCACTGGGAGATAGTATACCTTGTAGCTATTTCGTTCATCGGGAGGACAGTATCCGTAGTTGCTATTTTGCCCATCGGAAGGATAGTATCCCAACTTGTTATCTCATTTGGTTTGAATTTCAGAGTCATTTCAATTTCAGTTCAGCAGGTTGAACATTTAAGTGACTTATAGACTATCGTGCATCGGGAGTTCAATATCCCTAGTTGCTATTTTGTCCATCAGGAGGATAGTATCTCTAGTTGTTATCTTGTTTGGTTTAAATTTCAAAGTCATTTATTTTAATCTAGTAGCTAGAATATTTAAATTTCAAAGTTATTTTTGTTTCAATTCGACAGGCTTAACACTTAAGTGAATCTTATGTCGAGAGGACAATATTACAAATTATGTGTCTCTCGGGAGGACAATATCCCTAATTGTCATTTCGTCAATCAAGAGGATAATATCCAAAGTTATCATTCCAAGTCCCACTGTAGTTGGGCAATTCTTTCAAGGCCCTTATTAGAAGGCATCCTTTCCAATCAAGTCCCTTTTTAGAGGGCATTCTTTTAGTCAAGTCCTTTACTGGAGGGCATTCTCTCACATCAAGTCTTTTATTAAAGAGTATCCTTTCAGTTAAGTACCTTATTAGAGGGCATCTGTTCCAATCAAGTCCCACATAAATGGGCATTCTTGTCTGATGACAAGTTACTTATTAGAAGGCATCATTTCTTGTCAAGTCCTATTGTAAGTGGGCATTCTTGTCGAGTCCCTTATTAGAGGGCATCTATTCCAATCAAGTCCCATCATATATAGGCATTCTTGTCAAGTCCATTATTAGAGGGATTCTTTCTAGTCAAGTCCCTTACTAGAAGGCATCATTTCCATTCAAATTTCTTATTAGAGGTCATCATTTCTTGTTAGATCCAATTGTAATTACACATTCCGCTAAAATAATCACCTTTCCAATTCAAGGTTCCATGTCCGTGACTTTTGAATTTAATCATAATGATTCTTGTCATTATAAATTTCAAATTATCTCAATTTCCTTTTATTTTATTCGAAGTTTTTTCTTTGTATTGTACTTCCATGTCTGAGCTATGTTTAACCTGACTCCCAATGTGGGATATGTAGGTAGCTCAATTAGGAACCTTTTTTTTAGCAATCTCATTATTATTTAGTATGTATTATGTCTTTGATAATGTTAATCTTCCATTTCCTATTATTGGTTTAAAAATAAAAGAAATTTTAAGTCGGTCATTCAGAGTTTGTCTTTGCCTTTGTTTATTACACTTAAATCTTTTCATATTTTCATTCTAACATCTGTCTTGAAAATAAGCATGCACAAGTTTGTACTATGTCATACCATGTAGGTGTAATAGGAATCTGATGACTAATAAAAGGAATAGGCTAGAAAATCAAACTCAAGGATGTGGCAGGCATTCTTCTGCTAAAAGTTAGAACTTTAAAGAATCAAGTTGACATCTAATGAATATTTTTGCACCTCTCAAAGTTGGAAGAGGAGCATGAGATAGAAAAAAGATGGTAATAATGTAGAAATATCAAAGTCAAAAGCTTGGAAGCATAGTATAGGTAATGTTATGTTTTTCAATTCTCATATGAAAAAATGATAGTAACACATGGACTTTTTCTATTTTTCCACACATGTTCATAAGCCAGCTAGTTAATGTATAATTAAGTAAAACTTGAGGACTAAAGTGCAAATTTTAAAAATTTCTTTTGACTTCCTTAAGAGCCATATCACAGCCCTTACTACTTTAAACCTTTCAAACACTTAGCAAAATTTCCTACTTCTTCCATAAAAGATCTCAAACTTTCTACCTTACAAACCAAAAACCTAGGTTGGGTTTCAGTCGAATTGGAAGTTCAAGAGAGTTCCTATATCATCATTCTAGCTTTGTAGGTGAGTTTTGATGCATGGTATTCACATCTAGTTTTAAATTTATAAATACCTAAATCCCACTATGGGTGTCATTCTGAATAAAAAATTTATGTTTTGCTAATTTTAAATTTTTTTTATTATTAGAGCAATTTCCAGAGTACATTTTTCATCATTTTGTGTGAAATCGATACAAATTACATTGTCAGATAAAAGTCGAGTTCAAATTTGGCTCATTTCGTCAATGTCATAGCTTTCTTGAGCCCACAAAAATTAGAAAAAAATAAGAAACAAAAAGCAAATGTCAATGATCAATTTCAATTAAGGGCCTTTTGTTGTTCTCTCCCTCTCCCTCTCCTTTTCTAACACCATCTTTAGGTCTCTCTCTTCTCTCATTTTCCAACACCACCCTTAAGGTCTCTTTCTTCTTTTCTTTAATCAGACAACCACCCTTTTTTCTCTTCCTCCTACACACAAAAACTACCACCATCAGTACCATCTTCTATCTCCCATACCTCAGTACCATTATCTTTCTCACTATTTTCCTCCACCAATGCTATCCTTTAAATGACTAGCAAACAAGAACACAGGGAAAAACACAAAAGAACACTCCAATCAACACATCACACTATTCTCCTTCTTCTCCCTTTCTTCCTACGTCTCTCTTGCCCCTTCTTCCCTTCTCTTCCTTTCTTTCTTCGTCTTTTCCTTTCCTTTCCTTCATTCTTCCTCCTCCAGTACAACACTTCACACCATACCACTATTCTTTCACCCACCTATACTTTCTACAACCATTCATACATGCACAACACACATTGAACACAGTTAGAATAAGACACACATTATACACACACTACACACAACTTGTACTAGTACACACCCATACACAATTGCACACACAAAAAGAAAAATAACAATGAACCACAAAAAAAGGAAAAAAAAAAGGAAAAATGGATAATGGAGGATGCATGTTTGAGTTGAGGATTGATACCATCTTAAAATTTATTTTTGCTTGAGGATAATCTTGTATTATTTCTGACACCTCAAAAGGTATATGTAATTCTCTTTATGTACTAGGTGTAATATGTGTTTTTTACATGCTAATTGTTTAATTAGTTTATTTAATTTTATTCATTTACTTCATTCCTAGATTGGTTATATATGGTCATGAACTATGTATGTACATATAGGTTTTCTATCCCCAGAAATGGGACAACTCATGTAAAAGGCTTAAACCTAATGTATTAAATTGGGTTATTTGCTATTTGTTTGCTGCATTATTAGGTTTTGCATGCTAGATATTATGCCATATGTGTTTTACATTTTTAAATAGTTTATGGGTTAAGTTTATATTTTTATTGTTGGTCCCAAAGCAACCTAAGAAGGAGGGTGAATTAGGTTTAAAAAAAACTTTTAGAAAGATTGAACTTATAGAGATTTTTCAATTAACGATTAATATAATTGAATCAATGAAACTGTGAAGTAAGAAAAATAGGAAATTAAATAACCAATACTTCCAACCTAACAAGCTTGAAGTATTAATTCACTAGAATGTTTCACACACTTGGTGAGCCAATAATCTATACTATCCGAAAGTGTGAAACTTACACATACACCTGGTTCGGACGATGGAACGGACGAAAGTTTGGCCATCTGAACGGTATCTACTACTCACTTATTTGAGATCGGATGCAGGGTCGGACGCACAGCAAAAACATCAGACGTCTGAAACCCATCACGGCTAGTTTTTGAGCATTTATTATTGAGTCGTTGGGAGGTGGTTACTACCCAATTTATTGCTCCTATAAATACCAACTCTGGTGATATTGTTAAATGCATCTTACACATTGTAATAATACAAGCAAGAAGAAAAGCAATTTGAGTGCAAATTAGCTATTGAGCAAAATTATATTAGTGTGAACTTTAGAACTACTATTCAAAAATATTGAGTGGAGTGATAATCTTGTACAAAAGTGAGGTTGAGAGTAAAATCCTTGGCTCAACTGAAGAGAATTAGTGTGAGCAGGGATTGTCCTACTTTGTGTACATTTGAGATTATTGGCTCACCATATTTGAGGAGCATTCTAGTAGATCAATACTTCAGGCTTGGTAGCTTGGAAGCGTTGTTTGTTTAAATTCTTTCTTTACCTTTTCTATAGTTCATAAGCTTAATTGTTTTCATCTCTATCAATCTACTTGTTAGTACAAAAGATTTTATAAGTGCATATTTTGCAAAGTAATTTTTTTAAGACACCTAATTCACCCCCTCCCTCCCTTCTTAGTTTGCTTGTGACCAACAATTGGTATCAGAGCATTGGTCTCATCATTTGCTTAAATTACTTTTGAGTAAGGATCTGTTATCTTGATAACCAATAATACTTTATTTTTTGAAGGTCAATCTATCAAAGGCCCCCTATGTTTAATGGGGTAAACTTTATTAGTTGGAAAGATAGAATAAAAATATTTTTGCAATCCATTGATATTGACTTGTGGTTTGTTGTAAATGAAGGTCCTTTTGAAGCTACCATCGTTGATGATCATACAAATAGAATAAGAAAAAAGACAAGGGATGAGCTCAATCCAAAAGACAATGCAAACTTGACCTGAAATGCAAAAGCTATGAATGTGCTATACAATGCCTTGAATGCTAACGAATCAACTCGTGTCAAAGGATGCATCTCCGCAAAAGAAATTTGGGACAAATTGAAGGAAATTAATGAAGGGAGCAATGATGTTTGAGAGCAAAAGACATCCTTACTTGTTGCCAAGTATGAGTCCTTCAAGATGGAACCACATGAAAATATTGACAAAATGTATTGTAGGTTCAATGACATCATTAAGGATCTCGAAACCTTGGGTAAAGAGTAATTCTTTGAGCGAAAAGAATAGAAAAATCGTGAATGCCCTATCCAAAGAATGGGAGCCCAAAACAATCGCTATAGAGGAGGCTAAGAAATTAAATTTCATGCCTATTGAATCTCTAATTAACTTTCTTACATCCTATGAATTGAAGCTAAAGGCTAAAGTGGTGGGTGATGAAGAAGCAAGACCAAAAAGGAGCATTGCATTAAAGACTTCTCAAGAAGAAGATGAAAATGGCTCCATCAACCTAGAAGATGAATATCTTGATGAAGGAGCTCTTGCATTCATCACCAAAGGATTTCTCAAACACTACATCAATAAAAGGAGAATGAGAAGAGGTAGAGCTATCAACTCCAATAATTTCAAAGGGAAGCCCAAGCTAGAAATGAAAAAGCAAAATGAAAAGTGTTTTGAATGCAGTCAACCCGGACACTGCGCAAATGAGTGTCCTTCCAAGAAGAAAAAGGAAGGAAGAAAGCCCCACCTCAACAATTTGTAAATCACATTTTGGGATAATTGCAACTCCGAAGGAAAAGTTGAAGGAGAAATGGAGATGGCACAATGGCATTTATGGCCATTGGTAATGATGATGTAACCTCTAATTATGATTCTAATGCTGAAAATAATGACAATGTTATTTGCACTTATTGCCAAAACATGGACATGTGAAAAATAACTACTATGTCAAGAGAAATGAAAAACTTGGTATGAATATCATATGGATTTGTAGTAATTTTACTAACTCTTATGGACCCAAGAAAATATGGGTACCAAAGTTATCACTTAATTTCTTGTGTAGGAAATGAATATCACCAAGGATGCCAAATGGTTTATAGATGGTGGGTGCTCAAGACATATGACGGATGATGCTTCTCTTTTCACCAAACTCATATCCAAAAGTAGTGAAAAGGTGACTTTTGGGAATAACATGAAAGCAAAATCAATTGGTCTTGGTCATGTAGGTAAAAATGGTGAGACTTTGATTAAAAATGTGCTTCTTGTTGATAATACAACTTGAATTACAATATATTAAGTGTGAGTCAACTTTGTGATAAAAATCTATATGTGTTATTTACCAAACATGAATGTCTAATTCTTGATAAAAAAAAAAGTGTGTTATTTTATTTAAAGGTACTAGGCACAATGATGTTTATGTGATTTATCTTGACAATATTGGTAGTAGCAATGTAAAATGTCTTACCGCTTCTATTTATGATCCTTAGCTTTGGCATAAAAGGCTTTGTCATTTCAACAAGGATTTAATTGAAAAACTTGTCAAGAAGGAATTGGTAAGAGGCTTGCCAAAATTAAAGTTTTTGAAAAACAAAATTTGTGATGCATGCGAATTTGGTAAACAAGTTAAAGTCTCTTTTAAACCAAAGAATTGTGTGTCCACTTCTAAACCCTTGGAACTATTGCATTTGGACTTGTTTGGTCCAACACAAGATGCTAGTCTCGGTGGTAGTAAATATGCGTTTGTGATTGTTGATGACTATTTTAGGTATACTTGGGTACTAATTCATTCTTGTTCACAAAAATGAAGCCTTTGAAAATTTCGTAAAATTGTTTTCCAAAATTCAAAATTCGTTTGAGAAGTGATAATGGAGCCGAATTTAAATTTGGTGATTTTTCCAAATTTTGTGATCACAATGGTATTTCACATGAATTTTTTGTTGTTAGAGTGCCTCAACAAAATAGTGTTGTTGAAAGGAAAAATAGAACACTTCATGAGGCCGCTAGAACTATGATTAGTGAATGTGATTTACCAAAATATTTTTTGGCTAAAGACGTTAACATATCTTGTTATGTTATGAATCGTGTTTCGTTAAGGCCTATTTTAAATAAAACACCTTATGAACTCTTGTTTTGTAAAAATCCCGTTGTGAGCTATTTCAAAGTTTTTGGTTGTAAATACTTTATTTTAAAAATCAAAGAAAATCTTGGAAAATTTGACAAAAAATCAGATGAATGAATTTTTCTTGGATATTCTAGTGACAAGAAAGCATACCGAGTATACAATAGAATGAACACTTTTGATTGAAGAAGTTGTGCATGTTACATTCGATAAAACTAATGATGTTATTTCAAAGAATGTATGTGAAGATGAAGATGTAGGTATTCAAAAGAAGCTTGAAAAGCTCACTATTCATAAAGAAAATCAAGAGATCACGTCAAACAATGAGGACAACACCCATCACTTGGATGAAGAAGGAGAGAAGAACGTATACACTCCAAAATATCTTCCAAGAGCATGGAGATTGTCTATAGTCACCCTCAAGATTTGATCATAGGTGACCCATCTGATTGGATAAAAACTCAATCTCATAAACTTTTGAATAATAATTGTGCATTACTTTCTCATATTGAACCTAAACGTGTGGATGATGCATTGAATGACGAATCTTGGGTATTTGCTATGCAAGATGAACTTAGCAAATTTGAGAAAAACAATGTATGGACCTTACTTGAAAGACCATCAATTCATCCTGTAATCAGAACAAAATAGGTTTTTAGAAACAAGTTAAAGACCTGTCTCTTATATGACAAAGGTGAAATCATTAGGAACAAAGCTAGACTTGTTGCAAAGGGTTATGCTCAAGAAGAAAGCATCGATTTTGTTGAAACCTTTGCACCTGTTGCTCTATTAGAATCCATTCGCATGTTTCTTGCATATGCATGCTTTTACAAATTCAAATTATTCCAAATGGATGTCAAAAGTGCACTTTTAAATGGGTTTATTGATCAAGAAGTTCTCGTTGAACAACCCCCTAGTTTTGAAAACAAAAATTTTTCAAATCATGACTGCATTCTCTTTTGTATTCCCAAGCGAATGTGAACTATTTAACCAATCAGTAGCAGAATCCGAGATAGGCGAAAGCAAAATCCTTACACTTCGGAAGTCGAAGTCAACTCTTTGCCTTCTTGACTGCCAGCATGTTTTCAAACTTTCTAAAGCTTTGTATGGTTTAAAACAAGCTCCTAGAGATTGGTATGATAGGCTAAGTGATTTTTCAATTGAGAATGAATTCAAAAGAGGTGTTGTTGACAGATAGATCCACTCTCTTTACCAAAACTATTCCTAATGGTTTGTTAATTGTTCAAATTTATGTTGATGATATCAATTTTAGAGCAACTAATGAAAGCTTGTGCAAGAAATTATCGTGCTTGATGCAAAAAAAAATTGATATAAGTATGATGGGAGAATTACAATTTTTCCTTGGACTCCAAGTTCACCAAACAAAGGAAAGAACGTTCATTACACAAATCAAGTACACAAATGTGCTACTCAAGCGATTTGCAATGGAAGATTGCAAACTGGTTGGGACACCAATGTGCACCTCAACCAAATTTGACAAAGATGAAGAAGGTAATAGTGTTGATGAAAAATACTATAGAGGTATGATCGGAAGCTTATTTACTTAACAGTTAGCAGACCGGATATTATGTTTGTTGTTTGTATGTGTGCTAGATTTCAATCTTCTCCTAAAGAATCACACTTAATTGCTGCAAAAAGAACTTTCAGATACTTAAAAGGTACAATGGATTTTGGTCTTTGGTATAAACCAAAATCCTCCACTTTTGATCTAATTAGTTATCTGATGCTGACTTTGCTTGTTGTAAAATTGATAGAAAAAGTACTAGTAGTATGTGTCATTTCTTGGGTAACTATCTAGTGTCATGGTTTAGCAAGAAGCAAAAATTCTATTTCATTTTCTACGGCAGAAGCCGAATACATTGCTGCTAGAAACTATTGTGCTCAACTTTTGTGGATGAAACATACATTAAAAGACTTTGGTGTTATTTTTTACTATGTGCCTATAAGATGTGATAACACTAGTGCAATCCTGTCATGCATTCTAGAGCCAAACACATAGATGTCAAGCACCATTTTATTAGAGATCTTGTCTACAAAAAGGAAATTTGTGTTGAATTTGTGTATACGAAAGATCAACTTGCTGATATTTTTACTAAACCTTTGGCTTTAGATCGCTTTGAATCTCTCAGAACTCATTTGGGCATCATTAATTTCACATCTATATAAACTCTGAGTTCTGACACACATGATCGTCGGTCAAGTACAGGTGAACCATACATTCTATCGGACACTCTTAAACGTCCAAAACCCTCTCCTCTATCTCGAACGCTTAAAATCGTTCGAATTCTCCCTCTTTTTTCACAAACTCTCTGGAATTCCTAACAGACGCTTATCATCGTCAGAAACTTCTTCGGACGCACAGTGTAGAGCTTCGGCCATCCGTTCATCTACGTTCGGACGCACCATCGGACACATACAAATTGTTCAAAAGTCCAAACGATTGCTTTTCTCGTTTAAAACTCTTCATTTTTTTCCTTTCAGACATTTCCTATCCTTCGAACCCTAGCTGTGGCGCATTTTGTTCCCTCTCAAAATTTTCTCAATCTACTCCTTCTACTGTCAAATTGATTAGGGAATCTTCATTTCAAAGCCCTCCCTCATCTCCATTGAACCTCATTTCACCTTCCTACCATCTCCCTTCTTACAATTTTTTCTCTCAAATCTCCTCAATCCCACTTTTCCCCCTTTCTTCTTCTTCTTCTTCAAAATTACAATGGTTCGTGATCTCGTGGCGGTTCTTCAACAGCTACCCGTGGACGAAAATTAAAGGGGAAGGCTCCGATGCAGGGGAAATCATCCACAAATCCCCAAACCTCTACCGACCCTTCTCTACCCAAATTCATTGATGCCAAGGCATTTGAGCTGTACAATTCTCTTCTTAGCAAGTCCATCATTGTTCGAAGACTTGTTTCCCAAGGTTTTTTGATGAATTTAATTTTATTATCGTGAAAACTTGCTTTGAAAAACAAAATTGGGGTCATTTGGTACATATAGATTTACCAGTCTATCATGATATGGTACTCCAATTCACTGCTAATCATAGGAAAGGTCCCACTATTCACACATTAATCTCTCGTGTGAATAACAAAAACCTTGAGATTTTATCCAATGTCATAAACTCTATTTTTGAATGTGAGGTTCACTCGCCTAATGATTTTTCTTATTTTTTCTCATTAGATAAATAGCCTGCTTTGGATACTAGTTTTGACATCGACGAGGTCCGAGCACGATAAATTTTTAACGTCAATTTTAAACAGGTTTCAGAAGCCAAAACTACTTTGCTTACTCCTGAACTTAACATTCTCTACACTTTAGTCACTAATTTATTGTTACCAACTGATGGGCATCGCACTGAGCCCAGTAAAATGCAGCTCTATTTATTTTATTATGTTTTTAAAGGCATTCCCTTGAACTTTGGTTATCTCTTCTGCTCTTTGTGAGAACTTTTCTTAACTGATACTCGCCGCAACATACCTTTTGGAAAATTTCTTACTACAATTTTCAATCATTTTGACATTCCATTTACTGGAAAAAAAAATAATATCCCCCTTACTTTAACAAAGCATACATTGAACGTAAGGGTTTGAGATTTTTTAACGACCAATGGTTACAAAAACAGCTTATGAAATTGAAAAGTCTAAATCTCAAACTTCTACCTCCGGCCTTGCAGTTCCTCATCCCCCTCCTTCTCAAATGCTTCCACCATCCCATGATCCCCATACCTCTTCTTCCGAACCTTCCCTTTCTCATTTCTGATATTTGTAGCCTTCTCACTTCCTAGAGCGACCAAATGAGCTTCTTTCAGCGTCGCACCAATCGCAAATTGAAACTCTTTGAAACTCGTCAAACAATTCTTCAAGAGGCACTTAGCTTGGGCATGTTTGCTTCTGGTCAAGTCCAGTTCACCAATATCCAGTCCCAGTACACTCTCGAATCATCTTCTGAAAGCGATGACGATGGCACAAATGATAATGATTTTTCCATTCCAGAGGAGGACGTTCGTGAGGACCCTACTGGCACCACCAATCTTGACAAATCCACTACTCCTGGTGAGGACGATAATGAGGACATTGACGACACTTATAACTACATCATGCATCGATGAGATACTGATGCTCACGACAGTGAAGCTACCGATGGTGATGTATCCACCAAGAAACGCAAGTTTGAAGAATGCTCCAAGAAGAAAAATGACTCCACTTAGTTTTTTACAATTCTTTTGTTTTTTTTAGTTTGGTTTGGTTGATATCATTGTTACTGTAATACATATGCTCCTACATGGTTTGGTTTAATGATCTCGTTTGCTTCTATTGTTAAATGCATCTTACACATTGAATACAAGCAAGAAGAAAAGCAATTTGAGTGCAAATTAGCTATTGAGCAAAATTGTATTAGCGTGTACTTTAGAAGTGCTATTCAAAAATATTGAGTAGAGTGATAATCTTGTACAAAAGTGAGGTTGAGAGTAAAATCCTTGATTCAACTAAAGAGAATTAGTGTGAGCAAGGATTGTCCTACTTTGTGTACATTTGAGATTATTGGCTCACCATATTTGAGGAGCATTCTAGTAGCTCAACACTTCAGGCTTGGTAGCTTGGAAGTGTCGTTTGTTTAATCTCTTTCTTTACCTTTTCTATAGTTCATAAGCTTAATTTTTTTTATCTCTATCAATCTACTTGTTAGTGCAAAAGAATTTATACGTGCATTTTTTGCAAAGTAATTTTTTTTTAAGAAACCTAATTTACCCTCGTTTACCTCTATTATAATGTAATTTGAGGCAATAATTGAGTAATTATGAGCTAAAATAGTTTTCTTTTGAGGTTTTTAGGATTTGAATAACGAATGAGTTAAAATGGATCACAATATTGAAGGAAAACGTTCATTGGCGTGATACAAATCGGATATAGTATGGAAGATCAAGAATAACTCTCTTGTTCGAGCTCTGATTGCTATGAATTTGGATGATTTGGAAAGATAATAAAGATTTCTACAACTTTTATGTTTTGATTTTCTAGGATTCTATAGGCACCTCATTCAAAATTGTAAAGTTTGAAGATATGCTCCGGCGAGAAATAATTCTGACATAGTTAGTAGATTGATCATAACTTTCATGTCCAAAATCCAATTTAGATGATTCAAGATGTTTTTGAAAGTTCTGACATAGAGCTACAACTTTTATGTTTTGAGTTTTACCAAATTCTACCTGCATCATAGAGAAATTCAAGATGAAATAGAGCCACGGTATTGGACCTAGCACCCAGGCGCCTAGTCCAGAAAGGTTACTGTTTTGCACACTGGAAGCAACGCCAAGGCACCGGTTGACGGATAGATCATGTAAGTTGACTTATTTTGCAAGAAAAGTCCTCCTGTGGGGCCAGTTACATAAAAAATCTCTTGTACTTATCGTAGATGAGCCCCACAACCCTAAAAATATCTATAAATACACCAAGAGAATGGGAGGTAATCATCGATCATCATCAGTCGTCATCAGTTTTTAGGTTTACAATAGTTAGTTCAATAATTTAGCTGTAGGGTAGATTTTTTCAATTGTTCGCGCAAGAATTTCATTCTCTTGTCAAGAATTCAAAGTTTGATGATCATCAACATTAGTTCTTACTTTAATTACTAAGTTTGATTTATTTGTATACAATTTAATTTTTGTTTTTACTGCATTCTTATTCTTTAATTATCGTTCTTCTTTTATTGCCTTTAAATTCTTAATTGCTTCCGTAGTTTAGCAGTTAGGGTTATTGTCACGCCCCAAAAACGGGACCGTAACACGCCGCGCTAATGGTAACACCGGACCAAAGCGCAAGGCACAAACGAACAAAGCAACAAACTTAACCGCAATGTAATAGAACCATCAAACCATTACTTAACTATAAAACCGAATATTTCATTTTATACAAAAATACGAATTACAAAATTTCTTCTTATTCAAAAGATGCTACAACAAAAACAAAGTTCATCAATACAAAAGGTATCTAATACACTACCCCTCTCCAAACAAAAGAGAAGCTTGGCAGATTATCCGCAGAGTCCTACCAGAGCAATGTGGAATCTGGAGAAAATCTAAAAGCTGCTAACGCGGTGGAGAGTCAAAAACGAGCACCTAATCTGAAAAATTATAAGTCACGTGGGTTGAGCATAACTAGCTCAGTGGATATCATAAAAGCTCTTCAAATGGGGCCAAGCATTTCGATAAAAAGAAAATATAAAGATAATAACATTTGCGAAAACCATAGTCATAAAGCAGTTTCTAAAATGTCTCATGCCATTTAAACGTCAGGCATGTCCAAAACTAATTATAGCCAAAAAGATCCATTCATTTCAAAACATAGCTAAAATGTCTCATGCCATTTAAACGTCAATAAACCATAATCATAAGTAGTTTCTAAAATGTATCATGCCATTTAAACGTCACTTATGTCAAAAACATAGTCAAAAAGATCCAATCATTTCAAAACATAGTATGCTGAAAGCATAGCGTAGCCAAAAAGATCCAATCATTTCAAAACATAGTATGCTATCTGAGCATAGCGTAGCCACTAAGATCCAATCATTTCAAAACATAGTATGCTAAAGCATAGCGTACAAATCCAAGTACGCTTTCAATCCGATTGGTGAACTGGACTTGACCAGAAGCAAACATGCCCAAGCTCTGTCTCTTATACACATCTAGATGTGTATAAGAGACAGATTTTATGTTAATCAATTGATAGGTGCAAGTATCCCAGGATCTTTTTGGCATTCAATTAGTTCAAAACATTCACAGCAGTCACTTATGGCGTCCCATGGATGACTATAGAACCGGTTCTCATGCACAAATCAAACATTTCCAAACACATCCAAAATTATATACCTAGGTCACCTATGAGCCAAAACAGTCATAAAATGCTTTCATATCAAAAGAGTTTGCACACATATCAATTGATTAACATAAAATAGCTTGGTCCCGATTTCGTATGTAATAGTTCCAAAACTTGGTAAAAGTGCAGTTCCAAACATCATACTCATTCTAAAATCCATCCAAACATATTTCGAAAGTCGTTAAATAAAATACAAGTGGAAGAGGGTCTATGTTACCCACCTATCAAAGCAAAAACTGTCCAAATGATCACTGAACGCGACCGCCGGCGGTAGGTGGCGTGGTACCTAAAACAGATATAAGAGGACTCTTAGAAGAGATGTAGAAGTTAAAGAATGACTAGGGAAGCAAAAACGACGCGAAACGATAGAAAACGACACCAAAAGCTCTTTGGTCAAAAATGACCTTTTCACAATTTCTGACCAACTTCGACAAGCTAAAACCCCAGTCAAAACACTTTAGTTAATCCCTCAAATTCGTATTACAGCTAGATTAGGAGATAATAAGTCTCGTTTATTGAAAAACCGAAAAACTTCGCCTCTTCCTAGGCTATAATTAGGCTATCCTCCCTGCCAATAAAATCCAATTCTAAGGTATTCAAGGGACCTTGGTTACAACCCAACTCAAAACAACATATTCAACCAACCAACAAAATCCATTTCCAAGGTATTCAAGGGACCTTGGTTACAACCCAACTCAAAACAACATATTCAACCAACAAAATCCATAAACGGAAAGATTCACCGGAGCAATAGCCGGGACTATATCAATAGCATTCCACAACAATGGAAACACCTAAAACCATCAAAAGATCATTAAAGACCCTTTAAACATAACCAATTATCCAAATTATCCTAGTTGCGCCAAACTTCCGCTTACTTACAAAATGAAGGGAAATCAATTCCACTTGGTTTCAAGTCTCAATTCCTATCCAAACTAACCTTAAAACACTCTTAAAACTTCCATTATATGCATAGACATAAGCATTCATAGCATAACACTCTACGCCACATATGGAAGACAAAACCCCAACTCATAATCTTAAAATTTGTAATCTAACCATGGAAAGTTGTTAAAAATCAACCCCAATCACTTCCCAACCTCCAAAACACTAAAAACAACCCATAACATACATAAATCAACACATATAAGGCTGCAAAGAGGGTTTATTTTCAGCCATAAAGAATCCTACAAAACTTGAAATTAAAGCTTGGATCATAAAGCCCATAAGCCATAAATGCTAAAATACATAACATCTTACCTTCCAAGTGATTCCTACTTGAAATCCAAGAAAATTTTTGGGGGAAAATGGAGAAGAGAGTTCGGCCAGAAGCTAGAAGAAAATGAAGAAGAAATAACAAGAAGAAGACTTAAAAAGAATTTCAAAGTTGACTCAAATAGTTCCCATTGACCAAATAGTCTCCAAGTTGACTATTTAACCCAAAAACTAATTTTTTTGCTACTGACGAAATTAACATTTTAAATCAGCCATCAAACAACACTCACACACCACAATGCACTAATTACACTTAGTCCAACTTTTGACCCGTTTACCCACCGGTACCGAAATCGCGTAAACCGAAAAATTTTTCGAATTGAAAAACGAATAAGTTGAAGTACTTAATGACTAAAAATAATATGAAAAATATTTTAAACCAGTTAAAATCAAAGAACAAGGCTATTAAAATACTGGGTTTCACAGTTATACTTCATCATTTTTACTTACTTTCATAGAGTAGATTAATTTAAATTTTCATTGTGAATTAAATTCTCGCAAGTAGGAAAAATTGAATTAGAGTTTTTAGTTAGTTATCTTTAATTGCTTTTCGTAGGGTTAGAATTTTACATTCTTGTCTTTAGTTTAATTTCTTGCAATTAAATTTCGTTTAAGTTTAGTCAAAAACTACTGATTATTTCCGTTTAAGTTTAGTTAAAAACTACTGATTATTTCGTCTAACTAAAAAATAGGCTTGTGATAAACCTAGTAATTGTTCCAATAGTCCTAATTGGAACAATCTTTACTCATCTTATATACAAACTCACCTCGTATACCTGCGAAAGTGTGGGAGTTGATTAGGATAATTAACGTTTTTATTACTTGTTCATTGTTTTCGAAAACCTAATCAATATTTTATCGAACAAAATGGCAAAAAAATTGGTAGGAAAAGTTTGAAAGCACTTCAAAAAACTTAAGGAGTTGCAGAAATCATTCAAGTTTTTCCAAAAAGAGCAATAGCAAGCAAGTAGGGGAAAAGCAAGATGACAACAAAAGTGGTGAAAAATTCTAAGTTAGGGAATTTATACCTAGAGAATTTGTGCTAATGGTCCCGGAAATAATGTAAAAAAACATGAAGGAAATGGTGTTAATTGTGCCGAGTCAAGTAGAGAAAACACATTTTACCCGAAGCTACAACCAAATAGAAGAATTATTAAAGAGGGTGACATTAAATTTGGGTGCAGGAATCAAGGAGGTTTTTTGCAGTTACCAACTCAAAAGTAATAAAGTGTGTTCTAGAGGACAAATGGTCTAGTTGTCAAGAATAATAAGAGGCTGACACTTGTAAACTTAACAAACACTTGGCAGGAAACTGAAAGGGCTTTGGAATTTGAAAATAGAGGTTTAGAATGTCTCCATCTTTAGCTTGGAGGCTATACTGCAGAAAATTCAGAAAGGGAAACAATTAAAGTAGGAAACTTCCACCTTGGAATGATGGAGCTTAGAGGATCTCAAGGAAATGAGCCTCGAAACATGGACTTCAAGTGCATCGAAGTGCCAAAGGCTTCGGCTCGGGAACCACATTATAAAGAGAGCTTCAATTTAGGGACCTCATTCCAATAAATCAAGAGCTTCATCTCAAACATCTCAGTAAACAAAATATTAGATTTTAAACTATGCACCAAAAAGCCTCAAATAGGGACTTCAGGGGCATATGTCATCTCAGTTAGGAGGCTAAGCTTAGCGCCAAGCTGAGGGGACTAATGATGAAGCAAAATCATTGTCTAACTTTTGCCTACGTGGCATTAGATATTTGTGTACAATGCAAACTCATTAAGGACATTCATGTAATTTGTCACTATGCTTAGCTGACAACATCACGACTCAGACACCCCTTATCGTTGTCTATAAATAAGGGATCCTTGTGCCAAATCTATGACTTTATTCAATCTAATTCATTCTAAATTTAACTCACTCCAAAGCATTTTGTCCAATTTCTCTCTCTAACCTTCCACACTCATCATGGGTGAAGCTTTTGTGACTGGTTGAAGACATCTGTTGGGCCCTCATAAACGAAAAGGACATCCATATTGATAATCATTCATCCCAATCCACTTTAGGGATTGAAGTAGAAAAAAGCCAAAATCCTAAGCATTGGAAAACATATAACTTATCAGTTCTAACTGTATAGAAAAGTTATTCGGCAACTAGGTCACAAGGCTAAAGGGTGAATAATGTTAAAAGACAAAATTATCCTTCAAATGATTCCCAATTATTTTGTAAACCCCACCACTGACACAAAGAACTTCTACCCTCATCCGTCCCCTCCCTCTTCTTCTCTCCAATTTCCCTATGTATGTATGTATGTATGTGTATATATACATATGTACGTGTATATATGTGTGTGTGTGTGTGTCACACACATATATATACACACTTACATACACATACTTATATATACATATATATACATAGACACACACACATATACATACCTACATACATTTACATACATATACATACATATATATATGTATATGTTTATACATATACATATATATATATATATATATAAGCTTTGTTTATCAGTCTATCATTCCATCTCTTTCTCTATCATACGCCTTCGGTCTTCCTCTAAACTCTTGCTATAAACCTAAACCCCTAAGCCAACAAAAACTTCTTTGTCAACTTAAGTTCCAGGCTAAAACTCGAAAGTGAAAAGGTCGAAGATTAATGTTCTTAAAGGGTCTTGAGATTGCAAGATTGAAATCTCACAGGAAACTACCACTAAACACATTACGAAAATGCAAAACCCATTCAAGAATTCTTGTCACTCTTCATGAGGGTTGAAGTTATTGTGAGTTCTTATTCAATTAACCCTCTTCTTTAGTGACTCACGTTGCCATCTAGATTACTAGATCTCATAGTGAAACTGAATATTACAGAAGGACAAAAAAAAAAAGCAATCTGTTGATTTGCCTTGAAAATTTGACGATTTCCTAGCTAAACACAAAAATACACAGCTGTTTGATCATTTATACGGGCTCCATCTTTTCAATTCCAAAGCTATCCAGACTTATCTATATACCTTGTTTTAATTTTTTGGTCTATGGGCTGGCAAATTTTGGCATTAGGGCGATCATGGTTTTTATCAGAATTTGTATGAATTTAAGTGAAATGGTAGCCCTGCGAGAGAAAGAAATGAAAGTAAGAAGGAGAGCCGGAGAGGTTAGGGGAGGCATATGGTGGTAGAGTCTACAAAACAATTGGGAATAATTCAGAGGATAAATTTTATCTTTTAACAAAAGCTAATACTCATAATGTGGCAATAAGATATTTTCTGTGGCAATATCATTGAGTAAAAGTATGACTACTTAAAACTGTAGTTATTAAACTCAACCCAACTTGGTGGTTAAGTCAGTGGACCGGCCCTAAATCTGAGTTGGGTTGCTTCTATAACCAAACAAGGAAGGAACTCGAGGAGTTTGGTTGCTTCAATAACCAAACAAGGAAGGAATTCGATGGGTTCATGCAGGGTTTGTTTTTTGAGGAAAAAAACCAAATTGAAATTGCTACATTTTGAACCAGGGACCTCTTAAATAGATCAGAAAGGGCCTTATCTCCTAACTATTTAAGAAATTGTTTATTAGTTGCTTCTTTTTTTATTTATTTACTCTCAGAACTTCACTTTATGCATTAATTCCCTTTTAACTCTTCATGTGAAAAAACTACGTAAAAATTCATTAGTAACATATAAATTGTGAAATTTATTCATCCATAAAACATCCTTTTACAAATAAATTAAAATGTATAAGAAAGAAATTAAAAGTTTCCTTTTAGAAAATTTTTATTGGACACAATTACGAACAAATTATTATATTATTTTTTGTAAGAATAATCTCGTTACCAATATTATTTTACATTTCAAAAGTGGCAAAAAATTGAATAAATATTAAAATATATTGCTATATTAAACAACCGTCTAACTAAAATTAATAAAATAAGATATTATACATTTGATTGTACAAATTTATGTATTTATCTAAAATAGAATAAAGTACCATTGTATCACTACGTAACCATCTAAGAAATATTTAAAAATTTAATTTCTTGTGCATTTGTATGTATCATTATATATCTTATTGTCAATATTTTGAATTATGTATATATAATAATTTAAAGTTAATTATTTTATTAAATTTTATTAAATCTGTTTTTTAGTGAACATCTAGATATTTAATGTTCATTCGTACTTGAAACTTTTTAAGAAAATATATTTTTATCAATATTTTCATAATATATCTTGTATTTAATAATTTACAGGTATTATATATAAGAGATAAAAAGATAAAAAAATATATTTAAATGATCCGTCAGTTAAACTAATAAGGCACTAATTAAATTTATAAACCCATTGATTTAACGTCTCCGTCAAGTTCCTTCCGGACTGAATTTATTAACTATGGGGTAAAACGCTTTAAAGTCAAAAGTAATGCATAATTTCAAAAATTAGGTGGCCAGGCAAAGTAAACTGATGATGCTCTCCCAGCTGTCTCTACTTCTCCCTATTTGGGGCGGCTTTCAATATTTTGACCAGTTCCAATAGCAATTTAAAAGTAAAAGTAAACGAGACCTTAAAAGTACGCAAATGATAATGCCACAGCAGAAATCTTATTGCCACAGCAAAATTTGATGCGAAATTACTAAACCATCTGTGTGCCAATTCTCTCTCCATTATAGAGAGAGTTATTTTGGTAATTTTAACTGTAAGTTTGCTGTGGCAATAAGATGTATGATGTGGCATTATCTGTGGCCTTAAAAGTATATGTTGACAAGATTGAGGAGACTTGTGTATAAGAGATTTTTCCCGCAGTATTAGTCTTATCTGATGAACTATAAACGGAGTGATTTATTAGTAGAACAAAATGTATTAGTAAAACTTAAGTGGATTACGCGAAAGTGTCATTATTGAACTGAAACACACGTCGCATTTTAATTTGCTCCCCTTCGCGTACATATACTTAAAAGTAGAAAAAATTTTATTATAGGAACGTCTTACCAATTGATAATATGTCTAAACTAATAAAATTTAAGTATTTTTAAATAATAATTTATTAATTCATTTTATTTTTAAAGTCACATCTTTGTAAAATTTTATTAATTTAAAAATATCACTTGTCATAATACTTGATAAAATATTCCCATAATAAAATTTCTAATAAAGTAGGAGTGAGTATCCTGTTATTATTGTGTTGTATTATAGGGATGCCATTTTTATTTTATCGTGATTTGTGCCTAACACATTTATTTTTCATGTGGCTTACGTCTCTAACTCATCTAAATTTTTTGTTACTATTAAAGATGCGTGTCTTATCAACTAATTTGATAAATAAAATAACTTGTTGTCCATATGAATCAAAATTTTAAATTTAATTATTAATAACTTAAATAGTTAATAGTTATTAATACTAAATTTATTCTCATAACAATTTAGAACATATTATTAAAATTACTCATTTTCTAGATAATATTTAAATTAATTATTATGTTTGATTTAATATTATTGTGTTAAACTATTATTTATGATATTAAAATATGCTATATTTAATATTCTCACATTAAACTATTATTCATAATATTAAAATATGCTATATTAAATTATGAAAAATATTTAGGTAGATTTGATTTTTGACATCACTTATAAATCGCATGATGTAGATTAAATATTATAAAATTTATAATATCAGTTGATGTAAGTAATATTTTATAAAATTTAATGTTGACTAAAAAGTCTACAGATATTAGTATTTTCTTTAATTTATAATCTAGTTACTATTTTAACAAAATACGTTCATTCAATAATTTAATGAACCTTATCGTATCAATCCATTAGTTTACCCAACTCAATCTGTTAACTTTTGTATCATAAATAGATTGACTTAATAATGAATCAATAAATTTCACGTCGTGCCAAAATTTATTAATTTCGTATCGCGTTCGAAATGAAATAAAATATTAAAATATATTTCTATAATGAGCAACTGTCTAACTTAAATAAATAAAATAAGATATTATACATTTGATTATACAAATTTACGTATCTGTCTAAAATATAATAAATTACTATTGTAATACTAAGAAACCATCTAAAAATATTTAAAAGTTAATTTCTTGTGCGTTTGTATATATCATTATATATTAAAGTCAATATTTTTTTAATTATGTATATATACAATAATTTAAATTAACTATTTTATTAAATTGCTTTAAAGAAATGAATTATTTCAAATTCATTTGTACTTAAATCTTTTTAATAAAAAAATATTTTTATCAATATTTTCATTATGTATGTTATATTTAATAATTTATATGTATTATCGATATTAATAAAAAATATATTTAAACCACGTCTCTACGTATTCTTTCTCGGGTTGGATAACTATAATTTTATTGACGGGGTTTTGGTAAGACATACAACTTGTTCGACACAGCATTATGGCAAAATCTTGACATCTTTATTGCAGTACACCATTAATTTAACAGACCCGAATACAACAAAGATCTAGAGAAATTATTCAGAATAATTTACAATAGATATTCTTGTATCTACAGGCATTGCGATGGCCAGACACGTTTACGATATTCTGAAAGTGCCCACAGCGGGAAGATATTTCTGTATTCTGCATAATGGAGCATACAGTTCTTCATGTACACCCCAGTTATTTCCTGTTGTCACAGAGAAATAATTTTAGTTTGTGTGGTGCGTGCATAAACAAGCACTTAGTTCTGTGTATCTGTGGTGTGTCTGAGTGTGTGTGTGGGGGCAACAAAGCATCAATTTCTAATACAATTCAAAATTGCATTTACCTGTTGAGGGAAATCTCCATCATCCATTTGTGCATTAATTAAAAGCTTGGCTGCTTTGTGCAAAGGTGTAGGGTCTCTCTCAAGCTAATGAAAAATGGAGAGGCATTTAATGAATTATATACACCTACACATGTGTGTGTGTGTGTGTGTTTGGCGGGGACGGGTGGCAATTAATAATTCCAATCATGCACCACAAAATTGATTAGATCTCACCTGTCCACCATACATAAGACCTAACATAGCCCAGGCTGTTTGAACCAGATTGGTCCTATTTCCTTCCAGAGGTATATATTTCTGTTGAGCGATTTAAATAGTAAAAAAAACAAACAAACAAACAACTGCATAAAGGAAAGAGATAGGAGGTGACTGAATCAATTTGCAAAGAGTCAAAAATACTTATTCTCAATTATTATTTGACCATTATATCTATTTGGAAAAAGTAAAAAGTTGATAGGCCATAGTTACCATGCTGGGACAAGATTCGAGGGATTCTCCCCAACCACCTTCTTCATTTTGCTGACTTGACAGGTAAAAGTGAGCTGCTTTACGGACTCGTTCACTGTTCTCATATGTTTTACCAGCAGCAGCAAACCCCATGAGCACAAACATGGTGCCATAGAGAAAGCAAATTCCCCAGTAACCATACCTATCAAAAACATAATTATCTAATTAGATGAAAAACCAACTACATTAAGTATCAGTATTTATTTTGCTTTTAATGTGATTTCATTTTTTAAAGTGCTGTTTTAGACAAAACAACTCACCACGAACCATCAGGCCACTGTCTCCCTTCGAGAAAGTGTATCGCTTTGGAGACTGCAATTTCTATTTCTTTCTCCCTGTGGCCTGGATGCAACCGTTTGAACAACAGAAGAGCTTGGATAATAGATGCAGTGTTTTCAACATGCCTGAATTGCCAAAATGAACAAAATAAAAAATCCATCCACCAAATTATTGTGTGGTACAAATTAAATAAAAGAATATACTAAAACTACAAGTGCCACAACGATCTTACTCCGAAAACTCCACAACTATGTCCGCGAAAAGCTCTGAAGGGTTCAAAACTTGCAAATATGGTTGTGGAACTGGAGGCTCCCAAATTGCAAAACCACCGCTCTCAGGACTCTGTTTAGACCGGAAAATTATATTAGTATCACCAATTCACCGGTCACTTTTCGTCTGATTCTACCAGAAAGTAAATCAATTTCCAAAAACTCAAAAAGGAAATCCACTAGTTACTACCTTATTATTTAAATTTCTCTTTTCGAAAAGTAAGTCTGTATTACTACTTGTACCTGTAAATAGAGAAGGACGTTCACGGCATCATACAGGCGCTCAACATCAGCTTTTTCTCCAGCAAGCTCTTGTGGCATTTGCGAAAGAATTAGCAGACACTGCAGATAAAAACCGATCGATTAGGACAATCCCCCCCGAAGAACTACTTTCTTATTCATTACGAAGGAATTAAAAAAATAAAAAATTACCTTCAGTGCTTCTGCTGTACAGTCAGAGACAACCCAGCCTTGATGACACATCTTGATCAGAAAAAGTCCAAGAACCTTTGGTAAAGTGACGATACATTTTCTTAAAGTCTCCTTTGGGGTTAGTTTTACACTGTGATTCTTTTATGTAAAAGTGTGCTTTCTTAAGGCTGTCCCCATATTCATCTACCATGCCACTTGCAACAAGTGCCTGTGTGGCAAGGACACAATCCCACACCTGACTTCCGAAGCTCTACAAATATCATATAGTGCAAAATAACAAATTAAAAGCTAATAAATTTGCAGGCAGCTATTAAGTATTTCATCCAGAGATAACAGACCTGCATTTTAAGTCCATCCTCTGCAAGCCATAAATAATCAGGAACTCTAGCGAGGTGATGCTTAAAATCATCGCCATTTGGATCGTGCGCCCAAAAGCACATCATATCTAAACTCTGCATTGTAGACAACATTTGGATTATTTCATAATTAACCATTTCTATTATCACTTAAAGTACTCAAATATATTTGCCAAAACATGCAGTTTATTTCTTCGGGAATTAAAGAATTAATTACAACTCCAACCTTTGAGACACATCCAATAGTCATGTATCTGCTCACTTCTCCATTATAATGCAAATACCTCATTGCTTTTTCCATAGCTATTTTTCTGATCTTGTTAAAAGGCCAACGCCTCATGATTGGCTCCGTAAAATAATTTAGAGTATCCCAGAGAAGATCTTGGATGGCGGAATGAGGGTAGTACGAGTCCTCCTGAAATTAAATTAAATACTTGTTCAGTTTAAAAATTAAAAAATCTGTACAATTAATTCAGTTTAATTTCTAGTTAAACTCGTAAATTTTAGGGATGTGATTTCACAGACCTTACAACAATCATGACGTGCTTTATTCCAGTCAATCTGATCATATGGCTTAACATGAATTTCTTGTCGAACTGATAAAACAAGATCAGTGAGCGGCCCGTGATATTTTTTACCATACAAATAGGACATGGGCATATAAGTTGTACGACAGTAACACCACATCTTTGCCGGATGATAAGGAATTACATTTACATTTCTGGGAAAAGCCAAAACTCAGGGGGCAATGGGTTGCAACCATCCCATTCATACACTCCAAGCACCTGAATTAATTCAAAATTTTCACATCAAAACAAAATTAATACTATTACTATGTTTTTTTTTTATTATTATTGTCAGAAAATTCACTGTAACCTCATAATCGTCTTTTTTAAGGTAAAAGCAGAATATATACCGAAAGATAAGTCTTTCCCCAAGAGGGAATCCCAGTTGCACCACCATTATCAAGGATCCATTTGCGAGCTCGTGTAACAGCACCATCACCTCCGTCGGGGCCTTCTCCGAGTATACGTAATGCTACGTAACTAAGCGCTGATCCGATCATTGTACTATGACCTTCTATGTAGAATCCCCAGCCACCGTCATCATTCTACAAATAATACAGTGTCCTCTGGGTCAGACAGGGTATTCAAATCCAAGAACATTTCTCCTAGCTAAAGAATTAATGGGATTTTGATGAGTTACAAATGTTTACGTACAAATTTGATGGTTGTAGATGTAACGAACCATCTCTTTTTTGTGCTCTGATGTTAAGTGAGTATTAATTGCTCCACTGATATACAGGGCAATAAGCTGCAAAAGTAATTAACATGTAGGAATCTCAGCCTTTTTGTCCTTCGTGGTTGATTTTGAACAATGATTTCGGTTACGAGCTTACCAGGGGTGGTGTGAAAAACATCGGGCCGGCATTCTCAGCCGGCCAGTGACCATCACTGGCTTGGATTGCACGGTTTAATCGAAGAGCTTTCCTGACGGCAATTGTTGCTGCTTCATAAGTTACTTCCTCACTTTCTCCAACTCTAACAGGTGGGATGCCCAAAAGATCGATATGTGCATTTTCTTTTTTAAGCTGCAAACAAAAAAAACAAAAAATGAACATAGGAACTATTACATGATCAGCTATTCATAGAAGAAAAATTGAGTATTAATTTGGGTTGGAAAACTACTCTGATCATTAATTACCTGCATTCTCATAAACAAATCAGCGCATGGATGAACTCCCTTCTTCCTGTTCTTCGTGAACTCCTCGCGAGCTTTCTCAAATGCTTCGCGTTCTTCAGGAGTTCCACCATTGGGATCGTATTCCCAAATCTGTCTGCCAACAAAATTGTTGGTGCTGTACAGGTATGGTCCATTGCCTTCAGCAATCTTGAGCTTCCACATTCTCTTCTTTTTTTCAAGTCCGAAAATGAAACACTCTGAAATTAAACACTAAAGTTATAGCTTAGAGTAGAGACAAGAAGCTGGATTCCTACTAACGAAGGAATCTCAGATTGCGAAATTGCACTAGAAACAGCATCAGAGAGTAGTCACCGGATGAGGACTGAAGAGAGGGAGAAGTAGTTATATAGAGTTTTTAACTTAGAGCTCAATCATTTTTCGGCTATTAATCAGTGAATAAAAGTTGATGGAAGATGTGGCATCCGTGAGTGTCCTAGTGGTAGGTTAATGCAAACCTTAGTGAACCTATTTATTCTCATATTTTACCTATACATAATTATTAAATCAGTGCATTTATATAAAAATATTTATGACAAATCCGAGTTATTAGATTTACAAAATAAATAAATAAATAAATATGATTATATATTTAAAATTAAAAATTAGTGATAGAAATTAATTTTATCGCGTGTAATAATTTTGACAAATAATATAGAATTTATGTATTTATAAATCATTTCTCAAATTAAATATACTTTTGAAATATATAAAACATTATATTTTCTGAAGTTTGCTTTGCCCAATTACATCCCAAGCACATGTAAATGTATTAGTTGACTATGGGCCTTGACTTCGTTTGGGAGTGAAGGATTTGGAAAGAAAAGAAAGGAAGGAAAGGGAGAGTTAAGTTTTCTTTTATTAGGGAGATTTTTGGAAAAGAAGGAAGGGGTTTGGACTGATTTGGGCAGATAAAACTGCTACTACAGTTTAAAATTTTTTCCCGTCCAAATCAGGCTGAAATGGACGGAAAGATGAGCAGCTAGCTCAATTTTTCTATTTTAAATGCCTATTTTATCCATCAATGATTCAATAAAAAAATTTTATTTACTTATATATCCTAAATCATTCCATTTCTTTCCTAATCTTTCAAACAATATTAAAATCTCTTCCTTTCCCTTCCCTTCTCTTCCCTTCACATTAAAACATTTCCCTTCTTTTCTCTTCCTTCTTAAACTCCCAAACTTAGAAACATTTCCCTTCTTTTCTCTTCCTTCCTAAACTCCCAAACTTAGTTGGGCTGAAATATCTGAATATTTGTCTGAACCAAGCTGAATAACGAAGCCAATTGACAATACTTTCAACAGAATAATTCTATCTTAAACTCTTTATACACATTAAAATAAATAAATGCAAAGGATAAAATGGAAATACTTAGATTGACTTATTATTGGGCTCAAGGGCAGATCTAGGGGAATTCTGTCTAGAAATTGTAAATTTTATCTTTAAAATTTTTAAATTTTAATTTGTATTCTTATAAAATTTATATTTTGCCTCCTTAGTAAGAGACAATTTTTGAAAAAAATATAAATTAACCTTAATTAATATGTTACTATTAAGTCTTGCTCCTTTAAGATATAATTCTTACGTCTACCCCTGATTGCGTATGTTTGTATACCTTTATGGTACGTATTAAATCTTATAGAATAAATGTATAATTAGGTTTGATGTAAGTAAGATTACATAATATTTAAGACTTACAAGAACGAAAATCAGACCATTCTTTTAACATTAGCTAAAATTTGATTTAAGAATGGCAAAATTTTAAATATGCAAACAAGCACATTAAGATATTTGAGATCGATTCGATAAAATTCGTTTTCGTATTATGCTAATTAAGTAAAAAAGTCGCACCATAATTTATCATATTGATTTCTGCAGTTACATCAATAATTACAAAATCAATTATTATGAGCACATTAAGAAAAAAAAACTAAAAACATTTTTCTTTAGTAGTTATTCTGCACATAGAGCTGTCCAACGCAGTGGTGGATCCATCCTTTGACCATTGAGGGTATTCAGTGACCAAAGAAAAATATTAATTATATATGTAATTTTAAAAATATTTGGTTTTTATCTTATTAATTTATGAGAGTATTTGTAAACATTCAAAACACTATAATATTGTACTCTAATGAGTCAATTAATTTTCCCATATGTATTACTTACTATTATTAACTTGCACAAATACGTTACTATCATTTACCCTTTACGAAGCTAAGAAAAATTCTATTATTTATGCCTCCTCAAATTTTATCCTAAATCTGCCCCTTGTCCGATATGTACATATTGCTGTCTCTTCGACTAGGGTCTAGGATTTTATCATTAAAATTATTAATTTTCTACTTCTTTATTTATATTAGTTCTTGTAGGATTAATGACGGAGATAAAGATGAGGATAGCTTAGCAAGGTCCAACATATTCAAATAATTTTCCCCATTTGGAAGTTAGATACTTTCGACTAGATTCATCATATTACATTCAAATTCTTTCTCGAAGTTATATTATCATTCCCAATTCTACAAATAATTTGTATATTTTACTTACAAACCTCAATTCTTAAATATATGTTGTAAATGGGTTGAATTTGAATCGAAACTTATAAATTGAGACTCGGATTTGATTAATATTACTGGTTCCAAATTTAGATATTTAAGAGGTCGATAAAAAAGGATATCATATAATATATGGATCTTTCAAACCTTTATGCAGATATTGATATTATTGTATAAGTTTGAAAATCTTATGTAGAAACTTCATATTTTTATAGAATTTTCTTCTTTTTGTAGTTCCAAAAAAAAAAAAAAAATGCCTATATTTATATTCATGTATGTGTTTTACACTAGAGTTTAAAGTATATAAGTAATTTATACAATATATATGTACATACACAATAGCTAACATATGCATTTATTATATATTTAAATATTTTAATTAAATTCAATTTCTAAACAGATTAAAACAAGAAGATTTATATATATTTTATTTATTTATTATAAAAATTAAACGAATTCGGATCAAATATGCTTTATTCGGGTAATAAAATTTAAGATAATTCTACAATCTCTTTTAGAGAATTATTCTCTTAAATTTAAAAACTTGTACAGTACAAATATTTAAAGTATAAAGGAAGAGAATAGTTTTCTAGGAGAGAGCATAAAATTTTCTTAAAATTTATACATGAATTCACACTTGACAAGTTCAAAACGGGGTCGAATTAGAATATGCACAAGTTCTACCTAAATCCCCGCCCCGGGACTAGAATGCTCATTTTTTATGGACCGAATACTAATTATATATTGAAGTCTCACCAACCACCTCATTTTTTTTTTTTTCCTTGAAAGTAACTCTTATCAACCACATAATAAAATAGTAATAGAAAACTCCCACCAACCACATTTAGTAAATTATTAACACAACAATTATTACAATCCTCATTGATACTGATTAATCACCACGTGAGGTGATGCAAAAAAGAAGAAAAAAATAGTAAAAAAAAAAAAAAAAGCAATCTAACAACTACTTCCACGTGACGTGTGCGGCATCCTGTGTGCATTTTGGGGTGTGTTTTTGTGTGAACGTTCATCATGTGCTTTGTATGGATGTTTGTGAAGTGATATGGTATGCTTCTTTGGTGCTAGGATTTTTTTTTAACTAGTCATCGAGGAACACTTGATGTGTGTATAATTCTGTCCAAAAAAATTTATTTTATAAAAAAATATAACAAAAAAAAAAAGAAGTTCCCATAGAAATTTCATAACGTTACAATATGAAAATATCCAATTATTCTTTTGCTTTGGAAAAAAAATCATATTGACTGTCTTAGAAATATTTTTTTCAGATACATCAAAAACATTTAGACGTAAAGGCCAACAACGTACCTCAATACAAATTCAAACAAATTTTTGAATTCAATCTCCAAAAAAATATCAATTTTTTATTTTCTGAACGCACCACAATATTAAAAAACAAAGTTCAAAAAAATTTTAAATTACCAAGCATTGAAAATTTTGAATAAAGGTTTTCTAAACAATAGTATAAACACTTTATAAATATTGTCTAAGAAATCTATAATTCAAAGGAACAGACTTGTGTTTCATATTTGTCATATAAAATTTGAACAATTAATCAAAATTATGTGTACCTTTAGAAAATATTGCAATGAAAATATGCTATTAATTTTACACGATCAATTTCAAGCATCGATGGAGCAGTACTTCAGCCATCAAATCTTTTTATTTTCATTTTTATCAATTGGTTTCGAAATTTTAAGAAGTGCGAGGGAGAGAGAATTGGTTATGGAGCCTTTTTGAGAGAGTTAGTTACGTATAATATATATATTTTTTTTTCCAGAATGAGAGTGCTTGAGGGAATGAGGAACTGAGATGGACGTGGGGTTGGGGAGTTAATGACGGTAGAAGACAGTTGAAAGGAAAGAAATGTGATCAGATTTTTCACGCCGTAAAAATTGTATTTGCCGTTTTTTTTTTTTTTTTTTTTTTATAATTAGAAAACTCTTTAAAAGTAGAAAACTCTTGTCAGAAATCAGTTTTTTTTTCTTGTCATGTTAAGAAATCTTATCAAAACTTACTATTGTTTAGAATTCTTTATTTTTTTAACACTTTATGCTTTTATATAGCAAAAGACATAAGTTCATTTTTGTAGAAGATAAAATAAATCTGTACAATTTATTGACAACAAAATAGATCTTCTTGGAAAAAGAAAAAGTTAATATTAACAAGTGGGATCAGGAAGTAATTTATATAAATGTAATTTAATTTTAGAGCAAAATGCAACAATAGTCATTAAACTATTGGTTAGTTGCAAATGCGGCCACCGAACTATTTGTTTTATAAAAATGATCATTGGATTACTTTAAATGTATTTTTATGGTCAAGCTATCTATTTGAATCGAAAGGAAGGGGTAAAGAAAAGTGAAATTTTGAGGGCGTAAAATTGTTCAAGATCTAAGGATAGGGTTCAAATCGGAAATGGGTTGGTCAAATTTTGGGTTGGATGGCAGATCTAGGAGATGGGGGCCAGATTTGGGATAGGGTTGAGAATTCGGAGGTAAAGAGTCTAATGGGTTGCGAGGGGAGAGAAGGCAACAATAGGATGGAGAGGTAGGGGCAAATGGCGGGGGGATGGGGGAGACAGAGGAATAGGTATCGGAAGAAGGAGGAAAGCAGGGGTGTGCATCGGTTAATAAAATCGGTTGAAATTTAAAAAAAGGTTATAAAACTTTTAACTAATTTCAATTTCAAATTCAATTCGGTAAAAAATTCGGTTAACTAAATTTAAATTCGGTACACAGTTTTGAATTCGATGAACTAAATTCAATTCAAGTTAATTGTACCATTAACATTGGGCCAAAATCCTGTGCAAAAACCTATTCTTCAAGCAAAATTTTTTCTAATTTTATTTTTCTTTTGCAACGTAATTTGATATATTGTGTGAATTTTTAATGATAAATGATTCAAAAAAATAAGTAAATAAAAAAACTATAGCATGTAACTTAATTGAATAATAAGTAATGTAATTACATACAACACTATAATATTATGTAAGTTGCAATTATTAATAAAATATATATCACAAAAAGACTATTTAATGGAATATATGGATACTAATTTAATAATATAATTAAGTATGAATTAATGTATTCGAATATAACAATTATACAAATTAAGTTAAAAATAAAGCCAATTGTAATACTTATCAATAAATATATTTTTAGTCGAATAATTAAATTTATTTTTTAGTGATGTACTATTTGTATATCAAAATATTTTAATAAAATTTTATTTTTAGTTATTAAATTCGGTAATCAGTTAATCGAATTAAAAAACCTCTCTACTATTTTCGAATTTATTAACCATATTCATGAAGTCGGTTAACCAATTTTTAACCAAATTCAAAATTAACTAAATTTATTAATCAAATTGAATTCAAAATTATTTATTTACCCGGAAAAAGCATGGAGTGGAGTTTGGGAAAGTTGAGACTTAAACTTTTCTGTTACACAATTCTATGTTACACTCCTTTTATATCTTGAAATTTGTTGTGAACACGTATCAATAAATTAAGGATGTAAAAAGAATATAAACAAATAATTATGCAATAGAAGACCTCATCCTCAAAGTTAGACTCATCCCAGCCATGGGTCAACCTATCTAGTACTTTAGTAGTACGTTGTAGTGGATTATCATGAATAATGATTTACGAAAAAGATTATTTTGATCCATTATATTTAGGCTATGCTTTAATTTGGTCTCTTATTTATTAGAATAAATTAATTTAAACTCTCATCTTTTAAAATGTTAGTCAATGTAAGATTTTTGATGAAAAATTGGGACAAATTAATTAATGATGAAAGTCACGTAAATATCACGTGTGGCCCTTAAGATACAAACATGTTGAGGTTAAAATGTTTTAGTCCTCATTACCCTTAAACATTTTTTTTTTCTTTTCTCCTATTTCCCTAACCTTAATTGCATCCTATCTTCTTCAAGAAATCTTCAATGAGATAAATTAATCATCTTCAAGTTTATAACCTCCATTCATTTGTGTTTAAAGGCCACGTAATATTCACGTAGCCTCCACTACTAGAGGTTTTTCCAACTTTTCTATCAAAAACCCTACATTGGCTAACATTTTCAAAGATAAGGGATTAAATTAGCTTGTTGTAACACACATGAGACTAAATTGGGGCACATCCCAAAAATAAGGGACCAAAATGATCTTTTTCTCTAATGATTTATACACATTGCTTTCTATTGAAAAAATATTTAGGTAGACTGCTCTTAAACCCTACTTGTATACTTTATTGTCTATATTGAATTTATGAAATTTTGTTTACATTAGCTGATATTGTTTACTCTATATAATTTAATTCACACTACAGAATTTACAAATAAATCTAAAAATTGAATCTATTTAAACATTTTCCTTTCTATTGATACTATTCCAACTGAACTTTATATTAATTTTTATGAGACTCAAGACTTCATGAACAATATGGTTTTTTCACTAACAAAAAAAAAAAAAAAAGAAAAAAAAAGAAAAGAAAAGAAAAATATGGATTGAGTCTTGGCTTGTAATTATTCCAAGAAGTAAAGGATTTAAGTGGTCAAATGGTCCGCCGAAATATAAAGTAGAGTCTGTGAATATGAAAGAAAGTGTATAAATTATCATACTTAATAATTGTGCAAAATAGTTCAAAGAATTTGTGTGTGTCCTAACGAATTTCATGTTAATGCAAAAGCTTAATGAACCTATTTATTCTCATACTTTACTACATAATTATTAAATTATCTAAAATCAAGAATTCGTATTTGAATATAATTTTATCTTGTGAATTGATTTTAATAAATAATCTTAAATTTTTATCTTTGTAAATCATTTCTCTTATTAAATATACCTTTCAAATATAAAACATTCAACAAACCTTAGCTATTCGTTGGATCCTTGAAGCAGCTTTCAAACGTTGCCCAATTTCAACCCAAGCACATGTAAATGTATTAGTTGACTATGGGCCTAAGTATTAGTCGGGCTGAATTTGGCTAAAATATAAAACATTATATCATTTTTTACATGTGATTAAAAAGTTTTCTATAACATACTAACTGTTTATAAAAAATTAACCAAAAATATTATAAAATAATTGTATGAATTTAAAATAAATTCGAATGATCATATCCAGTCTACTAGTTAGGCATCTAACGGAAGATCTTCCTCCCCTCAGTTGTCCTACCCGCCTACTACTATGCCCCTTTCCCACCCTTATTCCTTTCTCCCTCCTCTCAATTCATCATCTCCTTCCCCTCCCTCCAGTTTCCCTCCCTATCCTGCTTCTCAATTTGCCCCTCCCTCCAATTTTCCCCTACTTCCCTGCTATCCCCCACTCCCTCCTTTTTGATATCTCCGCTCTTAGTTCTCCCTCCTCTCAATTCCCCATTTTTTCCACCACTAGCCTACTGCCTCCTCCTTTCTGGCCTCTCACTACCCTCTCCCTGGTTTGACCATCTAAGGCCCAAACTCCACAGACTTCAAACAAAAAAACAAAAAAAAAAAGGCCCGTTCTTGAGTTTTAAAATTTTACCAAGTGGAGATGGAGCCTAGTAGTCGAGGTGTGCTGGGTTGTAGGGATTAGAGATGGAGAGAGAGGGATAGATCAGAGGAGGAGTGCGTTGGTTGGGGTGGAGCTGTGGAAGTAGAAGAGAGAGGGTGTTTGGTTGCGAGTGATGAATGGTGCCTTGTTGTAGAATCTGAACTAAGAAGTTATTAGTATGATTCGATTAGAAATTATTTTGTAAATGTATACGCAGGATCGATGTAAGTTAGATTTCATAATCTTTAAAATTTGTCACAACGAAAATTAGACTACACTTTTAAAATTAAACCCTAAATCTGCAAATAAGTAAATTAGTAATTACTTTTTCATTACCAGCCGGCTAATAATCAAACCAAATTCAAATACAATGCATATTAAGCTAATTAAGTCACAAAGTTACCAAACTTTATCATATTAATTTCCTCTGTTACATCCATAATTACAAAATTAATTATTATGAGCACAATAAACAATTTTACACGAAAGAAAACCTGAAAACATTTTTCTTTAGTAATCAGGGATAAGAATCCTCTCCATTAATGGATAAATGGAGGAATTTTCATTTACCCTTAAAACTTTAATTTTAAAATATATTTTTAAAAATCAAAACCGTTCATAATTTCAATTATATTTTATATAAATATTTTGTAAAAAAACAAAAAAAATAATGACATTTTATAATTTGAATAGGCTATTTTTTTTTTTTTTCAAAATATGAAATTTTTTACACTGTCTAAATGTGATATAAAATTTAATAATGAATTTTTTTATGAATGAATTGATTTTTGAATATAATAATTTACTCGATTAGATAAATTAATAATGTTCAAATCATTTTCTAATGTTTTAATTATTTGTATATAAATAAAAGGATAATAAATAAAGAGAAACTAAATAGAGAGGATCCAAATCAATTATTTTCTATTTCGATAGTAGTTGTAGGCACATAAAGCTATCCAATGCAAGGCACGTTGCTATTTCTCTACAATTTGTAGATCTTACCTGGCTTTGATAAATAGGATAAAATTATTTATAAAATTATAAATTTATAATTATTTGACAAAATCATTTAATATGGTAAGATCTTATCAAATTACGATTCTCTTGATTTTAAATAATAGACTGAATTTTTTTCTTCATTTTCAAATCTAATGATCTATTAACAACTTTTATTTATCTGTACATAATGGTTGTGAGCTCTTCTTCGACTAGGATTTCATCTTTAAAATTAAATACTTTTCTACTTCTGTATTTAAATTAGTTCTTGTAGGATCAATGACGGACCAAGGGATGGGGTAGCTTGGCATGGTCCCACATTTCAAAGTAATTTTTCCACATGTGAAGGTGGATAATTTTGACTATATTCATCATATTACATTAATTTAAATTCTTTCTCATAATTATACTTATCATTCCAAATTCTATAAATAATTTGTATATTTTACCTAGAAACATCAATTTTTAAATATAGGCTGTAATTGGGTCCAATTCGGGCTAAATCTTATACATTTTGATCTGAATTCGTTATTAATATTATTAAATTTTGATCTAGATATATAAAGAGTCTATAAAAAAAGATATTTATATATGAATTTGTTTGACCTTTATCCAGGTTTTCATATTATTTGATAAGTTTAAAATTTTTATGTAACAACTTCATTTTTTTAGAATATTTTTCTTTTTTGTAACTGTTAAAAAAAAAAAATTAGTTCAAGTTGATATTTATGCATGAATTTTATAATTGAGTATAAAACCATATAAGCAATTTATATAATATATAGGCACATACAGAATAGCAAATTATAAAATTTTATTATATATTAAATATTTTAATCGGATTCAATTTTTAAACGAATTACACAATAAATTTCATATTTAATCTATTTATTATAAAAATTAAAAGAATTTAAATTAAATTCAAGTAATCAAATTTATACATAAATTTAAATTTAAATAAATATATCCAACGAGTCAAGTTACAATCTAGACGGAGTCGATTAATAAGTCTACCTAAATCTCCGCGCGGGTAGCAGATTCTCAATTTTATGGCCCGAATACTAATTATGTATTGAACTCTCACAAACCACACAGTAAAATACTAATAGAAAACTGCCACCAATCACAATTAGCAAATTATTAACATAACATTTATTACAATCCTCATTGATACTGATGAATCACCACGTGAGGTGTGGTGTTGTGTGCAATTTTGGGTGTGTTTTTGTGTGAACGGTGATCCATATGCTTTGTATGAATGTTTTGTGAGTGATTGGAATGCCTCTTGGGCGCATATTTTATTTTAATGAGATACTAAAATAATGATAATGTGAAGAATTGTTAATTAAACCATGAAAAATTTTATTTACATCAATTGATATTATTTATTCTATTACGTTTATTTTATATTACAGTATTTACAAATTAGATTAAAAATTGAATCTATTTAAATATTTGCAAATATATCCCTTACAGAAAATGTCAACAAATAAATAAAATAAATAAAAACCCTACCTTGGTTAGATAGAGAAAACTATTCATACGTACTCTACTGTACCAGTTGTCATTGTTTTTTCTTAAACAAAAAAGTTTAGAAAGCTCCTATCCTTTTTTGCTCTAAAAGGATTACTACCTTAAAGAAAAGAGAGAAAAAGGGTGGCATTACTCCCACGCAAATGCAAATTCTTGAACCCACAAAGAACACGTTGTGAACAATTTATAAGTAATAAGTATCCGTTAATTCTCCATGTGGTAGCAAAAAAGTGAATGCTGAATAACTGCACCAGCTAGAATACTTATGTAACAGCTAAAAACCGCAACGTACCTTTGGTAAAGAGATGTTGACGAAGCTAGGAGCTGTGCTTGGTTAGTATAAGATATACAGCTTTCCTAAAGATTTTGAGCTAAAAAATGTACTAGATATGGGAGTGAAGTACATCAATTGATGTTTTAACACACCTTATATAGAAGATGCACACAAACTGGTGACTCGTTCATCAAAACAAAAAATAAACAATAATAATACTGTTGACTCTATTCTTGGTGGATAAGTACACTATAACATTTTCAGTCAGCTTCTACTGATCACGTATACGGGCCAAAAGTCCACTTTGGCTGTTGTCCATGTGTGCAAGTGTTCTTAATTGGAGGCGCAGTAATATCTAATTACAAGAAAGAAAAGGTCGTGAATCATACATTTCCACCCTCAGACGCCGTCACTGGGACGATTTCCACATGAAGACTTGGTCATGACTAATGAGTTGCTACTTTCTCAATCTCAGGTTGAAAAATGGAGCGAATACGGTTGTGTTGTCAGTTGTGAAGTGAGGAAGGGTTGACTTAAATAGTAAATATTACAATAAAATAATTAAAATGTACCGCATTTGATTATCTTTAGTTTTTTTTTTTTTTTTTTTTTTTTTTGACAGCTAATATATAAATATGAATATAAGAACAACCTAAATAAATGTCGGTGACCTACATTAATTTCGGAGAAAGAAATAGTATAACTTACACTTCTCCAAAATCTTTTTTTACCAAGAAAATATTTGTGCTTTGTGCCATCATATTGCACTTATTCTACTTCCTTGGCCCAATAACTTTGTCAGACTTGACTTTTTTTTAGTCAATATGTTGAGTTTTTACACCACCATCTTTTTTGACTTCCTAATTTATGTTCAAACTTTAAGTTCATGGATTGATATTTAATTAAGTAATTTCACTTTCTTTGAAGATATTATATTAAAAAATCAAAAAAATATACCAATTACTCATTACAAATTAGATTTGTTTGACAAAAAAAAATCAATGGTGAAAAGATAAATGAGACATGGGAGTATGATTTAATTTACAATTTTGCAATATTATCGTGCTCGCGAATTTAATTGTATAAGAAAATAAAAACAATGTGTAAGAAAAAAAAACAATGTGTAAGAGCATGGAGAATAATATATCAAATATATTAAGAGTAGTAACATGATAGATATATTAATTGAAAATAAATTCATCTATGTGAATTTTAAAGAAAACTCTATCAGTTGACTTGTTATTTTACTGCATGAGTGTTTAAAAATTAGACGTTGAGTGATAATACTGCAATTTAGGTTTTGAGAAAACTTCTTCAATGATATACTAGTATGAGTTTGAGTCACTAAGAGATAGAGAAAAGATGGTTTTCTTATTTTTTTAAAACTAGAGATAGATTACATCTAAAAATTTGGGGTGAGAGAAGAAAAATTAATATTGATTGAAAAGGATAGAAGAGATAAAAGTTATTGAATGAATGTTTAGAGGAATGTCTAACTCCTCGAAAGGTTACATATATTATCTTTATATATTTCATACACTAATAACATACAACCTCGTCAACTCACAACCATGCCTAACCAGAGTCCTTCGAGGTTAGTTTTTATTCTTTCTCCCCATGGTAATTCAATAAGCCAACAAGTATAGTATTAATAGAGTAAAGGAATGCAGTCTATCTATATAAATTGACAAAATTATTAATGCATCACAAGATTTAATGAAAAAGAAATAAAATCTGATTGGTGATGAAATATAATTTTTGTGCTACATAAATTATTGTAGAGTGATTTGGTAAGTGATTATGAATTTATAACTTTATAAATAATTTTTCGAAAGAATGGGGTCAAAATGATAGTCTCAACTGCTCAAGCGACAATTAAAGTTGCAAAGCTAGCTACTAGTGAAGCTAGTTTAGTTTTAAATATTCATGAGGGATGGAGGTAGAAAGGGCGTAGGGGACGGCCGCTAATGATACATATATGTAATGTTCACGTGGCAGACCTCATTAAGGGCATTTATGTAATTTTCCCCTATGCTTAGGTGGCTTATAACAACCAAGGTTTCTCCCACTAATATCTATAAATAGGGGACCTTTAGGCCCATATTGCATCTTACCCTCTCATAATTCACACTCAATCTTAGACATTTTGTCTACTTTCTCTCTCTAGCTTCCACACCCATTATTTGGCTCTATCTATGGGAATTGAGACTAAATTCTTTTTTCCTCTATGAAATTGTTGATCATCTCAACATATTTTTTTTTTTTATAGTTTTTTTACACTTTTCTTGCTAGTGAATTTCATAAAAAATGTGAAGAGTCGTACTGTTACCCATCGCACTGAAACCAAAGAGGTTGAAGGTGATAACCAGCACCTCCTGATCAGCGCCGAGCATGAGTCTGATCTCATGGAATCCTTTGGAGCCTTCATTGAACAGAGGGAGAACAAAAAAATTACCAGAAATAAAGTTGAAACTCCCCGTTCCGATTGTCGCTATAGCAAACAACTTGCTCCGGCCATGAGTAGTGACGAGCAGTGTTGAGCTTCGTAAAGAGAAAAAGTAGAGAAGTTGTGGCGAGTTGAATATTTGTATTATGAGGAACTTTATAAAAGAGTTTAAGATGGTAATCCTAGCACCAAATCCTCTTATTTATAGATTTACATGAGAGGGTTGGGGCTCTAAATTACTAGATGATCCTACAAAAAAATTACATATTTTTCCTTAATGATCTTGGGAAATGTGTCATGTGCTAATTCTGAGTATCATCAATTGTCCCCCTGCCTTGGTTTTGATCCTTGTGATGTTGAAACCGAGCCGACAACAACTAGTCGAAATCCCCTTACGACTTGGCGCTGAACTTCGCACCTAGGGTCCAGCTTTAACTGTTCCAAAAGACTTTGGCCCGAGCCGAAGCACCCGCGAAGTTCGAACTTTACTTCGGCTTGTTAACCCGAAGACCAAAACCTCTTTTCTCTTTTTATGACCAGTGAGTTTCCCGGTGAGACATGACTAGTGTGACGATTACCTTTCATAACCAGTTATTCGTTGAGTTCTCACGCACCATAATTACATACACCACGCCACATTTATTGCATTTATAACATACACCACGCCACATTTATTGAGTTCCCAATTCACATTTTTTTCTCCATTTCAGCCTTCTCCACTTCAGCCTTAATCCCTATATCTTCCTTTCGCCCTTGCAAAATCCTCCCCACCATTCCCCTGCAACACTACTACTACCCTCTTCTTCTCCTCCTTTCTACCATACTCCTACCTCCCAGTTTCTGATTTCTCCAATTACTGACCGCCGTCTTCTCTGACCAAGCTAGACACCACTCACTGAAGTTTTCCCAGATCTTCAAGCCCTACACACAGAAAAAGATGGCCGGTACGTTCACTCCTTCTTCCCTTATTAGTACGCCACAACCCTCTTCTCCCGTATATGATGTTGATAGGTTGCTTAATCCTTTTGATGAGGCTTTCCTGGCAGCAGTCCCTTTAAACTTTTCTCCCGAACTTGTCTCAGCCGACCCTCCTCATAATGACTACCTCGGCCTCTAGAATCTAAACATCTCAAACACCCTTGACCCCGAGGACATAAAGCTTCTTAGGGATAGGCATCGCTTTCCTAGAAACATGCACATCAAATTCCCATCATTTGAGGACCGAGGTCACTTGCCTCCTCCTAATTATCTAACAGTTTACCAAGAGCATTTTGAGGCGGGGTTGAGGTTCCTAATAGCTCCCCTCCTCATCTATCTTTCAGCTCATTGGGATATTATTGTAGCCCAACTAACCCCAAGCGCCATTCGGCTCATTGCATTATCTCAGATTTTCTTTTCTTTGTAAATTATACGACATCCCCCTGTCCTTAAACAATTTTAGGATGATGTTAAAACTGTCCCCTATGAAGGGATTCTTTTATATTTCTCCCCGAACTGTGGGCAGACAGCTTACCTCGGGTAATCCTTCTTCCATCCACGACTAGAAAAAGTATTTTTTCTTTGTCCGGTACCTCGATCCTCTTATGCCACGAGGTCCTTGGAACTTTATAAAAGAGAACTTGAAAACCAAAAATGCCTCTCCTCTAGGCTCCATCGACGCTAAGAGACTCATCGAGTCAAACCTTAGAGTAGACATCTATAACCAGCTTGCCATTCTTTCTAACAACATTTTAACTTGTGCTGGACTGTTCCCCACCAATAACATTCCTCAAAACTACGATTCTCATAAAGGTTTTTCTTCTTCCCCGAATTGATACTGATTTTCTGACTTCTTATAGAGCTCGAAGCATTCTTCAGGGGGCTACTCTCCACTACTCCTGTCGCCGGTGCGGACTTTGTTTCCCTTATTGGCCACTGGTGCGGACTTTGCTCCCCCTGCTGGTGTGGGCCCTTCAAGTCAACCTTCACCGTCTACTGCCATTGGGTTCTTGTCTAAGTCCGCACCAGGAGGGCACCGGTGCTACACTAACAGCACCTCTGATCTCATATTTGAGATGCAAACGAGCCCGGGTAGCTTGGGTGACGATCAGGTCGTTACCCTAGCTTTGCAAACCACCGTCCGACCCGCGCCTGAGGTAGTTCGGGTCACCAGGAAGAGGGCTAGGGAGACTGCATCGCTCTCCTCCTCCATGGGGACCCCCACCTCATCAGCATCACCCTCGAGACCAGCTGGTCTAAGTATTGTGGCTAGGGGCTTTGGGAAGAGTTGCAGGAACCTCCCCCTATCTAAGCAATATATTTTCTCCTATGGTAAATCCTACCATCCTTTCCACCTTCTCATTTCTGTCTGTTGTGTAGCCGCCAACATTTTACTAATTTATTTCTTTTCAAGTTGTCCAGGGGGAAAAAAGTACACCCCCAAAGAGGAGAGAATGGTCCCCAGGGTCACGAGACCTTCCGTGGTCTCGATTCTCCATCGATCTTCTACCAGCTCCTTATCCTTTGGGGAGCACCCAATTCCAACCCACCCAATTCCAACCCACCCCACTGATCGACATCAACGACCGGGCTCAATTCGTGAGGGTGGCTCGTGAATAGGCAAAGCTGGTTGCTTTGCCCCGAGATGTGAGCTATGTGAAGAGGCTTACTCCCCAGCAAAGGTTAGATGAGTTGCACGTCAGCCTGCTGAATGTAATAGTTTTTTGTCCTTCTTCAAAGCATTTGCTTTTTTACCTTTAGTATTTTAACTTGCATTCTTGTTCTTTTTCAGGCCATCACAATTTTTCCCACCATTGCTGAGCGGGAGGCCTCCTTCAATTCCTAGTGTTAATTCCATGAAGCAGGAACTGGCTCATGCCAAATCTGTTGTGGACCAGAAGGTGAAGGAGGCCGTGAAGGCCAACGAGATTAAATGCAACATAGAAGCAGGAACTGGCTCATGCCAAATCAGCTGTTGTGGACCAGAAGGTGAAGGAGGCCGTGAAGGCCAACGAGATTAAATGCAACATAGAAGCAGGCAAGAAATATGATGAGTGGAGGGCCGAGCTTGACGAAGTGCGGGACAAACTCTGCCAGGCCGAGCTGGAGAAGAAGACTCTTCAGGTCGACATCACTGATCGGGACCAAAGGATCGCCGATCTCGATAAGAGGATCCTTCAACTTCAGGAAGAAACTGAACTGGCTGAGGCAAAGTTCAGCTCTTGGGAGAATGAGCTCCTTGTCCGAGGAAGAAATGCATTCGTCGTTTCAAAAGAGGCAGATGTAATGCTGAAGGAGTTCACCAACAAGGTCTTCACCATGGGGTTTACTATAGCGTGTGACCACTTGGTGAGGAATTCAGACATTTACAAGGGGCTGCCTTATGATGCCTCCATCAGTGAGGAGGTCATTAATGCTCTACAGGCACAATTTAAGACCCTAGTACCAATCCCCGGAGCTATTGAGGTCACGACCTTGGACCGGTTCTTGGTGATCCTGTATCTTCTACTCCTGAGGCTGAGCCGGAACCCAGGGGTCCAAATTTTACTTCATCAGCCAGACCTTCCAATGCAGGACCTTCCAATGCGATTGATTAGGCTGATGTAATAATGCTTTTCATTATAATAGATAGGATCTCCCTTGTAATAGTTGAAGATCTTTGACATTGTTTTTAATATAGAATCTCTGTTCCTTCTTCAACTGTCTCCTGTACGCAAATGCAACAAACTTGTAATATAGTATCAAACCCAAAATACTTAAGTATCACAGATTGCAATCACACTTTCCTTTGCTTGATCTTAATTGGATCCTGTCTGATTCTCCTAGGAGTTTGAATCAAATCAGTTTTCTGAGAGGGAAATTTCTATTAAGTTCCAATCTAAAGTTTTAGCCTCTCAAGCTTTTACCCTCTATTTTATTTTTCTTTTGTTGAACATGAACAGGACCTCTTAGGCTCGAAGTAGTCCGAATTTGCTTTGTTTTGAATTTGAGCCGGACTTTACCTCTTAGTGTAGGATCAGTTCGATTTTGTATGAGGGAGGGCTACTAAGCCTCAACCCTCAAGGGGGGACCAATAGGTCTCTGCCCTCTGAATTTGGTTTATCTTGAACTTGAGCCTGACCCCTTAGGGTCGGATTAGTTCGATTTTGTATGACGGGGGTTGCTAAGCCTCAACCCTCGAGGAGGGACTACTAGGTCTCTGCCCTCCAAATTTTCTTTATTTTGAACTTGAGCCGGACCCCTTAGGGTCGAATCAGTTCAAATTTGCTTTTTGTTGAACTTGAGTCGGATCTCTTAGGGTCGAATCAGTTCGATTTTGTATGAGGGGGCTACTAAGCCTCAGCCCTCGAGGGGGGGACCACTAGGTCTTTGCCCTCTCATGCCATTTTCATTTACTATCATGCTTCTTGAAGAATTGTTCTCTTTTTATCAAAGAAGAGTAATTTTTGTTACATTCCTTGATAATATTTCTTCAAGTTCACAATGTTCCATATTTTAGGGACAAGGTCTCCTCTCAGTCTGGTATCAACTAGCTTATAGTAACCTGAATTGTGTCATTCTGTTACACAATATGGACCTTCCCAGTTCGGTTCTAGCTTTCCCGTTCCTCGTACTCGGCTCGCCTCATTTTTCTGAAGTACCAAATCTCCAGGCCGAAGGTATCTATGCTTGACCCTGGAGTTTCGAGTGAATTATTCTCCAAATTCTCTGATCTATTGTTCTTTCGATTGATCAATTGTCGTGACGAGGTCGATCCTCTTGATCCTGCAATTTTCTACAATGAAGTCTGCGAAAACTTGTGCTTTTATTGCTGTCCGAGGCTTGAACTTAATGTCGAACTCGAACAGCTCCACAGCCCACTTTAATATTCTTCCAAAAGCGTCGGGCTTGCTCAATATATTTTTTAAAGGGACGTTAGTCAGTACAATTATTTTGTGGCAATGAAAGTAAGGCCTTAGTTTCTGAGCTGACACTACCAAGGAGAAGGTAGCATTTTCAATAGGCGTGTAGTTCTTCTCCGGTCCTTGACAGCACTTTGCTCACAAAATATATGGGGTATTGTTTACCGTGCTCATCCTGCTTTAGCAGAACTGAGCTGACTGCTAAATCCGCAATCAAGATGTTTAAGTACAGGGGCTCTCCTTTTTGAGGTAATGTGAGTTTCGGTAAGTTTCCCAAATATGCTTTTAGCTCCTCAAAGACTTTCTAAGCTTCTTCTGTCCATTCGAAACCTTCTATTTTCTTTATGAGTTGGAAGAATGGTAGGCCTCTTTCTGCCGATTTGGACAGGAATCGATTCAGGGCTGCCATTCTAACGGTAAGTTTTTGAACTTTTTTAACCGAGGCAGGAGTTTTCATATTGATTATAGCTTGTACTTTTTCAGGGTTTGCCTCAACTCCTCGGTGAGAGACAATGAATCCTAAGAATTTTCCTGAGGGAAACCTCAAACGTGTACTTTTTGGGTTTATCCTCATCCGGATCGATCTCAACGTCTCAAATGTTTCTCTTAAATCTTCCAGGGATTCTTCCAAGGTTTAGCCGGCTCTTCACTACGATATCATCAATATAGACTTTCATATTTCGTCCTATTTGGGATTTGAACGTCTTATTGACGAGCCTCTGATAAGTTGCTCCGATATTTTTGAGTCCGAAGGTCATCGTGACATAACAATACGTGCTTCGGTTAGTGATGAAAGATGTTTTGTCTTCATCCTCTTTGGCCATGTATATCTGGTGATAGCTTTTAAATGCATCTAAAAAATACAGAATATAGAACCCCATAAAAGAATCAACTACGGTATCAATATGAGGGTACGGGTAACTGTCCTTTGGACATGCTTTATTCAAATCGGTAAAGTCCTGGCACATTCGCCATGACGAATCTTGCTTAGTTACAAGAACTGGATTACAAAGCCAAGTAGCATACAATACTTCCCTAATGATTTTAGCTAATAGAAGCTTATCCATCTCGGCTTCGATTATCAAGCTACGCTTTGGACCGAAGAGACGCTTCTTCTGCTTGACAGGTTTATAGGCTGGGTCAACCCCCGTAAGGTTATGCTCGATAATTTCTCGAGGAATGCTTGGCATGTCTTCAATAGTTCAGGCGAACACATCCTTGTATTCAACAGAAGTCTGAAGAGGAGAGATTTAAATTTTGTTGGAAGAGCTGCACAAATCTTCTCGATAGAGACCTCGTCTTGTGGCTCAATTTTAGCTTTGCCCTTTTCCTTAGGTTCCGGAAGCTCTGGGATGTCAATAACATTCCCATGTGACCCCGAGTCTTCCTCTCCCATCTTCGAATTGGTTGTCAGCTCTTCGGGACCATTAGGGGCAGACGGAGCGTCAAAAGTTTGCAGGAATGCTTTGTCTGCGATGGACATGGTTTGCGATTGGGATCGCAGGGACATCATATAATAGGCTTGGGCCTCTTGCTGGTTCCCAATCACCGTGCCTTCAGACCCATCTCTCAGCATGAATTTTATTCCAATGTGGAACACAGAGGGAAGAATTCTGTACGTGTACTGCATGGGTCAGCCTATAATCATGTTATAAGAATTAATAGAAGCTATCCATTTTCACGATGACGAAGTTAGTCATCTCAATTCTATTCTTCGGGAGAGTCCCGAGGGACAAAGGGAGCATTATCTGTCCTTCAGGCATTACCGAATCACCCATGAAGCCGACCAACGGGGTTTTGAAAGTTTTTATCAGGGAAGAATCAATGTGCATTTTTACCCAAGCATCCCAAAAAATGATATCCGCTGAGCTCCCGGTATCCACAAATATGCGATGCATCTCATAGCCGGCCACGTTTACATGGATTACCACAGGATCATTATGTGGCATACGGCTAGGGACATGGTCCTCCGAAGTGTACTTGAGGCTCATGAATGGTTTAAGGTGCTTCTCTCGATCCTTACCTGGGGAGACATGTCGTGCGTACTTCTTTCTGGCATTATTGGAGTCACTCGTTGTTGGTCCCCCAACTATTGTGTTTATTACCCAGGCTACGCGGATCTGCTTATCTTGCATCAGAGGGTTATTACTTGATTAGCTTTGTTATTGACATTTCTGATCAGAACTCCACAACAGTTCGGTTGATGAATTGCTGTAGGTGGCCCTCTTGAATGGCCTTCTCTATTTCGATCTTCAAATGATTACAGGCCTCGGTATCGTGACTGTGCTGGCCATGGAACGCATAATATTTTGATTTGTCCCTTTGGTTAGGGCCTGATACCAATGGATAGGGTGACTCTAGAACTCCCAAGTGTTGCACTTGGTACAAGATCTCCCTCCTTGATGTGTTAAGTGGAGTGAAATCAGAGTTCGAGAGGCTTCTTGTCCTCGGGGTTCGAACTTCAATATTGTTGTTCGGGTAGACCACCCGATTTGCCAATGGTTTGACTTGGGGATAGCTCAGCTTGTCCATGACCTTTAGCTTTTTAGAGGACGAGAGATTCGGAGTCTTTGGGGTTTTTTCCTTTTGTGAGTCGTACAATTCTCTTTTCGTTCTGTTTGACTCTTCACCCCAAATGAACTCCGATATTCTTGCTAACAGTTCAGAGTAAGACTCCGACATTCTCTTGTGTGCCTATTCGGAGTTAAAGCACCTAGGTTGAATGCCGCTGTAGAAAGCAGCAACCAGAATCCTTTCATCAACATTTTTTATTTGGATCACTTCATTATTGAAGTGGTCCAAAAACTTATTAAGTGATTCATTGGGCCTCTGGCGGATGTTCATGAGGTGTGACGTGTCCTTTTGTAGTACTGACTTACTTTGGAAATGGCAAAGGAATGACTTGGCGATTGAATTCACCGGTAGCTCCTGAAACCACTTTTGAGCTGGTCCTCGAAGGGTAGTGGCAAATAATTTACAACGGACGGTGTCACTATAGCCATAAAGGCTTGTGACCGCCACCACGTGCTGAAGATGATCAGATGGATCACAGTCCCCTTTGTAACAGTCGAGGTCTGGTAGTTTGAATTGCACCAGGAGTGGCTCAATTTGATAGCAAACATGAACGGATCTCTATCAATATCTGTTGGAGCAGTGGTATTCGGCACCAAGTTATTCTTCCTCAGAATTTCTTGAATTTTGTTTTCGCGTGAGGCTTTGCTTCTCGAGCTATTTTAGAACAGCCGAGGAGGGTCCTCTCAATTCAGAGCTTTTTGAGGAATGTGCGCCTATCCTGTCACGCATTGACAATTTTTCTAGCTTACTTGTCACTGAATGCTACTCATCAGATCGCTCGTCCGATCGCGACTTTGTGTCGGAGGTCACTCGGTCCTATTGTATGGACGGGTTGTTTTCCAGATCTTTGGTCGGGAGAGCGTTGTTGTTCAACCCGCGGTGTGATTGCCTGGTTCAAGCACTCAGATGGAGTTTGATTCTTACGTAACTCGACAAACGCTCTAAAAGATTCAAAGTGATCCGAGATGTATTTTAAGACATCATTTTGTTTCGGCTGAGCTTCAGCGAAAGCCTCGTGGTTATCTGCCTCATCGTTTTGTATCACGAGGTGCTGATTACTTGCCTCGGCTTCATTGGTAGCAGTGCGTCTAGTGCCTCTATTCTTCATCTTTTTCTTAAAAGTGAAATCAACCGAAAGAAGATATTTCCCAGGAAAATAGTGAAAGAAGCTAAAAAATGTGCCGGATTCCCATAGACGGCACCAAATGACGAGCAGTGTTCAGTTTCATAGAGAGAAAAAGTTGAGAAGCTATGGCGAGTTGAATATTTGTATTATGGGAAACTTTATAAAAGAGCTTAAGATGGTAATCATAGCACCCAAACCTCTTATTTATAGATTTACATGAGAGGGGTTGGGGCTCTAAATTACTAGATGATCCTACAAGAAAATTACATATTTACCCTTAATGAGGTCACCACATAAGTACCTCCAGAATATTCTTGGGAAATACGTCATGTGCTAATTCTGAGCATCATCAAGTAGCACTAATTTGAGGCATAGAATCCTCCGAAAAGTTTTCTTGATAGGCCTGAACAATCTTGTTCAGTCAACAACATGCAGAGACAAACAACAATTCATAGGCGCCTAGGTCTAAATCCAAAGGCGATGTCAGCCCAGAAAGTTCCTGGCCCATCCTTACCTGTTTCCAAAATAGCTCAAGGAGTTAGGGCCTAGAAATAAAAATTCAACAAATTTTGAAGAAAAAACAACCAGATAACTCATGCCACTCTTGTTTTCTTTCTTTTTCCCCCTAAGGTGGACATGGATCATTTCATTATATGAAATCAAAATGGAGCCTTTGTCTTCTCAATTCAAGCAGCCACACCTTAACCGGCATAAAGGTGATTCAGAGCCATTCACATTTCACATGTAGCTGCTGTTACAAATCTATATGGCTATAGTGACATTATACAATGCAAACTCTTTGCAACCACAATTTGTGGTCTTGCACACAAATGGTTTCATAAGCTTCCAATGAATTCAATAGCTACTTTTCATGACTTGGCAAAGAGGTTTCTGTTGGTCCAAAAGCAACCTAAGAGGGGGGGGGTGAATTAGGTTGTCTCAAAAAACAAACCTTTTAATGTGCTTAATGGAAATTCAAACTTTGTGCAACAAATGATTACTTAAGAACAAATGATCTAAGATAAATATTTAACAATCAAAGCTTAAAGCCTGGAAGAAATAAAAGATTGAGATAAAGAATATCAAACCAAACTCCCAAACTTCTCGAACTTGGAGTACATCCACTAGTAGTGCCTCTTTAAAGAAGGTGAGGCAATAACCTTCTTGTACACAAAGTAGGCTCACCTTTGCACCAACTAAGTTCCTCTAGTTGAGCCAAAGGGTTTTACACTACAACCTCACTTTTGTACACTTGTTATCCCTCCACTCTTACACTTAAAGATCACTTACTAGTCTACTCTTGCTTACACTAATTTGCTCTAGTTGAGACAAGAGAACTATACTACCCAAACCAATACAAGCCACAATATTTTAGCCTATTTCTCCCAAATTAGCTCTTACAAGTGTTTTTATTGAATGTAGTAGTTCCTTTCTTCAGACGGTCTTCAATGTCAGATCTTTTTTTGGCTTCGGACGGTCTTCAACATCCGATCATCGTACTTTCGAATTCCTGCTTCGGACAGTTATCTACGTCCGAAAGATGTGTTCTTCCTTGGGAACGTTGTCTAATCATGTTTCGGATGCTCCCTTGTGTCTGAGCTCTTCTCTTTTGGACGCTCTTCATCATCCGTAAGGTGTTGTTCAAGTTTTTGTTGTTTTGGTTGTTTTTCTTGATTGTGTTCGGATAATAATTTTTGTCCGAACCTCCCTATTTTTTTGCACACTTGTTTTCAAGCCGTTAGTATGATTTGGTCATCATCAAAACATGATTATCATAATTGGGGTCCAACAATCTCCCCCTTTTTGATGATGACAAATCAATTAGATAATTCTAAAAACAACCATAAAGTATGAAGCTTGAGACAAGAGGTTTTGTCCATAATTTCTCCCCCTCTTGACATCATAAAAACATAAGAGTAAAAGCAATTTATACACACAATCTCCCCCTAAAACTATGCATGCAATTCAAGTAAGTAGATAGGGGATAAGTCAAGTTAAAAATAATTTCTTTCCTTCAAGAATATAAAATCAAGTAGAAATGAGGAAATCTATGCAAAGGATTAACACGTTCAAGGCATTTATCACTCATTCTGTGAAACCCAGTATTTTACTAGCCTTGTTCTTTGATTTTTAACTGGTTTAAAATGTTTTTCATATTATTTTTAGTCATTAAGTACTTCAACTTATTCGTTTTTCAATTCGGCAAATTTTTCGGTTTACGAGATTTCGGTACCGGCGGGTAAACGGGTCAAAAGTTGGATTAAGTGTAATTAGTGCATTGTGGTGTGTGAGTGTTGTATGATGGTTGAATTATTCAGAAACAAATGATAATTTAGTAGCAAAAATTAGTTTTTGGGTTAATTAGTCAACTTGGAGACTATTTGGTCAACTTGGGTACTATTTGGGTCAACTTTGGAAGCTTTTTAAGTCTTCTTCTTGTTGTTTCTTCCTCATTTCTTCCTAGCAGCAGCTGAACTCTCTTCCTCCATTTTCCCCCAAAAATTTTCTTGCATTTCAAGTAGGAATCACTTGGAAGGTAAGATTTTATGTATTTTAGCATTTATGGCTTATGGGCTTGTAAACATATGATTCAAGCTTTAATTTCAAGTTTTGTAGGATTCTTTATGGCTGAAATAAACCCTCTTTGCAGCCTTATAAGTTATGATTTATGTATGTTATGGTTGTTTTTAGTGTTTTGGAGGTTGGGAAGTGATTGGGGTTGATTTTTAACAACTTTCCATGGTTAGATTACAAATTTTAAGATTATGAGTTAGGGTTTTGTCTTCCATATGTGGCCTAGAATGTTATGCTATGAATGCTTATGTCTATGCACATAATGATGTTTTAAGAGTGTTTTAAGGTTAGTTTGGATAGGAATTGAGACTTGAAACCAAGTGGAATTGATTTTCCTTCATTTTGTAAGTAAGCGGAAGTTTGGCGCAACTAGGATAATTTGGATAATTGGTTATGTTTGAAGGATCTTTAATGATCTTTTGATGGTTTTAAGTGTTTTCTTGGTAGTGGGTTGGATAGGAAGCATGTTTGAATCATGCGTGTGGCTAATCGGTAAAAATTTCAGTTTGGTTAGTAAAGAGGAATTCCACCCATAGGTTGTTGCTCTAATGTTGTAATAGAGTTAATTGTAGTGGTTATGGGGTTTGGATTGTTGTGGAATGCTATTGATATAGTCCCGGCTATTCAAGGTGAATCTTTCCGTTTATGTCTTTTGTTGGTTGGTTGAATATGTTGTTTTGAGTTGGGTTGTAACCAAGGTCCCTTGAATACCTTGGAAATGGATTTTGTTGGTTGGTTGAATATGTTGTTTTGAGTTGGATTGTAACCAAGGTCCCTTGAATACCTTGGAATTGGATTTTATTGGCAGGGGAGGATAGCCTAATTATAGCCTAGGGAAGGGACCTTGGTTACAATCCAACTCAAAACAACTTATTTCTCCTAATTCCAGCCTAATCACATTTCGAGGGATTGTTCTTGGAGACAACCCAATTAGCTTGTCGAAGTTGATCAGAAATTGTGAAAAGGTCATTTTTGACCAAAGAGCTTTTGGTGTCGTTTTCTATCGTTTCGCGTCGTTTTCGCTTCCCTAGTCATTCTTTAACTTCTACATCTCTTCTAAGAGTCCTCTTATATCTGTTTTAGGTACCACTCCACCTACCGCCGGCGATCGCGTTCTGTGATCTTTGTGCAGTTTTTGCTTTAATAGGTGGGTAACATAGCCCTCTTCCACTTGTATTTTGTTTAACGATTTTCGAAATATGTTTGGATGGATTTTAGAATGTGTATGATGTTTGGAACTGCACTTTTACAATGTTTTGGAATTATTACATATGAAATCGGGACCAAGCTATTTTATGTTAATCAATTGATATGTTTGCAAACTATTTTGATATGAAAGCATTAGCATGACTATCTTTTAGGCTCAAGGTATGACCTAGGTATATAATTTTGGATGTGTTTGGAAATGTTTGATTTGTGGAGAACCGGTTCTATAGTCATCCATGGGATTTACCTGTCTCTTATACACATCTAGATCCTGATACTAATTGAACGCGGGGTCTTGTGATGGGATAACTTGACCTCTACTACTGATATGTCTATAATAGACTAGTAGGTGTGGTAGATTACTAGATCTGACTAGTACTGTAGGTCATACCTTCGAGCCTAAAAGATACTCATGCTATTTTATTATATTCCGGATTGAAACTGTACTTGGATTTATTCGCTATGCTTTAGCATACTATGTTTTGAAATGATTGGATCTTTTTGGCTATGTTTTGGACATGCCTGACGTTTAAATGGCATGATACATTTTAGAAACTACTTATGATTATGGTTTATTGACGTTTAAATGGCACGAGACATTTTAGCTATGTTTTGAAATGAATGGATCTTTTTGGCTATGTTTTGGACATGCCTGACGTTTAAATGGCATGAGACATTTTAGAAACTGCTTCATGACTATGGTTTTCACAAAAGTTATTATCTTTATGTTTTCTTTTTATCGAAATGCTTGGCCCCATTTGAAGAGCTTTTATGATATCCAAGAAGCTACTTAATATAAAACCTATAAGTATAATTTTTAACCTACGAAGTACTAGTAGAACACATCTCTCCACCGCGTTAGAAGCTTTTAGATTTTCTCCAGATTCCACATTACTGGTAGGGCTCTACGGATAATCTTCCAAGCTTCTCTTTTGTTTGGAGAGGGGTAGTGTATTAGATAGGTTTTGTATTGATGAGCTTTGTTTTTGTTGTAGCATCTTTTGTACTAAGAAGAAATTTTGTAATTCGTATTTTTGTGTAAAAATGAACTTATTTGGTTTTATAGTTAAGTAATGGTTTGATGGTTCTATTACATTGCGGTTAAGTTTGTTGCTTTGTTCGTTTGTGCCTTGCGCTTTGGTCCGGTGTACCATTAGCGCGGCGTGTTACGGTCCCGTTTTTGGGGCGTGACACATTCCTTACCAAAGAGTGTCCTTAAAACAATAAAACATATGTGATGCAATTTCTTGTGGTTTAATTTCTAACAAATAAGCTATTTAGAAATGAGAATGCTCCCCATTTCTTTTGCAAGTAGTGACTTATTATAGACAAAAATTGGGGATACTGCTCAAATATTTCCTACCATTCTAAACAAATTCAATCACATAGATGAGTAACATTCAAGAGAACATAGTTCAACTTGATAAATGAAAGCACATTCTTAACACAAAATTTTAGATGTTACCCATTTCAATGTCATCTTAGCTCATATGCCTTGAACAACCTCCATTGATAATCTATCTTGAATTCCTTGGTGCTCTTCCAAGCATACCTACATGAAAAGTTAAGCAACAACTTTTGGTAACCAAACTTTCTTGGGTCCAATTGGGCTAGTAACATGCTTAATCACCCAAATATAATTTATTCCTAATATTTTATTTCTTTTAACATAACAATTTTTCTTTATATGGCCATGTTGATGACAATAATTACAAATAATATTCTTATTTCCATAAAAAGAAGATTTAGATTTTACAAAGCATAAATCTTCCTTTTTAAAGGTGATAAAATTTTTGTTCAAAAACATATTTCTAGTTCTTTTCTTTTCAAAAACATTTTCTTTCTTCTTTTTCATCCCTCGAAAAATATCATCAAGATCATTTAATCTCTTCTTCAATGAAGCTTGTTCTACTATGATCTTGGATTTTTCAACAAATTTTTTCTTCGAAACATCATTTTCTGTTGTCAAAGAATTATTTTCATGCACAAGTTTTGAGTTGGCACTCAATAAAGCATTAACTTTAATTTTTAACGCTTTGTTCTTAGCATATGATTCTTTCAAACATTCATGCATTTTAAAAATAAATGTTTCAACATCATCATCATCATTGTCACATGAATCATCACAAGAGTCACAACTAGAGGATACCTCATTGTTGCCAAGTGCCATAAAAGCCATTTGATCCTCCTCATATTCTTCTTCAACCTCTCCATCCGAATTACAATCAACCCAAGTGATTTGAAAGTTGTTGAAGTGAGGCTTCCTTGAGTGTTTTCTCCTTTTTGATGAAGCTTTAAATACTATGCTTCTTTTTCCCTTTGCTTCCTCATCTTGTACCTTGTATTTCAACTTCAATTCAAAGGAAAAGGTTAGAGAATTGATCAATGAATCAATAGGCATAGAATTTAAATTTTTAGACTCTTCTATGGCAATGGATTTAGGTTCCCATTCCTTAGGTAAAGCATTCAAAATTTTTCTATTCTTTTCACCCAAGGAATATTCTTTACCCAAACCTTCCAAATCCTTTACCATATCATTGAACCTACAATACATCTTGTCAATGTTCTCATGAGGTTCCATTTTGAAGGATTCATATTTAGCCACAAGAAGTGACTTCTTTTGCTCTCTTTATATCTTCACTTCCTTCATGGATTTTTTTCAATTTGTCCCATATCTCCTTGGCCGATTTGCAACCTTTTACTTTAGAAAACTCATCTGCATCCAAGGCATTATACAAAATATTAATGGCTTTTGCATTTAAAGATAAATTAATTCTATCTTGTGCATTTAACTCATTCTAGTCTTAGGCCTTAATCTATGAGTATTTTCATCAAGAATATTAGCTTCTAAAGGACCTTCACAAATAATATACCATAAATCAATATCAATAGATTGAACAAAATTTTTTATTCTATCCCTCCAAAAAATGAAATTAATGCCATTAAACATGCGAGGTCTAGTGTTAGAATGCCCCTATAAAAACAAAGCATTATTGGTTGCCATAATGATCTTTACTCAAAAGCAATTAAGCTCAATATATGAGACCAAGCTCTAATACCAATTGTTGGTCCAAAAGCAATCTAAGAGGGGGGGAGGGGGTGAATTAGGTTGTCTCAAAAAATAAACCTTTTAATGTGCTTAATGGAAATTCAAACTTTGTGCAACAAATGATTACTTAAGCACAAATGATCTAAGATAAATATTTAACAATCAAAGCTTAAAGAAGAAATAAAAGATTGAGATAAAGAATATCAAATCAAACTCCCAAACTTCTCAAACTTGGAGTACATCCACTAGTAGTGCCTCTTCAAAGAAGGTGAGGCAATAACCTTCTTGTACACAAAGTAGGCTCACCTTTGCACCAACTAAGTTTCATCTAGTTGAGCCAAAGGGTTTTACACTACAACCTCACTTTTGTACACTTGTTATCCCTCCACTCTTACACTTGAAGATCACTTACTAGTCTACTCTTGCTTACACTAATTTTCTCTAGTTGAGCCAAGAGAACTATACTACCCAAACCAATACAACCCATAATATTTTAGCCTATTTCTCCCAAATTAGCTCTTACAAGTGTTTTTATTGAATGTAGTAGTTCCTTTCTTCGGACGGTCTTCAATGTCAGATCTTTTTTTGGCTTCGGACGGTCTTCAACGTCCGATCATCATACTTTTGAATTCCTTCTTTGGACAGTTATCTACGTCCGAAAGATGTGTTCTTCCTTGGTGTTGTCTAATCATGTTTCGGATGCTCCCTTGCGTCTGAGCTCTTCTCTTTTGGACGCTCTTCATCGTCCGTAAGGTGTTGTTCAAGTTTTGGTTGTTTTTCTTGATTGTGTTCGGATAATCATTTTCGTCCGAACCTCCCTATTTTTTTGCACACTACTACTGATTTCAAGCTGTTAGTACGATTTGGTCATCATCAAAACATAATTATCATAATTGGGGTCCAACAGTTTCTAAGTCACTTCTGAAGTAAATCTATGGTGCAAAAGGATACCTTGCACCTCATGAATATACGACAGAAGTAGGAGGAGTCCTTCAACCAATATGTGGACAGATTTAATAACAAGACTGTCCAAATAAAACATGTTGATGAGAAAATAAAGATTGCTGTGTTTTGCAGTAGAGTAAAGCTAGGCCATTCAATGCTGAACTAGCCAGAAAATGCCTTGCCTACATAGAATTCCTCGAAAGAGCTTCGGATCATATCCGAGGCGAGGAGTCGAATAAGATGAAGTGGGAGCTTTATTAACAGAAAAAGCCTAAAGACAAAACTAAGACTGAACTCGTTTCCTCCAAAAAATTAAAAAATTCTGAAAGGCTGGTTAATCTGAGCGATAGATTTCTAGTTGGCTAGGTTATGTGCCCTAACAATGCTATTGTAGATAGGCCAACAACTTCCACACCAAAGAGCTTCCAGGTTCGGATTTCATCCTCTAAATATAATAGGAGGGAAATCACAGTTATGTGATGAGTCTCTGAAAGATAGCATGATAGTTCTATTAGCATAAAAGAGAAACTGTACAAAGCAAGTGATAGGAAAAGTTTTCTTTTCATTAGAAAATTTGTCTAAGTAAAAAATTCCTATCTATTACACTGGAAGACCTATTCGAAGGCCGTAGCCGGTGAAGTGTTTGATGTAGTCTAGGTGATAACTCTAGTAAATTAGAGTTATTTTTCTCTAAATTATAGCATTTTGATAGTTTAAATTCTGAAATTGGATAAGTAATTGAGGATTTTAGTTAATTTCTTTCATATGTATTTGTATTTTCGTTCTTGAATTAATTATGATAAGTTTGTGTTAAATTTTTAATTTAATTAAGTGCTTAATGGTGTTAATATTATGCTGGAAAAAAATTAAAGGTTAGAAGCTGAAAGGAATAAAGATCAAGGGACCATATTGACAAAAATGGATGAAATGAAGAATGCTGGGAGGAGAGTCGAGATCGCTATCTCGACTGTTCCAGACTGCGATCTCGACTCGCTGAGAGTTAAGTTATAAGGGCAATTTTGAAAACTTTCAGCCAGTAACTCCTGATTTTTTGCCTAGTGTAATATTAGACTATTTCAACTACTTAAAAATTAGTAAGAAAAGTAGTAGATAGTTTTAGTTAGTTTTTAGATAGTTTAGGATAGTTTGAACTCCAAGTTTACTTCTTTAATAGAAATTTCTCTTTAATTTTCTCTTAGATCTTCTTTAATTTCTTGTCAAGTTCAAATTTTGATTAGATAATCGTAGTGGGTTAATCGCAAGCTTCGCGTAGATATAATTTTTATTCGCTTTCTTGTCTAATTTAGTAAGAATTTCTTGACTTGCAATTTAGGGTTCTTGGGTAAATTAGGGTTCTTGATAATTTCTTGCATTTCTAGTTAGAATTTTCAATTTCTTGCATTAATTCCTAGTTAATTTATACCTTAGTGGGCTTTCTTTATTTCTATAAAAAATCCAAACATATTTAGAAATCTAGTTTAACTCTTTCCAATTTATAGTTTAGAAATGATTGCTTTTAATATTCAAGGTTTCTCATTTGTAGTCCTTTTAGTTGGGTGACTTGCTTGCTTTTAATTTTAGTCTTGATTTGGTTAATTTAGGTTAGAATTAAGTGCTTTCCTTTACTTGCTTTTACTAGAATAGATTAATTAGTTTCTTAATTTTGTAATTAGTTATTTTCACTTATTTACTTTTTAGTTAATCTAGCTTTAATTTAAGTTTTTAACGCTTTCATTTAATTATGGTTTTTATTAGAATAGTTCTATCATCCATCGCTTGATTTTGCTTAACTACACAAGTACTCATAAATCTTGGTAATTGCCTTCCAACAATCCTTGTGGGAATGATTTCTACTTCCCTTTACTACTACTTGACAACCGTATACTTGCGGGATGCCATCTAGTTAGTAGTAGAATTTAGGTGATGCATTTTATTAATTTATAACTAGGTGTGTAAAGGCATCACCAGGGCCTTGAGGAGTCTCAGAAGTTGAGTTAAACAATAAGTCCGTGTTAAAGTTAGCCTCAGAAATTTGGCAACTGAAATCAAAATGTGATAAATCAAAAGGGGTATAAAAACCTTTAGTGGGGCCTTTAGTATTAGCCCCGATCTCCTAAGGGTTCTCCGTTTATTGATCAGAGTTGCCTTCCTATGAGGGTTCAAGTAATGGGATAGGGGTTTTGAGCTGAACTCCAAGTCATGCAACTTCGGGAGGTGCATTGAGCATTGGAAGGAGTGCTTGGATATATGCTCGATTTTTTACAAAAATTGTTGCAAGCAGTAGTGTATCCCATGATGTATGCTACCTTAGCAAACTCCTTCAACCATTGATCACCTCAGTAGAAGAAGGAACTCATATCGACCCATTACCTTCAGCCAGGCTTCTCAAACAAGTAAGCTCTTCTGAAGGGCTTCAACTTCCGCCACTGCTTGGCTTTCGGGGCTTAACAATTTGAGCCGAGAAGTTCTCCAATAGCTCTTTAGCATCTTCCTCAACCTTGGAAAGTTGCTTTCGGAGTTTCTCGACTTTGCTTTTGTCCCCTTCAGCGTCCTTTATGGTGGCTTTGAAAGTTTCTGACTTATAGAGCTTGTCCTTCAAAACCTTCATTTCAATAGCCTATTCATCATATATGCTGCCTATTGGCATTCAAAGTCCTCAGCCTTAATGGCCTCGGTTATGAGTGCCTTGGTGCTATGTTTGTTTTTAATCTTCCAATATTTTATTTCCCCTTGAAGCCTCTATGTCACGCCCCAAAAACGGGACCGTAACACGCCGCGCTAATGGTACACCGGACCAAAGCGCAAGGCACAAACGAACAGAGCAACAAACTTAACCGTAATGTAATAGAACCATCAAGCCATTTCTCAACTATAAAACCAAATATTTCATTTTTACACAAAAATACGAATTACAAAATTCCTTCTTAGTACAAAAGATGCTACAACGAAAATAAAGTTCATCAATACAAAACTTATCTAACACACTACCCCTCTCCAAACAAAAGAGAAGCTTGGAAGATTATCCGCAGAGTCCTTTTAGAAACTACTTATGATTATGGTTTATTGACGTAATAAATAGCATGAGACATTTTACAAACGAGCACTTAATCTGAAAAATTATAAGTCACGTGGGGTGAGCATAACTAGCTCAGTGGATATCATAAAAGCTCTTCAAATGGGGCCAAGCATTTCAATAAAAAGAAAACATAAAGATAATAACATTTGCGAAAACTATAGTCATGAAGCAGTTTCTAAAATGTCTCATGCTATTTAAACGTCAATAAACCATAATTTATTGACGTTTAAATGGCATGAGACATTTTAAATGTTTATAATTTTGAGTATTATAAGAAGTCACCACGGCGTCCCATGGATGACTATAGAACCGGTGCACCCCAAATCAAACATTTCCAAATACATCCAAAATTATATACCTCGGTCACCTATGAGCCAAAACAGTCATAAAATGCTTTCATATCAAAAGAGTTTGCAAATATATCAATTGATTAACATAAAATAGCTTGGTCCCGATTTCATATATAATAATTCCAAAACTTGGTAAAAGTGCAGTTCCAAACATCATACACATTTTAAAATCCATCCAAACATATTTCGGCGAGTCTAATAAACAAGAATACTTTCTGAAGTTTCAAGTTAAAGGAAAGCAATTAGACGGGCGAACCGAGGTAAACGCGATCGCCGATGTGATTATGGAATTATATGTAACATCAGATATAAGAGGACTCTTAGAAGAGATGTAGATTTAAAGAATGTTAGGGAAGCGAAAACGACGCGAAACGATAGAAAACGACACCAAAAGCTCTTTGGTCAAAAATGACCTTTTCACAATTTCTGACCAACTTCGACAAGCTAAAACCCAAGTCAAAATACTTAGTTAATCCCTCGAATTCGTATTACAGCTAGATTAGGAGATAATAAGCTCGTTTTCCGAAAAACTGAAAACTTCGCCTCCCTAGGCTATAATTAGGCTATCCTCCCTGCCAATAAAATCCAATTCCAAGGTATTCAAGGGACCTTGGTTACAATCCAACTCAAAACAACATATTCAACCAACCAACAAAATCCATTTCCAAGGTATTCAAGGGACCTTGGTTACAACCCAACTCAAAACAACATATTCAACCAACAAAATCCATAAACGGAAAGATTCACCGGAGCAATAGCCGGGACTATATCAATAGCTTTCCACAACAATGGAAAACACCTAAAGACCATCAAAAGATCATTAAAGACCCTTTAAACATAGATGTGTATCCAAATTATCCTAGTTGCGCCAAACTTCCGCTTACTTACAAAATGAAGGGAAATCAATTCCACTTGGTTTCAAGTCTAAATTCCTATCCAAACTAACCTTAAAACACTCTTAAAACATCATTATGTGCATAGACATAAGCATTCATAGCATAACATTCTAGGCTCATATGGAAGACAAAACCCTAACTCATAATCTTAAAATTTGTAATCTAACCATGGAAAGTTGTTAAAAATCAACCCCAATCACTTCCCAACCTCCAAAACACTAAAAACAACCCATAACATACATAAATCACAGCTTATAAGGCTGCAAAGAGGGTTTTCTCAGCCATAAATAATCCTACAAAACTTGAAATTAAACCTTAAATCATAAAGCCCATAAGCCATAAATGCTAAAATACATAAAATCTTACCTTCCAAGTGATTCCTACTAAGAGACCAAGAAAATTTTTTGGGGAAAATGGAGTGAGAGCTATGAATGCCATGCTGGCAGATAATGAGGAAGAAAAAAATAAAGAAGCTGACTTAAAAAGAAATCTAAGGTTGACCAAATATACCCCATTGACCAAATAGTCTCCAAGTTGACTATTTGACCCAAAAACTAATTTTTGCTACTGTCTCTTTAACATTATAAATCAGTCATCAAACAACACTCACACACCACAATGCACTAATTACATTTTGTCTAATTTTTGACCCGTTTACCCGCCGGTACCGAAATCGCGTAAATCGAAAAATTTGCCGAATTGAAGAACGAATAAGTTGAAGTACCTTATGACTAAAAATAATATGAAAAACATTTTAAACCAATTAAAATCAAAGAACAAGGCTATTAAAATACTGGGTTTCACACTCTACATCTCGGACTGCATGAGCTGCTACAATTTCAACCCGACCACCAACATGTTAATTATCTGGATAAGGAGAACTTAATGTTATCATTTTTGGAGATCATAATGAATCTAGACTAAGGAAGTTCATGATAAAAGAGATTAACTTATGTTCATGGTAGAGATTTATGCCTCATCATGTCTCCACCAAGGCTTTATGTGTGCAGCGTAATCCTTATCTAAGGGAAGGATCACACTATTTGCCAATTTTTGGGCCACACGATTGAATTGGGTTGGACCATTCATATCCAAGTCAGGGTACGGTGTAAACTAGGTGTTGCCAAAACTTGCTGTATTAGGCTTGGGCCTACTATTCGAGCTGCCTTGTGAAAATCCTGACTTTCTACTAAAGCCCTTTCTTCTTTAGGTGAGTACTGCTTTTCACCTGTGCAAGACATCATTCGATAATGTTAGGATTCTTTGGAACACAAAAAGCAACCATTCGAGCCTAGGGGTTGAATCTCTCACATTGGAAGGTAATGTACTAAGGCCCGTTGTTCTTCTTTTCTTGCTCTTCGAAGCAGTAGGGTCCACTCTGAAGGGCTAAGATGCTAGGGCCCACCCCAGCTAAAGCCCAGCAACCAAAATCCCCCCATCCAGTTCTAAGAAACCTCTTCAATGTTCTTCACCAATTTGAGGGAGGTGGTAATTAGTGCTTGGGTTCTCTTAAGAGTAACTTAGGTTGAAGTGGAAAGAGATCCAGCAGATTGAGAAGAGGAGACTGGGGATGTATGATAGCCCTGTCCACATCATTCAATATGGACACTGAGGTTTGGCATCCAATACTGCAACTGAAGGCTGGAAGGTATTTGCTTAAACAAGTCTCTTGGAACTTTTATTCCCATCGGGATAATGGCTGAAGATAAAGCTGGAGCTGAGGTTAAGGCTGTAGAGGTGGATGCGATGGATTCTAGTCCATTGAGAAATTCGCTAAGACCACCTAAGATGCAAAGAAAATTCAGAAATATCAAGTGAGAAACTGAACCTATTGAACGACAAAGCAAACAAATGACATAAAGGAAAAAAGACTTGTGATGGAATCAAAATCCTTATCAATATTCTAGCCGAGGAGTAACTCAGTCCAAGCTTCAAGGTCATTATCTTTAAAATGAGGTTTTGGCCTTGGTAGTTGACTTTGATCTTGGCTTTTAATAGTTTTATTACCCCATCAGTATTTGAAGTAGCAATGTTCCATGTTGACAGTGACTTCCCAAGTCAGGTTCTCTTGTTGAGTATGCCTTGTATCTTTTGTTTTGTCCCACATTGGTTTGGGAAGAGTATTTCTCTTCCGCCCAATGTTATAAATTAAGGGCCTTAATTAAGGTTTTAAGTGCACCAAGCCAAGAGAGCTTTAGTGGGCTTTCAAGGCCTTTATGGCCGTCCAGTCTTTTGTCTTATTTGGGCTCTCTTGTGCTTTTGTTATAAGGGTGCCTATAGCCCATTTTGTGGAGGTCTCTCCAAATTTGTAATCCTCTTTAATTAGTGAATGTTTTCCCCTTCGCCCGTGGATGTAGGTCTTTTGACCGAACCACGTAAATCTTTGTGTCTCTTTAATTTTTATATTTCTCTTTATTTATATCCGTTATTATCTTCAAGGGCTTATTAGTAGTAATTTCCGCAAATACTCGGGGTTCCAATCCTAACAAATTGGTATCAGAGCCGGGGACCCAGGTTAAGCCGATTTGATAGTAACGAAGTTTTGAGTTGAGAAATTTTGAATCATGGGTTACTCGTTGGCAAGCAATTTCTTCTTGGTATTGGCCATTTTGTTACTCTTCTTTGTGTATTGGACATTTGAGCTTCTGAGTCGTCCGTTTGGTATTTGTGAAGAGTTTTGTTGGGCCTATTTTGTGGATGAAGAGTGGGCTTGCGTTGAGTACAAATTTGGGACTTTGTTGGAGAAGGTGGAGTTGTGTCGATCCATTTGTGAATCGAGAATCTGGGCTATTGAGTTTTTGTGGAGAAGGTGGACAATTTCGCTTTGTGAAGATTTACTATTTTACGAGGATTTGTTATGCGATACGAGTCAAGGTGGAGATTTGTTGAGTATGCATTGTATCTTTTGTTTTGTCCCACATTGGTTTGGGAAGAGTATTTCTCTTCCGCCCAATGATTTGTATTATAAATTAAGGGCCTTAATTAAGGTTTTAAGTGCACCAAGCCGAAGAGAGCTTTAGTGGGCTTTCATGGCCTTTATGGCCATCCAGTCTTTTGTCTTATTTGGGCTCTCTTGTGCTTTTGTTATAAGGGTGCCTATAGCCCATTTTGTGGAGGTCTCTCCAAATTTGTAATCCTCTTTAATTAGTGAATGTTTTCCCCTTCGCCCGTGGATGTAGGTATTTTGACCGAACCACATAAATCTTTATGTCCCTTTTATTGTTATATTTCTCTTTATTTATATTCGTTATTATATTCAAGGGTTTATTAAGTAATTTCCGCAAATACTCGGGGTTCCAATCCTAATATCTACTGCCCCCGAGGCATGGTAAAAAAAGAACTAGGGTTTCCTAAAACTATTTGTCGACCCGAAGTTTGGGGAAGGCATAGTAGAATCTGTCATTGGGGTTCATTTTAAAAAGCATTCGAAAGGTGTCAAGGGTTATGGGGAGTTTATATAGTTTACAGAGAAAGAAAGCAAAAGCCCATTATAATTCAGATGGTGTTTGGGGTTAATTAAAAAACACTAATATCCCAACATTCTGAGATTTGACAGAAAATTGAGAGAAAGGGGTGACGAAATCCAACCATTAATTGGTCCTCGTAAATGGTCATATACTTTCTAGGAGAAGATGACCTTGGTCTTTGGGGAATGAAAGTTTAAGATGTACCTCCGTGGAAAAATTATATAGGTCCTGAAGTTGGGCTTTGGATCATCTGTTACACTTTTTAGTGTGACACTTATGTTACACCATGTGATGGGATGACATGTGTATCTTTAAAATAACAAAATAATAAATGAGGGACAAATGTCACCCCATCACATGGTGTAACATGAGTGTAACACCAAAAACTGTATTAGGAGATCCAATGCCCTGAAGTTGTCTAATCTCTTCAAGAGGAAGGGAATTTTGAGATGAAAGTGTAGCGGGGTTCGAATTTTGGTTAGTAGGCAAAGGAGGCTCGGGCTTTGCATCGCTATTAGATAGAAAATGTAAGGGCATTGTAGCTAGAGAAGATGCTTCATAAAGGTTCAAGATAAGGTCAGTGGGGACTCTAGGGGTGTTTATAGTGGTGGTTGGTGTGGTGGTTGGTGTGCTAATGAAAGAGGAATGAATAACCGCAACAGAGTTTAATTCAGAAGCCATTTGTGCACAAGTTTGTTCTGGGAAATTCTTGTAAAGGGTAAAGAATGAATGGGAGTTGAAGTTTTCTGGAAAGTTTCTGGAAAGGGCTTTGAATCAAAGTTTAAAGTTTGAAATGAAGAAGAAGCTTTTTGGGAAAACAAAGGTTTTTAATAAAGATTAACAAAAACCAAGGAAGGTGTTAGACCCTGGCAGGCGTCTTGCTGTTTATCTAGTGGGATTTCTGTGCGCAGCAAGTAAGAACTTGAGAAAGAAGAAGACAAGATGTTTTGGATGCTCTGAGTTTACAGAATGCTTTGAATTTGACAAAAGGAAGAAGGTAAAATGAAAATTTGTGTCAGTGTTGGGGATTTATACTAGGGAATTAAAATGTCATGAATCCTAGTATTCGGAGCGTAATGTGGGGTGCTTACTTGGATAATGGGAGAATATGGCTGGTTACTTGGAATAAAGGGTTGGAAATTAAGGAAACGAGCAATATAAAGTAGGGAAATTTTACAATTCTTTTTAGAGAATTATTTTTTTAACTTTAAAAATTTGTATAGTATAAATTTTTAAAATATATAATGTTATACTATACAAATCTTTAAAATATAAAAAAATAATTTTTTAAAAAGAATTGTATAATTTCTCTAAAAAATGACACAATGGCCTTTAAACTAAAAAGAACATGCGAAGTTACTGAGACGTGGCAACATTTTAATACGGACACGATTCTCGAGAAGCTTGCGGTTGTTCTTATGTGAGGTAATCACGAGGGATGCATGCTGGAGGAAAATTGAAGAGACAATCTAGCTGGCACATGAAAGATATATGTATGGCGGAAAATCAAGAAATGAATTAGTGAGAAGGTCCTCGGGAAAAAGGTTCAAAATATATAACTCGAACTTCAGTTTAAGCACTTGAACCTCAGATTCGAAGCATCCTGCTCCTACACCATATAGTCAAGCATTCAAAATGGGAACTTCATAGTGAAGGGGATCGGATTGAGATTTCTTATAAAGCTAAGAAGCTAGCGCTTCGAATTGGGGACTGCTTAAATAACCTAAGTCACACGAACCTCGGACTGGGCACTCTAATGAAATAAGCCTCAGATGGAAACTTCGACGAATACAAATGATGAGCCTTCGATAGGGACTCTAAGAGCGAATATTAGCCCGGTTCTAAAAATAAGTTCAGTATCATACCGAGGAAACTATTGACGATGCATCTATAGAATGTCTACGTAGAATACCTCATTAAAGGCATTTATATAATTTGCCTATATGCTTAGGTGGCTTGTGACAAGCCAAAGACTCCCTCACTCATATATATAAATAGGGGCCGTTAGGCTCATATTGCATCTTACTCTCTCCATTATTCACACTCGATCTAAGGCATTTTGTCTACTTTATCTCTCTAGCTTTCCACACCCATCAGCCACCTCCCTTAACTTTTGAAAAACTTGAAATTAACGTTATAAATTTCTAATTATTTTCACATAAATCCCTTTCTTTCCTCCACAAAATTTTATTAAATTCTTATGCCCCAAAATTTTGCTCTAAACTCTCTTTTTCCTTAACTTTGGTTAAACAAAATCTCTAACTTGCTTGTATATAAAAAAGACAATATTTCTAGTTAATAATATAATATATATTTCATAAATTTAATTGATTTTTAAATTAAATCTCTTATAAATATTTCAAAAAAAAATTTGGTTGACTGATTTGGTCTAATATTGCATTTGCTTCAATCATTAGTGATCACGAAAAACATAAATGAACTTATTGTATTATTATAGAAGGAATAATTTTTATTTGTTAATAGTACCTTTTTATCATGTTCTGGTTTTAATGAAGGAGACATAAAAATATTATAATATGGAACTTTAGCATAAAGAAATGATATATTACTATAATAGGTGAAATCTAATGAAAGAAATCAAATCATCACTTTTTTTTGTTTGGTAGTCATATAAACTTTTTTCTATTATAATAATGCAATTATTTTATATAACTAACAATTCACTTTGATATTCTTTTCTTTTTGAAAAAATATTGGAAAAATATTCGAAATTCTAGCATAAATTACTATATAGAAACTTGAGATTTCGAGAACAACAAGTAAAAGACATAATTTTTTTGTTTGAAAAGTAGATTGACTAATGAAAAAATCAACTATGATAATGTTAACAAAATGCAGAGTAAAAAATCAACTGTGACAATGGTAGCAGAATGGAGAGTAAATTTTTAGAAAATGGTGCACACATTCAATATGATTATGTTAATATTTATGTTGCATATACTTTTATTAAAGGAAAAGTACAAAAGGGCAAAAATCGAGCTCACGTGTATGACATAAAACATATAAAAAAAGTATAAATGGCAAGACCCTAAATTAACATTAAACTCAATTTAACTTCGCCCCAGGGAAAAAATTTCGCCCCACCTGCTTAAAATTCCTAACTATGCCACTGAATTCATGATTTACGAAACTGGAATTCTACTTATGTTAGGGTTTGTTTGGATTTGTCGATTTGGTTTGTAAGAGAACTTTAAATGAATGACATGAAATTTTAATAAATTTAAAATTTTCTTATTTTAATCATTAATTAAAATCTCATCATCACTTATTGATGGATTTCAAATTACTTACTTTAAGGGAAATTTGGATTTGAAATCCAAATACACTAAAATTCTTCCATTCAAAGCAACATAGATGATTTAGTATCAACATGTCCACGTGAAAAGAAATTACTAAATAGTAAAATAGTTATATATACATTACACTAGTAAATGTAATTTTAAAAAAAAAAAAATTTTGTACCCAAAATTACGTGTCAATAAATAAACATAATGAAGCTGATCCAGAAAAGCTTTGACAAAGTTGAATGGATCTTACTACTGTTTGAGCACTTTGGAGGGAAAAGGTATTGCCTTGGAAACTCAAAATACTAGCAATTAGTGGCCCTCAACTTTAACTAAAATATCATTCGACATTAATTATTTTCAGATCCCTTGAAGGTAGGTCGCGATGTGTATAACCGAGACTCCAATAATCGCGATAGTTAACTTGAAAAGTATTCTATTCACTAAATAGGAAGCCACCATTACTGGATTTAGATGTTCACAAGTTACCACTGTAAAACGTGTGATACCTAGAATTTTCTCTAATAATTCATTTTGTAATGTTACTCCTACTGTATTCTTCTGGATTGCCTGTACCTGGTTTGATATCTTAATGAAGTGTGATGATTGTCACAAAAAAAAAAAAAAAAAAAAAAAAAAAATGGTTGCAAAAATACTCTATTCACTAAATAGGAAGCCACAAGTATAAATTTTAATTTTCAGTGAAGGAAATAAAATTGTTACCTAAACAATTAATAATTTAGGAAAATAATTTATGAAGTCACAAATGTCATTCAAGAATTCTTGTTAAAATTACTCTACGTGACAAAATTATAATGAATCACCAACTTCCGAATTTTATATATTCAGTCAGATTTCGTTTCTTTTTTTCGGATTTAGTAATACATTAGTGACTTTTCATTTTATCACTTTGTATAGATGCGCTCATTTAATATTTTATTCAAGAATGAGAGTTAAGTGTATAACATCTTACTTTTCCTTAGATAATTATTGGCTTAATTACAATTTACTCCTATAATTAGGGGTTAGTTAAAAATTCTCCCTATATTAATTTTATAATACATTGCCTCCAAGGCTTAACAAAATTAAAATTTCCATCTAAAGGGGTAGTAAATTGCCATAATTGTTCTCAATCTTTTATTGCACTTTTGTAATCAATTAGGATGAGTTGGTACCATGACTTTATTTTAAAGTAATTTGCTCTTCAAAACTAATGGTGGTCAATTTTTACATCCAACATGATTACAAAATGATTTTTTTGCCCTTCAGTATTATGTTCCATGGACTATTTTGTTTCTTTGTTTTTCTATTATTTTTATTGTTCCACGCAATTTTGTCATGCCACCACTTAGCTCCTTTTATCATTCCCCCTTATATTTGTAAATTTAGACCAATATTTTTCGTTTTTAATAACAGATTCATTATATGCAATGATATTTTTCTATTTAATCAACATTGTCAAATTTAGTTAAAAATATGTTATTCTAAAAGTGGTTAACCAGTAGTTGATAATAGCGAAATTCTTTTACTAACATTTCTTCTCTTAAGAAAAAATAAATTTATTTATCTGAATTTTATCTTTTATCCATTTTTTTGAAGAGCATGAGTAAGTGACTTGATGAACTTAACTTTATCTAAAATATATACTGATTATATTTTAAAATAACATTTTTAGTCAAAAAATGTAATTTTTAAGTACACTGTAATGAACTAACTAATAACATAAAACTAGAGTAAAAAATTAAGAAAAATCAAACAATGAGATAAAATAAATGAAATACTTGTTTATTCTAAATATAAAAATAATAATAACAAAATAAGTAACAACTCATTTCAGCCCCCCTCTAACAAGAAGGGACGAATCAACTGCTAGCTTAGTTCTCACGAGGGCTCTAAAACTAAACATAAAATTTATAAATGATAACTCTAAAAAATTAGAGTCATATCTACATTAAAAATTAGAGTGTTTTGCCTTTAGTTTCGAGCATTTTTAGTAATTTAGTGTGTGTTTTCGTCTATTTTTACTTTTATGTGTTAGACTCTATTAGTATGCATTTATTGAGTGTTTTAATACTTATTTAGATGTTAATTATCATATTTTATTAGATTCTTGTGTTTACAATTTGTATTTTTCTTTAACCAAATTCCCTTTGGAGTTGGGGTTTTTATTATTTTTGTTCGTCTTTCACTTTTAGTCATTTTTGTGAGCATTTTGCTTCAGTATTTAAGAATTATTTTGAGATTTTATTATAACTAATAATGTGCTCTTATGTGTTAGGGTCACATGGCATCGTAAAAAAAGAAAGTGGTGCATCAATCGGATGTATGTTGAAGATTTTCGGAGAGAAACAATAAAGGGATGTTGAATCAGATATCATCACCGCGATGCCCAATCTGGACACCTCAGTGACGAGACCAAATTGGCCTCTGGAATTGATACCCCACTCTGTAACTGCGGTGCCGAATCTCAGGTTAGAAAAGCCCAAAAAAAGGCAGTTTTGTGGCTAAAAGTTCTCTCCCAACCCTAGTACTATATATCGCACATTGAAACCTCTTTCTTCACATAGTTAGAGTGTGTTAGTAGGTGGTAGTATTATAGGCTAGAGTTATTCTTTATTTTTCTCCCTATTTGGGGTAGATTTTCTTAGATCAGATGTAGTTTGGTGTAAATTCTAATCTCTTTGTTGTGGATTGAAGACTATTAATGTAATATATTTTATGTTTATGTTGAATCCCCTTTACTTTGTGCTAATTTGGTATAGCTTAGTCTAATAGCTATATTCATTTGCTTTCTTAGTATTAATTAGTAGACTAATTTGTGTATTTCTTTAAAAATATTTTCTTAGTGCTAATTTGTAACTGGATGTTTAAATGCTCACTTAGAATGCTTTCCTTTTTACATCATTTCTTTAAATATGTCTTTGTAGTTGTAATTTTTAGCTAATATATTTAAATGTTCCCTAAGAATATTGTCCATTTCAAATGCTTATTTTTAAATGATTCCTTGGTATTTCTTGACTTTAATTTTGTACTAGTTAATTTGGGTTAAGGTTTGATGATGCCAATTTTTCGTGGGTCTTGATTGATTAGTGGCTTGGATAATAGAAATGGTAGATAATTGGGTAGTAGTAAATGTTTCGGAGTGTTGGTGAGAAAGAAAGGAACTACATTTGAACCATATTATTAGAGTTAACACAATATACGAGCGCTGAGTGGTTAATACTTAGACAGGTTTACAACTTGATTAGAAAGGGTAGTAGTCGGGCCAAAATACAAACTCTTTTAGCTGGTTCCTTGAACTCCGTGAACATGCCAATCTACTATTAGACTAGAATCATGTGCGGAGCCAAGGGATTGATTCATGGAATGGAAGGAATCCCTAGTTAGACCCATAGAATTATTTAACCCAATAGATTGATTAAACGTCGAGAATTGGCTAATTGAACTTAACTCGTTTTAAGTTTCTTCGCTAGTCTTTAAATTTCTTTCTAGTATCCTTATATTGACTTTTAGTTAAATCTTCTTTCTCTTCAAGTAGTTAAATGTCACGCCCCAAAAACGGGACCGTAACATGCCGCGCTAATGGCACACCGGTCCAAAGCGCAAGGCACAAACGAACAGAGCAACAAACTAAACCGCAATGTAATAGAACCATCAAACCATTTCTTAACTATAAAACCGAATATTTCATTTTTACACAAATACGAATTACAAAATTCGTTCTTAGTACAAAAGATGCTACAACAAAAAACAAAGTTCATCAATACAAAACCTATCTAATACACTACCCCTTTCCAAACAAAAGAGAAGCTTGGAAGATTATCCGCAGAGTCCTACCAGTACTGTAGAATCTGGAGAAAATCTAAAAGCTGCTAACGCGGTGGAGAGTCAAAAATGAGTTACCTAATTTGAAAAATGTATCTTATCACATGGGCTGAGCATTAACACATCAGTGGATATCATAAAAGCTCTTCAAATGGGGCCAAGCATTTCAATAAAAAGAAAACATAAAGATAATAACATTTGCGAAAACTATAGTCATGAAGCAGTTTCTAAAATGTCTCATGCTATTTAAACGTCAATAAACCATAATCATAAGTAGTTTCTAAAATGTATCATGCCATTTAAACGTCAGGCATGTCCAAAACATAGTCAAAAAGATCCAATCATTTCAAAACATAGTATGCTAAAGCATAGCGTAGCCAAAAAGATCAAATCATTTCAAAACATAGTATGCTAAAGCATAGCGTAGCCAAAAAGATCCAATCATTTCAAAACATAGTATGCTAAAGCATAGCGAACAAATCCAAGTACAGTTTCAATCCAGAATATATAATAAAATAGCATGAGTATCTTTTAGGCTCGAAGGTATGACCTACAGTACTAGTCAGATCTAGTAATCTACCACACCTACTAGTCTGACCGGGAGGTCAAGTTATCCCAAAGACAAGACCCCGATTTTGGACATGCCTGACGTTTCACAGCATGATACACCATGGCTCTTATACATGACTATAGATGTGTATCCCCAAATCAAACTCTTCCAAACACATCCAAAATTATATACCTAGGTCACCTATGAGCCAAAACAGTTATAAAATGCTTTCATATCAAAAGAGTTTGCAAACATATCAATTGATTAACATAAAATAGCTTGGTCCCGATTTCATATGTAATAGTTCCAAAACTTGGTAAAAGTGCAGTTCCAAACATCATACACATTTTAAAATCTAGATGTGTATAAGAGAAAGTCGTTAAACAAAATACAAGTGGAAGAGGTCTATGTTACCCACCTATCAAAGCAAAAACTGCACAAATGATCACAGAACGCGATTGCCGGCGGTAGGTGGCGTGGTACCTAAAACAGATATAAGAGGACTCTTAGAAGAGATGTAGAAGTTAAAGAATGACTAGGGAAGCGAAAAACTTACGAAACGATACCTAACGACACCAAAAGTTCTGTATCAAGCTGTCTCTTTTACTTTGATTTCTGGGTAACATAGCCTGTCTCTTTTACACAGTTAGATGTGTATAAGAGACACCCCTCAAATTCGTATTACAACAATTAAAGTAGTTAAGGCCTAGTGGGTTCCAGAAAAATAAAAAAAAACTTCTAATCTATAGGATATAATTAGGCTATCCTCCCTGTCAACAATATCCAATTCCAAGGTATTCAAGGGACCTTGGTTACAACCCAACTCAAAACAACATATTCAACCAACCAAAAAAAATCCATTTCCAAGGTATTCAAGGGGCCTTGGTTACAACCCAACTCAAAACAACATATTCAACCAACAAAATCCATAAACGGAAAGATTCACCGGAGCAATAGCCGGGACTATATCAATATACAGCATTCCACAACAATCCATACCCCATAACCACTACAATTAACTCTATTACAACATTAGAGCAACAACCTATGGTTGGAATTCCTCTTTACTACCAAACTGAAATTTTTACCGATTAGCCACACGCATGATTCAAACATGCTTCCTATCCAACCCACTACCAAGGAAACACTTAAAATCATCAAAAGATCATTAAAGATCCTTCAAACATAACCAATTATCCAAATTATCCTAGTTGCGCCAAACTTCCGCTTACTTACAAAATGAAGGGAAATCAATTCCACTTGGTTTCAAGTCTCACTTCCTATCCAAACTAACCTTAAAACACTCTTAAAACATCATTATGTGCATAGACATAAGCATTCATAGCATAACACTCTAGGGCCACATATGGAAGACAAAACCCCAACTCATAATCATAAAATTTGTAATCTAACCATGGAAAGTTGTTAAAAATCAACCCCAATCACTTCCCAACCTCCAAAACACTAAAAACATCCCATAACAACATACATAAATCATAACTTATAAGGCTGCAAAGAGGGTTTATTTTCAGCCATAAAGAATCCTACAAAACTTGAAATTAAAGCTTGGATCATAAAGCCCATAAGCCATAAATGCTAACATACATAAAATCTTACCTTCCAAGTGATTCCTACTTGAAATCCAAGAAAATTTTTGGGGAAAATGGAGGAAGAGGAGTTCAGCTGCTGCTAGGAAGAAATGAAGAAGAAACAACAAGAAGAAGACTTAAAAAGCTTCCAAAGTTGACCCAAATAGTACCCAAGTTGACCAAATAGTCTCCAAGTTGACTAATTAACCCAAAAACTAATTTTTTGCTACTAAATTAACATTTTAAATCAGCCTTCAAACAACACTCACACACCACAATGCACTAATTACACTTAGTCCAATTTTTGACCCGTTTACCGCCGGTACCGAAATCGCGTAAACCGAAAAATTTGCCGAATTGAAAAACGAATAAGTTGAAGTACTTAATGACTAAAAATAATCATGAAAAACATTTTAAACCAGTTAAAATCAAAGAACAAGGCTATTAAAATACTGGGTTTCATAAGTTACCTAATCAAATAATCAGTAATTACCCACCAATTCTTGTGGGTTTGATCCCTACTTTCATTTAATACTTGTTGACAACCGTATATATGTAGAATACTATCTAGTTATTAGTAAGATTTGGTTGCTTTACAAATTTTATAACTAGATGTTTAGTGCATCAACAACTCATCGATCTTAAATTACACACTAGAATAAAAAAAATTAATACTAATTGCTAATATCGCAAAGAAACTAACGAAATTTTTAACTCATAACACGATTTCATTGTTTGTTGGAAAAATTTAAAAATCATCTAGGGATTCAAATGCTAAAAGAAAAATCCTCGACTAGGGAAGTTTCATGCTAACTCTTCAGGTCTCCTCAAGTCGAGTCTCCTATTCCTGAAGCATTTTCAAATTGTAATCAGTTAAAGTCCATTGAGATTTATATGTGTGCACTATATGGTACTTTACTTGAAAATTTGATTACAAATCATTTTACATATAATTTGTGATAGAGACGATATAAATATGATAAATTATGATAAACACCTAATAGAATTATAGTTCTAAGTAAGTAATCACCACTTACAAGGCTTTCTCCAAGAGAAGTCAAACAAGAGATTTGATTATATTCAACCACAATATCATTGTTTAACCATTTTTGTTTTGAAACATCATTAATACATCCTTAATAAAATATTGAAACATAAGATTTGCAAAATAGTCATGCTTATACAAGATCAAGATTCATAGGATGTGACCAAATAACAATATTTACACTCAATGCAATCAGTTGGTATTATACTACACTTTAATTTTTGAATCTTACCATATCACTTTACTAAACTTATATCCCCTCCCTAGTTGAGCGTGCGACTTGAAACTGCCTCAACACTACATTAGTTAATAATTGGCGAAAAACACTCTAGGTATGCAGAATAACTAGAACACTTCACCTGTTTCAACACCGAATAAGGATAAACCTCCTAAACTTATAGATGGAAATGTGTCAGCAAGGATTCTAGGTCAATCATTGGCCCAGTGCCTTCCCGATAACCATTGACCACAATTGACTGGGCCCCACTATATTTTACTCAATTGAAAAATTATACAAATTCTAGATGTGGCTCACGATTATGTAGAACTTAGTTTGTATAACATCCAAGTGAGATATATGCTCGAATAAACAAATATTTGTTATCCAATTGAAAATTATATAAGTTCTAGAGGTGGCTTACGACTTTAATTGTCATGGCACTTAGTTCATATAACTCCCAAATGAGGCTATTGGTGCAAATAAACAAGCACTTGCACCCATATAAATAGCATTTCTCAATACAAGGGCACAATAGTGAATGATAGTAATTTCAAAACTAGAGGACAATTAACATTCAATTTTTCATAACTTCATGTAAAAAACTTAAAATTAAGTGTCATTTATTGTGTTTGAAACTAAACTCGTAGTCTTACCTTATGTAAATACCAATAAGTCTTGAAATTTGGCTAAAATTAAGATTTGGTAATAATGAACAGTATTTTTGGAGACTTTTTTGATTAGGTTATAATATGAATTTCGGAATGATTCCTTCACAAGAGTTTTGGGTCTTGGATTCTAGTTTCTATTTTGATAAAGATTATAGTGATATGAATTATAAATCTCAAGCTATGACTATTTTGGTCAATAGAGTCGCATATGGAATTCTACACTAAAACATTGAAACTTCTCTAACATTGGAACTGATTTTGAGACACTTAAGATTTGAATTAGAGATTGGAGTCCTGATAAGTGTTAAAATAATATTAACATTGTTGCTATATCTTTACGAATGAGACTTATATGAGTTACATTTAGCAATATATATTGATTGTAGTGAAACTATGCAATCTAGAAATTGACAGAGATGATTGTGATGATACTCTGAATTCGTGATTATTTTTGAGGACTTTATTTTGTTAGTATGAGAAATATTAAGCCTTCATAAGAGTTTAATTATATCAAGTTAAGTTTTTAATGGTATCAAGAACATGATTTTTTGGGATCGTATTACTCAATATATGATGATTTTAGTGAGCCCTGTCAATTCTGCAAATCATATTTTGTACTAGTTTTGATTCTAAAAATTAAGGTTATTTTGGGAACATTTGAGCAAGAATTCAGTTATGTATTCTGCATAAAAGTTATTGCCTTTTGAATATGTTGAACCCCAGTTATGATAATCATGTTTTGATGATGACCAAATCATACTAATGGTTTGCAAACAAGTTTGCAAAAAAATAGGGAGGTTCGGACGCAAATGATCGTTCGAAGAAAACAACCAGAAGACTCCACGGACGCAAATGACTGTTCGAAAGACAGAGCTTCGAACGATGGTAATCATCTGACACAAAGAACGTGATGCAGTCTCGGATGAAGAACAACGTCCGATCATATTTTTAGAAGACATTGCATCGACCGGACGTAGGTTCGAACGTATTCTCGGATGGTGTTCGAACGAATGCCCTCAGAGACAGGACGCAGAGGTCATACATCGGACGTCCGAAAGGTCCAACATCTAGTTCGTTCGGACGCACACTCACAACATCGGCCATCCGAAAGACCAAACAACTAGTTTCTCAGGAAACAAAAAATAGCGATTAAAGAGCTGTTGGAAGCAAGTTTTGGGCTTCTATTAATGCCCCGGAGTCTGTAAATGTAAAAGATAGAGAGTAGAATTACCGCATTCAGTACAAACACTTGTAAGAGCTGTTTGGGAAGCAATAGGCTAAAATATTGTAGGTTGTATTAGTTTGAGTAGTGTAGTTCTCTTGGCTCAACTAGAGGGAATTAGTGTGAGCAAGAGTAGACTAGTGAGTGATCTTCATGTGTAAGAGTAGAGGGATAACAGTGTACAAAAGTGAGGTTGTTGTGCAAAATCCTTTGGCTCAACTAGAGGGAGTTAGTTGGTGCAAGGTTGAGCCTACTTTGTGTACAAGAAGGTTATTGGCTCACCTTGTACAAACTATATCTCTTCTTTGAAGAGGCACTACTAGTGGAAATACTTCAAACTTGAGAAGTTTGGGAGTTTGGTTTGATACTCTCTATCTCTATCTTTATATTTGTTCTTTAAGCTTTAATTGTTGAATATTTATTGTATTCATTTGTGCTTAAGTGTTTATTTGTTGCATTTCCATTAAGCACATTAAAAAGGTCTATTTTTTAAACAACCTAATTCACCCATCCTCTTAGGTTGCTTTTGGGTCCAACAGAATCTATTTTCTAACAATATAAAGTGTCAAATGTTCTAACTTGTATATCCCAAGATATAAATATTTTATGAGACGCTATCAAATCTGAATTTTACTAAATTAATCTGCTCTACTACCCTTTGCAAAAAGCTTGAAAAAATACGAGGTTGTTTTGAACATAAGATTGAAGACATTTTGTCTAATTTCATTTGATGCTAAGCTCATGGTATTTCCAATATTACGCCTTGAGTTATCTCAATTTAAGTGAGCACTACCAAATCTGAAACCCAATACATACTTTGCAAAATTATATTATTTTGTAATATCAAAATGTCTATTCATTAAAATATTTTCATTCACACCAAGAATGAAATTAATACTTGCATATCTCTATACTACATATGTCTACTCTAGGATAGGTGAAAGATAATATTATCAAGCGCTTCATCTACAATTGGACTAGTAAGTTGTGTCTATACAAGGTGAGTACTCCTTTCAAGAAGTACATTTGAAGAGTATATTTTATGTGGTTAATTTGTATAACCATTATCCTTGAAAATTGTAATTGAAAATTGGAATTACGCATTTGAGAAATGGATTTCTTGCACAAATGTGATACGGATTTACTGAAATGTTTGATATGAGAATTGAAATTGAGATGTGTTCTTCATTGAAAATAGTTAACATTTTTGAACTCCAATCTGTCAATTTGGGGAATTTTTTCACTAGTAATTTTTTTTTGATTCCTTGCTAGTGTAATTTGTAAAGGAAAGTCCGTTAAAACTAGCAAAGTTCTAGTATGATAGTTAAAACCATAATCCTAAGAAATAAATAAATAATTCTCAAATCTTTTGTTCTCGATGTAATTTGTTCACCTTTGTGATATATATATATATATATATATATATATATATATATATATCTAGAATATTCAAGAACTATTCTAAACTCATAATAAGTAGTTCTACAGTCATTACTCCAAAGTACGCAAATAATCTAGCCTGCTACGTCAGTGCAATACAACAATTATCCCCAATCATTGCAAGAAAAGCACAAAAACCGTACGGACGTTACACTTTCGAATGTGTGAAAGTCCCTCTTTATGTTTATAAGATGCTTTTATTTGTGATCTAGTTGTAATCGGCCTACCTTAATACTTGTGTGCTTTCTCAATATCTAAATTTAAAGATCTGATAAAACATAAATCTAAAATCTGAAAAATGTTGTTGAATTGATGAACTGAAAAGTTATATACGTTTGAGAATCAATCAAATTTTACCTCTAAATTGAAATTTCTGTCAATTTCATAAATATTATATTATAAATTTAAAGGAAAACATTAAATTTATGTGTGAGTGTGAGTGTGTGTGACAAATAGAGAGAGAGTGAGAACGGGAATGAGAGAATTGATAGATAGTTTTTGTAAATGTGTCAGAGAAAGAAATGTTTGAGTGAGATGGAAAGAAAGTATGCCTGAGAGAGAAGAGAGAAAGGGAAATGGTATGTGTTTGAGGGAGAGAGAGAAATTGTGTGCAACTACGTGAGAAAACAAAACATGTCCGAGTATGTAAAAGAGTTTGTGTTTGCATTCTTATGAAGCAAGATTACAATATGTTAGAGGTATATGTATGAGAAAATGTGAGAGAAAGCGAGTAAAGTGTGTGAGAGAGAAGTAATTGTGTGTATGTGTATACGAGGGTGCAAGATAATGTGAACTTTGGGTATATGTCCATGTGATAATAAAGTAAACTTTAGTTTGTATTCTTATACATATTTATAGATTTAGTGAATTAAGTGAAAAGCACCCTATTTTTTTGAATTAAATTCTGTAAACAAATTATGTAGTGCTTAGTATATCCATAAATAAGGGAATTATATTATCCAAAATCTTTTAAACACTAATTTTAAGTATAAAGTATTGTTTGAAATAGGCCGTTAGGCATTTAGCTAAACAATTAGGTCGCCCACCTTAATTTTCTAAACCCTCCATTTCAAAGTGCAAAAATATACACACCTCAATAGATTCGATAGAAAGTATGAGTGGGGGGATCAATTTCTCTCACTAGAGGATTATATACTAAGATGTTGAAGAAAAAATCCCCTAGCCAATGCACCAAACAAAGGTGGGAAATTGAGAGAGAAAATGGAAACTGAAAGGTGTTCACAATGGTTTTAGTTCAGTAAAATCTTGTTAAATTGTTAAACAAATTAAGACAAACTAAGTCCCTTGCGGGTTTATTTGGGATACTTTTGCCCTTGCAATAGACAATATGTTTCTTTGGAAGCTTTATGTCAAAATTTACAACCTAGATTTTGCTAACTTGAGGAAGAGAAAATATCCGTGTAAACTAAGAAACAAGAAACACATATTACACTACTACAAAAATTACTTTTTGGGACACCTAATTTGAGACTCTTTTTAGAAAAGTGTTATATTAACTATCTATTAGGACACCTACTACAGGAGTCCTCATGAATAAAAGCCATGACTAAAATGACCGGAGGAATCCCGAACAACCCCACCACCTGCTGAATAGCTCGGATTTCCCAGGAAAGATCCATCCACGTTGACGTAGTTAATTAATTTAGTCTTAGTTAATCTAGTTGATTTAGAAGTAATTTTACTTGCTTTCATTTGCTAACTTTTTCATTAGGTTAAGTTAATTAGTTTTTCAATTCTAGTAGTCTAATTACTTTCAATTCTTGTTTTGATTGACAGATTAGTTTAAGTTTATATTTCATTTGCATACTTAATCATGATTGTGAGAATAGTAGATTATTTCCCTCCCATTTGATTCACCTAACTATACAAATACTCATAAATGCAACCTTGGTACTTGATAACCGTGAATCTTCGTTGGAACGATTCCGCTCACGCTACACTATTATCTAGCAGCGTATACTTGTGTGCGCTAGGGTAGATGTTAAGAGTTAGTGCTGTTTTTATTAATTGTTGATTTGAAAATTTTATTCTATCCAAGCTAAGACAACAACTTTTTGGCGCCGTTGTTGGGGATTGTTCTTGGTTTCTGGCAATATTGAGCATTTTACATGTCGTACAGACTAGGCACTTTTTATTGTTTTAGTTTTTAATTTTAGTTTTTCTTTAGTACAGTTACTTGTTTATGTTAGTAATCTTGCTTGGTAAAGTGAATTGGCACATGAGACTAATTGATTGAATTGTCTTTTGTAAGGCATGGTAAGAAGAGATAAAGGGCCTTTGATTTGCTTGGACTACAAAAAAAGAGAAGCAACTAAGGGAAGTCTGGAAGAACAGAAGGATTCAAAGAGTTAGAGAGAATTGAAATGGCTAATTTTAATCAAAATCAAAGTAATATGAATAATGAAAATGACGAACAAGAGGAAGTCATAGGAAATAACGGAATTGGTGGCTTGGGTAATAAAAATGGTACGAATACGAATGGCCGTCCCTTGAGAGAATATGCGATGCCGAACTTTGACGGGTCCAATTCAAATAGTACATGAATGCCCATGCAAGCCAATTATTTAGTGATAAAGTCTGCCTGGATTCAAATATTGCAAACACACGCCATGTTTGGAGATAGTCGCAATGAAGACTCATACACGCATTTAATAAACTTGAAGAGATACTAGATACATTTAAATTCAATCGAATCCATCCTGATTGTGTACATATGTGAGTATTCACTTTTCATTGAGAGACAGAGCAAAGACATGGCTACAATCACATGATCAAAGCATTTTCACTATTTGGAACCAATTGGGACAAGAGTTCTTGGTGAAGCATTTTCCTCCTTCGAGGACTGCTAAACTTCAAAATGAATCACTTCATTCAAAAAAGATGTTGGTGAAAGTTTGATGCTTCCACCGATGGCTTCATTTCTTTCAAAACACCAGAAGGAGCTGAAGAGTTGCTTAATAGAATGCCTTCAAATTATTACCATCATGGTCCTATGACTCAACTGGTGGTTCAACAAGTTAATCTAAACAATGCCCAACATACACATGTGTTGAATTTGAATCTAAATGATGCCTTCCTCGGTCAACAAGGAATGCTCATGAAAGTTATGAATAATTTTACAAAGGTGCTGGAGAATTTTGGGAGACCAAACACTATGAATGTTGTTGGCTCTTTGTTTCAATCAAACTTTGTTTATGGCTTTTGTGGTGATGGGTATTCCATTGTGTAATGTGAGGTTCCTTTTCATACTAATGAGGAAATCAACTATTTATGTACGAACCTTTATCCTCAAGGAATCCTCAAGGAGCCTTTGAAAATGCTTACAAGTTACAACCTTTCGTGGAGGAACCATCCAAATTTCTCTTGGAGCAAACCAAACAATCAACAAAATCCTTTTCAACCAACACAATCCCTAATTTCTTATCCTAGACCTTATAAATCTCATCTCCAAAGAAGCTTCTAGGCCAACTCCTTTTAACCTCCATTTCAAAATCAACAACCAAGACTGCCATACCAACCTTCTAATTTTTTCAACCCATGTATAATGAACAATTGGCTTCAAGGGATAATGCATATGAGAATAGTTAGATAAGGGAGGCGGGGTCTTTAAGAATGGAACTGGAAAGAGAAGGGAGGAAAAGAGAAGAACATAGGAGAGATTATGAAAATTTGAGAGTGTCAATAGGGAATTTGGAGATGCAACATTTGTCAATTGGCAAGATTGAACAATGAAAGACCTATGGGGGCTCTTTCTAGTGATACCATTCCAAATCCAAAGAAGCAATGCAATGCTATATCCTTAAGGAGTGGATAAAAGTTGGTTGTGCCTAATGATAAGAAAAATGTTGATAGAGAAGACGACAAGCAAAAATTCAAGATGATTGAGGAGAGATGGATCTTTAAGTTGTGTGTGATGATTAAAAGATAAAAAAAGAGGATGAAATTTGTGTGTTAAGGAAGAAGCATATCAAAGAACTTCTGAAATTGGAATCATCGGTTAAAGTGCCGTTTCATCAAAAGCTTATGGATCCATGAAAGGAGAAAAGAGAGAAACAAATTAATTAATTCCTTGATATGTTTAAAGAGCTTAATGTTAACATTTCTTTGGTTGATGTTCTCACCAAGATGCCTAACCAAGCTCGATTTATGAAGGATTTTTTGGCCAAGAATTAGAAAAGGGACGATGATGAGCACGTACATCTTGAAGCCAAATGTAATGCAATTTTTCAATGAAGGTTACCTCCTAAACACAAAGATCCCAGTAGTTTATCTATTCAAGTGAATATTGGGAGTCGAACTTTGCATCGTCCACTTTGTGATTTGGTGGCGAGCATTAATATTATGTCAAAATTACAAGTTGGGAATTACTAATGCTAAACCAACAAGAATCACTCTCCAATTGCCGAGCCATTTGTTTGAAAGAGAACCATTGGCTTCTTGGAATACGTGCTCTTTCAAGTGGATAAATTGGTTTTTCCGATTGATATCTTGGTGTTACATATCAGAGAAGAAAGTGAAATTCCATTGATATTGGAAAGGCCTTTCTTGTGAACTGCATATGCATTGATCGACGTTAATAAAGGAAAGTTGGCTTTACAAGTTGAAAATGATTGGCCTAAAATTGATGTTTTTGATTACAATGATAATGTCCCAATTTTTGAGAAAAATTGCACCAATCATTCTCTTAATGATCTTGTTGATAGATTAGCTGAAGAACCTCTCAAGGTTGATGATGGAAAATCACTCAAAGAGGTGGTTAAAGCAAAGGAAAATTCAAAAATGAAATTGAAGGAAAAACCACCTTACGGTGAGTGTAGTGTGATGGAGCATCAAGATGTTTATGCAAGGTCTCGGAAAATGTTTGTTGTCAAAAAGTTGAAAGGTCACAAAGAGAAAAGCAAATGATTCAAACAAGTAAAGTAAATGGATATGATAATTGGTGCATTAGGCTAGGTAAAAGCATGGAAAGAAGTACAGGTGCAAGTAAGAGATGGAAATCAAGTATTAATAATTGAGAAAAATGGTATTAAGTTTTCCCATGGAAACCACCGGAAAAGGATGGCCGACCACCTTTAAAGACTTGAATTGATAAAACATTGCCATTGTCAAGCTAGTGACTATAATAAGTGCTTTTGAAAGGCAACCAAAGATTTACATTCTTTATTTTGCTTATTTTTAGTGTTATTTTGTGTTTAGCTTTACTTTGATATGATTTGGCTTATTTAGTGTTAAGTTTGGTTTTGAAAAACTTGCTTTTAATTATAATAATTTGTGCTAAGAAATGATTGAAATTATTTTTCTAAATTTTTGTTTTGAATGTGCACAGGTAGTGCATGGGCTTGAAGAAAAATGGAGAAGAAGAAGGAAGAATCTTCTAACTATGAAAATTTCATTTTCGCTGGGATTGGGTTCGTGTCTCAATTTAGGCATCAAACTCAATCTTCTGAGAGGGCATTTTTGTAATACGTGAATGTCGCGACATCAAATTTGATGTCGTGACATCAAACTTGAACTACAAAGAATCCGTAAAAATTCAGCCTGGCTCAATGTCGCAGCAGGTGATTCGATGTCGTGACATCTAAGCACGTGAAGGCGGCACATGTTTTAGTCCATGTCGCGACATCAACATGTCCGTTTGAAATTCTATTTCTATTCAATATTGTGACTTCGAATATGATGTCGTGACATCTAAATAGGAAAATTTAAAATTTAATTGATTCCTTCTCTTTTTCATCTTTAATTTCTCCCAATTCCAAACCTTAGTCGTGCGCCCTCCATTCCGATCCCTCAATAATATTTCTCCACTAGTTTCTCCACAAAAACATATAATCCACCACCACAATTCATCTACATCATCATTTTTCCACAAATTTGGAGTTTTTCAAGGAGAATTTCAAGCTTTAAGAGGACAATTCTAAACTTTCCAAAGTCAATGATTTTTTTTTAATTAAACGGGTAATATCTTTCAATTGTCTTGTGCTTAGGTGTGAAACCCAGTATTTTAATAGCCTTGTTCTTTGATTTTAACTGGTTTAAAATGTTTTTCATATTATTTTTAGTCATAAAGTACTTCAACTTATTCGTTTTTCAATTCGGCAAATTGAACGATTTACGCGATTTCGGTACCGGCGGGTAAACGGGTCAAAAATTGGACTAAGTGTAATTAGTGCATTGTGGTGTGTGAGTGTTGTATGATGGCTGAATTATTCAGAAAAAAATGTTAATTTAGTAGCAAAAAATTAGTTTTTGGGTTAATTAGTCAACTTGGAGACTATTTGGTCAATTGGGGAACTATTTGGGTCAACCTTGGAATCCTTTTAAGTCTTCTTCTTGTTGTTTCTTCCTCATTTCTTCCTAGCAGCAGCCGAACTCTCTTCTCCATTTTTCCCCCAAAAATTTTCTTGGATTTCAAGTAGGAATCACTTGGAAGGTAAGATTTTGCAGATGTATTTTAGTATTTATGGCTTATGGGCTTTATGATCCAAACTTTAATTTCAAGTTTTGTAGGATTCTTTATGGCTGAGAAAACCCTCTTTGCAGCCTTATATGTGTTGATTTATGTATGTTATGGGTTGTTTTTAGTGTTTTGGAGGTTGGGAAGTGATTGGGGTTGATTTTTAACAACTTTCCATGGTTAGATTACAAATTTTAATCGGTAAAAATTTCAGTTTGGTAGTAAAGAGGAATTCCACCCATAGGTTGTTGCTTTAATGTTGTAATAGAGTTAATTGTAGTGGTTATGGGGTATGGATTGTTGTGGAATGCTATTGATATAGTCCCGGCTATTGCTCCGGTGAATCTTCCGTTTATGGATTTTGTTGGTTGGTTGAATATGTTGTTTTGAGTTGGGTTGTAACCAAGGTCCCTTGAATACCTTGGAAGGAAATTTTGTGCGGGGGAGGATAGAGATTTAACTCTCTGGCAACCATATGCCTTTGACCCTACCCTCCTGTGATTGTAATACGAATTTGAGGGGTTAACTAAGTGTTTTGACTGGGGTTTTAGCTTGTCAAAGTTGGTCGGAATTTGTGAATAGGTCATTTTTGACCAAAGAGCTGTTGGTGTCGTTTGCTATCATTTCGCGTCATTTTCGCTTCCCTAGTCATTCTTTAACTTCTACATCTCTTCTAAGAGTCCTCTTATAACTGTTTTAGGTACCACGCCACCTACCGCCGGCGATCGCGTTCTGTGATCATTTGTGCAGTTTTTGCTTTGATAGGTGGGTAACATAGACCCTCTTCCACTTGTATTTTGTTTAACGACTTTCGAAATATGTTTGGATGGATTTTAAAATGTGTATGATGTTTGGAACTGCACTTTTACCAAGTTTTGGAACTATTACATATGAAATCGGGACCAAGCTATTTTATGTTAATCAATTGATATGTTTGCAAACTCTTTTGATATGAAAGCATTTTATGACTGTGTTTTGGCTCATAGGTGACCTAGGTATATAATTTTGGATGTGTTTGGGAATGTTTGATTTGGGGAGAACCGGTTCTATAGTCATCCCACAGACGCCAAACTTGATAAACTATGATATTATACACTACCTGACTGTGGTCTGACTACACATGGGTTAACTTGACCTCCCGGTCAGACTAGTAGGTGTAGTAGATTACTAGATCTGACTAGTACTGTAGGTCATACCTTCGAGCCTAAAAGATACTCATGCTATTTTATTATATTCTGGATTTGAAATTGTACTTGGATTTGTTCGCTATGCTTTAGCATACTATGTTTTGAAATGATTGGATCTTTTTGGCTACGCTATGCTTTAGCATACTATGTTTTGAAATGATTGGATCTTTTTGGCTACGCTATGCTTTAGCATATTATGTTTTGAAATGATTGGATCTTTTTGACTATGTTTTGGACATGCCTGACGTTTAAATGGCATGAGACATTTTAGAAACTACTTATGATTATGCATATTTCCATAAAAGACTGAAGCTTAGAAGATTTCTCTTTTGTTTGGAAAGGGGTAGTGTATTAGATAGGTTTTGTATTGATGAACTTTGTTTTTGTTGTAGCATCTTTTGTACTAAGAAGGAATTTTGTAATTCGTATTTTTGTGTAAAAATGAACTTATTCGGTTTTTAAGTTAAGAAATGGTTTGATGGTTCTATTACATTGCGGTTAAGTTTGTTGCTCTGTTCGTTTGTGCCTTGCACTTTGGACCGGTGTGCCATTAAGCGCGGCGTGTTACGATCCCGTTTTTGGGGCGTGACATTAGGCCTGTAAGATCATTATTTGTGGATTGTTGGTGAATTTTTGACTATTAGTAACTTGGAAATTGTGATAATTTGTGGGGGATTTTTGAATAATTTTTTTGGTGCAAATTTTGGTGGATAGTTTTTGTTAATTTGGTTGTGAATAATTTGGACATAATTTTGTGTTGGGAAATTGTTGATAAGAGAAAAATACAATTTTAGCCCTCAAAGGTTGGGCTGTGGTCCATATTGGTCCCCAAAGTTTCTAGCAAACCACATTTAGTCCTCAAACTTTCCAATTTCAACCAATTTAGGAGAAATTTGAAAATTGTATCAATTAGAAACGAAAAAAACCACATGCACGTGATAAAACCATATTTAAATTTCAAGTTTCAAATATGGAAAAATACAATTTTGGCCCTCAAAGTTTAAGTCATGGTCTATTTTAATCCCTAAAGTTCTAAATAAAATGCATTTAATCCTCATTCTAAATTTTTATCTTCTAATTTAGGACAAATTTAAAAATTCTGTCAATTAGAAACAGTAAAATTCACGGGCATTGCACGTGATTGTTAAATCTATCACCGGATATAACACTTCCAATCAATTTGAAACCCATTTACCATACTTCCACTTGTCCCTCTGACTATCAATATCTAACCATTTACCATTCTTATCTACAATACAACACTTTCCATGCACGTGACTGTTAAATCTAATATGGGTTATAACACCTCTTAACTGATTCCAACCCAATTATTCTGGTGTTGGAAAAGTTATATACAAAGAAAGGATAATAATAACAAAACAATAATTCATTAATAAATTTAAAAATAGTTTAATTCAAAATTAATCTTGGAGTTATAATAAAACAATAATAATTCACTTTTTACAGTATAATGAGACTCATTTATTAAGGTTAATCTTTAGAACATGTGTTGAAGTTGGTGTTGTAAATGAAAACTCAATATTTAGTTGAAAATGTTGAACAAGAAGTTATAAATGATTAATATATTAGTTAAAATTTATACTTCATGTGCCCATAAGTAATCTCTTTTATAATATTTTGAAATTAATGACGTATTTTTCATCGTTAACATTTTTTGAATATTTTAAAATATCAATCATTGACTAATTTTCTCGTCGCAATTATTATTCTTAGCAATGGATTTTCGGTCACTAAATTTAGCAGAAAGAAAAAAAAAGAAAACACGTCACTAATTTAAGGTTTCCAGAATGTTTCAAAACTAAATTTAATAATCGATTTGCCAATCGAAAAATCCGTCGTTGAAATTTCATAGATAAAACCGTTGTCATATTTTACTGACGAGACATTTTTTTGATGGATGGATTCATGTCAAATCCGTCGAAAAATTTTTTAGCGATGGATTTTATAAAAAATCCTTGCTAAATCCATTGCTAAATGGGTTGAAATTAGTAAAAAAGTGTATATAATATAGACTGTCTCTTGGTGAATGGAAACGGATTGATAATCATAGAAAAAGTGAAACATATGGTTTAATCGATTGAAATCTGTTGGGAAAAGTTATATCCCATAATAGATTTGACGTTTTCCATTTGTAATTGATCGAATTTTCAAATTTGTCGTATATTGAAAGATATTGAAAACTTTGAGGATTACATATGTTTTGATTGAAAATTTGGGGACTAAAATAGACCATGACCCAAAACTTTGAGGGCCAAAATTGCATTTTTTCACGTTTGAAACTTGAGGTTTAACAGTCACACTAATTCTAATTGACAGAATTTTCAAATATGTCCTAAATTGGTTGAAATTGGAATGTTTAGGGGTTAAATATGTTTTGCCTGAAACGTTGAGAACCAAGATGAACCACGACCCAAACTTTGAGGGTTAAAAGTGTATTTTTCCCTGTTGATAATTAATTTTGGTATTTTCTTAATTGTGAAAATTTGGTGGACTATTATTAAGGTCAATTGTCTTTGAATTGGTTGTAAATTGAACATTTTTTATAATTGTTTTGACTGTAATTGGTTGAGAAGGAAAAATGACTAGAGGGGTGTATAGTAGTGGTAGACGTGCTAAAGGTAGGGGTAGAGGAAAAAGCTCGAGAAAAAGGAAATGAGGGGAATGACCGAGTAGGGAAGTCCAAGTGGTTAGCTGAATGGGGCCAATGAACCTGTGATAGCACCCCAATTTATAGGTAAGCGAGCCAATGTACTATTTCAAAATAATGAGAAACATGAGGTCACAAGAGAAAGGGGTTTTAACTTTGATTAGCTCGTAAATTGCGTATATTTTATGTGTCATTTACCTCCATTTTAATGTAATTTGAGCAAAAATTGAGTAATTATGAGATAAAATAGTTTATTTTGATTTTTATAGGGCTTGAGTGAAGAAAGAGTCCAAATTGATTGCAAAAATGGAGGAAAATTGCAAAATTGGAATTTCATGCACTAGCGAGGAGTGATCTAACACAATTTGGTAGATTGAGCATAACTTTTTTGTTCGAGCTCCAATTGAGTTGATTTAAGATGTTTTGCAAAGCTAAGACATAGAGCTACAACTTTCATGTATTGAGTTTTTTCAAATTCAGCATGTATCATGATCAAAAGCGGGGAGAAAGTTGAAGTTGGTCCTGCTTGTGGTACGTGGCGCTACCAAAATGCAGTACCTAAGTGCCAACTCCAGTAGCATTCTGCCAATCGCGCCCAGGCGGCAATCGACAGGTACGATACGAAACTTGACTTATTTTGCAAGAAACACCTCCTGTGGGTCCAGATGCATGGAAAATCATGTACTTATCATCCCGGAACCCCAAAATCCTAAAAATTTCTATAAATACACCAAGAGAAGGGGAGGAAATCATTAAAATCATCAGCTGTCATTAGTTTTTAGGTTTTCAATAGTTAAATCGATAAATTAGCCGTAGGGTAGATTTTCTCAATAGTTTGAGCTAGAATTTCATTCTCTTGTCAAGAATTCAAGACTCGACAATCATCAACACTGATTGCCTTTTTATTCTTTATACAATTTAATTTGTGTTCTTATTGACCTTTGTATTCTTTAACAATCGTTCTTGTTCTATAGACTTTTAAATTCTTAATCAAAGATGTACTTTAGTAATTAGGGTTTGTTGGATCATTTTTAATTGCTTTCATAGGGTAGATTAATTTAATTTCTTGTTCTTGATTAAATTCTCGCACGTAGGATAGATTAAATTTAGGTTTTAGTTAATTACATTCAATTGTTTTCCGTAGGGTTAGAATTTTACGTTCTTGTCTTTGTTTTAATTTCTTGTGCTTAAATTTAGTTTAATTTTAGTGAAAACACCTAATTATTTTTGTCTAACTAGTAAATAGACTTGTGAAGCTAGTAATTGTTCGAATAGTTATAATAGGAACGATCCATACACATCTTATATACAAACTCACCTCATATACTTGCAAGTGTGTGGGAGTTGATTAGGATAATTAAGGTTTTTATTACTTTTTCTTTGTTTGTAAAAACCTAATCAAAATTCTATCGAACAAGTTTTTGGTGCCCTTACTCGGGACAATTATGATTTTTGTTCGGTAACAATATTTAGTGTAGTGAGTTTTACTGGATTCGACTTCTTATTTCTTTTGTTTTCAATTATTTCTTGTTCTCTCGAGTTTGTTTGAATGTTGTTTTCGATAGTTGATCTTTGGTTTTCTTTCTTGTAGTTTATAGTCGATACTCGTTCATCCAATCAACCACTTGATTCGATTGACTTGGAAATTGAACGGACGATAAGTAGAAATTATAGACGACAAGATTCAAACCAAGGTGAAAATTATAATGCAGAATGCAAACTGTGGCGTGAATGAACAAGAGGATGTTGCAGGTAACAATGGAAACCTAGTTAATGCTCATGCTAACCCCCGATATCTTAGAGATTATGCCAAGCCTAATTTTGAGGAGGCGAGTTCTAGCATTGCTCGCCTCTCCGTGCAAGAGAATAATTTCAAAATCAAGCCTGCACTTATACAAATCCAACAAACTCATGTTGTGTTTGGAAGAGAGCCCAATGAAGATCCCTTTGACTAGATGCATTTAATCAGATTTGAGGAGGTCATTGTTACATTCCGGTACAATGGAGTCCACCCCAATTGTATTTGGATGAGTGCATTTGTTTTTTCTTTACATGATAGAGCAAGGTCTTGGTTGTAGTCATATAGATAAGGTACTTTCGCAACCTGGGACTAACTCGCTCAAGAATTCCTAGCCAAACTCTTTCCACCAGTTAGGACTGCTAAGCTCTGAAACAAGATCACATTATTTAGACAAATCACTGGAGAGAGCTTAGGTGATGTGTGGGACCGCTTCAAGGAGCTGTCGAGGAAGTGTTCGCACCCTACTGTACCTCTGTGGCAGCAAGTCCAAACCTTTTATAATGATAGACTATTTTCGGAGATGAGAGACTGATAGTTGATGGAAGTGAGGGAGGTTCTTTTTTAAGCAATCATCGAAATCCATTGAGGATATTATTAGAAAAACCCAAAATTTACAGTGGCGAATGTAGGGACAACCTCTAGCATCCTAGAGTACCAAATCTAGACCTTTTATATAAGAAGGAATGGTGTCTTGGTCATATTCAACATAAATAGGCTTAGTAATGCCCTCATTTGCTAAACTATCAGCAACCTGATTCATCTCTCTAAATACATGCGAAAAAGAAACAACTCTGCATACTAAGAAGTCTATGATGAGTCGGAGTTCATGATCAATGCTCCATAATGGTGCAGACAGACCGTTCAAAATGTTGACAAGAGTTAATGAGTCTATTTCCACCTCAACAGCTTGTAATTGCACCATGGAGCACATTTTGAGGCCATTTACAAGAGCCAAAACCTCAGCTTTCAAATTGGTTGTATTTTATAGCCGTTGGAAAAAGCCTTGATGCATTGTCTGTTATGATCTCAAAGGATTCCACCTCCCGCTGCCATACCCCGATTGCCTTTTGAAACTCCATCCACATTCAACTTGAAAGATCCAAGAGGAGGGCATTCCCACTTAACAGCAAGTATTCTCCTCGATTGTGATTGAAGAACTTGATTGAATTAATATCTCTCGAAAACAAAAGTTCATCAGCATCTATCACTTTCTTAAATGGATACATTGAAGAAACATCTTTCAAGTAAGCTCAAATATCAACAATTATCCGAGTTGCATTGATGATTGTCCCTTGGAAGATGGCCTTGTTTCTAGCTTTCCATACAAACTAGCAAATAATGCATGGAAGGATTTTATGTATTGCCCCCGCTATGGTTGAGGGTGAGTGTGCAGCCCACCACCACGAATTTAGATTGTCCAAAATGGATGTAGCTGGAGATTCGAAAAAACTCCAAATCTGCGTTGAAATTGCACAGGCCACAAAGAAATGATCCAAAGATTCCTCATTGTTATAGACATCACACTTGGAGGCTAACTGAATACCTAGCTTCGAAATCATATCATCCGTTGGAAGCCGTTTGTTCAACACTTTCCACATAAAGATGGAGATTTTCAGCTGGAGCCTCTTATCCCAAATCATTTGTCTAGAGAATGATCGTGCAAGTGGCGGAAAAAACATGTCGATGAGATTGAGAAAGAACCCTTGGCTGTTAGGGTCCAAATGAGCTGGTCTAGTTCCTCCTTCAAGAAGATTACCTTATTCTTGAGACTATTTCCAATGTTGTGAAGTTCTTCTTTGGTATATCTCCCATCAAGTAGGGATAATTTCCAGCCACCAAAATTCCACATTTGCTCCACTGTGAGATGTCTATCATAAACTTGTTCCACCATGTGAAAGAAAGGCCCTTGTTCATTCCAAGTATCAAACCAAAATAAAGAATTGGCCTTCCTAATGAGGAGTAACATGTATTGTTCAGTTTCCTCTCGAACTCTCAGCATTCTTTTCCATGTAAATGAGTGTCTAGGTGATTCCTTGGCTACACAAGGATGAATGGAGCCCCTTACATATCTTCCTAGGAGGAAAGAACACCATAATGATTGGCCTTTACAGAACTTGCACCATAGTTTCATGCACATCTCCATGCACCACATTCGATAGAGGTGAAGTGCTGAGGCCGTTTGAGGAAGTTTGTTGAAATATTGTGGTCCTATGCAATCCAATGGAATTTTCGAACACCTTCTTATGTATCCCCAAAGAAGTTTGAAAATTGCCTTTCAACTCCTTAATGGTTGAATTTGGGATAGAAAGAACTGCCATAAGAAAGATTGGAATGCTACTAAGTACATGTTTGATAAGAATAAGTCGCCATCCAGGGGAGAGGAAAGCCATGAGATTCCGGATGGAAGTGGACTCTCCTTTTATAAAATAACAATATCATTCGCATGAGCCAAATGTGAGATGGTTGGGCAACATTTGAAATTTTATGACTAACGGAAATGAGATGTCAATCTATTGGAAAATGTTTACAACATGATTATGAAGAGAATGGAAGATAAAGGATCCCTTTGCCAAACCCCTGTTGATGATTTGCAGAAATCCTTTGGCACTCTATTGATGGGAATGGAGAATCAACAATCCTCCAAGATATTCTTCATTAAGGAAATCTATGCTTCAGTAAATCCATAACTTCCTCAAGGTTGCATATAGGAAAGGCCCAGATAACCTATCAAATGCTTTGGCAAGGTCCAGCTCAATGATCATATTTCCGCCTCTTGTTTTCCTGTCTAAAAAATCAACCATCTCTTGCACTAGTAGGATGCTGTCTGCAATTTTTCTACCTTGGACGTAAGAAACTTGCTCGGGTGAAATAATCTTTGGCAAAATAGTAGAGAGTCTATTGGCTAAGATTTTTGGGCGAATTTTGTTAAGGTACGTAGACTAATGGGTCTAATATCAGTGAAAGAAGAGGGATTGGCTGTTTTTGGGATTAATGTGATAAGGGTGCTAGTGAACATTCATGGCAATTTTGCACCATTTAAGAAGTCCTCTACGGCATGGAAGAGGTCTTGTTGAATAATATCCCTGCATGTGGTGAAGAAGACCCCATTATATCCATCAATACCTGTTGTTCCATCCAGATTGAGGGAGAAAACCGCCTCTTTCAATTCCTTTGCTATTAGCTTGGATAGCTTTGTAAGAATTGGTTATGTTTAGTAGCTACCTTTGTGAGAGTGTTTAACAAAGAGTGGTCTATCATTGTGGACTCATTGCAAGACAAAATTTGTTGAAAGAACTGAACCCCTTCCATTTCAATGCGTTGTATGTCCTCAGCCCAAGCCCCATCAACTTTAATCTTTGAGATATGCAATTGTTGTTTCTTGGCCATAAGCGTGGAATGAAAGAATGTAGTATTGTGATCTCCCTCTTTCAGCCATTTCAGCCTAGCTTTTTGATGCCAAAACATTTCTTCCTCTACAAGGCACATAGTGTGAACCGCTTGTCCATGAGCTAACGCAAATTGGTTGCTTTGACTTTGCTACTGCAAAAAGGCCTCTTCCTTGATTTGTACCTCTCTCTTAGCTACCTTGACTTTGGTAAATACATTTTCAAACACAATATGACTCCAATTTCGTAGCTTTGCCTTCAATCTTTTAAGCTTGCAAGCTAGAATAAAGAGAGGGTATCCAGAACAATGTACATAGAAAGACCAATTTCATTCTACCACTTGCAAAAAATTCTTATGCTTAGTCCACATGTTTAGAAATTTAAATTGCTTCGAGCCTATCGCGGTGGCATTAGACACTTTGAGGATGAGAGGTGAGTGATCAGAGCATGTCTTTATTAGATGCTCTACACTAATGTTTTGGAAGGCTGCAAGGAAATCATTGTTGCATATGAATCTGTCTAATCGCTTCCACACAATGCTTCCCAACCTATTACCGCACAATGTATATTTGCAACCTTGGAAGGCCATGTCCATCAAGCCAGAATCATGTCGACAATCATTGAATTCCAGCATAGTTTCAACGTCAAAGGAGCAGCTGCCTTTATATTCGTCACAGCTGGAAATGATGTTAAAATCTTCACCAACCAACCATGGAGATTGTGGTTGAACAGTCTGGAATGCCTCCCATAGACTACATCTTTCTGCTTTTGTACACTTTGCGTAAACAAAAGAAGCTACCACATTCGAATGGTAGGATGCCAAGGAGACAGGTTACATAGAAGAGTGGATTAGAAACAAAAGTGGGAGCTAAAGCTAGCTATTTATCCCAGAAAACCCAAATTTTGCCATTAGGATTGGACTCACAGCTATCAAACCCTAGTTGGTGGGCGAAAAGAGTGATCCTTGCTTTGCCCACCATAGGCTCTAATAAAGCAAGAATTTTTATTTTATATTGTTTAGCCAGCAATTTTAACCTATGAATGAAGGGTTTATTAGCTATCCTCCTTATATTCCATACTAGAATACTATTCATTCAACATTGGGGAGTTGGGGATGGAGTAGAAGTTCTTTTAGCCAACCTGGTTCGCATTGGGCTTGGCATGTGGTAAATTTGTTTACGTCTACTTTTCTTCTTGGACAATGACTTACCAACCAATTATGGCTTGGAGAGAGCTAGCTGATAAGCGTCATTCGTTGCATGTTTGCATGGGGGAATCGCTGTCCGAAAAGTAACATGGTAACTCTTCCATTATTTTTCCATGAGGGCTGAAGCAGAGGAGTCATGAGTCATCCATGGAGAGGTTATTTGAAATTCGAATGTGGGAGGTTGTTGGCTGAATTGTTACAACCTTTGAATGATTCAACTCTTGTGCAACTAAATTTGTTGGCTCTTCCCCCAAGTCCGAGTTCATTCCTCCTTCCAAGGGTTCAAAATTTGAACCTCCATAATTGTAGGGTTTGTTGTTGGAGGTGTGTTTGGCAGCTTGGATTGTGGTGTTTCCACCTCTTCCCCCGGCGCTTCCTTCACTGGTGGTGGTGATGGCATTTTCACAGTTTTGTCATGAAGCAAAGAGTCTTTTGATGGTTTGTCTTTATCAACTCCTGAGATGCTTGCTTCATTCTTCTTGGTTGGCCTCCATTGCGACTTGCCTTTTCCTTTTTGTTGCTGCGGGTTGAAGGGTGCTGAGGGTTCAATTTGCTTCTTAGAGGACTTTGATGCATCTACAAAACAATCTTCGAAGATATGTCCATGTTTGTTGCATTTTGTTTCATAACCAATTTGCTGCCCTTATTTGCCTTTGTCTCCTGCCACTAGCCAAATCCTTGTGGGGAGGGTAGCGAAAATATCCACCTCAATGCATACCTTAGTCGTGTTGGGATGACTAAAATGTTCAGTAGTCATGTCTAATTTGAGGGGAGTAAACCGCTTGGGCAAGGCTAAAAATTGAATGCTTGTAGAAGAAAACGGCAAGTAATCCTTCAAGTGTAATCCAAAGAGGCACAATTGAAGGTTCAATGTCTGGTGTATAAAGGGGATGCCATTTGAGAACTTGCAGGTAGAAACCACTAATAAACCAAGTATTCTTTAGCCAGTGACAAAGATAATCCTCCTCCAAGGAAAATCGGTTAAGAACATGCTTGTGATCAAGGAAGCCAACTGTGAAATTGCCTTTGAAGCCAATGGTTTTGAAACTTTTCCTTATCGTCTCCATGTATGGTTTTCCCCTTGGAAAATTGCCTACTAGCGTGAAGTGAAATGGTTCAGCAAGTTTTTGTACATTCTCTTTAGAGGAAAAGACCCTGGTCAATTCTCCCTTGTAAGATTGTAGCTTCTTCAAGAGATGATCCGGTTGTGGCATTTGTGTTTTTTATGGCTATCGACCAAAGAGGACTTGCGCAAAGGATCTTGTGTGCTCTTCAGTCGAAGGCTGAAGGGCTTCTTTCTCACTATGCTGAGAGTTCATCCAAGAGTAGAGTTTTTGGTTTTTTAGAGTGAGAAAATGTAGAGAGATGGAGGAGAAAAATGTAACTAATTCACAGTTCTTAAGTGTGGGAGAATTTTTCCCCTATAAGACTCCAGAGAAAGTGCAAGAATTGTTAGAGATGATGGCATCTACTCATTACTATTGTGGAGCATAAACTCCCGTAGTTGGACAACAACATCAACATGTGCATCAAGCCAACGTCCAACATTTCAAATCTGACCTTATGTATAGAACATGGGAATGAATTCGGTGAACTCTATTGGTTTGACATCTCAAGGGATCTTGAGTTGTGATTTCTGTGGTGGAAATCACCAAAATGGCTTTTGTATGTGAGACCTCGGTGATGCAAGATGAGTAGATTCAATACGTTACTAATTCAAATTCTAGCTCATATAATCAGCCCACATACTATGGTAATACATACCATAGTTTAATATCGCTGCATCTTTGTTCTTCTTCTCCACAGCTCTAAGCTCTTCCTTGTGTGAAACTCAAAGCTTTTCATCTCTCCCTTATGAGATTCTTGAATCTTTCTATTCTCATTCTTTTACTTGGTGATTTCTTCAATATGCTTCTTGTTATGCTCAGAAGAAGCTTACAAAGCCTATAAATGTTTTTCCTTTATCATCACCTTTTCTTTAAGCTTGATTTCCATGCCTGAAATTTTTCTAGATGATACTCTTGAACTTGATGCAAATGATAGTGGAGATTGCCTATCTAAGATCAAATAAGAAATGATAATGTTAGTCCTAAATATAAGCAAAAAAGCTTACAATTTTTTGCAAAAATAAAAGAGTTACCTGAGCACTATGTTTCAACATTGCATTGGTATCGGAGAAGCACAAGTAAAGCTCAAGGATTTTCCAATTCTCTCCTCCCGCTCTCTAGGCAATGCTAATGCCTCAACCAAAGGACGGCTTACATCTTGTAAAGAACAATCCTCGTATACCTCCCAAGAATAGGTATAAATCATGCATGAGGATGAGGAACTTCCAATATGAACGGAACCTTGAATTTGAGGCGGGCTTGGAACATAAGCTACTTGGAAAGAAACCTCTTAGATTGGAACTTCGACTTGAGGCGAATTTGATAGAGCAATCTCAATAGGATGTGTAGCTTTCTTCTTTGGTAAAGATTGTAAGAGAACCCATTGAGGTGGTCCCTTAGATACCCCAACCTCAATAGTGGCAACCTTGCATGGATTAGATAAACCTTAATGTTTATCTTGTCTCCCTTCAAAGAACACTCACAAATAGCATCCTCTATGGCTTTCATGTTGTCTTACCTTGGGTAGAATAAAACTTTCTAATCAACAAATAATGAAAACCGCACTAACGTACTTACTGGTGTACGTTTTGTTAAGACCTTGTCATTGTTTAGGGTGATTTTCTTTTATGTATTTTTGTGCTTGAATTTTTATGGGCAATAGGATGAGTTTTACTCATCAAATAGACTAAAAGAATCATGTTTGGTTATGTCCATTTCTTTTGTCGTGAATGGTCATTTTAGGTTTGCATGTGTGTTTGATGGCCCTTCGATGGAAGATTGATCGAATTGGTACTTGATGATGATGCTTGACTTACAATGCTATATGATTGAACTATTTGCCTTGGTCATTTCATGAACTTAATATGTGTGAGTGGTTCTTTTGCAACATAAGAATTTCAAAAACTTGGTATTACTATTTTTAAAAAGAGGGACTAACATTTTGGAGGAAATTTACTTGAAGTTTTGTTTTTGGTCAAATCATAAATATTATTTTGTAGGTCAACTTATCTTCTAGAAAAAATAGTTTAAATGGAATAGAAGGAATTTAGGACCTTTTGTGTGTTTGCATGGGGAATATTATTGCGATTGATTGGTATTAGATATTAATCTTAGGAATGTTTTACTGCTCTTCCTTGGTTTAGGGCTGTTATAAAAAACTTTGCATTTAGGAATAATGTGAGTATGGGATTCTAGCATGTACCCATTTTATTTCTCCCAAATAAGGCATTAGAGTAGTAATAAGGCGAGTACAAGATTCCAACATGTATCCATATTGCTTCTCTGAATTATATTATTAGTAATTATGTTTTATAATACCAAAAAATCAAGGAGGAAAAGTTTGCACTACTTATCATTGATATCATACAACTTATTTCTTGATAGATTAATGTTCCCAAATTGTGCAACATTTGTATATAAGTATATTCTTGATGAACTTCTCTTTTCATGTGAACTTGTCGGGATGGTTGAACAAATTTGTAATATTTGTGATTGTGGAAGATGATGTTTTGAATGAATAGACTTCAATTTTTGGGAACCCTTTGGGAAGTGGTTAATGCTTGCTAATTTGACATAAGTTTGCGTAATAAATGAACTTATAATTTTTGGGAAAATTAGAAACTTTGGAGTGACTAATTGAAATAGTTCAATTGTCATATGGTATTTGAGATCCTCTGAGGGAATTCCTTATCGATCCCAACTACATCCATTATTCATCGAGTGTATTGTCAAATTGGCGGTGCACTTGTTAAGTCATTTAGTGTGGTTCATTTTATTTCCTGTTTTGTTCGGAACTTATACAAAACACTAAATTTGGGGAGACAATAACTCTAGTAAATTGGAATTATTTTACTCCTAAATTACGGTATTTTTTTAGTTTAACCTCGATTGTTGATGTCGAATTAATTATTTAAATTTAATTAATTGCATTTTCTAGTTGCATTTTCATTTATTGTAAATAGCATGAATTTTTAATTAATTTGGTTACTTTTTTTTGTTTATTGTATTTGCATGTTAAGATTCAAAAAGATGGAAGCCAAGATTACAAAAGTTTGTGGGTCAAAGTTGAATTAATGACGAATTACGAGACTTAAGTTGAAATATGCTCGATGTCTTAACGTTGAGGCAGAGATTCAATTAGTATTTTCTAGCTTGATGTCGCAACATCGAGGTGCGTTTGGCTAAAGTTGTATGGCATTTTTGTAATTTTTGGCTTTTAGATTGTTATTTCTTGACATGTAAAACACTTAATATATATAATTGGCAATTGCAGTAAAAGTACACATTGTAGGTAGTGTAGTGCGTAATTTTAGATTAGGATAGATTAGATTAACTTAACTTCCGAACTTTCAGTTTAATACAAGTTCTCTTTTAATTCTCCTTAGATCTTGTTTTCAATTTATTGCAATTTTAAATTTTGATTAGATAATTTTTGTGGATTAATCTTCATCTACTATTGATATAATTTTAACTTGCTTTGTAGTTAAATTTCTTCAATATCTTGTTTCTTTCAGTTCAAATTTTCTTAGAATAATTAGGGTTCCTAATAATTTAGTGTTTGGTAGATAAAATTACTATTTTTGCCTTAAGGGACATTTCTAGTTAATTTCTAGTGGATTTCCTTTTATTAGCCCAAAAACTCCAAAAATAATTTAATTTCCACCTAGTTTTAGCTGTAATTTTCATTAAGTCTAAATTGATTGGAAATGGAGTTTATTTGGTGTTCATGCTTCTTAATTGCTTTCCTCAGTCAAATTATAAGTACTTTCTTTCAATTCTATTTTACTCTTAGTTAATCTAGTCAATTTAGAAGTAATTTTACTTGCTTTCATTAGGTTAGGCTAATTAGTTTTTCAATCTAGCAGTCTAATTACTTTCATTGCTTCTTTACATTTATAGATTAGTAAGTTTAGATTTTAGTTAAATATTTGTTCATGGATATGAATAGAGTAGATTATTTCCCTCCTATTTGATTCGTCTAGCTATGAAAAGACTAGTAAATCATAGTACTTACTCACCGGCAATCTTCATGGGAACGATCCCCCTCACCCTACACTACTATCTAGTACCGTATACTTGCTGGTGCATGGATAGAAGACTAAGTGTTAGTGCGGTTTTCATTATTTGTTGATTAGAAAGTTTTATTCTACCCAAGGCAAGACAACACGAAAGCTATAGAGGATGCTATTTGTGAGTGTGCTTTGAAGGGAGACAAGCTAAACATTAAAGTTCATCTAATCTACACAAGGATGCCACTATTGAGGTTGGGGTATCTAAGGGACCACCTCAATGGGTTATCCTACAACCCTTACCTAAAAAGAAAGCTACACATCCTATTGAGACTGCTCTACCAACTTCACCTCAAACACACAGCAAACCTAAAATGACCATTCACGACACAAGAAATGGACACACCCAAACATGATTCCTTTATTTTATTCAATGAGTAAAACTCATCCAACTGCTCATTAAAAATTCAAGCACAAAAACATAAAAGAAAATCACCCTAAACAAGAACAACTAAACCACGACAAGGTCTTAACAAAACATACACTACTAAGTGACATCACTAAAAGTACATCAAGTCAAGCCATGCAACATCTTCTATCAATTAAACTTATAATTATCAATTCTAACAATTAAGTATCAACAGTAATCTACATGGCCCTTAGTCATTATCCACACTTAAACAAGTAAATTAACTAAAATCGATTTAAGCATTAAACCAAGCATTCTACCCTGAAGTTCAAAAGATAAATTCTAAATCAAGCATCAAGGAAAGCCGTTCAGCGTCAGCCTGAGGCCCTTAGCCAATCTACTACCAAAAGAAAATATTCAAACTAAAACATCTAAAAGCATAAAATAACTTGATAAAGTACTAAAGAAATGAAAATGGAAATGTCTTCAAGTTTCTCAAAATGAAATCCCCTCTTAATGCTTCTTAAGCTATCTCTCGCCAGTACCGGCTACCTCAAAGGTCTTGTTCCTTTTCTTCATGATCATCCTTTGCTTCACTGTGTTGGCTATCCTAAAAGTCCTCATCAAGTGTTCCACTGGTGCCACCAACTTGTTGTGCTTCACCTTGTTATGTCGGTACTTCTAGTGGGGTACATAGTAGGACCATCCATGAGGTAGGCCATAATGCTAAAATAGAGGTTGTGGTGGCTAAACCCAAGTGCTGAGTAAGGTGATCAGGAGTGTTTCTCCTATCACGGCCAAATTGTTGTGCATCACAAATTGACTATATGTCCAATATCCTTGTAATTCATTACGCTCCTCTTCTATAACTGGTGCATTGCAAACATAGCCAGGTGTAAAGGGATGTGTGATGTCGTTGGGGATAGTGGTGGTGCAAAATGATATGCTGTCGAGTTGTAATGTTGTCGTAAGCACCCAAAATTAACAACTCTCAATATGTACTAGTGGTGAGTACAGGTTGTTCCACAGAGAACGGAGTTTATTCTCGTGCTAAATGGAAAAATGGGGGTTTTGAATGCTTGTAAACTAAAACTAAAATAGGAAAATAATTGAAGAAAATTTGATGTAAGAAAAATCTTTGTTTTGGTCATATCCACCATGGCAATTTCACTAGTCCATCCTTGACACACAAGATATCGATTCAATTTTATATCAAGCACTAATTGAAGAATTAACCCGAACGAATACCAATTCAAAGTTGATTCTTATTTCTTTCTAAAATTGGTTAATTTTCAACATGCGATCCAATTAACCCTAACTATTAATTTAACCCAGACACGCGCCAAAGATTAATAATAGAAGCATTAAGATCAACAAGAAAAATTAGGCTAATTAAACATAAACACACGCGATTATGCCAATTAGATGATTAAATTCCCTAAATTCAATAACACTAATCCAGTAATTATCAAATTTAGTTGCTTCATAGATTGAATTAAGCACACGCGGTTAAAAGAATCTAGCAGTAGATTAATTCTAAAAACTTAATATTCTGCAGCAATAATAAGTTAAAAAGAACAATCATAAATTAATTGCAGAAAAATAATCAAAACTTGACACATAATTGAATAAATTCAAGCACAAGAAGTCTCACAACTTTGTAGAATTGACCATGGCTTCAAATCCCTCTACCAAGAAAAGGACAAGTTTAGGCACAAATTTCCATGAAAGAATAAAGAAGAATATCAACTGCTAAAAACCCTAGCCAAAATAAAATAAAAGTGTCGATCCCTTTTTTCTCACCCTACTTAGAGTATTTATAATGAGTACTTAGGGTTACAAATAATGCCTATGGATAAGATTAGTGAAATTGGATGAAAAAGAGTCCAACCGGGCGAAGAATTTGTCAAAAACTCGACTTCACGCTTCCCTACTGACCTTTGCGCACATGCGCTGGGGTCTTTGCGCCCATGTGCGCGTGAGGCAGTAAGGTCCTGGTAGGTTTTGTCCTCCGTGTACATACGCAGGAACCCTAGCGTGCATGTGCGCCCGAGCTATTTCTGGAAATTTGCTTATGGATGTAGCGCACATGTGTTGCACAACTCCAGTGCATGTGCGCTGGCTTCCTCAACCGTGCTCTGTCTTCGGCTTCGATTTTCACCTTGATGCTTGCATAATTTGAAAAAGTGTCAAGCATAAAAGTTGTAGCTCGCAAAGTTCCCTTAGCTTTCCAATGCATCTTAAATCACCTCAATCGGAGCTCAGGATCAAAAGTTATGCTTGAAATACAAAACAATATCTAGAATGGCTTCATACTCGTGCATGTCCTATACTAAGCATTTTCTTTCATCTTTTCCCACTTTTTTTGCTCTTTTTCACTGTAACCCTACAAAAACTTAGAATAACCAAATTTAGCTCAATAATAACTCAAATCTTGCTTACAACACATAAAAACATAGTAATTGACACATAAAACATAGTACAATCATGAACTTATCAGATAGCGGTGGAGGCATTTGACCTTTTCTGGGATGATGTTTCTCATATTCCTACACCATATTGTACACATACTCCTTATTGATTCTGCCTCTCTATTGTATCATAGGTTCGTCGAAAAAAAAAGGGCATCCTATAGCAATACATAGATGAGTTATTAGACTAGGGGCATAAAAAATAGGTCACCTGGACCTACCACCATCAAGGAATTCCTGTCTAATGAAACTGCACCCAAACCCAATGGCATCCCAGTCAATATAACATATACCAATAAAATTTATTCCCTCGAATATAACTCAAATAATTGGAACCCGAAATTCAACGACTAGTGAAATAAAAACACAATTTTACCACAATGGATAAATCTTGAAGAGGAAATTTCAACTCCATCACTTTTGAAGTATTCAACACCCAAATAACATCAACATTCTTTTAATTTTATTTATGTCTTGTCTTTACTATGTACATGAGCATGGTACTCATCAGATGGATTAGAAGGTACAATAAAATAAGGATTAATCATCTCGTCACTAAAATCAACTAATACTCCCATAACTCTCACTTTGCCATCGTCCAAATCACATAATTTGCAATGGAACTCCTTGACTAGCTATGCATAGCCCAATTCAACTGCCATATCAAATCGCTTCCAATGCTTCGGTCAAATTTGTGTCTCTATTTCCATTCTCGCATCCTGATAATCCTCCCACAGCATAGATAAGTCTTTCTGGTAGAAATATTGATTAGGTTTTTGCAAACAATAAACAAGTAATAAAAACCTTTTCAATTTAAGCAATCACCGAAACCCAGTGAGGATTTTATTAGAAAAACTCAAGATTTACAGTGGCGAATGTAGGGACAACCTCTAGCATTATTTCAGAAGGAATGGTGCCTTGGTCATATTCAACATAAATAGGCTTGGTAATGCCCTTATTTGCAAAACTATCAGCAACCTGATTCATCTTTCTAAATACATGCAAAAATGAAACAACTCTCCCTACTAAGAAGTCTTTGATGAGTTGGAGTTCATGATCAATGCTCTATGATGGTGCGGACAGACCGTTCAAAATGTTGACAAGAGTTAATGAGTCTATTTTCACCTTCAAAGCTTGTAACTACAGCGTGCGGTACATTTTGAGGCCATCTACAAGAGCCAAAACCTCAGCTTTCAAATTGGTTTGTATTTTATAGCCGTTGGAGAAGGCCTTTATGCATTGTCCATTATGATCTCTATAGGATTCCACCTCCCGCTGCCATACCTAGATTGCCTTTCGAAGTACCATCCATATTCAACTTAAAGAGCCAAGAGGAGGGGATTCCCACTTAACAGCAAGTGTTCTCCTCGATTGTGATTGAAGAACTTGATTGCAAATACCTCTGAAAAACAAAAGTTCATCAGCATCTATCACTTTCTTTGACGGATACAATGAAGAAACATCTTTCAAGTAAGCACAAATATCAACAATTATCTGAGTTGAGTTGATGATCCTCCCTTGGGAAAAGGCCTTGTTTCTAGCTTTCCATACAAACCAGCAAATAATGCATGGAAGGATTTTATGTATTACCCCCCATTGTAGTTGAAGGTGAGTGTGCAACCCACCACCATGAATTTAACTTGTCCGAAGTGGATGTAGTGGGAGCAAAGATTGATCCGAAGATTCCTCATTGTTACAGAAGTAGCACTTGGAGGCTAACAAAATACCTAGCTTGGAAATCATATCATACGTTGGAAGCCATTTGAGAAACAAGTTCAACACTTTCCACATAAAGATGGAGATTTTTAGCTGGAGCCTCTTATCCCAAATCATTTGTCTAGAGAATGATCGTGCAAGTGGCGGAAAAGTTGATGAGATTGAGAAAGAACCCTTGGCTGTTAGGGTCCAAATGAGCTGGTCTAGTTCCTCCTTCAAGAAGATTACCTTATTCTTGAGACTATTTCCAATGTTGTGAAGTTCTTCTCTGGAATATCTCCCATCAAGTAGGGATAATTTTTGGCCACCAAAATTCCAAATTTGCTCTACTACGAGATGGCTACCATAAACTTGTTCCACCATGTGAAAGAGAGGCCCTTGTTTAGTCCAAGTATCAAACCAAAATGAAGAATTGGCCATTCTAATGAGTAACATGTGTTGTTCCGCTTCCTCTCGAACTCTCAACATCATTTTCCATGTAAATGTGTCTCTAGGTGATTCCTTGGCTACACAAGGGTGAACACAGCCCCTTAATTATCTCCCTTAGAAGAAAGAGCACCATAATAATGATTGGCCTTTGCCGATCTTCCACCATAGTTTCATGCTGAATCTGTGCACCACATCCGATAGAGGTGAAATGCCAAGGCCATTTGAGGAAGTTGGTTGACAAATTATGGCCCATGCAATCTAATGGCGTTTTCAAACCCCTTTCGATGTACCTCAAAAGAAATTTGCAAGTTGTCTCTCCAACTCCTTAAGGATTGAATTTGGGAGAGAAAGACCTGCCATAAGAATGATTGGAATGCTACAAAGTACATGTTTGATAAGAATAAGTCTCCCTCTATGGGAGAGAGATTGAGTTCGCCAACCACGAATGCGGGATACCACTTCTTCAATCATTGGCTGAAATAGAGATTTTTGCATTTTTGCTTTTTTGCTTTCTGGATGGGACATCCCAAGTATGTGAATGGTAGGAATTTCTTTGCGAACCCTGTCTTGGCTTGAATCATCCGAATCCGGGCTATGGATGCTTTTTTAGACAGATAGAAGTAGCTTTTCGACTTGTACTTCATGCAAAGCTACCCTGAAGATGTCTCAAATTTTGAGAGGAAAGCCATGAAATTCCAGATGGAAGTGGCCTTTCCTTTTGTAAAAATAACAATATCATCCACATAAGGCAAATGAGAGACGGTTGGGCAATTTCTGGGTAGGGCAAAATCTGAAATTTTCCCTAAATGGAACAGAGATATCAATCCACGAGAAAATGTTTACAACATGATTATGAAGAGAAGGGAAGATATTGGATCCCCTTGCCAAACCCATCTTTATGATTTGAAGAAACCCTTTGGTATTTCATTGGTGAGAATAGAGAACCAACAATCCTCCAAGATATTCTTCATTAAGGAAATCCATGCGTCAACAAATCCAAACTTCCTCGAGTTTGTATACAGGAAAGGCCAAGATAACCTATCAACTGCTTTGGCAAGGTCCAGCTTAATGATCATATTTCCGCCTCTTGTTTTCCTGTCTAAAAAATCAACCATCTCTTGCACTAGTAGGATGTTGTTTGCAATTTCTCTGTATGCCTTGGACGTAAGTGACTTGCTCGGGTGAAATAATCTTTGGCAAAATAGTAGAGATTCTATTGGCCAAGATTTTTGTGCAAATTTTGTTGAAGAAAGTACATAGACAAATGGGTCTAAAATCGGTAAAAGAAAAGGGATTGACTATTTTTGAGATTAATGTGATAAGGGTGCTAGTGAACATTCATGGAAATTTTGCACCCTTTAAGAGGTCCTCTATGGTATGGAAGAGGTCTTGTTGAATAATATCCCAGCAAGTGGTGAAGAAGACCCCATTATATCCATCAATACCCACCGCTCCATCTGGATTGAGGGAGAAAACTGCCTCTTTCAATTCCTTTGCTATGAGCTCGGATAGTAAGGCTCGGTTAACTTTGGTAGAGACAGCCTTTATGAGAGTGTTTAACAAAGAGTGGTCTATCATTGTTGAATCATTACAAGACAAAAGTTGTTGAAAGAACTAAACCCCCTCTGCTTCAATGCGTTGCATGTCCTCAGTCCAAGCTCACATCCCATCAACTTTAATGTTTGAGATACGCAATCGTTGTTTCTTGGCCATAGGTATGGAATGAAAGAATGTTGTATTATGGTCACCATCTTTTAGCCATTTCAGCCCAGCTTTTTGACGCCAAAACATTTCTTCCTCCGCAAGACACTTAGCGTGAACCACTTGTGCATGAGCTAACGCAAGTTGGTTACTTTGACTTTGCTGCTGCAAAAAGGCCTCTTCCATTATTTGTACCTCTCGTTCAGCTGCCTTGACTTTGGTAAATACATTTCCAAACACTGTATAACTCCAATTTTGCAGCTTTCCCTTCAATCTTTTAAGCTTGCAAGCTAGATAAAGAGAAGAGATCTAGAACAATGTAAAGACCAATTTCAATCTACCACTTACAAAAAATTCTTATGCTTAGCTCACATGTTTAGAAATTTAAATTGCTTCAGGCCTGTCATGGTGGCATTAGACACTATGAGGATGAGACGTGTGTGATCAGAACATATCTTTATTAGATGCTCTACAGGGGTCTAATGTTTTGGAAGGTTACAAGGAAATCATTGTTGCACACGAATCTGTCTAACCGCTTCCACACATTGCTTCCCAACCTATTACCGCACCATGTACATTTGCAACCTTGGAAGGCCTTGTCTATCAAGCTACTATCGTGACAACAATCATTGAATTGCCGCATAGCTTCAACATCTATGGAGCAGCTGCCTTTATATTCGTCAAAGCTGGAAATGACGTTAAAATCTCCACCAACCAACCATGGAGATTGTGCTTGAACAGCTCAGAGAGCCTCCCATAGACTGCGTCTTTCTTATTTTGTACACTTTGCATAAACAAAAGAAGCTGCCACATTCGAATGGTAGGATGCCAAGAAGAAGGTTACATGGAAGAGTTGATCAGAACAAAAATGGGAGCTAAAGCAAGCTCTTTAGTCAAGAAAACCCAAATTTTGCCACTAGGATTAGACTCACAATTATCAAACATTAGTGTTTGGGTGAAAAAAGGGATCCTTGCTTAGTCCACTTCCATAGGTTCCATTAAAGCAAGAATTTTTATTTTGTATTGTTTAACCAGCAACTTTAACCTATGAATGTAGGGCTTATTATCTATCCCCCTTATATTCCATACTAGAATACTATCCATTCAACACTGGGGTGTTGGGGGTAGAGTGGAAGATTTTTTAGGCAGCCTGGTTCACAATGGCCTTGGCATGTCGTAAATTCGTTTACGTCTACTATTCTGCTTGGACAAGGACTTACCAACCAGTTGTGGCGTGGAGAGAGCTAGCTAATAAACGTCATCCGTTCCATGGTTTGCATGGGGGGAATCGCTGTCCGAAAATTAAAATGGTAACCCTTCCATTATTTTTTCATGAGGAATGAAGGAGTCATCCATGAAGAGGTTACTTGAAATTCGAATATGGGAGGTTGTTGGCCGAATTGTTGCAGCCATTGAATAGTCAACTGTTGTGCAACTGAATTTGTTGATTGTTCCCCCAAGTCTGAGTTCATTCCTCCTTCCAAGGGGTTCACCAAATTTGAACCTCCACAACTGTAGGGTTTACTATTGGAGGCGTGTTTAGCAGTTTGGATGGTGGTGTTTCCACCTCTTCCACTGGCGCTTCCACCACTGGCGGCGATGATGGCGTTTTCACAGTTTTTTTACTGAGCAAAGAGTCTTCTGATGTCTTTATCAATTCCTGAGGTTCTTGCTTCATTCTTCTTGATTGGCCTCCATTGCAAATTTCCTTTTCATTTTTGTTGCTGCGGGTTGAAGGGTGCTGAGGGTTCAATTTGCTTCTTTAAGGACGTTGATGCATCTGCAAAACAATCTTCGAAGTTATGTCCAAGTTTGTTGCATTTTGTATAGTAGCTTGGAATCTCTTCATAACCAATTTGCTGCCATTTGCCTTTGTCTCCTATCCCTAGCCAAATCCTTGTGGGGAGGGTAGCCAAAATATCCACCTCAACGCATACCTTAGTCGTGTTGGGACGGGTAAAATGTTCATTAGCCATGTCTAATTTGAAGGGAGTACCAACATTCTGCTTGGGCAAGGCTGAAAATTGAATGCATGTTGAAGAAAACGAAGGGAATCCTTCAAGTGTAATCCAAAGAAGCACAATTGAAGGCTCAATGTCTAGAGTATAAAGGGGATGCCATTTGAGAATCCGCATGTAGAAACCACTAATAAACCAAGTTTCTTTAGCCAGTAGCGAAGATAATCCTCCTCCAAGGAAAATAAAAAAAGAACATGCTTGTGAAGCCAACTGTGAAATTGCCTTTGAAGCCAATGGTGTGGAAACTCTTCCTTACTGTCTCCATGTTTGGTTTTTCCCTGGGATTGCCAACTAGCGTAAAGCAAAATGGTTCAGCAAGTTTTTGTACCTCCTCTTCAGAGAAAAAGATGGCTGGTTCTCCCTTGTAAGATTGTAGCTTCTTCAAGGGATGATCCAGCTGTAGCGTTTGAGTTTGTTGCGGCTGTGGACCAAGGAGGACTTGCGCAAAGGATCTTGTGTGCCCTTTAGCCGAAGGCTGAAGGGCTTCTTGCTCGGAAGTCCATGCCAAGAGTTCAGCCATGAGTAGAGTCTTTGTACTCTTAGAGTGCGAAAATGTAGAGAGGAGGAGAAAAATTGGTTTTTTTCACAAATGGTCTCTTTCTCTTGTGATTACCACAAGTAATAAAAACCTTAATTATCCCAATCAACTCCTACAAACTCCCAAGTATATAAGGTGAGTTTATATATAGGATGAGTAAGGATCGTTTCCTCGAGGACTATTGGAATAATTACTCAATTCACAAGCTTATTTACTAGTTAGACAAAATAATTAAGGGTTTTTGATGAAATTAAACTAAATTTAAGCACAAGAAATTAAAACAAAGACAAGAGCGTAAAATTCTAACCCTACGGAATGCAATAGAATGTAATTAACTAAAACCCTATTTAATCTACCCAACATGTGAGAATTTAATTAGGAACAAGAAATTAATTAATCTATCCTATGAAAGTAATTAAAAATCATCCAATAAAACCCTAACTACTAAACTACAGAAGCGAATGATAAGAATTTAAAGGAAATAAAACAACAACGATAATTAGAGAATAAGAATAGAATAAGAACAAAAATTAAACTGCATAAACATAAATCAAACTCAATAATTGTAGCAAAAATCAATGTTAATGATCTTCAAGTCTTGAATTCTTGACAAGAGAATCAAATTCTAGCTCGAACTATTGAGAAAATCTACCCTATGGCTAATTTATCAATTTAGCAATTGAAAACCTAAAAACTAATGACGGCTGATGATTATGATGATTTCCTCCCTTTCTCTTGGTGTATTTATAGGTATTTTAAGGTATTGGGGCTCCAGGAAGATAAGTACAGTATTTCCTATGCATCCGGGCTCACGGGATGATGTTTCGTGCAAAATAAGTCAAGTTTTGTATCCCACCGGTTAATCAGCACCTGGGCACTGCACTTTTGCAGTGCCTGGGCACGATTGGTAGAATGCTACAGGAGTTGGCACCTAGGCGTTGTATTTGGTCATGCCTGGGCGCCACTAGCCCAGTACCAGGTTCAACTCTCTCGCCGATCTTGACCATGATACAGGGCGAATTTGAAGAAAATCAAAACACGAAAGTTGTAGCTATATGTTTTAACTTTCCAAAACATCTTAATCACCTCAATTGGATCTTGGACAAAAAAGTTATACCAAACTGTGTCAAATCACTCATTGCCGGTACACGAAATTCTAATTTTGCAATTTTCCTCCACTTTTGCGATCAATTTGGACTCTTTCTTCACTCAAACCCTACAAAACTCAAAATAAACTATTTTAGCTCATAATTACACAATTCTTTCTCTAAATACATAAAAATATAGGTAAACAACGCATAAAATATACGCAATATACGAGCTTATGAAATACCTTACACTTAGATTTTGATCGTCCTCAAGAAAAACATAGAATATGTCACAAACATACTCAGCACTTCTCATCAATTATCTACATGAATAACCAAGAACCAAACCATCATAATGAAAATAGTCAAATGATAATAAACCCAATACATCGAATTCTAGTGTAGGTGTGTAACTAGCCATACAAAAATAACTTTTAAAACATTTAGATCAAATCATGCAAATCTTTTGAATTTTTCTAAACACTCCATAGCTTACTCTTCTTACATTTTTTCACTATTGTCGACAACAGACTCGACTTAAATTATGACTTTTAGCTTCTAACATAAGGCTAGGTTCTTGGCTAACAATGAAGGGAAACAAGATAAACAAATTAGAAAAAAAGTTTTAAATTAATGTGCGCCTCATTAACATAAAACTTCTTTTGAACATTAAAACATCAATCCTTCAAAGAAGTAAGCACACACTTAATTCTCCAAACACCCATAAAAATTTTGTGCAACAAACAGAATAAAATCATTCTATTTCAATTTCAACCTTATTCACCAATACCGTGAAAAAATATCTCTCTTTTTTTCTTCTTTTTATCTCCAAAACGGGTACTAGGGATAGGCACTACCTGGAAAAAATATTTATGCAGGTACCAGTGATAGGCATTACTCTGGCCTGCTAACTCTCCAATGCAGGTGCCAGTGATGGACACCACCTACTACGGTCAACAAAAAAATTTTCTAACACCCTTACACCTTAATTGTACACCATCATTCAAACATTCTCATACAACTACCTTCCATCCTTATATCACCTTAACAATTTATGCGGCATTAAAGATCTTAAGGGACATTTAGGATAACTCAAACAGGTAGACAAAAAATAAGTTAGAAAAAAAAAATGAATGGTATTTCTATCCAATTAAAACAAATTATGGCTCAAGTAGGGTTCCAGGGATAAATATTACAGTAATGGTTGGTTTGAAAGGCTCAAACGTCTAAAGAAATGCCTACCCTCATCTTTAAATCAAATCAAATTATCTAAAATTTTGCCTCAAAAATGTAATAAAGCAAGTGTCTGGAGTGCAATATATGTGAATCCACATAAATGTCTCTTAGTGCCAAAAAGTTACAACATTGGAGGGCTATTAGTGCTAAAAAATTAGAAATCATGCTAGTAAAGTAAATTAACACTGATTACCCTACTCATGACAACTTAGCTAAAAAATTATCGAGTAGAAAATCAAAGAAACATGCTAAGCAATTTGTGAACAAAATTTTCAAAAATTTGAGAAGTCTCAAATTAAAACCTAAGATACAAACTATGAAAGCAAAAATTGAGAAAATGAACAAACAGAACAGCAAATAAATATAAATTAAGAAAATTCCCCACCCCACACTTAGAAAATAGCAGTCCCCAATGCAAAAATAAAGAGTAAAAAGGGTAAAAAAGAAGCTTATCTATCATCTGAAAAACGTATAAGTGCTGTTTATTTTGAACTAAATACCCTTGAATCGAAGTGGCAAGCATCAACCACTAAAACAAAAACAAAACATAAAAACCCTTAAGACATTAAGAAACAATAAAACCAAGAAACAAAACAAAACATAAGAAATAAAATTAAGAAAAAACATGGATTGCCTCCTCTGTAGCGCCCTTGTTGTAGTCTTAGGCTCGACTATTGCAGTCCCTCTACATAATGTAAAACATGTTAGGGTGGTTGGCCACCCTCTTCCTTTTGGCCTCCACGGGAAAAGATTAATCCCACTCTTCTTAACTCTCATTTATTGATTCCCAATGTTTCCCTGAAGAAATCCACGCTTCCTTGTAGTCACCAAAGCCAATGTCCTCAGTAGCACATTCAATTGTTTTTTGAATCATTTCCTCTTCTTTTTGCACTCTTTAAACTTTTGGACATCACAAACTTTCCAATGCTTTGCACAAATTCCTTGATCCTTTCTCACGCCACACATATCGTCTGGCAGCTTTGATTCTTCATTTGACCTGCCAATAGAAGGATCAAGTGAATGATTAGCACATTTTATTCAGAAATAGAAAAATTATCATTATAATCAAAACCATCAATTTCATCCGATTCATTTTCAATTTGTAAAATCAACTTCCCTTTATTAACATCTATCAATGCATGTGCGGTTGATAAAATGGCCTCCTAAGAATCAACGGTATTTTATTATCCTTGCCGGTTGCATGTCAATGGGAAACAACGTGAAACACCAATTGCTCGACTTGCACAAGCACGTCCTCCAACAAGCCATATGGTTCCTTTTAGTGAAGTTGCGAGTTGGAGTGTAACGTTAGTCGGTTTGATGTTGGTCATTCCTAATTAATCATAAATGAATTTTGACATAATGTTGTTACTAGCCCCTAAATCACAAAGTGAATGATGTAATACTGTTCCTTCAATATTCACCAGTATTGAGAAGTTAAAAGGATCTTTGAGCTTAGGGAGTAATCTCTGTTGAAAAATTGCACTACGAGATAAATTTTCTCACCATCATCCCATTTCCATTTTCTTGCTTATAAATCCTTCATAAACTGCTCACAGTTTGGCATTTTGTTGAGCACATCAACCAAAGGAATGTTGACATTAACCTTGTTGAACATGATGATGAACTGTTGTAATTGGTTGTCTTTTTCCTCCTTTCTGGAATTATTGAGCCTCTTACGGAATGGAATCTATGAAGCCCCTGTTTGAACCTGACCACCACTTTGGAGACTCAGTCGGACACCCGCCTAGCTCTTACCAGCACTAAAATACTTTTATAAAATAAGAGTTCTAACTTACTCTCAAATAATCCACTTATATACATTATGTAGAAGTAGAATTCTCGATTACAAATTACAACTTATAATGACCGAATCCTAAATACAAAATATCTCAACTATAAAACTGTAAACTAAGTGTAAAAAAAACTATGATCTAGGGAACAATTAACGCTGTGGAACATCTTCTTATACTGATCTTAAGCTTTTAATCCCTTGCACCTAAGGAAAATAAATATAAAAAAATACATGAGCTAATGGTCAGCAAGGTTTTTAGCTGTAAAACACATTTTATAGAAAGTATCCAGTAATCTTCGATAATGAGAATCAAGCTCAACAACCGGTCAATGAATAATCAATTAGCCAAAGAATTCAACACAACTAATAAATAGGCAATTACACAAATTTTAACACAGATAAAAAGGATACGAGTGGATACATTTTGAAGAGAGTTCAAAATGAGCTAGCAATATTCGGATTTTCTCTAAAATAATGAAGCACAACTCCATCTTGAGATAGATAACACCGAAATATATAACAATACCGGCCCGGTGTATCCAGCCTACACACGGCAAGGCCCAATTTTTCCCGGTGTGATAAAGTACACAACTGGGTATACAAACATGCACAAGTAATTCACGAATATACTGTCAAGTTTTCACAATAAAATATAACATGAGATTCTTTAGGCTTAGTTCTCCCCAGCGAGATAAAGTATACAACTAGGTGAACAAACATGCATAAACAACTTTAAATATGTAAATGAATCATTTTCAAGGAATTCAAAAGAAACAGATCCTTCTAGCATTGAGATATTACATCGTGTACATCATTTAGTTATCCGAGCAATAAATAAAAGGTCACTTAATATTTCAGTAGTAAAATGAAACTCACCATAAAAGCCTTTATTAAAATAAGAGTTAGGAACAATCACAATTCAGATTAAATGTCTACTAAAAAAAAAACTTTCCTTTTCCTTCCCTTTAACCTGTTCAATTACCAAGAGCATCCAATCTATATTACTTTTTCCACTAAGAGGATACCAAAAGTAATAAATTCAGCTTAGCACAAAATAAAGAGTTGTTTAGAAATCAGTTTGGATATCATTGGTAGTTAGTCATTGATTTTTTTATTACGTCTTAGATTTTGAATTTCATTTGACTTGAACTTATTGTTCTAGCCACCACAAATCGTGGAAACTTAAATTAACCCTTCTAGGTTAAATAGCACATTAGTTGCTCACATTACATTTCTCTCATCTTGTAATTCTCACAATGATGTTAATGAATTAATAAAGAGTACTCTATAGAATTTAGACCTTAAGCTTAATCCAATGTATACGGCAGCTAATTAGGCTACACTAATAGGCCAAGTTCACTAGTACACAGCTGTTAAAATCAACCCCCAAATCACCTAATCACGCAAAACAAATTACTCCTAAGTTGGTTTATGCAATTATAAGGTATGAATGACAACATGTACATCTAAAAACAGTCCACTAAAACATCAATACACTTACAAATACATGGAACTGCAAAGGCATAATTTGTTATATCTTCACATAAATGATCATAAAATTTCCAGATTTGAAGGAGTTCACTAAAATCTTTGTATCTTGTGTTATAGAACTCCAACAATTATGTTCTTGGTACCGTTGGAAACTTAACATGTTATGAAAACACTGTTATGAAGGAATATTACTCAAATTCATGGCATAAATTCCTCCAAAATTATCACAAGTTAGATTATCATCACAACATCACTATGAATTTCCTGTTCACACAGTTTAACTAATACCAACATATCTTGTGGTAGAAAACTCCAATAACTGAAATTATTGAGGATTTGGAAGCTATAGTCATTGTCATAAAACTTCCATGAAGAGGTTGTTCTCAAAATATTTCTACAATCAGCCCAAATTCAACCACAAATTGAGAAATCGTATAGAGTAACACTACAGCGACGTTTATGATTCAGATTTGGGCAGTCGTGTATAAATCATCACAACAAGAGATATATTGCTCCAATAACCCTAATTCTTGATCCTTTAAAAACTAGATTCAAAATAATAAGACTTTTCTGAAGGGATAATCCCCTAAATCAAATAATAACCTATTCAAAAATTGCCCCAAATTAGGAATAATATCAAACCAAATCTGTTCATCACCAGCAGAGTAGATTTTTCACCAAATTCAAAGACGCATTGAGGTTAGTACATACATAACTAGTTTATGAGCCTTATACCGAATTAAAGCGCTCTGATTCTAGTTTCTATAGCGACAAACAAAGAAGAATTTCGAGTTTTCTACATCATGTTATGGCCTATTGAATCAAGCTACTCAAACTGCCAGAATCCTATACATACGGGATTTCACTTAGAATTATGTAAACCAATTTTATAGCTTCATATTACTTAACTTAATAATTTAACGATGAACTCATGAATGAACATCAGGAAACATAGATTACCATTTTTCAGAATTAAACACAGTAGGGGTAAAAATCCTCACCTATGTGTTGAAAACTTCATCATCCACAAGCTATCCATGCTGTCCACTCATCCTTCTTCCATTCCACCTTGGAATTATTGTTTCACCCTCTCCGCCTTCTTGTTCTTCTTCCTTCTCTCTTTTGTTCTGTTTTTGCTTCTTTATTGCTCCTTTCTACTAATTTATTTTTGGTAGTACTACATGTATTTATAAAGTGTTATGGAGATAATTTGGTGGCTACAAGACTAGTTTAGAAGGTGACACCTCCTACTAGCTTGAGCCTTGTCTTCAAATTAGATTTTATATTCTTTTTTTCTGTTTTCCTAATTTTTTTTTCCTTAAAACCAAGATTTCATTATAGTGCCCAAATTCTTCTATTTCTCATTTTATTCCCCCAAAGTTTAGTTAGTAGCCTACCAGATTTAATTACCAAAAAAAAAACCCTAAATACAACCTTAGGAACAATGCAAGAACAACAACGATACTCACACCACCAACTAACTATAATGATAGAATCCTTCAAATCTATTGTTTAGGGTGTGATTCTAACCACTAAGCAAGGTTGGAAAAAGGTAAAGAATAATTCAACATCGAGAATTGTGCAAGAACAACAAGAATTGAACAATTTTTAATCTTATGTAAGGCTTAGAAACCCTTACTCAAAACAAATATTGTTAATTCACAAGTAGTAACTTATCTAATGGGCTGTAATATTTGATTATGAATACTTTTGAGCATTAAATTCACTTGAAACAACTTGTTTTGCTAGCTAAAATGGAAGATTAAAGAAATAGAAGTTTGAGAGCAAATTTGGAAAGTTTTATGATTTTGGCAAACCACAAATGAAATTAAGAAGAAAATGAGCTCCCATCTTAGCTTAGAGATTAAAATTACCAAGAGTAGCATTTCAATCCCTTAATTTCAGGTTAATTTCACTTTCCACCCCAATGCAAAAAAATGAAACACACAAAGGGCAAAATTGTTATTGAGCATCTAGAATAGACATCAATGAGCAATAAAGATTTCTAGGAACGTCAAATAGATGGAAAAAGTTCAGGTGTTATAGAATCTTTACCAAAGGATGCAAATTCAAATGTTCTACTACGTGCTTCTTCTTCAGATCCTTGTTTTCATCCATTTTTCTCATCTTGTGATCATCAACCAACTTCATTCTTCTCCTCAATCACCTTGGAGTTTTTCTTCTCTTCTTCTTTACCATCCTCTTGTTTTTCATTCAGAACAACCAACTCTTTTCCACTTCTTAGAGAAATAGCATTGCATTGCTCTTTCGGGTTTGGATTCTATCACTCGGCAATGCTCCAACCGGTCTCTCATTGTTTTGTTAGGCCATTTGTCCCAATTGTAGCTTAAGGTTCCTCATAGTAGCCCACAAATTTTCTTACTCTGCAATCTCTCATAATCCCTTCTCAAATTATCATCGTTGGATGTATCATGATTCACATATGCGGGATAATTTGGATTTTGAGATGGTGGCCTTCTTGATGGAGGTTGGTTTGATCTATGCATTTTGTTGAGGTGAAAATTTTTGGGCATACCTTTGATGTGGTGGTTGATATGATCTAGATAATGAGGTTTGGTTTGAAAAATTTTGCTGCAGTCGGTTGGGCTGAAATGAAGGATTTTGGACATTGTTTTGGTTAGTCCAAGAAAAGTTTGGATGATTTTGCCAAATAGGGTTGTATGTATTACCATAGTATGTGGGCTGATTATGTGAGCTAGAATTTGAATTAGTAACGTATTGAATCTACTCATCTTGCATCACCGAGGTCTCACAAAAGCCATTTTGGTGATTTCCACCACAGAAATCACAACTCAAGATCCCTTGAGATGTCAAACCAATAGAGTTCACCGAATTCATTCCCATGTTCTTTACAACATTGGTCAGATTTGTAATGTTGGACGTTGGCTTGATGCACATGTTGATGTTGTTGTCCAACTACGGGAGTTTATGCTCCACAATAGTAATGAGTAGATGCCATCATCTCTAACAATTCTTGCACTTTCTCTGTTAGTCTTATGGGAAAAATTCTCCCACACTTAAGAACTGTGAATTAGTTACATTTTTCTCCTCCATCTCTCTACATTTTCTCACTCTAAAAAACCAAAAACTCTACTCTTGGATGAACTCTCAGCATAGTGAGCAAGAAGCCCTTCAGCCTTCGACTGAAGGGCACACAAGATCCTTTGCGCAAGTCCTCTTTGGTTTCACACAAGGAAGCGGTTAGAGCTGTGGAGAAGAAGAACAAAGATGCAGCGATATTAAACTTCCTTGATTCCTAGGACTATCAAGATCGTTTGGAGAGGAACTTGGTAGACTACCGCACAAGCCTAGAGTTTGAGGATTTGGTAAAACATTGGGTATTTTGACAAAGGTTATGATTGGGCCTTGTCCAACGTGAAGAAGAAGTATCCAAGCTTGGATATTGATGACTTGATTCAAGGCCTAGTTTCTCCTATCACACTTTACTCTATTACATTAGGGGCTCCAAGTGAGGATGGAATAGTATATGTTGGAAGACAGGTAGAGTTAATATGTGGGACGCTACTTTGGAGGTTGGCGAGGAGAATGAGGAAATCTAGATGAGCATTTATGCCGCACCACTAGCTTAGCCTAGTACTTAGCTTAGTTACTTTCTCTTTTTGGAGACTTTAGAGCCCGGATCTCTTGTATGTACAAGCTCCCATTTTCAGATAGTATTATGTTATTTCCTTTCCTTAGTATTTTCATAGTTGCAATTATTGCTTGGATTTGAGTTGGGGCCTTTCCTTGTATCAATTCCACCAATGTTATGCTTTCCACCTATATATGATATTCGGCCTTTCTTTTGCTATTTTGTGTTTTTGCTTGGTTTCAAGTGTTCTTGAATACTCCTTTGGCCCCCTTAGACACTTGGAAAATTTTCAAGTGACAGTTGTTTCGTTGTGTCATTGTCTTCACATTGAAGTAAAATTTTCTCACCCCTGGAGGGGTAAGCTTTGGTCTTAATACCAAGCTTAATCTAAGTTTTTCAGCAAATTTTCTCACCCCAATGATCTGGACAGGGGTAAGCTTTTGTCATAATACCAAGCTTAATCTAAGTTTTTCACCAAATTTTCTCACCCCTGGAGGGGTAAGCTTTGGTCATAATACCAAGCTTAATCTAAGTATAAGTTTTTCGCCCTTGGAGGGATAAGTCGCTTGCTAGGTATATCTTGGCCTTGGAATTATGGTTACTATAGGAACAAAATTTTCATCCCAGGAGGTATACCACGGTATTTTAGCCCCCTAGAGCAGTACAAGGTCTTGAGAACAAGGTTAGCCTAGGTGCAACTCTCTTAAGTATACATTAGTCTTTGAACTAAGGTTATTATAGGCACGAATCTTCGAGGCAAATTTTAATTTTACCATCAAAAGGGTTATGCTTGCTCTTCTAAGCATATTTAACAAGGAATTTCTTTTCCAAAAAAAGTTATTTTTCGTCCACAGAAGAGTACATTGAAGTCCTAAGACCATGGTTTGCCTAGGCTTAACTCTACTAAATATAGCTTAATCTTGGGACTAAGGTTGGTAGACTGTAGGCACAATTCTCTTCAGCAAATTATAGTTTCATGCTCAAAAGGATTGTGGTGTGATGCGAACCCCTTGCGCAATCAACTTGCTGACACAAAATCCAACAATTCAAGACGGCATCAAAACCCTAAAGATCGACTCCAAAGTTGGTCACAAGAGTTTGGATACAGAACACACAACAAGAACAAAAAATAACACATAGGAATCAAGAAAGAATTCAACCTGTTGTCTTTGGCTAGACAAGAACCAAACTCTAACAAGATTGAAAGTGTGAATTGACCCGTTGCCTATATGAATCAGGCAAGAACCTAATCTATAAGATGGTTAGAACAATCACCGTTTCTCAAGCGATGACCCCAGCAAAGTCTTCATCCAAAGACAAAAGAAAGAACTATTTCCTCATGAAAAATGACAAATTTTGTTGACAAAAATGTGTTGTAAAGTTCGTCCATATGATGATGCCTATTTATAGGCTAATAGAAATCCTAAAATCTAGCTAAAATACTCCTAAAAAAGTAGTCCTAGGGTTCAGCCATGAGTAACCCCAATATTTTGACTAAATGAGCCTTATTAAGGCTAATTAATGAGCCTAAAAACTAAGAATTAAATCAACAACTCAACCCAACTTAAAACTAGCCCAATTTACACAACAATTTAAATTATTATTGGGTTTTACATAATAAAGGCCAAACTAAGATAAAACTTGAAAGGAAATCCGGCCTTCTTGCATTTAAAGGATCTCCACTTGTGTTTCACTTTCAAGAATTGGACTTCATGTACTAATGAATGGAAGATAATCCAATCCAACTCAATCAAAATACCATGAATGTGCTCCAATCTTGGCAAGCTCGAGTCCATGCTTGGTCTAGCTTTCATCTCCTCATCTTGACACATCTTTTGGTTTTTCGGATCCATATCATTCCCTCCCTCCTTGAAAGGATTCGTCCTTGAATCCAAACTTGGATAAGAAAAACACGGTTTAGTTAAATGGTACACAAGCCTAGCAGCTAAAGATAGGCCTTGAATCGGTACACTATTGTGAACGCAACAAAGTTTTGCAAAGTAATTATCCAAACTGTTAAACAAATGTGCATGCCTAAGTAGAAAATCATTCAGTTTTGACAAATACAGTACAATTTTAGGAATTGCCAGAAAACACCGATTTTGAAACAAATTCGAAGTAGACAAAAATTTTAGTCAAAGTGTTTTGAGACAAAATAGATTCGAGTTCATTCTTACTAAGTATTTTACCTAAATCACATAACTTCGGTTGCTCTAAAACTAAGTAAGAAACAAAAATTTGTGTGGCCTATTTAAGTAAAACAAAATCAAACAAGTTATGCCGCATAACAAAAACTTAACTTGACTTGCACAAAACTTGAATACCTTGAAGTTAACTTTACTTGAAATTCAAAATTCATAAAAGAAGTTAACCAAGCTAACAAAGTTATCCAAGTTATTTTGAACAAAAGTGAATTGTTGAAAATCATGTAGCATGCTAACACAACAAATTCAAATAACATTTGATGACATGTAAATGATTATCAACTAAGGCTTGGACGGATTTATCAAAACAATGCTCCACAAATTGGAATTGAAGTCCAAGAATTTGGATGCCTTTCTTGTTCAAAACAACAAACAAGTCAAATGAATTAATTTTAAAGAAGAAACTAACAAAATGTGCACTAAAAATAATTCTAAATTCGGAATTAAATTTGTACAAATCCTTAAAGTGCTCAAATCTAAGAGTTTCAACACAAAAAATAGAATCAAGTTCATACCAGTGAGATAGGATATTGATTACCATATCTTTCTTACCTTGCTTTGGTTGGAATAATGAGCTACTCAAATGGGAGGTTAGTGCATCATGAGTCACACCTTTCAAGGGCTGCACAAAAGAAAGAAAACTAGACAAAGATAAATCAAGGTTAGCATGACAAAATAAATTCTCTTGATATCTCCCTCTTTTCTCTCTTTTTTCTTGGCCTATGGTTGAAGCCTTCACTATCTTTTGTATTATCTTGACTTTCGGCCGCCATTTGGGTTTCCCCACTTCTTTTTTTTTTACCTTTATTACATTCAAGAAATTTTCTTTGAATTTATAATCTTTCTTCATTTATTTGATATTGTGGCAATGGAATAAATTTAAACATTTTACCCTTTTTACATAAGTGATACGCCTTAGTACAACTATCATAAAAACCATTTTTAGATAATTCCCATAACTGACCAAGTTGTAAATGACATATATGCAAAGGTCCTACATCAGAAACTACCTTATCGAAATACTTACCAATAGTGAAGGATACAATAACTTGCTTAGTTACCTCAAATACTTCACTTTCAGTTGACCATCAGAAGTTATAAGGTTTTGGATGTGGCAAAGTAGGCAAATTCAACTTTTCAACAACATATGTACTTGCCATATTAATCCATATGCTACTATCAATTACAGTACCACAAACCCTTTCATTCACGAGAACTTTAGTAAAGAAAGTCTCTTTCCACCTGCAAGACATCACAAATGAAACTTTAAAACTCACAAAACAAAGTGGTTAGTGTTAGAAAAAATAATAAAAAATTTCCTTTCTACTCGGCCTTACTCTTGGGAGTATATGCACTCAAATTGTATCACTCAATCCCTCGTGTGTACCCTCAATTGAATGGATTTTATCACTCAAATAATCTCACCACACAGCCTTTCTTCTCCCTTTAGTTTACTCTAAAAGTCTTTGGAAGACTACGAGAACCAAAGTGAGGTGCAGTTATGTTTTAACCACTTAAATGGTTGGAAGTCAAAGAAAACAAATAATCACGTGCCAACGATAAATAAGAGATAGAAAACTTTCGGATTTAAGCTTCAAAGAACAAGAGACGACAAAATATCCGAGACTACTTGAAGCAACAAAATGTATAGAAAGCAAATAAGAATTTGGTAAGCAAATTTACCAAATAAAAAAGAAAACTAAGCACATAAGAACAAACAAGTAGCACTTAAGACTAACAAAGAAATTAAAAGAACCAACAAAATTAAGTGAAACATGCTTTTGAACAGAGTTACAAACTTGGAAAGTAGACCTTGATTTAGAAACTTTCCAAAAATAGAAAGTTTCCAAAAGTAGGAAGTTTCCAAAAATGGAAAGTGATAAATTTGGTGGATTTCCTAATTCAATTGGGATTAGGGTAAGTAATCGAAATACTACTAGGATTAAGATTAGTTTTTCGAGTCTAACTGGGATTAGGATAATTTTCCTAAGTCAGCTTGGATTAGGGTTTTCCAAATCCGATTAGGATTAGGATTAGAAACCAATTCCAAATATGATTAGGACATGAAACCAATTCCAAATACGATAGAATAAGGAAACCAAGTGCAATTTGAATTGGAATAAGGAATACCAAACACAAGTAGGAAAAGGTAAGAAACTAAAACCTTTTAAATCAGGAAATAAACAAAAAAATTGCCTATATTTATAAGAAACCGACTATGTAAACCCTAAAATTTTTGTCCTCCTTGTTAATAGCCGATTCTTCTTCTTCCTTTTTTTTCATATCCCTTTTTTTTTTCAATGTATTTTTTTTTTTTTGCCAAACAAATTTTCTCCTTTTTTTTTTGGGCCAAGAACACTTTTTTTTTTCCTTTTTTTAATTTGGCTAAGAAAAGTTTTTTTTTTTTCATAGCAGCAACAACCAAGAAAACAATGAAGAACAATAACAAAGAAGCAACAATATGCCTGGATTTTTTTTTTATATTAATAAGAACACGAAAGCAGCAAACATCCAAGATTGGACAATAATCAAGAATCAAGGTATGGCACAAGAAGAACAAGGCACAAGAACAAGAACAAGACGACAATCAAGGAAAAAAAATATTTTTTCGTATGAACAGTAATTGTGAATAGTAATGATGAATAGTATGATTTTTTTTATTTTGTTATTTTTTGCAGAAACTAAGATATGATTTTCTTTGAAAGAAAATTTGAAACAATTAAAAAATAAAAAAGAACTGACTAGAATTGGACCTGGCTCTGATACCAATTTGATGCGAACCCCTTACGCAATCAACTTGATGCCACGAAACATTGTCCAACAATACAAGATTGCACAAAAACCCTAAAGATCGACTCCAAAGTTGGTTGCAAGAGTTTGGACAGCAAACACACACAACAAGAACGAAAAGAACACACAAGAATCAAGCAAGAATTCAACCCGTTGTCTATAGCGAGACAAGAACCAAACTCTTCACGAGATTTAAAGCGAGAATTGATACGTTGCCAATATGAATTAGGCAAGAACCAAATCTATAAGTCTGTTAGAACACTCATCGTTGCTTGAGCGATGATCCCAACAAAGTCCTAATCCAAAGACTAAAAGAAAGAATTTTTTCCTCACGAAAAAGAAAAATTTTATTGACAAAAATGTGTTGTAAAATTCGTCCATCTGATGATGCATATTTATAGGCTTATAGAAATCCTAAAATCTAGCTTAAAAAGTCCTAAAAAAGTAGTTGTAGGGTTCAGCTATAAGTAGCCCCAATATTTGGGCTAAATAGACCTTATTAAGGCTAATTAATGAGCCTAAAAACTAATAGAATTAAATTAACAACTAAACCCGACTTTAAACCAGCCCAATTTACACAACACTTTAAATTATTATTGTGTTTTACATAATAAAGACCAAACAAAAATAAACTTGAAAGGAAATCCATCTTTCTTGTACTTAAAAAGATCTCCACTTGTGCTTCACTTTGAAGAATTGGACTTCATGTACTAATGAATTGAAGGTAGTCCAATCCAACTCATTCAAAATACCATGAATGTGCTCCAATCTTGTCAAGCTAAAGTCCATGCTTTGTCTATCTTTCATCTCCTCATCTTGACACATCTTTAGGCTATTCGGATCCATATCATGGTTGCTCTTCTAATCATACTTAACCAAGGTGCTTATTCTCTAAGAAAAAGTTTATTTTTGCTCTCGGAGGGGTACACCCAGGCCCTGAGACCAAGGTTAATCTAGGCCCAAGTCTCCTAGGTAAGGTCTTAGTCTTGAGACCAAGCTTACACTAGGCACAACTCTCCTAGGTAAATGATGACAAATCTGCCCATTAGAAGATTTTGTTGTTTACCCTCAGGAATGGTATTTAATTTTGTTCCCCAGAGGGAGTAAGTGACTTGGAGGATTGTTGTATCTCAGTGGATGTGTAATTCTTAGGGGTGGGCGGGTGGGAATGCTATTCTACTTAAGTTACTACGGAATTACGTAGGTAAAAGATTTAGAAACTTTCATTGATAGAAAAAGGGAATATTTACAAGTTGCACAAGCTTGTTTCTCCTCGGAATGTATCGCTTGCCTTAGGAAAATTCAAAAAACTTAAACCATAAAAATAGAACTTTTTCAAATTTTGAGCATTCCAAGTGCGAAGCAAGATCTTCCAATCCTTACCTTTTATTACTGTTCATCTCTGCCTCGGTCCTGACCAGAGCTTTCCACAAGCTTGGGGTTGGCTTACCTCTGCCTTCCCTATAACCAAATCTCCTACTCAGAACCTCCTACCTCGAACTTGCTGATCGTGCGATCCAGCAACCCTTTGCTTGTTTCGGCTTGCATTTTGAAGTATGCTTTATCCCTTTCTTTCTCGACTAAGTCAAGGTTAGACCTTAACGCTTCTTCATTTTCTACTAGTCAAATTTATAAACTCAAAAACCAAGCATAGTCATACTAACTTCCATAGGTATAAGCGCTTTGGTTCCATAATGAGATTCAATGAAGTATCACTTGCAGCTTTCTTATAAGTAGTGCGGTATGACCACAAAACACTTGGAAGATATTCACTCCATTTGCGCTTAGAATCATCAAGTCTCTTCTAGATTTCTTCAAGAATGGTGCGGTTAGTTACTTCTACCAAATCATTGCTTTGGGGATGGCTCATTCAGGAGAAACATCATTCTATGCCCAATTCTTGACATAACATTTTGAATGGTGCTCTTTGGAATTGCAATCCATTGTTTGAAGTAAGTGCTTTAGTTATTCAGATGAGACATATAACATTTTTCCAAATGCATTGGATGATTTGCTATTGAGTAATTCTTGCAAAGGCCTTGCTTATCTTGCCTCAACCTCTTTGGTGAAATAGTCAATGGTTACTACCACAAACTTCTTCTTTGCTGGTGCAATTGGAAAAGGACCTAAAATATATATGTCTTACCTAGCAAATGGCCAATGGGTAAGAACTAGAGTAAGTTGTTCTACTGGATGGCGTGGTTGATTGGAGTGGAATTGATATTTATCAAATTTTTGCACATAATCCATGGATTCTTCCAACATTCTCAGCCAATAATAACCATGCTTTTGCACCTTTTAAGCAAGAGCTGTTCCTTCAACATGATGTCCACAAATTTCCTCTTGTAGTTCGGCCAAAGCAATTGAGCTTCACTTGGACTTAAACATTGGAGATAATGCATAGAGTAAGACCTTCGATACAAAGTTCATCCAATGATCAAGTATTTCACTGACGTTCTCTCTACCCTTTTAGACTCAATCTTATCATCGGACAATTTACCTTCTCTCGAATATTGAATAGTTGCAGTCATCCAATTTTTAGTAGAGTCCAGAGTATATCCATGACTTCCCCATGATCTATGCTTCTTTCCCTTGGAGCCTCCACGAACACTACTTTCAACACATTGGAGTGCATTGAGTTTGCAATTTTTGAAAGGGCGTTTGCCTCCTTATTTTCATCCTGAGTTACATGGTCTATGTCAAAATTTTCAAAGTGTGAGATCAAGTCCTTTACCTTGCTTAGGTAAAATTGTAGGGATGGCTCTCATGCTTCAAAGTCTCCCTTGACTTGTTGAACCACAAGGTTTGATTCCATGATTACTAATAAATTCTTTATTTTCAACTCTTTGGCTAGCCTAAGTCTAGAGACTAAGGCTTCACACTCGACCTCGTTGTTACTTATTTGAAATTCAAACATTAGGGCATAGCTTGTCTTAAGTCCTTTCGGAGAGGTAAGAACAATACCTGCATCACACTCTTCGGTATTTGTTTCTCCATCCACATGCATTTTCCATAGGGGTGATTCTATGCTTTGTCACCCAGAGGGAGTAGACACCTCGTGTATGAATTTTCCCTTACTCGACTCTTTTGAGTTCTCCTTCTCCACCCCTTATGAGATAAAATCGGCTAAAGTTTGCACATTCATTGCCATCCGAAGTTGAAATAGATTCATACTCGCTTAGCTCGATTTCTCATTTTACCAACCTTCCTGAGATCTCTGGCTTCAAGAGGACGGCCTTGAGTTGATGATTTGAAAGAATCACAATGATATGACTTAGGAAGTAAGGCCCATGGTTTCTTCCAGCCGTAACTAAAGCTAAGGCAAACTTTTCATTGGTAGGATACCGAGTTTTAGGATCTTTTATGACTTTGATCACAAAATAAACCAGCTTTTGCACCTTGTCTACCTCTTTGATGATAATGGCACTCACCGTCGTAGATTAACAAGCCAAGTATAGGTAAAGAATATCTCCGAGTTCAGGCTTAGTTAGGTGTCGGGACAATGGTCTCTTTTAATTTCTCTTATTTGTTGCTTTAAAATCTTTACAAGTTGAAATTTTGATTCATAGATAATCTTAGTGGATTAATCATTAGCTATAAATAGATATAATTTTTACTTGTTGTCCAGTTAATTTTCTTTAAAATCTAGTTACTTCCATTCCAAGCTTTTTTAGAGCTCTTGATAATTTAGTGATTTCTAACTTAGAATTTCATTTCCTTGTTCTACTTTCAAGTAATTTTTTTAATGGGCTTTCTTTACTTAAATCAAAAATCCTAAAATATTTAGTTCAAAATTTTCTTTGCAATTTCACTAGATTTAATTTAATGCGAAAAATTGTAAATTGCATTATTTTCATGCTTTCTTGTTGCTTTCGTTAGTCAATATAGGATTACTTGTTCTTTAATTCTTGTTTTACTTTAGTCAATTTATTTGATTTAGAAGTAGTTTACTTGCTTTCCTTAGAATAAATTAGTTAGTCTTTTAATTACTTGTTTACTTGGTTAATTTGAGTAGAAATTGCTTGCTTAATTTCCTTATTTTTAGTATCTAAAATAGTTCATTAGTTTATTTCTTGTTTTCTTGAGTTTGTTTAGGTTAGATTATCTCAATTTAGTGGTTTGTCTAACTGCACAATGGTTCTTAAATTTTGGTACTACCTAACAAGCAATCCTCGAGGGAACTATACCCGCACCCTATACAATTATCCATCCCGTATACTTGCAGGCATGAGGATAGAGTATCTGTAGCAAGAACAAGTTTTTTCTGCCATTGTCGAGAATCAGGACTTGGGTCACCCGCTTGATAGGCAGAATACTCACCACAATACTACAATGACAGAAACAAGTCATAAAAAATCCATACAAATCCTTTAACCTCTATCCTTATGCTCGTAAGTATATGGGGTGGATAATTGTATAGGGTGTAAGGACTAACTAATCTATTAAGAGGAAAGCAAGTAAATTACTTTTAAATCAACTAAATTGACAAAAGTAAACCAAGAATTAAAGAGCAGGTAATCCTATATTGAATAACGAAAGCAACATGAAAGCATGAAAACAAGGCAATTTCTATTTTTTACTATTAAATTAAATCTAGTGAATTTGAAATAGAACTAATTTTAAGCTAAATATTTTTAGATTTTTATTTAATTAAGAAAGCTCACTAACAAAATTACTTGAAGGTAAAACAAGGAAATGAAATTCTAAGTTAGAAATCACTAAATTATCAAGAGGTCTAAGAAAGGTAGGAATGGAAGTAACTAGATCTTCAAGAATTTTTTCTAGAAACCAAGAAAAAAATTAGATCTACTTATAGCTAATGATTAACCCACTAAGATTATCAAATCAAATTTAAAACTTGCAAGGAATTTAATGTAAGATCGAAGAGAAACTAAAAGAGAACTTTGATTAAAAGGAAGCTTCAGTTCCAAGTTAAAACTACAATTAAAACTAATCTAAAAGCTAACTAGACTACCACTATGTGTACGTCCTTGTCCTACAAGAGAGTATTTGGAGAGCTGTCAATCAAAATTACAAAATTACCCTATCCATTATGCAAACGTGCTTCGATATCGCGACACCGAATTGTTGATGTCTCGATATCGAGCTGAAAATTGAACTTCAAAATTCCACCTTGATGTCACGACATCAGCTATTTGATGTCATGATATCAAGTTCTTTATAGCTCATGTCTTCAATCTTCGTTAATTTGTACTTTGCTCCTCGGTTATTTGTACTCTTTACTTTCATTCCCTAAATTCTTCTTCTGCAAAATACTTAGCAAAAATAAGTTATTCTAATTAAACACAAATTCAACAAAAGTTCATACTAATAACTAAATATTTAAATGTAAAGATGATGCAACACTCAATTAAACACAAAAAATACGGGTTAAACTACTCAAAAGCTATAGTTTAAAGATAAGATAACTCTACTAGAGTTATCACACCCCTAAACTTAGCATTTTGCTAGTACTGAGCAAAATAAGAAATAAAAAGTCTTTACTAAATAACCAAACAAACACACCACCAAAGTGGACACACAAAAGATGAATATTTTATGTACTAATGAATAACAAAGAAATCCTTAGACTCCCAAGGCACCTTAAATACCATATGACAATTGGACCATTCAAACTAGACACTCCAAATTTTCAACTTTCTTAAAATCACAAGTTGAAATGCTACACAATATTTCAAATTACAAAGAATTAACTATTCTCTAAAATATTCCAAAAAAAGTAAACTCTAATTAGTGAAAACATAATCTTTTCTCGAATCACAAATATTTTAAAGTTGTTCAACTATCTCAACAAGGTTTCATGGAAATATTAATTAATTTGGAGTCTGCCTACATGCTCATGTTACACAATTTGAGAACATTAATCTATCAAGTAATGAGTAGTTTGATATCAATGATAAGTATGACAAACATTCCCCCTCAAGGTGTTGGTATTCTCAATATAATTCCTAATGACTTAATTTGGAAAAACAGCATGGGTACATGTCAGAATTCGGTACTCACTTTATTACTATTCTAATAGCTTAATTCGGAGAAACAACACCGGTACATGCTGAAATCCTGTACTCGCCTTAATTGGAGGTACAAAATTATTCCCAAATACATAAATAATTCTTTTCTCACAAGTCCCTAAACAAAAGAAGAGGAGTAAAACGTACCTACAATTCATATCTAGTACTAATCATTCACAAATTAGATTAACAATTCCTATAAAACACACAAAATGTCCTAAATTTCTTCTATTCCATTTAATCCAATTTTTCGTAAGACCAATTGACCAACAAAGTAATATTTATGATTTGATCAAGAACAATATTTCAAATGAATTTCACCCAAAACATTAGTCCCTCTTTTAAAAAATGTTAATACCAGATTATCGAAGTTCCTAAGTTGCAAAACAACTACTCACACACTGCACACACTTAAGTTCGTGGGATGTCCAATTAAAATTGTCCAACTATATGGTATTGCAAGTCAAGTATCATCATTTAGTACCACATTAATCAAATTTCCATCCATGTTCCATAAAGGGCCATTTTGGACACAAGCATAGTTATTAAACCCAGCTCGACCCGGCGGTTCAACGGGTCTAACTCGGTGAACCGGCCATATAACCGAAACAGGTTGCAACTTTAACCGGACAAGGAAGGTGGCCATGGAAAAGTCAACCACCCACCGGTTAAACAGTTATGACCGGGAATCCGAGCGATTCAACCCGATTTATCCGAGTTGTTTGCATGTTGGCTGTAGCTGAGGAAAAACTAATTTTACTGCTGTAGAGCTTCGAACCTAGGAAAGGCAACCAACTCTGCTGCTGCTTGCCACTACACCCCTAATGTTGGTGGTTGTAAGTTCAATTTTTTTTTAAACTTATACAAACTTTCATATTTTATTGCTTAATTGCCTTCTTTCCCTACCCATTCAAATAAATTACTAGTATACATGTATAATATTTTTTTCACATTACCTAGTATCTCCCATAACATTGTGCAATTAAAATTTTAAAAATATAATATAACATAAAAAATCTAACAAACTTGATGGATTATATATAATATATTATGATTGCAAAGTTCCATCTAAGAAATAATAAGAACAGTAATTTCATATCATTTGTTTGTATATTGTTATATATTTTATGGAAATTATTTATAAAAATTTAAAGTTAACTATTTTAATGTATTTTGTTAGTTCTTAGTAAATTAATTATTTTAAAGTTCATCTACACAATAATATGAAATTATTATATAATAGACATATAGAACTTCAAGTCCTATATATATATATATATATATATATATATATATATATCTTCCATTCCTATAACAGGTTGAACCAGTAACCCACTGGTTGATTAGTAACCCGTTGATTCACCTCCCTTGTCGGGTTCCTTCCTAGGCCGGGTTTAATAACTTTGGACACAAGTAATGAACACCCCCAAATTTGACTCTCCTTTTCACTTGATAAGTAAAACTCATCCATCCACTCACCCAAAAGTCAACAAACAAAAACCAACATACCATTAAACTCAAAGCCATAACAACATAATCTAAAATAAAATATAATTAAAAGAAGTTACTGAAAGGAAAATTAAGCTAAAGACCAAGTTTGGCATCCATTAGGCTCAAAATAGTCAATCTAATCACTTAAACATCACAAATAAAATACTTGGCATCAGCTTGAGACCCTTACCTACTATCACTACTCAGTGAAGTAAACCACTAAAAGTATAAAAACTCAAAAGCCAAGTATTCATCATTAAAGTTCAAAGTGATAAAACCTAATTCAAGAATCGAAATAAGTCGCTCGGCATCGGCTTAGGACCTTTAGCCAATCTACTCAAAAGAAAGTTTCCAAACCAAAATATCCAAAAGTATGAAACAACATAATAAATTGCTAAAATAACTGAAGAAATGAAAATAATATTAGACTTCAAATTCTTCAAAGTGCATAAATTAAAGTAAGATATAAGGAATGGGAAATTAGGTGATCTACTCCAAGACGCTCGATTCATGACTCTTCATCTTCCACTTCAATTCTATCCCGCTCTGGCCATGTTGTCACAGGCACCCAAAATTGATTGAATTCTCAATACTAATGTAGCAATGGAGACAGTCCATGTTGTTCCTCAGAGAACAGAGTCTATTATTTGTGCTCCAATACAAATAAGGGGTTTTGAACAATTTTTAATTCCAAAAACTGTTGCAAGAATTTAAAATGAATGAAATTGAACAAAAGAATGATCTTGGTTTCAGTAACATCCACCATGGCAATTCTAACAGTCAATCATTGACACCAAAAATAACTCGGCCTTTACATCAAGCACTAACTGAATAATAAACCCAAATTTCAATTCAAGGTTGATTCTTATATCTCTTCACTAAGTTGGTTAATTTTCAGCATGGGATCCTATTAACCCTAACTATCAAATTATCTTAGACTCGCGGTAAAGATTAATTAATAGAAATATTAAAAATCAGCAACATCAATCAGACTAATATAACATAAGCACACATGGTTAGGTCAATTAGTCGATAATTTTTCCTAGTTTTAATAACGCTAATCGAGCAATAATTAACCCTAGTTGCCTCACAGATTAAATTGAACAAAGTAGTCAACTATTAATCTAGCTATAGATTGATTCAAATAATTCACTGTTCTATAGTTATAGAATTTTAAGAGAAACAATCACAAAATTAATGCAGAAAAATAATCAATACTTGATATAAAAGGTGGATGATTCAAAGCACAAAAGTCTCATTGTAGACACCTATTTTTGTCCCTTAAGTTGTCCCCTATTTTCCTTTTAATTTGTCTCTCAATTTTCTTTTAATTTTTTCTTTTTAATGTCTTTTTAACATGCTCTTTGATTTTCTTTTAATTTACCCTTTAATTCCTTCTTAATTTATGTTATGATGTTTAATTATTCTTATGCGTTTTATACTTTTGAAATACTAAGAATGAGTTCTAATATTATTGAATTTTTAGATTAAAAAAAAAAATTAATTAAATTATTATTAATTAATTAATTATTAATTAAATTAATTAATTGGTTTAAAATTTTTTTTTTTAAAAAAAAAAAAAAAAAATTTCAGCGTGTGAACAGTTCGGTTATATGGGCGGTTCACTTAGTTAACGTTGGATGTCTCATAAAAAATTTCAGATGCCCATACTCCCCACATGACAAGGAATGGTTTTTGACCATTTTTACACTCAATCCAATTCATTAAAAGCACAAAAAATTAGTCTAAAGAGGAGGAAAAATTTTTTCTGCAGAGAAAAAATTTTCTTAAGCCTAAAAAACCTGCCAAATAGCCAACTTTGAGCCAAAATTCCATACAATCGGAGAGGAATTTGACTAAACTCAAAGAAGAAAAATTGTATACCGTTCCTGGGGTTACAACTTCCCTTTGTAAATCTTAAGCAAAATCGTCCATTTGGATGGTAAAAAACGTGGTAGCAAAAGGCTGGAAAAATTTTCAGACAACCAAATTTGAGCCAAGATTTCAAGCGATGGATGAGGAACTGGAGTAAACTCAAAGAATAAAAGTTGTAGAGGGTTCCTGGACCTACAACTTCTGTTTTCAAACCGGATGCAAAATCGTTCATCTGGTCAAGGGTCAAAAGTGTGCTGGAAAAGGCTGGTAGCCCACAAAAATCTGAACAAAAAAAAGAAAAAGGAAAGGTTAGAAAAATTTTATTTCCATTTTACTCCTCCAGATTTTAGTTTTTTTCATTTTAGCCCGTGAATATTTTCTTAAATTACATTTAGGCCCTTCTGATAGGGCCTACTTGATGCCACTTCATTGATGACGTGGCACCACCAGATTGCGCCATGTGTCAGATGTGGCATCACCAGATTGTGCCACGTCACGGATGACGTGGCACTCCCCAGATTGCGCCACGTCATCGATGACTTGGCACCACCAGATTGCGACACGTACTTGATGACCTGGCACCACCAGATTGCGCCACGTCATCGATGACGTGGGACCACCAGATTGTGCCACTACTCGATGACGTGGCACCACCAGATTGTGCCACGTCAGCGATGACGTGGCATTTCAAAAAAAAAAATCCCAAAATTTCAGAAAATATTTTATTTGCATTTTGGTCCTCTAGATTTCAGATTTCTGCATTTTTAGCGCTCAAATAATTTTTTTGAATTACATTTAGGCCCTTGAGGAATTTTCTTTAATATTACTGTTTTTTTCCCTTCAAATTTCTTCCAAATTACATGTTTTATGTCAATAACCACCAAGTTTTACTTTGATTTCTGTTTGGCCTATTATTATGTTTTAATTACCCTTTGATTGTGAAATTACTGTTTTGCCCTTATGAGTATTAAATTGTAAATAGACTTTGATCTTTGCACATATTTTTTGATTAATTGCTTTTGTGATGATTGGTGCTTTATTTTAATGTTTGTTGGTCTCAATATAATATTTATGCCTTATCTTACCTGTTAAATTATGTGAATTTACTCTTTTGCTCTCAAATTTTGGATTAGTTGCACAACTAGGCGTTAAATATTTGAATCAAATTCAATTTAGCCCAGGACTTAATAATTGTATCAATAATATAAAATTGGGCTAGAAATAAACTCCGGCGTGCATGATAAATGACTAGATGCCCCTTCGAGGGAGTTAAAGGGAGTGACAAGCTCAATGTGTCTTTTGAGATAATTAGAAGTGTATAATCTACCTGTCAATGTTAATGTTAAGAGACAGGTTATTTTCGTTTCAAACTCATTAACATGTACATATTTTATTACTTTTAAACTATCTCAAAGCACACGTATGCTACAAAGCCGGCAATAATGAATACTAAAATTGAAAAGGGAAACGCGATAAATCACACAACCGGTCCAACGCCGGGTAAAGTGGGTGCCGAGGGAAATTCAAATCCATCCCAAACCTTCCCATTTTACAACAGGATTCCCGAACTCATTTTCTTGAGTTACGTGGTCCAGGAGTCAATCTAAACTAGGTTTATTTTTTTAAAAAATTTTGATGTATTTTTTGTGTCCCGGCGCACCAACACACCGGGTGGCGACTCCAGTCTTGTTTTTCCTAGTTTAGATTGTTTTTATACAATTCATAGTCACATTAAACCTAGTTATGTATAGTAGATAGGTGATTCATTTAAATTTCTAATAAGTAAGCAGGTAATTTATGTTTGTAAATTGTAATTAGGATTTTTGCATTCAATCACCTATTTCACGAGACAGGACGTGGCGATCGCCACGCCATCCCCACGGTGCTGCACCGCGGGTCGGTAAGCGGGGCGCGACACTCATAACATTGTAGAATCAACTATGGCTTCAATTCCCTCGACCATGAAAAAATGTTTAGGCACTAAGGGCCATAGAAGAACACACAAGAATTTTCTTGTCAAAACTAAGGATGTAAAATAGAGGGTCCCTCTCTATTCACATTACAAGGAATATTTATGGGAATACCAGGGTTATAGTCCTTGCATAATGATAAGAACATGAAAATGCTTGAAAAAGAGTTTTACTGGAAGAAGAAATATGCTAAGAAATAAAAATTCCATAACCATACTGGTATGCATGCATGTGCATAGCTTGAACCACTCACATGTGCCTAGGAAACCCTTCCTCAAAACATACTCTTTGAAAATTACGCACGTGTGAAACTTTTGGAGAAGATAAGCTTCAACATTGACTTCCATTTTGACCCTGCTGCTGATAGAATTTGAAACAACTCAAAACATGAAAGTTATAGCCTCTTCTCTTAACTTTCCATTGCATTTTGAATAAACTCAATCGGAGCTAGGACAAGAAAGTTATGCTCAAAACTCAAAATAGTGTCCAGGTTTGCTCACATGCTTGTGTACACTTCATCCTTGAAACTTTCCTTCATCTTTTTCATCCTTTTCAAACCCTTTTCACTTCAAACCTACAAAAGCTAAGACTAAACCAAATTAAGCTCATTATTAAATAAAAATTTCCTTACAATACATAAAAATGATGTAAATGAAATATAAAACATAGGACATTTATTAGCTTATCATGCTATATCTTGTCCATGCTTAGCCCTACTGTGCTGGCTTTCCTCAAAATCATCTTCTTGGGCCCTACCAATGTTACCTATTTGTTGTGATTCCCTATGATGTAATGGTCTCTCAGTGATATGTAGTAGGCAACCAGGCAACCAATGAGAAGGGTCTCGAGGGGAAGTGCGAAGTATGTTTTTTTTTGAAAGCCATGTCACAGGAGTGGCCTTGGTTGAGTCCAAGTATTGAGCAATGTGACCCTGAGAGCTTCACCAATGACCACCGAATTTTTTGGAGGACAAGCTAGTTGTATGTCCAATATCCAAGAAGCTCATTTTGTTCTTTCTCGATGCTTGGTGCATTAAAGGCATATTCTGCAAGCATAGGGATTTGTAGAGCTCATGGAGGATGGTGGTGGTGGCAAATGGGCTCCTTTAGGCTGATGATGTCTTTCAAATTCTCAAACCATGTTTATTGTTTATTCGCTATCTTGGATGGGTCTGGGGCTCTTGGGGAATGATTTAACTTCCTGCACTAATACATAAATGAGTAATGAAGCTTGATGCATAAAAAATGGTTCTCTCAGATCTCCCATTGTATAGGAACCTCTGTCTAATCAATCTATCAACGTCCAAAGGCATCCTTGCAAGAATAGCATAAACAAGGCATGCTTTGTCTTGCAAAATATAGCTCACTTATTTGACCTAAAAATTCAACGACTAATAAAATAAAGCCACAATTTAGCAATTAATGATAAACAACTTTGAGGAAATTTAGGCTCTCTATTCCCTGCCGCATTCATCACCCAATCAACATTAGTAAAGCACAAAGCATTTTTGACTGTCGTCATATCACTATATTTTTCATTTAGGAACTCCCTATATTCCATACTATATACAGAAGTTGTAGTAAAATAATTAAGCATTAATTTTTTAGCTTTGAAGTCAACCAAAACACGTCTAACTCTTAGTTTTGCATCCTCGAGTTCATAAATATTGCAATGAAACTCTTTGACCAAATTTGTATACCCTTGTGGAATTGCTTGATCCAAACTTTGCCAATTCCTACCCACAAGTTGTGTTTCCAATTCCTTTCTAACCCCTTCACAGAACCCCAATGCATAGAACCGTCAAACCCTCTTTCTTTAATTACCTCATGCTTTTCATTTGCACAGAAGAGATCATGGGCTTGGTCACTAGCAAATTGGGATTCCACTATGGGTTCATTTTGCTCACCTTGTTCACTACTGGATCTTTCCCAACTAGTTTCCTCTCCTATTTTTCTTTTCTTTGAAGCCTAACCCCTACCTCGACTCCTACCTCAATGTCTGCTACCATAAACTCCTTTTGTCATCTTTCCAAACAATTTCAACAAAAACAAGTAAAATCTTTTGACACAATAATCAATTGTCAAATCAAGTCATGACCAATAAACCACAACAAGGCTCACCACAAATTCACCAAATAAGAAATTTCTCATTCAGATAATGAGCAGCACACCTCAACAAAGCCCAAGAAATTCACAGTCAAATTAGCAAAAATTTCCATAAGAAATTCGCACAAATAAAGTTCCAAAAATCACTTATAATTTCTTGGCAATTCAAAGCAATCAATAGGTTTAAATTTACCAAAATCCTAACCAAACAATCCACCACAATAACTATGTGCCTAAGCACAAGAGAATTGGAAGATATTACCCGTATTGTTGGTGAAGAAAAACCCACATGGATTGTAGAAGAAAACCTTGGAAAATTGGAAAATTCATCCTTGAAAAACCTTTTTGATGTTGATTGATGATGAGGGTAGTTTGTTGGGATGAATTACGGCGAGTTTGTCAATTATTAGTAGAGGAGAAAGAGATTTGGCCGAGATCGGAGAAGAAGAATGGAGTTAGGGCTCGAGAGATTAGGGAATTTGAGATGACCTAGAAGAAGCCTGACAAGGTTTTAACAATTCAATTCTACCCGTTTGGTGTCACGACATCATTGTGTTTGATGACATGACATCAAATAAAAAAGGTTTCCAAATGTGCCTTGGTGTTGCAATTTTGAGAAATTTATGTTGCGACATCGTCTACCCATGTGCCTTCAAGCGTTCAGTGTCGTAACATCAAATTTTGATGTCGCGACAACAAAACTGGGGTGTTTTTCTATCTATCCGGAAAAAGGCATTCGGTGTCGTGACATCAAACTGATTTGTTTGCATTGGTTATTTTCAATACTTAGCCATTTTTTCAACTTCTTCCTTAGTTCACTCTGGTTGGGCAGTCGCCTGTGCCCAAAAATAAATTCTATCCTTCAAAAGATTAACTATAGTAACGGAAGTAAGGAACATTCCGACAGAGATTTATAGGTTACTACTTTGTAATTCTGTGAATAAAGACTGAGAAGAGATTAAGTACAACAAAAATAAATAAAAGAAACAAACTAAAAAGTTTATGTAATTGAAATGAAAGGGTAGAAATAAAGAGAAAAAATATTGATCTTGGTCACATCCACTATGGAGATTCAACAGTTGATCATAGATACCAAAGATATATCAATCTTATATCAAATACTAATTGATGAATTGAGTCCGAATTCCATTTCAAAACTTATTCTTATATCTTTCCTTAATTTTAGTTAATTAGCCCTAACTACTAATTAAATCTAGACAACTGCCAAAGATTAATCTTGTGAAACCCAGTATTTTAATAGCCTTGTTCTTTGATTTTAACTGGGTTAAAATGTTTTTCATATTATTTTTAGTCATAAAGACCTTCAACTTATTCGTTTTTCAATTCGGCAAATTTTTCGGTTTACGCGATTTCGGTTCCGGTAAACGGGTCAAAAGTTGGATTAAGTGTAATTAGTGCATTGTGGTGTGTGAGTGTTGTTTGATGGCTGATTTAAAATGTTAATTTAGTAGCAAAAATTAGTTTTTGGGTTAAATAGTCAACTTGGAAGACTATTTGGTCAAATGGGTACTATTTGGGTCAACTTTGGAATTCTTTTTAAGTCTTCTTCTTGTTGTTTTTCTTCCTCATTTTCTCCAGCAGCTGGCCTAAAATTCTAGGACACATATAAGATAATTTTCTTGGATTTCAAGTAGAAATCACTTGGAAGGTAAGATTTTATGTATTTTAGCATTTATGGCTTATGGGCTTTATGATTTAAGCTTTAATTTCAAGTTTTGAAGGATTCTTTATGGCTGAAAATAAACCCTCTTTGCAGCCTTATAAGTTATGATTTATGTATGTTATGGGTTGTTTTTAGTGTTTTGGAGGTTGGGAAGTGATTGGGGTTGATTTTTAACAACTTTCCATGTTTAGATTACAAATTTTATGATTATGAGTTAGGGTTTTGTCTTCTATGTGACCTAGAGTGTTATGCTATGAATGCTTATGTCTATGCATATAATGATGTTCTAAGAGTGTTTTAAGGTTAGTTTGGATAGGAATTGAGGAACTTGAAACCAAGTGGAATTGATTTCCCTTCATTTTGTAAGTAAGCGGAAGTTTAGCGCAACTAGGATAATTTGGATAATTGGTTATGTTTGAAGGATCTTTAATGATCTTTTGATGGTTTTAAGTGTTTCCTTGGTAGTGGGATGGTTAGGAAGCATGTTTGAATCATGCGTGTGGCTAATAGGTAAAATTTTTAGTTTGGTAGTAAAGAGGAATTCCAACCATAGGTTGTTGCTCCAATGTTGTAATAGAGTTAATTGTAGTGGTTATGGAGTATGGATTGTTGTGGAATGCTATTGATATAGTCTCGGCTATTGCTCCGGTGAATCTTTCCGTTTATGGATTTTGTTGGTTGGTTGAATATGTTGTTTTGAGTTGGGTTGTAACCAAGGTCCCTTGAATACCTTGGAATTGGATTTTGTTGGTTGGTTGAATATGTTGTTTTGAGTTGGGTTGTAACCAAGGTCCCTTGAATACCTTGGACATGGAAGCCAAATAGCTGGGAGGATAGCCTACTTATAGCCTAGGGAGGCGAAGTTTTTCGGTTTTTCGGAAAACGAGCTTATTATCCCAACACAGTCGTATTACAAAGTGTACTAGATTAGCATGTCTCTTATACACTGTAGATGTGTAGCTTGTCGAAGTTGGTCGAATTTGTGAAAAGGTCATTTTGACCAAAGGGTTGTTGGTGTCGTTTTCTATCGTTTCGCATCGTTTGGCACAGAGGCCAATTGATTTAATTTAATAGATGTGTATAAGAGACAGGTATACATCTAGATGTGTATAAGAGACAGCACATGCACTTAGACATATGTATGATTGGACCTAATTGTGTAATTGGGAGACTTTGATAATGGATAATTTAGATTCTCTTCCACGTGTATTTTGTTTAACGACTTTCAAATATGTTTGAATGGATTTTAGAATGTGTATGATGTTTGGAACTGCACTTTTACCAAGTTTTGGAATTATTATATATGAAATCGGGACCAAGCTATTTTATGTTAATCAATTAGATATGTTTGCAAACTCTTTTGAAATGAAAGCATTTTATGACTGTTTTGGCTCATAGGTGACCGAGGTATATAATTCTGGATGTGTTAATGTTTGATTTGTGGAGAACCGGTTCTATAGTCATCCATAGGACGCCATGGTGACTTCTGTGAATGTTATGAACTAATTGATACGGGTCTTGTGATGGGATAACTTGACCTCCGGTCGACTAGTAGGTGTGGTAGATTACTAGATCTGGCTAGTACTGAAAGTCATACCATTGAGCCTAAAAGATACTCATGCTATTTTATTAAATTCCGGATTGAAACTATACTTGGATTTGTTAGCTATGCTTTAGCATACTATGTTTTGAAATGATTTGATCTGTTTGGCTATGTTTTGGATATACCTTTGAGCCTAAAAGATACTCATGCTATTTTATTAAATCCGGATTGAAACTATACTTGGATTTGTTAGCTATGCTTTAGCATACTATGTTTTGAAATGATTTGATCTGTTTGGCTCCATGTTTTGGACATACTTTTGAGCCTAAAAGATACTCATGCTATTTTATTAAATTTCGGATTGAAACTATACTTGGATTTGTTCGCTATGCTTTAGCATACTATGCTTTGAAATGATTGGATCTTTTTGACTATGTTTTGGACATGCCTGACGTTTAAATGGCATGAGACATTTTAGAAACTGATTCATGACTATGATTTTCGCAAATGTTATTATAATTATGTTTTCTTTTTATCGAAATGCTTGGCCCCATTTGAAGAGCTTTTATGATATCCACTGAGCTAGTTATGCTCACCCCACGTGACTTATAATTTTTCAGAAAAGGTGCTCGTCTTTGACTCTCCACCGCGTTAGCAGTTTTTAGATTTTCTCCAGATTCCACATTACTGAGAGGACTCTGCGGATAATCTTCCAAGCTTCTCTTTTGTTTGGAGAGGGGTAGTGTATTAGATAAGTTTTGTATTGATGAAGAGACAGCACGATGTAGCATCTTTTGTACTAAGAAGAAGAATAAGGGGGGTTTTGAGAGGTCCTTGCTTATGTAATCTTTGTGTACCTCTTTTGTTGAATCTTGAAGAGTTATTCTTTGCTTATGATTTCGTCTTTGACTCTTATCAGCTAGTATGCCGCCTAGGATGCGTTTTGGTTCTAGCCATGGTTAGAGGATCCTTATAGAGTGGGGACCCCGGACGGGAAGGTTATGGAGTCTAGGTTTGTTTTGGAAGGTTGTCGGTTAGAGTTTTGTGATACGAAGTTTGAGGCTGACCTTATTCAGTTAGCTGTCTCTTATACACATCTAGATCCATGTATCAGAACAGACTCTTTACAGATCTTTTTACTTCATCGAACCATGAGCCCCGATTTCATATGTAATGTTTCGGATGCTGGTTTAGATACGGTGATTTTTCGTGGGAATAAAAAGAAGCCCAAGAGTAGGATTCGATTATATCGCAGTGAAGGCGTCGAAGGTATGACTTTCAGTACTAGCCAGATCTAGTAATCTACCACACCTACTAGTCTGACCGGGAGGTCAAGTTATCCCATCACAAGACCAACGTCCAAATAGTTCATAACATTCACAGAAGAGACAGGTTTTATGGACTAATCATTCTGAGCGAAAAGCTATTTCAAAGCTTAAGAGCCTCATGCAGATCGAACAAATCCAAGTATCTTAAGCTCCGTGACAGATAAGGCTCGAGGACGAAACTTTGTTTAAGGGGGGTAGAATGTGAAACCCAGTATTTTAATACAATGTTCTTTGATTTTAACTGGGTTAAAATGATTTTCATATTATTTTTATGCTCATAAAGACCACCTAAACTTAAATTATTTTCAATTCGGCAAATTTTTCGGTTTACGCGATTTCGGTTCCGGCGGGTAAACGGGTCAAAAGTTGGATTAAGTGTAATTAGTGCATTGTGGTGTGTGAGTGTTGTTTAAATGCCTGATTTCAAAAGCCATTTAGTAGGCTTATGGGCGGCTGTCTTTAATACACATCTAGATGTGTATAAGAGACAGACCCAACTGAGCTGACCCATTCTGTGGAATTAATTTTAAGTCTTCTTCTTGTTGAGACAGGTAATCAGAACCTCAAGCCAAGCTGGCGAAATTTCTTCTCCATTTTTCCCCAAAATAATCTTGGATTTCAAGTAGAAATCACTTGGAAGGTAAGATTTTATGTATTTTAGCATTTATGGCTTATGGGCTTTATGATTTAAGCTTTAATTTCAAGTTTTGAAGGATTCTTTATGGCTGAAAATAAACCCTCTTTGCAGCCTTATAAGTTATGATTTATGTATGTTATGGGTTGTTTTTAGTGTTTTGGAGGTTGGGAAGTGATTGGGGTTGATTTTTAACAACTTTCCATGTTTAGATTACAAATTTTAAGATTATGAGTTAGGGTTTTGTCTTCCATATGTGACCTAGAGTGTTATGCTATGAATGCTTATGTCTATGCATATAATGATGTTCTAAGAGTGTTTTAAGGTTAGTTTGGATAGGAATTGAGACTTGAAACCAAGTGGAATTGATTTCCCTTCATTTTGTAAGTAAGCGGAAGTTTGGCGCAACTAGGATAATTTGGATAATTGGTTATGTTTGAAGGATCTTTAATGATCTTTTGATGGTTTTAAGTGTTTCCTTGGTAGTGGGATGGTTAGGAAGCATGTTTGAATCATGCNCTTAGTGTGGCTAATAGGTAAAATTTTCAGTTTGGTAGTAAAGAGGAATTCCAACCATAGGTTGTTGCTCTAATGTTGTAATAGAGTTAATTGTAGTGGTTATGGAGTATGGATTGTTGTGGAATGCTATTGATATTGTCACGCCCCAAAAACGGGACCGTAACACGCCGCGCTAATGGCACACCGGTCCAAAGCGCAAGGCACAAACGAACAGAGCAACAAAGTTAACCGCAATTTAATAGAACCATCAAACGATTTCTCAACTATAAAACCAAATATTTCATTTTACACAAAAATACGAATTACAAAATTCATTCTTTGTACAAAAGATGCTACAACGAAAATAAAGTTCATCAATACAAAACTTATCTAATACACTACCCCTCTCCAAACAAAAGAGAAGCTTGGAAGATTATCCGCACTTCCTTTCAGTAATGTGGAGTCTGGGGAAAATCTAAAAGCTGCTAACGCGGTGGAGAATCCAAAAACGAGCACCTAATCTGAAAAATTGGCGTTTACCCCATATAAGTCACGTGGGGTGAGCATAACTAGCTCAGTGGATATCATAAAAGCTCTTCAAATGGGGCCAAGCATTGCGATAAAAAGAAAACATAAAGATAATAATATTTGTGAAAACCATAGTTATGAAGCAGTTTCTAAAATGTCTTATGCCATTTAAAAGTCAATAAACCATAATCATAAGTAGTTTCTAAAATGTATCATGCCATTTAAACGTCTCTCAAAATGTCCAAAACAAGTAAAAAAGATCCAATTATTTCAAAACATAGTATGCTAAAGCATAGCGAACAAATCCAAGTATTACAATCTAGAATGATATCCACTGAGCTAGTTATGCTCACCCCACGTGACACATAAGATTTCAGTATTAGGTGCTCGTTTTTGGATTCTCCACCACGTTAGCAGCTGTCTCTTATACACATCTATGTGTATAAGAGACAGTCTATCTTTATGCTTATCATTCATAAGAGTCAGACATAGTGTCTAATGGACTTGTATTTTGTTTAACGACTTTTGATCAAACATTTCCAAATACATCCAAAATTATATACCTCGGTCACCTATGAGCCAAAACAGTCATAAAATGCTTTCATATCAAAAGAGTTTGCAAATATATCAATTGATTAACATAAAATAGCTTGGTCCCGATTTCATATATAATAATTCCAAACCTTGGTAAAAGTGCAGTTCCAAACATCATACACATTTTAAAATCCATCCAAACATATTTCGAAAGTCGTTAAACAAAATACAAGTGGAAGAGGGTCTATGTTACCCACCTATTAAAGCAAAAACTGCACAAAGATCACAGAACGCGATCGCCGGCGGTAGGTGGAGTGGTACCTAAAACAAATATAAGAGGACTCTTAGAAGAGATGTAGAAGTTAAAGAATGACTAGGGAAGCGAAAACGACGCGAAATGATAGAAAACGACACCAAAAGCTCTTTGGTCAAAAATGACCTTTTCACAAATTCTGACCAACTTCGACAAGCTAATGCCTCTGTCAAAACACTTATCACTAGCAGACTCTTATAGTCTAGATGGACCTTGGTTACAACCCAACTCAAAACAACATATTCAACCAACAAAAATCCAATTCCAAGGTATTCAAGGGACCTTGGTTACAACCCAACTCAAAACAACATATTTAATCAACCAATGCATAAATGGAAAGATTCACCGGAGCAATAGCCGGGACTATATCAATAGCATTCCACAACAATGGAAAACACCTAAAACCATCAAAAGATCATTAAAGACCCTTCAAACATAACCAATTATCCAAATTATCCTAGTTGCGCCAAACTTCCGCTTACTTACAAAATGAAGGGAAATCAATTCCACTTGGTTTCAAGTCTAAATTCCTATCCAAACTAACCTTAAAACACTCTTAAAACATCATTACAAGCGGATACAGATAGACATAAGCATTCATAGCATAACATTCTAGGCTCATATGGAAGACAAAACCCTAACTCATAATCTTAAAATTTGTAATCTAACCATGGAAAGTTGTTAAATCAACCCCAATCACTTCCCAACCTCCAAAACACTAAAAACAACCCATAACATACATAAATCACAACTTATAAGGCTGCAAAGAGGGTTTTCTCAGCCATAAATAATCCTACAAAACTTGAAATTAAAGCTTAAATCATAAAGCCCATAAGCCATAAATGCTAAAATACATAAAATCTTACCTTCCAAGTGATTCCTACTTGAAATCCAAGAAAAATTTTGGGGGAAAATGGAGGAAAGGAGTTCGGCTGCTGCTGGAAGAAAATGAGGAAGAAAAAACAAGAAGAAACTTAAAAAGAAATTCCAAGGTTGACCAAATAGTACCCCATTGACCAAATAGTCTCCAAGTTGACTATTTGACCCAAAAACTAATTTTTGCTACTAAATTAACATTATAAAGAGATCAGTCATCAAACAACACTCACACACCACAATGCACTAATTACAAGAGTCTAATAATGAAGCGTGAACAGAAATAAAATCGCGTAAATCGAAAAATTTGCCGAATTGAAGAACGAATAAGTTGAAGTACCTAATGACTAAAAATAATATGAAAAACATTTTAAACCAATTAAAATCAAAGAACAAGGCTATTAAAATACTGGGTTTCACAGATATAGTCCCGGCTATTGCTCCGGTGAATCTTTCCGTTTATGGATTTTGTTGGTTGGTTGAATACGTTGTTTTGAGTTGGGTTGTAACCAAGGTCCCTTGAATACCTTGGAATTGGATTTTGTTGGTTGGTTGAATATGTTGTTTTGAGTTGGGTTGTAACCAAGGTCCCTTGAATACCTTGGAATTGGATTTTTATTGGCAGGGAGGATAGCCTACTTATAGCCTAGGGAGGGGCGAAGTTTTTCGGTTTTTCTGGAAAACTGAGCTTATTATCTCCTAGTCTAGCTGTAATACGAATTTGAGGGGTTAACTAAGTGTTTTGACTGGGGTTTTAGCTTGTCGAAGTTGGTCAGAATTTGTGAAAAGGTCATTTTTGACCAAAGGGTTGTTGGTGTCGTTTTCTATCGTTTCGCATCGTTTAAGTTTCCCTAGTCATTCTTATAATCTAAATGTCTATTAGAGACATCTTTATATACCTAGACATAAGATACCAGAAATATTGCAAATTGATTGGGATATCCAATTATTAGAACATAAAGGTTTGCTTTGATAGCTGGGTAACATAGATTCTCTTCCACGTGTATTTTGTTTAACGACTTTCAAAATATGTTTGAATGGATTTTAGAATGTGTATGATGTTTGGAACTGCACTTTTACCAAGTTTTGGAATTATTATATATGAAATCGGGACCAAGCTATTTTATGTTAATCAATTGATATGTTTGCAAACTCTTTTGAAATGAAAGCATTTTATGACTGTTTTGGCTCATAGGTGACCGAGGTATATAATTCTGGATGTGACATGTCAACAACAAATTGTTGTAGTAATCTCAATATAAGGCTCTTAAACACTTCTTCCTTACTATTTTAGACAAATTCCGGATTGAAACTATACTTGGATTTGTTAGCTATGCTTTAGCATACTATGTTTTGAAATGATTTGAATAAAATTTGGCTATGTTTTGGACATACCTTTGAGCCTAAAAGATACTCATGCTATTTTATTAAATTCCGGATTGAAACTATACTTGGATTTGTTAGCTATGCTTTAGCATACTATGTTTTGAAATGATTTGATCTGTTTGGCTATGTTTTGGACAAACTTTTGAGCCTAAAAGATACTCATGCTATTTTATTAAATTTCGGATTGAAACTATACTTGGATTTGTTCGCCATTATGGTGTATGCTTTAGCATACTATGCTTTGAAATGATTGGATCTTTTTGACTATGTTTTGTGATAATAGCCTGACGTTTAAATGGCATGAGACATTTTAGAAACTGATTCATGACTATGATTTTCGCAAATGTTATTATAATTATGTTTTCTTTTTATCGAAATGCTTGGCCCCATTTGAAGAGCTTTTATGATATCCACCGAGCTAGTTATGCTCACCCCACGTGACTTATAATTTTTCAGATTAGGTGCTCGTCTTTGACTCTCTAGCTCGGTGGATATCATAAAAGCCTGTCTCTTATACACATCTAGATGTGTATAATTGTTGTGCAATTTGTCTTATACACATCTAGATGTGTATAAGAGACAGCTCTTTGTTATGAGGGCAACAAAATTCTATGTAGCATCTTTTGTACTAAGAAGGAATTTTGTAATTCGTTTTTTTGTGTAAAATGAAATATTTGATTTTATAGTTAAGAAATGGCTTGATGGTTCTATTACATGCGGTTAGCTGAAATATAAGATGACATTATCGATAAAGAATATATGGTGGAATTACATTATATATAAGGTTTAAATCGATGTGCTCGGGCTTAGAATTATATAAGATTCTGTTTTGCTCGCGACATTACAGGATCTGTGGAATTCTTTGACCTGGAGTTATTGATTGACTTGTTTTGGGGGGTTTTGAGAGGTCCTTGCTTATGTAATCTTTGTGTACCTCTTTTGTTGAATCTTGAAGAGTTATTCTTTGCTTATGATTTCGTCTTTGACTCTTATCAGCTAGTATGCCGCCTAGGATGCGTTTTGGTTCTAGATGGTTAGAGGATCCTTATAGAGTGGGGACCCCGGACGGGAAGGTTATGGAGTCTAGGTTTGTTTTGGAAGGTTGTCGGTTAGACTCCATAAAAGTTTGAGGCTGACCTTAAAATCCAACCCGATGACCGACTTTGATTTGATTTTGGGTATGGATTGGTTGGCGGCTAATGGTGCGATGATTGATTGTAAAGAGAGGTATGTGATGTTTCAGATGCCTGGTTTAGATACGGTGATTTTTCGTGGGAATAAAAAGAAGCCCAAGAGTAGGATTCTGATTATATCAGCAGTGAAGGCGTTTAAGGCCTTAGATAGGGGTTGTGAGAGCTATTTGGCTTATGTGATAGACTCTGATAAAGTAGAGCCAGGCATTGAGGATCTTGGATCGACAAGATAAGACATTGAGGAATAAAGTTATCCCCTACGTGAAGGTTTTATGGTCTAATCATTCTGAGCGAAAAGCTATCTGGGAGCTTAAGAGCCTCATGAGATCGAAGTATCCAGCTTTGTTTGCTTCGTGATTTCGTAAGTTTCGAGGACGAAACTTTGTTTAAGGGGGGTAGAATGTGAAACCCAGTATTTTAATAGCCTCTTGTTCTTTGATTTTAACTGGGTTAAAATGTTTTTCATATTATTTTTAGTCATAAAGACCTTCAACTTATTCGTTTTTCAATTCGGCAAATTTTTCGGTTTACGCGATTTCGGTTCCGGCGGGTAAACGGGTCAAAAGTTGGATTAAGTGTAATTAGTGCATTGTGGTGTGTGAGTGTTGTTTGATGGCTGATTTAAAATGTTAATTTAGTAGCAAAACACACTCTTTATTTAAATAGTCAACTTGGAACTATTTGGTCAAATGGGTACTATTTGGGTCAACTTTGGAATTCTTTTTAAGTCTTCTTCTTGTTGTTTTTCTTCCTCATTTTCTCCAGCAGCTGGCCGAAATTTCTTCTCCATTTTTCCCCAAAATTTTCTTGGATTTCAAGTAGAAATCACTTGGAAGGTAAGATTTTATGTATTTTAGCATTTATGGCTTATGGGCTTTATGATTTAAGCTTTAATTTCAAGTTTTGAAGGATTCTTTATGGCTGAAAATAAACCCTCTTTGCAGCCTTATAAGTTATGATTTATGTATGTTATGGGTTGTTTTTAGTGTTTTGGAGGTTGGGAAGTGATTGGGGTTGATTTTTAACAACTTTCCATGTTTAGATTACAAATTTTAAGATTATGAGTTAGGGTTTTGTCTTCCATATGTGACCTAGAGTGTTATGCTATGAATGCTTATGTCTATGCATATAATGATGTTCTAAGAGTGTTTTAAGGTTAGTTTGGATAGGAATTGAGACTTGAAACCAAGTGGAATTGATTTCCCTTCATTTTGTAAGTAAGCGGAAGTTTGGCGCAACTAGGATAATTTGGATAATTGGTTATGTTTGAAGGATCTTTAATGATCTTTTGATGGTTTTAAGTGTTTCCTTGGTTGTGGTGGAGCCTTGCTCCATCCAGGCCAAAAAAAATAGCATCAATATCTCCTCACCGGGATCAATATCCACACCGACCGAGACACACAAGATATTGCTCAAATGAGGGAACCAGGGCTTTTACACCAGGTTCCTTGGCTTGCATTGTGTAGCAAATTTGCTAGTTGATTAGGTGGTCCACATCTATGGGTTTGTCGAAGGCAATGACGTACAATAGCTTAGCTTGTTGCACCGTAACATGAGTAAGATGACTACATGGAAGGAGGTGAACACATAAAATTTAAATCAAACCAGCTAAACTAATTTAAACCAAACTAGCTTACCACACTAGTGCAAAAAAGATATGTGATGTCCTTAATCTTAAAGTTCTCGTCACAAAATGCAGACCACTCATCATTACGAACTTGTGGTATGCACAATATGCTATTGATTGAATTACCAGTAATATCAATAGTCTTTCCCCTAGCATATGCCTTTGTCTCATGGTATGCAGTCAAATTCGCATAAAATTCTAACACCACAAGTAGTACTGCATCACTGGGGATTGATGCAATGTGTTTCCAACCCCGCGTTTTTAATATGTTTGCAATACTCGAAGCTCCACCACTTAGTATTAGAATACCCTTTAACCTTGATTGCTGCCCTCATAACAAATATCTAGCTTGAATTTTTTCTGAGCCACAACATTTACAAATTGTGTCAGTACATTTTTCTCTACGAGGTTTTGTTGTGGTGTAGAGAAAGAATATTCTTTAGTAAAACAAGGTGCCAATTGTTGTCCCTTTTGTGCCATTCTTACCAAAAAAATCGTATGTGAGACGGAGAAGTCAACAAAAGAAAACGACAATCTCTGCACACTTATACAATTTTATATCCCCAAACCACTATCGAACAATCATAATAATTCACAAAAGAAATCAATTATGTTGGTGCCAAGTCATATGTGGTGTGAATGTTTTCATGTTATTCCTAAAACTTATGGAAGCAATAGAAACATTTTAACTGTCAAAAGAAGTCAAAGTCGAATTTATGGACAAATGGCCTGTTTTTCAAGACTTTTCTTCTTTGCGGCATATTACCAAACATTTGGCATGTATCATTTCCAAATACCAATTTCTCTACAAAAATAACCTATGCAGCCACTTCTTATTCGAAGATCAATTTATTAGTAATCTACATCAACATTTATCATTCAATCCACAACTAGAAATCACAACCAAAATATTCAAGAACTAACTGTATTCAAATTCAATTAAGAAAGCCACAAAGTAAAAATTAGAAAAGGAAGAGAATTTTCATGCCTTTATGATGTTAATCTACTTAAGAGAAGATGAACTTGACGTGAATTGAAGTGATTAAGTGGTAGGAGAAGTGTTGGGGACCAGGGTTAGCAAAGCAAAGAAAGAAGAAGAAGAAGTGTGGGGTGAGGAAAGAAAAGGAAGGGTTAAAACCCTTTCTATAGGTGACCTAACGTGCGCTGAAGTAACCAATGCATGTGCATTGGAAACTGAACCAGCCTTACAGTTTTTTTGCATCTTGCCCACATGTACTGAGGATCGAGTGCTTGTGCTCTGAAATGCACAAACGATTTTTGGCTATCTGGAATGAGCACACGTGTTGGAACCAAATTGTTTGACTATTCTAGATTTTTCATGCGTACACGACTCCAATTGTGCAATTAATCCTAAAAATGTCAAGTAAGTTGTTAAACCTTGCACTTTAGGATGATGTTTAACAAAAATGTCTAGAAAACTTACGAAAAAATCAAAACAATTATACAAAAATAGTTATTAAAAATCATGGGTTGCCTCCCATATGGCCCCTTTGTTTATTGTCATTGGCTTGACTTTATGCTCATTTTCTCAAGTGTTAAATGGTTCTTAAAAAGCATGAGACCATAAGGAAGAAATTCAGAATAAGTCATAAGAAGCTTAAGCTTATACCCATTAACCTCAAACACCTTGGATGTTGTCACACTTTGAATTTCAACCACACCATGAGGAAAAACATTAGTAATAAGAAATGGGCCAATCCAACGAGAATGCAATTTACCAGGAAATAGACGAAGATGTGTTTACTAAAGATGGACTTTTTGACTGATGCTGAATTTCTTCCTTATGGTATCATGCTTTTTAAATATGAGCTATTCTCGTATGTCTTATTCTGAATCTTTTCCAATTCATGTAATGTAATCATGTAACTGATAGGGTGACATACCGATAGGTGTTTTATAGGCAATATGGTGAGCCCACAGTGCATCATCTAATCACAGACTCCAACACTTATGACTAGGGTTCATCATCTTTTGTAAAATGGATTTGATTTTCCTATTAGACACCTCAGCTTGCCCACTAGTCTGCGAGTTATATGCGGTTGATAGCCTATGGATTATGGGCTATTTCTTGAGGAAAGCTTCAACGGTTCGATGACAAAAGTGACTGCCTCGATCACTTACCAAAGCCTTACAATTCCAAATCTAGAAAAGATGTTAGTTCTAAGGAAATTTGCAACAACCGTAGAATCATAAATACGAGTGGCGTTTTCTTCCACCCATTCTGAGAATAATCTACAGTCAATAAAATATATGAATAACCAAAAGAAACTAGAAAAGGCCCCATAAAATTATTTCCCCAAACATCAAATAGTTCTTAACACAATAGAATTGCATCAGGTTTTGAGGCATTTCATTCCTTTGGGAAATGTTAGCTACTCTTTGACATCTATCGCATGTTCGCCTAAATAGATAAGAATCTCGAAATATGTTAGGCCAATAAAAACCACATTCTAACACCTTTCTTGCTTTCCTCTTTGCTCCAAAATGACCTCCACAAGCATAAGAATGGTAGAAAGCAAGAATGGAGTTAATCTCACTATCATTGACATAGCTTCTTATCACATGGTCGGCATAATGCTTCCATAAGTACAGGTCATCCTTTACGTAATATTTAGCTGTCACTTTTGGTCTTTTCCTCTCTTAGTCCTAAATAATGCAGCAAGTAATTTATTAGTTACTAAATATTTCACAATATTTGCATACCATTGTAATGTCGCTCTCCTATACGTGCAACTCATCTTCCACATGTGGCAATTGACTCAAGTTATCAGCTACATTATTTTTTGTTCCACTTTTATCCTTAATCTCCAAGTAGAATTCACTTAATGCGAGCAATATCCACCTTACCAACCTTGGTTTCGACTCATTCTTCATCATAAGATATCATAAAGCAGCATGATCAGAATAAACAATTGCCTTAGTACCAAAAACTTTTCTAAAGCAAAAACAATAATGTCCTTTCTCTGTGGTGGAATAATTTCTCTGTGCATCATTCAAAGTCAAGAAGGAATAATATATCGCTTGAGATGCTTGTCCAATCTTTGACCCAAAACGGCACCCACTACATAATTACTTGCGTTGGACATTGTCTCAAAAGATAACTCCAATTTGGGGGTTGAATTATTGGTGTCAAAATAAGGAGATTCTTCAATTTGTCAAATGACATTTTTCATTCATAATCAAACTCAAACTCCACATCTTTCTGTAATAGTTTGCATACAGGTGATGATTTCTTGGAGAAGTCTTTTATGAATCTTTAGTAAAAACCTGCGTGACCAAGTAAAAAATGGACTTTTTGCACATTGGTAGGGTAAGGTAGCGATTGAATAACACTCGATTTTGGCCTTTTATACCTCGATACCTTTAGTTGATACCACATGACCAAAACCTATATCTTATTGAACCATAAAGTGACATTTTTCTTAATTTAAAACAAGGTGAGTCTCTACGCATCTTTGTAATACTAGTGCAAGGTTATGCAAACAATGATCGAAAGATCCACCATATATAGTGAAATCATCCTTAAACACTTCAGTAATGTGCTCAACAAAATCAAAAAGAATTCGAACTGCACACCTTTGAAATGCTAAAGCATTGTGTAAACCAAATGGCATGCGACGATATGCAAAAGTTTCAAATGGATATGTAAATATTGATTTCTCTTGATTCTCTAGAGCGATAGCAATCTATAAATAACCTGAATAGCCATCAAGGAAACAATAATAAGCACAACCAACTAATATTCAAAGCATTTGATCAATAAAGGGTAAAGGAAAGTGATCTTTTCAAGTTAAAGAATTAAGTTTTCTATAGTCTATACAAACCCTCCACCCACTGTCCTTTCCTTTTTGAATATAGGGGGCACCATTTCATCATCTTGATTCTTGACTATAGTGATTCCTGACTTTTTAAGGACCACTTGGACTTGACCAATCAATTCATGGTCAGAAATAGGGTAGATTACTCGTACTTCAAGAAGTTTGTGAATTTCTTGCTTTACTACTTCCATGAGCATTGGATTCAACCACCTCTGTGGTTTTCTGGTACGCTTAGCTCCTTCTTGAAACAAGAAACTATGCATACATGTGGATGGCTGATTCCCTTTAGGTCCACAATGATCCATCCAATTGCAATCTTATGCGCCCTTACAACTTCCGCTAGTTTTGCTTCTTGATCTTTGGTCAACTGGCTAGAAATAATGATCGTTATATGATGGACATTGATGTAAAAAAATGATAGCATAACTCTTGTTTCTGTCTCTTATACACATCTAGATCTGCACTGTGAAGGTAAAGATTTTTTGCCAAAATTGGTGATGCAACATAAGATACCTTTCCAAGTTGTAGTGAGTTATTCTCAATTGCTAAATGTACTTGCTCACCATTTTCGTTCTCACATCCTTCTTCAAAATTTCCTGTGCTAAAGAGTCAGTGATGACAATAAAGTAGACAAGATTATCATCAGTAGGGTATCTTATGGCTTTATAAATATTATGCTCAAAGATTTTTCCATCAAATTGGATTGTGAGCATTCTAGTATCCACATCTATTTTAGTTTTATATGTTTTCAAGAATGTCATTTCTAACAAAATACGGGCAAACTTATCATTTTTTAACATGTCAAGAACATAAAAATGAACAAGAAATGTTAGTTCATTGACTTGGACCAAAACATCCTCAACTATACCCTTTGGATAGGCGAAAGATCTATTAGCTAATTAGATAATTGTACTAGTTTCAATCACAGGGGAAAGCTATAAAGAAACATCGCCGAATAGGGAATGACATTTATAGATGTTCTTAAATCTAATATATCCTCTTTAGTCGTATTATTATTGATCGTATAAGGAATTGTTCACAAGTAATACTTGAATCTTTATATTTTGTGGGAAGATTCTTTTGCAGCTTTGCTAAAACATTTTGTCCTAATCGAATCTTCTCACCTTTTTTTTTTCTTTTTTCTTCCTCTTATGTGTACACAAATGTTTCAAAAATTTATCATAATGAGGTATTTGTTTAATATCTTCTAGTAATGACATATTTACCTTGCACTTGTGAAAAGTTTCATATAATTCTCTATTGGGATCTTCTTCCGGAAACTTTTCCAAGTCATTTGTGGTGTGTGCATGGGATTAAGATATTCCTTAAACTTGTGGAAGCAATAGATGTATTATACCACACAAAGGAAGCCCCAAAAATTTAATTTATGGACAAATGCTATGTGTTTCAGGACTTTTCTTCATTGTGGCATTTTATCAAACATGTATGGTATGCATGATTTTCAAAATATGAAATGCTCCATAAAATTAACCACACAACCACTTCTAGTTCATAGATCAATTCATTAGTAAACTACACCAACATTTACCATAATCAATCCACAACTAGAAATCACAATCAAAATATTCAAGAACTAACTATATTCAACTTCAATGGAAAAACCCAAAATTGAAAAATAAGAAAAGGAAGCGAATTTTCATGCCTTTATTATGTTAATCTACTTAATAGAAGATGAATTTGAAGTCAATTAATGTGAATAAATGGTGGAAGAAGTGTTTGAAGCAGTATTGGGGAATATGGTTGGCAAAGGAAAGAAAAAAGAAGAAGAATTGTGGGGTGAGGATTGAAAATGAAGGGTTAAAAACCTTTTTATCGACAGGCGCATGTGTACTGAAGTGCCTAGTGCATGTGCACTGGAGACTGAACTGGCCTTGTAATTTTTGGATCGACCACATGTATGTTGAGTATCCAGAGCATGTGTCCTGAAATCAAAAATGATTTTTTGCTCTCTGGAATGAGCACACGTGTACAGAATATCCGGTGCATGTTCGCTGGAACTAATTACCTGAATACGGATTTTGTGGGTGTACATGACTCAAATAGGAACGCAATTAATTCTAAAAAATGTCTTGTAAGTTGTTTAAACTTGAACTTTAGGATGATTTTAACACAAACGACCACAAATCTCAAAATAAAATAAAATTATGGTACAAAAACAATGATTAAAATCGTGGGTTGCCTCCCATACGGTGCCATTGTTTCCTGAGTTGGCTCAACTTCATGCTCATTTTCTCAAGTGTATGGCGGTTTTTCCAAATCTACTTTTGCCACGGTTTCCATTTGGAATCCTTCATAAGAAGCCTTAAGCTTATGGCCATAAAGCTTGAACACCATGGATGTTGTCACACTTTGAATTTCAATTGCACCATCAGGATTTGTAATAACAAATGGGCCAATCCAACGAGAACACAACTTACTTGGAAATAGCCAAAGGCGTGTTTGATAAAGAAGGATTTCTTAACGAAAGCTAAACTCCTTTCTTGAGATCATGCCATCGTGAAAAGCTTTTGTCTTTGCTTTATAAATACGAGCATTCTCATATGCCTCGCATTCTGAATCTCTTTCAATTCTTGTAGTTGTAATCGTCTATGTTCTCCACTCTCATCCAATTTTGTATTGAAATTATTAAGAACCCATAAGCTTTACGCTTTAATTCAATTGGTAAATGGCAAGATTTCTCAAATACTAACCGATAGGGTGACATACTAATTGGTGTTTTATAAGTAGTACGGTAGGCCCACAATGCACCATCTAATCGTAGACTCCAATCCTTGTGACTAAGGTTCACTGTCTTTTGTAAAATGGATTTGATTTCCCTATCAGACACCTTAGCTTATCCACTGGTCTATGGGTGTTATGCAGTTGATACCCTATGGGTTACATGCTATTTCTTGAGCAAAACTTCAACAGATTGATTACAAAAATGAGTGCCTCGATTACTTATCAAAGCCTTTGGAATTCCAAATCTTGGAAAGATGGTAGCTCTAAGAAAATCTACAACAACCTTAGAATCATCAGTACGAGTGGCGTTTGCTGCACCTCATTTCGAGACATGTATAACCCAAAGCCAACAAAATATAAAAATACCCAAAAGAAACATGAAAAGGTCCCATAACATCAATGCCCCAAACATTAACTAGTTCCCAAAATTGTATCGAGTTTTGAGGCTTTTCATTCCTTTGGGAATTGTTACCTGCTCTTTGACAACTATTGCATGTTTGGCAAAATAGATAAGCATGTTGGGCCAATAAAAACCACATTCTAACACCACTCTTACTATCCTCTTGGCTCCAAAATGACCTTCACAAGCAAAAGAATGACAAAAGAAGGAATGGAGTTAATCTAACTATCATTCAAACGCCTTCTTATCACTTGTTTGGCACAGTGCTTCTATAAGTACGGGTCGTCCCAAACATAATATTTTGCATCACTTTTGATATTTTCTTTTTCTACCCTAGAGAAACGAGTAGGCAATTCATTAGTGACTAAATAATTCACAGTATTTGCATACCATGGTAATGTGACTCTTACTGAAAAGAACTGTTCGTTGGGAAAATCACACGTCTTGTACGTCCAACTCATTTTCCACATTTGGCAATCTACTCAAGTGAGCAGCAACTTTATTTTCTATTGTACTTTTATCCTAAATCTCTAAGTCAAATTCACTTAAGATTAATATCTAACTTATCAACCTTGGTTTGGACTCCTTCTTCATCATAAGGTATTGTAAAGCTACATGATCAAAACAAACAGTTACCTTAGTACCAAGTAGATAAGAACGAAACTTTTCTATAGCAAAAGCAACAACTGAAATTTATTTTTTTTATGGTGGAATAATGTCTCTGGGTATCATTCAAAATCATGGAAGCATAATATATCACACGAGATGCTCATCCAATCCTTCTACCCAAAATGGCGCCCACTTCTTAATCACTAGCATCGTAAAGGTAAACTCCAATTTGGGGATTCAATGATTGTTGTAAAAATAAGGAAATTCTTCAATTTTTCAAATACCATTTTGAAGACATCATCAAACTGAAACACATCTTTTTGCAATAGTTTGCAATCTGTATATCTTGGAGAAGTCCAATATGAATTTTCGATAAAAACCAGTGTGACCAAGAATAGAATGGACTTTCTGCACAATGGTGATATATGGTAGCCATTAATTAATATCAATTTTAGCCTTTTCTACCTCGATATCTTTAGATGATACCACATAACCTAAAAGTATACATTGTTGAACCATAAAGTGACATTTTTCCGAATTTAATACAAGGTTAGTCTCTATGCATCTTGGTAACATTGGCATAAGGTTATGAAAATAATGATCAAAAGAATCACCATATATAGTGAGGTCGTCCATAAACACTTCGATAATGTGCTCAAAAAAATCGAAAAAAATGCTAACCATGACCTTTGGAATATGGTTGGAGCTTTGCATAAACCAAATGGTATGCAACGATAAGCAAAAGTTCCAAATAGACACATAAATGTCTTTCCCGCTTGATCTTCTAGAGTGATAGCAATCTTGAAATAACCTCAATAACAATCAAAGAAACAATAATAAGCATGCAAATCACCAACTAACCAATCAAGCATTTGATCAATAAAGAGTAAGGAAAATGATCTTTTCGATTTAATGAATTAAGTTTCCTATAGTCTATACATACCCTCCACCCATTTGGAACAGGTGTGGGCACCATTTCATCGTCTTGATTCTTGACTATAGTGATTCCTGACTTTTTAGGGGCTTCTTAGACTAGACTAACTCACTCACTGTTAGAAATAGGGTAGACTATCCATACTTCAAGAATTTTGAGGATTTTTTGCTTGACTGCTTTTCCATTGTGGTTGTCTAGTAGCTCATTATTCAAGCAAGATACAATGCATACATGTAGATGGGCTGATTCCCTTTATTTCTGCAACTAGATGTCCATCCAATTATTGTCTTACGCGTCCTTGGAACTTTTAGCAGTTTTTGTTCTTGATCTTCAATCAGCTGCTAGAAATAATGACTTGCAAAGTTTCTCCATCCCTAAAAATAAATATTTGAGATGACTAGGCAGGGGCTTCAGTTCCAGGACGGGTGCAAAAAGACTAAACAATAGAAGGTAAAGGTTTCTTATCAAAAATTGGCAATGCAACATAAGATACCTTACCAAGTTGCTGTGACTCCTCAATCGCTGATTCTTCTTGGTCACCTTTTCAGCCTCACATCCTTCTTCAAAAATTTCATGTACTAAAGAGTCAATGTTGTCAATAAAATAGACAAGATTATCATTAATAGGGTACCTCATCGCTTTATAAATATTATGCTCAAAGATTTTTCCATCAAATTCTATTATGCACATTCTAATATCCATATCTATTTTAGTTTTAGATGTATTTAAGAATGGCATTCCTAACAAAATAAGCATAGATTTATCATTATTTTCCATGTCAAGAACATAAAAATCTGCATAAAAGATTAATTCATTGACTTGGACCAAAATATCCTTAACTATTCCCCTTGGGTAGGCCAAAGATCAATCTACTAATTAGATAACTGTACTAGTTTCAATTGAAGGGGCAAACTCTAAAGAAACATAAATAGAATAGATATATGTGCATGACATTGGTCTCTTTAATCCCGGTATTATTTACCGTACAAGGAATTGTACACATACCTAGATCTTTACATTTTGTGAGAAGATTCTTTTGCATCTTTGCTGAAACATTTTGTCCTATTTGAATCTTCTCACCTTTCTTTTCTTTTTGCTTCCTTTCATGAGTACACAATTCTTTCAAAAATTTAGCATAATGAAGTAGTTGGTTAATAGCATCTACTAATGGAATATTTACCTCGTAGTTGTGAAAAGTCCCACATAATTCTCCATTGGGATTTTCTTTCACAAAATCTTTTAATACTTGAGGGAATGGAAGGTTTAGGCCCATACTATGGCCACGGAATTGACTTACCATTACTTAACTCTTTATTGTTCTAAGCCAATTCTTTTTCAACTTCAGCCTCCATCTCCTCAACTTTAGGAGGTTTAGAAATTGATTTAATGGGCACCTAAACCTATTTACCACTTCTTAACACAATAGCGCTGGCATTCTCGTTAAGTTTATTATGCTCAATTATTTCATATGGCAACTCCTTGAAATTTTTGGCTTCCAAACGGCTAATCCCTGTCACCATTTGACCCACTTAGTTTGTCAATTGTAGAATACTGGCATTGTTTCCTGCTGAAATTGCAAAGTGTTAGTGGCCAAAGAGCTCACTAAATCTTGCAAACACATACCTAGTTGAGGAGTAGAGTTTGATTGTTGTCTTGGAGGTATGGGTTATTGATATGGCTAAAAATAATTTCTATTTTGCACCACAGGTTGCGGAACATGTGGATTCCTATAGCTCAAATTCGGATTATCTCTCTATGCAGGGTTATAAATATTTGAGTATGGATTGTAGTTTCTTCAAGTTTGCCCAGAAAATCCTCCCATTGCATTGACTTATTAATGAGAATCCTCTCACAAAGTTGGACACATATTCGTTTGATATTCCACATTCAAACAAATACCACAAGCTTGCACCGACTATGTAGTTCCAGAAGCTAATCTTTTGGGATTCCTTGTGTTGATGTGCCTTATTCCACATATTTTCTTGCTTATACCTGCTACCCTTGAGGCTGGGAAATACTTGGCTAAGAATAGCCTATCCAGTCTCTACAACGTCTCATACTTCCAGGGATAATGAAGTAGCCAAACCTTTGCTTCATTCTTTAATGAGAATGGGAATGCATTCAATATTATATGCTCTTCAAACCCCATTACGTATCATGCTTATGCATACCACATGAAATTCCAGCCATATTTGCTTCCTCTTATAATCCTTGACGTGTCTCTCTTGTTAACCTATGCAAAGTCCTTTCAATTTCTGGGTCAAACTAGAAAATAAATTTATCAACAGATCGAGTTTCAAGCATGCACAGTTAAAAATTTAATAAAAAAATATAATGAAAATCAAATCAAAATACAATTAAACCAAAAAACTTTCTGGCAATGGAGCCAAAATTTTAGTCGCGCTGTCGCCAGTGCCAAAAAATAAAACCTAACTTTTAAACATTAACTGTAGTACCAGAAGTTTGGATGAAGAAGCACTTCTACTGAGAGGTATAACTTACTACTTCGTACTTTTGTGAATAAAGACTGGGAAGAGATTAAATACAACAAAAATAAACAAAAGAAACTAACTAATAAGCAATTGAAATTAAAGGGGAAATAAAGAGAACTAACCTTGGTCATGGTAATATCCACAATGGAGATTCAACAGTCGATCATTGATACCAAAGAAATATCAATTTTTCTAGTAAATATTGATTGTAGAATTAAGCCTGGATTCCAATTCAAAGCTTATCTTATATCTTTCCTTAAGTTTAGTTTTTAATCAACGTGCAATCCAATTAACCTTAACTACCAATTAAATCCAAACAAGTGCCGAAGATTAATCAATTAGGTGCATTGAGAACTAGAAAGATCAATTAGACTAACACTGTGAAACCCAGTATTTTAATAGTCTTGTTCTTTGATTTTAACTGGTTTAAAATGTTTTTCATATTATAAATAGTCATAAAGTACTTCAACTTATTCGTTTTTCAATTGAAGACCACGGCAAATTTTTCGGTTTACGCGATTTCGATCAATATTCACAGAAGTATTGAGTAGTAAGTTGGTATCTCAGTAGAAGCTGTCTCTTAAGTGTTGTATGATGGCTGATTATTCAGAAAAAAATGTTAAGTTAGTAGCAAAAAAATTAGTTTTTGGGTCAAATAGTCAACTTGGAGACTATTTGGTCAATTTGGCACTATTTGGGTCAACTTTGGAATTTCTTTTTAAGCCTTCTTCTTGCTTTATTTTTCCTCATTTCTTCCTTGCTGCTGGCCGACTCTTCTCCTCCATTTTTCCCTCAAAAATTTTCTTGGATTTCAAGTAGAAATCACTTGGAAGGTAAGATTTTATGTATTTTAGCATTTATGGCTTATGGGCTTTATGATTTAAGCTTTAATTTCAAGTTTTGTAGGATTATTTATGGCTGAGAAAACCCTCTTTGCAGCCTTATAAGTTGTGATTTATGTATGTTATGGGTTGTTTTTAGTGTTTTGGAGGTTGGGAAGTGATTAGGGTTGATTTTTAACAACTTTCCATGGTTAGATTACAAATTTTAAGATTATGAGTTAGGGTTTTGTCTTCCATATGAGCCTAGAATGTTATGCTATGAATGCTTATGTCTATGCTTGTAATGATGTTTTAAGAGTGTTTTAAGGTTAGTTTGGATAGGAATTGAGACTTGAAACCAAGTGGAATTGATTTCCCTTCATTTTGTAAGTAAGCGGAAGTTTGGCGCAACTAGGATAATTTGGATAATTGGTTATGTTTAAAGGGTCTTTAATGATCTTTTGATGGTTTTAGGTGTTTTTCATTGTTGTGGAATGCTATTGATATAGTCCCGGCTATTGCTCCGGTGAATCTTTCCGTTTATGGATTTTGTTGGTTGAATATGTTGTTTTGAGTTGGGTTGTAACCAAGGTCCCTTGAATACCTTGGAAATGGATTTTGTTGGTTGGTTGTATATGTTGTTTTGAGTTGGGTTATGACCAAGGTCCCTTGAATAAATCAAGACTCTAAAATATGGGTTTCACAATCTAGCTCAAATCCCAACTCCAACCACTTAACTAATCACACTCTGCTCCAGCTGCTACTCACAATATAAGTTACTACTGTCTCTTATACACATCTAGATGTGTATAAGAGACAGGGTATAACCTACAGTACTAGCCAGATCTAGTAATCTACCACACCTATGTAGTCTGAGTACTAGGTCAGATCTAGTAATCTCTCACATATCTAGTTTTAGGTACCACGCCACCTACCGCTGGCGATCGCATTCAGTGATCTTTTGTGCAGTTTTTGCTTTGATAGGTGGGTAACATAGATTCTCTTCCACTTGCACTTTGTTTAACGACTTTCAAAATATGTTTGGATGGATTTTAAAATGTGTATGATATTTGGAACTGCACTTTTACAATGTTTTGGAATTATTACATATGAAATCGGGACAGTGTGTGAATGTGATGAACTATTTGCTGAGGGGTCTTGTGATGGGATAACTTGACCTCCCGGTCAGACTAGTAGGTGTGGTAGATTACTAGATCTGGCTAGTACTGTAGGTTATACCTTGGAGCCTAAAAGATAGTCATGCTAAAAGATACTCATGCTATTTTATTAAATTCTGGATTGAAACTGTACTTGGATTTGTTAGCTATGCTTTAGCATACTATATTTTGAAATGATTGGATCTTTTTGGCTATGTTTTGGAAAAGCATACGATGTTTTGTAATGTTTGGATCTTTTTGGCTATATTTTGGACATGCCTGACGTTTTAATGGCAAAATCAAATGATACATTTTAGAAACTACTTATGATTATGGTTTATTGACGTTTAAATGGCATGAGACATTTTAGAAACTGCTTTATGACTATGGTTTTCGCAAATGTTATTATCTTTATGTTTTCTTTGTATCGAAACACTTGGCCCCATTTGAAGAGCTTTTATGATATCCACTGAGCTAGTTATGCTCACCCCACGTGATTACAATTTTTCAGATTAGGTGCTCGTTTTGGACTCTCCACCGCGTTAGCAGCTTTAGATTTTCTCCAGATTCCACATTACTGGTAGGACTCTGCGGATAATCTTCCAAGCTTCTCTTTTGTTTGGAGAGGGGTAGTGTATTAGATAGGTTTTGTATTTATGAACTTTGTTTTTGTTGTAGCATCTTTTGTACTAAGAAGAAATTTTGTAATTCGTATTTTTGTGTAAAATGAAATATTCGGTTTTATAGTTAAGAAATGGTTTGATGGTTCTATTACATTGTGGTTAAGTTTGTTGCTCTGTTCGTTACTGTGCCTTGCGCTTTGGACCGGTGTGCCATTAGCGCGGCGTGTTACGGTCCCGTTTTTGGGGCGTGACAAACACAACATAAGCACATGCAGTTATGTCAGCTAGTTGGCCATTATTCTATATTTGACAAAACCCTAATCCAGTAATTGTTAAACTTATTCGCTTCACCGATTAAATTGGACAACATAGCCAATATTAATCTAACTATAGATTGAATCCATTAATTAAACTACTTGGCCTTCACAGTAATTAAAAGAAGCAATCATAAAAATAAATGCAAAAAAATAAACAATGCTTGAAATAAGAATTGAATAATTAATCACAATAAGTCTCACAACTTTAAATAATCAATCGCTTAAGTTCCCTTGACCAAGAACGAAGTTTTTAGGCACAAAAGGCCATGGGAAAGCACACAAAATAAAGCTACTACAACTACGACAAAAGAAAGATAAAAACATCATCTCCTCAACTCAACTATGAAAGAAGTATTCGTAAGGGATTCATAGGGTTAAATTCGTTGTCCCTCAACAAAAAGAATGAAAACCCTTGAAAATGAGTCCAACCGAACAAAGAAAGCTGTCAGAAAATAATAAACTCTTGCAGGCTTGAGCGCACATGCACTGGGTTCTCAGTGCATGTGCGTTCTGAGAACCCAGTGCACATGTGCCGAGACAATCTTCTTCAATTTTCCTCTCTTGAAGAAGTTCTACATGTTTCTATTACTCATATTTCAGACTCCTTTAACTCATAATCTTAAAATTTGTAATCTAACCAGACAAAGAATTAACATTACAACCCCTTTCTCTCAGCCTTCCAACGCACCTTAGATGAACTTAATTAGAGCTCATGTGTGAATGTTATGCTCAAAATACAAAGTAGTGTCCAAATTGGTCAATGTTTGTGCACATTTCCCTGTTTTTATTTTTCTTTGCTTTATTTTGTCCTTCTAACTCCTTTTGTACTTCAACCCTACACAAACTCAAGATAAACCAATTAAACTCATAATGATGACTCATATATTGCCTACAACACGGAAAAATGAAGCAAATGATATGTAAAACTTAAGATATCTATGAGCTTATCACACCCTCAATTCTTTTCACCAACTACATATCACAAATATTAGAAAACCATTTCACTTCATTTCTTAGCACAATTTATTCAAATCAAAAGCAAAATTTTCAAACCCAAACAAAACAAAAAACAAACCATATCTCTCCAATTCAAAATTAAACAAGAAATAACACTAAACAAATCAAAATATGAAATTTAAAGATTGGTTTGCCTCCCAAGAAGCACTCTTTTATTGTCACTAACTTGATATTGCATGACTTGATCAAATAAAGAAATTTAGGATGGTTGGCTACCCTTGTCCTTTCGGTCTCCATGGGATGAGCTTGATGCCTTTCTTCTCAATGAATAAAGCTTGATTCCTAGCTCTCCCATGGGCAAGTTCATTTGTCAAAACATTTGCAATAATTCTAGTAAACTAGAGTTATTTTACTCTAAATCAAAGATGGCATTTTGTTAGTTTAAATTATAAATTTTGGTTAGTTAATTGAAGATATTAGTTAATTTTCATATTTTGTGTTTATATTCTAGTTATTGTTAAATATGATAAGCTTTTATTAGACTTTTAGTTAAATTGATTACTTAATTGGTTTAATATTATGCAGGTCTAAATTAAATGCTAGAAGTTTGAAAAAGCAAAGTAAAAGGGCCAAGATGCAATTTGAGAAGAATTGAAGATTTGCTAAAAATGATGTCCATGTCGCGACTTCAACTTTGCCAAACCGTGACATGGACACAAAAATAGGCAAATGTAATTTTAGGGCCATGTCGTGACATCACTTATTCCATGTCATGACATAGACTTCCTTTCAACATATTAATAATGGCAGTTTTGTAATACTCCGACAGCCAATACCTAATCTTGGCTTATGTAATACTCTAGCATTTAATGTACTTTAGGTGTGTTCAAGTACACATAGTTTAGGGTGTAGTTAGTAGTTTAGGTTAGACGCTTAGAATAGAATTGAAAGACTTGACTCTCAAGTTTCACTTTTTTAACACGAATTCTCGTTAATTCTCCTTTAGATCTAGCTTTTAATTTCTTGCAAATTTAGATTTTGATTACGTATTAGCAGTGGGTTAATCATTAGATTGTTTAGTCTTCGGTTCATATTTTGTCGACCAATCCTTCTTAATTCACATCTTTGTTGAAAGAATTTTTTTTGTAATTCCTTACATAAGGATTCAGAAAATACCCGATCTCCGCCTACACAAGCAAATTGTTGATAAAACTCTAAAATGGCATTTTCTTTTGACCCAATTTCTTTTCTCTACTTATCATTCAGAAAAGACAAAAATTTCAGGATAACAAACAGGATCGTCCACTTCCTATGGAACCTATCACTAAAATACCCCTAGAGGGGGATAAGGCTAAGCAGAGCGAAAAGGGTTTTCCATGAGATGGGAAGTGAAAACTATTAGCCCCACATAAAGTTTGTGAATAAGTGATGGTCTGATAAATCTGACATAAGCAAGGAAGATCCTTCTTTTTGCTAAACAGGTTGTTCAATCATTTGATAACCAAAGTCATTCTTTGATAAATGATCACTATGAGTCAGACTCAATAGAATTTGTTCAATTAAGTAGATATAATTTTTACTTGCTTTCTAATTTAAGTTCTTAAAATCTCTTTATTTCCATTTCAAGTTTTCTTAAGAGTAATCAGTGTTCTTGTTATTAGTACTTTCTAATTCAAGGTTTTACCTCTTTGCTTTGATTTCTAGTTAATTTTTAGTGTGCTTTCTTCATTATTCTAAAAAATCCAAATAAATTTAGATTTCAAGCATATTTGTTTCCAAATTGTAGACTGGAAATGACGTCTTGTTGATTTACAAGATTTCTTAGTGTTCTCTTTAGTTAGGTTAATCAGTTGATCTTTACTTTTATTAGTAGTCTAGTTCAATTGGAGTAGAATGAAGTGCTCTTATTTACTTGCTTTCATTAGAATTGGTTAATTAGTTTCTTAATTTGTGTAGTTACTTAATTTCAATTACTTGCTGTAGTGTGGATTCAGTTTAATTTTTGATTTAGCATGTTTAATTACATTATGTCTTTGATTAAACTAGGATATTTCTTCTCAATTTGAATAGCCTAACTATATAAAGGTCCATAAATCTTAGTAATTGCTTGCCAACAATCTCCATAGGAACGATACCCACCCATCCTATACTAGTACCAACTCTATATACTTGCAAAAGTGAGGTAGAATGCAGTGATTTAGTGAAGTTTTGTTATTACTTATTTGCTTTGAATTAACCTCTACCTAAAGGCTTGAAAAGTTTTTGGCACCGTTGTCGAGGATTGGTTTTTGTTAATTCGATATAATTTGGTTGGAAGCCTAGATTGAAGCCTTTTGTTTTCTTGTGTATTGTTTCACCCATTTGAAAAACCAAAAAAAAATTCATTTTGTAGTTGTGTTCTTATTTTCAAAATTCCAAATAGATTTTCTTTGTGAGAGATGGTTTAGACTAACATAATAATAGTCTAAACTTTCCTAATTTTCTTATTTGTGTTGTTTTAGATTCTTTTCTTGTTTTTATTCATGTATTTGGTTCTTCAAGAACATGCAAGGACCTAATTCAAATGATTCAAACCAAGGAGATTATCATTTTTATGGTAATGGAGGTATGCCCAATGAACACCATTCTTGTTATGGTTATTCTCCTTACCTATTAGATTACCAAAGGGGAAGGTTTAGCTATCAATACGCTTATGAGAGCTACGAAGATTATCAAATGTGATGGTCTAGACATTCGTATCTTTATGAGAGCTATCAAGAAAATTCCAACTCTTTCCCTCTACCACAAGAGCTTTCAATGATCAAACAGAGTCATATTTCTTTTGCTGAATAACACAAGAAAATGAAAAGGCAAGAAGGATGGACATGTGGATGCAAGTTCAAGAATTTTGAGAAAAGTAACCCAACTTTGATAAGAAATGAATAGAAATTGAGAAGAACTAGCTCAAATTTGAGAATCCCTTATCAAAGGTGAAGAGCATTGGACTCTATTCCCCTTACCAATGGGTGAAGAACTGGTTTAAGAAGAACAAATTGAAAATTTCATGCAAGAGATCGATTCTCAAGAGCCTCATGAAGTTGAAGTTACAACAATCGAGACACACAATGCTTATGCAGAGGAATCACCAACTTTCCATTTGCTTCAGTGTGCATTTGCCCAAGTTAAAACAAAAGAGGTTCTATTTGGTGTGTTCGTGGAGAAAGAGCAAGATCTAGGAGGAGCAGAAGAAGAATGATACATTCTAGAAGTGGACCGGGGAGGTGCCAACTACATATGCCGAAGTTCAATCCCTTGGGAACTTTGTAGGATCTAAGCATTGGTGCAAGTTCACCAAGGATTATAATAACCTTGGCAAGCTTCCTTGGTGATAAAGAAGTATTTATTTATTATGCTTTCTTTAATTTATTTGCTCCAATTTAAGTAGCACCCCCGGTGGTTAATAAAGGCTTGTAACCATGTGCTTAGTTTAAATTGTGTATTGATGTTGGTGATTGATTTTGTATTTTCTTGGACAAATTTGGTAGTTGATGACAATGATTGATGATAATATATGACTTGTTGTGATGTGTGAATGATATACAAGCTTTTTAGAATGACTTTGGATTTGATTTTTACTCCTTACTTGTGGACATTCTAGGTGTTGTACACTTTAGAGCTAAATGTGTGAGCCTATCTTAAGGAGTTCATGTGAATGATTGATATAGATTGGCAGTAGTTGTTGTTGTTGAAAATCTTTTTGAGACCAATTTTGTGTGAAGCTAGGTTTGGGGGGGGATGAGTTGGGTATATACTTATTTGTGTTTTCCTTTTTTTTAAATTGTTCCCTTTTTCATTAAATTGTTCAGTAACCGTGAAGTCCTAATGACCCTTTTTAGTGTAACTATATTTGTGGCGAAAAGATAGACAACTTATGGGACTTATGTGCTTAATTTGAAATCTTTGCATTTAAATTATGCACTTTAAATCTGATCATTGCATAGCCTTTATCATTGTTGTGCTCAATGTTAGTGAAGTCCTTAGTTAAAGGGTAGGAATCTTGTTTTTAAGTTCAATTTGCACGAGCTTGGTTGCATTCACCTTCACTTGGTTAATATGTTGCTCGTCTTCTATCTTATCTTTTTTATTGTTCAAGTATAATTCAAAATTATTACATAGTGATTAGTTTTTACGATTTCTAGTAGTATTGTAATATTTTTGTTCTATTTTGGGTAGGTGGTAGGATGAGTGCACTCATCACTTGAATAAAATGACAAGTTTAGGGGCGTTATTTACTTATGTTGGAATGGTTTTGTTTTCATGAAAGTAAATATTCGTGTGGTTAATTTTGGATGGAAAGTTGAATGATTATGATACTCGATGATGATAAATGACTTGCAATATCATATGATTGAGTTATTTAAACTTGGCATTCCATGGATTTTGGTTTGTGTTGAGTAGTTCTTAATTCTAATGAAAGCAAGTGCTTATAAGAGACTTCATTTATTCCTCTTATACACATCTGCATGTGTAGTTTTACAGATCAAGCCTGATTGGTTTGCCTTCATTATGGGTATAGCCTTATATAAGAGACAGATCCTAAACCATTGCCAAGGAAAAATCTAGGTTTCCAACCGCTAAGGCGAGTACAGGATTTTGGCATATCCCATATTATTTCTCCGATATAAGCCATTGTACTAATAAGGCGAGTACAGGATTCTGGATTGTACCCTTGTTGTTTCTATGAATTAAGCCATTAGGAATTGCGTTTTACTATACCAACATGTTGAGGAGAAAATGTTTGTAATACTCATCATTGATATCATACTACTTACTCATCAGGTAATGGTTAATACTTGGCTATTTGAAACCTTTTCTTGGCATTTGAACTCGTTTCTTTTGGAAAAGTTGAAAACCTTGGAATGAATAGTAAAATAGTTCAATTGTATAATGGTATTTGAGGTCCCTTGAAAGGTCTCCTAATTATTCAAAGTACATCCATTATTCACCTTTTGTGTTGTCATCTTGGTAGTGTCTTGTGTTTTGTGTTGTTCTTTTTCTTGTCATTTAATTTGCTCAGGACAAGCAAAAGCTTTAGTTTGGGGGTGTGATAACTCTAGGAAACTAGAGTTATATCTACCCTAAACTTGGTGGTTTTGCTACTAGTTTCGAGCATGCCTTGGTGTTTTCATGTATGTTTTTGTCTATTTTACTTTGATGTATTATATAGTGTTAGTATGTGTTTATTAAGTGTTATAGTACTTATTTAGGTCTTAATTAGCATACTTTATTAGGTTCTTGAGTATAGAGTTGTGCCATGCCTTTAACCTAACATCGTTGGGAATTAGGTTTCCGTTTGTCTTTATTTATCTTTCATTTTTTTGGCCTATATTGTGAGAATTTCATTTATATGTTTAGGAGTTATTTTAAGTGTTCATTATAACTAATAAGATTCTCCTATGTGTTAGGGTTGCTTAAACAAAAAGGCTCATCGATTGGACATCGGATGAAGATTTTCGGAGCAAAATAATGAAGTTCTGCATTTCAGAAGTTTCAGTCCATGTTGTGACATGGAGACAGTTGGAGCAAAAATGACTTTGTTCAGGGCTGATTTTTGTTGCACAATTCTCACACTACTTTAGCACCATATATACCCTTTTTAAGACTCATCTGAGGCCTAACTTAGATGCTAGTAGAAGTAGGATAGATTAGAGAGTAATTTTCTTCCTTTTTCTTCCCTATTTGGGGAAGGTTTTCATAGATTAGAGTAGATTAAGATTTCTCTTTCTTTTAATCATAATTTCCTAGTTGAAGATTGAACCTTTCTATTGGTAAGTACATTTTTTAATGTTTAAACTTCCATAGTTAATCACTAATTTCATGTTTTCTTTGTTTAATTAGTCTAGTTGCTTTCAAATAATTGATCTTTTTACATGATTTCTTATTGTAATTGTTAGATAAGTTCATCAGTTCCCTTCATTTATGCTTCCTTAGTAGTAATTAATAGCTTAGATTAGTTAATTAGGTTATATTAGTTTATGGGTTTTTATTTAATTGCTTTTGTTACTTGTTTGGTTAGTTTTATTTGTAGATTAGCTAATGGGCTTTCCTTAATTATGCTTTCTTTATGATAATTTCTCGTTTAGATTGGTTAATTAGATTAGATTAGTTTACAGACTTTTAGTTTAGATTTATTGCTTTCTTTACTTGTTTTCTTAGTTTATTTAGTAGATTAGCTAATGGGCTTTCCTTAATTATATTTTCTTAGTGTTAATTTGTGCCTTAGGCTAGTTAATTGGTTTCTAAATATTATTTCTTGTTAGTGTAATTATATTGGTTGAGAAATGATGGACAACTTATGGGACATACGTGCTTAAATGGAAATTGCATTTGCATGATATACTTTAAATCTACTCATTCCTTAGTCTTGATTAGTGCTGCGCTCAATGTTGATGAAGTCCATAATTCAAGGGTAGGAATCTTGTTTTTATGTTCACTTTGAGCGGGTTTGGGTGCAATCACCTTCACTTGGTTAACAAGTTGTTCGTCTTCTGTCTTATCTTTTAGATTGTCCAAGTATAATTCAAAATTATTACCCAGTGTTTATTTTTTATGATTTCTAGTAGTACTGTTATGGTTTTGTTCTATTTTGGGTGAGCGGTAGAATGAGTTGCACTCATCACTTGAATAAAACCTGACAAGTTTTTGGTGCCGTTGCCGAGGATTATCCTTGGTACTTGGTAATATTGAGTGCTTTATAGGTCGTGTAGATTAGGCATTTTTGTTTAATTTAGTTGTTAATTTTTGTTTATTTGTTTATGTTGGTAATTCTTCTTGTTGAATTGTCTTGGCACTTGAATTAATTACTTGCTTTGGCTTCTGTAGTGCATCGTAAGAAGAGACAAGGGACCTTTGATTTGCTTGGACGAAGAGAGGGAAAAAGAGTTTAGGGAAATCGGAATCATAAAATAGCGCAACTAGAGCTAGAAAGAATTAAAATGGTGAATGTCAATCAAAATCAAAGAAATTTGAACAAAGAGAATGATGAAGAAGAAGTTGGCGGAAATCATGGAATAGGTGGTTATGGAAATAGGAATGGTATGAACATGAATGGTAGAACATTGGGAGAATAAGCCATACAAAGCTTTAATGGGGAAATTCTAGCATTGCACGGAAGACTATGGAAGCAAACAATTATGTCACATTGAGATTAAGCCTTCTTCGATACAAATACTACAGGTTCAGGCAATGTTTGGGAAAGGTCCTAATGAAGATCCATACACATATCTAATGAACTTTGAGTAGGTTTTAGACACTTTTAAATATAACGATGTGCACCTGGATTGTGTCAAAATGAGAGTATTCCCTTTTTCTCTAAGGGATAGGGTGAAATCTTGGCTCCAATCTAATGCCCAAGAGACGTTTACCACATGGAACCAACTTGCACAAGAATTTTGGTCAAAATATTTCCCACCATCAAGGTCCACCAAATTGCAGAATGAGATTACCTCCTTTATTGAAGATGTTGATGAAAGCTTAGGAGAGGCTTGGAGCGGTTTAAAATTTGCTAAGAAAGCGCCCTCATCATATGACTCTATTATGGTTTCAAATTCAAACCTTCTACAATGGATTGACACAAGAGACAAAATCAATAGTAGATGCCGATGGTTCCATATCCTACAATACACCAGAGAAAGGTCAAGAATTACTAAATAGGATGGCATACAACCATTATTATCATGGACCAATGACTCCACCGGTAGCTCAACAGCAGGACAATCAAGTAATGCACAAAATGGAGTATTGAATTTGAATATGCAAGAGGCTCTATTGCCTCAACAGAGTATTTTTATGAATGTGATGAACAATGTTGCAAATGTATTGGAGAACTTAGAGAAACTGAGTAGTGTGAATGTAACGTCCTCTTCTCCAACCCAACCAACCATAGTGTGTGACTTTCTGGAGGCAGACATGCAAATAGGCAATGTGAAATGCCTTATGGTTCCAATAAGCAACTCAACTATGTGTCTAATCAATCATTTTTTCCAAGGAAACCGCCTAGAGTTTATGGAAGCACATATAATTTCTCTTGGAGAAATCGTCCCTACTTTTTATGGAGCAATATACACAATCAATCCAATCCTCCCTATCAACCAAATCTCTCACCTCAAAACTTCCACAACCAAGCTTCAAGTTCATCATCTAGACAACATGCCCATCAACATCCACACTAAAGAAACTTCCAAGCTGACTCCTATCAATCTTCCTTTAACCTTCCATTTTAAAATCAACAACCAAGGCATCCATTCCAGCATGCAAATTCTTCCCAACCTATGTGAAATGACCAATTTGCTCCAAGAGATAACGCATGTGAAGATGGTTGGAAAATAGACTGGAGTACCTAAGAAGGGAGTAAGAAAGAGAAACAAGGGATAAGGAAGAGTGAAGGAGAGATTATGAAAATTTGAGGATTACAACTAGGAATTTGGAGATTCAAGTTGGACAATTGGCTAGGTAACAACATCAGAGAGACTTGGGGACTTTACCTAGCGATGCTATTCTGAATCTGAAAGGGCAATGACATACTATATCTTTAAGAAACGCAAAGGAATTGCTTGCGCTGATAAAGAAGAAAAATATTGATAAAGAAGTGGAGAGGTATAAATCCAAGTGAGAAGAAGAGTGAAGTTGAAGAGGGTGATGAAAAGAAAGAAAAATAGCCAATGAGAAAGTCAAGGAGTCAAAGAAGAAACAAATAGAGTAGCCCATGAACTTAGAACCTTTGGTAGTGTTCCCACTTCTTTAACGGATCATTGATCCAAGAAAGAAGGAGAGAGTGAGATAAAGAATTTCACAAATTCCTTGATATGTTTAAAAGTTTAATGTGGATATTCCCTTGGTTGATGTTCTTACTGAGATGCCTTATTATTCCCAATTTATGAAAGATATATTTGAAAGAAAGTGAAAGTGGGATGATGGTGAGAAAGTATACTTGATGTCAAGTTTAGTGCCATAGTTCAAAAGAGGCTACCCATTAAACCATATGGCTTGTTGGAGCACGTGCTTGTTCAAGTTGAAAAGTTTGTATTTCCCGTTGATTTCTTTGTGCTAGATAGGGTGAAGAGAGTAAGATCCCGTTGATTCTAGGAAGGCCATTCTTGTTAACCACCCATGCATTAATTAATGTAAATAAAGGAAAGTTAGTTTTACAGGTTGAAAATGAAGATCAATTGAATTTAATACTTTTGAATATAATGATAATATTCCCATTTTTAAAGAAAAATGGGCAGACCAATCTCATAGTTCTTTCATTGTTATGTCAAATGAAAAGTAGCACGAAGTTAACCAAGACAATTCAATCTAGCAAGCATTGGAAATAAAAGAAGACCTAATAGATGAATTGAATGAAAAACCACTCGAAAAGGGGTGTGATTTGATGAAGGATCAAGAAATTAGCGCAAGTGATGGAAAAATTTGTATTGGTAAAAAGTTGAAAAATTGCAAAATGAAAAGAAAATGTCTTGAGAAACAATTGAAGATGCTAATTGATGCACTAGCGATGGCTAATCCTTGGAAGAAAGGACTTGTGCATGGGAGAACCGAGAATCAAGCTTTACTCATAAAGAAGAAGGGCATCAAGCTTTTTCTATGCAAGCCAAAAGGAAAAGGATGGCCAACCATCCTTAAGTTCTTGGAATGAACACCCATATCATAGTCAATCTAGCGATTAATGCCTATAAAAGAGCGCTTCTTGCGTGGCAATGAAAGTTTTTAATTTAGTTGGTTTTTACTTCTTTTGGTGTGATTTTTAATTGGTCTATATTTTGAGTGATTTGGTTTGAATTAGGTTAATTAAAAATGTGTTTTTTTGAATTGAATAAATAGTACTAAAGAATGAGTGAAAATTGTCATCTAAACTTGTTATTTTGATTTTTGTCGATTGTACATGGACTTAAAGAAAAGAGATGAAGAGAGGACAAATTTTGGTTAAGTGTCAAAAGTACACTTTTGTAGAAGTTTAGGTCCATCGCATGACATGGAAAGCATGAAATGGATATTTGGTCAACCTCAAGCTTCTGGAGGGTATTTTGGTAATTTGGGCCAAATTACGACATGGAAATCCAAATCATGATTTCAACTTCAAACTTCTGCAAGGTTTTGAAATTTTTTCTCGAGTCGAGATTGCGACATGGATTCAAATGTAGGGCACATGACTAGGCCAAATCACGACATGGAACTTTCTCCATATCGTGACATCGAGCCGTGTACTAGCAGTTGAGATCAGGCCATGTTGCGACATGCAAAAATCCATGTCCCGATATTGACATGATTAAAACCCAAATTTTAAAAGGTCTCTTTTTCACCTTATCTCAAATTCTTCATTTTTTTCATAAAATACCCATACAACTCCTCTTCAAAACTTCTACTTTTCTCAACTTCTCCAATTTTCTTCCATAAAATGCCTTCTAAACACCCTAATTCACCACAATAATTTTTTTGCATCACCTTTGGAGCATTAAAGAGGGAACAATTTGGAGTTTGAGGGAAAATTGAACACAAGGGAAGGACTTGCGCCTAATATCGTGGGGAATTTTGGGCATCAATCGGGTAATATTCTTCCTCACTTTGTCATTAAATTGGTGATTTGTAGAAGGCAATTTGTGCGTACATGTTAACCAATTTCATCTTGTAACTTGGAAAATAATTTGGGTAATTTTTGACAGAATTTTTGTGCAATTTTTTTTCTCTTTGAACAACATTGGATATTGAATTGATTAATTTTCTGAATTATTTGGACTATGTTTTGATTATTTGAATTATCATTGAGAAATTGTGAAATTTTGTTCACAAAATTCGTAGAATTTTTTTCTTGATTGTGAATTCAAAAATTTTGAATGTTTATTTGTTAAATTGGTTGATAATTGCTGTAAAAAATGACAAGTGGTGTGTGTGGAAGTGCAGAGAGGAGGACAAGAATGAGGGGTAGAGGGGCAAGTTAAAGAAAAAGGAAAGTTGGTGAAGGAATGAGTAGTGAACGGGAAGTAGGCCAGCCTAGTGGGGTGGGGAGCAAGTAGAATCTTAATACTGTAGCGATGGAGCTCGTCAATTGTATAACAATAAAGAGAAACATGAGGTGATTAAGGAAATGAATTTTGATCTATCCATGTACTGGGGATAGGATGAAGAGGCTAGGAAGGAGATAGAAGCTCATATCAGAGGTAGGCACTGGGAAATATTCAATACGCCAATTGTTCCTGGCGTGTACACAACTTGTGAAAGAATTTCATTGCAACCTTTGTGAGCTTGAGGATGGGAAAGTGATAGTCCAAGAATTATTGGTTGATTTTAGTTCTGAAATGATTAATTCTTTCTTTCACATACCTCCTGTGCATTCTAATGAGCATCCAACATTCTTGAATAATGACAAGAAGGATATGGATGCTATTAAAAGTTGTACTCGTGATATGAATGTGGATTGGTTCGGAGCACTACAAGTAGCACCGAATAAAAAATTCCTCATCGTAGACTCTCACTTGTGGCTAAATTGTGATTTATTTCATTAGTTTTTGAATTTGGGTTGCAATTCCTTGAGCTTTGTGTAGAGGGATAAAATGTCGTTGGTTTATGCGATATTAACAGGAGTATTGGTGGATGTTGGCAAACTTATTAGACAAGGATTTCTCGAAAGTGGCAGGTTGGGGAGACCTATTTTTTAAGCACCCAGTCTAATCCACTATTTATGTACAGTTGTGTGATGCCATTACACATTGACCTAGTGGATCCAATGACACATTCCATGGGCAAGATCAATCAGGAATATGTTTATAGGATGGTACGTGAGTATGAGAAGCATCACCCTGAAGAAGGCCATATCCCACCACCACCATCTCTGGGAGCATCATATATCTCTATAACCCGGACGTCTATTTACATGCTCCACTGTGAAGAAGAGCAGAATGAGTTACTGGGGTATTGGACCTATAGTCAACTGGTAATGCACAACAATCTGCTACTGATAGGAAAAGCCCTCAAGACCACTACACTTGATGCATGGGTCAGACTGCCACCACCTCCTCTTTGGAATTATAGGCAATCTTATGGGCAATATTGCTCACTACCGGTAGTTGACACACATCAAACAAAAACATAACAAGCTGTAGAGGCTGGAGAAGCTCAAGATGATGACCACGAGGAGGCTCAGCCTAGTGAGGCAGAAGATGGTCGAGAGGACATGGAGTAGGAGAGTTGAGCAACCAGATATACAGGGATAGGTGATGATTTGGGACCCGAATATTTGAAGGACTTCCAAGAAGACTAAGAATTTCTATTATTCTTGATTTAGTACTTTTATCTTTATTTATTTTTAGTTTTAGTTATTTTACTTTGAGATACTTTAGTTTGAACCAGATTGGCTAATGGCCTTAATCTGACATCAAGTAGATTTCTTTTCATGACTTGATGGGGTAGATTCTTTTGAGGATTAATTTGTTAAATGCTTGGTTTGGTTTTTAGTCATTTTTATTGCTTGATCATAGTAGATTGGCTAAGGGCCTTAAGTGTGTGTCATATTTGATTTTATTGATGTTTTGACTTGGATATTTATTTTTCTAGAACTTTTTTTTTTTTAAGCAAACACCCGAATTTGGTGAGGATTTATTAGAAAAGCTCAAAATTTACAATGGCGAATGTAGGGATGTCCCTTGGCATCCAGGATAACCAAACCTTACACATGGGAGGGAATGGTATCCTAGTCGTATTCAACATACATGGGCGTAGACAAATGCACATGGCACTGATGTCATAATGCCTTCATTTGCTAAACTATCTGCTACTTGATTTGTTTCCCTATATACATGTGAGAATGAAACAACGATGTCTTCTAAAAAGAGTTTGATGAGCTGGAGTTCATGATCAATGCTCCATGGTGGTGTGGACAGCCCGTTCATGATGTTAACAAGAAGCAGTGAGTCCATTTCTACCTCCACAGCATGTAAGTGTAAAGAGCAACACATTTTTAAGCCATCTACAAGGGCCAAAACCTCAGCCTTCAAGTTGGTTTGAGTAGAGTAGCTATTGGAGAAGGCCTTGATCATAGTGCCAATGATGATTTCTAAGGATGCCCCCTCCCGCCGCCAAACCAATAATTGAATCCCTGTCCATGTTCTGTTGAACCCCAATTATGTTAATCATGTTTTGATGATGAAACAAATCATACTAATAGTTTGATAACAAGTGTGCAGAAAACCAGGTAGGTTCGGACGCAAATGATCGTCCGAACAAAAACAACTACAAGAGCTTCTGTTCTGAAACCCAGTATTTTAATAGCCTTGTTCTTTGATTTTAATTGGTTTAAAATGTTTTTCATATTATTTTTAGTCATAAAGTACTTTAACTTATTCGTTTTTCAATTCGGCAAAATTTTCGGTTTACGCGATTTCGGTTCCGGCGGGTAAACGGGTCAAAAAAATTGGACTAAGTGTAATTAGTGCATTGTGGTGTGTGAGTGTTGTATGATGGCTGAATTATTCAGAAAAAAATGTTAATTTAGTAGCAAAAAAATTAGTTTTTGGGTCAAATAGTCAACTTGGAGACTATTTGGTCAATTGGGGAACTATTTGGGTCAACCTTGGAATCCTTTTAAGTCTTCTTCCTGTTGTTTCTTCTTCATTTCTTCCTAGCAGCAGCCGACTCCTCTTCCTCCATTTTCCCCCAAAAATTTTCTTGGATTTCAAGTAGGAATCACTTGGAAGGTAAGATTTTATGTATTTTAGCATTTATGGCTTATGGGCTTTATGATCCAAGCTTTAATTTCAAGTTTTGTAGGATTCTTTATGGCTGAAAATAAACCCTCTTTGCAGCCTTATAAGTTATGATTTATGTATGTTATGGGATGTTTTTAGTGTTTTGGAGGTTGGGAAGTGATTGGGGTTGATTTTTAACAACTTTCCATGGTTAGATTACAAATTTTAAGATTATGAGTTGGGGTTTTGTCTTCCATATGTGGCCCTAGAGTGTTATGCTATGAATGCTTATGTCTATGCACATAATGATGTTTTAAGAGTGTTTTAAGGTTAGTTGGATAGGAAGTGAGACTTGAAACCAAGTGGAATTGATTTCCCTTCATTTTGTAAGTAAGCGGAAGTTTGGCGCAACTAGGATAATTTGGATAATTGGTTCTGTTTGAAGGATCTTTAATGATATTTTGATGGTTTTAAGTGTTTCCTTGGTAGTGGGATGGATAGGAAGCATGTTTGAATCATGCGTGTGGCTAATCGGTAAAAATTTCAGTTTGGTAGTAAAGAGGAATTCCACCCATAGGTTGTTGCTTTAATGTTGTAATAGAGTTAATTGTAGTGGTTATGGGGTATGGATTGTTGTGGAATGCTATTGATATAGTCCCGGCTATTGCTCCGGTGAATCTTTCCGTTTATGGATTTTGTTGGTTGGTTGAATATGTTGTTTTGAGTTGGGTTGTAACCAAGGTCCCTTGAATACCTTGGAATTGGATTTTGTTGGCAACATTAAAGCAATAACCTATGGTCTAGGACATCTTATCACCTCTCGGTTTGTCTGGAAAACTGAGCTTATTATCTACTAATCTAGCTGTAATACGACATTTGAGGGGTTAACTAAGTGTTTTGACTACACATTTAGCTTGTCGAAGTTGGTCAGAAATTGTGAAAAGGTCATTTTTGACCAAAGAGCTGTTGGGACCTGTTTGAAAGACGTTTCGCGTCGTTTTCGCTTCCCTAGTCAAAATTCTTTAACTTCTACATCTCTTCTAAGAGTCCTCTTATATCTGTTACAGGTACTACGCCACCTCTGCCGGCCATCGCGTTCAGTGATCATTTGTACAGTTTTTGCTTTGATAGGTGGGTAACATAGACCCTCTTCCACTTGTATTTTGTTTAACGACTTTTGAAATATGTTTGGATGGATTTTAAAATGTGTATGATGTTTGGAACTGTACTTTTACCAAGTTTTGGAATTATTACATATGAAATCGGGACCAAGCTATTTTATGTTAATCAATTGATATGTTTGCAAACTCTTTTGATATGAAAGCATTTTATGACTGTTTTGGCTCATAGGTGACCTAGGTATATAATTTTGGATGTGTTTGGAAATGTTTGATTTGGGGAGAACCGGTTTTATAGTCATCCATGGGACGCCATGGTGACTGCTATGACTGTTATGAACTATTTGACTGCGGGGTCTTGTGATGGGATAAGTTGACCTCCCGGTCAGACTAGTAGGTGTAGTAGATTACTAGATCTGACTAGTACTGTAGGTCATACCTTCGAGCCTAAAAGATACTCATGCTATTTTGTCCATTATATTCGGATTGAAACTGTACTTGGATTTGTTCGCTATGCTTTAGCATACTATGTTTTGAAATGATTGGATCTTTTTGGCTACGCTATGCTTTAGCATACTATGTTTTGAAATGATTGGATCTTTTTGGCTACGCTATGCTTTAGCATACTATGTTTTGAAATGATTGGATCTTTTTGACTATGTTTTGGACATGCCTGACGTTTAAATGGCATGAGACATTTTAGAAACTACTTATGATTATGGTTTATTGACGTTTAAATGGCATGAGACATTTTAGAAACTGCTTCATGACTATGGTTTTCACAAATGTTATTATCTTTATGTTTTCTTTTATCGAAATGCTTGGCCCCATTTGAAGAGCTTTTATGATATCCAGAGCTAGTTATGCTCACCCAACGTGATTATAATTTTTCGATTAGGTGCTCGTTTTTACTCTCCACGCGTTAGCGGCTTTTAGATTTTCTCCAGATTCCACATTCCGGTAGGACTCTGCGGGATACCATTCCCTCCCATGTGAGAGGGGTAGTGTATTAGATAGGTTTTGTATTGATGAACTATGTTTTTGTTGTAGCATCTTTTGTACTAAGAAGGAATTTTGTAATTCGTATTTTTGTGTAAAAATGAACTTATTCGGTTTTATAGTTAAGAAATGGTTTGATGGTTCTATTACATTGCGGTTAAGTTTGTTGCTCTGTTCGTTTGTGCCTTGCGCTTTGGACCAGTGTGCCATTAGCGCGGCGTGTTACGGTCCCATTTTTGGGGCGTAACAGCTTCAACATGGTATTCGTCCGTCACAAAGAATCCTATAAAACTTGAAATTAAAGCTTGGATCAGAAAGCCCATAAGCTATAAATGAGCTGCTGGACCTCTTTGATCAGTCAGTCTCTACAATGTCACAACACTAGATGCTGTCTCTTATACACATCTAGATGTGTATAAGAGACAGGGACCGTTCCCACCTTTCTTCCAAATACCTCAAGAAGGTGTTTGTAATCAATGTAGAAGTCTCTTTACCATTAATTCAGGAGTAGACAAAAATGAATAGATCGTTGGGAAGTTGTTACAAGCAGATATTTGGCAACTATAAATACCCCAAGGTCTGAATTAATGGTAAAGAGACTTCTACATTGATTACAAACAATTCTTGAGGTATTTGGAAGAAATAGTGGGTACAAGTGTTGTAATAGTGTAGGTAGTGAGAAAAGAGCTTAGAAGTGTAAGAGTTCTTCAAGTGTAAGAGTGGAGAGATAACAATTGTAACAAAGGAAGGTTGTGATTGTAAAACTCTTGGCTCAACTAAAGGAAATTAGTGTGAGCAAGAGTGATCCTCATTTGTGTACAAGAGGTTATTGTCTCACCTACTTTGAAGAGACTTTTAGGTGCTGAACTTCAAGTTGTGAACTTGGTAGTTGCCTTGTGAGAAGCTCTTTGTAATTGCAAGCTCCAAGCTTGAGAAGCTAGGGAGTTTGGTTTGATTCTCTTAATCTCAATATTATTCTTAATTGTTCTTTAAGCTTAAACTGTTGAATATCTATTGTATTCATTTGTGCTTAAGTTTTCATTTGGTGCACAAAGTTTGAATTTCTATTAAGAACTTAAAAAGGTTTGTCTTTAGAGATAACCTAATTCACCCCCCCTCTTAGGTTGCTTTTGGGGCCAACATGTTCAACTTGAGGACACCAGAAGGAAGACAGTTCCACTTAACAACAAGTATTTTCTTGGGTTGCAAGTAAAGAAGTTGACTGCAAATCCCGTGTGAAAGAAGCAATTCATCTGCCGCAATCACCTTTTGAAACGGATATATTGATGAAACATCTTTTAAATAAGCACAAATGTCAATAATGGTTCTGGTTGCCGGGATGCTTGTCCCTTGGAATGTTGCTTTGTTTCTAGACTTCCAAATGAACCAGCAAACAATGCATGGAAGGATTTTATGTATTGCCCCCATTGTGGTTGAATGAGCATGGGCAGCCCACCACCATGAGTTGAGCTTGTCCGAACCTACATGATGATTGTAGCTGGAGCAAAAGTCCATTCGAACCACGCTTCAAAAAAACTCCAAACCTATGCTGCCAGTGTACATACCACAAAGATATGATTGGCAGATTCTTTGTTGTTACAAAAGCGGCATTTGTAGGGTAGTGGGATACCTATCTTGGAAATCAGGTCATCCGTTGGAAGCTGTTTGTTTAAAAATTTCCACATAAAGATGGAGATTTTCAGTTAGGGTCTCTTATCTCAAATCATTTGTCTAGTGAATGATTGAGCCATTGACGGGTAAGTCGATAAAATAAAGAAAGAGCCGTTGGGAGTGAGGGTTCAAATGAGTTTGTCCGAATCTGACTCCTCCCACAGGCAGATGACCTTGTCTTTCATGCAGGTCCCAATGTTGCGAAGCTCCTCAACCGAATATCTCCCGTAAAGTAAGGATAAATTCCAATTACCAAAATTCCACACTTGCCTCACTGAAAGATGGCTATCATAAAATTTCTCAACCATGTGAAATAGTGGCCCATAACTCAGTCCATGTGTAATACCAAAATGAGGAGTTAGTATTCCGGATGAGGAACAACATGCGTTGCTCCACCGACTCACGAATGCGCTGTTGAACCCCAGTTATGATAATCATGTTTTGATAATGACCAAATCGCACTAACAGTTTGAAAACAAGTGTGCAGAAAATAGGATGTTTCGAACGTAAATGATTGTCCGAACACAATTAAGAAAACAACCAGTCCACTCTACGGACGTTGATGATCATTTCAAAACATTCGGACGATTATCATTGTCCGACACAAGAACCTGAAGCCGTCTCGGACGAAGAACAGCATCCGACCACATTTCCAGAAGATATTGCATCGACTGGACGCAGGTTTGGAAGCTTCCTAGGACGTCCGAACGAATACCCTCAGAGAACGGACACAACATCGGATGCAGGGTTTATCAACAGCCGTTCGAACGGTCCAACGACTAGTTCGTTCGGACGCATACTTGCTGCATCAACCGTCCGAAAGGTCCAACGGCTCACTAGTTTTCCAATAAACAGAAAATAGCCGTTGGAAAGTTGTTAGAAGTTGATTTTGGGCAATTATAAATACCCCTTAGCCTGAATTAAACAATGACAGATTTCTACATTGATTACAAGTAATTCTTGAGCTATTTGGGAGAAATAGTGGGTACAAGTGTTGTAATAGTGTAGGTAGCTTTGTGAAAAGAGTTTAGAAGTATAAGAGTGGTTCAAGTGTAAGAGTGGAAAGATAACAATTGTAACAAAGGGAGGTTGTGAGTGTAAAACTCTTGGCTCAACTAAGAAAATTAGTGTGAGCAAGAGTGATCCTCATTTGTGTACAAGAAGTTATTGTCTCACCTACTTTGAAGAGACTTTTTAGTGGCTAAATTTCAAGTTGCGAACTTGGTAGTTGCCTTGTAAGAAGCTCTTTGTGGTTGTAAGCTCCAAGCTTGAGAAGTTTGGGAGTTTGGTTTGATACTCTTAATATCAATCTTTTTATTGGTTCTTTGTGATTCAATTAAAGTTGAATCTTTACTTGTGATTATTTGTGCTTTATTGTTTATTTCTTATTACGCAAATCAAAAGGTTTGTTTCAGAAACAACCTAATTCACCACCCTGTTAGGTTGCTTTTTCGGCCAACAATTGGTATCAGAGCTTGATCTCATATACTGAGCTTAACCGCTTTTGAGTAAAAATCATTATGGCAACCAGTAATGCTTTGTATTTAGAAGGCCATTCTATTACTAGACCTCCCATGTTTAATGGCATTAATTTTGTTTTTTGGAGGGATAGAATGAAAATTTTTGTTCAATCTATTAATATTGAATTGTGGTATATTATTTATGAAGGTCCTTTTCAGGCAAATATTCTTGATAAAAATACTCATAGATTAAGGCCTGAGACTAGATATGAGTTAAATGCACAAGATAAAATAAATTTATCTTTAAATGCTAAAGCCATTAATATTTTGAGCTTAACCGCTTTTGAGTAAAAATCATTATGGCAACCAATAATACTTTATTTTTACTTAGAGGGGCATTCTATCACTAGACCTCCCATTTTAAATGGCATTAATTTTATTTTTTGGAGCGATAGAATGAAAATTTTTGTTCAATCTATTGATATGGATTTATGGTATATTATTTGTGAAGGTCCTTTAGAAGCTAATATTCTTGATGAAAATACTCATAGATTAAGGCCTAAGACTAGATATGAGTTAAATGCACAAGATAAATTAAATTTATCTTTAAATGCTAAAGCCATTAATATTATGTATAATGCCTTGGATGCAGAGGAGTTTTCTAAAGTAAAAGGTTGCAAATTGGCCAAGGACATATGGGACAAATTGAAAGAAATCCATGAAGGAAGTGAAGATATAAGAGAGCAAAAGAAGTCACTTCTTGTGGCTAAATATGGATCCTTCAAAATGGAACCTCATGAGAACATTGACAAGATGTATTGTAGGTTCAATGATATGGTAAAGGATTTGGAAGGTTTGGGTAAAGAATATTCTTTGGGTGAGAAGAATAGATATCCAAAATTTTAAATTCTATGCCTATCGAGTCTTTGATTAATTCTCTAACCTCCTTTGAATTGAAGATGAAATACAAGGTACAAGATGAGGAGGCAAAAGGAAAAAGAAGCATAGCATTTAAAGCTTCATCAAAAAGGAGAAAAGACTCAAGGAAGCCTCAATTCAATAATACCCAAATCACTTGGGATGATTGCAATTCGGATGGAGAGGTTGAAGAAGAATATGAGGAGGCTCAAATGGCTTTTATGGCACTTGGCAATAATGAGGTATCCTCTAGTTGTGATTCTTTTGATGATTCATGTGATAATGATGATGATGATGTTGAATCATTTATTTTTAAAATGTATGAATGTTTGAAAGAATCATATGCTAAGAACAAAGAGTTAAAAATTAAAGTTAATACTTTATTGAGTGCCAACTCAAAACTTGTGCATGAAAATAATTCTTTGATAAAAGAAAATGATGTTTTGAAAGAAAAATTTGTTGGAAAAACCAAGATCATGCCCTTTTGAAGAGAAAGCTTCATTGAAGAAGAGATTAGATGATCTTGATGATATTTTGAAAAAGAAGAAAGAAAATGTTTTTGAAAAGAAAATAACTAGAAATATGTTTTTGAACAAAAATTTTATCACCTTTAGAAAAAATGATTGTGCTTTGTTAAATCTAAATCTTCTTCTTATGGCAATATGGAAATTATTTGTAATTATTGTCATCAACATGGCCATATAAAGAAAAATTGTTATGTTAAAAGAAATGAAAAATTGGGAATAAATTCTATTTGGGTGATTAAGCATGTTACTAATCCAATTGGACCCAAGAAAGTTTGGGTACCAAAAGTTGTTCCTTAACTTTGCATGTAGGTATGCTTGGAGAGCACCAAGGAAATCATGATAGATTATCTATGAAAGGTGTTCAAGGCATATGAGCTAAGATGATATTGAAATGGGTAACATCTAAAATTTTGTGTGCTTTCATTTATCAAGTTGAACTATGTTCTCTTGAATATTACTGACGTCTACGTGTTTCAATTTGTTTAGAATTCTAGGAAATATGTATCCCCAATTTTTGTCTATAATAAGTCACTACTTGCAAAAGAAAGAGGGGGATTTCTCTTTTTTAAATGGATTATTTTGCAAGAAATTGCATCACGCATGCTTCATTGTTTTGATGACATTTTTTGGTAAGGAACGAGCAAAAATTGTTTTGATCCTAATTCTTTGCTTGAATTCTCTCATTCTTATGGAACACATATTCTTGAAGGGAAGAATTGTTTTGCATAACTTGACTCATTCTCTGTGTACTCACTATATTCATCTTTCAAGGGGGAGAGAATAAACTTAGGAGGGAGCTTGAATTGCATTATTTTTCTTATGTTTTGATAATGCCAAAAGGGCGAGAAATAATGGACAGATTCTCTTGTGTTGTACTTCATTTTTTATGGTTGTTTTTTGAATTGTCCAATTGATTTGTCATCATAAAAAAGGGGGAGATTGTTGAACCTCAATTATGATAATCATGTTTTAATCTCATAATGATGACCAAATCGTACTAACAGTTTGAAAATAGGTGTGCAGAAAAATAGGGAGTTTCAGACGTAAATGATTGTCCGAACACAATCAAGGAAACAACCAGTTAAACTCTACGGACATTGATGATTGTCTAAAAGGAAGACAATTTGGATGATGATAATCGTCCGTCACAAAGAACCCGAAGCCGTCCCGAACGAAGAACAGCGTCCGACCATATTTCCAGAAGACATTGCATCGATCGGACGCAAGTTCGGACGCTTCCTTAGATGTCCGAACGAATACCCTCAGAGAACGGACGCAACGTCGGATGCATGGTTTAGCAGCGGCCGTCCGAACGGTCCAACGACTAGTTCGTTTGGACGCATACTTGCTGTATCGACAGTCCGAAAGGTCCAACGGCTAGTTTTTCAGTAAACAGAAACTGACCGTTGGAAAGTTGTTAGCAGCAGATTTTGGTCAACTATAAATACCCCTTAGCCTGAATTAAACAATGAAAGACTTCTACATTGACCATTACAAGTAATTCTTGAGCTATTTGGGAGAAATAGTGGGTAAAAGTGTTGTAATAGTGTAGGTAGATTTGTGAAAAGAGCTTAGAAGTATAAGAGTTGTTCAAGTGTAAGAGTGGAAAGATAACAATTGTAACAAAGGGAGGTTGTGAGTGAAAAACTCTTGGCTCAACTAAGGAAATTAGTGTGAGCAAGAGTGATCCTCATTTGTGTACAAGAGGTTATTGTCTCACCTACTTTGAAGAGACTTTTAGTGGCTAAACTTCAAGTTGAGAACTTGATAGTTGCCTTGTAAGAAGTTCTTTGTAGTTGTAAGCTCCAAGCTTGAGAAATTTGGGAGTTTGGTTTGATACTCTGAATCTCAATCTTTTTATTGGTTCTTTGTGATTCAATTGTTGAATCTTTACTTGTTATTGTTTGTGCTTAAGTGTTTATTTGGTGCATAAAGTTTGCATTTCTTATTAAGCAAATCAAAAGGTTTGTTTTAGAAACAACCTAATTCACCCCCCCTCTTAGGTTGCTTTTTAGGCCAACATGCGCAACATTCGTTTCCATGTGAATGAGTCTCCAGGTGCTTCTTGGGCTACACAAGGGTGGATGCCGTGCCTTAAGTATCGTCCATGGAGAGAAGAGCTCCATAAGGACTGAACTTTCTGAAACTTCCACCATAATTTCATGCTGAAACCATGCACAACATCCACCAGAGGAGTAATGCCATGGCCATTGGAGGATGTTGGTTGACAAATGGTGGACCATGCTATCCAATGCCGTTTTGGAACACCTTTCGAGCTCCCCAAAAGAAACCTGCAAATTGCCTTTCCTAATCCTTAAGGACTTAAAGTGGAGGAGATAGGACTGCCAAAAGAAATATTGGGATGCTTCTCGACATGTGTTTGATGAGAATAAGCCGTCCTCTAGGAGGGAGAAATCATGTTTGCCAACCATGAAAGCGTGCTGTCACTTTTTCTATCATTGGCTGAAATAGCTCTTTCCGTTTTTTAGCTTTCTGGATTTGGGACATCCCAAATATGTGAATGGTAGGGATTTTCTGGCTAACCCCGTCTTGGCTTGAATCAACCGAATACGAGATGTGGATGTTGTCTTGGACAGACAAAAAGAGCTTTTGGCTTTATTGCAGAGCTGCCCAGAGGATGCTTCAAACTTTGAGATGAAAGCCATGAGATTTCGGATGGAATTAGCCTCTCCCCTTGTAAAACTTAGCACATCATCCGTGTAAGATTCAAGCCAAGACGGGGTTAGCCAGAAAATCCCTACCATTCACATATTTGGGATGTCCCATCCAGAAAGCTAAAAAACGGAAAGCGCTATTTCTGTCTCTTATACACATCTAGATGTGTATAAGAGACAGCTAACATAACGGCTTCGGATGATTTAAAGAAACCTTTTGGCACTCCATTAATAAGAATGGAAAACCAACAATCTTCTAGAATATTCTTTATTAAAGAAATCCAATTCTCAGCAAATCCAAACCTCCTCAAAATTGCATATAAAAAAGGCCAAGATTAGATCAAACTATCAAAATCTTTGGCGAGGTCCAGCTTAATGATCAAATTACCACCTCTTGTTTTCCTGTTCAAGAAATCCACCATCTCTTGGACTTGAACGATATTATCTTCAATTTCTCTACCTTGGACATAAGCACCTTTTTCGGGGGAAATAAGTTTTGGCATAATAGTAGAGAGTCTAGTAGCTAAAATCTTTGTACAGACTTTGTTGAAGAAAGTACATAGGCTAATGGGTCAAAAATCAGTGAAAGATGAGGGATTTGCAATTTTCGGGATTAAAGTAATAAGGGTACTAGTGAACATACGTGGCAATGTCGCCCTTTCAAGAAGCCTCCTATAGCCTGGAAGAGATCCCGTTGAATAATATCCCTGTAAAAGGAGAAGAAAAAACCATTATATCTATCAATGCCCGCTGCTCCATCCAGATTAAGGGAGAAAACCTCTTCTTTTAACTCCTTAGTGGTGAGTTCAGCTAGCAAGAATTGATTGTCTGTATTGGAGAGCTGTCGTGGGAAGACGTGTCTAACAAAGTATGATCTATCACCGTCAGCTCATTACAAGATAAAAGATGTTGGAAGAACTTAATCCCCTCAGCTTCAATACATTGAGTATCTTCAGTCCAAACACCATCCACTTTAATTTTTGAAATCTGCAATCGTTGTTTCTTGGCTATGAGTGTGGAGTGGATGAAGGTAGTTTTATGGTCACCTTCCTTTAACCATTTTATCCCTAATTTTTGACGCCAAAACATTTCCTCTTCTGCTAGACATTGAGTGTGAACCGCTTGTGCATGAGCTAGTGCAGACTGATTGCTTGGATTTACATTGCTGAAGAATTATCTCTTCCTTGACGTGTACTTCCCATTCAGCTGCTAGGACTTTGGAAAAAATGTTTCCAAACACTGTACAATTCCAGTTCCTTAGCTCTGCTTTCAAACGTTTGAGCTTGCAAGCTAGGACGAAAAGAGGCGGTCCAGAACAATGTAAAGCCCAATTTTGTTCCACTACCTGCAAAAAATCTTTATTCTTGGGCTCCACATGTTTAAGAATTTAAATGCCTTCAGGCCTGTTGTGGCGTCATTTGACACTTTGAGAAGGAGAGGTGAATGATTCAAACACGTCTTGATGAGGTGTTCAATGCTAATGTTGCGGAAGGCAGCAAGGAAATCATGTGATGAGGTGTTTAACGCTAATGTTGCAGAAGGCAGCAAGGAAATCATTGTTGCACATGAACCGATCCAGTCTTTTCCACGCCGTGCTTCCCATCCTATTGCCCCTCCAAGTATATTTGTAACCTTGGAAAGCAATGTCCATCAATCCACAATCATGAAAACAGTCATTGAATTCCGTCATGGCTTCAACATCAAGTGAGCTACCACCTTTATATTCATCCGAGCTGGAAATGACATTGAAATCTCTCCCAACCAGCCAAATAGAGTGTGGTATGGATAGTCTGGAGGGCATTCCGAAGGTCTCGTCTATCTACCTTAGTACACTTTGCATAGATGAAAGAGGCTTCCACAGTTGTGTGATAGGATCGGTAAGGAGCAAGTAACATGAAAAAGTTGATCAGAAACTAAAATGGGGGTTAGAGCTGTCCCTTATAGACAAAAAACCCAAATCTTTCCGTTATAATTAGATTGGCAACAATTAAACCCTAGCTTGTGGGCGAAAAAAGGAATCCTTGCTTTGTCTACCATAGGTTCCATTAAAGCAAGGATGTTCATTTTGTATTGAGTAACTAGCAATTTTAACCTACGAATGGAGAGTTTATTGCCTATTCCTCTTATATTCCATGCTAGAACACTATCCATTTAACATTGGGGGGTTAGGGACGAAGTGGAAGATTTCTTGGCCAGCCTAGTACGCATAGGCCTTGGCGTGTTGTAAATACGTTTACGTCTACTTTTTTTCTTGGATGAAAGCTGACTAACCGGTTGCAGCTGAGTGAGAGATAGTTGCGGGTTATCATGTGTTGCATGTTGTGCATGGGGTGATTCACCATCCGAAAAATAGCATGGTAGTTCAGCCATTATTGTTGCGTGAGAACTTTAAGCTGTATGGAGGAGTCATCCATGGTAGTTTGCATGCGCACATTGGGGGATGTTTGTTGGATTATTACAGCCGGCTGTTGAGGAGGGGTAACTTGGACAGCCGCCAAATATGGTGGGATTACCTTGCTTAAAGTTTGAACCAAAGGCAGCTCCACATTTGTTGCAACCTCTATTGAATTGGACAACACGTCTTCCGCGTTGTTGAGATGATTTGGGTTCTCAACCGAAAGAGATAAGGTTATTCCTATCTCCAAGGGATCCATAACCTAATCTGGTATGGCAGCTCCTATCTGCAAGGGATTCAAAATTTGAACTGGCGGAGTTGTTGGAGTGGTCGGGATTGTCTCCTACAACCGTGAGGGTGGTGGCTCCTCCACCCGGGTGATCAACTCCTCCACAGCTGTTGGAGATTGTGAATTTGATGGCCTGGTACCCGAGGTACTCGGGTCCGTGCTAGGAATTAGAACCCATTTTTTGGTAGCCTTTTGTATTTGCTGGAGTTGTTCGGCATCCATTTTTTGGGGTGGGTTACTGCTGGGAATGCTGATTTGAAAGACGGGGGTTGCCAGCCCTACAATCCAATGGTGCATGACCGATTTTGTGACAATTTGTATAGTAGCTTGGCAAATCTTCATAACTAATTTTTTGCCATTTCCCATTCTCACCAACACCAATCCAAACTCACGAAGGCCAAGTGGCAAGTAGATCAACTTCTATGCATACCTTAGCAGTGTTAGGCCGGGTGAAATTTTGGATAGCCAAGTTCAGCTTAAGTGGCATGCCAACTGCTTGTACAATGCTAAAAAATGGAGTGTTTATTGTAGAAGACTGCTGGGAGACCCTCCAAGGTTATCCGCACTGGCACAATGGATGGTTATATCTCCGGCGTGAAAAGAGGGTGCCATTTAAGAACCCACACAAAAAAACCATTGATGAACCATGTGGCTTCTAGCCAGCACCTTAGATAATTCTTCTCTAATGTAAAACGGATCATGACATGCTTGTAATCAATATAGCAAATGAGCACCTACTGTAAAATCTTCTTTGAAACCAATAGTGTGGAAGCTTTTGTGGAGTAGTTCCATGTTAGGTTTACCTCGCGGGAAGTGACCAACCAGTGTGTATTTAAATGGAGCAGCCAACCTTTGAATCTCATCCTCGGAGAAGTAGACAGCTGGCTCCTTGTAGGATTGGAGCTTTTTCAAAGGTTGTTCTGGTTGTGCGTCGGGTGTGCCTCCCAATAAAGCCTGCGCAAAGGATTTAGACCACTCCCCAGCAATAGGCTGGAAGGCATCACCCTCAGCCATTGCTGAAATTCAAGGAAGAAAGCTAGAGAGAGAGAGGTTTTTACAGAGAAGGAGGAGGATTTTAGAGAGTAATTGTTTCTATGTTTATTATGTCAGAATTTTGGGTGTGTGGTAGGATGAATTATTCATCAATAAGAATAAAAGAGACAAGTTTGGGGGTGTTTATTTCTTGTTTTAGAAATGGTTATTTTATGTATATTGTTGTGAGTCGATGACTAGTGGATATTCAATTGAAAAATAGGTCAATTGAATACTCGATGATGATACTTGACTTACAATATTATATTACTGAAACATTTGATTGGGTCATTTCATAGATTTAAGTGTGAGTGAGTTGTTCTTTCATAATATAAAGATTTCAAAAACTTGGTGTTACTATTTTTTAAAGAAAAGGTACTAAAATTTTGAGAAATTTTTATTTGAAATATTGTTTTTGATCAAATTACCAATATTATTTTGTTAGTCAATTTATCTTTTCTTAAGAGTAGGTTAAATGAAATTGAAACAACTATGGATAGTTTGTGTGTTTGCATTGGGAATGGTCTTCTAATTTGTGAATAATTGGTATTTCAGATTAATTTTCAGTATATTTCACTCATTTTCCTTAGCTTAGGGCTATCTTCAAAAAAAAAAAAATTGCTACTTGTAATAAGGCGAGTACAGGATTCCAGCTTGTAGCCATGCTATTGCTTTGAAGTAAGCCATTAGTATAGTAATAAGGTGAGTACGGGATTTTTTATGACACATTGTCATGTTGTTTTTCTCCAAATTAAGCCATTAGATATTACATATTAGTATACCAATAAGTTAACAGAAAAATGTTTGTAATACATATCATTGATTACATATTACTTATTCCTTATTAGAGGTATAATCCCAAAATTGTGTGACATTTGCATTTGAGTATATTCCTAATAAACTTCCATTTTCATGCGACCCTTTCCAGATAATTGACAAACTTTATAATATTTGTGATTTAAGAAGAAATGATGTTTTGAATGGGTAAAACTAAAGCATTAGGAATTCTTTTTGGTGAATAGTAATGCTTCATGACTTGAAATCTTGTGTAGTAAAAGAATGTGCGTTTTTGTTAGAAAATTCAAAAACTTATATTGACTCATTTAACTACTTCACTTATCATATAGTATTGAAACTTCCTTGAGAGATTTCTTAGTTGTTCTAAGTACATCCATAGCTCATCAAGTGTTTTGTCAACATTGGTAGTGTTATTTTGTTTAGTGAGTCTGATAGTAGGGTTCTATTTATTTTTTGTTTTGCTCAAGACTAGCAAAATGCTAAGTTTGGGCGTGTGATAAGTCCAGTGAACTAGAATTATTTTACTCTAAATCAGGGAATTTTATTAGTTTAAATTCTGAATTTTGGTTAATTAATTTAAGATATTATTTAATTTTCATTTGATGTGTTTATATTCTAGTTATTGTTAAATATGATAACCTTTGATTAGAAATTTAGTTAAATTGATTACTTAATTGGCTTAATATTTTCAGGTCTAAATTAGAGGCTGGAAGCTGGAATGAATAAAAGTACAAGGGCCAAGATGCAATTTGAGAAGAATTGAAGATTTGTTAAAAATGATGTCTATGTCGCGACATCAACTTTGCCAAACTACGCATGGGCATGGAAATAGGCTATTGTAATTTTAGGGCCAGGTCGTGACTTGTTGTACTTATCTTATTTCATGTAGATGTGTCGCTTTGACAGTATTATTAATGGCAGTTTTGTAATATTCCAGCAGCCAATTCCTGGAATTGGCTTGTATAATACTTCCAATGTTAATGTACTTTAGGTGTGTATAATTACGATAGTTTAGGGTCGAATGCTGTTACCTAAGATAAGAATAGAATAGTATAGAATGACTCGTCTCTCAAGTTCCATTTTCTTAATATAAATCCTCTTTATTTCTCAATTAGATCTAGCTTTCAATATCTTGCAAGTTTAGATTTTCATTACGTATTAGTAGTGGGTTAATCTTTTGCTTTAAGTAGATATAATTTTTACATGCTTTCTAGTTCGAATTCTTAGAAATCTGTTTACTTTATAATTTCAAGTATTCTTAGCGTAATTAGGGTTCTTGTCAATTTAGTGTTTTTTGGTTCATGTTTTCAATTTCTTGCTTTAATTTCTAGTTAATCTTTAGTGGGCTTTCTTCATCATTCTTAAAAAAATCCAAAATTTTGTATTTCAAGTATATTTGTTTACAAATTCTAAACTAGAAATTCCATCTTCTTGTCTTGCATTGAAAGCTTTCTTAGTATTCTATTCAGTTAGGTTAATCAATTTCTATTTACTTTAATCGTAGTCTAGTTCAATTAGAGTAGAATCGAGTGCTCTTATATACTTTCTTTCATTAGAATAGGTTAATTAGTTTCTTAATTTTGTAGTTACTTAATTTTATTTACGTGTTTAGTGTAGATGTAGTTTATTTCGGTTTTAACTTGTTTAATTGTATTATGGCTTTGATTAGATTAGGATCTTTCTTCTCAATTTGAATAGCCTAACTATACGAAGGTCCATAATGCTTTCTTATTACAAGCTTTCTTTGAATAGGTTACGCTTTCTCTAATTGTGCTTCCATAGGAATAACGAGTGGTACAGATTAACTAATTACTTGCTTGATATGCTTTTCATTTTAATTATTCCCTTTAATTACTTCCTAAAAATACTTTCTTGCGATTACTTTTTAGTGAGGGTGGTGAGCAAATAGAACCTCAATTCTATAGTGATAGAGCTCATCAACTGTTAGTATAACCTCCTCTCTTATCAAAATAATGAGAAACATGAGGCGATTAAGCTGAGAAATTTTGATCTATCGATGTAGTGGGGACAATATGAAGAGGCTAGGAAGGAGATAGATGCTTAGATTAGAGCTAGGCACTGGGAAAGATTCAACACTCCAACTGATCCTAGGTGTACACAACTTGTGAAAGAATTTCATTGCAACCTTTGTATGATTTTAGTTTGAATTGATTAATTCTTAATTTAACTTACCTCTATGCATTCTAATGAGTATCCAAAATTTTTGAATAATGACATGAAGGATATAGATACTATTAAAAGTACTATTTGTCATGTGAATGTGGATTGGGTTCGGAGCATTACAAGTTGCACCGAATTAAAATTTCCTCATTATGAACACTCACTTGTCGCTAAATTGTGATTTTGTTTCATTAGTTGTCGAATTTAGGGTTCTAATTCCTTGAGCTTTATTTAGAGGGATAAAGTTTTGTTGACTTATGTGAATGTAATAGGAATGCCGGTGGCTAATGTTGGCAAACCGACTAGACAAGGGTTTCGCGAAAGTGGATGGTCTAGGAGACCCATTTTTTATGCACCCAATCTAATCCACTATTTATGTACTGTTGCAGGATGCAACATTGAACCAACGGAGCCAATGACACATTCCAAGGGTAGGATCAATCAGGAATATGTTCATAGGATGGTACGGAAGTATGAGAAGCATTACCCAGAGATGACAATATCCCACTGTATAAATCTCAAAGAGCATCATATATCCCTCTGCCACCCGGATATGTATTTAATGCTCCAGTCAATGAAGGAGACTAGAACGAGTTGCAAGGGTATTGGACCTATTGTCAGTTGGTAATGCACAACAATCTGGCAATGACAGGAGAAGCCCTCTCGACTTCAACACTTGATACATGGGTAAGACAGCTGCCATCTCAACTTTGGTGTTATGGGCAACCTTGTGGGCAACATTACACACTATCAGAAATTGATGCATGTCTAGCAAATGCCCAACAAGTTGGAGAAGGTAGGAGGAGTTGAGGATGATGACCACAAGGAAGCTCAGACTAGTGAGGCAGAAGATAGTCAAGATGACATATAGCAGGAAAGTTGAGCAACTAGCTTCAATGGATGGTGATGACTTGGGACCTAAACATTTGTAGGATTTTTATGAAAACTAACAATTTCTATTATTCTTGACTTAGCACTTTCATCTTTAGTTGTTTTTATTTTTAGTTATATTACTTTGAGATACTTTAGTTTAAACTGGATTGGCTAATGGCCTTAACCTGACACCAAGTAGATTTCTTTTTAGCACTTGATGGAGTAGATCGTTTAGAGGATTAATTTTCTAAATACTTGGTTTGGTTTTCAATGATTTTTTATTGCTTGATGATAATAGATTGGCTAAGAGCCTTAAGCTGTTTCCATGTTTGATTTTATTGGTGCTTTGGATTGGATATTTATTTTTCTACAGCTTAATTGGTTAAATATATATATTAATTAAGTACCCGTAATATTTTCATTTGATAGCGGTTTGAGATAAAAAAATTTCACAGTTTACTTGGGCCTTGTGTAATTGTTTTTATGCTTATTATATTAAAATTTTGGGTGAGTGGTAGGATGAAATATTCATCAATTAGAATAAAAGAGGCAAGTTTGGGGTGTTTATTTCTTGTTTTGAGAATGTTTATTTTATGTGTATTGGTGTGACTTGATAGCGAGTAGATGGAAAATTGGTCAAATTGAGTATTTGATGATGATATTTGCCATGCAATATTAAATGATTGAAGTGTTTGATTGGGTCATTTCATAGATGTATGTGTGAGTGAGTTGTTCTTTTGCAACATAAAGATTTTGAAAACTTGGAGTTACAATTTTTTAAAAAGATGCACTAAAATTTTGGGAAAATTTTATTTAAAATATTATTTTTGATCAAATCACCAATAATATTTTGTTAGTCGATTTATCTTTTGAAAATGTAAGTTAAATAAAATAGAAGGAAATTGGGACATTTTGTGTGTTTGTGTCGGGAATGTTCTTCTAATTTGTGAATAATTGGTATTTGAGATTATTTTTTAGTACGCTTTACTCCTTTTCCTTGGTTTAGGGCTTTCTTTAAATTTTTTTTGCTATTAGTAGTAAGGCAAATACGGGATTCTGACATGTACCCATGCTATTTCTCCGAAATAAGCAATTAGAGTGGAAATAAGGAAAGCATCATGGAATGTAAAATAATGTTTATCCGAATTATTCCATTAGAAGTTACGTTTTAATGTATCAATAAGTTAAGGAGAAAATATTTTTAATACTTATCATTGATCTCATCCTACTTATTCCTTATTATATGTATATTCCCAAAATTTTGTGATATTTGCATTTAAATAGATTCCTAATGAACTTTTATTTTCATGTGACCTTGTCGCGATAATTGACTAGATTTATAATATTTGTGATTTGAGAAAAAATGATGTTTTGAATGGATAATACTAAAATATTTTTTAATTCTTTTTTAGAATAGTAATGCTTGCCATTCAAATGACTTGAAATCTTGTGTAGTAAATGAACATTTTTTTTTTTTTTAGAAAATTCATAAACTTAGATTGACTCATTTAACTACTTCATTTGCCATATAGTATTGAAAGTTCCTTTATAGATTTCTGGGTTGTTTTAAGTACATCCATAGGTCATCAAGTATTTAGTTACCTTTTGTGGTGTTATTTTGTTTTGTCTACAGTTGGGTTCTTTTACTTCTGTTTTGTACGGGAATAGCAAAAGGCTATGTTTAGTGGTGTGATAATTGGAAGCTAGAGTTATTTTGCTCTAAATTATGGCATTTCGTTAGTTAAAATTATGAATTTTGGTTATCTAATTGAAGATATTAGTTAATTTCAGTATTATGTGTTTATATTCCAGTTATTATTAAGTATGATATGCGCTGATTAGAATTTTAGTTAAATTTATTACGTAACTGGTTTAACACTATGCAGGTTTCAATTTGAGGTTGGAAGCCGAAAAAAAACAAAATACGTGGGCCAAGATGTAAGGTCTTTGAGATAAATTAAAGATATATTGACAAAGATGTCCACGCTGCGGTATCAACTTCGCCCAACCGCAACGTGGACACAAAAATAGGCTAATGTAATTTTATCGCCATGTGGCAACATCACTTATTCCAAGTCACGACATGGACTTGCTTTTAGCATATTAGTAATGGAAGTTTTGTAATATTCCAACCAGCAATTCCTAATCTTGGCTTGTGTAATACTCTACTATTTAAGGTACTTTAGGTGTGTGCTAGTTCACATAGTTTAGGGTGTAGTTAGTAGTTTAGGTTAGATTAAAATAGAATAGAAAAACTTGACTCTCAAGTTTCCATTTTTTAATACAATTCTCTTTAATTCTCCTTTAGATCTACATTTTAATTTCTTGCAAGTTTAGTTTGTGATTAAATATTAGTAGTGGGCTAATCTTCAGCCTTAAGTAAATATAATTTTTATTTGCTATCTAGTTTAAATTCTTAGAAATCTCTTTAATCCATTTCAAGTTTTACACTTACGGTACTTTCTAATTCAAGTTTTCATGTCCTTGCTTTAATTTCTAGTCAATGTTTATTGGGCTTTCTTCATTATTCTAATAATTCCAAAAATATTTAGATTTCAAACATATTTCTTTGCAAATTCTAGAATAGAAATGACATCTTCTTGCTTTACAAGCTTTTTTAGTGTTCTCTTTAGTTAAGTTAATCAATTGCTCTATACTTTTAATCATATTCTAGTTCAATTGGAGTGGAATCGAGTGCTATTATTTACTTGCTTTCGTTAGAATAGGTTAAATGGCTTCTTAATTTTAATTACTTGCTTTAATGTTGATGTAGTTTAATTTTAATTTTAACTTATTTAACTGCATTATGGCTTTGATTAAATTTGGATCTTTCTTCTCAATTTAAATAGCCTAACTATACAAATGTTTGTAAATCTCAGTAATTGCTTGCCAACAATCTCCGTGGGAACGATACCTCATCATCCTATAATACTATAAACTATATATACTTGTCAGAAGTGAGGTAGAGTGTAGTGATTTAGTGAGGTTTTATATTATTTGTTTTCTTTGAATTGCCCTTTACCTGAAGGATAGACAATTTGCCAACTCTAGTGGAACAATTATTGCTCCAACTTGCTTCTTGAACCACTTTCTCTTCTTTTGCAAATTTAAACCCTTTTCTCAATGGTACTTTCTTAATCTTTTACTATAATCTCTTGAGTTTTTTTCCATATTACAACCACAATCCGGTGTCTTTTCCTTCAATTCGATTTTCAAATTCTTCTTTACTTCGTCTACCTCTTTGAGTGATTTGCATTTTTTGATCTTGAATAGCTCTCTATTTGAATATCAATAACAGAATTAAGAGAATTAATGGAATGGTTAACACAGTCTTCTTAAACAATGGGACCATTATTATTATAATCAAAAACATCAAATTAAACTAATTTATTTTCAACTTGTAAAATCAAGTTCCCTTTATTAACATCAATCAATGCATGTGTAGTTGACAAGAAAGCTATAAAATATTTTCCTTTCCATGATTGCACTGCATTTAGCATTAAAACACACAGATTTATCATCGTCCCACTTCCTCTTCTAAGCTATAATCTCTCTCATCAATCTAGAGGAGTAGGATATCTTTGTGAGTGGTTCAACCAAGGAAATGTTAATCTGGAGCTTTAGAAAATTTTAAGGAATTGATTGAATTGCTCATCTTTATCTTCTTTCCTTGGGTCAATCAACCATGGGGAAATGGTATCTTCATCGAAGGGTGAAGATTGAAAGGTTCCTCAATTTGCTTATTTTGCTCCATATTCTTCTTTGTCAACTGGAATTCATCCTCATTCTTTTTCTTTCTTTCATCACAATTAATTTCATCTTGAAATTCAACCACTTTTAATTTTTGCTTCTCACTTTCCTTACTGACTTCAAATTTGTCACTCTTCACCATCATTTCTCTTTCACTCTTCAAAGTTATAGCATTGTATTGTTCACTAACATTTGGCTCTCTTGGATTAGGAATTTTATCACTTGGCAAGGCTCCCAAAGGTCTCCTATTTTTCTGTCTAGCCAATTGCCCTATTTGAATGTCCAAATGTTCTTCATCATGGCTCTCAAATTCTCATACTCCCTCTTTTGGTTTTCAATCTCTGTCCTTGGTTTTTCATTTTCTCTCATAAAATTCTCAAATTGTGCTTGGAAATTATCACACGTTTTATGTGTAAGAAAATTCGATTGTAGTTCATGGGCGGTGAAGGGTTGTATTTCAAAAATTGAGGCTTTGGTTGCTTTTTACAATAGGGTGGATTTGCTTGAGGTGGATATGAGTTAGCGTGGAAATTTATTTGATGAGATGGATGATAAGGTCTAGAAGATGAAGGAGTTGATGCTTGGTAAGGAGGATTTTGTTGGTTGTTGGGATTATTAGAAGAAAGGTTTGGATGGTTCCTCCATGAAGGGTTGTAAGTATTTCCAAAAACTCCTTGAGAATTCCTTCAGGATTAAGGTTCATTTTATACATAGTTATTTGCTCGCTTGTACCAAAAGGAACCTCACATTGCCCATTCTGATGTCCACCACCACAAAAATCACAAATAAGAGGTAATTTGACAAATGAGCTCACGGCATTAATGGCACTTATCATCTCCAAATTTTCCGAAGCCCTTGTGAAGCTATTCATGACAATCATAAACATGTCATGTTGAGAAAGTAATGTATCACTTAAGCACTTCAAAAAATTCAAGACATCTCCATGTTGTGCATTAGCCTGGTTAACAAGTTGTTGAGCCACCAGTTGTGCAATAAGACCATAATAGTAATAGTTAGACGCCATCCTATCAAGTTGTGCTTGATCCTCCTCCATCATTTTAAAGAATATGAAACCATCTACAGATGCATCAACAATTGATTTGGTCTCTTGATTCAAGCCATTATAAAATGTTTGCTTTCCATCCAAAGAGAAATAGTGTGGTGCAGGCATTTTCTCAATAAATTCTTTGAATCATTCCCGTGCCTCACTAATACCTCCATCCATATCTTGCTTGAATGACATGATCTCACTTTGAAGTTTGGCTGTCCCTGCAAAAGGAAAATATTTGGCCAATAATTCTTGGACTAATTGATTCCATGTCATAAGCATCCCTTGAGCATATGATTAGCCAAGCTTTTGCTATATCCGTCAATGAGAAGGGAAAAACTCTCAGACGCATACAATCAAGGTAGACTCCATTGAAGACTTTAAATGTGTCCAAAACGTCTTCAGAGTTCAGAAATCCATGTATGGATCCTCATTGGGGAAGGCCTACCAAACATCACATGATCTTGTGACATTTGTATAAAACCGGTCTTGATTTCAATATTGTTCTCTTGTACTAGCATACGTGCAATGCTAGAAGAACCCCCATCAAAATTAGGCACGACGTAGTCTTTAAAGGGATGACCATGACCTTGAAATCCATTGCCAATATTCCCAATTCCTCCATCAAAGTTATATTTTATTCCATGATTTCCAATCCCCTCAACATGTTCATCATCACCATTATTACCCAACTTCTCATTCAACATTCAAGGATTTTGTTTAGCATTCTCCATTTGAAGTCCTTCCAACTCTTGTTGCACTCTTCTTTTTAACGCAATCACCGAAACCCGGTGAGGATTTTATTAGACAAACTCAAGATTTACAATGGCGAATGTAGGGACAACCTCTAGCATCCAAGAGTACCAAACCTTTTATACAAGAAGGAATGGTGTCTTGGTCATATTCAACATAAATAGGATTAGTAATGCCCTTATTTTCTAAACTAGGGCATTACTAATCCTATTTCTCTAAATACATGCAAAAATGAAATAACTCTACCTACTAAGAAGTCTTAGATGAGTTGGAGTTCATGATCAATGCTCCATGATGGTGAGACAGACCGTTCAAAATGTTGACAAGAGTTAATGAGTCCATTTCTACCTCAACAGCCTGTAATTGTAGTGTGCAGCATATTTTGAGACCATCTATAATAGCCAAAACCTCAGCTTTCAAATTGCTTTGTATTTTATAGCTGTTGGAGAAGGCCTTGATGCATTGTCCATTATGATCTCTAAGGATTCCACCTCCCACTGCCATACCCGGATTTTCTTTTAAAGCTCCATCCACATTCAACTTGAAAGAGCCAAGAGGAGGGCATTCCCACTTAACAGCAAGTATTCTTCTCAGTGGTGACTGAAGAACTTGATTGCTAATACCTCTCAAAAATAAAAGTGTCATCAGCATCTATATCAACAATTATGATCATCCCTTGGAATATGGCCTTGTTTCTAGCTTTCCATACAAACCAGCAAATAATGCATGGAAGGACTTTATGTATTGCCCCCGTTGTGGTTGAAGGTGAGTGTGCAACCCACCACCACGAATTTAGCTTGTCCAAAATGGATGTAACTGGAGCAAACATCCATTCAAACCTTGATTCGAAGAAACTCCAAATCTGCATGAAATTGTATAGGTCACAAAGAGATGATCTAAAGATTCCTCATTGTTATAGAAGAAGCACTTGGAGCCTAACGGAATACCTAGCTCGAAATCATATCATCGGTTGGAAGCCGTATGTTCAAAATTTTCCACATAAAGATGGAGATTTTCAGTTGGAGCCTCTTATCCCAAATCTTTAGTCTAAAGAATGATTGTGCAAGTGGCAGAAAAGTCGAAGAGATTGAGAAAGAACCCTTTGATGTTAGGGTCCAAATGAGCTGGTTTGGTTCTTCCTTCAAGAAGATTACCTTCTTCTTGAGACTATTTTCATTGTTGTGAAGTTCTGCTCTGGAATATCTCCCATCAAATAGGGATAATTTCCAAGCACCAAAATTCCACATCTGCTCCATTGTGAGATGGCTATCATAAACTTGTTCCACCATGTGAAAGAGAGGCCCTTGTTCAGCCCAAGTATCAAACCAAAATGAAGAATTGGCATTCCTAATGAGGAGTAACATGTGTTGTTCCGCTTTCTCTTGAACTCTCAACATCCTTTCCTATGTAAATGAGTCTCTAGATGATTCCTTGGCTACACAAGGGTGAACGCAGCTCCTTAAGTATCTCTCTTGGAGGAAAGAGCACCATCATGATTGGCCTTTGTGGAACATCCGCCATAGTTTCATGCTGAATCCATGTAGCACATCCAATAGAGGTGAAATACCGAGGCCATTTGAGGAAGTTGGTTGACATATTGTAGCCCACGCAATCCAATGACATTTTCAAACACCTTCCGATGCGGCTACCCCAAAAGAAGTTTGCAAATTGGCTCTTCGACTCTGTACACATTGAATTTGGTGGAGAAAAAATTTTGGAATGATACTAAGTACATGTTTGATAAGAATAAGGCTCCCTCTAGGAGAGAGAAATCGAGTTTGCCAACCACGAATGCAGGATACCGCTTTTCAATCATTGGCTGAAATAGATATTTCTACTTTTTAGATTTCTAGACGGGGCATCCTAAGTATGTGAATGGTAGGGATTTCTTTACGAACTACGTCTTGCTTGAATCATCCGAATTCGGGCTGTGGATGCTTTTTTGGACAGCTAGAAGGAGCTTTAGGACTTGTTGCAAAGATGCCCTGAAGATGTCTCAAATTTTGAGAGGAAAACCATGAGATTCTGCATGGAAGTAGACTCTCCTTTTGTAAAAATAACAATATCATCCACATAAGCCAAATGAGAGATGGTTGGGCAATTTCTTGGTAAGGCAAAATCTGAAATTTTCCCCGAACGGAACTTAGATGTCTTTGTCTGCTTGAATCCACGGGAAAATATTTCTAACACAATTATGAAGAAAATGTCAGATAAAGGATCCCCTTGCCCAACCCCTCTTGATTATTTGGAGAAACCCTTTGGCACTCCAATTGATGAGAATGGAGAACCAACAATCCTCCAAGATATTCTTCATTAAGGAAATCCATGCTTTAGCAAATCCAAAAATCATCAAGGTTGCATATAGGAAAGGCCAAGATAACCTATCAAATGCTTTGGCAAGGTCTAGCTTAATGATCATATTTCCTCCTCTTGTTTTCCTGTCTAAAAAATCAACCATCTCTTGCACTAGTAGGATATTGTTTGCAATTTCTCTGCCTTGGACGTAAGCGACTTGCTAGGGTGAAATAATCTTTGGCAAAATAGTAGAGAGTCTATTGGCCAATATTTTTGTGCAAATTTTGTTAAAGAAGGTACACAGACTAATGGTTTAAAGTTAGTGAAAGAAGAGGTATTGGCTATTTTTGGTATTAATGTAATAAGGGTGCTGAGTGAATATTCATGGCAATTTTACACCCTTTAACAAGTCCTCTATGGCATGGAAGAGGTCTTACTGAACTGTATCCCAGCAAGTGGTAAAGAAGACCCCATTATATCCACCAATACCTGCCCCTCTATCCGAATTGAGGAAGAAAACCGCCTCTTTTAATTCCTTTGCTGTCTAGATGAATAGTAAGAATTGGTTATCCTTGGTAGAGACTACCTTTTTGAGAGTGTTTAATAAAGAGTCTTCTATCATTGTGGACTCATTGCAAGACAAAAGTTGTTGAAAGAACTGAACCCCCTCCGCTTCAATGCGTTGTATATCCTCAGTCCAAGCCTCGTCAACTTTAATCTTTGAGATACCCAAGCATTTTTTCTTGGCCATAAGCATGGATTGGAAGAATTAGTATTATGGTCACCCTCTTTTAGCCATTTCAGCCCAGCTTTTTGACGCCAAAACATTTCTTCCTGTTCTAGGAGTGTTGCGATGAGTGTTGCCCGTGCTAGGAGTCATACACGTCTTATAAGTTGAAGATGACTTAGGATGTCTTCTTGTTCATGCTCCCACAGACGGCCAAATATTGTTACGTCAAAATTATTTGCAACAAGATATAAAAACTAAAGTCTAAATTCCAAACCGAATACATCCAAGTAGTAAAAATTCTCTAACGCAATGGTAATGGCGTGCACCTTACTCATGAAATGAACATCTGAAACATAAAATAATAGCGGCGAGGCTTTATCCCCAGAGAAGGCTCCGCTGCTCAAGTCAAAAATTATCGATGAGAGGAAAATTTGTGAGGAAATGTTTGCTTAGAAACGCAAGAATTTTTGTAATGAGAATTGAATTGTATATGTGTACCCTACACCTTTGTTATTTATCCTAGTAACTGGTAGGCTTGGATAATTAATGGGCCTACAACCAATTAGATGACTTATGAGATCCTTAGATATGTTAAGTTGACCAATGGCTTGAGTTTATATTGAAATGACTAAAATACCCTCGTGAAAAGTTAACCACTTTGACCTAATTTGCCACGTGTCTATGAGTCATTAGATGGTATATTTACGTGTCATCAATTTGACTAATTTGTCAAATTGATATACCCCAAGATGTGTAAAGCCCAGAGAAGAAAATAATCCCTACACCCCAATTTTATTGTCACATTTGGAGTGAGCACAGTTTTTTGGGAAATTTGATTTAATGTCTTGTATACATAATTCATCCTTAATCATGGAGATAAGACAAAGTCAAAAAGTTGTAGTTCAAGTGTTTAGGAAGTGTAATATAAAATGATATGGTAAAGTAATTACTTTTTTTTGATATGTGACATTATTTTTTGGGCATCCCAAAATGCTAAGTGTGACAATATAAGTAGTAGGAAAGACACATCACCAAGCAAAGCAATAGCTTTTAAAGAAGATACGTTGGGAATAAATCCTCATCATTTTTTTCTAACAGAAAGCCAACTAAGGCCAGAAAAGGCATTAGCTTGCTTTTTGTCGTGAGCCTCCCTATTTGTAAACTCATGTGAACTGCAAGATTAGCAACAGAGTTAGTGTCATCATATCTCCTATGACCAAATAGCCTATATGGGCTTTTGAGCTGTATTTCACAGCAAAATATTTGTTTCCAAAATTATTGATAAGACTAATCAGTTCCAAGGCATTATTGTAAACTATCTAAAAAGACTTATTTTGTATGTATTTTAACATGGAGTTTAATTGGAGTTCTAGGATCTGTGTTATTAAGTAGGGTATTTCAGTCATTTTAGAATATTTATGAATAAATGTTAGATTATGTGATTTTAATGTTTAGAGACATTTATTTATGTGTTTATGTGTGTTTTTGTATGTTTGGAATGATTCAAAAGCAAAACGGAGCCAAAAAGGGTGAAAACAACAACCCTGTGTTGAGATTGGGTGCGGTACGCCTGAGAGTGCTGCAGCTGTGCCTTGTCATTGTTTACTTGGTGCAAGACAGCCACGTCTATGCTACAATAAAAATGGGCATGACAAGTTCTATAATTTTTGGACTTTCTAGGTCTAGAAGGTCCAACCTACAAATTTATGAAACCCAACTTAACACGGTTAATACATGTTTTAGGTCATTTGTAACCAATCATTGACAGTGTTAGACAACTTTGACATCAAAAAAACATTAAGTAACTGGATGAGGCTGATCAATCAATGAGAGGATTGAAGAACATAGCTTGTAAGCATTTTTCTCCTATTCCTTTTCTTTTGTATTTGCACATTTGATGATGGTTGTAAAACATTCTCTTGTTGTTTATTTGACCATATGCACTAATTGTTCTACCTAGGGTTTTATTTTTATATTACCATGAAGATTGAAAGCTAGGCTTTGTTATTTCTTTGATTCTAATGAATGGTTTATTCATTCAAATTGATCATAATGCTTGTAGTTGACTACTCACCCTCTAGAACAATTTGTAAACCCTTTTTGGAATTGAAAGTGGAAGATTAGAGTTATGATAGGGTCAAATTGCCTTTTGTTTGGTTCATTCTCCAACTAGATTAACTTATTCGGTGAATGCAGATAGATATATACCTATTTATCTCAAGTAATTGGATTGGCTTTCATTTTTATGCACTAATTCTAACACAAATTCAAGTATGCGTATAGTGAATTGGTAAGAATCAATAGATTTACATGGGTTTTGAGAGAAAAGCATGCAATTATATTAAATCCTAGATTAGGATACCTGATTTGGAATTGTAGGAATAAAGAGTCAATTTATTCAATGAGATTGTTAATTCAAAATTATACCCTAGAATTTTCATTCTAGAGTTTATAATCTATTTGTTTAGTTAGTTCATTTAGTTGTCTATTTGGTGTGTTTAATATTCACCAAAGTCTTGAGTTGTTTGGATACAGTTAATAGTGTGTCACTCTGGTACGAGGTGTCAAGTTTAGTCCTCATGGGATGAACATTACATCATCATTATATTACTGGAAAGATGGGTATACTTACGTGAGGCTGTCTCTTATACACATCTAGATGTGTATAAGAGACAGTTTTTATATTTTGTTAATATCGTATTAAGCATTTAAATTCTAGATCAAACTTTTTCTTTTATGTTTTGTGTTTTTTAGGAATCTTGGAATTTCATACCCAGCAGATCGAAGGGGAAACTTCTTCCTTTAGATATTGAAATTGAGCGAATAGACAACAAATTAAGTAGGAAAGCTAGGCGAGGTTTCCAACCTACCGAACAAATGGCCAACAATAACAATTCTTTAATTCTATTAGTCTTGTTATTAAAGTAATACAAAATCAAGATGAGCGAGGGTCTCTTTGGGAGTTTACAACCACGAAAGTGGATGGTTTATTCTGTATACTTATCTAAAATGGTTTTGGTTTCTTAAAAATTTTCTGCTCCTTTTCTCTAACTATTGTCTCTCTGAAACTCTCGATCTAAAGGCTGCTCGGCCATGTCCGAGAAGGAAGTCCTTCAGCCAAAGGCTGAAGGGTAAACAAGATCATTTGCTAAAGTGCTTCTTGACAAGCAAAGCATGGTTGGACTCTCAAGTCCAACAACTAGACTAGCCATTGAAGAAGGTTCAATCTTATAAGGGTGAGCCGAACTTCTTTTTCTCTGAAGAAGAGGTCAAAATATTTGCAGCTCAGTTTCAATTCACAATCGTGAGAAATTTTCCTAGGGGTAAACCAAACATGGACACATTAAGGAAGAGCTTCCATAAAATTGGTTTCAAAGGCAGCTTCACAATGGGTTATCTCGATCACAAGCATGTGGTTATTCGATTCTCTTTGGAAGAAGATTTTCTTAAAGTTGTCGGCTTAAGAATACTTGATTCATTAATTAAGAACCGCGTGTAAAAGCACGATTGTGAATTGAAACTCCAGAAGTATGAGCACTCTATTCTTCCTATTTGGATAACTTTTGAAGGACTCCAACCTATTTTTTTTTACAGTAAACATTCGGTGTTCAGTCTTGCCCAAGCAGTAGGTACTCCTATAAAATTGGACTTGGCTACGAAAAATTTCACTCGTACAAATATTGCTAAGGACCTTTTGTGTGGAGATCGATCTTTTGGCTGCTCTTTCCTTCAGAGTATGGCTAGGGATAGCTGATAAAGGAATTTGGAAGAAAATAAACTATGAAGAGCTACCACTCTATTGCACCAAATGTAATAAGATTGGGCATGGTCAAGCTGATAGCATGGTCGGTTTGCACAAACCTTCCAAGAAGTGAAATGTTCCCATGGTCACTACTCAACAGCCACCCAAGAAGACCATGAAGACTCATTGGAAGCCAGTCAAGCATCATGATGCTAGCCCATCTGGAATTGCTATGGAAAAGCCATTGAAGAAGACTTAGCCTTCTCACGTGCCAGTAGTGCAAAGGGCAACCCAAGGAGTGGCTGGCATGGTAGGGAAGGGAAAAATGATGGCTGAACCACAAGCTCCAATGGTGGTTAATGACTCTCCACCTAATCCAAACATTCAAATTTCAAATCCCTTAGATGAGGGGATTGAGGGAATAAAATTCAAGAACACTGAATTGTATGCATCTTCAAACTCGGATATTCAAGTATTGGCCAAGTCAAACGACGCTGCACTCCCATCAGATTTTCCTCTTCTACTCCAACTCAAAATTCAAATGCAGTCCCCAAGGATAAATCTTTTCTCTCACACAAAAAAATCTTGGAAGAACTTCCTTGTTACTTCTCAGATAATGAATCCCCCTGAGCTCAAGGCACTCCTCTTTTCTCTCACGCGAAAAAATCTTGGAAGAACTTCCTTGTTACTTCTCGGATAATGAAATCCCCCGAGCTCAAGGCACTGCTTGCACAAAGGAACTGATCAACTTTAAGCTAAACTCAGGGGGAAAGCCAACATGAAAATGGAAAGGTAGGTATAGGAGAATTTTCAATATGCCGAGACAAATGAAAACTAGGCTTTCTTCGAAGCCAATCTCACTGCTGCCCACCCCTTGTACTTGAGATGGATAGTGTCCTCATTTGGAACATTAGAGGGATAGGTGATAAACCCTTCATTAGGAGGCTTAAATTGCTTGTAAAAGATCACAAAATAAAAATCCTATCTTTGTTGGAGTCGACAGCATTCGGACGTCCGAGGATGCGTCTCAAAAACTAGTGTTAGATGTATAAGCTACAAATCGAACCCTAATGGGAAAATTTATCTATTTTGGAATAAAGAACTTGGTATTATAGAGATTTTTACCTCAGACCCGCTCTTTCACATTTCAATTTCTTCGAGCTCTTTTCACACAAATGTGTTGGCCTCTTTTGTATATACAAAGTGCACTAAGCAGGAAATGAGGAGTTTTATGGGATGAGATTCAGTCAATTAATCCACCTCACACACCATGGCTCGTAGGTGGTGACTTCAATGTCATTTCCAGTTCGGACGAGTAGAAAGCCTCCTCTTCCTTAAACCTAGATGCGATCAGGGATTTTAATGAATGTTTCCATGATTGTGATTTGATGGACTTGGCCTTAGAAGGATGCAAATTTACTTAGTTAGGCAATAGATTTGGCAATGTAGTGTGGAAACGGAACAAATGACTGAAGGAGCGGACGAAAGCGGAACTAAGAAACTGGAGTCCCACAATATTTGACAATGTATTTAACAAGGTTAAGAAAGCTGAAGCAAAAGTCAAGAAAGAAAATAAGGTTGTTCTGCAACAGCCGAAACTAAGCAACCAAATTAAACTAGCACACACACAAGCTATCCATGCAAACTGCCTTGCGGAGGAAGAAACATTTTAGAAACAAAAAGCGGGGTTCAAATGGATAAAATAAGGTGACCAAAATACTAAATACTTCCTCTCCTTACTAATGGCTAAAAGGCATAGATTGCACTTCTCGGATATCAAGGTGAATAGGGTGTGGACAAATGACATGCAACAACTTGAAGAGGAAGGGATCAATTTCTTCCAAACTTTGCTTGCTGAGGATTGCTCTCTCAGAATTGATCATTCACTTCTTGAAAACCTCATGGAATTTATTACTAGGGAAGACAACTAGCTCTTACTAGCCAAGCCTTCTTTAGGAGAATTGAAGGAGGCCACTTTTTTTGTTAACCCAGAAAGAAGGAGCTGTAGGAATTGATAGATATAATAGAGTGTTCTTCACCACTTGCTCGAATATTATACAACATGACCTCTTAAACGCAGTAAGTGATTTCCTAAATGGAAGAAGGTTGCCAAAGACCTTCACAAGCACACTTATAGCTTTAATACCAAAATCAGATAACCCATCTTTTTTAATAAATTTTGACCTATTAGGCTATGTACTTTTTTCAATAAAATCTGCAAAAAAAATTTGGCTGATAAGTTGTCTTCACTATTGCCAAAAATCATTGCAAATGAACAAGTTGCATATGTGAAAGGAAGAGAAATCATAGACAACATATTACATGTTCAGAAAATGATTGACTTTATCGACAAGAAAATAAGGGGAGGCATCGTGATTTTCAAGATAGATTTCACAAAGGCATTTGATAGGCTGTCATGGCTTTTCTTTTATGCCACAATGAGGAAATTTGGCTTTAATGAAGACTGGATTTCTTTATTGAAAAACATATTCAAGGATTGCTATATGTTTTCTATCCTTATCAATGGAGCTCTAAAGTGTTTTTTTAATTCCTCTAGACACCACTTGTTTTTATTAGTATGTCGAAAGCATTCTCATGAGCGCTCAAGAAGAATTTCCAAACAAGTAAGATTTTTGAGTTTGCCCTTCCTACACATTGCCCACCTGTTTCTAATCTTGCCTTTGCTGATGACATTGTCATTTTCAAAAGAGGAGAAACACAATCCATCAACAACATTATGGCCTTCCCATCTCTCTTTGAAGCTTTATTTGGCAGCTTGTCAATAAGTTAAAAAGTTCATTTTTCCTATCTAAAAAGGTTTCCTTGTCTACAACCAGAATGATTCAACACAAATAAAAGGCCAAGAAGAGGAAAGCTCTATTCCAACCCATGATCAAGAAGATTGTGGCAAGAATTCATGGTTGGCAATCCAATTCCTTTCTCCATAAGAGAGATTAATCATCATAAAGCATGCGTCCACCAGTATCCCTATCCACATTTTGTTGTGTGAGATCTTTGTCCACCAAAATGTTAAAACAGTTGGAAAAGTAGTTCGCCAACTTTTTTCGGGGACATCAGAATTTGGGAACAAACATCATTGGATTTCTTGGCAAATAGTATGCAAACCAACTTCCTCAAATGGTTTAGGTATTGCTTCCTTTTCAGAATTGAAAAATGCCTTCGGCATCAAACTATGGTTGAAATTTAGAAAAGGGAATTCACTATAGTGCAATTTTCTTTTGGGCAGATATCCAAAGGGTACTACTCACCCTTGTCAAGTAAATGAACTACTTGGTGATTCCTTCATGTGGAAGAGAATGTTCAGATGTTGAAGTGAGGTGGAAAAAAATATTTGGGTTTAAATAAGGAATGCACACTTCTCTTTCTAGTTTTACCCTTGGGCTGAGAAGGGTCCATTAGCTAATGAGGTGGAATAGGTATTTGACGACAATCTCACAGTGGCACAAGTATGGAGATCTAATGAATAGGACCTCTCCGTATTGGATACAAGATATTCTGTTGAAGATTTGCACAAAATTTGTGATATTTTGGATGAGAGAGTTATCACCATCTCATTAAAACTGGATAAAATGGTATGGACTTTTACTACAAAGTGGAACTTTTCAATTTTCTCTACCTTCAGGTCACATTCAGCTACATTTTCGTGAGCCATGATATGGGATGACAAACTGCAGCTCAAAATATCAATTTTTATGTGTAGATTAAGGAATAAGAAGATTCTATAAGATTGTATGATTGCTAGACTAGGCTTTGCTTTGACCTCTATAATCTTGAACTCCAGTTATGTTAATCATGTTTCGATGATGACCAAATCGCAAGAATGGTTTGAAAATAAGTGTGCAGAAAAATAGGTAGGTTCAGACGCAAATAATCATCCGAACAAAACAACCAGAAAACTCCACGAACGCAAATTACTATCCGAAAGACAGATCTTCAGACGATGGTAATCGTCCGACACAAAGAATTTGAAGCAAGTCTCGGACGAAGAACAGCGTCCGAGCGATCATATTTTTAGAAGACATTGCTTCGATCGGATGCAGGTTCGGACGCATCCTCGGACGTCCGAATGAATACCATCAGCGAACGGATGCAGGTTTTAGCAGCGGCCGTCCGAACGGTCCAACGGCTAGTTCGTTCGGACATACACTTGCTGCATCGGCCTTCCGAAAGGTCCAACGGCTAGTTTTCCAGTAAACAAAAAATAGTTGTTGGGAAGTTGTTGGAAGCAGATTTTTGGCAACTATAAATACCCCCCAAGCCTGAATTAATTAAGAGAGACTTCTACATTAATTACAAGTAATACTTGAGCTATTTGGGAGAAATAGTGGTTACAAGTGTTGTCATAGTGTAGGTAGTTTTGTGAAAAAAGCTTAGAAAGTGTAAAAGTTCTTCAAGTGTAAGATTGGAGAGATAACAATTGTAACTGTGAAACCCAGTATTTTAATAGCCTTGTTCTTTGATTTTAACTGGTTTAAAATGTTTTTCATATTATTTTTAGTCATTAAGTACTGTGTTCAACTTATTCGTTTTTCAATTCGGCAAATTTTTCGATTTACGCGATATCGGTTTTCGGCGGGTAAACGGGTCAAAAGTTGGATTAAGTGTAATTAGTGCATTGTGGTGTGTGAGTGTTGTATGATGGCTGAATTATTCAGAAACAAATGATAATTTAGTAGCAAAAAATTAGTTTTTGGGTCAAATAGTCAACTTGGAGACTATTTGGTCAACTTAGGTACTATTTGGGTCAACTTTGGAATTTGTTTTTAAGTCTTCTTCTTGTTGTTTCTTCTTCATTTTCTTCCAAGCTGCTGGCCGAACTTCTTCCTCTATTTTCCCTCAAAAATTTTCTTGGATTTCAAGTAGGAATCACTTGGAAGGTAAGATTTTATGTATTTTAGCATTTATGGCTTATGGGCTTTATGATCCAAGCTTTAATTTCAAGTTTTGTAGGATTCTTTATGGCTGAAAATAAACCCTCTTTGCAGCCTTATAAGTTATGATTTATGTATGTTATAGGGTTGTTTTTAGTGTTTTGGAGGTTGGGAAGTGATTGGGGTTGATTTTTAACAACTTTCCATGGTTAGATTACAAATTTTAAGATTATGAGTTGGGCTTTTGTCTTCCATATGTGGCCTAGAGTGTCATGCTATGAATGCTTATGTCTATGCACATAATGATGTTTTAAGAGTGTTTTAAGGTTAGTTTGGATAGGAATTGAGACTTGAAACCAAGTGGAATTGATTTCCCTTCATTTTGTAAGTAAGCGGATGTTTGGCGCAACTAGGATAATTTGGATAATTGGTTATGTTTGAAGGATCTTTAATGATCTTTTGATGATTTTAAGTGTTTCCTTGGTAGTGGGTTGGATAGGAAGCATGTTTGAATCATGTTTTAAAGAGAGGTATGTGATGTTTCAGATGCCTGGTTTAGATACGGTGATTTTTCGTGGGAATGAAAAAAAGCCCAAGAGTAGGATTCTGATTATATCAGCAGTGAAGGCGTTTAAGGCCTTAGATAGGGTCCAGGTTGTGAGAGCTATTTGGCTTATGTGATAGACTCTGATAAAGTAGAGCCAGGCATTGAGGATCTTGGATCGACAAGATAAGACATTGAGGAATAAAGTTATCCCCTACGTGAAGGTTTTATGGTCTAATCATTCTGAGCGAAAAGCTATCTGGGAGCTTAAGAGCCTCATGAGATCGAAGTATCCAGCTTTGTTTGCTTCGTGATTTCGTAAGTTTCGAGGACGAAACTTTGTTTAAGGGGGGTAGAATGTGAAACCCAGTATTTTAATAGCCTTGTTCTTTGATTTTAACTGGGTTAAAATGTTTTTCATATTATTTTTAGTCATAAAGACCTTCAACTTATTCGTTTTTCAATTCGGCAAATTTTTCGGTTTACGCGATTTCGGTTCCGGCGGGTAAACGGGTCAAAAGTTGGATTAAGTGTAATTAGTGCATTGTGGTGTGTGAGTGTTGTTTGATGGCTGATTTAAAATGTTAATTTAGTAGCAAAATTAGTTTTTGGTTAAATAGTCAACTTGGAGACTATTTGGTCAAATGGGTACTATTTGGGTCAACTTTGGAATTCTTTTTAAGTCTTCTTCTTGTTGTTTTTCTTCCTCATTTTCTCCAGCAGCTGGCCGAAATTTCTTCTCCATTTTTCCCCAAAAATTTTCTTGGATTTCAAGTAGAAATCACTTGGAAGGTAAGATTTTATGTATTTTAGCATTTATGGCTTATGGGCTTTATGATTTAAGCTTTAATTTCAAGTTTTGAAGGATTCTTTATGGCTGAAAATAAACCCTCTTTGCAGCCTTATAAGTTATGATTTATGTATGTTATGGGTTGTTTTTAGTGTTTTGGAGGTTGGGAAGTGATTGGGGTTGATTTTTAACAACTTTCCATGTTTAGATTACAAATTTTAAGATTATGAGTTAGGGTTTTGTCTTCCATATGTGACCTAGAGTGTTATGCTATGAATGCTTATGTCTATGCATATAATGATGTTCTAAGAGTGTTTTAAGGTTAGATAATTTGGATAGGAATTGAGACTTGAAACCAAGTGGAATTGATTTCCCTTCATTTTGTAAGTAAGCGGAAGTTTGGCGCAACTAGGATAATTTGGATAATTGGTTATGTTTGAAGGATCTTTAATGATCTTTTGATGGTTTTAAGTGTTTCCTTGGTTGTGGTGGAGCCTTGCTCCATCCAGTGCAATCGGCTTTCCTAGCATCAATATCTCCTCACCGGGATCAATATCCACACCGACCGAGACACACAAGATATTGCTCAAATGAGGGAACCATACACCAGGTTCCTTGGCTTGCATTGTGTAGCAAATTTGCTAGTTGATTAGGTGGTCCACATCTATGGGTTTGTCGAAGGCAATGACGTACAATAGCTTAGCTTGTTGCACCGTAACATGAGTAAGATGACTACATGGAAGGAGGTGAACACATAAAATTTAAATCAAACCAGCTAAACTAATTTAAACCAAACTAGCTTACCACACTAGTGCAAAAAAGATATGTGATGGCACTGTGAAGGTCCTTAATCTTAAAGTTCTCGTCACAAAATGCAGACCACTCATCATTACGAACTTGTGGTATGCACAATATGCTATTGATTGAATTACCAGTAATATCAATAGTCTTTCCCCTAGCATATGCCTTTGTCTCATGGTATGCAGTCAAATTCGCATAAAATTCAAATTCCACAAGTTGTTTTAGTGCATCACTGGGGATTGATGCAATGTGTTTCCAATACGCGTTTTTAATATGTTTGCAATAGACGAAGCTACAACCACTTAGTATTAGAATACCCTTTACCTTGATTGCTGCCCTCATAACAAATATCTAGCTTGAATTTTTTCTGAGCCACAACATTTACAAATTGTGTCAGTACATTTTTCTCTACGAGGTTTTGTTGTGGTGTAGAGAAAGAATATTCTTTAGTAAAACAAGGTGCCAATTGTTGTCCCTTTTGTGCCATTCTTACCAAAAAAATCGTATGTGAGACGCGGAGAAGTCAACAAAAGAAAACGACAATCTCTGCAGTGAATGAACCACTTATACAATTTTATATCCCCAAACCACTATCGAACAATCATAATAATTCACAAAAGAAATCAATTATGTTGGTGCCAAGTCATATGTGGTGTGAATGTTTTCATGTTATTCCTAAAACTTATGGAAGCAATAGAAACATTTTAACTGTCAAAAGAAGTCCCAGAAGTTGAATTTATGGACAAATGGCCTGTTTTTGAAGACTTTTCTTCTTTGCGGCATATTACCAAACATTTGGCATGTATCATTTCCAAATACCAATTTCTCTACAAAAATAACCATGCAGCCACTTCTTATTCGAAGATCAATTTATTAGTAATCTACATCAACATTTATCATTCAATCCACAACTAGAAATCACAACCAAAATATTCAAGAACTAACTGTATTCAAATTCAATTAAGAAAGCCACAAAGTAAAAATTAGAAAAGGAAGAGAATTTTCATGCCTTTATGATGTTAATCTACTTAAGAGAAGATGAACTTGACGTGAATTGAAGTGACAGATTCACTTAAGTGGTAGGAGAAGTGTTGGGGACCAGGGTTAGCAAAGCAAAGAAAGAAGAAGAAGAAGTGTGGGGTGAGGAAAGAAAAGGAAGGGTTAAAACCCTTTCTATAGGCGACCTAACGTGCGCTGAAGTAACCAATGCATGTGCATTGGAAACTGAACCAGCCTTACAGTTTTTTTGCATCTTGCCCACATGTACTGAGGATCGAGTGCTTGTGCTCTGAAATGAGAAACGATTTTTGGCTATCTGGAATGAGCACACGTGTTGGAACCAAATTGTTTGACTATTGATTTTTCATGCGTACACGACTCCAATTGTGCAATTAATCCTAAAAATGTCAAGTAAGTTGTTAAACCTTGCACTTTAGGATGATGTTTAACAAAAATGTCTAGAAAACTTACGAAAAAATCAAAACAATTATACAAAAATAGTTATTAAAAATCATGGGTTGCCTCCCATATGGCCCCTTTGTTTATTGTCATTGGCTTGACTTTATGCTCATTTTCTCAAGTAGGTTAAATGGTTCTTCCAATTCTATTTCTGCCACGGTCCATGTTTTGAATCCTTCATAATAAGGCTTAAGCCTATACCCATTAACCTCAAACACCTTGGATGTTGTCACACTTTGAATTTCAACCACACCATGAGGAAAAACATTAGTAATAAGAAATGGGCCAATCCAACGAGAATGCAATTTACCAGGAAATAGACGAAGATGTGTTTACTAAAGATGGACTTTTTGACTGATGCTGAATTTCTTCCTTATGGTATCATGCTTACTTACAAAATGAAGATCTCGTATGTCTTATTCTGAATCTTTTCCAATTCATGTAATGTAATCATGTAACTGATAGGGTGACATACCGATAGGTGTTTTAGTTGCAATATGGTGAGAACAGTGCATCATCTAATCACAGACTCCAACACTTATGACTAGGGTTCATCATCTTTTGTAAAATGGATTTGATTTTCCTATTAGACACCTCAGCTTGCCCACTAGTCTGCGAGTTATATGCGGTTGGATAGCCTATGGATTATGGGCTATTTCTTGAGGAAAGCTTCAACGGTTCGATGACAAAAGTGACTGCCTCGATCACTTACCAAAGCCTTACAATTCCAAATCTAGAAAAGATGTTAGTTCTAAGGAAATTTGCAACAACCGTAGAATCATAAATACGAGTGGCGTTTTCTTCCACCCATTCTGAGAATAATCTACAGTCAATAAAATATATGAATAACCAAAAGAAACTAGAAAAGGCCCCATAAAATTATTTCCCCAAACTGTCTCTTATTCACAGAATTGCAATTCCACTTTGAGGCATTTCATTCCTTTGGGAAATGTTAGCTACTCTTTGACATCTATCGCATGTTCGCCTAAATAGATAAGAATCTCGAAATATGTTAGGCCAATAAAAACCACATTCTAACACCTTTCTTGCTTTCCTCTTTGCTCCAAAATGACCTCCACAAGCATAAGAATGGTAGAAAGCAAGAATGGAGTTAATCTCACTATCATTGACATAGCTAATCATTATCTTATCACATGGTCGGCATAATGCTTCCATAAGTACAGGTCATCCTGTACGTAATATTTAGCACCACTTTTGGTCTTTTCCTCTCTTAGTCCTAAATAATGCAGCAAGTAATTTATTAGTTACTAAATATTTCACAATATTTGCATACCATTGTAATGTCGCTCTCCTATACGTGCAACTCATCTTCCACATGTGGCAATTGACTCAAGTTATCAGCTACATTATTTTTTGTTCCACTTTTATCCTTAATCTCCAAGTAGAATTCACTTAAGAGCAATATCCACCTTACCAACCTTGGTTTCGACTCATTCTTCATCATAAGATATCATAAAGCAGCATGATCAGAATAAACAATTGCCTTAGTACCAAAAACTTTTCTAAAGCAAAAACAATAATGTCCTTTCTCTGTGGTGGAATAATTTCTCTGTGCATCATTCAAAGTCAAGAAGGAATAATATATCGCTTGAGATGCTTGTCCAATCTTTGACCCAAAACGGCACCCTGACTACATAATTACTTGCGTTGGACATTGTCTCAAAAGATAACTCCAATTTGGGGGTTGAATTATTGGTGTCAAAATAAGGAGATTCTTCAATTTGTCAAATGACATTTTTCATTCATAATCAAACTCAAACTCCACATCTTTCTGTAATAGTTTGCATACAGGTGATGATTTCTTGGAGAAGTCTTTTATGAATCTTTAGTAAAAACCTGCGTGACCAAGTAAAAAATGGACTTTTTGCACATTGGTAGGGTAAGGTAGCGATTGAATAACATCGATTTTGGCCTTTTATACCTCGATACCTTTAGTTGATACCACATGACCAAAACCTATATCTTATTGAACCATAAAGTGACATTTTTCTTAATTTAAAACAAGGTGAGTCTCTACGCATCTTTGTAATACTAGTGCAAGGTTATGCAAACAATGATCGAAAGATCCACCATATATAGTGAAATCATCCTTAAACACTTCAGTAATGTGCTCAACAAAATCAAAAAGAATTCGATACTGCACACCTTTGAAATGCTAAAGCATTGTGTAAACCAAATGGCATGCGACGATATGCAAAAGTTTCAAATGGATATGTAAATATTGATTTCTCTTGATTCTCTAGAGCGATAGCAATCTATAAATAACCTGAATAGCCATCAAGGAAACAATAATAAGCACAACCAACTAATATTCAAAGCATTTGATCAATAAAGGGTAAAGGAAAGTGATCTTTTCAAGTTAAAGAATTAAGTTTTCTATAGTCTATACAAACCCTCCACCCATTTTGAATATAGGGGGCACCATTTCATCATCTTGATTCTTGACTATAGTGATTCCTGACTTTTTATGGGGATTTCACATTCAATGTCTTCATACACAGTCATATGGGTAGATTACTCGTACTTCAAGAAGTTTGTGAATTTCTTGCTTTACTACTTCCATGAGCATTGGATTCAACCACCTCTGTGGTTTTCTGGTACGCTTAGCTCCTTCTTGAAACAAGAAACTATGCATATGCATCATGTGGATGGCTGATTCCCTTTAGGTCCACAATGATCCATCCAATTGCAATCTTATGCGCCCTTACAACTTCCGCTAGTTTTGCTTCTTGATCTTTGGTCAACTGGCTAGAAATAATGACTGGCACAGTTTCTCCTTCCCCAAAAAACAAAAGATTTGAGATAACTAAGGAAGGGCTTCAGTTTTGGCATGGGCTCCTGCACAACAGAAGGTAAAGATTTTTTGCCAAAATTGGTGATGCAACATAAGATACCTTTCCAAGTTGTAGTGAGTTCTCAATTGCTAAATGTACTTGCTCACCATTTTCGTTCTCACATCCTTCTTCAAAATTTCCTGTGCTAAAGAGTCAGTGATGACAATAAAGTAGACAAGATTATCATCAGTAGGGTATCTTATGGCTTTATAAATATTATGCTCAAAGATTTTTCCATCAAATTGGATTGTGACCATTCTAGTATCCACATCTATTTTAGTTTTATATGTTTTCAAGAATGTCATTTCTAACAAAATACGGGCAAACTTATCATTTTTTAACATGTCAAGAACATAAAAATCAACAAGAAATGTTAGTTCATTGACTTGGACCAAAACATCCTCAACTATACCCTTTGGATAGGCGAAAGATCTATTAGCTAATTAGATAATTGTACTAGTTTCAATCAAAGGGGAAAGCTATAAAGAAACATAAACAGAATAGGGAATGACATTTATAGATGTTCCTAAATCTAATATATCCTCTTTAGTCGTATTATTATTGATCGTATAAGGAATTGTTCACAAACTTGAATCTTTATATTTTGTGGGAAGATTCTTTTGCAGCTTTGCTAAAACATTTTGTCCTAATCGAATCTTCTCACCTTTTTTTTTTCTTTTTTCTTCCTCTTATGTGTACACAAATGTTTCAAAAATTTATCATAATGAGGTATTTGTTTAATATCTTCTAGTAATGACATATTTACCTTGCACTTGTGAAAAGTTTCATATAATTCTCTATTGGGATCTTCTTCCGGAAACTTTTCACATATTGCCAAGTCATTTGTGGTGTGTGCATGGGATTAAGATATTCCTTAAACTTGTGGAAGCAATAGATGTATTATAACACACAAAGGAAGCCCCAAAAATTTAATTTATGGACAAATGCTATGTGTTTCAGGACTTTTCTTCATTGTGGCATTTTATCAAACATTTGGTATGCATGATTTTCAAAATATGAAATGCTCCATAAAATTAACCACACAACCACTTCTAGTTCATAGATCAATTCATTAGTAAACTACACCAACATTTACCATTCAATCCACAACTAGAAATCACAATCAAAATATTCAAGAACTAACTATATTCAACTTCAATGGAAAAACCCAAAATTGAAAAATAAGAAAAGGAAGCGAATTTTCATGCCTTTATTATGTTAATCTACTTAATAGAAGATGAATTTGAAGTCAATTAATGTGAATAAATGGTGGAAGAAGTGTTTGAAGCAGTATTGGGGAATATGGTTGGCAAAGGAAAGAAAAAAGAAGAAGAACTTGTGGGGTGAGGATTGAAAATGAAGGGTTAAAAACCTTTTTATCGACAGGCGCATGTGTACTGAAGTGCCTAGTGCATGTGCACTGGAGACTGAACTGGCCTTGTAATTTTTGGATCGACCACATGTATGTTGAGTATCCAGAGCATGTGTCCTGAAATCAAAAATGATTTTTTGCTCTCTGGAATGAGCACACGTGTACAGAATATCCGGTGCATGTTCGCTGGAACTAATTACCTGAATACGGATTTTGTGGGTGTACATGACTCAAATAACGCAATTAATTCTAAAAAATGTCTTGTAAGTTGTTTAAACTTGAACTTTAGGATGATTTTAACACAAACGACCACAAATCTCAAAATAAAATAAAAAATAATGTACAAAAACAATGATTAAAATCGTGGGTTGCCTCCCATACGGTGCCATTGTTTCCTGTTGTTGGCTCAACTTCATGCTCATTTTCTCAAGTGTATGGCGGTTTTTCCAAATCTACTTTTGCCACGGTTTCCATTATCTTGGAATCCTTCATAAGAAGCCTTAAGCTTATGGCCATAAAGCTTGAACACCATGGATGTTGTCACACTTTGAATTTCAATTGCACCATCAGGATTTGTAATAACAAATGGGCCAATCCAACGAGAACACAACTTACTTGGAAATAGCCAAAGGCGTGTTTGATAAAGAAGGATTTCTTAACGAAAGCTAAACTCCTTTCTTGAGATCATGCCATCGTGAAAAGCTTTTGTCTTTGCTTTATAAATACGAGCATTCTCATATGCCTCATTCTGAATCTCTTTCAATTCTTGTAGTTGTAATCGTCTATGTTCTCCACTCTCATCCAATTTTGTATTGAAATTATTAAGAACCCATAAGCTTTACGCTTTAATTCAATTGGTAAATGGCAAGATTTCTCAAATACTAACCGATAGGGTGACATACTAATTGGTGTTTTATAAGTAGTACGGTTGGCTCACAATGCACCATCTAATCGTAGACTCCAATCCTTGTGACTAAGGTTCACTGTCTTTTGTAAAATGGATTTGATTTCCCTATCAGACACCTTAGCTTATCCACTTATCTATGGGTGTTATGCAGTTGATACCCTATGGGTTACATGCTATTTCTTGAGCAAAACTTCAACAGATTGATTACAAAAATGAGTGCCTCGATTACTTATCAAAGCCTTTGGAATTCCAAATCTTGGAAAGATGGTAGCTCTAAGAAAATCTACAACAACCTTAGAATCATCAGTACGAGTGGCGTTTGCTGCACCTCATTTCGAGACATAACCCAAAGCCAACAAAATATATAAATACCCAAAAGAAACATGAAAAGGTCCCATAACATCAATGCCCCAAACATTAACTAGTTCCCAAAATTGTATCGAGTTTTGAGGCTTTTCATTCCTTTGGGAATTGTTACCTGCTCTTTGACAACTATTGCATGTTTGGCAAAATAGATAAGCATGTTGGGCCAATAAAAACCACATTCTAACACCACTCTTACTATCCTCTTGGCTCCATAAAAATGACCTTCACAAGCAAAAGAATGACAAAAGAAGGAATGGAGTTAATCTAACTATCATTCAAACGCCTTCTTATCACTTGTTTGGCACAGTGCTTCTATAAGTACGGGTCGTCCCAAACATAATATTTTGCATCACTTTTGATATTTTCTTTTTCTACCCTAGAGAAACGAGTAGGCAATTCATTAGTGACTAAATAATTCACAGTATTTGCATACCATGGTAATGTGACTCTTACTGAAAAGAACTGTTCGTTGGGAAAATCTCTTGTACGTCCAACTCATTTTCCACATTTGGCAATCTACTCAAGTGAGCAGCAACTTTATTTTCTATTGTACTTTTATCCTAAATCTCTAAGTCAAATTCACTTAAGATTAATATCTAACTTATCAACCTTGGTTTGGACTCCTTCTTCATCATAAGGTATTGTAAAGCTACATGATCAAAACAAACAGTTACCTTAGTACCAAGTAGATAAGAACGAAACTTTTCTATAGCAATTTTCACAAGCTGCTAAGCAACAACTGAAATTTATTTTTTTTATGGTGGAATAATGTCTCTGGGTATCATTCAAAATCATGGAAGCATAATATATCACACGAGATGCTCATCCAATCCTTCTACCCAAAATGGCGCCCACTTCTTAATCACTAGCATCGTAAAGGTAAACTCCAATTTGGGGATTCAATGATTGTTGTAAAAATAAGGAAATTCTTCAATTTTTCAAATACCATTTTGAAGACATCATCAAACTGAAACACATCTTTTTGCAATAGTTTGCATATCTTGGAGAAGTCCAATATGAATTTTCGGTAAAAACCAGTGTGACCAAGAATAGAATGGACTTTCTGCACAATGGTGATATATGGTAGCCATTAATTAATATCAATTTTAGCCTTTTCTACCTCGATATCTTTAGATGATACCACATAACCTAAAAGTATACATTGTTGAACCATAAAGTGACATTTTTCCGAATTTAATACAAGGTTAGTCTCTATGCATCTTGGTAACATTCGGCATAAGGTTATGAAAATAATGATCAAAAGAATCACCATATATAGTGAGGTCGTCCATAAACACTTCGATAATGTGCTCAAAAAAATCGAAAAAAATGCTAACCATGACCTTTGGAATATGGTTGGAGCTTTGCATAAACCAAATGGTATGCAACGATAAGCAAAAGTTCCAAATAGACACATAAATGTCTTTTCCGCTTGATCTTCTAGAGTGATAGCAATCTTGAAATAACCTCAATAACAATCAAAGAAACAATAATAAGCATGACCAACTAACCAATCAAGCATTTGATCAATAAAGAGCAAGGAAAATGATCTTTTCGATTTAATGAATTAAGTTTCCTATAGTCTATACATACCCTCCACCCATTTGGAACAGGTGTGGGCACCATTTCATCGTCTTGATTCTTGACTATAGTGATTCCTGACTTTTTAGGGGCTTCTTAGACTAGACTAACTCACTCACTGTTAGAAATAGGGTAGACTATCCATACTTCAAGAACTTTTTGAGGATTTTTTGCTTGACTGCTTTTCCATTGTGGTTGTCTAGTAGCTCATTATTCAAGCAAGATACAATGCATACATGTAGATGGGCTGATTCCCTTTATTTCTGCAACAGTCCATCCAATTATTGTCTTACGCGTCCTTGGAACTTTTAGCAGTTTTTGTTCTTGATCTTCAATCAGCTGCTAGAAATAATGACTTGCAAAGTTTCTCCATCCCTAAAAATAAATATTTGAGATGACTAGGCAGGGGCTTCAGTTCCAGGACGGGTGCCTAAACAATAGAAGGTAAAAGATCAGGAACAAAAGTCTCAATTCCTATCCAAACTAACCGTAAGACAATAATTGTGACTCCTCAATCGCTGAAATAAGCTAATCACCTGATTTCAGCCTCACATCCTTCTTCAAAAATTTCAGAGACTAAAGAGTCTTATACAATGAAATGTGTAAATAGACAAGATTATCATTAATAGGGTACCTCATCGCTTTATAAATATTATGCTCAAAGATTTTTCCATCACAGAAATTCTATTATGCACATTCTAATATCCATATCTATTTTAGTTTTAGATGTATTTAAGAATGGCATTCCTAACAAAATAAGCATAGATTTATCATTATTTTCCATGTCAAGAACATAAAAATCTGCATAAAAGATTAATTGATTTTTTTGGACCAAAATATCCTTAATCTTCCCTTGGGTAGGCCAAAGATCAATCTACTAATTAGATAACTGTACTAGTTTCAATTGAAGGGGCAAACTCTAAAGAAACATAAATAGAATAGTGCATGACATTGGTCTCTTTAATCCCGGTATTATTTACCGTACAAGGAATTGTACACATACCTAGATCTTTACATTTTGTGAGAAGATTCTTTTGCATCTTTGCTGAAACATTTTGTCCTATTTGAATCTTCTCACCTTTCTTTTCTTTTTGCTTCCTTTCATGAGTACACAATTCTTTCAAAAATTTAGCATAATGAAGTAGTTGGTTAATAGCATCTACTAATGGAATATTTACAATTCCTCGTAGTTGTGAAAAGTCCCACATAATTCTCCATTGGGATTTTCTTTCACAAAATCTTTTAATACTTGAGGGAATGGAAGGTTTAGGCCCATACTATGGCCACGGAGTTGACTTACCATTACTTAACTCTTTATTGTTCTAAGCCAATTCTTTTTCAACTTCAGCCTCCATCTCCTCAACTTTAGGAGGTTTAGAAATTGATTTAATGGGCACCTAAACCTATTTACCACTTCTTAACACAATAGCGCTGGCATTCTCGTTAAGATGCTCAATTATTTCATATGGCAACTCCTTGAAATTTTTGGCTTCCAAACGGCTAATCCCTGTCACCATTTGACCCACTTAGTTTGTCAATTGTAGAATACTGGCATTGTTTCCTGCTGAAATTGCAAAGTGTTAGTGGCCAAAGAGCTCACTAAATCTTGCAAACACATACCTAGTTGAGGAGAAGAGTTATAAAAGTTGTCCATGACTAAGGGTTATAAGAGAAGGTATAAAATAACGAGAACGATACTGCATCTTATACACGGAACATGTGGATTCCTACAGCTCAAATTCGGATTATCTCTCCATGCAGGGTTATAAATATTTGAGTATGGATTGTAGTTTCTTCAAGTTTGCCCAGAAAATCCTCCCATTGCATTGACTTATTAATGAGAATCCTCTCACAAAGTTGGACACATATTCGTTTGATATTCCACATTCAAACAAATACCACAAGCTTGCACCGACTATGTAGTTCCAGAAGCTAATCTTTTGGGATTCCTTGTTGATGTGCCTTATTCCACATATTTTCTTGCTTATACCTGCTACCCTTGAGGCTGGGAAATACTTGGCTAAGAATAGCCTATCCATTTGCTACAACGTAGTAATACTTCCAGGGATAATGAAGTAGCCAAACCTTTGCTTCATTCTTTAATGAGAATGGGAATGCATTCAATATTATATGCTCTTCAAACCCCATTACGTATCATGCTTATGCATACCACATGAAATTCCAGCCATATTTAGCTTCCTCTTATAATCCTTGACGTGTCTCTCTTGTTAACCTATGCAAAGTCCTTTCAATTTCTGGGTCAAACTATAAAATAAATTTATCAACAGATCGAGTTTCAAGCATGCACAGTTAAAAATTTAATAAAAAAATATAATGAAAATCAAATCAAAATACAATTAAACCAAAAAACTTTCTGGCAATGGAGCCAAAATTTTAGTCGCGCTGTCGCCAGTGCCAAAAAATAAAACCTAACTTTTAAACATTAACTGTAGTACCAGAAGTTTGGATCACTTCTACCTGAGAGGTATAACTTACTACTTCGTACTTTTGTGAATAAAGACTGGGAAGAGATTAAATACAACAAAAATAAACAAAAGAAACTAACTAATAAGCAATTGAAATTAAAGGGGAAATAAAGAGAACTAACCTTGGTCATGGTAATATCCACAATGGAGATTTAACAGATATCATTGATACCAAAGAAATATCAATTCTTCTAGTAAATATTGATTGTAGAATTAAGCCTGGTAAATTCCAATTCAAAGCTTATCTTATATCTTTCCTTAAGTTTAGTTTTTAATCAACGTGCAATCCAATTAACCTTAACTACCAATTAAATCCAAACAAGTGCCGAAGATTAATCAATTAGGTGCATTGAGAACTAGAAAGATCAATTAGACTAACACTGTGAAACCCAGTATTTTAATAGTCTTGTTCTTTGATTTTAACTGGTTTAAAATGTTTTTCATATTATAAATAGTCATAAAGTACTTCAACTTATTCGTTTTCAATTCGGTTGAATCTCTGCTGTGGATAGCCTCCATGACCGACCTTAGTCTAGAAATTGTATTAGTACTTTAGGCGGCAACTCACTTATTGTTAGTGTGTAAGTGTTGTATCATGAGCAAATTAATCTGAAAAAATGTTAAGTTAGTAGCAAAAAAATTAGTTTTTGGGTCAAATAGTCAACTTGGAGACTATTTGGTCAATTTGGCACTATTTGGGTCAACTTTGGAATTTCTTTTTAAGCCTTCTTCTTGCTATTTTTTATTTTTCCTCATTTCTTCCTTGCTGCTGGCCGACTCTTCTCCTCCATTTTTCCCTCAAAAATTTTCTTGGATTTCAAGTAGAAATCACTTGGAAGGTAAGATTTTATGTATTTTAGCATTTATGGCTTATGGGCTTTATGATTTAAGCTTTAATTTCAAGTTTTGTAGGATTATTTATGGCTGAGAAAACCCTCTTTGCAGCCTTATAAGTTGTGATTTATGTATGTTATGGGTTGTTTCTAGTGTTTTGGAGGTTGGGAAGTGATTAGGGTTGATTTTTAACAACTTTCCATGGTTAGATTACAAATTTTAAGATTATGAGTTAGGGTTTTGTCTTCCATATGAGCCTAGAATGTTATGCTATGAATGCTTATGTCTATGCTTGTAATGATGTTTTAAGAGTGTTTTAAGGTTAGTTTGGATAGGAATTGAGACTTGAAACCAAGTGGAATTGATTTCCCTTCATTTTGTAAGTAAGCGGAAGTTTGGCGCAACTAGAGGATAATTTGGATAATTGGTTATGTTTAAAGGGTCTTTAATGATCTTTTGATGGTTTTAGGTGTTTTTCATTGTTGTGGAATGCTATTGATATAGTCCCGGCTATTGCTCCGGTGAATCTTTCCGTTTATGGATTTTGTTGGTTGAATATGTTGTTTTGAGTTGGGTTGTAACCAAGGTCCCTTGAATACCTTGGAAATGGATTTTGTTGGTTGGTTGTATATGTTGTTTTGAGTTGGGTTATGACCAAGGTCCCTTGAATACCTTGGAATTGGATTTTGTTGGCGGGAGGATAACCTACTTATAGCCTAGGGAGGCGAAGTTTTCGGTTTTTCGGAAAACTGAGCTTATTATCTCCTAATCTAGCTGTAATACGAATTTGAGGGATTAACTAAGTGTTTTGACTGGGGTTTTAGCAGTTTCCAAACACATCCAAAATTATATACCTAGGTCATTTATGACCAAAAGAGCATAAAATGGTGTCATATCAAATCGTTTCGCGTCGTTTCGTAGTCCTGTTTGGATGGATTTTAAAATGTGTATGATATTTGGAACTGCACTTTTACAATGTTTTGGAATTATTACATATGAAATCGGGACCAAGCTATTTTATGTTAATCAAATGATATGTTTGTAAACTCTTTTGATATGAAAGCATTTTATGACTGTTTTGGCTCATAGGTGACCTAGGTATATAATTTTGGATGTGTTTGGAAATGTTTGATTTGTGGAGAACCGGTTCTATAGTCATCCATGGGACGCCATGGTGACTACCAAGTCTAAACCCATTGAACAATGGTCTTGTGATGGGATAACTTGACCTCCCGGTCAGACTAGTATCGGTGTGGTAGATTACTAGATCTGGCTAGTACTGTAGGTTATACCTTGGAGCCTAAAAGATACTCATGCTAAAAGATACTCATGCTATTTTATTAAATTCGGATTGAAACCGCACTTGGATTTGTTAGCTATGCTTTAGCATACTATATTTTGAAATGATTGGATCTTTTTGGCTATGTTTTGGAAAAGCATACGATGTTTTGTAATGTTTGGATCTTTTTGGCTATATTTTGGACTTGCTGACGTTTTAATGGCATGATACATTTTAGAAACTACTTATGATTATGGTTTATTGACGTTTAAATGGCATGAGACATTTTAGAAACCGCTTTATGACTATGGTTTTCGCAAATGTTATTATCTTTATGTTTTCTTTGTATCGAAACACTTGGCCCCATTTGAAGAGCTTTTATGATATCCACTGAGCTAGTTATGCTCACCCCACGTGATAACAATTTTTCAGATTAGGTGCTCGTTTTGGACTCTCCACGCGTTAGCGACTTTAGATTTTCTCCGATTCCAATTACTGGAGACTCTGCGTATAATCTTCCAAGCTTCTCTTACTTACCCCTCTAGGGGTGTATTATTAGATAGGTTTTGTATTTATGAACTTTGTTTTTGTTGTAGTATCTTTTGTCCTAAGAAGAAATTTTGTAATTCGTATTTTTGTGTAAAATGAAATATTCGGTTTTATAGTTAAGAAATGGTTTGATGGTTCTATTACATTGTGGTTAAGTTTGTTGCTCTGTTCGTTTGTGCCTTGCGCTTTGGACCGGTGTGCCATTAGCGCGGCGTGTTACGGTCCCGTTTTTGGGGCGTGACAAACACAACATAAGCACATGCAGTTATGTCAGCTAGTTGGCCATTATTCTATATTTGACAAAACCCTAATCCAGTCATTAAAAGAAGCAATCATAAAAATAAATGCAAAAAAATAAACAATGCTTGAAATAAGAATTGAATAATTAATCACAATAAGTCTCACAACTTTAAATAATCAATCGCTTAAGTTCCCTTGACCAAGAACGAAGTTTTTAGGCACAAAAGGCCATGGGAAAGCACACAAAATAAAGCTACTACAACTACGACAAAAGAAAGATAAAAACATCATCTCCTCAACTCAACTATGAAAGAAGTATTCGTAAGGGATTCAAGGGTTAAATTCGTTGTCCCTCAACAAAAAGAATGAAAACCCTTGAAAATGAGTCCAACCGAACAAAGAAAGCTCTCAGAAAATAATAAACTCTTGCAGGCTTGAGCGCACATGCACTGGGTTCTCAGTGCATGTGCGTTCTGAGAACCCAGTGCACATGTGCCGAGACAATCTTCTTCAATTTTCCTCTCTTGAAGAAGTGCACATGCACTTTAGTACTTCTATTTCAACTCCGATTTTAACCTTAGTGCTCTTACAACACTCAATAGAATTTGGAAACCTGCAAAGCATTAAAGTTGTACCCCTTTCTCTCAGCCTTCCAACGCACCTTAGATGAACTTAATTAGAGCTCATGTGTGAATGTTATGCTCAAAATACAAAGTAGTGTCCAAATTGGTCAATGTTTGTGCACATTTCCCTGTTTTTATTTTTCTTTGCTTTATTTTGTCCTTCTAACTCCTTTTGTACTTCAACCCTACACAAACTCAAGATAAACCAATTAAACTCATAATGATCTCATATATTGCCTACAACACGGAAAAATGAAGCAAATGATATGTAAAACTTAAGATATCTATGAGCTTATCACACCCTCAATTCTTTTCACCAACTACATATCACAAATATTAGAAAACCATTTCACTTCATTTCTTAGCACAATTTATTCAAATCCAAAGCAAAATTTTCAAACCCAAACAAAACAAAAAACAAACCATATCTCTCCAATTCAAAATTAAACAAGAAATAACACTAAACAAATCAAAACTTTATGAAATTTAAAGATTGGTTTGCCTCCCAAGAAGCACTCTTTTATTGTCACTAACTTGACTATTGCATGACTTGATCAAATAAAGAAATTTAGGATGGTTGGCTACCCTTGTCCTTTCGGTCTCCATGGGATGAGCTTGATGCCTTTCTTCTCAATGAATAAAGCTTGATTCCTAGCTCTCCCATGGGCAAGTTCATTTGTCAAAACATTTGCAATAATTCTAGTAAACTAGAGTTATTTTACTCTAAATCATGGCATTTTGTTAGTTTAAATTATAAATTTTGGTTAGTTAATTGAAGATATTAGTTAATTTTCATATTTTGTGTTTATATTCTAGTTATTGTTAAATATGATAAGCTTTTATTAGACTTTTAGTTAAATTGATTACTTAATTGGTTTAATATTATGCAGGTCTAAATTAAATGCTAGAAGTTTGAAAAAGCAAAGTAAAAGGGCCAAGATGCAATTTGAGAAGAATTGAAGATTTGCTAAAAATGATGCGTCCATGTCGTGACTTCAACTTTGCCAAACCGTGACATGGACACAAAAATAGGCAAATGTAATTTTAGGGCCATGTTGTGACATCACTTATTCCATGTCATGACATAGACTTCCTTTCAACATATTAATAATGGCAGTTTTGTAATACTCCGGTAGCCAATACCTAATCTTGGCTTATGTAATACTCTAGCATTTAATGTACTTTAGGTGTGTTCAAGTACACATAGTTTAGGGTGTAGTTAGTAGTTTAGGTTAGATTAGAATAGAATTGAAAGACTTGACTCTCAAGTTTCACTTTTTTAACACGAATTCTCGTTAATTCTCCTTTAGATCTAGCTTTTAATTTCTTGCAAATTTAGATTTTGATTACGTATTAGCAGTGGGTTAATCATTAGATTGTTTAGTCTTCGGTTCATATTTTGTCGACCAATCCTTCTTAATTCACATCTTTGTTGAAAGAATTTTTTTTGTAATTCCTTACATAAGGATTCAGAAAATACCCGATCTATCCGCCTACACAAGCAAATTGTTGATAAAACTCTAAAATGGCATTTTCTTTTGACCCAATTTCTTTTCTCTACTTATCATTCAGAAAAGACAAAAATTTCAGGATAACAAACAGGATCGTCCACTTCCTATGGAACCTATCACTAAAATACCCCTAGAGGGGGATAAGGCTAAGCAGAGCGAAAAGGGTTTTCCATGAGATGGGAAGTGAAAACTATTAGCCCCACATAAAGTTTGTGAATAAGTGATGGTCTGATAATAAGTAAGGAAGATCCTTCTTTTTGCTAAACAGGTTGTTCAATCATTTGATAACCAAAGTCATTCTTTGATAAATGATCACTATGAGTCAGACTCAATAGAATTTGTTCAATTAAGTAGATATAAATTTTACTTGCTTTCTAATTTAAGTTCTTAAAATCTCTTTATTTCCATTTCAAGTTTTCTTAAGAGTAATCAGTGTTCTTGTTATTAGTACTTTCTAATTCAAGGTTTTACCTCTTTGCTTTGTATTTCTAGTTAATTTTTAGTGTGCTTTCTTCATTATTCTAAAAAATCCAAATAAATTTAGATTTCAAGCATATTTGTTTCCAAATTGTAGACTGGAAATGACGTCTTGTTGATTTACAAGATTTCTTAGTGTTCTCTTTAGTTAGGTTAATCAGTTGATCTTTACTTTTATTAGTAGTCTAGTTCAATTGGAGTAGAATGAAGTGCTCTTATTTACTTGCTTTCATTAGAATTGGTTAATTAGTTTCTTAATTTTGTAGTTACTTAATTTCAATTACTTGCTGTAGTGTGGATTCAGTTTAATTTTTGATTTAGCATGTTTAATTACATTATGTCTTTGATTAAACTAGGATATTTCTTCTCAATTTGAATAGCCTAACTATATAAAGGTCCATAAATCTTAGTAATTGCTTGCCAACAATCTCCATAGGAACGATACCCACCCATCCTATACTAGTACCAACTCTATATACTTGCAAAAGTGAGGTAGAATGCAGTGATTTAAAGTGAAGTTTTGTTATTACTTATTTGCTTTGAATTAACCTCTACCTAAAGGCTTGAAAAGTTTTTGGCACCGTTGTCGAGGATTGGTTTTTGTTAATTCGATATAATTTGGTTGGAAGCCTAGATTGAAGCCTTTTGTTTTCTTGTGTATTGTTTCACCCATTTGAAAAACCAAAAAAAAATTCATTTTGTAGTTGTGTTCTTATTTTCAAAATTCCAAATAGATTTTCTTTGTGAGAGATGGTTTAGACTAACTAATAGTCTAAACTTTCCTAATTTTCTTATTTGTGTTGTTTTAGATTCTTTTCTTGTTTTTATTCATGTATTTGGTTCTTCAAGAACATGCAAGGACCTAATTCAAATGATTCAAACCAAGGAGATTATCATTTTTATGGTAATGGAGGTATGCCCAATGAACACCATTCTTGTTATGGTTATTCTCCTTACCTATTAGATTACCAAAGGGGAAGGTTTAGCTATCAATACGCTTATGAGAGCTACGAATGTAGATTATCAAATGTGATGGTCTAGACATTCGTATCTTTATGAGAGCTATCAAGAAAATTCCAACTCTTTCCCTCTACCACAAGAGCTTTCAATGATCAAACAGAGTCATATTTCTTTTGCTGAATAACACAAGAAAATGAAAAGGCAAGAAGGATGGACATCTGGATGCAAGTTCAAGAATTTTGAGAAAAGTAACCCAACTTTGATAAGAAATGAATAGAAATTGAGAAGAACTAGCTCAAATTTGAGAATCCACTAAGAGGCTACAATACCAACTTGCCCAAGTTCAAAAAATGGTAAATGGTGAAGAGCATTGGACTCTATTCCCCTTACCAATGGGTGAAGAACTGGTTTAAGAAGAACAAATTGAAAATTTCATGCAAGAGATCGATTCTCAAGAGCCTCATGAAGTTGAAGTTACAACAATCGAGACACACAATGCTTATGCAGATAATATTCACCAACTTTCCATTTGCTTCAGTGTGCATTTGCCCAAGTTAAAACAACTAAAAGAGGTTCTATTTGGTGTGTTCGTGGAGAAAGAGCAAGATCTAGGAGGAGCAGAAGAAGAATGATACATTCTAGAAGTGGACCGGGGAGGTGCCAACTACATATGCCGAAGTTCAATCCCTTGGGAACTTCGTAGGATCTAAGCATTGGTGCAAGTTCACCAAGGATTATAATAACCTTGGCAAGCCTCCTTGGTGATAAAGAAGTATTTATTTATTATGCTTTCTTTAATTTATTTGCTCCAATTTAAGTAGCCCGGTGGTTAATAAAGGCTTGTAACCATGTGCTTAGTTTAAATTGTGTATTGATGTTGGTGATTGATTTTGTATTTTCTTGGACAAATTTGGTAGTTGATGACAATGATTGATGATAATATATGACTTGTTGTGATGTGTGAATGATATACAAGCTTTTTAGAATGACTTTGGATTTGATTTTTACTCCTTACTTGTGGACATTCTAGGTGTTGTACACTTTAGAGCTAAATGTGTGAGCCTATCTTTACACTTAAGGAGTTCATGTGAATGATTGATATAGATTGGCAGTAGTTGTTGTTGTTGAAAATCTTTTTGAGACCAATTTTGTGTGAAGCTAGGTTTGGGGGGGGATGAGTTGGGTATATACTTATTTGTGTTTTCCTTTTTTTTAAATTGTTCCCTTTTTCATTAAATTGTTCAGTAACCGTGAAGTCCTAATGACCCTTTTTAGTGTAACTATATTTGTGGCGAAAAGATAGACAACTTATGGGACTTATGTGCTTAATTTGAAATTGCATTTAAATTATGCACTTTAAATCTGATCATTGCATAGCCTTTATCATTGTTGTGCTCAATGTTAGTGAAGTCCTTAGTTAAAGGGTAGGAATCTTGTTTTTAAGTTCAATTTGCACGAGCTTGGTTGCATTCACCTTCACTTGGTTAATATGTTGCTCGTCTTCTATCTTATCTTTTTTATTGTTCAAGTATAATTCAAAATTATTACATAGTGATTAGTTTTTACGATTTCTAGTAGTATTGTATAATATTTTTGTTCTATTTTGGGTAGGTGGTAGGATGAGTGCACTCATCACTTGAATAAAATGACAAGTTTAGGGGCGTTATTTACTTATGTTGGAATGGTTTTGTTTTCATGAAAGTAAATATTCGTGTGGTTAATTTTGGAGGAAAGTTGAATGATTATGATACTCGATGATGATAAATGACTTGCAATATCATATGATTGAGTTATTTAAACTTGGCATTCCATGGATTTTGGTTTGTGTTGAGTAGTTCTTTTGCGACAAAAGAATTTCAAAGCCATGTATTGCTATATTTAAAAGTGAGGGACTCACATTTTTTAACTTGATGCATTTAAAACATTATTTTTAATAAATTCAATTGTATAACTTGTTGGTCAATTTATCTTTTGAAAAAATTGGTCTAATTGGAATAGAAGTGATTTAGGCCATTGTGAATGTTTTTGCATATGTAGTTTTACTCTATCAAGTGAGTGATTGGTTTGCATATCATCTTGGGTATGTTTATCTTATGTACATCTCTTCCTTGGTTTAGGATTGTAATAGGAAAAAAACATCACATTTAGGAATAAGGCGAGTACAGGATTTTGGCATATCCCATATTATTTCTCCGATATAAGCCATTGTACTAATAAGGCGAGTACAGGATTCTGGATTGTACCCTTGTTGTTTCTATGAATTAAGCCATTAGGAATTGCGTTTTACTATACCAACATGTTGAGGAGAAAATGTTTGTAATACTCATCATTGATATCATACTACTTACTCATTGATAGAGTAATATTCCCAATTGTGTGACATGTGCATATTAGGTGGATTTCTAATGATCTTCTATTTCTATGTGGCCTTGTTGAGATGGTTGATAAACATTGTAATCCTTTTGATTTAAGCAAAACTATGTTTTGGATGATTGGAAGTTGGTTTTCAAAAATCTTTTGGTAATGGTTAATACTTGGCTATTTGAAACCTTTTCTTGGCATTTGAACTCGTTTCTTTTGGAAAAGTTGAAAACCTGTTTTTGGAATGAATAGTAAAATAGTTCAATTGTATAATGGTATTTGAGGTCCCTTGAAAGGTCTCCTAATTATTCAAAGTACATCCATTATTCACCTTTTGTGTTGTCATCTTGGTAGTGTCTTGTGTTTTGTGTTGTTCTTTTTCTTGTCATTTAATTTGCTCAGGACAAGCAAAAGCTTTAGTTTGGGGGTGTGATAACTCTAGGAAACTAGAGTTATATCTACCCTAAACTTGGTGGTTTTGCTACTAGTTTCGAGCATTTGGTGTTTTCATGTATGTTTTTGTCTATTTTACTTTGATGTATTATATAGTGTTAGTATGTGTTTATTAAGTGTTATAGTACTTATTTAGGTCTTAATTAGCATACTTTATTAGGTTCTTGAGTATAGAGTTGTGCCATGCCTTTAACCTAACATCGTTGGGAATTAGGTTTCCGTTTGTCTTTATTTATCTTTCATTTTTTTGGCCTATATTGTGAGAATTTCATTTATATGTTTAGGAGTTAACATTTTAAGTGTTCATTATAACTAATAAGATTCTCCTATGTGTTAGGGTTGCTTAAACAAAAAGGCTCATCGATTGGACATCGGATGAAGATTTTCGGAGCAAAATAATGAAGTTCTGCATTTCAGAAGTTTCAGTCCATGTTGTGACATGGAGACAGTTGGAGCAAAAATGACTTTGTTCAGGGCTGATTTTTGTTGCACAATTCTCACACTACTTTATACACATATAGTGATAAGTATAAGAGACTGCTCTTATACACATAGAAGTAGGATAGATTAGAGAGTAATTTTCTTCCTTTTTCTTCCCTATTTGGGGAAGGTTTTCATAGATTAGAGTAGATTAAGATTTCTCTTTCTTTTAATCATAATTTCCTAGTTGAAGATTGAACCTTTCTATTGGTAAGTACATTTTTTAATGTTTAAACTTCCATAGTTAATCACTAATTTCATGTTTTCTTTGTTTAATTAGTCTAGTTGCTTTCAAATAATTGATCTTTTTAGCATTCTTTCTTATTGTAATTGTTAGATAAGTTCAGCAGTTCCCTTCATTTATGCTTCCTTAGTAGTAATTAATAGCTTAGATTAGTTAATTAGGTTATATTAGTTTATGGGTTTTTATTTAATTGCTTTTGTTACTTGTTTGGTTAGTTTTATTTGTAGATTAGCTAATGGGCTTTCCTTAATTATGCTTTCTTTATGATAATTTCTCGTTTAGATTGGTTAATTAGATCAGATTAGTTTACGACTTTTAGTTTAATTGCTTTCTTTACTTGTTTTCTTAGTTTATTTAGTAGATTAGCTAATGGGCTTTCCTTAATTATATTTTCTTAGTGTTAATTTGTGCCTTAGGCTAGTTAATTGGTTTCTAAATATTATTTCTTGTTAGTGTAATTATATTGGTTGAGAAATGATGGACAACTTATGGGACATACGTGCTTAAATGGAAATTGCATTTGCATGATATACTTTAAATCTACTCATTCCTTAGTCTTGATTAGTGCTAAGCGCTCAATGTTGATGAAGTCCATAATTCAAGGGTAGGAATCTTGTTTTTATGTTCACTTTGAGCGGGTTTGGGTGCAATCACCTTCACTTGGTTAACAAGTTGTTCGTCTTCTGTCTTATCTTTTAGATTGTCCAAGTATAATTCAAAATTATTACCCAGTGTTTATTTTTTATGATTTCTAGTACATTGTTATGGTTTATATTCTATTTTGGGTGAGCGGTAGAATGAGTTGCACTCATCACTTGAATAAAATGACAAGTTTTTGGTGCCGTTGCCGAGGATTATCCTTGGTACTTGGTAATATTGAGTGCTTTATAGGTCGTGTAGATTAGGCATTTTTGTTTAATTTAGTTGTTAATTTTTGTTTATTTGTTTATGTTGGTAATTCTTCTTGTTGAATTGTCTTGGCACTTGAATTAATTACTTGCTTTGGCTTCTGTAGTGCATCGTAAGAAGAGACAAGGGACCTTTGATTTGCTTGGACGAAGAGAGGGAAAAAGCAAACAGTTTAGGGAAATCGGAATCATAAAATAGCGCAACTAGAGCTAGAAAGAATTAAAATGGTGAATGTCAATCAAAATCAAAGAAATTTGAACAAAGAGAATGATGAAGAAGAAGTTGGCGGAATTCATGGAATAGGTGGTTATGGAAATAGGAATGGTATGAACATGAATGGTAGAACATTGGGAGAATAAGCCATACAAAGCTTTAATGGGGAAATTCTAGCATTGCACGGAAGACTATGGAAGCAAACAATTTTGAGATTAAGCCTTCTTCGATACAAATACTACAGGCTCAGGCAATGTTTGGGAAAGGTCCTAATGAAGATCCATACACATATCTAATGAACTTTGAGTAGGTTTTAGACACTTTTAAATATAACGATGTGCACCTGGATTGTGTCAAAATGAGAGTATTCCCTTTTTCTCTAAGGGATAGGGTGAAATCTTGGCTCCAATCTAATGCCCAAGAGACGTTTACCACATGGAACCAACTTGCACAAGAATAAGAAGGTTTGGTCAAAATATTTCCCACCATCAAGGTCCACCAAATTGCAGAATGAGATTACCTCCTTTATTGAAGATGTTGATGAAAGCTTAGGAGAGGCTTGGAGCTCCATTAAAATTTGCTAAGAAAGCGCCCTCATCATATGACTCTATTATGGTTTCAAATTCAAACCTTCTACAATGGATTGACACAAGAGACAAAATCAATAGTAGATGCCGATGGTTCCATATCCTACAATACACCAGAGAAAGGTCAAGAATTACTAAATAGGATGGCATACAACCATTATTATCATGGACCAATGACTCCACCGGTAGCTCAACAGCAGGACAATCAAGTAATGCACAAAATGGAGTATTGAATTTGAATATGCAAGAGGCTCTATTGCCTCAACAGAGTATTTTTATGAATGTGATGAACAATGTTGCAAATGTATTGGAGAACTTAGAGAAACTGAGTAGTGTGAATGTAACGTCCTCTTCTCCAACCCAACCAACCATAGTGTGTCTCATACTAGACTTTCTGGAGGCAGACATGCAAATAGGCAATGTGAAATGCCTTATGGTTCCAATAAGCAACTCAACTATGTGTCTAATCAATCATTTTTTCCAAGGAAACCGCCTAGAGTTTATGGAAGCACATATAATTTCTCTTGGAGAAATCGTCCCTACTTTTTATGGAGCAATATACACAATCAATCCAATCCTCCCTATCAACCAAATCTCTCACCTCAAAACTTCCACAACCAAGCTTCAAGTTCATCATCTAGACCCCATCAACATCCACACTAAAGAAACTTCCAAGCTGACTCCTATCAATCTTCCTTTAACCTTCCATTTTAAAATCAACAACCAAGGCATCCATTCCAGCATGCAAATTCTTCCCAACCTATGTGAAATGACCAATTTGCTCCAAGAGATAACGCATGTGAAGATGGTTGGAAAATAGACTGGAGTACCTAAGAAGGGAGTAAGAAAGAGAAACAAGGGATAAGGAAGAGTGAATGAGAGATTATGAATCCTAATTTGAGGATTACAACTAGGAATTTGGAGATTCAAGTTGGACAATTGGCTAGGTAACAACATCAGAGAGACTTGGGGACTTTACCTAGCGATGCTATTCTGAATCTGAAAGGGCAATGACATACTATATCTTTAAGAAACGCAAAGGAATTGCTTGCGCTGATAAAGAAGAAAAATATTGATAAAGAAGTGGAGAGGTATAAATCCAAGTGAGAAGAAGAGTGAAGTTGAAGAGGGTGATGAAAAGAAAGAAAAATATGAGAAAGTCAAGGAGTCAAAGAAGAAACAAATAGAGTAGCCCATGAACTTAGAACCTTTGGTAGTGTTCCCACTTCTTTAACGGATCATTGATCCAAGAAAGAAGGAGAGAGTGAGATAAAGAATTTCACAAATTCCTTGATATGTTTAAAAAGTTTAATGTGGATATTCCCTTGGTTGATGTTCTTACTGAGATGCCTTATTATTCCCAATTTATGAAAGATATATTTGAAAGAAAGTGAATATAAGTGGGATGATGGTGAGAAAGTATACTTGATGTCAAGTTTAGTGCCATAGTTCAAAAGAGGCTACCCATTAAACCATATGGCTTGTTGGAGCACGTGCTTGTTCAAGTTGAAAAGTTTGTATTTCCCGTTGATTTCTTTGTGCTAGATAGGGTGAAGAGAGTAAGATCCCGTTGATTCTAGGAAGGCCATTCTTGTTAACCACCCATGCATTAATTAATGTAAATAAAGGAAAGTTAGTTTTACAGGTTGAAAATGAATCAATTGAATTTAATACTTTTGAATATAATGATAATATTCCCATTTTTAAAGAAAAATGGGCAGACCAATCTCATAGTTCTTTCATTGTTATGTCAAATGAAAAGTAGCACGAAGTTAACCAAGACAATTCAATCTAGCAAGCATTGGAAATAAAAGAAGACCTAATAGATGAATTGAATGAAAAACCACTCGAAAAGGGCGTGATTTGATGAAGGATCAAGAAATTAGCGCAAGTGATGGAAAAATTTGTATTGGTAAAAAGTTGAAAAATTGCAAAATGAAAAGAAAATGTCTTGAGAAACAATTGAAGATGCTAATTGATGCACTAGCGATGGCTAATCCTTGGAAGAAAGGACTTGTGCATGGGAGAACCGAGAATCAAGCTTTACTCATAAAGAAGAAGGGCATCAAGCTTTTTCTATGCAAGCCAAAAGGAAAAGGATGGCCAACCATCCTTAAGTTCTTGGAATGAACACCCATATCATAGTCAATCTAGCGACTATAAAAGAGCGCTTCTTGCGTGGCAATGAAAGTTTTTAATTTAGTTGGTTTTTACTTCTTTTGGTGTGATTTTTAATTGGTCTATATTTTGAGTGATTTGGTTTGAATTAGGTTAATTAAAAATGTGTTTTTTTGAATTGAATAAATAGTACTAAAGAATGAGTGAAAATTGTCATCTAAACTTGTTATTTTGATTTTTGTCGATTGTACATGGACTTAAAGAAAAGAGATGAAGAGAGGACATATAATTTTGGTTAAGTGTCAAAAGTACACTTTTGTAGAAGTTTAGGTCCATCGCATGACATGGAAAGCATGAAATGGATATTTGGTCAACCTCAAGCTTCTGGAGGGTATTTTGGTAATTTGGGCCAAATTACGACATGGAAATCCAAATCATGATTTCAACTTCAAACTTCTGCAAGGTTTTGAAATTTTTTCTCGAGTCGAGATTGCGACATGGATTCAAATGTAGGGCACATGACTAGGCCAAATCACGACATGGAATTCTCCATATCGTGACATCGAGCCGTGTACTAGCAGTTGAGATCAGGCCATGTTGCGACATGCAAAAATCCATGTCCCGATATTGACATGATTAAAACCCAAATTTTAAAAGGTCTCTTTTTCACCTTATCTCAAATTCTTCATTTTTTTCATAAAATACCCATACAACTCCTCTTCAAAACTTCTACTTTTCTCAACTTCTCCAATTTTCTTCCATAAAATGCCTTCTAAACACCCTAATTCACCACACAATAATTTTTTTGCATCACCTTTGGAGCATTAAAGAGGGAACAATTTGGAGTTTGAGGGAAAATTGAACACAAGGGAAGGACTTGCGCCTAATATCGTGGGGAATTTTGGGCATCAATCGGGTAATATTCTTCCTCACTTTGTCATTAAATTGGTGATTTGTAGAAGGCAATTTGTGCGTACATGTTAACCAATTTCATCTTGTAACTTGGAAAATAATTTGGGTAATTTTTGACAGAATTTTTGTGCAATTTTTTTTTGAACAACATTGGATATTGAATTGATTAATTTTCTGAATTATTTGGACTATGTTTTGATTATTTGAATTATCATTGAGAAATTGTGAAATTTTGTTCACAAAATTCGTAGAATTTTTTTCTTGATTGTGAATTCAAAAATTTTGAATGTTTATTTGTTAAATTGGTTGATAATTGCTGTAAAAAATGACAAGTGGTGTGTGTGGAAGTGCAGAGAGGAGGACAAGAATGAGGGGTAGAGGGGCAAGTTGCCAAGATCCAAAAGAAAAAGGAAAGTTGGTGAAGGAATGAGTAGTGAACGGGAAGTAGGCCAGCCTAGTGGGGTGGGGAGCAAGTAGAATCTTAATACAATAAAGAGAAACATGAGGTGATTAAGGAAATGAATTTTGATCTATCCATGTACTGGGGATAGGATGAAGAGGCTAGGAAGGAGATAGAAGCTCATATCAGAGGTAGGCACTGGGAAATATTCAATACGCCAATTGTTCCTGCGTGTACACAACTTGTGAAAGAATTTCATTGCAACCTTTGTGAGCTTGAGGATGGGAAAGTGATAGTCCAAGAATTATTGGTTGATTTTAGTTCTGAAATGATTAATTCTTTCTTTCACATACCTCCTGTGCATTCTAATGAGCATCCAACATTCTTGAATAATGACAAGAAGGATATGGATGCTATTAAAAGTTGTACTCGTGATATGAATGTGGATTGGTTCGGAGCACTACAAGTAGCACCGAATAAAAAATTCCTCATCGTAGACTCTCACTTGTGGCTAAATTGTGATTTATTTCATTAGTTTTTGAATTTGGGTTGCAATTCCTTGAGCTTTGTGTAGAGGGATAAAATGTCGTTGGTTTATGCGATATTAACAGGAGTATTGGTGGATGTTGGCAAACTTATTAGACAAGGATTTCTCGAAAGTGGCAGGTTGGGAGACCTATTTTTTAAGCGGGAAATAATCCACTATTTATGTACAGTTGTGTGATGCCACATTGACCTAGTGGATCCAATGACACATTCCATGGGCAAGATACAATCAGGAATATGTTTATAGGATGGTACGTGAGTATGAGAAGCATCACCCTGAAGAAGGCCATATCCCACCACCACCATCTCTGGGAGCATCATATATCTCTCTACCACCCGGATATGTATTTAATGCTCCAGTCAATGAAGAAGAGCAGAATGAGTTACTGGGGTATTGGACCTATAGTCAACTGGTAATGCACAACAATCTGCTACTGATAGGAAAAGCCCTCAAGACCACTAACACTTGATGCATGGGTCAGACTGCCACCACCTCCTCTTTGGAATTATAGGCAATCTTATGGGCAATATTGCTCACTACCGGTAGTTGACACACATCAAACAAAAACATAACAAGCTGTAGAGGCTGGAGAAGCTCAAGATGATGACCACGAGGAGGCTCAGCCTAGTGAGGCAGAAGATGGTCGAGAGGACATGGAGTAGGAGAGTTGAGCAACCAGATATACAGGATAGTGATGATTTGGGACCCGAATATTTGAAGGACTTCCAAGAAGACTAACAATTTCTATTATTCTTGATTTAGTACTTTTATCTTTATTTATTTTTAGTTTTAGTTATTTTACTTTGAGATACTTTAGTTTGAACCAGATTGGCTAATGGCCTTAATCTGACATCAAGTAGATTTCTTTTCATGACTTGATGGGGTAGATTCTTTTGAGGATTAATTTGTTAAATGCTTGGTTTGGTTTTTAGTCATTTTTATTGCTTGATCATAGTAGATTGGCCATCTAACGGCCTTAAGTGTGTGTCATATTTGATTTTATTGATGTTTTGACTTGGATATTTATTTTTCTAGAACTTTTTTTTTTTTAAGCAAACACCCGAATTTGGTGAGGATTTATTAGAAAAGCTCAAAATTTACAATGGCGAATGTAGGGATGTCCCTTGGCATCCAGGATAACCAAACCTTACACATGGGAGGGAATGGTATCCTAGTCGTATTCAACATACATGGGCGTAATAATGCCTTCATTTGCTAAACTATCTGCTACTTGATTTGTTTCCCTATATACATGTGTACTTTGGAGAAGGCCTTGATGCAGTGCCCATGATGATTTCTAAGGATGCCCCCTCCCGCCGCCAAACCTGGGTTTCCCATTGAAGCCCTGTCCATGTTCTGTTGAACCCCAATTATGTTAATCATGTTTTGATGATGAAACAAATCATACTAATAGTTTGATAACAAGTGTAAGAAAACCAGGTAGGTTCGGACGCAAATGATCGTCCGAACAAAAACAACTACAAGAGCTTCTGTGAAACCCAGTATTTTAATAGCCTTGTTCTTTGATTTTAATTGGTTTAAAATGTTTTTCATATTATTTTTAGTCATAAAGTACTTTAACTTATTCATTTTTCAATTCGGCAAAATTTTCGGTTTACGCGATTTCGGTTCCGGCGGGTAAACGGGTCAAAAAAATTGGACTAAGTGTAATTAGTGCATTGTGGTGTGTGAGTGTTGTATGATGGCTGAATTATTCAGAAAAAAATGTTAATTTAGTAGCAAAAAAATTAGTTTTTGGGTCAAATAGCCGGTCAACTTGGAGACTATTTGGTCAATTGGGGAACTATTTGGGTCAACCTTGGAATCCTTTTAAGTCTTCTTCCTGTTGTTTCTTCTTCATTTCTTCCTAGCAGCAGCCGACTCCTCTTCCTCCATTTTCCCCCAAAAATTTTCTTGGATTTCAAGTAGGAATCACTTGGAAGGTAAGATTTTATGTATTTTAGCATTTATGGCTTATGGGCTTTATGATCCAAGCTTTAATTTCAAGTTTTGTAGGATTCTTTATGGCTGAAAATAAACCCTCTTTGCAGCCTTATAAGTTATGATTTATGTATGTTATGGGATGTTTTTAGTGTTTTGGAGGTTGGGAAGTGATTGGGGTTGATTTTTAACAACTTTCCATGGTTAGATTACAAATTTTAAGATTATGAGTTGGGGTTTTGTCTTCCATATGTGGCCCTAGAGTGTTATGCTATGAATGCTTATGTCTATGCACATAATGATGTTTTAAGAGTGTTTTAAGGTTAGTTTGGAAATAGGAAGTGAGACTTGAAACCAAGTGGAATTGATTTCCCTTCATTTTGTAAGTAAGCGGAAGTTTGGCGCAACTAGGATAATTTGGATAATTGGTTATGTTTGAAGGATCTTTAATGATATTTTGATGGTTTTAAGTGTTTCCTTGGTAGTGGGATGGATAGGAAGCATGTTTGAATCATGCGTGTGGCTAATCGGTAAAAATTTCAGTTTGGTAGTAAAGAGGAATTCCACCCATAGGTTGTTGCTTTAATGTTGTAATAGAGTTAATTGTAGTGGTTATGGGGTATGGATTGTTGTGGAATGCTATTGATATAGTCCCGGCTATTGCTCTGGTGAATCTGTATGTTTATGGATTTTGTTGGTCCTGGTTGAATACATTTTTTTGAGTTGGGTTGTAACCAAGGTCCCTTGAATACCTTGGAATTGGATTTTGTTGGCGGGAGGATAGCCTACTTATAGTCTAGGGAGGCGAAGTTTTCGGTTTTCGGAAAACTGAGCTTATTATCTCCTAATCTAGGTATACTGAATTTGAGGGTTAACTAAGTGTTTTGACTGGGGTTTTAGCTTGTCGAAGTTGGTCGAAATTGTGAAAAGGTCATTTTGACCAAAGAGCTGTTGGTGTCGTTTTCTATCGTTTCGCGTCGTTTTCGCTTCCCTAGTCATTCTTTAACTTCTACATCTCTTCTAAGAGTCCTCTTATATCTGTTTTAGGTACCACGCCACCTACTGCCGGCCATCGCGTTCAGTGATCATTTGTACAGTTTTTGCTTTGATAGGTGGGTAACATAGACCCTCTTCCACTTGTATTTTGTTTAACGACTTTTGAAATATGTTTGGATGGATTTTAAAATGTGTATGATGTTTGGAACTGTACTTTTACCAAGTTTTGGAATTATTACATATGAAATCGGGACCAAGCTATTTTATGTTAATCAATTGATATGTTTGCAAACTCTTTTGATATGAAAGCATTTTATGACTGTTTTGGCTCATAGGTGACCTAGTCATAAAATGCTTTCATATCAAAAGAGTTTGCAAACATATCAATTGATTAACATAAAATAGCTTGGTTAGGATATGTTAGCTATGCTTTAGCATACTATGTTTTGAAATGATTGGATCTTTTTGGCTACGCTATGCTTTAGCATACTATGTTTTGAAATGATTGGATCTTTTTGGCTACGCTATGCTTTAGCATACTATGTTTTGAAATGATTGGATCTTTTTGACTATGTTTTGGACATGGGTGAGCATAACTAGCTCAGTGGATATCATAAAAGCTCTTCAAATGGGGCCAAGATCGGACGCTGTTCTTGCGTCCGAGGCCTTCAAATTCTTTGTGTCGGACGATTACCAGCGCCTCAAACTCTGTCACTCGGAAGACATTTGCGTCATTTGAAGAGCTTTTATGATATCCACTGAGCTAGTTATGCTCACCCAACGTGATTATAATTTTTCAGATCTAGATGCTCGTATAAGAGACAGCGTCGCGTTATCGAAGCAAAGTCTACTGGAATATGAACGGACGCTGTTCTTCGTCTGCGGATAATCTTCCAAGCTTCTCTTTTCTTTGGAGAGGGGTAATGTATTAGATAGGTTTTGTATTGATGAACTATGTTTTTGTTGTAGCATCTTTTGTACTAAGAAAGAATTTTGTAATTCGTATTTTTGTGTAAAAATGAACTTATTCGGTTTTATAGTTAAGAAATGGTTTGATGGTTCTATTACATTGCGGTTAAGTTTGTTGCTCTGTTCGTTTGTGCCTTGCGCTTTGGACCAGTGTGCCATTAGCGCGGCGTGTTACGGTCCCATTTTTGGGGTATACGTGACAGCTTCGGACGATGGTATTCGTCCGACACAAAGAATTTGAAGCAAGCCTCGGACGAAGAACAGCGTCCGTTCATATTCCAGTAGACTTTGCTTCGATCGGACGCATGTTCGGACGCACCCTCGGACGTCCGAACGGATACCCTCAGAGAACGGACGCAGTGTCGGACGCAAGGTTCAGCAGCGGTCGTCCGAACGGTCCAACGGCTAGTTTGTTAAGACGCACTCTTGCTGCATCGGCCGTCCGAAAGGTCAACGGCTAGTTTTCCAGTAGACAGAAAATAGCCGTTGGGAAGTTGTTGAAAGCAGATATTTGGCAACTATAAATACCCCTAGGTCTGAATTAATGGTAAAGAGACTTCTACATTGATTACAAACAATTCTTGAGCTATTTGGAAGAAATAGTGGGTACAAGTGTTGTAGTAGTGTAGGTAGCGAGAAAAGAGTTCTTCAAGTGTAAGAGTGGAGAGATAACAATTGTAACAAAGGGAGGTTGTGATTGTAAATAAAATACTCTTGGCTCAACTAAAGGAAATTAGTGTGAGCAAGAGTGATCCTCATTTGTGTACAAGAGGTTATTGTCTCACCTACTTTGAAGAGACTTTTAGGGGCTGAACTTCAAGTTGTGAACTTGGTAGTTGCCTTGTGAGAAGCTCTTTGTAATTGCAAGCTCCAAGCTTGAGAAGCTAGGGAGTTTGGTTTGATTCTCTTAATCTCAATATTCTTAATTGTTCTTTAAGCTTAAACTGTTGAATATCTATTGTATTCATTTGTGCTTAAGTTTTCATTTGGTGCACAAAGTTTGAATTTCTATTAAGAACTTAAAAAGGTTTGTCTTTAGAGATAATATAATTCACCCCCCCTCTTAGGTTGCTTTTGGGGCCAACAATTGGTATCAGAGCATTGGTCTCTTTATTTTTACTTAAATTGCATTAGAGTAAAGATCATGGCAACCAATAATACTCTGTTTTTAGAGGGGCATTCTATCACTAGACCTCCCATGTTTAATGACATTAACTCAGTTTTGTTTTTTGGAGGGATAGAATGAAAATTTTTGTTCAATCTAATGATATTGATTTATGGTATATTATCTGTGAAGGTCCTTTAGAAGCTAATATTTTTGATGAAAATATTCATAGATTAAGGCCTAAGACTAGATATGAGTTAAATGCACAAGATAAAATAAATTTATCTTTAAATGCTAAAGCCATTAATATTTTGTATAATGCTTTGGATGCAGATGAGTTTTCTAAAGTAAAAGGTTGCATATCGGCTAAGGAGATATGGGACAAATTGAAAGAAATCCATGAAGGAAGTGAAGATATCAGAGAGCAAAAGAAGTCACTTCTTGTGGCTAAATATGAATCCTTCAAAATGGAACCTCATGAGAACATTGACAAGATGTATTGTACGTTCAATGATATGGTAAAGGATTTGGAAGGTTTGGGTAAAGAATATTCTTTAGGTGAAAAGAATAGAAAAATTTTGAATTCTTTACCTAAGGAATGGGAACCTAAATCCATTGCCATAGAAGAGTCTAAAAATTTAAATTCTTTGCCTATTGATTCATTGATCAATTCTCTAACCTCATTTGAATTGAAGTTGAAATACCAGCTACAAGATGAGGAGGCAAACGGAAAAAGAAGCTTAGCATTTAAAGCTTCATCAAAAAGGAGAAAAGACTCAAGGAAGCCTCACTTCAACAACTTCCAAATCACTTGGGATGAATGCAATTCGGATGGAGAGGTTGAAGAAGAATATGAGGAGGCTCAAATAGCTTTTATGGCACTTGGCGATAATGAGGTAACCTCTAGTTGTGATTCTTGTAATGATTCATGCAATAATGATGATGATGATGTTGAATCATTTATTTTTAAAATGCATGAATGTTTGAAAGAATCATATGCTAAGAACAAAGAGTTAAAAATTAAAGTTAATACTTTATTGAGTGCCAACTCAAAACTTGTGCATAAAAATAATTCTTTGACAAAAGAAAATGACGTTTTGAAAGAAAAATTTGTTGGATAAAAAACCAAGATCATGGAAGAACAAGCTTCATTGAAGAAGAGATTAGATGATCTTGATGTTACTTTGAAAACAAAGAAAGAAAATGTTTTTGAAAAGAAAAGAACTAGAAATATATTTTTGAACAAAAATTTTATCACCTTTAGAAAAATGATTTGTGCTTTGTAAAATCTAAATCTTCTTTGTATGGCAATAAGAACATTATTTGTAATTATTGTCATCAACACGGCCATATAAAGAAAAATTGTTATGTTAAAAGAAATGAAAAATTAGGAATAAATTCTATTTGGGTGATTAAGCATGTTACTAATCCAATTGGACCCAAGAAAGTTTGGGTACCAAAAGTTGTTGCTTAACTTTGTATGTAGGTATGCTTGGAAAGCACCAAGGAATTCAAGATAGATTATCTATGAAGGGTGCTCAAGGCATATGAAAGAAGATCATATTGAAATGGGTAACATCTAAAGTTTTGTGTGCTTTCATTTATCAAGTTGAACTATGTTCTCTTGAATATTACTCATCTTTATGTTCGAATTTGTTTAGAATGCTAGGATATTTGTTTCCCCAAATTTAGTCTATAATAAGTCACTACTTGCAAAAGAAAGGGGGAGCATTCTCTTTTTTTAAAAAAAATGAATTTGTTTTTACAAGAAATTGCATCACACATGCTTCATTGTTTTGATGATGCTTTTTAGTAAAGAATAAGCGAAAATTGTTTGATCATAAGTGCAATTGATCATAATTTTTTGCATGAATTCTCTCTTTTTTCTCCGTGTCCTCATTTTATTCATCTTTCAAGGGGGAGAATAAGCTTAGGGACAGCTTTAACTGCATTATTTTTTCTTATGTTTTGATAATGCCAAAGGGGGAGAAATAATGGACAAATTCTCTTGTGTAGTACTTCATATTTTATGGTTATTTTTTGAATTGTCCAATTGATTTGTCATCATCAAAAAGGGGGAGATTGTTGAACCCCAGTTATGTTAATCATGTTTTGATGATGAAACAAATCATATACATCTAAGGTTCGTCCGAACGGTCCAACGGCTAGTTTGTTCGGACGCACTCTTGCTGCATCGGCCGTCCGAAAGGTCCAACGGCTAGTTTTCCAGTAGACAGAAAATAGCCGTTGGGAAGTTGTTGAAAGCAGATATTTGGCAACTATAAATACCCCAAGGTCTGAATTAATGGTAAAGAGACTTCTACATTGATTACAAACAATTCTTGAGCTATTTGGAAGAAATAGTGGGTACAAGTGTTGTAATAGTGTAGCCCGGATTAAAACCTACATCTTGGGGTAGTGAGAAAAGAGCTTAGAAGTGTAAGAGTTCTTCAAGTGTAAGAGTGGAGAGATAACAATTGTAACAAAGGGAGGTTGTGATTGTAAAACTCTTGGCTCAACTAAAGGAAATTAGTGTGAGCAAGAGTGATCCTCATTTGTGTACAAGAGGTTATTGTCTCACCTACTTTGAAGAGACTTTTAGGGGCTGAACTTCAAGTTGTGAACTTGGTAGTTGCCTTGTGAGAAGCTCTTTGTAATTGCAAGCTCCAAGCTTGAGAAGCTAGGGAGTTTGGTTTGATTCTCTTAATCTCAATATTCTTAATTGTTCTTTAAGCTTAAACTGTTGAATATCTATTGTATTCATTTGTGCTTAAGTTTTCATTTGGTGCACAAAGTTTGAATTTCTATTAAGAACTTAAAAAGGTTTGTCTTTAGAGATAATATAATTCACCCCCCCTCTTAGGTTGCTTTTGGGGCCAACAATTGGTATCAGAGCATTGGTCTCTTTATTTTTACTTGAAATTGCATTAGAGTAAAGATCATGGCAACCAATAATACTCTGTTTTTAGAGGGGCATTCTATCACTAGACCTCCCATGTTTAATGACATTAATTTTGTTTTTTGGAGGGATAGAATGAAAATTTTTGTTCAATCTAATGATATTGATTTATGGTATATTATCTGTGAAGGTCCTTTAGAAGCTAATATTTTTGATGAAAATATTCATAGATTAAGGCCTAAGACTAGATATGAGTTAAATGCACAAGATAAAATAAATTTATCTTTAAATGCTAAAGCCATTAATATTTTGTATAATGCTTTGGATGCAGATGAGTTTTCTAAAGTAAAAGGTTGCATATCGGCTAAGGAGATATGGGACAAATTGAAAGAAATCCATGAAGGAAGTGAAGATATCAGAGAGCAAAAGAAGTCACTTCTTGTGGCTAAATATGAATCCTTCAAAATGGAACCTCATGAGAACATTGACAAGATGTATTGTACGTTCAATGATATGGTAAAGGCTGCAATTTGGAAGGTTTGGGTAAAGAATATTCTTTAGGTGAAAAGAATAGAAAAATTTTGAATTCTTTACCTAAGGAATGGGAACCTAAATCCATTGCCATAGAAGAGTCTAAAAATTTAAATTCTTTGCCTATTGATTCATTGATCAATTCTCTAACCTCATTTGAATTGAAGTTGAAATACCAGCTACAAGATGAGGAGGCTTAAACGGAAAAAGAAGCTTAGCATTTAAAGATAAAGGAGAAAAGACTCAAGGAAGCCTCACTTCAACAACTTCCAAATCACTTGGGATGAATGCAATTCGGATGGAGAGGTTGAAGAAGAATATGAGGAGGCTCAAATAGCTTTTATGGCACTTGGCGATAATGAGGTAACCTCTAGTTGTGATTCTTGTAATGATTCATGCAATAATGATGATGATGATGTTGAATCATTTATTTTTAAAATGCATGAATGTTTGAAAGAATCATATGCTAAGAACAAAGAGTTAAAAATTAAAGATTAATACTTTATTGAGTGCCAACTCAAAACTTGTGCATAAAAATAATTCTTTGACAAAAGAAAATGACGTTTTGAAAGAAAAATTTGTTGGAAAAACCAAGATCATGGAAGAACAAGCTTCATTGAAGAAGAGATTAGATGATCTTGATGTTACTTTGAAAACAAAGAAAGAAAATGTTTTTGAAAAGAAAAGAACTAGAAATATATTTTTGAACAAAAATTTTATCACCTTTAGAAAAAATGATTTGTGCTTTGTAAAATCTAAATCTTCTTTGTATGGCAATAAGAACATTATTTGTAATTATTGTCATCAACACGGCCATATAAAGAAAAATTGTTATGTTAAAAGAAATGAAAAATTAGGAATAAATTCTATTTGGGTGATTAAGCATGTTACTAATCCAATTGGACCCAAGAAAGTTTGGGTACCAAAAGTTGTTGCTTAACTTTGTATGTAGGTATGCTTGGAAAGCACCAAGGAATTCAAGATAGATTATCTAGTGAAGGGTGCTCAAGGCATATGAAAGAAGATCATATTGAAATGGGTAACATCTAAAGTTTTGTGTGCTTTCATTTATCAAGTTGAACTATGTTCTCTTGAATATTACTCATCTTTATGTTCGAATTTGTTTAGAATGCTAGGATATTTGTTTCCCCAAATTTAGTCTATAATAAGTCACTACTTGCAAAAGAAAGGGGGAGCATTCTCTTTTTTTAAAAAAAATGAATTTGTTTTTACAAGAAATTGCATCACACATGCTTCATTGTTTTGATGATGCTTTTTAGTAAAGAATAAGCGAAAATTGTTTGATCATAAGTGCAATTGATCATAATTTTTTGCATGAATTCTCTCTTTTTTCTCCGTGTCCTCATTTTATTCATCTTTCAAGGGGGAGAATAAGCTTAGGGGGAGCTTTAACTGCATTATTTTTTCTTATGTTTTGATAATGCCAAAGGGGGAGAAATAATGGACAAATTCTCTTGTGTAGTACTTCATATTTTATGGTTATTGCCGATTTTGAATTGTCCAATTGATTTGTCATCATCAAAAAGGGGGAGATTGTTGAACCCCAGTTATGTTAATCATGTTTTGATGATGAAACAAATCATACTAATAGTTTGATAACAAGTGTGCAGAAAAATAGGTAGGTTCGGACGCAAATGATCGTCCGAACAAAAACAACCACAAGAGCTTCGGACGATGGTATTCGTCCGACACAAAGAATTTGAAGCAAGCCTCGGACGAAGAACAGCGTCCGTTCATATTCCAGTAGACTTTGTGCGATCCTACTTATGTTCGGACGCACCCTCGGACGTCCGAACGGATACCCTCAGAGAACGGACGCAGTGTCGGACGCAAGGTTCAGCAGCGGTCGTCCGAACGGTCCAACGGCTAGTTTGTTCGGACGCACTCTTGCTGCATCGGCCGTCCGAAAGGTCCAACGGCTAGTTTTCCAGTAGACAGAAAATAGCCGTTGGGAAGTTGTTGAAAGCAGATATTTGGCAACTATAAATACCCCAAGGTCTGAATTAATGGTAAAGAGACTTCTACATTGATTACAAACAATTCTTGAGCTATTTGGAAGAAATAGTGGGTACAAGTGTTGTAATAGTGTAGGTAGTGAGAAAAGAGCTTAGAAGTGTAAGAGTTCTTCAAGTGTAAGAGTGGAGAGATAACAATTGTAACAAAGGAAGGTTGTGATTGTAAAACTCTTGGCTCAACTAAAGGAAATTAGTGTGAGCAAGAGTGATCCTCATTTGTGTACAAGAGGTTATTGTCTCACCTACTTTGAAGAGACTTTTAGGGGCTGAACTTCAAGTTGTGAACTTGGTAGTTGCCTTGTGAGAAGCTCTTTGTAATTGCAAGCTCCAAGCTTGAGAAGCTAGGGAGTTTGGTTTGATTCTCTTAATCTCAATATTCTTAATTGTTCTTTAAGCTTAAACTGTTGAATATCTATTGTATTCATTTGTGCTTAAGTTTTCATTTGGTGCACAAAGTTTGAATTTCTATTAAGAACTTAAAAAGGACCTTTTTGTCTTTAGAGATAACCTAATTCACCCCCCCTCTTAGGTTGCTTTTGGGGCCAACATGTTCAACTTGAGGACACCAGAAGGAAGACAGTGCCACTTTATGCCAATTAAGATTATTTTCCCTATAGTTCAATAGTACCTGTCTCTTATACACATCTAGATGTGTATAAGAGACAGTTCCAAGGGATTCAGCTTTTGAAACGGATATATTGATGAAACATCATTTAAATAAGCATAAATTCAACAAATGGTTCTAGCTACCCTCCAAAAAACCCTTAATGTCAATGTTGCATGGGAGTTTCTAGACTTCCAAATGATCAGCAAACAATGCATGGAAGGATTTTATGTATTGCCCCCATTGTGGTTGAATGAGCATGGGCAGCCCACCACCATGAGTTGAGCTTGTCCGAAATGATTGTAGCTGGAGCAAAAGTCCATTCGAACCACGCTTCAAAAAAACTCCAAACCTATGCTGCCAGTGTACATACCACAAAGATATGATTGGCAGATTCTTTGTTGTTACAAATGACAGATCAAAGCGGCATTTGTAGGGTAGTGGGATACCTATCTTGGAAATCAGGTCATCCGTTGGAAGCTGTTTGTTTAACAATTTCCACATAAAGATGGAGATTTTCAGTTAGGGTCTCTTATCTCAAATCATTTGTCTAGTGAATGATTGAGCCATTGACGGGTAAGTCGATAAAATAAAGAAAGAGCCGTTGGGAGTGAGGGTTCAAATGAGTTTGTCCGAATCTGACTCCTCCCACAGGCAGATGACCTTGTCTTTAATGCAGGTCCCAATGTTGCGAAGCTCCTCAACCGACGCATATCTCCCGTAAAGTAAGGATAAATTCCAATTACCAAAATTCCACACTTGCCTCACTGAAAGATGTCTATTATAAAATTTCTCAACCATGTGAAATAGTGGCCCATAATCAGTCCATGTGTCATACCAAAATGAGGAGTTAGTATTCCGGATGAGGAACAACATGCGTTGCTCCGCCGACTCACGAATGCGCTGTTGAACCCCAGTTATGATAATCATGTTTTGATAATGACCAAATCGCACTAACAGTTTGAAAACAAGTGTGCAGAAAATAGGATGTTTCGAACGTAAATGATTGTCCGAACACAATTAAGAAAACAACCAGTAAAACTCTACGGACGTTGATGACTGTCCGAAAAGAAGACAATTCGGACGATTATCATTGTCCGACACAAGAACCTGAAGCCGTCTCGGACGAAGAACAGCATCCGACCACATTTCCAGAAGATATTGCATCGACTGGACGCAGGTTTGAAAGCTTCCTAGGACGTCTGTCAACGAATACCCTAGAGTCTCGGACACAACATCGGATGCAGGGTTTATCAACAGCCGTTCGAACGGTCCAACGACTAGTTCGTTCGGACGCATACTTGCTGCATCAACCGTCCGAAAGGTCCAACGGCTAGTTTTCCAATAAACAGAAAATAGCCGTTGGAAAGTTGTTAGAAGTTGATTTTGGGCAATTATAAATACCCCTTAGCCTGAATTAAACAATGACAGATTTCTACATTGATTACATTAGAAACTGTCTCTTAAGTAATTCTTGAGCTATTTGGGAGAAATAGTGGGTACAAGTGTTGTAATAGTGTAGGTAGCTTTGTGAAAAGAGTTTAGAAGTATAAGAGTGGTTCAAGTGTAAGAGTGGAAAGATAACAATTGTAACAAAGGGAGGTTGTGAGTGTAAAACTCTTGGCTCAACTAAGAAAATTAGTGTGAGCAAGAGTGATCCTCATTTGTGTACAAGAGGTTATTGTCTCACCTACTTTGAAGAGACTTTTTAGTGGCTAAACTTCAAGTTGCGAACTTGGTAGTTGCCTTGTAAGAAGCTCTTTGTGGTTGTAAGCTCCAAGCTTGAGAAGTTTGGGAGTTTGGTTTGATACTCTTAATATCAATCTTTTTATTGGTTCTTTGTGATTCAATTGTTGAATCTTTACTTGTGATTATTTGTGCTTTATTGTTTATTTCTTATTACGCAAATCAAAAGGTTTGTTTCAGAAACAACCTAATTCACCACCCTGTTAGGTTGCTTTTTCGGCATTAGATATGAGTTAGCTGCACAAGATAAAATAAATTTATCTTTAAATGCTAAAGCCATTAATATTTTGAGCTTAACCGCTTTTGAGTAAAAATCATTATGGCAACCAATAATACTTTATTTTTAGAGGGGCATTCTATCACTAGACCTCCCATTTTAAATGGCATTAATTTTATTTTTTGGAGCGATAGAATGAAAATTTTTGTTCAATCTATTGATATGGATTTATGGTATATTATTTGTGTGAAGGTCCTTTAGAAGCTAATATTCTTGATGAAAATACTCATAAATTAAGGCCTAAGACTAGATATGAGTTAAATGCACAAGATAGATTAAATTTATCTTTAAATGCTAAAGCCATTAATATTATGTATAATGCCTTGGATGCATCTAGTTTTCTAAAGTAAAAGGTTGCAAATTGGCCAAGGACATATGGGACAAATTGAAAGAAATCCATGAAGGAAGTGAAGATATAAGAGAGCAAAAGAAGTCACTTCTTGTGGCTAAATATGGATCCTTCAAAATGGAACCTCATGAGAACATTGACAAGATGTATTGTAGGTTCAATGATATGGTAAAGGATTTGGAAGGTTTGGGTAAAGAATATTCTTTGGGTGAGAAGAATAGAAAATTTTAAATTCTATGCCTATCGAGTCTTTGATTAATTCTCTAACCTCCTTTGAATTGAAGATGAAATACAAGGTACAAGATTAGGAGGCAAAAGGAAAAAGAAGCATAGCATGTTTAAAGCTTCATCAAAAAGGAGAAAAGACTCAAGGAAGCCTCAATTCAATAATACCCAAATCACTTGGGATGATTGCAATTCGGATGGAGAGGTTGAAGAAGAATATGAGGAGGCTCAAATGGCTTTTATGGCACTTGGCAATAATGAGGTATCCTCTAGTTGTGATTCTTTTGATGATTCATGTGATAATGATGATGATGATGTTGAATCATTTATTTTTAAAATGTATGAATGTTTGAAAGAATCATATGCTAAGAACAAAGAGTTAAAAATTAAAGTTAATACTTTATTGAGTGCCAACTCAAAACTTGTGCATGAAAATAATTCTTTGATAAAAGAAAATGATGTTTTGAAAGAAAAATTTGTTGGAAAAACCAAGATCATGGAAGAACAAGCTTCATTGAAGAAGAGATTAGATGATCTTGATGATATTTTGAAAAAGAAGAAAGAAAATGTTTTTGAAAAGAAAATAACTAGAAATATGTTTTTGAACAAAAATATCTTTATCACCTTTAGAAAAAATGATTGTGCTTTGTTAAATCTAAATCTTCTTCTTATGGCAATATGGAAATTATTTGTAATTATTGTCATCAACATGGCCATATAAAGAAAAATTGTTATGTTAAAAGAAATGAAAAATTGGGAATAAATTCTATTTGGGTGATTAAGCATGTTACTAATCCAATTGGACCCAAGAAAGTTTGGGTACCAAAAGTTGTTCCTTAACTTTGCATGTAGGTATGCTTGGAGAGCACCAAGGAAATCATGATAGATTATCTATGAAAGGTGTTCAAGGCATATGAGCTAAGATGATATTGAAATGGGTAACATCTAAAATTTTGTGTGCTTTCATTTATCAAGTTGAACTATGTTCTCTTGAATATTACTCGTCTACGTGTTTCAATTTGTTTAGAATTCTAGGAAATATGTATCCCCAATTTTTGTCTATAATAAGTCACTACTTGCAAAAGAAAGAGGGGGATTTCTCTTTTTTAAATGGATTAATTTTGCAAGAAATTGCATCACGCATGCTTCATTGTTTTGATGACATTTTTTGGTAAGGAACGAGCAAAAATTGTTTTGATCCTAATTCTTTGCTTGAATTCTCTCATTCTTATGGAACACATATTCTTGAAGGGAAGAATTGTTTTGCATAACTTGACTCATTCTCTGTGTACTCACTATATTCATCTTTCAAGGGGGGAGAATAAACTTAGGAGGGAGCTTGAATTGCATTATTTTTCTTATGTTTTGATAATGCCAAAAGGGCGAGAAATAATGGACAGATTCTCTTGTGTTGTACTTCATTTTTTATGGTTGTTTTTTGAATTGTCCAATTGATTTGTCATCATAAAAAAGGGGGAGATTGTTGAACCTCAATTATGATAATCATGTTTTAATGATGACCAAATCGTACTAACAGTTTGAAAATAGGTGTGCAGAAAAATAGGGAGTTTCAGACGTAAATGATTGTCCGAACACAATCAAGGAAACAACCAGTTAAACTCTACGTTTGACATTGATGATTGTCTAAAAGGAAGACAATTTGGATGATGATAATCGTCCGTCACAAAGAACCCGAAGCCGTCTATTTTCTGTTTATTGGAAAACTACGTCGTTGGACCTTTCATTTCTGATGCCTGTCTCTTATACACATCGATGTCCGAACGAATACCCTCGAGAACGGACGCAACGCGTCGGATGCATGGTTTAGCAAAAAATAAAATTAATGCCATTTAAAATGGGAGGTCTAGTGCTAGAATCGACAGTCCTTTAGTCCACTAAAAAGTCTCTTCAGTAGTAGGTGAGACCGTTGGAAAGTTGTTAGCAGCAGATTTTGGTCAACTATAAATACCCCTTAGCCTGAATTAAACAATGAAAGACTTCTACATTGATTACAAGTAATTCTTGAGCTATTTGGGAGAAATAGTGGGTAAAAGTGTTGTAATAGTGTAGGTAGATTTGTGAAAAGAGCTTAGAAGTATAAGAGTTGTTCAAGTGTAAGAGTGGAAAGACAAAAATAACAATTGTAACAAAGGGAGGTTGTGAGTGAAAAACTCTTGGCTCAACTAAGGAAATTAGTGTGAGCAAGAGTGATCCTCATTTGTGTACAAGAGGTTATTGTCTCACCTACTTTGAAGAGACTTTTCGTGGCTAAACTTCAAGTTGAGAACTTGATAGTTGCCTTGTAAGAAGTTCTTTGTAGTTGTAAGCTCCAAGCTTGAGAAATTTGGGAGTTTGGTTTGATACTCTGAATCTCAATCTTTTTATTGGTTCTTTGTGATTCAATTGTTGAATCTTTACTTGTTATTGTTTGTGCTTAAGTGTTTATTTGGTGCATAAAGTTTGCATTTCTTATTAAGCAAATCAAAAGGTTTGTTTTAGAAACAACCTAATTCACCCCCCCTCTTAGGTTGTTTTTTAGGCCAACATGCGCAACATTCGTTTCCATGTGAATGAGTCTCCAGGTGCTTCTTGGGCTACACAAGGGTGGATGCCGTGCCTTAAGTACCGTCCATGGAGAGAAAGATCTCTCCATAGAGCTCCATAAGGACTGAACTTTCTGAAACTTCCACCATAATTTCATGCTGAAACCATGCACAACATCCACCAGAGGAGTAATGCCATGGCCATTGGAGGATGTTGGTTGACAAATGGTGGACCATGCTATCCAATGCCGTTTTGGAACACCTTTCGAGCTCCCCAAAAGAAACCTGCAAATTGCCTTTCCTAATCCTTAAGGACTTAAAGTGGAGGAGATAGGACTGCCAAAAGAAATATTGGGATGCTTCTCGACATGTGTTTGATGAGAATAAGCCGTCCTCTAGGAGGAGAAATCATGTTTGCCATTTGGGTATTATCTGTCTCTTATACACATCTTGTTCGTTCTTCCGGCTGACCTGTCCAATCATCTCTCACTTAGCTTTCTGGATGGGACATCCCAAATATCTGAATGGTAGGGATTTTCTGGCTAACCCCGTCTTGGCTTGAATCAACCGAATACGAGATGTGGATGTTGTCTTGGACAGACAAAAAGAGCTTTTGGCTTTATTGCTGAGGCAGAGCTGCCCAGAGGATGCTTCAAACTTTGAGATGAAAGCCATGAGATTTCGGATGGAATTAGCCTCTCCCCTTGTAAAACTTAGCACATCATCCGTGTAAGCCAAGTGAGAGATGATTGGACAGGTCCTCGGAAGAACGAACACAGAAATTTTCCAGAGTGAAATTTATCATTCAACCCACGGGAGAAAGACTCCATCATAATTATGAAAAGAAGGGGGGATAAAGGGTCCCCTTGCCGAACCCCTCTTGATGATTTAAAGAAACCTTTTGGCACTCCATTAATAAGAATGGAAAACCAACAATCTTCTAGAATATTCTTTATTAAAGAAATCCAATTCTCAGCAAATCCAAACCTCCTCAAAATTGCATATAAAAAAGGCCAAGATAAACTATCAAAATCTTTGGCGAGGTCCAGCTTAATGATCAAATTACCACCTCTTGTTTTCCTGTTCAAGAAATCCACCATCTCTTGGACTTGAACGATATTATCTTCAATTTCTCTACCTGGTTGGACATAAGCACCTTTTTCGGGGGAAATAAGTTTTGGCATAATAGTAGAGAGTCTAGTAGCTAAAATCTTTGTACAGACTTTGTTGAAGAAAGTACATAGGCTAATGGGTCAAAAATCAGTGAAAGATGAGGGATTTGCAATTTTCGGGATTAAAGTAATAAGGGTACTAGTGAACATACGTGGCAATGTCGCCCTTTCAAGAAGCCTCCTATAGCCTGGAAGAGATCCCGTTGAATAATATCCCTGTAAAAGGAGAAGAAAAAACCATTATATCTATCAATGTCCGCTGCTCCATCCAGATTAAGGGAGAAAACCTCTTCTTTTAACTCCTTAGTGGTGAGTTCAGCTAGCAAGAATTGATTGTCTGTATTGGAGACTGTCGTGGGAAGAGTGTCTAACAAAGTATGATCTATCACCGTCAGCTCATTACAAGATAAAAGATGTTGGAAGAACTTAATCCCTCAGCTTCAATACATTGAGTATCTTCAGTCCAAACACCATCCACTTTCAATTTTTGAAATCCGCAATCGTTGTTTCTTGGCTATGAGTGCGGAGTGGATGAAGGTAGTTTTATGGTCACCTTCCTTTAACCATTTTATCCCTAATTTTTGACGCCAAAACATTTCCTCTTCTGCTAGACATTGAGTGTGAACCGCTTGTGCATGAGCTAGTGCAGACTGATTGCTTGGATTTTGTTGCTGCAGAAATGCCTCTTCCTTGACGTGTACTTCCCATTCAGCTGCTAGGACTTTGGAAAAAATGTTTCCAAACACTGTACAATTCCAGTTCCTTAGCTCTGCTTTCAAACATTTGAGCTTGCAAGCTAGGACGAAAAGAGGCGGTCCAGAACAATGTAAAGCCCAATTTTGTTCCACTACCTGCAAAAAATCTTTATTCTTGGTCCACATGTTTAAGAATTTAAATGCCTTCAGGCCTGTTGTGGCGTCATTTGACACTTTGAGAAGGAGAGGTGAATGATTCAAACACGTCTTGATGAGGTGTTCAACGCTAATGAGTTGCGGAAGGCAGCAAGGAAATCATGTGATGAGGTGTTTAACGCTAATGTTGCAGAAGGCAGCAAGGAAATCATTGTTGCACATGAACCGATCCAGTCTTTTCCACACCGTGCTTCCCATCCTATTGCCCCTCCAAGTATATTTGTAACCTTGGAAAGCAATGTCCATCAATCCACAATCATGAAAACAGTCATTGAATTCCGTCATGGCTTCAACATCAAGTAAGCTACCACCTTTATATTCATCCGAGCTGGAAATGACATTGAAATCTCTCCCAACCAGCCATGGAGAGTGTGGTTGGATAGTCTGGAGGGCATTCCGAAGGTCTCGTCTATCTACCTTAGTACACTTTGCATAGATGAAAGAGGCTTCCACAGTTGTGTGATAGGATGGTAAGGAGCAAGTAACATGAAAAAGTTGATCAGAAACTAAAATGGGGGTTAGAGCTAGCCCCTTATTCCAAAAAACCCAAATCTTTCCGTTATAATTAGATTGGCAACAATTAACACCCTAGCTTGTGGGCGAAAAAAGGAATCCTTGCTTTGTCTACCATAGGTTCCATTAAAGCAAGGATGTTCATTTTGTATTGAGTAACTAGCAATTTTAACCTACGAATGGAGAGTTTATTGCCTATTCCTCTTATATTCCATGCTAGAACACTATCCATTTAACATTGGGGGGTTAGGGATGAAGTGGAAGATTTCTTGGCCAGCCTAGTACGCATAGGCCTTGGCGTGTTGTAAATACGTTTACGTCTACTTTTTTTCTTGGATGAAAGCTGACTAACCGGTTGCAGCTGAGTGAGAGATAGTTGCGGGTTATCATGTGTTGCATGTTGTGCATGGGGTGATTCACCATCCGAAAAATAGCATGGTAGTTCAGCCATTATTGTTGCGTGAGGTATGGAGGAGTCATCCATGGTAGTTTGCATGCGCACATTGGGGGATGTTTGTTGGATTATTACAGCCGGCTGTTGAGGAGGGGTAACTTGGACAACCGCCAAATATGGTGGGGGATTACCTTGCTTAAAGTTTGAACCAAAGGCAGCTCCACATTTGTTGCAACCTCTATTGAATTGGACAACACGTCTTCCGCGTTGTTGAGATGATTTGGGTTCTCAACCGAAAGAGATAAGGTTATTCCTATCTCCAAGGGATCCATAACCTAATCTGGTATGGCAGCTCCTATCTGCAAGGGATTCAAAATTTGAACTGGCGGAGTTGTTGGAGTGGTCGGGATTGTCTCCTACAACCGTGAGGGTGGTGGCTCCTCCACCCGGGTGATCAACTCCTCCACAGCTGTTGGACATTGTGAATTGATTAATCTCTACCCGAGGTACTCTTATACACATCTAGATGTGAATTAGAACAGCCATTTTTTGGTAGCCTTTTGTATTTGCTGGAGTTGTTCGGCATTTTTTGGGGTGGGTTACTGCTGGGAATGCTGATTTGAAAGACGGGGGTTGCCAGCCCTACAATCCAATGGTGCATGACCGATTTTGTGACAATTTGTACAGTAGCTTGGCAAGATTATCTTCATAACTAATTTTTTGCCATTTCCCATTCTCACCAACACCAATCCAAACTCACGAAGGCAAAGTGGCAAGTAGATCAACTTCTATGCATACCTTAGCAGTGTTAGGCCGGGTGAAATTTTGGATAGCCAAGTTCAGCTTAAGTGGCGTGCCAACTGCTTGTACAATGCTAAAAAATGGAGTGTTTATTGTAGAAGACTGCTGGGAGACCCTCCAAGGTTATCCGCACTGGCACAATGGATGGTTATATCTCCGGCGTGAAAAGAGGGTGCCATTTAAGAACCCACACAAAAAAACCATTGATGAACCATGTGGCTTCTAGCCAGCACCTTAGATAATTCTTCTCTAATGTAAAACGGATCATGACATGCTTGTAATCAATATAGCCTACTGTAAAATCTTCTTTGAAACCAATAGTGTGGAAGCTTTTGTGGAGTAGTTCCATGTTAGGTTTACCTCGCGGGAAGTGACCAACCAGTGTGTATTTAAATGGAGTAGCCATAGACCTTTGAATCTCATCCTCGGAGAAGTAGACAGCTGGCTCCTTGTAGGATTGGAGCTTTTTCAAAGGTTGTTCTGGTTGTGCGTCGGGTGTGCCTCCCAATAAAGCCTGCGCAAAGGATTTAGACCACCCCCCAGCAATAGGCTAGAAGGCATCACCCTCAGCCATTGCTGAAATTCAAGGAAGAAAGCTAGAGAGAGAGAGGTTTTTACAGAGAAGGAGGAGGATTTTAGAGAGTAATTGTTTCTCTGTTTATTATGTCAGAATTTTGGGTGTGTGGTAGGAGAATTATTCATCAATAAGAATAAAAGAGACAAGTTTGGGGGTGTTTATTTCTTGTTTTAGAAATGGTTATTTTATGTATATTGTTGTGAGTCGATGACTAGTGGATGAAAAATAGGTCAATTGAATACTCGATGATGATACTTGACTTACAATATTATATTACTGAAACATTTGATTGGGTCATTTCATAGATTTAAGTGTGAGTGAGTTGTTCTTTCAATAATATAAAGATTTCAAAAACTTGGTGTTACTATTTTTTAAAGAAAAGGTACTAAAATTTTGAGAAATTTTTATTTGAAATATTGTTTTTGATCAAATTACCAATATTATTTTGTTAGTCAATTTATCTTTTCTTAAGAATAGGTTAAATGAAATTGAAACAACTATGGATAGTTTGTGTGTTTGCATTGGGAATGGTCTTCTAATTTGTGAATAATTGGTATTTCAGATTAATTTTCAGTATATTTCACTCATTTTCCTTAGCTTAGGGCTATCTTCAAAAAAAAAAAAATTGCTACTTGTAATAAGGCGAGTACAGGATTCCAGCTTGTAGCCATGCTATTGCTTTGAAGTAAGCCATTAGTATAGTAATAAGGTGAGTACGGGATTTTGACACATTTTCATGTTGTTTTTCTCCAAATTAAGCCATTAGATATTACATATTAGTATACCAATAAGTTAACAGAAAAATGTTTGTAATACTTATCATTGATTACATATTACTAAGATCTATTCCTTATTAGAGGTATAATCCCAAAATTGTGTGACATTTGCATTTGAGTATATTCCTAATAAACTTCCATTTTCATGCGACCCTTTCCAGATAATTGACAAACTTTATAATATTTGTGATTTAAGAAGAAATGATGTTTTGAATGGGTAAAACTAAAGCATTAGGAATTCTTTTTGGTGAATAGTAATGCTTCATGACTTGAAATCTTGTGTAGTAAAAGAATGTGCGTTTTTGTTAGAAAATTCAAAAACTTATATTGACTCATTTAACTACTTCACTTATCATATAGTATTGAAACTTCCTTGAGAGATTTCTTAGTTGTTCTAAGTACATCCATAGCTCATCAAGTGTTTTGTCAACATTGGTAGTGTTATTTTGTTTAGTTGATAGTAGGGTTCTATTTATTTTTTGTTTTGCTCAAGACTAGCAAAATGCTAAGTTTGGGCGTGTGATAAGTCCAGTGAACTAGAATTATTTTACTCTAAATCAGGGAATTTTACCCTTAGTTTAAATTTTGAATTTTGGTTAATTAATTTAAGATATTATTTAATTTTCATTTCATGTGTTTATATTCTAGTTATTGTTAAATATGATAACCTTTGATTAGAAATTTAGTTAAATTGATTACTTAATTGGCTTAATATTTTCCAGGTCTAAATTAGAGGCTGGAAGCTGGAATGAATAAAAGTACAAGGGCCAAGATGCAATTTGAGAAGAATTGAAGATTTGTTAAAAATGATGTCTATGTCGCGACATCAACTTTGCCAAACTACGCATGGGCATGGAAATAGGCTAATGTAATTTTAGGGCCAGGTCGTGACTTGACTTATTCCATTTCATGTAATGGAATCGCTTTCAACATATTATTAATGGCAGTTTTGTAATATTCCAGCAGCCAATTCCTAATCTTGGCTTGTGTAATACTTCCAATTTAATGTACTTTAGGTGCGTGCAAGTACAGATAGTTTAGGGTGTAGTTAGTAGTTTAGGTTGGATTAGAATAGAAGAAAATCCTAGTATAGAATGACTCGTCTCTCAAGTTCCATTTTCTTAATATAAATCCTCTTTATTTCTCAATTAGATCTAGCTTTCAATATCTTGCAAGTTTAGATTTTCATTACGTATTAGTAGTGGGTTAATCTTTTGCTTTAAGTAGATATAATTTTTACATGCTTTCTAGTTCGAATTCTTAGAAATCTGTTTACTTTCATTTCAAGTATTCTTAGCGTAATTAGGGTTCTTGTCAATTTAGTGTTTTTTGGTTCATGTTTTCAATTTCTTGCTTTAATTTCTAGTTAATCTTTAGTGGGCTTTCTTCATCATTCTTAAAAAAAAATCCAAAATTTTTTTATTTCAAGTATATTTGTTTACAAATTCTAAACTAGAAATTCCATCTTCTTGTCTTGCAAGCTTTCTTAGTATTCTATTCAGTTAGGTTAATCAATTTCTATTTACTTTAATCGTAGTCTAGTTCAATTAGAGTAGAATCGAGTGCTCTTATATACTTTCTTTCATTATGATCCGTTTACAAGAATAGGTTAATTAGTTTCTTAATTTTGTAGTTACTTAATTTTATTTACGTGTTTAGTGTAGATGTAGTTTATTTCGGTTTTAACTTGTTTAATTGTATTATGGCTTTGATTAGATTAGGATCTTTCTTCTCAATTTGAATAGCCTAACTATACGAAGGTCCATAATGCTTTCTTATTACAAGCTTTCTTTGAATAGGTTACGCTTTCTCTAATTGTGCTTCCATAGGAATAACGAGTGGTACAGATTAACTAATTACTTGCTTGATATGCTTTTCATTTTAATTATTCCCTTTAATTACTTCCTAAAAATACTTTCTTGCGATTACTTTTTAGTGAGGGTGGTGAGCAAATAGAACCTCAATTCTATAGTGATAGAGCCCATCAACTGTTTCAAAATAATGAGAAACATGAGGCGATTAAGCTGAGAAATTTTGATCTATCGATGTAGTGGGGACAATATGAAGAGGCTAGGAAGGAGATAGATGCTTAGATTAGAGCTCCTAGGCACTGGGAAAGATTCAACACTCCAACTGATCCTAGGTGTACACAACTTGTGAAAGAATTTCATTGCAACCTTTGTATGATTTTAGTTTGAATTGATTAATTCTTAATTTAACTTACCTCTATGCATTCTAATGAGTATCCAAAATTTTTGAATAATGACATGAAGGATATAGATACTATTAAAAGTACTATTTGTCATGTGAATGTGGATTGGGTTCGGAGCATTACAAGTTGCACCGAATTAAAATTTCCTCATTATGAACACTCACTTGTCGCTAAATTGTGATTTTGTTTCATTAGTTGTCGAATTTAGGGTTCTAATTCCTTGAGCTTTATTTAGAGGGATAAAGTTTTGTTGACTTATGTGAATGTAATAGGAATGCCGGTGGATGTTGGCAAACCGACTAGACAGGGGTTTCGCGAAAGTGGATGGTCTAGGAGACCCATTTTTTATGCACCCAATCTAATCCACTATTTATGTACTGTTGCAGGATGCAAGCCTACCCTTCTCATTGAACCAACGGAGCCAATGACACATTCCAAGGGTAGGATCAATCAGGAATATGTTCATAGGATGGTACGGAAGTATGAGAAGCATTACCCAGAGATGACAATATCCCACTACCACAATCTCAAAGAGCATCATATATCTGTATAAGAGGATATGTATTTAATGCTCCAGTCAATGAAGGAGACTAGAACGAGTTGCAAGGGTATTGGACCTATTGTCAGTTGGTAATGCACAACAATCTGGCAATGACAGGAGAAGCCCTCTCGACTTCAACACTTGATACATGGGTAAGACAGCTGCCATCTCAACTTTGGTGTTATGGGCAACCTTGTGGGCAACATTACACACTATCAGAAATTGATGCATGTCTAGCAAATGCCCAACAAGTTGGAAAGGTAGGAGGAGTTGAGGATGATGACCACAAGGAAGCTCAGACTAGTGAGGCAGAAGATAGTCAAGATGACATATAGCAGGAAAGTTGAGCAACTAGCTTCAATGGATAGTGGTGATGACTTGGGACCTAAACATTTGTAGGATTTTTATGAAAACTAACAATTTCTATTATTCTTGACTTAGCACTTTCATCTTTAGTTGTTTTTATTTTTAGTTATATTACTTTGAGATACTTTAGTTTAAACTGGATTGGCTAATGGCCTTAACCTGACACCAAGTAGATTTCTTTTTAGCACTTGATGGAGTAGATCGTTTAGAGGATTAATTTTCTAAATACTTGGTTTGGTTTTCAATGATTTTTTATTGCTTGATGATAATAGATTGGCTAAGAGCCTTAAGCTGTTTCCATGTTTGATTTTATTGGTGCTTTGGATTGGATATTTATTTTTCTACAGCTTAATTGATTAAATATATATATTAATTAAGTACCCGTAATATTTTCATTTGATAGCGGTTTGAGATAAAAAAATTTCACAGTTTACTTGGGCCTTGTGTAATTGTTTTTATGCTTATTATATTAAAATTTTGGGTGAGTGGTAGGATGAAATATTACATCAATTAGAATAAAAGAGGCAAGTTTGGGGTGTTTATTTCTTGTTTTGAGAATGTTTATTTTATGTGTATTGGTGTGACTTGATAGCGAGTAGATGGAAAATTGGTCAAATTGAGTATTTGATGATGATATTTGCCATGCAATATTAAATGATTGAAGTGTTTGATTGGGTCATTTCATAGATGTATGTGTGAGTGAGTTGTTCTTTTGCAACATAAACATTTTGAAAACTATAAGTTACAATTTTTTAAAAAGATGCACTAAAATTTTGCAAAAATTTTATTTAAAATATTATTTTTGATCAAATCACCAATAATATTTTGTTAGTCGATTTATCTTTTGAAAATGTAAGTTAAATAAAATAGAAGGAAATTGGGACATTTTGTGTGTTTGTATAGGGAATGTTCTTCTAATTTGTGAATAATTGGTATTTGAGATTATTTTTTAGTACGCTTTACTCCTTTTCCTTGGTTTAGGGCTTTCTTTAAATTTTTTTTGCTATTAGTAGTAAGGCATGTACGGGATTCTGACATGTACCCATGCTATTTCTCCGAAATAAGCAATTAGAGTGGAAATAAGGCGAGCAGGGGATTTCGACATGTACAAATGTTGTTTATCCGAATTATTCCATTAGAAGTTACGTTTTAATGTATCAATAAGTTAAGGAGAAAATATTTTTAATACTTATCATTGATCTCATCCTACTTATTCCTTATTATATGTATATTCCCAAAATTTTGTGATATTTGCATTTAAATAGATTCCTAATGAACTTTTATTTTCATGTGACCTTGTCGCGATAATTGACTAGATTTATAATATTTGTGATTTGAGAAAAAATGATGTTTTGAATGGATAATACTAAAATATTTTTTAATTCTTTTTTAGAATAGTAATGCTTGATGACTTGAAATCTTGTGTAGTAAATGAACATTTTTTTTTTTTTTAGAAAATTCATAAACTTAGATTGACTCATTTAACTACTTCATTTGCCATATAGTATTGAAAGTTGTGTTGCAAATTTCGGGTTGTTTTAAGTACATCCATAGGTCATCAAGTATTTAGTTACCTTTTGTGGTGTTATTTTGTTTTGTCTACAGTTGGGTTCTTTTACTTCTGTTTTGTACGGGAATAGCAAAAGGCTATGTTTAGTGGTGTGATAATTGGAAGCTAGAGTTATTTTGCTCTAAATTATGGCATTTCGTTAGTTAAAATTATGAATTTTGGTTATCTAATTGAAGATATTAGTTAATTTCAGTATTATGTGTTTATATTCCAGTTATTATTAAGTATGATATGCGCTGATTAGAATTTTAGTTAAATTTATTACGTAACTGGTTTAACACTATGCAGGTTTCAATTTGAGGTTGGAAGCCGAAAAAAAACAAAATACGTGGGCCAAGATGTAATTTGAGATAAATTAAAGATATATTGAAAAAGATGTCCACGCTGCGGTATCAACTTCGCCCAACCGCAACGTGGACACAAAAATAGGCTAATGTAATTTTATCGCCAGATGCTACAATTGTGTGGCAACATCACTTATTCCAAGTCACGACATGGACTTGCTTTTAGCATATTAGTAATGGAAGTTTTGTAATATTCCAACCAGCAATTCCTAATCTTGGCTTGTGTAATACTCTACTATTTAAGGTACTTTAGGTGTGTGCTAGTTCACATAGTTTAGGGTGTAGTTAGTAGTTTAGGTTAGATTAAAATAGAATAGAAAAACTTGACTCTCAAGTTTCCATTTTTTAATACAATTCTCTTTAATTCTCCTTTAGATCTACATTTTAATTTCTTGCAAGTTTAGTTTGTGATTAAATATTAGTAGTGGGCTAATCTTCAGCCTTAAGTAAATATAATTTTTATTTGCTATCTAGTTTAAATTCTTAGAAATCTCTTTAATCCATTTCAAGTTTTCTTACGGTACTTTCTAATTCAAGTTTTCATGTCCTTGCTTTAATTTCTAGTCAATGTTTATTGGGCTTTCTTCATTATTCTAATAATTCCAAAAATATTTAGATTTGGTTGCAAACATATTTCTTTGCAAATTCTAGAATAGAAATGACATCTTCTTGCTTTACAAGCTTTTTTAGTGTTCTCTTTAGTTAAGTTAATCAATTGCTCTATACTTTTAATCATATTCTAGTTCAATTGGAGTGGAATCGAGTGCTATTATTTACTTGCTTTCGTTAGAATAGGTTAAATGGCTTCTTAATTTTAATTACTTGCTTTAATGTTGATGTAGTTTAATTTTAATTTTAACTTATTTAACTGCATTATGGCTTTGATTAAATTTGGATCTTTCTTCTCAATTTAAATAGCCTAACTATACAAATGTTTGTAAATCTCAGTAATTGCTTGCCAACAATCTCCGTGGGAACGATACCTCATCATCCTATAATACTATAAACTATATATACTTGCAGAAGTGAGGTAGAGTGTAGTGATTTAGTGAGGTTTTATATTATTTGTTTTCTTTGAATTGCCCTTTACCTGAAGGATAGACAATTTGCCAACTCTAGTGGAACAATGTATTGCTCTAACTTGCTTCTTGAACCACTTTCTCTTCTTTTGCAAATTTAAACCCTTTTCTCAATGGTACTTTCTTAATCTTTTACTATAATCTCTTGAGTTTTTTTCCATATTACAACCACAATCCGGTGTCTTTTCCTTCAATTCGATTTTCAAATTCTTCTTTACTTCGTCTACCTCTTTGAGTGATTTGCATTTTTTGATCTTGAATAGCTCTCTATTTGAATATCAATAACAGAATTAAGAGAATTAATGGAATGGTTAACACAGTCTTCTTAAACAATGGGACCATTATTATTATAATCAAAAACATCAAATTAAACTAATTTATTTTCAACTTGTAAAATCAAGTTCCCTTTATTAACATCAATCAATGCATGTGTAGTTGACAAGAAAGGCCTTACCAATATCAATCGAATTCCAAGATCTTCGCCTGTATCTAACACTAAGAAATTAACTAGGAATACCAATTTGTCAGCTTGAACCAACACGTCATCCAATAATTGACATATGGCTTTCTTTCAGACAAATCTGGCAATTGGAGTGTGATTTGAGTTAGCTTGTCACTTGTAATCCCTAACACATCATAGATGGCCTTGGGCATAACATTGATGCTTTCAACTAAATCACATATTGAATGGTGCAATGTATGACCCCCCAATGTTCACCGATATATTGAAACTTCTAAGATCTTTCAGCTTAGATGGAATTTTCCTTTCCATGATTGCACTGCATTTAGCATTAAAACACACATGTTTATCATCGTCCCACTTCCTCTTCTAAGCTATAATCTCTCTCATCAATCTAGAGGAGTAGGATATCTTTGTGAGTGGTTCAACCAAGGAAATGTTAATCTGGAGCTTTAGAAAATTTTAAGGAATTGATTGAATTGCTCATCTTTATCTTCTTTCCTTGGGTCAATCAACCATGGGGAAATGGTATCTTCATCGAAGGGTGAAGATTGAAAGGTTCCTCAATTTTCTTATTTTGCTCCATATTCTTCTTTGGTCAACTGGAATTCATCCTCATTCTTTTTCTTTCTTTCATCACAATTAATTTCATCTTGAAATTCAACCACTTTTAATTTTTGCTTCTCACTTTCCTTACTGACTTCAAATTTGTCACTCTTCACCATCATTTCTCTTTCACTCTTCAAAGTTATAGCATTGTATTGTTCACTAACATTTGGCTCTCTTGGATTAGGAATTTTATCACTTGGCAAGGCTCCCAAAGGTCTCCTATTTTTCTGTCTAGCCAATTGCCCTATTTGAATGTCCAAATGTTCTTCATCATGGCTCTCAAATTCTCATACTCCCTCTTTTGGTTTTCAATCTCTGTCCTTGGTTTTTCATTTTCTCTCATAAAATTCTCAAATTGTGCTTGGAAATTATCACACGTTTTATGGAAAATTCGATTGTAGTTCATGGGCGGTGAAGGGTTGTATTTGAAAAATTGAGGCTTTGGTTGCTTTTTACAATAGGATGGATTTGCTTGAGGTGGATATGAGTTACGCGTGGAAATTTATTTGATGAGATGGATGATAAGGTCTAGAAGATGAAGGAGTTGATGCTTGGTAAGGAGGATTTTGTTGGTTGTTGGGATTATTAGAAGAAAGGTTTGGATGGTTCCTCCATGAAGGGTTGTAAGTATTTCCAAAAACTCCTTGAGAATTCCTTCAGGATTAAGGTTCATTTTATACATAGTTATTTGCTCGCTTGTACCAAAAGGAACCTCACATTGCCCATTCTGATGTCCACCACCACAAAAATCACAAATAAGAGGTAATTTGACAAATGAGCTCACGGCATTAATGGCACTTATCATCTCCAAATTTTCCGAAGCCCTTGTGAAGCTATTCATGACAATCATAAACATGTCATGTTGAGAAAGTAATGTATCACTTAAGTTCAAAATTCAAGACATCTCCATGTTGTGCATTAGCCTGGTTAACAAGTTGTTGAGCCACCAGTTGTGCAATAAGACCATAATAGTAATAGTTAGACGCCATCCTATTCAAGTTGTGCTTGATCCTCCTCCATCATTTTAAAGAATATGAAACCATCTACAGATGCATCAACAATTGATTTGGTCTCTTGATTCAAGCCATTATAAAATGTTTGCTTTCCATCCAAAGAGAAATAGTGTGGTGCAGGCATTTTCTCAATAAATTCTTTGAATCATTCCCGTGCCTCACTAATACCTCCATCCATATCTTGCTTGAATGACATGATCTCACTTTGAAGTTTGGCTGTCCCTGCAAAAGGAAAATATTTGGCCAATAATTCTTGGACTAATTGATTCCATGTCATAAGCATCCCTTGAGCATATGATTAGCCAAGCTTTTGCTATATCCGTCAATGAGAAGGGAAAAACTCTCAGACGCATACAATCAAGGTAGACTCCATTGAATTTAAATGTGTCCAAAACGTCTTCAGAGTTCAGGAAATCCATGTATGGATCCTCATTAGGCCTTCCACCAAACATCACATGATCTTGTGACATTTGTATAAAACCGGTATATAGCTTGATTTCAATATTGTTCTCTTGTACTAGCATACGTGCAATGCTAGAAGAACCCCCATCAAAATTAGGCACGACGTAGTCTTTAAAGGGATGACCATGACCTTGAAATCCATTGCCAATATTCCCAATTCCTCCATCAAAGTTATATTTTATTCCATGCTGTCTCTTATACACATCTAGATCTTGTATCAGAGTATAATTTAAACCCAACTGTCTCTTATAACATCTCAAGGATTTTGTTTAGCATTCTCCATTTGAAGTCCTTCCAACTCTTGTTGCACTCTTCTTTTTAACGCAATCACCGAAACCCGGTGAGGATTTTATTAGACAAACTCAAGATTTACAATGGCGAATGTAGGGACAACCTCTAGCATCCAAGAGTACCAAACCTTTTATACAAGAAGGAATGGTGTCTTGGTCATATTCAACATAAATAGGATTAGTAATGCCCTTATTTTCTAAACTATCAGCAGCCTGATTCATTCCTCTAAATACATGCAAAAATGAAATAATTCACTCTACCTACTAAGAAGTCTTAGATGAGTTGGAGTTCATGATCAATGCTCCATGATGGTGCAGACAGACCGTTCAAAATGTTGACAAGAGTTAATGAGTCCATTTCTACCTCAACAGCCTGTAATTGTAGTGTGCAGCATATTTTGAGACCATCTATAATAGCCAAAACCTCAGCTTTCAAATTGCTTTGTATTTTATAGCTGTTGGAGAAGGCCTTGATGCATTGTCCATTATGATCTCTAAGGATTCCACCTCCCACTGCCATACCCGGATTTTCTTTTAAAGCTCCATCCACATTCAACTTGAAAGAGCCAAGAGGAGGGCATTCCCACTTAACAGCAAGTATTCTTCTCAGTGGGACTGAAGAACTTGATTGCTAATACCTCTCAAAAATAAAAGTTCATCAGCATCTATATCAACAATTATGATCATCCCTTGGAATATGGCCTTGTTTCTAGCTTTCCATACAAACCAGCAAATAATGCATGGAAGGACTTTATGTATTGTTGATCCCCGTTGTGGTTGAAGGTGAGTGTGCAACCCACCACCACGAATTTAGCTTGTCCAAAATGGATGTAACTGGAGCAAACATCCATTCAAACCTTGATTCGAAGAAACTCCAAATCTGCATGAAATTGTATAGGTCACAAAGAGATGATCTAAAGATTCCTCATTGTTATAGAAGAAGCACTTGGAGCCTAACGGAATACCTAGCTCGAAATCATATCATCGGTTGGAAGCCGTATGTTCAAAATTTTCCACATAAAGATGGAGATTTTCAGTTGGAGCCTCTTATCCCAAATCTTTAGTCTAAAGAATGATTAAGCAGTTGAATCCATTGTGAGATGGCTATCATAAACTTGTTCCACCATGTGAAAGAGAGGCCCTTGTTCAGCCCAAGTATCAAACCAAAATGAAGAATTGGCATTCCTAATGAGGAGTAACATGTGTTGTTCCGCTTGATCTCTTGAACTCTCAACATCCTTTCCTATGTAAATGAGTCTCTAGATGATTCCTTGGCTACACAAGGGTGAACGCAGCTCCTTAAGTATCTCTCTTGGAGGAAAGAGCACCATCATGATTGGCCTTTGTGGAACATCCGCCATAGTTTCATGCTGAATCCATGTAGCACATCCAATAGAGGTGAAATACCGAGGCCATTTGAGGAAGTTGGTTGACATATTGTAGCCCACGCAATCCAATGACATTTTCAAACACCTTCCGATGTACCCCAAAAGAAGTTTGCAAATTGGCTCTTCGACTCTGTAAGGATTGAATTTGGTGGAGAAAAAATTTTGGAATGATACTAAGTACATGTTTGATAAGAATAAGGCTCCCACTTCTAGGAGAGAGAAATCGAGTTTGCCAACCACGAATGCAGGATACCGCTTTTCAATCATTGGCTGAAATAGATATTTCTACTTTTTAGATTTCTAGACGGGGCATCCTAAGTATGTGAATGGTAGGGATTTCTTTACGAACTACGTCTTGCTTGAATCATCCGAATTCGGGCTGTGGATGCTTTTTTGGACAGCTAGAAGGAGCTTTAGGACTTGTTGCAAAGATGCCCTGAAGATGTCTCAAATTTTGAGAGGAAAACCATGAGATTCTGCATGGAAGTAGACTCTCCTTTTGTAAAAATAACAATATCATCCACATAAGCCAAATGAGAGATGGTTGGGCAATTTCTTGGTAAGGCAAAATCTGAAATTTTCCCCGAACGGAACTTAGATGTCAATCCACGGGAAAATATTTCTAACACAATTATGAAGAAAATGTCAGATAAAGGATCCCCTTGCCCAACCCCTCTTGATTATTTGGAGAAACCCTTTGGCACTCCAATTGATCCNTGAGAATGGAGAACCAACAATCCTCCAAGATATTCTTCATTAAGGAAATCCATGCTTTAGCAAATCCAAAAATCATCAAGGTTGCATATAGGAAAGGCCAAGATAACCTATCAAATGCTTTGGCAAGGTCTAGCTTAATGATCATATTTCCTCCTCTTGTTTTCCTGTCTAAAAAATCAACCATCTCTTGCACTAGTAGGATATTGTTTGCAATTTCTCTACCTTGGACGTAAGCGACTTGCTAGGGTGAAATAATCTTTGGCAAAATAGTAGAGAGTCTATTGGCCAATATTTTTGTGCAAATTTTGTTAAAGAAGGTGTAGACTAATGGTTTAAAGTTAGTGAAAGAAGAGGTATTGGCTATTTTTGGTATTAATGTAATAAGGGTGCTGGTGAATATTCATGGCAATTTTACACCCTTTAACAAGTCCTCTATGGCATGGAAGAGGTCTTACTGAATAATATCCCAGCAAGTGGTAAAGAAGACCCCATTATATCCACCATGGATACCTGCCCCTCTATCCGAATTGAGGAAGAAAACCGCCTCTTTTAATTCCTTTGCTGTGAGCTTGAATAGTAAGAATTGGTTATCCTTGGTAGAGACTACCTTTTTGAGAGTGTTTAATAAAGAGTCTTCTATCATTGTGGACTCATTGCAAGACAAAAGTTGTTGAAAGAACTGAACCCCCTCCGCTTCAATACGTTGTATATCCTCAGTCCAAGCCTCGTCAACTTTAATCTTTGAGATACCCAAGCATTTTTTCTTGGCCATAAGCATGGATTGGAAGAATTAGTATTATGGTCACCCTCTTTTAGCCATTTCAGCCCAGCTTTTTGACGCCCTGTCTCTTATACTGTTCTAGATGTGTTAAGATGAGTGTTGCCCGTGCTAGGAGTCATAGTTGAAGATGACTTAGGATGTCTTCTTGTTCATGCTCCCACAGACGGCCAAATATTGTTACGTCAAAATTATTTGCAACAAGATATAAAAACTAAAGTCTAAATTCCAAACCGCTATTATAGATGGCTCATCAAGCTGCTCAAGTCAAAAATTATCGATGAGAGGAAAATTTGTGAGGAAATGTTTGCTTAGAAACGCAAGAATTTTTGTAATGAGAATTGAATTGTATATGTGTACCCTACACCTTTGTTATTTATCCTAGTAACTGGTAGGCTTGGATAATTAATGGGCCTACAACCAATTAGATGACTTATGAGATCCTTAGATATGTTAAGTTGACCAATGGCTTGAGTTTATATTGAAATGACTAAAATACCCTCGTGAAAAGTTAACCACTTTGACTAATTTGCCACGTGTCTATGAGTCATTAGATGGTATATTTACGTGTCATCAATTTGACTAATTTGTCAAATTGATATACCCCCACAGTAAAGCCCAGAGAAGAAAATAATCCCTACACCCCAATTTTATTGTCACATTTGGAGTGAGCACAGTTTTTTGGGAAATTTGATTTAATGTCTTGTATACATAATTCATCCTTAATCATGGAGATAAGACAAAGTCAAAAAGTTGTAGTTCAAGTGTTTAGGAAGTGTAATATAAAATGATATGGTAAAGTAATTACTTTTTTTTGATATGTGACATTATTTTTTGGGCATCCCAAAATGCTAAGTGTGACAATATAAGTAGTAGGAAAGACACATCACCAAGCAAAGAAATAGCTTTTAAAGAAGATACGTTGGGAATAAATCCTCATCATTTTTTTCACCTGTAAGAGAAAGCCAACTAAGGCCAGAAAAGGCATTAGCTTGCTTTTTGTCGTGAGCCTCCCTATTTGTAAACTCATGTGATGCAAGATTAGCAACAGAGTTAGTGTCATCATATCTCCTATGACCAAATAGCCTATATGGGCTTTTGAGCTGTATTTCACAGCAAAATATTTGTTTCCAAAATTATTGATAAGACTACAAATCAGTTCCAAGGCATTATTGTAAACTATCTAAAAAGACTTATTTGTATGTATTTTAACATGGAGTTTAATTGGAGTTCTAGGATCTGTGTTATTAAGTAGGGTATTTCAGTCATTTTAGAATATTTATTAATAAATGTTAGATTATGTGATTTTAATGTTTAGAGACATTTATTTATGTGTTTATGTGTGTTTTTGTATGTTTGGAATGATTCAAAAGCAAAACGGAGCCAAAAAGGGTGAAAACAACAACCCTGTGTTGAGATTGGGTGCGGTACGCCTGAGAGTGCTGCAGCTGTGCCTTGTCATTGTTTACTTGGTGCAAGACAGCCACGTCTATGCTACAATAAAAATGGGCATGACAAGTTCTATAATTTTTGGACTTTCTAGGTGAAGGTCCAACCTACAAATTTATGAAACCCAACTTAACACGGTTAATACATGTTTTAGGTCATTTGTAACCAATCATTGACAGTGTTAGACAACTTTGACATCAAAAAAAGCTGAGGTGGATGAGGCTGATCTCATCAATGAGAGGATTGAAGAACATAGCTTGTAAGCATTTTTCTCCTATTCCTTTTCTTTTGTATTTGCACATTTGATGATGGTTGTAAAACATTCTCTTGTTGTTTATTTGACCATATGCACTAATTGTTCTACCTAGGGTTTTATTTTTATATTACCATGAAGATTGAAAGCTAGGCTTTGTTATTTCTTTGATTCTAATGAATGGTTTATTCATTCAAATTGATCATAATGCTTGTAGTTGACTACTCACCCTCTAGAACAATTTGTAAACCCTTTTTGGAATTGAAAGTGGAAGATTAGAGTTATGATAGGGTCAAATTGCCTTTTGTTTGGTTCATTCTCCAACTAGATTAACTTATTCGTGAATGCAGATAGATATATACCTATTTATCTCAAGTAATTGGATTGGCTTTCATTTTTATGCACTAATTCTAACACAAATTCAAGTATGCGTATAGTGAATTGGTAAGAATTCAATAGATTTACATGGTTTTTGAGAGAAAAGCATGCAATTATATTAAATCCTAGATTAGGATACTGATTTGGAATACACATAAAGACTCAATTTATTCAATGAGATTGTTAATTCAAAATTATACCCTAGAATTTTCATTCTAGAGTTTATAATCTATTTGTTTAGTTAGTTCATTTAGTTGTCTATTTGGTGTGTTTAATATTCACCAAAGTCTTGAGTTGTTTGGATACAGTTAATAGTGTGTCACTCTGGTACGAGGTGTCAAGTTTAGTCCTCATGGGATGAACATTACATCATCATTATATTACTGGAAAGATGGGTATACTTACGTGCGCTAGCAGTATCCACAAGAAGTTTTTGGCACCATTGCCGGGACTTATTCTTCATTTTTTATATTTTGTTAATATCAGATTAAGCATTTAAATTCTAGATCAAACTTTTTCTTTTATGTTTTGTGTTTTTTAGGAATCTTGGAATTTCATACCCAGCAGATCGAAGGGGAGAAAACATCTCTAACTTCTTCCTTTAGATATTGAAATTGAGCGAATAGACAACAAATTAAGTAGGAAAGCTAGGCGAGGTTTCCAACCTACCGAACAAATGGCCAACAATAACAATTCTTTAATTCTATTAGTCTTGTTATTAAAGTAATACAAAATCAAGATGAGCGAGGGTCTCTTTGGGAGTTTACAACCACGAAAGTGGATGGTTTATTCTGTATACTTATCTAAAATGGTTTTGGTTTCTTAAAAATTTTCTGCTCCTTTTCTCTAACTATTGTCTCTCTGAAACTCTTGATCTAAAGGCTGCTCGGCCATGTCCGAGAAGGAAGTCCTTCAGCCAAAGGCTGAAGGGTAAACAAGATCATTTGCTAAAGTGCTTCTTGACAAGCAAAGCATGGTTTCTCAAGTCCAACAACTAGACTAGCCATTGAAGAAGGTTCAATCTTATAAGGGTGAGCCGAACTTCTTTTTCTCTGAAGAAGAGGTCAAAATATTTGCAGCTCAGTTTCACTAACATCACAATCGTGAGAAATTTTCCTAGGGGTAAACCAAACATGGACACATTAAGGAAGAGCTTCCATAAAATTGGTTTCAAAGGCAGCTTCACAATGGGTTATCTCGATCACAAGCATGTGGTTATTCGATTCTCTTTGGAAGAAGATTTTCTTCGTTGTCGGCTTAAGAATACTTGATTCATTAATTGCTTTTACACGCGTGTTCTTAAGTGGCACACTCTTTTTACTCCAGAAGTTGAGCACTCTATTCTTCCTATTTGGATAACTTTTGAAGGACTCCAACCTATTTTTTTTTACAGTAAACATTCGGTGTTCAGTCTTGCCCAAGCAGTAGGTACTCCTATAAAATTGGACTTGGCTACGAAAAATTTCACTCGTACAAATATTGCTAAGGTTTGTGTGGAGATCGATCTTTTGGCTGCTCTTTCCTTCAGAGTATGGCTAGGGATAGCTGATAAAGGAATTTGGAAGAAAATAAACTATGAAGAGCTACCACTCTATTGGCCACCAAATGTAATAAGATTGGGCATGGTCAAGCTGATAGCATGGTCGGTTTGCACAAACCTTCCAAGAAGTGAAATGTTCCCATGGTCACTACTCAACAGCCACCCAAGAAGACCATGAAGACTCATTGGAAGCCAGTCAAGCATCATGATGCTAGCCCATCTAGAATTGCTATGGAAAAGCCATTGAAGAAGACTTAGCCTTCTCACGTGCCAGTAGTGCAAAGGGCAACCCAAGGATACTTGGCATGGTAGGGAAGGGAAAAATGATGCTGAACCACAAGCTCCAATGGTGGTTAATGACTCTCCACCTAATCCAAACATTCAAATTTCAAATCCCTTAGATGAGGGGATTGAGGGAATAAAATTCAAGAACACTGAATTGTATGCATCAAACTCGGATATTCAAGTATTGGCCAAGTCAAACGACGCTGCACTCCCATCAGATTTTCCTCTTCTACTCCAACTCAAAATTCAAATGCAGTCCCCAAGGATAAATCTTTTCTTCTCACACAAAAAAATCTTGGAAGAAGAGACAGAGACTTCTCGAGATAATGAATCCCCCTGAGCTCAAGGCACTCCTCTTTTCTCTCACGCGAAAAAATCTTGGAAGAACTTCCTTGTTACTTCTCGGATAATGAAATCCCCCGAGCTCAAGGCACTGCTTGCACAAAGGAACTGATCAACTTTAAGCTAAACTCAGGGGGAAAGCCAACATGAAAATGGAAAGGTAGGTATAGGAGAATTTTCAATATGCCGAGACAAATGAAAACTAGGCTTTCTTCGAAGCCAATCTCACTGCTGCCCACCCCTTGTACTTGAGATGGATAGTGTCCTCATTTGGAACATTAGAGGGATAGGTGATAAACCCTTCATTAGGAGGCTTAAATTGCTTGTAAAAGATCACAAAATAAAAATCCTATCTTTGTTGGAGTCGATAGTGGACAAAGAAAGTATTACTTTTTTTGCTCAAAAACTAGTGTTAGATGGCTACAAATCGAACCCTAATGGGAAAATTACTATCTATTTTGGAATAAAGAACTTGGTATTATAGAGATTTTTACCTCAGACCCGCTCTTTCACATTTCAATTTCTTCGAGCTCTTTTCACACAAATGTGTTGGCCTCTTTTGTATATACAAAGTGCACTAAGCAGGAAATGAGGAGTTTTATGGGATGAGATTCAGTCAATTAATCCACCTCACACACCATGGCTCGTAGGTGGTGACTTCAATGTCATTTCCAGTTCGGACGAGTAGAAAGCCTCCTCTTCCTTAAACCTAGATGCGATCAGGGATTTTAATGAATGTTTCCATGATTGTGATTTGATGGACTTGGCCTTAGAAGGATGCAAATTTACTTAGTTAGGCAATAGATTTGGCAATGTAGTGTGGAAACGGAACAAATGACTGAAAGCGGAACTAAGAAACTGGAGTCCCACAATATTTGACAATGTATTTAATAAGGTTAAGAAAGCTGAAGCAAAAGTCAAGAAAGAAAATAAGGTTGTTCTGCAACAGCCGAACAACTAAGCAACCAAATTAAACTAGCACACACACAAGCTATCCATGCAAACTGCCTTGCGGAGGAAGAAACATTTTAGAAACAAAACTCGGGGTTCAAATGGATAAAATAAGGTGACCAAAATACTAAATACTTCCTCTCCTTACTAATGGCTAAAAGGCATAGATTGCACTTCTCGGATATCAAGGTGAATAGGGTGTGGACAAATGACATGCAACAACTTGAAGAGGAAGGGATCAATTTCTTCCAAACTTTGCTTGCTGAGGATTGCTCTCCAGAATTGATCATTCACTTCTTGAAAACCTCATGGAATTTATTACTAGGGAAGACAACTAGCTCTTACTAGCCAAGCCTTCTTTAGGAGAATTGAAGGAGGCCACTTTTTTGTTAACCTGAAGGAGTGTAGGAATTGATAGATATAATAGAGTGTTCTTCACCACTTGCTCGAATATTATACAACATGACCTCTTAAACGCAGTAAGTGATTTCCTAAATGGAAGAAGGTTTTGGCAAGCCAAAGACCTTCACAAGCACACTTATAGCTTTAATACCAAAATCAGATAACCCATCTTTTTTAATAAATTTTGACCTATTAGGCTATGTACTTTTTTCAATAAAATCTGCAAAAAAAATTTGGCTGATAAGTTGTCTTCACTATTGCCAAAAATCATTGCAAATGAACAAGTTGCATATGTGAAAGGAAGAGAAATCATAGACAACATATTACATGTTCAGAAAATGATTGACTTTATCGACAAGAAAATAAGGGGAGGCATCGTGATTTTCAAGATAGATTTCACAAAGGCATTTGATAGGCTGTCATGGCTTTTCTTTTATGCCACAATGAGGAAATTTGGCTTTAATGAAGACTGGATTTCTTTATTGAAAAACATATTCAAGGATTGCTAGTTTTCTATCCTTATCAATGGAGCTCTAAAGTGTTTTTTTAATTCCTCTAGACACCACTTGTTTTTATCAGTATGTCGAAAGCATTCTCATGAGTGCTCAAGAAGAATTTCCAGCAGACGCATGAACAAGTAAGATTTTTGAGTTTGCCCTTCCTACACATTGCCCACCTGTTTCTAATCTTGCCTTTGCTGATGACATTGTCATTTTCAAAAGAGGAGAAACACAATCCATCAACAACATTATGGCCTTCCCATCTCTCTTTGAAGCTTTATTTGGCAGCTTGTCAATAAGTTAAAAAGTTCATTTTTCCTATCTAAAAAGGTTTCCTTGTCTACAACCAGAATGATTCAACACAAATAAAAGGCCAAGAAGAGGAAAGCTCTATTCCAACCCATGATCAAGAAGATTGTGGCAAGAATTCATGGTTGGCAATCCAATTCCTTTCTCCATAAGAGAGATTAATCATCATAAAGCATGCGTCCACCAGTATCCCTATCCACATTTTGTTGTGCTTTGTCCACCAAAATGTTAAAACAGTTGGAAAAGTAGTTCGCCAACTTTTTTCGGGGACATCAGAATTTGGGAACAAACATCATTGGATTTCTTGGCAAATAGTATGCAAACCAACTCCTTCCTCAAATGGTTTAGGTATTGCTTCCTTTTCAGAATTGAAAAATGCCTTCGGCATCAAACTATGGTTGAAATTTAGAAAAGGGAATTCACTATAGTGCAATTTTCTTTTGGGCAGATATCCAAAGGGTACTACTCACCCTTGTCAAGTAAATGAACTACTTGGTGATTCCTTCATGTGGAAGAGAATGTTCAGATGTTGAAGTGAGGTGGAAAAAAATATTTGGGTTTAAATAAGGAATGCACACTTCTCTTTCTAGTTTTACCCTTGGGCTGAGAAGGGTCCATTAGCTAATGAGGTGGAATAGGTATTTGACGACAATCTCACAGTGGCACAAGTATGGAGATCTAATGAATAGGACCTCTCCGTATTGGATACAAGATATTCTGTTGAAGATTTGCACAAAATTTGTGATATTTTGGATGAGAGAGTTATCACCATCTCATTAAAACTGGATAAAATGGTATGGACTTTTACTACAAAGTGGAACTTTTCAATTTTCTCTACCTTCAGGTCACATTCAGCTACATTTTCGTGAGCCATGATATGGGATGACAAACTGCAGCTCAAAATATCAATTTTTATGTGTAGATTAAGGAATAAGAAGATTCTATAAGATTGTATGATTGCTAGACTCGGCTTTGCTTTGACCTCTATAATCTTGAACTCCAGTTATGTTAATCATGTTTCGATGATGACCAAATCGCAAGAATGGTTTGAAAATAAGTGTGCAGAAAAATAGGTAGGTTCAGACGCAAATAATCATCCGAACAAAACAACCAGAAAACTCCACGAACGCAAATTACTATCCGAAAGACAGATCTTCAGACGATGGTAATCGTCCGACACAAAGAATTTGAAGCAAGTCTCGGACGAAGAACAGCGTCCGATCATATTTTTAGAAGACATTGCTTCGATCGGATGCAGGTTCGGACGCATCCTCGGACGTCCGAATGAATACCATCAGCGAACGGATGCAGGTTTTAGCAGCGGCCGTCCGAACGGTCCCGAAACGGCTAGTTCGTTCGGACATACACTTGCTGCATCGGCCTTCCGAAAGGTCCAACGGCTAGTTTTCCAGTAAACAAAAAATAGTTGTTGGGAAGTTGTTGGAAGCAGATTTTTGGCAACTATAAATACCCCCCAAGCCTGAATTAATTAAGAGAGACTTCTACATTAATTACAAGTAATACTTGAGCTATTTGGGAGAAATAGTGGTTACAAGTGTTGTCATAGTGTAGGTAGTTTTGTGAAAAAAGCTTAGAAAGTGTAAAAGTTCTTCAAGTGTAAGATTGGAGAGATAACAATTGTAACTGTGAAACCCAGTATTTTAATAGCCTTGTTCTTTGATTTTAACTGGTTTAAAATGTTTTTCATATTATTTTTAGTCATTAAGTACTTCAACTTATTCCTTTTTCAATTCGGCAAATTTTTCGATTTACGCGATATCGGTTTCGGCGTGTACCCTGAGAAAATGGATTAAGTGTAACAAGTGCATTGTGGTGAATGAGTGTTGTATGATGGCTGAATTATTCAGAAACAAATGATAATTTAGTAGCAAAAAATTAGTTTTTGGGTCAAATAGTCAACTTGGAGACTATTTGGTCAACTTAGGTACTATTTGGGTCAACTTTGGAATTTGTTTTTAAGTCTTCTTCTTGTTGTTTCTTCTTCATTTTCTTCCAAGCTGCTGGCCGAACTTCTTCCTCTATTTTCCCCCAAAAATTTTCTTGGATTTCAAGTAGGAATCACTTGGAAGGTAAGATTTTATGTATTTTAGCATTTATGGCTTATGGGCTTTATGATCCAAGCTTTAATTTCAAGTTTTGTAGGATTCTTTATGGCTGAAAATAAACCCTCTTTGCAGCCTTATAAGTTATGATTTATGTATGTTATGGGTTGTTTTTAGTGTTTTGGAGGTTGGGAAGTGATTGGGGTTGATTTTTAACAACTTTCATGGTTAGATTACAAATTTTAAGATTATGAGTTGGGCTTTTGTCTTCCATATGTGGCCTAGAGGAGTGTCATGCTATGAATGCTTATGTCTATGCACATAATGATGTTTTAAGAGTGTTTTAAGGTTAGTTTGGATAGGAATTGAGACTTGAAACCAAGTGGAATTGATTTCCCTTCATTTTGTAAGTAAGCGGATGTTTGGCGCAACTAGGATAATTTGGATAATTGGTTATGTTTGAAGGATCTTTAATGATCTTTTGATGATTTTAAGTGTTTCCTTGGTAGTGGGTTGGATAGGAAGCATGTTTGAATCATGCGTGTGGCTAATCGGTAAAAATTTCAGTTTGGTAGTAAAAAGGAATTCCACCCATAGGTTGTTGCTCTAATGTTGTAATAGAGCTAATTGTAGTGGTTATGGGGTATGGATTGTTGTGGAATGCTATAGATATAGTCCCGGCTATTGCTCCGGTGAATCTTTCCGTTTATGGATTTTGTGGGTTGGTTGAATATGTTGTTTTGAGTTGGGTTGTAACCAAGGTCCCTTGAATACCTTGGAATTGGATTACCAACTTTGTTGGTTGGTTGAATATGTTGTTTTGAGTTGGGTTGTAACCAAGGTCCCTTGAATACCTTGGAATTGGATTTTTTTGGCAGGGAGGATAGCCTAATTATAGCCTAGGGAGGCGAAGTTTTTCGGTTTTTCTGGAAAACTGAGCTTATTATCTCCTAATCTAGCTGTAATACGAATTTGAGGGGTTAACTAAGTGTTTTGACTGGGGTTTTAGCTTGTCGAAGTTGGTCAGAAATTGTGAAAAGGTCATTTTTGACCAAAGAGCTGTTGGTGTCGTTTTCTATCGTTTCGCGTCTTTTCGCTTCCCTAGTCATGTGCATTCCTTATTACAACTCTTCTAAGAGTCCACTTATATCTGTTTTAGGTACCACGCCACCTACCGCCGGCGATCGCGTTCAGTGATCATTTGTGCAGTTTTTGCTTTGATAGGTGGGTAACATAGACCCTTTTCCACTTGTATTTTGTTTAACGACTTTCGAAATATGTTTGGATGGATTTTAAAATGTCCCATTTTAACCGTATGATGTTTGGAACTGCACTTTTACCAAGTTTGGGAATTATTACATATGAAATCGGGACCAAGCTATTTTATGCTAATCAATTGATACGTTTGCAAACTCTTTTGATATAAAGCATTTTATGACTGTTTTGGCTCATAGGTGACCTAGGTATATAATTTTGGATGTGTTTGGAAATGTTTGATTTGGGGAGAACCGGTTCTATAGTCATCCATGGGACGCCATGGTGACAGCTATGAAAACTATGAACATATCTGACTAATAACATTCCTGGAAAACCTAGTCATCCCGGCAGTTTCTAAAATGTGTCATAGATTTAATCTGACTAGTACTGTAGGTCATACCTTTGAGCCTAAAAGATACTCATGCTATTTTGTTATATTCCGGATTGAAACTGTACTTGGATTTGTTCGCTATGCTTTAGCATACTATGTTTTGAAATGATTGGATCTTTTTGGCTATGTTTTGGACATGCCTGACGTTTAAATGGCATGATACATTCCTGAAGTCAAATTTAGAAACTACTTATGATTATGGTTTATTGACGTTTAAATGGCATGAGACATTTTAGAAACTGCTTCATGACTATGGTTTTCACAAATGTTATTATCTTTATGTTTTCGTTTTATCGAAATGCTTGGCCCCATTTGAAGAGCTTTTATGATATCCACTGAGCTAGTTATGCTCACCCCACGTGATTTACAATTTTTCAGATTAGGTGCTCGTTTTAGACTCTCCAAGAGGGGGGGTGAATTAGGTTGTATCTAAAACAAACCTTTTTATGACTCTGCGGAGAATCTTCCAAGCTTATAACCAAATGGAGACGCAGAGTCTATTAGATAGGTTTTGTATTGATGAACTTTGTTTTTGTTGTAGCATTTTTTGTACTAAGAAGAAATTTTGTAATTCGTATTTTTGTGTAAAAATGAACTTATTCGGTTTTATAGTTAAGTAATGGTTTGATGGTTATATTACATTGTGGTGAAGTTTGTTGCTTTGTTCGTTTGTGCTTTAAGCGCTTTGGTCCGGTGTACCATTAGCGCGGCGTGTTACGGTCCCGTTTTTGGGGCGTGACAGTAACAAAGGGAGGTTGTGAGTGTAAAACTCTTGGCTCAACTAAAGGAAATTAGTGTGAGTAAGGGTGATCCTCATTTGTGTACAAGAGGTTGTGAGAGTAAAACATATTTGGAAAAAAAATATGTTTTTGAAAAGAAAAAAACTAGAAATATGTTTTTGAACAAAAATTTTATCACCTTTAAAAAGGATGATTTATGCTTTGTAAAATCTAAATCTTCTTTTTATGGCAATAAGAACATTATTTGTAATTATTGTCATCAACATGGCCATATAAAGAAAAATTGTTATGTTAAAAGAAATGAAATATTAGGAATAAATTCTATTTGGGTGATTAAGCATGTTACTAACCCAATTGGACCCAAGAAAGTTTGGGTACCAAAAGTTGTTGCTTAACTTTGCATGTAGGTATGCTTGGAAGAGCACCAAGGAATTCAAGATAGATGTATATCAATGAAGGGTGTTCAAGGCATGTGAGCTAAGATGACATTCAAATCGGTAACATCTAAAATTTTGTGTTAAGAATGTGCTTTCATTTATCAAGTTGAACTATGTTCTCTTGAATGTTAGTCATCTATGTGTTTGAATTTGTTTAGAATGCTAGGAAATATGTATCTCCAATTTTTGTCTATAGTAAGTCACTACTTGCAAAAGAAAGGGGAGTATTCTGTTTTAAATGGATTTTTTTTCCAAGAAATTGCATCACACATGCTTCATTGTTTTGATGATGCTTTATGGTAAGGAATGAGCGAAAATTGTTTTGATCATAATTCTTTGCACGAATTCTCTCATTCTTATGGAACACATATTCTTGAAGGGAAGAATTGTTTTGCATAAATTGACTCTTTCTCCGTGTACTCATTATATTCATCTTTCAAAGGGGAGAATAAACTTAGGGGGAGCTTGAATTGCATTACTTTTCTTATGTTTTGATAATGCCAAAAGGGGGAGAAGTACTATAATGGACAAATTCTTTTGTGTAGTACTTCAAATTCTCTCGTGTAGTACTTCATATTTTATAGTTATTTTTTGAATTGTCCAAGTGATTTGTCATCATCAAAAATGGGGAGATTTTTGAACCCCAGTTATGTTAATCATGTTTTGATGATGACCAAATAGCAATAATGGTTTGAAAATAAGTGTGCAGAAAAATAGGTAGGTTCGGACTCAAATGATCGTCCGAACAAAACAACCAGAAGACTCCACGGACGCAAATGACTGTCTGAAAGACAGATCTTCGGACGATGGTAATCGTCCGACACAAAGAATTTGAAGCAAGTCTCAGACAAAGAACAGTGTCCGATCATATTTCCAGAAGACTTTGCTTCGATCAGATGCAGGTTCGGACGCATCCTCGGACGTTCGAACGAATACCCTCAGAGAACAGACGCTGGGGTTAGCAGCGGCCGTTCGAAAGGTCCAACGGCTAGTTCGTTCGGTCGCACACTTGCTGCATCGGCCATCCGAAAGGTAATATCAAAACCAACGGCTAGTTTTCCAGTAAACATAAAATAGTCCTTGGGAAGTTGTTGGAAGTAGATTTTTGGCAACTATAAATACCCCCAAGCCTGAATTAATTAAGAGGGACTTCTTCAAGTGTAAGATTGGAGAGATAACAATTGCGACAAAGAGAGGTTGTGAGTGTAAAACTGTTGGCTCAACTAAAGGAAATTAGTGTGAGCAAGAGTGATCCTCATTTGTGTACAAGAGGTTATTGTCTCACCTACTTTGAAGAGAGTTTTAGTGGCTAAACTTCAAGTTGAGAACTTGGTAGTTGTCTTGTTAGAAGCTCTTTGTAGTCGTAAGCTCCAAGCTTGAGAAGCTTGGGAGTTTTGTTTGATTCTCTTAATCTCAATATTCTTATTTGTTCTTTAAGCTTAAATTGTTGAATATCTTTTGTATTCATTTGTGCTTAAGTTTTTATTTGGTGCATAAAGTTTGAATTTCTATTAAGCACATAAAAAGGTTTGTTTTAGATACAACCTGTGTTGCTAATTCACCCCCCCTCTTAGTTGCTTTTCGGGCCAGCATATAAGTTGTTTCTGTGCAAATCAAGAATCATTAGATCACCTTTTGTATAATGTGAAGTTGTAAAACATGTGTGGCTGTGCTTTAAATCATGGCTGGAATTGTTATTTACCCCTTCAAATGCATTTTGGAGAAGCTCAACACATAGTGGTGGTAGGATATTCCTTCAGCCACAATAGGGACAGTTCACAAAATTATCCCTTGCTTCATATGTCGGTTTCTATGGAGAGCTAGAAATGTAGCGTACTTTGAAGGGCGACATGCCAAACCAGAAGGTATCATTATATAGATAAGTTTCCAGTTAAATAGCATATCTTCTGTTCACCTATTTACAAGATTTGGAGCAGCTGATGACTTATTGTTCTCTCGAGGCCTTTGTCAACATTAATTACTATTGTGAAACCCAGTATTTTAATAGCATTGTTCTTTGATTTTAACTGGTTTAAAATGTTTTTCATATTATTTTTAGTCATTTTAAAGTACTTCAACTTATTCCTTTTTCAATTCGGCAAATTTTTCGATTTACGCGATTTCGGTTCCGGCGGGTAAACGGGTCAAAAGTTGGACTAAGTGTAATTACTGCATTGTGGTGTGTGAGTGTTGTTTGATGGCTGATTTATAATGTTAATTTAGTAGCAAAAATTAGTTTTTGGGTCAAATAGTCAACTTGGAGACTATTTGGTCAACTTAGGTACTATTTGGGTCAACTTTGGAATTTGTTTTTAAGTCTTCTTCTTGTTGTTTCTTCTTCATTTTCTTCCAAGCTGCTGGCCGAACTTCTTCCACTATTTTCCCCCAAAAATTTTCTTGGATTTCAAGTAGGAATCACTTGGAAGGTAAGATTTTATGTATTTTAGCATTTATGGCTTATGGGCTTTATGATCCAAGCTTTAATTTCAAGTTTTGTAGGATTCTTTATGGCTGAAAATAAACCCTCTTTGCAGCCTTATAAGTTATGATTTATGTATGTTATGGGTTGTCCATTTTTAGTGTTTTGGAGGTTGGGAAGTGATTGGGGTTGATTTTTAACAACTTTCCATGGTTAGATTACAAATTTTAAGATTATGAGTTGGGGTTTTGTCTTCCATATGTGGCCTAGAGTGTTATGCTATGAATGCTTATGTCTATGCACATAATGATGTTTTAAGAGTGTTTTAAGGTTAGTTTGGATAGGAATTGAGACTTGAAACCAAGTGGAATTGATTTCCCTTCATTTTGTAAGTAAGCGAAAGTTTGGCGCAACTAGGATAATTTGGATAATTGGTTATGTTTGAAGGATCTTTAATGATCTTTTGATGATTTTAAGTGTTTCCTTGGTAGTGGGTTGGATAGGAAGCATGTTTGAATCATGCGTGTGGCTAATCGGTAAAAATTTTAGTTTGATAGTAAAAAGGAATTCCACCCATAGGTTGTTGCTCTAATGTTGTAATAGAGTTAATTGTAGTGGTTATGGGGTATGGATTGTTGTGGAATGCTATTGATATGCATGAAATAGTCCCGGCTATTGCTCCGGTGAATCTTTGTGTTTATGGATTTTGTTGGTTGGTTGAATATGTTGTTTTGAGGTGGGTTGTAACCAAGGTCCCTTGAATACCTTGGAATTGGATTTTGTTGGTTGGTTGAATATGTTGTTTTGAGTTGGGTTGTAACCAAGGTCCCTTGAATACCTTGGAATTGGATTTTGTTGGTTGGTTGAATATGTTGTTTTGAGTTGGGTTGTAACCAAGGTCCCTTGAATACCTTGGAATTGGATTTTGTTGGCGGGAGGATAGCCTACTTATAGCCTAGGGAGGCGAAGTTTTCGGTTTTTCTGGAAAACGAGCTTATTATCTCCTAATCTAGTGTAATACGAATTTCCCGGAATTAATTACAGTGTTTTGACTGGGGTTTTAGCTTGTTGAAGTTTGGTCAGAAATTATCGAACAGCTAATTTTTCTCGTAACTAGTGTTGGTGTCGTCTTATATTACATTTCGGGTAGTTTAAGAGACCCTAGTCCATGTTGTATAAGAGACAGAAAGCTAAGAGTACCTAAAACAGATATAAGAGGACTCCACGCCACCTACCGCTGGCGATCGCGTTCTGTGATCATTTGTGCAGTTTTTGCTTTGATAGGTGGGTAACATAGACTTTCTTCCACTTGTATTTTGTTTAACGACTTTCGAAATATGTTTGGATGGATTTTAAAATGTGTATGATGTTTGGAACTGCACTTTTACCAAGTTTTGGAATTATTACATATGAAATCGGGACCAAGCTATTTTATGTTAATCAAATGATATGTTTGCAAACTCTTTTGATATGAAAGCATTTTATGACTGTTTTGGCTCATAGGTGACCTAGGTATATAATTTTGGATGTGTTTGGAAATGTTTGATTTGTGGAGAACCGGTTCTATAGTCATCCATGGGACGCCATGGTGACTGCTGATGCTATGAACTATTTGATCGGGGTCTTGTGATGGGATAACTTGACCTCCCGGTCGGACTAGTAGGTGTACATAGTATGCTAAAGCATATCGAACCTGTCTCTTATACACATCTAGATGTGTATAAGAGACAGGCATAGCGTAGCCAAAAAGATCCAATCATTTCAAAACATAGTATGCTAAAGCATAGCGTAGCCAAAAAGATCCAATCATTATCTGAAGCAAACTTGCTGGACTTGTATTACCTGTCTCTTATACACATCTAGATGTGTATAAGAGACAGCTATACACATATGTCATACCTGTCTCTTATACACATCTAGATGTGTATAAGAGACCATTTGCTAATGTCATGTTTCAAAAGTCACAAACCAAACGATCAGAGACTCATGTTTTGGACATGCCACCACGTATAAATGGCAGTTGACATTTTGGAAACTACAGAACTTATACACAGCTGACTCTTAACAAATCTAGACATTTTAGAAACTGCTTCATGACTATGGTTTTCACAAATGTTATTATCTTTATGTTTTCTTTTTATCGAAATGCTTGGCCCCATTTGAAGAGCTTTTATGATATCCACTGAGCTAGTTATGCTGCTCACCCCACGTGATTATAATTTTTCAGATTAGGTGCTCGTTTTTGACTCTCCACCGCATTAGCAGCTTTTAGATTTTCTCCAGATTCCACATTACTGGTAGGACTCTGCGGATTCCAAGCTTCTCTTTTGTTTGGAGAGGGGTAGTGTATTAGAGAGGTTTTGTATTGATGAACTTTGTTTTTGTTGTAGCATTTTTTGTACTAAGAAGGAATTTTGTAATTCGTATTTTTGTGTAAAATGAAATATTCGGTTTTATAGTGGAGAAATGGCTAGATGGTTATATTACATTGTGGTGAAGTTTGTTGCTCTGTTCGTTTATGCCATTTTGCTTTGGGCCGGTGTCCCATTAGCGCGGCGTGTTACGGTCCCGTTTTTGGGGCGTGACAACTATCAAGTCAAGAAAGGCAATTGTTGTTCATTGGACACCACCTCCTTATGGTTTTGACAAACTAAATGTGGATGGAGCATCCAAGGGTAACCCCAGACCAGCAACTGGAGCATAAGAATCATACAATATCATAATGGTCAGTTTATAAGAGCATTTTACAACTTCTACCACCATAAATCTAATATTCAAGCTGAAGTCACGGCACTGGTTGATGGTCCGAAGCTTTGTTAAAGTTTGCAACTCTTATCAGTGGAATTGGAATATGACTCATTAACTCTTGTCAACATTCTTTGTTGATCTACAATCTTGGTTTTGATGATGACAAAAACAATCTAATAGTTTGAACAAGAGTTTTACAGGATTTCAGCTTTTTTTGTCACAATAGAGCTTTTGGATGCTGCACATCATCTGAAGGGGGAAAAAGTTGCTCGGATGTAGGACTTCGTCTGAATAAAATTTTCTCGGACGCAATACACCATCTGAAACATTTGGCAGAGAGCAAGGATCTGTGGTATTGGCAATAGAAGCTCAATGTTGTTCAAGGAAAATTCTATCGAACGCACCTAACTGTCCGAAGGAAGAGCAACACTTGGATAGAATGAAATCTTTCGGATGCACTACCACTTTGTCTGAGGATATGACTCTTCCACCTACCCGCATCGGATGTAGGAACGGATGCAACCTCGGCCATCCGAACGAAGTCTTCAACTCAATGATATTGTTGATCGGATGCTTGTTCGAAGGCTTGAAAAAGATCTCGGACGTCCGAAACCTATAACAGCTAGTTTCTCAGAATTTATTACTTAGCCGTTGGAAAGTGGTTGGGAGCTATTTTATTGCATTTATAAAAGGCAACCTACCTATAATGAATAAAAACAACTTACACACTGAATACAGGAAAGTACAAAAAGCAATTTGAGTGAAAACTAGCTCTTGAGTGATATTGTATTAGTGTGTACTTAAGAGGGCAATTCAAAAGCATTGAGTGAAGTGATAATCCTGGACAAAAGTGAGGTTGAGTGTCAAATCCTTGGGTCAACTAAAAAGAATGGTGTGAGCAAGGATTATTCTACTTTGTGTACTATTTAGATTATTGACTCTCCAAATTTGAAGAAGCGTTTTAGTGGACAATCACTACTCTAAGCGTGCTAGCTTGGGAGTGTTGTTTGTTTAAATCTCTCTCTCTTTACTTATCCTATTCATTTTCTGCTTAATTGATTATATTGCTATCAAATTAATTGTTAGTGTGAAAGATTTTATTTGTGCATCATTTGCAAATTATTTTTAAGAAACCTAATTCACCCCCTCTTAGGTTGCTTTGGGACAAACAATTGGTATTAGAGCATTGATCTCTTATTTTGCTTAAATTGCATTTGAGTAAAGATCATTATGGTAACCAATAATGCTTTATTTCTTAAAGGACAATATGTCACTTGACCACCTATGTTTAATTTGGTGGATTTTATTAGTTGGAAACGTAGAATGAGAATCTTCTTGCAATCTATTGATATTGACTTGTGGTATGTTGTCAATGAAGGTTCTTTTGAAGCCACCATTGTTGAAGATCACACAAATAGAAGAAGAGAAAAAATGACGGATGAGCTTACCCACAAGATAGAGCAAACTTGACCTTTTGAATGCTAAAGCCATGAATGTGCTATACAATGTCTTGGATGCTAACGAATCTACTCGTGTCAAAGGACGTGTTTCGGCATAATGAAATTTGGGATCAATTGAAAGAAATTCACGAAGAAAGCGATGGTGTGAGAGAACAAAAGAAATCCTTACTTGTTGCCAAGTATGAGTCTTTCAAGATGGAACCACATGAGAATATTGATAAGATGTATGATAGATTCAATGATATCATTAAGGATCTTGAAGCCTTGGGTAAGGAATATTCTTTGGGTGAAAAAAATAGAAATATCTTGAATGCTCTATCCAAAGAATGGGAAGCCAAATCTATTGCTATAGAGGACGCAAAGAATTTAAATTCTATACCCATTGAATCCTTGTTTAATTCTCCTACATCTTACGAATTGAAGCTCAAGGCTAAAGTGGTGGATAATGAAGAAGCAAGACAAAAAAGAAGCATTGCCTTGAAGACTTGCCAAGAAGAAGATGAAAATGGCTCCATCAATCATTAGAAGATGAAGATCTTGATGAAGGTGACCTTGCACTCATCACCAAATGATTTCTCAAACACTACATCAATAAACGGAGAACGAGAAAAGAAGGAGAAATCAACTCAAATAATTTCAAAGGGAAGACCAAGCTAGAAATTAAGAAGCAAAATGAATAGTGCTTTGAATGTGGTCAACGCAGACACTTTGCAAATGAGTGTCCTTCCAAGAAGAAAAAGGAAAGAAGGAAGCCCCACTTCAACAATTTCAAATCACATGGGATGATTGCAATTCCAAATGAGAAGTTGAAGAAGAGATGGAATTGGCACAAATGGCCTTTATGGCTATTGGTGATATGAGGTAACAACTGTTTATGATTCAAATGATCATAATGATGATCTTGAAGCCTTCATTAAAAAATTGCATGATAGCTTAAAGGAATCATATGCTAGAAATAAGGAGTTAGTTAAAAAATAATGCTTTATTGAGTGCTAACTCCAAACTAGTGAATGAAAATAATACGACAGGTTATAACAAGAAAATGTTGATTTGAAGAAAAGAATGCATGTGAAGACAAAGATCAAGGATGAACAAGTCTATTAGAAGAAAAGATTGGATGATCTTGACGTATTCTTGCATGAAAAAAGGGAAAAATTGTTGATAAGAAAATGGATAGAAATATGTTGATCAACAAGAAATTTGTCACTTTTAGAAAGAATGGTTTGTGCTTCGTAAAATCGAAATCTTCTTTATATGGAAAAAAAAGTATTATTTGTAATTATTGTCAACAACATGGACATGTGAAAAATAAGTGTCATGTTAAATGAAATGAAAAATTGGAAATGAAATCGTTGTGGATTTTGAATCAATATGCTAACTCTTATGGACCAAAAAATATGTGGGTACCAAAAGTTATCTCTTAATTCTTTGTGTAGGTAGAGAATACCACAAAAAATGCTAAATGGTTCATTGATAGTGGGTGTTCAAGACACATGACTGGTGATGCATCTCTCTTCACCAATCTGAAGTTCACCCCTTAAAATAGTGGTAAGGTGACCCTTGCAGATAACATAAAAGCAAAATCTAACGGCATTGGTGATGTAGGTAAAACTAGCGAGACATTGATTAAAAATGTGCTTTTAGTTGACAATTTGAATTACAATCTTTTAATTGTGGGCCAACTATGTGATAGAAATTTGTATGTGATCTTTACTAAGCATGAATGCTTAATTCTTGATAAAAATTTGTTCTTCTTTTTAAAGGTACTAGGCACAATGATGTTTATGTGATTTATCTTAATAATATTGATAGTGGTAATGTCAAGTGTTTAACCGCGTCCATAGATGATCTTTGGCTTTGGCATAGAATGCTTTGTCATTTCCACATGGATTTGATAGATAATCTTGTTAAGAAAGAATTGGTAAGAGGTTTACCAAAATTGAAGTTTTTGAAAAACAAAATTTGTGATGCATGCCAATTTGGTAAACAAGTTAAAGTTTCTTTTAAACATAAAAATTGTAAGTTCACTTCTAAACCTTTCAGGAATTATTGCATATTGACTTGTTTGGTCCAACTAATCATGGTAGTCTTGGTGGTAGTAAATATGCATTTGTGATTGTTCATGACTATTTTAGGTATACTTGGGTGCTATTTCTTGTTCACAAAAATGAAGCCTTTGAAAATTTTGTAAAATTATTTTCCAAAATACAAAATTTGCTGAATTAGAAAATTGTCGTTTGAGAAGCGACAATAGAGCCGAATTTAAATTTGGAAGTTTTTCGGAATTTTGTGATCACAATGGTATTTTACATTAATTTTTGGTTACTAGAATGCCTCAACAAAATGATGTTGTTGCAAGGAAAAATAGAACACTTCAAGAGGCCACTAGAACCATGATAAATGAATGTGATTTACCAAAATATTTTTGGGCCGAAGCAGTTAATACAACTTGTTATGTTATGAATCGAGTTCTTTTGAGGCCTATTTTGAACAATACTTCTTTCGAGCTCTTGTTTTGTAAAAAACCCGTTGTGAGCTATTTCAAGGCAGTTTTTGGTTGTAAATATTGTTTTTTGAAAATTAAAGAGCACCTTGGAAAATTTGACAAAAATTCGGATGAAGGGATTTTCTTAGGATATTCTAGTGATAGGAAAGCATACCGAGCATACAATAGAAGAACTCTTATGATTGAAGAAGTTGTGCGTGTTACATTTGATGAGGCTAATGATGTTATTTCAAGAAATGTGTGTGAAGATGAAATGTAGGTGTGCAAAAGAAACTTGAGAACATCACTATTCGAGTAGAACATCAAGAGACCAAGGAAAGCAATGAAGATGATACTCATCACTTGGATGAAAAAGGAGAAAGGAAAGAAAATTCACCAAAAGATCTTCCAAGGCATGGAGATTTGTCTCAAGTCATCCTCAAGAATTCATCATAGGTAATCCATCCGATGGGGTAAAAACTCGTTCTTATAAACCTTTGAATAATAATTGTGTCTTACTTTCTCACATTGAACCTAAACGTGTGGATGATGCCTTGAAAGACGTCTTTCAATCTTGGGTTTTTGCTATGTAAGAAAAAATTAGTCAATTCGAGAAAGACAATGTGTGGACTTTAGTTGAAAGTCCCACAAATCAACCCACAATAGGAACTAAATGGGTTTTTAGAAACAAACTAAATGATAATGGTGAGATAGTTAGAAACAAAGCTAGACAAGTTGCGAAGGGTTATGCTCAAGAAGAAGGGATTGATTTTGATGAAACCTTCGCACCCGTTGCTCGTTTAGAATCTATTTGTATGTTTCTTGCATATGCATTCTTTAACAATTTCAAATTATTTCAAATGGACGTGAAAAGTACCTTTTTAAATGATTTCATTGATCAAGAAATTTTTGTTGAACAACCCCCTCCCCTCCCTCGATTTCAAAAATAAAGATTACCAAGTCATATTTTCAAACTATCAAAGGCTTTGTATGGGTTGAAACAAGCTCATAGAGCTTGGTTGAAAGATTAATTGGTTTTTTTATTGAAATTGGTTTTAAAAGGGGTGTTGTTGATACGCCTACTTTTCTTTCACCAAAATTTGTCGTAATGATTTGTTGGTTGTTCAAAATAATGTTGATGATATTATTTTTGGAGCAACTAATGAAAGTTTGCACAATGAGTTTTCTTGTTTGAGGCAAAAGGAATTTGAAATAAGTATGATGGGAGAATAAAATTTTTTTCTTGGACTTCAAGTTCACCAAACAAAGAAAAGAACCTTCAACACTCAAATCAAGTACACAAAAGAGCTACTCAAGAGCTTTGGGGTGGAGGATTTCAAACAAGTTTAAACACCACTGTGCATCACAACCAAGCATGACAAAGATGAAGAAGGTAATAGTGTTGATGAAAAACACTATAGAGGTTGATCAAAAGTTTACTTTGTTTAACCACCAGTAGACTGAATATTGTGTTTGCCATTTGCCTTTGTGCTGGATTTCAATCTTGTCCAAAGAATCACACTTGATTGCTGTCAAAAGAATTTTTAAATACTCGAAAGGGACATTGAATTAAGGTCTTTGGTATCCAAGCTTTCTAATCCACTAGTTTTGATTTGATTAGTTACTCGGATGCCGACTTTGCTGGTTGTAAAATTGATAGAAAAAAGTATTAGTAGTATGTGTCACTTTTTGGGTAATTCTTTGGTGTCTTGGTTTAGCAAGAAATAAAGTTCCATTTCTTTGTCTACAGCATAAGCAGAATATATTGCAACAGGAAATTATTGTGCTCAACTTCTTTGGATGAAACATAATTTAAAATATTTTGGTGTTATTTTTTATTGTGTACCTATCAAATGCGATAATACTAGTGCAATTAATCTCACTAAAAATCTTATTCAACATTTTAGGACAAAACACATAGATGTCAAGTATCATTTTATAAGAGATCTTGTTTGCAAAAAGGAATTCGTGTTGAATTTGTTCGCACTAAAGATCGATTGGCTGATATTTTTACGAAACCTTTACCTTTGGATGGCTTTGAATATCTCAGAACCTGCTTGGGCATTACAGATTTCAAAAACTTGTGAGTTGTGCTTTTGGACGCTCTTTTACAAATATGCGTCCTAAGTTCTCCATATTCCAGGACGAAAATATCCGTCTGAACTCATTTTTTTTCTTTTTTTGGTCTCAGACGTTTTCTTTCGTCCGAATCATTCACCCTTATCACCAAACTCTTTGGAAAAATGAATGAACGATCACAACCGTCTGACATCCCTTCGAACGCTTGGTCAAGAATTTTGGCTATCCATTCATCTTAGAGTCGGACACACGATCGGATGTATTTCAATCGTTCAGATATCCGAGCGACTGTTCTATTACTTTAAAGCCTTTCATTTTCCCCTTTTCGGACATGCCTCATCCACCGAACCCTAGCTCTGGCAAAATAAAGCAAAAGATCCAAATTTCTTCTTTTTATCTCTTTATCTCCAAAATTCATCAAGAAATTCATCTTCCTACTTCTTCACCAACCTTCTTTGAACCCTTTTCACCTTATTAACACCCATTTCCTTCAATTTTGTAAAATCTCTTCACTCTTATTTTCATACTCTCCAATTTCTACAAACTTTGATTCAAGATGGTTCGATTGCGTGGGGGCTCTTCAATGGGCACCAGAGGCAAGAAATCGAAGGGAAAGGCTCCAATACAAGGCCAAACTTCATCAAATCCTCAACCTTCTCCGAATCCCACCTTTCCCAAATTCATTGATGCCAAGGCATCTGAGAGGTCTGCATCCTTACTTAGTAAATCCATTATAGTGCAACGTACTGTTTACCAAGGCATGTTTGATGAACTAAACTTATCTTTTATTAAGGAATGTTTTGAAAAATAAAAGTTGGGGAATTTGATTAATATTGATTTTCCTGTGTATCATGATATGGTCTTACAGGTTATTGCTAATCTTCGCAAAGGTTCAACTGTTCAAACCTTAGTGTCTCGTATGAATCACATCAATCTTGAGCTTAATTCCAATGTCTTTACTTCAATTTTTCAATGTGACATTCTTCCTTTCGATGAAATTTCGTATTTCAATTCTTTGGACAAATGGCCTACTGTTGATACCCGTTTTGATATGTCGAGGAAGTGAAACAAAATTTTCTTGCTGTTTTTAAACAGGGTTCGGAAGCCAAAACCACTTTGCTTAGTGCTGAGCTTAATATTTTGTACATATTGGTTACAAATGTGCTATTACCTACTGAAGGACATTGTATTGAGCCAGGAAATATGCAATTGTATCCATTCTATTGTGTTTTTAAGGGAAACATACTTGACTTTAGATATTTATTTTGTTCCTTGTGGGAATTATTCCTAATTGATACTCGAAGAAACATTGCATTGTGCAAATTTTTAACTAAAGTATTTTATCATTTTTACATTCCCTTTACTGGAAAAAAATAATATCCCTCATATTTTAACAAAGCTTACATTGAACGAAAAGGATTGCATTTTTTCAATGAAGCATGGATCACTAAAGCAGATTATAAAATTGAAAAATCAAAGGATCATGCCTCAAGTTCAGGACAAGCATTTCCTTATTCCACTCCTCTTCCATCCTCTTCTTCCATACTTCCACTGAAACAAAGTAACCCCATTCTTCACAAATTCCCTCTCCGAAACCCTCTCTTCACAACTAGGCACTTTGGTTAAAAATCTTGGCACTCAAATGAGTAATTTTCAGCATCGAACCCTTCAAAAATTAAAAGGTTGGAGACCAAACAGACTATTCTTCAGGAGGTCTTAAGTTTAGGAATGTCTTCCTCCGCGCAGGTCCAATTTGCCAATATTCAGTTGCAGTAAATTCTCGAGTTCTCTTCTGGTAGTGATGATGATGACATTGAAGATATCGAACACTCTAATTCTTAGCCAGAAACCCATAAAGATCCAGCTGGTGATGATGATGAGGATGTTGATGGCACATTTAATTGCATCATACAACGCCGTGATCCTCAAGAAACCATTGAGCACGACAGTGAGGTCACGGATGATTATTTGCCCACAAAAAAGCGAAAACACGAGGGGTGATCCAAGAAGAAAAATGATCTGGATTCAACATCCTAGTTTACTTCTTTTAGATTACATTTCCGTAGTTTCTACAATCTTGGTTTGTTGAACTTAGATGTAATCTCTTGACTATTTCTTCGGTTAGATGCTCCTTTTACCTATGTAATTTCTAGACTATTTCTTGTTTGCACTTTTTCTCATGGTCTGAGTAAGGGGGAGCATCATCTCAGGAGGGATCTTGTTTTGTTTTTGATGATGCCAAAAAGAGGAGAAATCTGGTTGATTGTTTATGATTGTTTGTGGTTGTTGGATTGATTGTTTGAACTATGATTGGTTATGATTAGTTTGCTTTGCCCTGTGATTTGTTATCATCAAAAAGGATGAGATTGTTGATCAACAATCTTGGTTTTGATGATAACAAATACAATATAATAGTTTGAACATGAGGTGTAGGAACTCTGCTTTTTATGTCACAACAGAGCTTTCAAGCATTGCATATAGTTCTAACAGGACAAAGTTGTTCAGACTCAGGACATCGTTAGAACAAAATTTTTTCGGACACAATACACCGTCCCAAAAATCAGACAGAGAGCAAGGATTAGATAGATCTCAGGTATTGAAAATGGATGCTCAATATAGTCCGAGGGAAATTCTATCACACGTGTCTGACTATCCGAAGGTAGAACAACACTTGGATAGAATGGAACCTTCCGGATTCACTACTCTATCTGAGGGTATGACTCTTCAACCAACTTGCATTAAACATAGGAACGGACGCAACCACAACCGAATGAAGTCATCAACTCAATGATATTATTGATCAAACGCTTGTTTGGACGCTTAAAAAATATCTCGGACGTCCGAAACCTATAACGGCTAGTTTCTCAACATTTATTACTTAGCCGTTGAAAAGTGGTTTGGAGCTATTTTATTGCATCTATGAAAGCCAACCTACCTGTAATTAATAAAAACAAAACAAATTGAATACAAGGAAGTACAAAAATCAATTTGAGTGAAAATTAGCTCTTGAGTGATATTGTATTAGTGTGTACTTAAGAATGCTACTCAAAAGCATTCAGTGGAGTAATAATCTTGTACAAAAGATAGATTCAGTAGGGGTAAAATCCTTGGTGCAACTAAAGAGTAGTGTGAGCAGGGTTATCCTACTTTGTGTACAATTTGGATTATTGACCCTCCAAATTTGAAGAAGCATCTTAATGGATCACTATTTCATGCTTGCTAGCTTGGGAGTATTGTTTGTTTAAATCTCTCTCTTTACTTATCCTGCTCATTTTGTCCTTAATTGATTATTTTCCTATCAAATTACTCGTTAGTGTGACAAAATTTTATTTGTGCATCATTTGCAAATTATATTTAAGAAACCTAATTCATCCCCCCTCTTAGGTTGCATTGCAGCCAACATTCTTAAGGGCAATGCCGCACCACCTCGAAACATTGATTCAAATTTTCAATTCATCGCTAGCTTTGTTATAGGCAAAAATTTTTCTTTTGTGCATGTGTTTAGAAGGGCTAACTAAATAGCTAACTTTTTGGAAACATGAGGGCAACAAAAATTTTCCTATTTAGAGTATAACCAAGATACAATTCCTTCATCTAAAAATAGGATTGTTAACCTTGGATACCAGAAGGTACCATTACATTCGACATTATAAAGTTCAAGGCTTATTCAATAAAATATCTTACCTTTTCAGGTATTTGCTCAAAAACAAAAGAGTGGATGGATTACCGTTTAGTATCTTTAAGCCACCGATACAAGCGAATAACTTGAGCTGAAGCCACAAATTATTTGGATGGTATTGATATCGGCTATGTTTGGCAAGTTGTGTTAACTCCTAAAGTAGAGTTATTTCATGCATTTTGGCCTGGCTTTTATTTTGTTCCGAGGAGCCTTGTTTCATAAGTGGAGGTATTTTGGTCATTTAGTATTTTTGAGTTAATGTGTTTTTAGTGTTTTATTACACTACTTATGTGTTTTAATGTGTTTTCATGTGTTTGGGATTAATCGGAGGTCAAACAGACGAAAATAGAGCAAAATTGAGTGAAACCGAGACCCAACAAGCAGAACCGTGGATGCACTCATGACTAGAGGATTGGGAGCCTTGCAAACTAATCCAAGGTCTATCATCTAGACGTAGGCACACCTAGGAGGCTAGGAAGGGCACTAGAACCGGTCAGTAATAGGCCAAAATTGAGTTTTGTTAGATTAAGTGATTTTGGGGATACTTTCAACCCGTGACTTCTTCGAACCCTAGAGACCTATATAAATACATGTATTAGGTCATTCTAATCATAATGAGTTAGTTAGAGTTGTGTACAATAATGTGTTTTAGAGAAAGTAGCGGCCATAACCATCAGGCGACGAAATCAATCGTCCGAAGGGAGAATCATCAGATGGACGGAGGAAGAAACTACAACTAGTTTTACTTCTCTCTCTCTCTTTTTTTATTTATTATTTACTCTCGAATTATTGTAGTTCATCATCTTGATGTATTTTTCACTATTATGATGCTGTAAATATAAACTAGGATTTTATTCAGAAATTACTATGAAAAATATTTGTTATAGTTTTGATTGCTCTATGTAATTTCTTACATCTGTTTTCTTATTTGAATTGTTCTTATGGTTGCCACTTCATGATTGGACACCCTTTAGAGTAATTTAGAAATCTTAAGTGAAACCGGGAGAGAAAGCTTAGGGTTAGAACGGGTTCAAATAGCCTTTGTTTGGAACTTTCTATGAATTGATTGAACCATTTCATGGGTATGGATAGAAATATACCTATTCAAATATGGAAATCAATTAGGGTTTTTACTTATACACTAATCATGTCTTTAACCCATATTAGAATACAGTGGATTGGTCAGGAGTAGTAGATTTTAAATAAGTTCAAAAGAAACTTACAATTATGAATGAAATCCTAGATTAGTAAATAACACAAAGAATCTATTGAATAATTAGCCAAAACATTCAATTTGATTGGTAAAGGATAAATAAACCCTAGGCATTTAATCATCTGAAGTCCAATCTACTTACCTAGATTTTTTAGTTATTTATTTTCTTTTATTATTAATTCCATTACTATTAGTTTAAATAGAATATTGTATGTGTCATTCTGGTAATCAATAACCACATGAACAATGTGATTGTTAGGCATAGTACTCATGGAAACGATCTCAACATACTCTATATTATTTGTTTGATCCATATACATGTGGATACGAATTCGTGCATTAACACCACCAGCACGAGTGGATAAGTTTCTGGTACCTTTGCTGAGACTTAGTTCTTGACAACGTGAGTTATTTTGTTAATATTAGATTAAGCATTCAAATTCTAGATTGAACGTGGTGTGTATGTATGTGTGTATATATATAATTAGGTTTGTATAGAAATTTGTGTCCATGGTCAATCAAGGAAAATGCGAGCAATTATGCTGATAATCTACACATAAAATTTGGCAATTTAGTTAGAAAAATTAAATATGAACGTCGATAATTTCTGGAAAGAGTAAAATATCTATAAAATTCATGGTGGCAATCACCATAGTTATGAATTTCCAACTGTTAACATGTATGGTATTTCTTCATATGATTATGCAAGTGATAACTCTAGGAAACTAGAGTTGTATATATAGCGACTTAAAGTTGATGGTTTTGCTACTAGTTTCGAGCATTCTTAGAGTTTTCATGTGTGTTTTTGTCTATTTTTCTTTTATTTGTAAGAGTGTCTTAGTACAATTTTATTATGGTTTTTAGTAATTATTTAGGTGTTAATTAGCATATTTTATTAGGAGTCCTGTGTATAGAGTTGTGTCGCCTTTAACCTAACTTCATTGGGAGTTAAGTTCTCTTTCGTCTTTGTTTGCCTTTCATTTTTTGGCTAAAATTTTATTTATATATTTAGGAGTTATTTTCTATGTTTATTACGCCTAATAATTCTTTCCTACATGTTAGGGTCGCAATGAAAAAAATGGCGAATTAATTGGACGTCGAACGAAGATTTTTGAAGAAAAACTATGAAGTGTAGTGGAAGTTGTAGTCAGTGTCAAGACACCAAAAATTAGATGCCATCGACACCGAGGTGGTTGGGGCAAAAAAGTCTTTGTTCAAGGCTGATTTTTCTTGCACTATTCTCCCATAACGCCTAGTACTATTTATACCTCTTTTAAGTCTCATATGAGACATAACTTAGGTAGTACGAGTAGGTTAGATTAGAGAGTAATTTTCCTTCTTTTTCTTTTCTATTTTGGGAAGGTTTTCTTAGATGAAAATAGACTAGAATTTCTCTTTCTTGTAATCTTAATTTTCTAACTAAAGATTGAAGCTTTTTAGTGGTAAGTTCCTTGTATAAGTTAAAACTTCTTTAGTTAATCTTTAATTTCTTGTTTCTTTAGTATAATTAGTCTAATTGCTTTCATATAATTACTCCCTTTACATGATTTCTTAGTGAAGTTGATACATTTGTTGGTTCATTTTCGTTGATTATATTTTTTTAGCTGTAATTAGAAGTTTAGATTAGTTAATTAGGGTAAATTAAATTATCGGCTTTTCATTTAATTGCTTTCTTTACTTTCTTTCTTAGTTAAATTGGTAGATTAGTATATGGGCTTTCTTTAATCATGTTTTATTAGTGTTAATTTGTACGTTTTAGTTAATTGTTTGTTAAAAGGGCTTTCTTTTTACATGCTTTCTTAGAATAGGTTATGGGCTTACACTAATTGTGCTTGCTTATGGCTAATGAGTAGTTTAGATTTACTAATTGTGTGCTTAATATGTGCTTTTCATTTTAATTGTTCCCTTTAAATGCTTTCTAAAGATACTTCATTTTTAATTGCTTTCTTACAAAATGGTTTCTTAGTGTTAATCTTGATTTTAAATTGCTTTGCTAGCCTTTGAATTGATTCTTTAGTTCATTAGTTCTACTTTTAGTTAAATATCTTCTTTAAATCAACTATTTCAACTAATAATCTGGCCAAATAATCAGTAATTATAGACCAATTCTTGTGGGTATGATCCCAATTTTTCTTTACTACTAGTAGACAACCGTATATTTGTGTAATGCCACATAGTCTATAGTAGGATTAGTTGTTTTATAAATTTCATAACTAGGTGTGTAAGGTATTAAGTTTTTAGTGCCGTTGCCAGGGATTAGATTTTGGTGATATCAATATAATTTAGTTGGAATACTAGATTGAAGTTCTTTCTTTTCTTGTATGATTTTCATGTTGTAATTGTATTCTTATTTTGACAAAACCAAAAATATTTTCTTGTTGATGGATAGTTTAAACTGGCTAGTAGTCTAAAATTGCCTAATTTTCTTGTTCATGTGACTTAGTTCTTTTTCTTGTTTATATTTTTGTTGTTCATTACTTTAAGATCATGCAAGGACTAAATTGGAACAATGCATGCTAGGGAAAATATCAATTTTATAGTAATGGAGGTGGGCATGATTCTTGTTTTGATTACTCTGTCCCATAGACTACCAAATGGAATGGTCTAGCCATCCACATCCTTATGAGAGCTGCTAAGAAAATTCTCATTCTTTCCTTCCACCTCAAGAGCCTTTCTATGAACTAATAGAGCCCTTACTTTTTCAAGCAGCAATCCAAAAGTGTGATGAGGCAAGATCAATGGAAAGAAGAATGCTTTCTTGACTTCAACAACTAGCTGAACTTCAAGAAGAAAATGCCCAAAGCCGAGAAGATATGGCCCAACTCCAAGAAGAACGAGCCCAGTTTCGAGAAGAGATGGATAGAAATAAAGAAGAAATAGCTTAACTTTGAGAATCCACCAAGAGGTTATAAGACCAACTAGCCCAAGTGCCAAGATTGGTAAATGGTAAAGAACAATGGACTCTAACCCCTCTATCAATGGGTGACAAACCAGTTCAAGAAGAGCAAATTGAAAATATCTTGCAAGAAACCGATTTCCAAGAGCTTGATGAAGTCAAAGTCACAACAACCAGGTCAGTCGACACTTATGTTTGTGGGTGTGAATTTGTCCCGGTTACAATTAAAGAAGAGCCATTTGGGGTGTTCATGGATGAAGAATCGGCTTGAGAAGTGGTAGAAGAAGATGGATACTATCTAGTGGGGACTGGGGAGGCACAGTGTACCAAAGCCAAAGTCCAATTCCTTGGGCGGTTTCCTCCCTTGATGATCCATTAGCGCCCTTGTTTATAGTCTCAGACTCGACTTCGGCACTTGAGATTAGTTCAAGAACTTAATGATGGTTGGGCATCCTTTTTGTTATGGCTTCTACGGGAAATGTTTAACACCATTTTTCGCTACTCCTAAAACTTGATTCCCGAATTCAACTTGGTCTGACTCTTGTTTCCACACATTAGCCAATGTGCACAAATTATCGCCTCAAGTTACTCTTTGAACTGCTTTGTCTTCTTCTTGCTGATGATCACTTTGCTCAAACCCTCACCTTTCCACTCTTGTGAAACCATTCTATTCTTGTGAAACCATTCCATGTGTTATTCTCATCTCACTTCCCTTATCTAGTGGTTTGTCCTCCTAATCAATTTTGGAGTCTTCATTTGTTTCAACAGCATTTTTGAGTGCATTACCTTGACCCATCTTGAGTACTTCATCTTCAAACATCTCAAAAAGTGAACCCAGGGAATAATTGGCACATTTTTCTACAAATATTGGGGCATTATCAGCAATCATAATTAAAAACAACAATTTCCACATAATCATTATCAACTTGCAAAATCAAATATGCTTTATTAACGTCAACTAAAGCATATGAGGCTCATAAAAACAACCTCCCCAGAATCAATAGAATTTCATTATCCTCGCTGATGTCGAATACCAAGAAATCCATAAGAAATACAAACTTTTCCAACTGGAACAAGTTCGTTCTCCAACAAGTCCTATGGTTTTATCTCGGACAAATGCACCAATTGAAGTGTAATTTTGGTTGGTTGTGCATTGGTGATCACTAGTTTATCGTAGATTACCTTCAGCATGATATTGATGTTTTCCCCCCAAGTCACAAATTGAATGATATAATGTGTCTCCTCTAATATTCACCGGAATAGAGAAACTATTGGGATCTTTAAGCTTAAGGGGTAACCTCTATTGAACAATGGCACTATACTTTGCATTGAGGCAAAGTATTCTATCATCACCCTACTACTACTTTCGAGCTAACAAATCCTTCATCAATAACCGAGCATAATTAAGTATCTTGTTAAGAATGTCAACCCAAGGGATGTTTACATTAAGATTTTTGAGCATGTCGAGGAACTTTTGGAATTGTTTTTCTTTTTCCTCCTTTCTTGGATCAATAAGTCAATGAGGAAATGGCACTCTCTTTGATGTCTCCAATTTCATAGGTTCCTCTATTTTTTGTCCCTTTGACTCCTTCTTTGTATTCCCTTTTGTCATTTTTCTTCCTCATCTTCAACTCCAAGTTTATCTTCACTTATTTCGGATTTTGGCTTCTCAACTTCCTTATCAAACTTTTTCTTGTCATTTAAACACCGATTTTCTTTCCACTCCTCAGTCAAATAGCATTGCATTGCTCCTTTGAATTCAGAATTGTGTCACTTTACCGAGCTAGTTGTCCAAGTTACAGTTCCATATTTATTGTAGAAGCTAGCAAATTTCCATCCTCCATTTGCAAAGATTCAAAATTCCTCCTCAAATTATCCTCAATAGATTGATCATGGTTTACATATAGAGGATAATTGGGTTGTTAAGGTAGGATTCTTCGTGGTGAAGGTTGGTATGAGTTACTTGGTTTAGGAGGAAAGTTTCGAAAATTCCTCTAGTAGTGGTTGATATGATATAAAAGATGAAGCTTGGTTGGAAAAAATTGACTGTCGTTGGTTGGGTTGGAAGGATGGAATTTGACCATTATTTTGAATAGTCCAGGAGAAATTTGGATGGATTTGCCACAATGGGTTGTAGGTGTTACCATAAGAATTTGCCTGATTCCTTGGCCGTATATTTTCATTTGAAACAAACTGAACTTGCTTACTTTGTGGGATGGGTGTGTCACAAAGGCCATTTTGATGATTTCCTCCATAGAAGTCACAAGTTAAAATCCCTTGAGGTGCTGAATCTATGGATTTCACCAGGCTCTTTCCTATGTTTTCCAGGGCCTTCATCAAGTTTGACATCATGTACAACATCATACCCTGTTAAGCCAAGAAAGGCATCATTCTTCAAGTTAACCATATCTCCTTGTTGGGCATTAACTTGATGGTTTGTCGTTGTGGTTGTTGCCCAACTAAAGGAGGAATTGTGCCATGATAGTAATGAGTTGATACCATTCTTTCCAACAGTTCTTGTTGCTCTTCAAAAGTTTCAAGAGGAAAATTGCCTCCTGCGCTAGCATTGACGATCAGTCTCATCTCCAGAAATAATCCATTATAGGACGTCCGTACCTGTAGCCGCATGATAGGGACACTTTCTACCATAAACTACAAGAAAAAGACCAAATTTCCAATATTAAAGCAATAATCCAAAGGAAAAATTAAAAAGAACAAAAAGCAATTCTAAATAATTAAAAGAAAATCAAAAGTCTAATCTTGTAGGATTGCTAAATCTAATATTGTGCCAAAAATAGTCCTCGGCAATGGCGCCAAGAAACTTGTTCGGCTAAATATTGAGTAGGTAATTCAATTCACAAACAAGTAATAATTAAACCTTAATAACCATAACCAACACACTTTACACAGGCTCTCAAGGATACGAGGTATGTTTGCTGTTCGAGTGAGTAAGGATCGTGCCCATGAGGACTATTGGACAATTACTGAGATTCACAAAACTTTATACTAGTAAGACAAATTAAATGTAAGATTTTATTCTATCTAACTAAATTAATTTTTACCACCAAGAAAATAGGAGCAATTACCAAAACTAATTAAAACTAGGGAAAGCAATAAAATTTACCATAAGCAAACTTAAATTAATAAACCAGAAAAGAAAACGATATAAGATCGAACTGAAACTATAGAATTGTATTAAAAACTTGAATTGTATGGAAATAAATAAAGAAAGCAAACTCAATAGCATAGTCGTAACAAGAGTTTATGAGACTTGAGGCTTTGACAAGAAAAGAAAACTCTAATCCCATGATTTTTCTAATCTAATGTCTACTTTAACTAATGACTACTACGTATGTTCAATTCCTTATATAATAGGCTATTTATAAGGGATATATTAGTTTTTATATTTAACCCTCAGATGATGGAAATATGATAAAACTCGTAAAGGAGTCCAACCAGTGGAGAAAATTTCAAAAACAAGTACTTTTCGTAACCATTCGCACATCGTACGCACATGCACACAAATTTCTTGAGCATGTGCACGAGAAGGGATATAAAAAAAATTTCTCTACAGAATTTGTGCACATGCACAAGCTTCTGGTCTCACATGTGCTCAACTCGTATAATGCCTGCTTCACCTTCCACCTCAATTTCGACCTCGATGCTGATAGAATTTGAAAAACTCAGAACATTGAAGTTGTACCTCTCTCTTTGTTAGCTTTCAAAACCATGTTGAATAATCTCAATTGGAGCTCAAACAAGAAAGTTATGATCAAAACGCCAAACAGTGTCCAAATTTGCTTCTCGCAGGTGCATGTTTTTCATCCTTTAAATTTTTCCCCTAGTTTTTAATCTTTTTGATTCATTTTTCATTCAAGATGTACATGAACTAAAAATAAAATAATTAAGCTTATAATGCTAACTCAATTATTGCTCGCATCACATAAAAATTGATGTAAATGACACACGAAATATATTACATTTATGCGCATATCAAATACCCTACACTTAGCTTTTGATCATTCTCGAGCAAAAATAAAGTTAAAGTAGATAAGCTAATCACAAATAAACACAACACATCTCAACAATTGTCCACATGAATAATCAAGAACCACGCCATCATCAAACGTAGTCTAAGAACTTAAGAGTTCAAATGCCAATAAAACCATAGACATGAAATCTGCTATATGTGAATATAGCCAAATCAATAAAAACCTAGTTTTCAAGAAATTCAGGTCAAATCATGCAAACTCTTAAAATATTTTGAACGCCCCATAGCTCACTTTTCTTACACATCTCCACTAACATAAACAACCAACTCAATTTAAATTAGGTAGGATTTTTAGCTAGTAACGATAGGTTAGGGGCTAATCAAGGAAGCGATAAGGATATCACAAGACAAAAGAAAGAGCTTTACATCAAGTAATGCTGGCCACACATCCAAAATAAGTCTACTTCTCTAGAACATTAAACCACATATCTTTACAAATATAGAACCACAAACTTAATCAACAAACACCCACAAAAATTTCACACCACAAATAAAAGTCTTCCTTTTCAATTTTAGCCCTACATGCCAGCCTTTTTTCCGGACATTTATTTTTCTTTTCATCATGCCCGCATACAATGCGGGTGCTAGAGATAGGCACTACTCACAAACTCAATTATGCAGGTACATCTGATTGGCACCACTTGAGATCGCATCAAAGCATGTTCTAGTGATAAGCACTACTTGCACTTTTTCAAAGATTTTATTTTCTTCCTCCCAGTACCCCTTTCTCCTTAAATATACACCACTCACTCAATACAATTTTCACCCTTATTCAACTACCCTATACCCTTATATCCCCTTAACATTTAATATGTGCAATATAGCTCTTAAGGGACGTTTAGGTTAGAAAAATTAAAGAATTTATTAGACTCATGTAAAGCTAGGTAAAATGATTTCAACGAAAGGAATAAAATGGTATTTCTCTCCATTCATTCCAAATTAAGGTTCAAATAGGGTACTGGGGATAAAATTCCAATAAGAATAGCTTGAAAGACTTAAAAGAATAAAGAAATGCTCCTTCCTCATCTTTAAACCAATTAAGCAGTCTATAATTTCACTTTGAAAATGTAATAAAGCATGTTCTGGGATGCAATATAAGGGAGTTGACATAATTATCTCTTAGTGTCAAAAATAAAATCTTTTAATGTGTAAATGCTCAAAGATTCTCAGAAATCATGCAAGAAAAATATTATCGAGTACTCACTCATCAATACTTTAGCTAAAAAATTGATATGCAAAAAATCAAAGAGATGTGCTTAAGCGATTACAAAATTTTCAAAAATTTCAAAGATTTCCACTAATTTGAGTGAAAAATTTCAAATATCGTAAAATGCTCTCAAATATCGTCATCCTTGGTCTTGGAGGGTTTCTCCACAATTCATGTAGCATCATTCTCTTCAACTCTCCCAGGTTCCATCATTTTCCCCTTCCTCAAAGTAGCTGCTTGAAGATACTCTCTCCCATGGGTGTTATCCCTTAGGTTCGAAATGGTATTACTTGGCAATGCCCCAACTAGTCTCTCATCATTTTGCCAAGCTAATGCCCCAATTGTAGTTCTAAGTTCCTTGTAGAAGCTCACAAATTCTCATACTCCCTCCTCAAAATTTCCAATTCCCTCCTTAAATTATCTTCGGGGGATTGATCATGGGTTATATGTGAAGGATAATTGCGAAAAGTTGGTATGAGTTATTTTGTTGAGGCGAAAAGTTTTGGACATTCCTTTGGTAAGGTGGTTGATATGGTCCAGATGATGAAGATTTGTAGGAAAAAATTTGTTGTGGCTGTTCAAATTGGAAAAATGGATTTTGAACATTGTTCTGATTATTCCAACAAAATTTTGATTGTTAGGTTAAGACTTGTTATAGATATTACCACAGAAATTAGGTTGATCATACAGAATTTTTATTTTAAATAAACTGAACTTGCTCACCTTGCATCATGGGTGCTTCACGATGGCCATTCTGATGGTTTCCTCCACAAAAGTCACAATTTAAAATCCTTTAAGATGTTGAATCAATGGAGTTTACTGGACTCTTTTGCAGGTTTTCTAGGGCCTTTGTTAGATTTGTCAACATGTTCAACATCACACCCTATTGAGCTGAGAAACCATTGTTGATATCAGTCATACCCCCGGTTCGACATTGACTTGATGCACTTCTTGTTGTGGTTATTGCCAAGTTGAAAGAGTGATTGTGCCATGGTAGTAGTTAGTTGATGCCATACTTTCTAAAAGTTCTTATGCTTCTTCTGAAGTCAGAGGAAAAGCGCCTCCTGTTCTTGAATCGCCAATTGATCTCGCCACTAGAAACAATCCATTATAGAATGTTTGTACTTGTAGCCACAATGGAATGGCATGATGTGGACACTTCCTAAGCAACTCGTTGAAGCCCTCCTATGCTTCATCATTCACTTAATTAATCCCCAGTGATTTGTTTGAAAGATGTCATTACAAAAATTTCCAATCCTCGATAGTGTAAAGTACTTGGTTGAAAACTCTTAAGCCGAATGATGCTTTGCCCAAAGGATTGTAAGCAGGTCTTTTCCCTATCTCTCAAAAAAAATGGAAAGGTCCTCATGCTATTACAATGAGGATGCACTCCATTATATTTGAATGTGCCAATAATTTTCTGAAAATTTACCAAATCTGCATAGGGATCCTCGTTCGGCCCATCTCCAAACATAGCGTAGGTTTGAATCATTTGAATCAAGGTAGGCTTAATTTCAAAATTATTAGCTTGTATAGGCATTCGATCAATGCTAGAACTCACCCCCTTAATTTGTTATTGCATAATCTCTAAGAGGTCGAGGATTATCATTAACTTACCATTGTTACCCACTACCTCATCTTGTTCCTCAACATTCCAGATTGGTTCTTCTAGGATATTCTCTCCTTGGCTTGATTCTTGTTGTTCCCTAGAAGAACCAACTTTGTCTCACAACATATTTTTGTTTAAGGTCACTCAATCTCCAAATCACAGAGCCGTAGTAGTTGTTTGGAACAGCAAGTATTTACCATAAATTACAGGAAAGAGACCAAAGTTAGAATATCAAAGCAAGATCCAAAAGAAAAAAAAAAGTAGTTGTAAATAATTAAAAGAAAATAAAATGTCTAATCTAGTAAGGCTCGATAAACCTAATATTGCTACCAAGAATAATCCCTGGCAACGGTGCTAAAAACTTGCTCGGGTAAATATTGGATTAGGTAATTCAATTCAAAATCAAGCAACAAATAAAAACCTTAATAACCATAACCAACATTCACACACTTGCAAGGATATGAGGAATGTTTGTAAATTGGGTGAGTAAGGATTGTTCCCACGAGGATTATAGAACAATTACTAGGATTCACAAACCTTTCTATTGGTTAGACAAATTATTAAAAAGGGATTTTTCTACATGCTTGGTCTATTGAATTGAAATTAATCTAATTCGTACAAAGCGGATTGAAAGGTAAGAAAGTGATTAATTCTATCTACAACTAAATTAATTGTATAGGATAATAAACAATAAACTAAAGATTACAACTTTGAAACTCTAATTTAACTGAATTAAATTAAAACTACAAACTGCAACTAAGAATGGAAATAACTAAGAATAGAAACAATTGAAAAAATAAAACTGAAACCAGCGGAAGTAAATGCAATTGAATTGAATAAGAAATAAGAAAACTCAATAGTGTAGCCAAAGTTAATCGTTGATAAACCACAAAATCATCACAAAGAATTGTCATTGCTAAATCTTGCATCTTGGAAAAAACCTCTAACTATGCTAGAGAGCTAACCCTAACCACTGGTGTCTAATGCTATACTATGATGATATTCTCAACCCTATATTGGGGTATTTATAGGGAATATTGGGGTTTAATTTCCTCTCTAATGATAAATACATGAAATCCTTGGAAAGGAGTCCGACCGAATGAAAAAGGCAGCAAAAAGAACAAATTTTGTGTTGAAGCCCGCTGCGTTGTGAGCACATGAGCTCAAATGCTCACAAATGTGCATGTTTAACAGAAACATGCATCCTTCTTTCTAGAAGTTGCACACGTGCACAAGCTTTTAGCTGTCTCTTAACTTTCCAACACATTTTGAACCAACTCAATCAGAGCTCGGATAAGAAAGTTATGCTCGAAATACCAAATAGTGTCCAAATTCACTTCTTGCTAGTGAACGATTTCCACCCTATGATTTTTCTGCAACCTTTTGATCCTTTTTAAATCCTTTTTCATTCCACACCTACACAAACTAAAAACAAAACAATTAAGCTCATAATTCACTCAAATATTGCTTGCATCACATTAAAACGTAGTAAATGATACCTAAATATAAGACATTTATGTGCTTATTACCAATATACTTAAAAGTTGTTCATTGCAAATTAATGCATCAAAGCATCATTTTAGCGGTATTCCATTGCCTAAGTTTCTTCTTCATTCGAGCACATTCCTTGGCTTCAGAGACAGGCTTTTGAATTTTGGCCTTTGACGTCCTCCCAGTTTCATCTTCCAACCACTCGGCATATTGTTATGTTTGAACACTTCCAATAGATCATGGATCATCGAGTATTGGATATGACTACCATATCTATCAAGAGGGAGCATATAAGCTTTGATGAAAAATAACCACCCATTGATTGCTCTCCAAGGTGTTTTCCCATAAATAAGTCTTGCTTCCTCGGGTATTGGCCCTTTTACTCTGTTCAACCCTTTTAAATCTACCTAATTTCTAGTGGGCATTGCCATAATAGTGTTTCGGCCCACCATCTTGAATACCTCATCTTCATCTACTCTTTTCACTCATAAGGTATGGTTTCTTTTTCTCCTTTCAGGCCATGTTCGAGTAAATATTGATTAGGCAATTCATTCACAAACAAGTAATAAGTTATCCTTAATAACCCGAATCAACACTTACACATGCTCGCAAGGATATGAGGTGACTTTATTGCTTGGGTGATTAACGATCGCTCCTACACGAGGGCTACTGAACAATTACTAGGGTTCACAAACTTTTATACTAGTTAGACAAATTAATTAATGTGTTTTGTTTCTACCTAAACTAAATAATTCTAACCACTAGAAAATACGAACAATTGACGAATCTAATTAAAACTAGAGAAAGCGATAAAATTTACCTTAAGCAAATTTCAATTATTGAACTAGAAATGTAAATGAAATAACATTAAATTAGAACTACGAATTTGCAACAAAAACTTGAATTGATTTGAATATAAATAAAGAAAGAAACTAAATGATTGTAGTTGAAACAAAAGGTGATGAAGATTGAAGTCTTGACAAGAAAATAAAACCCTAATCCAATGACTTTTCCAATCCAATGTCTACTCTAACTAATGACTACTATGTACTCAACTCTTCTCTACAATGGGGTATTTATAAGGAATCTTAGGGTTAAATTACTTATATAATGATGGAAACAAGAAAACCATCAAAATGGAGTCCAACCGGATGAAAAAACAAGATCAACTATCAAAATAACAATTTGTCTTAAACACGCTGCAACATCCGCACATGTGCACAAATTACTCGTGCGTATGCACGAGAAGGGTTTCTGGAATTTCACACTCTGGAGTTTGCACACATGCACATGCTTTTGTTTGCGCGCATGTGCAACTTCTAGATTGTTTGCACAAATTTTCACTTCAATTTTGACCTTGATGCTAATGGAATTTTGAAAAAACTCAAGAGACGAAAGTTGTAGCTCTTTCTCTTAGCTTTCAAATGCACCTTGAATCCACTTGATCGGAGCTCGGACAAGAATGTTATGAGTAAAATGCCGAATAGTATCTAAATTTGCTCACTGCTGATGTACGTATTTCATCCTTGCGATTTTTCTCCAATTTTTTATCCTTTTGATTCTTTTTTCCATCAAGAACTACACGAACTAAAATAAAACAACTAAGCCCATTACATGGAGTTTCTTTAGATATTTTGGTCATCGCCAACTACTTTCATAAATCATCAACCGCTGGATTATGAGAGTCTTCTTACCTGCAAAAACCAATGGTATCATTATTAACCATGTTAATTACCATCACTTCATCATAAATACAAAAAAGCTTAAAGGAGTTAAAAATAGAAAAATTGGCAGTCTGATCATCGACCCTCAATTGTAACTTCCCTTCTTGGATATTATTAATGCACATGCTGTTGCTAGGAATGGTCTTATAAAAATTAAGGGCATTTCTTTAACTTCTTCCATGTCAAAGATAACGAAATCTGGAGGCAAGTAACACTTCCCCATCTTAACCAGCACATTTTGTACAATTTCCTTGGGGTATTTCAGAAGTCGATTAGCTAATTGGAGAGACACATTTGTGGGTTTCATCCCTCCACCATTGCGCTTCTTATAAATGGATAAACATATGAAATTGATAGACACCCCATGTTCACACAAAGCCCTCTCCAATTCAACTCTTCCAATAGTGCATGGAATTGAGAATGAACCAAGATCTTTAAGCTTTGGAGGAAATTTCGCTGATTTGGATGATTGCACTACATCCTTCAATCAAACATAATATCTCATCTCCCAGTAGTTTCCTCTTGTTAGTCAACATTTGCTTTATGAATTTCACGTATTTAGGCATGTTCTCCAGTACTTCCATGTTCTACAGGCTTCTTGAAGCACCCCATTATCGAATTTCTCCGTATATATCTCTAGGGGTAACCTATGATATGGACACTTATTAAGCAAGTCATTAGATCTCTCCTAGGCCTCGCTAAGGTTTTCTCCATAATGTTGGATGAAAGAAGTTATCTCATTTCTTAGCTTAGCTATCTTAAATGGGGAAAAAAAATTTGACAGAAAGGCTTGTGCTAATCTATCCCATGGCATAAAAGTTCATTGCATATTACCTTGCAACCACAAATTTGCCTTATCCCTGAAAGAAAAAGGAAATAAATGTAATTTAAAAGCATCCCGCTATAAACCATTCTGCATAAAAGTATCACAAACTTCTTCAAAATTGATTAAATGCTAGTTGCAAAAATCCTTACCATGTAATACTAAAAACATCGCATGTTTCCAAAGCATGGATGATATTAAACTTGGCTTGATCTGAAAGTTATTTGCCTAAATAGGAGGCATTACAATGCTAGTTTTTTATCATCCAAAAGTAGGTTGGGTTTAATCTCCTAACGGTCTATTAATTTTTTGAGGTAAGCTTGATTATTATCATCAAACTCTCCATCTTTCTTTAGTCGCTCACGGTTAACTGGTAGCACCGCTTGTTGTCCTGGAAGTTGACGCGGAATCCTTTTGTCAGCCATATCTACTTGTTGCTACTATAAGGTATGTCTTCTTAATTGCCTACAAGTTCTATCAATATCTGGGTCAAACTCAACAAGAGTTCTATCAGACTTACACATACTATCAAACAAACCGTTGTGAGCACCACTTTAAATAAGACAATGACTAATAGAGAATAAACGATATAATGGCGTGCGTAAAAGTAATAAAAAATAAAGAAAAGTGAAAATCTAAAGTAGGAATTAGGGGTTTGTTTTAGCGTCTCGATATTTCCACAACAGTCCCTGGAAATGGCTCCAAAGACTTGATTCACACTAGACAAGTTAAAATTTCATTATCCGACGCTTCCACTAATGTTTGCAAGTACACGGTTATCAATGTAGTAGGGTGAATATGGGTTAATCCTACGAGGACTAGTACAAGTACTGAGATTCCAACACAATTTCTAATTAGAAGATTGATTCCCAAAAAATTTGTATTTTGAAAATAAAATTGTAGTATAATGAAAAGACTAAAATTAAAGATCAATTAAATTATATTGAAGTTGTAGCAGAAGATAAAAGTGGGTCAAATGCAAGATTAACAATTATCTTGGGTTAATCAATCAATTAAATTCTAATTAATAAAGATTCTATTCCCATATTCAACCCAACATTGGAGCAATCGATAATTGAATACTATCAAATTAAGTGAATGGAGTTCGAGAAACCATTTTTAACCTACTTGACCAATTTTAGTCATTAACCACTTGGAGTATTATGTTTTCAAGTTTCTTTCCGATAACTCTTGGTAAACCAACTAATTAATTCCGTCAATCTGAATTTGAATAATTATCCTAATAACATAATACTTGTCGACATTGCCCAATTCTCCTTAACCGCTGTCAGTGGTTGAATTCCTGCTGATCTTTCCTATCAGTGGCTCAATTGTTGGCAGTAGACAAATAACCATCATCAGCCACTGACAGTGGCTAGTATTCTGTTTCAATGGCTGACAGCAGCTCGGCCTTTACCAAAAATTCTTCTCTTCTTTGCTCTGCCATTTGTAACTCCTTCCTCCATTACTAGTTGACCATTCACCCCTAATTCACATGCACAAAGCATAAAACAACATAAATAGATAATAATACTAGTAAAATGTACATTTAACTATAAAAATGACTTAAAACAACATAACAACTATAATCAACTAAACATAACCAAGCTAACCGAAAACAAGACAAAATGGACTAAATACACAAACCTTTCAACAAAATACACATAAAAATAACTTTAAACTTAGAGTTGTCACTTTCAAGTTTAATCATCATAAACATAAACTAAATATTATATGTGAAAGCGTACCTGAATCTATAAGAACTAATGTGATTCTTGAATTTCTAGATATGATTCTTCATTCTACATATTTGATTCTTGAGTTTTGTGGTATTTGATCTTCCAAATCACGACATATGCATTTTAGAGAATGATTTCTCACTTTTTTGAAGATGGGATGCCAGGAAAAGAAACATACGTAGACTTTGTAGACCGTAACATATACATACACACACACTTTCCTTATTCCTATGTTTTCCCATAATAAAATAGGAAATAAGGTTTAAGGGTATCTTCACATAAAATCTCATACTAATTAGATGACTTAGGCCCATTTAATTTAAACCATGTTAGATCACTTTAGATTGGGCCAATTAATTATGATAGTACATATTAAATAATTAATATATATGTAAATATCAAAAACCCAATAGCAACACCAATCACCGTGCTACATGAGAGTATAATTTGCATTCTAAACTGCTAAAGTTAAGTTCATTTCTTATTATAAATCAAAATTTTGGGTGATAGAAGTTCATATTGTGAAAAAAGTTAAAGGGTTTCTAGCATAATTTACCTAATAGATATGAAAAAAATTTGATGGGGTATGGTGGGTTCCATATAGAATCCATATGAAGCATGTTTTATATGTCTAGTGGTCTATTATATCAAACCTATACAAGTATTTGCCACAACATACATATGCGTACTACATAGAACATGTGCATGGGGGAATTTTGCTGGCATTTTGTTTAATCCATTAAAACACATTAGAAAATTTAAAGACTAAATTGACATTTAAATCTTAAGAAACCAAACTACACTTCCTGAAATTCAATGACATCTAATGTATGTAATCATAAGTTTCAAATCACTATGAGATCCTCTCGATAACATTGCTCTTCCCCGAATTTTAGTTTTACAACTGAGCCCCTTTTAAAGTGGTTTAGTACTCTATTAAAGTTTGAACTATGAATAGCGAATTAAGAAAAAGTGGAATGACAAATAAAATTTTGGAATAGAATGTCGCTTGATCTCTCTATCTTTCCCTCTTTCTCTCATTCTCTTTCTCTATCGCCTAGGGCTTCTAGGTTTCACAATGGATTCTACCATGCCTGGAAGCCATCCTATATCTTTCACAGCTATGGTTGTTGTGTCATCTCCCTCTATTCCTATCAAAAAGCCTAGTCTTTACCGTGGTGGACCGAATTTGATTTATACAGATACTCATTGGCAACATTGTAAGAGGAAAACCCAGCATGATCACTTTGCAGAATGATTTTGTAAATATATAGTTTGTGATACAAATAAAGTTGATGGATATGTGTTGCAATTTAAATAAAAAAAAAAATTCATGTGCGCACTGTAGCAACCCATGTGCGCTGAAGGCTGTAGCCAGAAATGTTCAGCGCACATGAGCTGCTACAGTGCGCGCATGTGCACATGCCACTGCTATTGACCGTTTGATATTGAAAAATGGGCGCATGCGCACCACTGCTGTTGACCTTTTGAAATTGAAAAATGGGTAAAACGGAGAGAGTTGCAACTTTTGGTTCAAGATGGGTGTTTCATGGATTGAAAAGATGTATCCCAATGGATTCCTTTGAACTGCCATCTCTATGAAAGAGAGTTATATCCACTAATTCAATATGGTTATTGATCATTAAAAATCTGTCTCTTCTTATACATTGTTCTTGGGAAGATTTTTTAAATTTTTCTTTTAAAAGTCTTCAAGAATTTGTCGTATCCTAGAGGTAGATTGCTATTCACCCAAAAGCAAACTATTGAATATAGTGGGGGCAATCAAAACCTTAAAGAAAGTGATATACACGCCTCGAATTCTACAGGTTTTGATATTCCCAAATTTTAAAAGAAAAACACTTGTTTCCTACTTCATTCTTGGCATTTCATTTCTTCTCTTTTTAACAATCTTAAGGTTTTGAGTGTGAGTAACCATGGAAACAAGTGGTGAATCTGCCTTTAAAGATAATGAATCAAGATTTTGTAAAATTGGATCGTCATGATGGAACCGGAACAAATTTCAACCGGTGGAAAGACAAGATGATATTTGTCCTCGCTGCACTAAAAGTTGTTTATGTTTTGGACCCTGCATTGCCTGAAATTCCTGTACCAACTATTGGACATTTAGAGGAACTCAAGGCACAATGGGAGAAAAGGAATGAGGATGAGATTGTGTGTAGAGGTCACATTCTCAATACGCTATCAGACCGTCTTTATGATCTTTTCACAGTGGTCAAATTTCCAAAGGAAATTTTGGCTGCCTTGGAACATAAATATGCTACACAAAAACAAGGTGTGGACAAATTTCTTATTAAGAAATATTTTGAATTCTGTATTATTGACTCTTCTTCTATTTTGGATCAAGTTCATGACCTTCAAATTATTGTTTCAAAATTAAAAGATCTTGGTGTTGAAATTTCAGAATCATTGCAAGTGGGAGCAATTATTGCAAAATTGCCTTCTAGTTCGATAGGAATGATTATCAAAAGAAAATGCTTCATACTACTGAAATTTTAACAATTGATCAAGTTTTGAAACATATGAGAATCGAAGAAGATACTAGAAATCTTCATAAGAAGGATTTAGAACTTGTTTCAAAAGTGAATTTTGTTAATGAAAATAAGAGTCAAATTACAAGTTCTAAAAGAAAGTTTTCTGAAAATACTAATTCGAAGGACAAGTTCAAAAAGAACAGAATATGTTATAATTGCAAAAAGAAAGGGCATTATAAAAATGAGTGTAATTCTAACAAGAAACAAAAGAAGAATAATGCCCCTAAAGCAAATCTTGTTGAAAGAGATGCTGAAATTGTTGCAATGATAACTTATCGTCACATTGGTATGATTTTTGAATTAAATGTGGCAACTTCAACCAAATCAAATGATTGGTGGTATGACTCTGGTGCTACCATGCATATTTGCAATGATAAGTCTCAATTCAAGACTTATGAAGATGTTCTTGACGGCTATGAAGATCTGCTTATGGGAAACCATGCTTCAGCCAAAGTTCATGGCAAGGGAAGTGTGGAGTTTCAATTCACTTCCGGCAAGAAGCTTGTGTTAATGAATGTACTTCATGTTTCGGAAATTAGGAAAAATCTTGTATCAGCCGATGTATTGAATAAGAAAGGACTGAAAGTTGTATTAGAGTCGAACAAAGTTATCTTTTCCAAGAATGGTGTATTTGTAGGAAAGGGCTACTCTTGTGATGGCATGTTTAAACTTAGTATCAATAAAGACAACATTTCTGTTTATATTGTGGATTCTTCTTATTCTTTATGACATGGTAGATTAGGACATGTTAATTATAAAATACTCCATTTTATGTCTAAACATGGGTTAATATCTATCACAAAAAATTTTGAGAAGAAATGTGAAACATTTGTTTTCAAGCAAAAATAACTAAGTTGCTCTTTCCAAAAGTTGAAAGAAATACACAATTATTAGAACTTGTGCATTCAGATGTTTGTGAATTAAAATCGGTTTTCTAACAAGAGCTGGTAAAAGATATTTCATCACTCTCATTGACGATTGCTCAAGATATGTGCATGTTTATTTAATGAAAGAAAAGGATGAAGCATTTGATATGTTTAAATCTTATAAATCTCTTGTACAAAATCAATTGGATAAGAAAATCAAAATGTTGAGGAGTGATAGAGGTGGTGAATATTTTTCTACCGAATTTTCAATATTTTGTGAACAAAAAAGTATTATACACCAAACAAGTGCTCCATACACTCCACAACAAAATGGTTTGGCTGAAAGAAAGAATAGAACTTTAGTAGATATGGTTAACACCATGATTCTAAGTTCTGGCTTGCCAAGAAATTTGTGGGGAGAAGCTTTGTTGGCTGTCATTTACATAATCGAATTCCGTCTCTCAAGACTAAAGTGTCACCATATGCAATATGGAAAGGGAGAAAACCAGACTTAACTTCTCTTAAAGTTTGGGGATGTATAGCCTATTATAGAGTCCCGAATATTAACCTTATAAAGAGTAAAGTTGGGACCGAGAGCACTTAAAAGTGTGTTTGTTAGTTATTCTGAAAATTCTAAAGCCTATTGAGTACTTGACATTGATTCTAATGTTATTATTGAATCAAGGGATGTTGAATTTTTTGAGAATAAATTTCTTAAAAATTTGAATGTTGATTTGGATCCAATTAAAGTACAAGAACCGAAACCAAATGTTGATCCTTCTTCTAGTAATAAAGGAAGGAAATTGATACTCCTTTTGAACTTAGAAGAAGTCAAAGACAAAGGAAAGAAAAACATTTGTCTTCTTATTTCATATCTTCACAAGCTATTGTTTTCTTAGTTGAAGGCAATAGAGATCACTTGTTTAATAAGATTCCAATCTTATTAAATGTAGAAGATGATTCTAAATTATTTGGTGAAGCTATGTCATCAAGGGATGCAACATTTTGGAGAGAGGCTGTAAATGATGAGATGGACTCAATATTATCATATAATACTTGGGCTCTAGTAGATTTGCCTTCCTGGTTCTAAACCTATTGGTTGTAAATGACTGTTTAAGAGAAAATATGCCACTAATGGATCCATGTTGACATATAAAGCAAGACTTGTAGCTAAGGGTTTTAGACAAAAGGAAGGAATTGATTATTTTGACACTTATGCACCTGTTGCAAGGATTACATCCATTAGGGTACTAATGTCATTAGCTTCCATTTATAACTTGTGTGTGCATCAAATGGATGTTAAAACAGCCTTTTTAAATGGTGACTTGGATGAAGTAGTGTATATGGAACAACCAGAAGGTTTTACATTGCCAGGAAATGAACATAAAGTTTGTAAACTAATTAAATCTCTATACGGTTTAAAACAAGCACCCAAACAATGGCATGAAAAGTTTGAATCAGCTTTGCTCTCTAATGGATTTAGATATAATAATGCTAATAAGTGCATTTATTCTAAATTCATTAAAGAATATGGTGTGATTATTTGTCTATATGTAGACGATATGCTAATTGTTAGTACTTCTTATTATAAAGGTGTACTTGAAACTAAGAAGTATCTGTCTTCTCAATTCAAAATGAAGGATTTGGGTGAAGTAGATACTATCTTAGGGAGTAAAGTTAAAAGGCATAGTGGGGGTTATGCTTTATGTCAAACACATCTGTTGAGAAAATTTTGAATAAGTATCAACATTTAAATGTGAAAGAAGTGAATACTCATTTTGATCCAAACTTTAAATTAACTAAGAATACTGGCAATCCTATTGCTCAACTTGAGTACAAAAGTGTAATAGGGAGTCTAATGTATGCAATGAGTTGCACAAGGCAGATATTTCTTTTTCCGTGTGTAGATTGTCTAGATATACTAAAAATCCTAGAAATGATCATTGGAAAGCAATTGGGAGAGTCCTTGGTTATCTTAAAAGAACTAAAGATTTAGGACTCTTCTACAATAGTTTTCTAGCTATGCTTGAAGGATATTCTGATGCTAGTTGGTTTACTAGTATTAGTGATAAAAACTCTACAAGCAGGTATATCTAATTTTTATGTTGGGTGGAGGAGCAATTTCATGGGCTTCAAAGAAACAAACTGTAATTGCTCATTCCATGATGGAAGCTGAATTCATTGGCTTGGCCTCAGCTGGTAAAGAAGCGGAATGGTTGAGAGACTTGTTATTAGACATCAAGTTGTGGCCTCAATCATTGCCAGCCATTGCTTTGAATTGTGATATTGAAGCCACAATGTCTAGAGCATTGAATAAAATATACAATGGTAAATCTAGACATATAAGTCTAAGACATACTTATGTTAGACAGTTGTTAAATGATGGCGTCATATCAGTGGTGTATGTAAGAACATACAATAATTTAGCTGATCCGTTGACTAAACCTCTTGCGAGAGATTTGGTGAGATCGACATCATTAGGAATGGGATTGAAACCCCTTGTCTAAAACTACTAGCAATGGTAACCCAACCTTTATTCTAGTACTACCATTAGATTAAAAGGTTTAAAGGGTAAAAATAAGTTGCTAATAAGTAGTAATGTTGTGAGCACTAAAATTATGTATATACTATTCCATGTTGTTAGTGTAAATGGTAACCCTTAAGTGGGAAGGACGAATATATAAATATTTATATTCTTAATGAAATCATCTTGCTGTGTTTTTAATCTTAAAAACTTGAGAAGATTTCACCTATATGATCATAAGGAATGGTGCCGCTTCTAACAAAAGTTTTGGGTTCTCTTTTGTACATGATCATGAATTAGGATAGAACACATGGCCGGTAACAGTGTTAAAGCTATTTTGTGAACATATGTATAAGGTTAACAAGTTCATGTGTGTGATAATTGTAGTCTAATTTAAATCATGGTTTAAGCAACAAATGCCACCTTTATTTGATTAGGTCTAGTGAGTTATTTACACTACAGAAAAGTTTAAGACAATAGTCACTTTTCTTTATGCATGATGTTAAAAGAGATAGTGAGTTGTATTTATATTACAAACTAAGTGGGGGAATGTAAATATATAGTCTGTGATATAAATAAAGTCGAGTGGGTATATATTGCAATTTAAATAAAAATATATATATTTCAGCGCACATGCGCTCACTGTAGCAGCGCATGTGCGCTAAAGGCAGTAGCCAGAAATGTTCAGCGCACATGTGCTCCTACAGTGCGCGCATGTTCGCGCTCCACTACTGTTGACCGTTTGAAATTGAAAAATGGGTAAAATGGAGAGAGTTGCAACTTTTGGTTCATGAGGGGTGTTTCATGGATTGAAAAGATGTATCCCAATGGATTCCTCTGAACTTCCGTCTCTATAAAAGAGAGTTATATCCACTAATTCAATATGGTTATTGATCATTAAAAATCTGTCTCTTCTTATACATTGTTCTTGGGAAGATTTTTTAAATTTTTCTTTTAAAAGTCTTCAAGAATTTGTTGTATCCTAGAGGTAGATTGCTATTCACACAAAAGCAAACTATTGAATATAGTGGGGGCAATCAAAAGCTTAAAGAATGTGATATACACGCCTCGAATTCAACAGGTTTTTATATTCCCATGAATTTTAAAAGAAAAACACTTGTTTCCTACTTCATTCTTGCCATTTCATTTCTTCTTTTTTTAACAGATTTCATGGCTATTGGCTTCATAGGGTCATTCACGCTTGGATTTATAGACTACCGTCATGTTTTTCTTCGCTTCGACCTACAGGAGCATTATCATAGATGCTGCCTTCGAGGCTTCTATACATTTGAAGGATTTGGAATAAGGGTACTTGAGTTGACACTTGTTTGTTGCGCCGGTTTGGGTTTCTATTGAACATCTCCCCTTCAATGTGTGTGACAAACAATCTCTCTATTCCATTCCTTCAGTGATGGGAACTTCTTTCAAGATGGATGCATCTATTGCCTCTTTATCCTGTTCAAGTGTTAAATGATGTGGTCATTGTTCAAAACTAGGGCATGCGGAGATAGATTGCCAAGTCCTTCATCCTGAATTAGACAATACAGGAAAATTATGTGGTAGAGAGGACAAACAATCCGAATTGATGGAGCGCAATAAGATCCATCTAGTAATTCTAAGACGAAATTGAAAAAAAAAAATTTGGCAGCCTAAAAGTATTTTTAACAAACCAAGTCAAACCTTAGATAGTTAAGGTTCAGGGCTCACACAATCTGAATAGGAAATTGTTCCTGCTATTTCTAATATGAGCAGTCTGTCGGGTACTCAACGGATAGCACCAGTGACAATCAATGGAGCAATGATTGATCTAGGGTCTAATATTGTGGCAATCACCAACTCGTGCACGAGGATATTCATGTTGCGGCATGCATGGCATCCGATGAGTCACAAGCTAGATTGGTAAACACTGCAAAGTTTTGCCCGGTTAATCTCAACAAAGATGCTAGGCCAAATTGGGAGAAGATTAAACGGTTGGCAGAATTGGTTGCTAATGAAATTATTGATTGTATAAATTCTTTGTGCTTACATGAATGTGTGGTGGATGATCAGCACGCAAAATTTCATAGATGGAAGGGTTGGAAACCGATGTTTTCATCGTCTCACAATGATTCTCTAACTGATCTTGATTGGGTTATACGGCTAGCTTGACCTCGTTATGAGGTCACAGTAGATTTGTTGGATTTTCTTAACATGCTGAAGCATCTTAATTTTGATGCAGATAATGCCTGCTTCAGAGAGTGTTATGGTTAAAAATCAAGCAAAGAAGCAACACTCTGTTACTAACTCAATGGTTACTCGATAGGCTCTTCAAACCTCACTTGCTAATATTCCTTTGACTGTTAATGATCAAAGGTCTTATACAGAATATATGAGGCATTTCTATAAAGTTGTCTTTTCACTAGCTCAAGAAATTGTTACAATTGCAAGATATTTCTTTATTTGTAGTAATAGAATATATGGTTGATGCCACTCAAGTGGACGAGTTTTGATGTCGGTTGGGTTTTCATATATGAATGTTGAATGATTACAATAAAATTTGGATTTTTTGTCGAGTAGACAATCACTTTCATACTTTATTTTTCTTGGGCCAATTTTTACGTGTTCAACTTCATCATGATGCATGCATGGGATAGTTCTATCCTACTCACGTTAGTATATGCCCATGTGTGCGAGAGCAGAGAGGTTTTTTTTTTGGGATGAGCTTCGTAATTTGTCACGGGGTGTAACCCGATCTTGGCTCATTAGAGGAGATTTCAATGCTATTTCATCTTTGACAGAATAATTGTTTTCATCTAATCAAAACATAAATGCCGTGTGGGATTTTAATGAAGCCACAATAGAATGTGGTGTCGTTGAGCTTCCTTTTTTTGGAAGTAATTTCACTTGGATAGGTACTCGGACTGGTAGGATGGTCTAGAAATGTTTGTATAGAATATTAGCTAATTCGAATTGGCTTCAAAAGTTTCCCCTGTCCTTGGTTGAACAGTTAAATAGATCTTTCTCGAATTACTCGCCGTTGCTGGTATCTATAGGAGATGGGTATTCTTCAGGTCCATTTCCATTTCGATTTCAACACGTGTATTGGACATCCCAATTTCATTGATATGGTGAAAGAAGATTTGTCCCGGACTCCTATGAAAGGGATATGTTATGTCTCGTTTTTCATGGAATTTAAAGCATCTAAACTCTTCACTCAAAAAATGGAACAAAGAGGTTTTTGGAGACGTTTTCTTGGTGATTCGGTAGGCAGAGGATAGGGTTAAGGATCTTGAGACTGCATATGAAACCTAATAGTCAATGAGTGATCCAAAAATATATGTCTTGCTCAAGTAGAATTGCTCTCCAAACTTCGAACAGAAGAGATTTTTTGGAAGCAAAAAGCGCGTTGCAGATGGCTAAAAGAAGGGGATCTTAATACTCATTTCTTTCATGCCTCATTGGTTAGTTAGAGATCGAGGTTGTTCATTCAAAGGATTAAAAATGATTCAGGAAATTGATTTGAGGATATTTCAGGTTATTCAATTTCTGGGTGTTCATTTTTATCAATTGCTTTTGGTGGATGAAGAAGTAGTGGAAGATAGTTTGCATCGGCTGATTGACCTAATCTAGAAGAAGCCAAGTTAGTGATTTGGCCGAATCATGGATAGTGATAGTGTTACGAGCTAGATGGTTACACAGGACTCTTCCTTATTACTTGTTGGGATATCATTCTGGCAAATCTTTTTACTGTTGTTCTGGATTTCTTTACAGGTGTTCCAGTACCTAGAGGCATGGTGAGTGCATTGATTGTCCTTATTCCTAAAAAAGACAATCCCGTTACCTTAGCAAACTTTCTGCCAATTTCACTATGCAAATTTATTAATTAGATTTTTTCTGCCAATCCCATTACCTTGGCTAACAGATTGGCTTGTATGCTTGCAGATTTGATTTCTCCTGACCAATCAAGTTTTGTGCAGGGTCATGATAAACTCATAAATGCCTTATATTTTATGTATCATTTACCGCATTTTCATGTTATGCAAGTAATATTTGAGTTAATTATGAGATTAATAGCTTTATTTTTTGTTTTTCTATATTTGGAATGAAAAATAAGTCAAAAAGCTCAAAAAGGGTCAAAAGATTGGAGAAAAATCATAAGGCTAGAAAACAATATTCCCCCGCAACAAGCAAATTTGGAAACAGTTTGGTATTTCGGGCATAACATTCTCGTCCGAGCTCTGATCGAGCTTATTCAGGATGCATTGGAAAGCCAAGAAAGAGAGCTACAATTTCGTGTTTGAATTTTCCCAAATTCCCTTAGCATCAATGTCAAATCAATGTGTAAGTTGATGTAGGCAATCTAGAAATCATGAACATGCGTGACCAAATCTTGCGCATGTGTGCAACTTCCTTAGAGGAGATGTTCAATTCTCCTAAAAGTGAACATGCATGAGCACCTTTGCACATGTGCGCACAACAAAGAAGGCTCCAGTGCAATTTGTTATTTCTGCAGCCTTTTTTGTTCGGTTCGATTCCTTTTCAAGGGCTTTCACGTCTCTAACGTTAGAGAGGGATTTAACCTGAATATTCCCTATAAATACCCCAATATAGAGCTTAGAATATCATTGCAGGATAGCATGAGACACCATTAGTTATGGTTAGCTGTCTATTGTAGTGTAGGGTTTTTTTTTCTTCCAAGACACTAGATTTAGCAATCTCAATTTTTTGTAACGGTTTTCTGCATCATGAACATTAATTCCAACTACACTGCTGAGTTTGCTTATTCCTTTTTTAATATAATTCCATTTAATTCTGTTGGTTTCAGTTTTATAGTTTAATTATTGTCATTCTTTGTTTATTTCTATTATTAGTTGCAATTCATTATTTAAAATTAATTGCACTGAATTAGAGTTTCAAAGTTGCTATCTTTAGTTTATCAATTATTGTCCTATTTCATTAAATCAATCGTAGATAGAATTAATTGATTTCTTAAATTTCAATCTTTGCATGAATTAGATTAATTTCAAATCAGTAGACCTAGCAAGTAGAAAAATGCCTTTTCAATAATTTGGCTAACTAGTAGAAAGGCCTGTGAACCCTAGTAATTGTTTTGTAATTCTCGTGGGAACGATCCTTACTCATTCAATCTACAAACTTACCTCATATCCTTGCGAGTGTGTGATTCATGATGGTTATGGTTATTAAGGTTTTTATTTATTGCTTGTTTGTGAATAGAATTACCTAATCTAATATTTACAGAACAAGTTTTTGGCACGGTTGTCGGGGATTATTCTTGGTTGCAACATTGGGTTTAGTTAGGCTTACTAGATTAGACATTTTATATTTTTTCATTATTTACAATTGGCTTTTTGTTTTTAATTTTTATTTTGGATCTTGCTTTGAACTTTGGTCTCTTTCTTACAGTTTATCGTAAAGGTTCTTTCTTCCATACAACCACTACATCCCCGTGATTTGAAAATTGAGCAAACTCTACCCAAAAACTACAAGAAACAACAAGAATCAAGCCAAGGAGAGAATACAGAGGAGAATTCGAACCATAATATTGAGGAACAAGACGACATAGTGGGTAACAATGGCAATAGAGTTAATGGTAATCCTCGAGTCCTTAGAGATTATGCTATGTCAAATTTTAAGAGGGCGAGTTTTAGCTTGCCTGAGTGCCCGTACCATGAAAAAAGCTAAGAATTTTGAAATTAAGCCTTCCTTGATTGAAATGCTCCGAACGCATGGTATGTTTGGAGATGGGCCAAACAAGGAACCTTATGCACATGCGGTAAATTTTGAGAAAGTTATTGACGCATCCAAATGCAATAGAGTGTATCCTGATTGTATTAGAATGAGAGCCTTTCTATTTTCGTTGAGAGATAGAACAAAGGCTTGGTTAAAATCTTTCAAGCATGGCACTTTAACAACATAGAATCAATTGGCTCAAGAATTTTTAGCCAAGTACTTTCCACCATTGAGAACCGCAAAGCTTTGCTATGATATTACTTCATTCAGACAAATCACTGGGGAGAGCTAAAGTGAAGCATGGGAGAGCCTCAAGGAGTTGCTTAGGAAGTGTCCACATCATGCCATTCCATTGTGGCTACAAGTACAAACATTTTACAATAGATTGTTTCTGGAGGTAAGACTGATTGTCGATGCAAGCGCAGGAGGCGCTTTTTCTCTTAAAACTGATGACTTCTGAAATAAGCACAAGAACTATTGGAAAGAATAGCATAAGCTCACTACTACAGTGGCTCAATCACTCCTGTAGTTGGGCAACAACAACAATAACAAGTGCATCAAGTCAATGCCCAATGAAGATGTATGATTAATTTTGTTAATGTTTTCTTAATTCAATGAGGTATGATGTTGAACATGATGACAAATCGGACAAAATCCCTAGAAAACATGGGAAAGATTCTAGTGAATTCTATTGATGCAACGCCTCAAGGGATTTTAAATTGTGACCTTTGTGAAGGAAACCATCAGAATGCACTTTGTAAAGCACGCATGATGCAAGGCAAGCAGGTTCAGTTTATTTCAAATCAAAATTCAAGGTCAATGAATCCGCCTACTTCCTATGGTAATACTTATGGCATAACCATCAAAATTTTTCTTGGAGAATCAAAATAATAATCAAAATCCATCTTTCCAATCTAACTAGCCTTAATAAAATTTATGTAACCAAGCTTCATTACCTACCGCCAAATGACCATAGCAACCACCTCACCGAAGCAATGTCCAATACTTTTTGCCTCAACAAAATAACTTATACCAACCACCACCGCCAAGACCCCTACCTCAAAATGCCAATTATTCTTCACATATAACCCATGATCAATCTAATGAAGATAATTTGAAAATGAAATTGCAAACTTTTTGGATGGAGTACAAAAATTTTGAGCTTCTACAAGGAACTTCGAACTTCAATTGGGATAATTAGCTCAGCAAAGTAATGAGAGACCGATTGGGGCATTGCCAAGTGACACCATTCCGAACCTAAAGGGTAATACCCATGGGAGAGAGCATGTTCAAATAGTTACTTTGAGGAGTGGAAAAACTGTTGAACCAAGGAGAATTGAAGAGGATGATGCAAGAATTGTGGAGAAGAATAGGGAAAGGGAGAATACTCCAGGAGCAAGGATGATGAAGGGGAACCTACCAGAGCTCTTGACTGACAAGGTGAGAGCACAGATCTCTCAGCTTCAATATGTATAACAGGTAAGTATTCCTTTCCCTCAAAGAATGAAAAAGGAAGAGAAAGCTAAGAAATTCAAGAGATTTTTTGAAATTTTTAAAAATTTTGAGATTAACATTCCTTTCATTGAAACTATTGAAAACATGCCTAGCTGTGGTAAGTTTATGAAACAAATTTTGTCAAGCAAGAGGAAGGGATGACATCTCGTGTCTGAATGAAGGATGCAGTGCCATCATCCAAATGATTTTTCCCCTTCAACTCAAGGATTCTGTCTCATTTTCTATTAAATGTAAGATTGGAGGGCTGACGTTTCAAAGAGCCCTTTGTCGTTTTAGTGTCTACATCAACCTTATGCTTCATTCTTCTTATAAGAAGTTGAATGGAGGAGGACTAAAACTCACAAATGTCAATCTTCAATTGGCCGACAGATATGTAAAGCAATTGGCAGGAGTGGTCGAGGATCTGATTGTCAATGTGGGCAAAGAATTCCTACCAACTGATTTCATAGTGCTCGACATAAAGATAGGAAGACTTAGTGACTCCGTTAATTCTGGGAAAACCTTTCTTAGCTATTGGACAAGTCTTTATAGATGTCCAAGCTGGAAATCCACAATTTAGATTCAACAATGAGATTTTTATATTTAATGTTTTTTATTCTTTGAAAATTTTTTGATGAGTGTGATGACGTAATGAGTGTTGATATTATTGATGAATTGACAGTTGACTTTTATCAGAAATCTGTGGAAGAGGATACCATAGACATGAATGACATCCATGATCGTGAGATGGAGCCTAGCAATCAAGAGAGCATTAAAGATTAGAAGTTTGAGAGAGCTATTGAAGAGAGCAATGTAAAGAGTAAAGGTAAAACGGGTATCCGACCAACTAACCCTCCAGGGTATTGGCCCAAAAGCAACCTAAGAGGGGGGTGAATTAGGTTGTCTCAAAAAACAAACCTTTTGAAGTGCTTAACGAAATTGCAAACTTTGTTCAACAAATGAATACTTAAGCACAAATGATCAAAGATAAATATCTCTTAACAATCAAAGCCTAAAGAAGAAATAAAAAATTATGATAAAGAATATCAAACCAAACTCCCAAGCTTCTCAAGTTTGGAGTACATCCACTAGTAGTGCCTCTTCAAATAAGGTACGGCAATAACCTTCTTGTACACAAAGTAGGCTCACGCTTGCACCAACTAAGTTTCTCTAGTTGAGCCAAAGGGTTTTACACTACAACCTCATTTTTCCACACTTGTAATTCATCCACTCTTACACTTCAAGATCACTCACTAGTCTACTCTTGCTAACACTAATTTCCTCTAGTTGAGCCAAGAAAACTATACTACTCAAACCAATACAACCCACAATATTTTAGCCTATTTCTTCCACAATAGCTCTTACAACTGTTTCTATTGAACGCAGTAGTTCCACACATCATTTGGATATCCTTGGGCTATTTATAGGTGAAAGATGTGCTGAAATTTGAGCTCCAACGGTCAAAAAACTAGTAGTTAAAAACTAGACGGTGGTTCAACGCTCTTCCGTTCATGCGTCCTACGGCATCATGAACAATGTCTCGGACAGTCATATGCGTCCTACAGCTTGATGAACAGTGTCTCGGACGGTCATATGCGTCCTACAGCTCTGACAGAAAATTAGTTCATTTTGAGCTCCTTTCTTCGGACGGTCTTCAACATCCGATCTTTTTGGTTTCGGACGGTCTTCAACATCCGATCATCATATTTTTGAATTCCTTTTCTCGGACGGTCTTTTGCGTCCGAAGCATTATCTTTCCGACAGTTATCTACGTCAGAAAGATGTGTTGTTCCTCGGTGTTGTCTGGTCATGTTTCGGATGCTCCCTTGCGTCCGAGCTCATTTTTTTCGGACGCCCTTCGTCGTCCGTAAGGTGTTGAACAACTTTTGGTTATTTTTCTTGATTGTGTTCGGATAAACATTTTCATCCGAGCCTTCCTATTTTTCTGCACACTTGTTTTCAAGCCGTTAGTACGATTTGGTCATCATCAAAACATGATTATCATAATTGGGGTCCCGTCTCAATCTCCCCCATTTTGATGATGACAAATCAATTGGATAATTCTAAAAACAACCAACATACGAAGCACAAGACAAGAGGTTTTGTCCATTATTTTCTCCCCCTTTTGGCATCATCAAAACATAAGATTAAAAATAGTTTATATACACAATCTCCCCCTTAAACTATGCATGCAATTGAAGTAAGTATATAGAGGATAAGTCAAGTTCAAAATATATCTTCCGTTCAAGAATATAAAATCTAGTAGAAATGAGGAAATCTATGCAAAGGATTAACATAAAGGCATTTATCACCAATTCCTTACCAAAAAGTATCATCAAAACAATAAAGCATATGTGATGCAAATTAATTTCGAAAAATAAGCCATTTAGAAATGAGAATGCTCCCCCTTTCTTTTGCATGTAGTGACTTATTATAGACAAAAATTGGGGATACTTATTCCCTAGCATTCTAAACAAATTCAATCACATAGATGAGTAACATTCAAGAGAACATAGTTCATTCTTACGTTGAAAGAAAATGAAATCACATTCTTAACACAAAATTTTAAATGTTACCCATTTCAATGTCATCTTAGCTCATATGCCTTGAACACCCTCCATTGATAATTTATCTTGAATTCCTTGGTGCTCTCCAAGCATACCTACATGCAAAGTTAAGCAACAACTTTCGGTACCCAAACTTTCTTGGGTCCAATTGGGTTAGTAACATGCTTAATCACCCAAATAGAATTTATTCCTAATTTTTCATTTCTTTTAAAATAACAATCTTTCTTTATGTGGCCATGATGATGACAATAATTACAAATAATATTCTTATTGTCATAAAAAGAAGATTTAGATTTAACATAGCACAAATCATTTTTTCTAAAGGTGATAAAATTTTTGTTCAACAACATATTTCTAGTTCTTTTCTTTTCAAAAACATTTTCTTTCTTCTTTCTCAAAAAATTATCAAGATCAACTAATCTCTTCTTCAATGAAGCTTGTTCTTCCATGATCTTGATTTTTCCAAATCAAATTTTTTCTTCAAAACATCATTTTCTTTTGTCAAAGAGTTATTTTCGCGCACAAGTTTTGAGTTGGCACTCAACAAAGCATTAACTTTAATTTTTAAATCTTTGTTCTTAGCATTTGATTCTTTCAAACATTCATGCATTTTAAAAATAAATGATTCAACATCATCATCATCATCATCACATGAGTCATCACAAGAATCATAACTAGAGGATTCCTCATTATTGCCATGAGCCATAAAAGCCATTTCATCGTCCTCATATTCTTCTTCAAATTCTTCATCCGAATTGCAATCATCCCATGTTGAAGTGAGGCAGATGGAATTGGTCCTTTCTTCTTATTGGATGGGCTTTCATTTGCAAAATGTCCCACTTGGCCAAACTTGAAGCATCTATTATTTTGAGAAGCTTTTAATGCTATGCTTCTATTGGCCCTTGCTACCTCATCCTCTTGTACCTTGTATTCCATCTTCAATTCAAAGGAGGTTAAAGAATTGATCAAAGACATCAATAGGCATAGAAATCAAATTTTTAGATTCTTCTATGGCAATGGATTTAGATTCCCATTCCTTAGGTAAAGCATTCAAAAAATTTCTATTCTTTTTACCCATGGAATATTCTTTACCCAAACCTTCCAAATCCTTTACAATATCATTGAACCTACAATACATCTTGTCAATGTTCTCATGAGGTTCCATTTTGAAGGATTCATATTTAGCCACAAGAAGTGACTTCTTTTTCTCTCTAATATCTTCATTTCCTTCATGAATTTCTTTCAATTTATCCCATATCTCCTTGGCCGATTTGCAACCTTTTACTTTAGAAAATTCATTTGCATCCAAAGAATTATACAAAATATTTATAGCTTTAGCATTTAAAGATAAATTTACTTTATCTTGTGCATTTAATTCAAATCTAGTCTTAGGCCTTAATCTACGAGTATTTTCATCAAGAATATTGGCCTCAAAAGGACCTTCATAAATAATATACCACAAATCAATATCAATAAGATTGAACAAAAATTTTCATTCTATCCCTCCAATAAACAAAATTAATTCCATTAAACATGGGAGGTCTACAAATAGAATGCCCCTCTAAAAATAAAGCATTATTGGTTGCCATGATCTTTACTCTAACGCAATTTAAGCAAAATAAAGAGACCAATGCTCTTATACCAATTGTTGGCCCAAAAGCAACCTAAGAGGGGGGTGAATTAGGTTTTCTAAAAAAACAAACCTTTTGAAGTGTTTAACGAAATTGCAAACTTTGTGCAACAAATGAATACTTAAGCACAAATGATCAAAGATAAATATTTAACAATCAAAGCTTAAAGAAGAAATAAAGGATTGGGATAAAGAATATCAAACCAAACTCCCAAGCTTCTCAAGTTTGGAGTACATCCACTAGTAGTGCCTCTTCAAAGAAGGTGCGGCAATAACCTTCTTGTACACAAAGTAGGCTCACGCTTGCACCAACTAAGTTTCTCTAGTTGAGCCAAAGGGTTTTACACTACAAACCTCACTTGTCTGCACTTGTTATCCCTCCACTCTTACACTTCAAGATCACTCACTAGTCTACTCTTGCTCACACTAATTTCCTCTAGTTGAGCCAAGAAAACTTACTACTCAAACCAATACAACCCACAATATTTTAGCCTATTTCTCCCATAATAGCTCTTACACCTGTTTGTATTGAACGTAGTAGTTTCACACATCATTTGGATATCCTTGGGCTATTTATAGGTGAAAGATGTGCTGAAATTTGAGCTCCAACGGTCAAAAAACTAGTTGTTAAAAACTAGCCGTTAGGGGTTCGGACGGTGGTTCGAACGTCCGTTCATGCGTCCTACAGCATCATGAATAGTGTCTCAGACGGTCATATGTATCCTACAGCTTGATGAACAGTGTCTCAGACGGTCATATGCATCCTATAGCTCTGATAGAAAATTAGTTCATTTTGAGCTCCTTTCTTCAGACGGTCTTCAACATCCGATCTTTTTGGCTTTGGACGGTCTTCAACGTCATCAACACGATCATCATACTTTCGAATTCCTTTTCTCGGATGGTCTTTTACGCCTGAAGCATTATCTTTTGAACAGTTATCTACGTCCAAAAGATGTGTTCTGCCTCTGTGTTCTCTGGTCATGTTTCGAATGCTCCCTTGCGTCCGAGCTCATTTTTTTCGGACGCTCTTCATCGTTCGTAAGGTGTTGTTCAACTTTTGGTTATTTTTCTTGATTTTGTTTGGATAAACATTTTCATCCGAGCCTTCATATTTTTCTGCACACTTGTTTTCAAGCCGTTAGTACGATTTGGTCATCATCAAAACATGATTCTCGTAATTCTCCAACACAAGGTTGAGCTCAAAAGACTTCTTTCACATCTTAAATATGTATTTCTTGAGAAAATAATGCATATCCTATCATTGTTAGTGCCTCTCTCTCTTACATTGAATTGGAAAAATTGCTTTCTGTTTTGAAAAGTGTCGTGAGGCAAATGCATGGAGCATTGAGGACATAAAATGAATAAGGCCGACTCAGTTTTTATGCATAAAATAGTCCTTAATGATAATTACAAACCAACAAAAAACCTTAAAGAAGGTTAAATCCTACTTTGGAAGATGTAGACAAAAAGGAGATTTTGAAATAACTTGATGCCGGGATAATTTATCCCATTAGTGATAGTGAATGGGTGAGCTCGCTCAAGTAGTACCAAGGAAATGAGGGATCACAATAGTTTTAAATGAGAGAAATGAGCTAATTCCATCTAGATTAGTGACGGGGCAGCAGATGTGCATTGACTATAGGAAACTTATTGATGCCACAAGGGAATATCACTTTCCCTTGCCATTCATTCATCAAATGATTGAGCGTCTCTCAGGATATGTTTTTATTTCTTTCTAGACAGTTATTCAGGATATTTCCAAATAACCATAGCCCTTGAAAATAAAGAGAAAACCTATTTCACTTGTCCTTATGGAAATTTCGCTTACCGGCGTATGCCTTTTCGGTTGTGCAATGCTCCTTGCACATTTCAACTTTACCTAAGGAGATGCATGTTTGCTATTTTTCATGACATGATTGAAACATTTGTTAAACATTTCATGGATGACTTCAATGTTTTTGGTGATTCTTTTGATTCATGTTTGGATAACCTTGCTTGTGTTTTGGAAACATGTGAGTCCACCAACTTGGCAACAAAGTGGAAAAATTGTCATTTCATGGTAAAGGAAGGGATTGTGTTAGGCCAATAAATTTCTACTAAGGGTATAGAAGTAGACAAGTCTAATGTAGAAGTCATTTAAAAATTATCACCTCCTATAAATGTGAACGGGGTGAGGAGCGTCCTTGATCACAACAGTTTTTACCAATGCTTCATTAAAAAATTTTCTTTGATTTCTCGCCCATTTTTAGATTTTAACGATGAATGTTTGTCCGCTTTCAGTAAATTGAACGAAACTCTAATTACTGCACCAGTCATAGTCGCTACAAATAGGAATTTGCCTTTTGAGCTAAAATGTGATGCAAGCAACTATGTCGTGCGAGCGGTATTATGAATCAAAAGAAAGATAATGTTTTCCATGTTGTATATATTCTAGATGTATCCTTAATGAAGCTCAAGTGAACTATTCCACTACTGAAAAGGAGTTGCTAGCAGTAGTATTTGCATTTGACAATTTTAGGTCATATCTCATAGGTAATTGGGTGATTATTCATGCAGGTCATTCAGCTCTTAAGTACATATTGACTAAAAATTATGCTAAACATAGACTAATCAGGTGGATTTTATTATTGCAGGAATTTGATTGAGAGGTGGTAGATTAAAAGGGAGCTGAAAACACAGTGGTAGATTACCTAACGAGGTTAAAGCAACCAAAGGAAAAATAGGTGAGAAGCTGCCGATCAATAAGACCTTTCCGGAGGAACATCTGATGATAGTGGATAGGAGTGCACCTTGGCACACAGATATCTTTAATTTCATCATAGCTAGGGTAATTCTATCAACTATGGATTATAATCAATGGAAAAAGTTCCTTTCGGAGATGAAGTATTACATTCGGGCTTACACACTTATCTTCACCGTCGGTGTAAGAATCAAGTGATCCATACCAGAAAGTGAGATTGAAAGTTTTCTGTGTCATTGTCACTCATCACCTACAAGAGGGCACCATGGCTCTCAAAGGATGACAGTAAAAATTCTTCAAAGGGAACTATTCTAGTCTACCTTATTTCGGGATGCAAGAGACTTTGTGCTGCAATATGAACAATGTCAACTTGCCAGTAACTTGTCTAGGAGGGATGAAATGCCGTTAAATGATATTCTAGTGTGTGAGATCTATGATGTTTGTGGTATTGATTTTATGGGCCCTTTTCCACCATCACACAATAATAAATTCATCATTGTAGTGGTGGATTATGCATCCAAGTGGGTGGAAGCAGTGACGCTACCGACCAATAATGCTAGAGTGGTGGTGAATTTTGTGGGAAAGAACATTTTATCAAGGTTCGATGTCCCGAGCTATCATAAGCGATGAAGTATAACACTTGAAAAATGTTGTATTTGAGTCCCGTCTTGTCCAAATATGGAGTTACCCACAAGATAGCCCTAGCGTATCATTCGCGAACTTCAGGACATGTGGAAGTATACAATTAGGAGTTGTAGCGCATTCTCAAGAAAACTGTGAATTCTCCAAGGAAAGACTGGTCTAAGAAGTTTGATGACGCTTTATGGGGATACAGGACTGCCTTCAAGACTGTCTCCTTATAGAACAATTTACGTAAGGTTTGTCATCACCCGGTTTAAATTTAGCACAACACAAGGCATATTGGGCATTCAAAAGTCTCAATTATGATTTGAAGGAGGCGGGAAAGAAATGTCTTCTAGATTTGAAAGAATTGGATAAATTTCGATGATAAGCCTATGAAAAAGCAACACTTAATAAAGAGAAGAAAAAATTATGGCACAACAAGCATATTTTTGGAAAATAATTTAAAATCGAGGAAATGGTTTTATTGTAAAACTCAAGACTCAAATTGTTCCCCAAAAAGTTGAAGCCAAGATGGTACGGGCCGTTTGAAGTAGTGCGGACATTCCCGTATAGCGTGGTGGAGCTCAATGGAAGCCAAGGAAATTTTAAGGCTAATGGCCACCAAGTAAATCACTACTATAGAGGAATCATCAATGAGGAATGGGAAAACATTCACCTCATCACTGCCTGATCACAAGTGCTGAAGTCGAGCCAAAGACTATAAACAAAGGCTCTGCATGGGAGGTAAGTCATGTTCTTTTATAATTTATTTTGTGTGTTTGCTTTTGATTTTCCTTAGTTTTCTTTTCATTTGTGTGCTTATCATCTTAAAATTGCAAGATAAATAGACTAGAACATAATTTTAAGGCCTTCTTGTTGGTATGAGTGGTTTACGAAGAAGATGTACAAGTTAAGGGGAGTTATTTTGCTCACGTGCATACCATTTGGTGCGCATGTGCGAGAAATGCAAAAAGTAATATTCATGTTCTATGACTCACGTACATGCATGCCTAAACCTTGTGCATGTGTGCAAGAGGCAAAAAATAGGAATTCGATGTTCCGCTTCTCGTGCACATGTGCGAGTGGTGTGCGCATGTAAGCGAGACGGGTTAAAAGCCCAAATGAAACGAAATCCCTTCTTTCCTTCTTCATAAACTCCTACTCCCAAACCCTTTAGCTCCCAACACTTTTATACCCACAAATCCCACCTTGATCCCTTCCATTCACATCAATTTCTTCTTCTTTAATGTGTAAACACCATTAAGTTATGGATTTCATTGATTTTCTATTGTTTTTCCTTTTGGGTTTTGTAATTGAATTGAAAGAACGTTTTGATTTTTGATAATTTTATTGTGCTCTCTTGTGATGGATTAAATAATCAATTGCTAATATGCTTAATTATTGAAATGTTTTTTGAATTGGGAAGTAATTGTATGGTATTGACATTGAGAAAAGTCTATTCTTTGTTTATGCACACCAAGTATTCGATGGAATGCCCCAATGAAGCAAAATCTTAAAACACTAGGCATTTGTGCCTGAATTTGATTAATATAGACTAGCACTTCAATTATGCCATATGATTCTTCTCTATTCATTTTATTGATTACAAAGGTTTTAGGAGTGTCTCTAACATGTGCACATCACTTAGTATTGGCACACATTTTTGATTTTATCTTGTGAATACTAAGGTTAATTATTAGTTTGAGGTTACAAACATGAATAAGTGCGGGTTGGTAGTGGATTTATTTAGGAATTTTGCATCTCATATTACACTTTTTGTAGGAATGCCAAGCAAGGTAAAACAATCAACTAGTCGAACGCCGATTGGAACCTCTTCTTCCACTGCTCAAAAACAAGAACCTCTAGGAAATCCATCGGAGAAAAATGTTCAGGAGCAATTTCTAAATGCTGCCACATAGAAAAAGTACGAGTCAGATATTTTGATGAGGGCAGCATTCAAGGAGAAGGGTATAAAAATCCCTAGTAGCGGAGCCCCAAAGATTCACGATGTCATTAGGATGCGTGGTTGGAATTATTTCACATCTAACCCCAAGGACACGGTACTCCCTAATATGTGAGAATTTTGTGCTAATTTTGGCTGGATATAAGTTAGGATGAAAGTGTAGATATTTCTTGAAATACGATCAATTGGCTAGTGAGGATAAATCAGGTTCGCAATGATGAGTGGCCGACTATTCGTCACACCAACATGTAACTTAATGACATCATGAACCTTATTTGCACGGGTGAAGTAAAGTGGACATAAGATATTGCGGGTACTCCGCATCATTTTAATGCAACTATCTTTAACCAGATATACATTGGTTTGGTTCAAGTTTTTATCTACTCGCCTCTTCCAATTAGTCATCATACTCATGTTATATTTGAGCGCGCTAAACTTCTATATATAATTGCTTCGAGTAGAGCGGTAGATATGGGCCACTTGATTAGCCAGCAGATTTGTTATACAACAGTAGTCAAACAATCTTGCTTATGGTTCGCACACCTGATTACTGCATTATGTGTTGAGAAAGGTGTTGAGATTGATCCGGTCTAGCAATAAAATTGCTGCCAGGTAAGCCTACTGTATCGGATGGAGTGAGGGCCCCAGTTAGACTAACCCGTTCTCAGGCTTCAACTTCACAGCCATCGATTAGTGAACCAATTCCAAGGCATAGTCAAGAAGAGGTTCTTAAACAAGTTTTGTTGGAACAGCTGCACATGCGACACCGATTTGATATTTACATTCACTTTCAGCTTGCCTGGTATTAGAACATGGAGGCTTGCCAGCTGGTACATGAACGAAGGGAGGACTTGACAACATTTCTACCTTTCCTTCCATTTCCACAGGAGTTGGCATCTTCTGATGACGAGTCTTGATCTGTCCATTGTCAAGTCAATTGAGCTTTGGAATTCTACTGCTGTTCCAGAGGAACCTGATGACATTTTATGTTTTTCTTGCATTTTCATCAAAGATGATGTCATACTTTTTCTTGTTTTATTTTGAAATTGTTTGATATGTTAGTTATGTATTAACTTTAAGGGATTAATTTTTTTTGAATATTGTGGAATTTTATTCTCTTGATTTTCTTGCTTTTCTTAATTTCTTAAGGGGTTTAACGTGTTGCTTTTATTCTAGTGTTAACACCCAGCTTCAATTTACATTGTGGTTATTTATGTTGGGATATACTGCACCAAACATTCTTCATTACCAAAGAAGCTTTTCCTTTCCCTCTTGATGCTTTTATTTCCTTTAACATTGAGGACAATATTTATTTCTATGTGTGCGGTGGGGAGTTATTTGGATTTACAATTGTTTGGTGTAGTTTTCTCATTTTTTCTGCAATATCTTAGTTTTTCTTCTAATCCGAGAGCTTTTCAAGATTTCTAAATATTTTTGTTCGAATTAGCTGAAAACCTTTGAAATTTTGGGAATTTTGCAATGCTTAGCTAGTCTCTTTGACTTTTTTTCATGATAATTTTTGGGCGGAATCATTCATGAGTAAGTAGTCCATGTTAATATTTTCCTTGCATGATTTCTGAGAGTTCTTGATCACTTAGCCATAAAAGATTTTAATTTTGCCAAGACACTTAGAGATAATTATGTAGACTCACTTATATTACATCCCAGCAACTTACATTCTTCCATTTTTGAGGCAAAATTTTATAGACAAATTGAATCGATTTAAAGATGTAGGTAGAGCCATCTTTGGTCATTTGAGCCCATGAAGCCAACCCTTATTTTGAAATTTTTATCCCTATTACCATGTTTAAGCCTTAATTTGTAATGAATAGAGAGAAACACCATTCACCTTCATTCATTAAAACTCATTTTACCTACCTTTATGAGCTTAATAATTTCTTTTATTTTTCTAGCCTAACTATCTCTTAAGAGCTTTATTGCACGCAATTATTTGTAAAAGGGATATAAGACTAGAAGGTAGTTGAATGAGGGGGTAATTGTATGAGTAAGTAGTATATATTTATGTGGCAACAAAGGGGTATTGAAAAAATTGGAAAAAATTTTCTTGAAAATTGCAGGTAGTGCCTATCACTGGTACCTGCATTGATGTGATTGCAGGTAGTGCCTATCCCAAACACTTGTACCTGCATCGGTGTTTTTGTGGGTAGTTCCTATCATTGGTACACGTACTGGGAGCTGACATGAAAAAAATGATTGAAGAAATGTCAGGAAAAATGTTGGCACGCTAGACTAAAGTTGAAGAATAAGGACTTTTTTTTGTTCTTTGTATTATGAAATTCTTTATGGTTGTTTGTTGACTAAGTGTGGGGTTATTTTTCTGTATGGGTAGGTGGTTTAATGTGTTGAGAAGCAGTTTTATTTTCATGTGTGGCCAACATTAATTTAAAACTCTTTCTTTTGTCTTGTGATATCCTTATCCCTTCTTTGATTAGCAAATACACTAGCCTAACGTTACAAGCTAAAAAGTCCTATTAGATTTAAATTGAGTCGATTGTCTACATTAGTAGAGAGGTGTAAGAAAAGTAAAATATGGGGTGCTCAAACAAATTCTTAGTGTTTGCATGATTTGATTCAAGTTTCTTCAAAACTTAGTTTTTATTAAATGGCTATATTAATGGACAGAATGGTCTGACCTCTGTTTGCCTACTCAGGAAGATGATTTTGGAGTTTCAAAATTTGACACTATAGTTGAAGCTTTTTCTCTAAAGATGTGGTATAATTTTTTTAACTCCAACTCATTGTGGGAAACTTTTATGCATCTTCGTTATTATAGAGGAGTCCCTTTAACCCTTCTAGGGTTTGGCGACGCACGAGCCAAGTCAAAGTTGTTATAGATGTGTACTTTCAAAAATTAGTTCGCAAAGAGAATGTTTCTTTCTAGTTTGATAATTGGTTTAGGGATAAAGCACATTCAAATTTTATTGTCTATGTTCATATTCCTAATATTCTTGCTAGGACTTATATTCAAAACCTCGCGTCTGGAATTTTGAAGCACTACAACAAACTTTGTCAGACGAACTGAGAAGTAGAATTCTTGCCTTCCCCTATTCCTATCCTCAAAAAAAGATTATAATTGAAAATACAACCTCAAATGGGACTTTCTCTACATCTTCGACCTGTGAAGTTATAGATGTGTGAGAGGATTAAGTGACATAAACTTAAATCTCAGGAATATATTTGGAGTTCTAGGATTCCAATTAAAATTTCCATACTTCCTTGGAAAATTTTGGATCGCTTTCTTCTATTTTCAGATGTACTAATGGAGTTTGGTTTTGAATTACCCTCTAAATGTTGTTTTTGCAACTTATTTGACTCTTTGGAATATGCTTTTTATCTTTGATGGGCATCCTGCAAGTCACAACATTGTCTTTACTTTAGAAACTCCAACTATGGTAGATGCATGCTGCTTCTTCTACGAATGGCCAGCTTCGGGTCTTAATTCCGGTAATCATTTGTTGGCAAATTTGGTTAGCTTGAATTACTTAATTTTTTCTTCAGCTTTTACTAGTTTTGGTGCTTTATGCTCTCAGGTCACCAGTTTAATTTTTCAAATTACAAGATCGCGACTAGTTTCAATACATGGCCAGTCATGTTTTTCCTTGCCGTGTAATATGACTTGTGTCCCTCAGCTATCCCCAAGTTTTTGGTTGCATGGAGACATCCTGGTCTTGGTTCATTCAAACTTAATGTTGACCGTTCTTCACTTTATGGAGAGAATTTGGGTGTAGGTGGTTTGAACAAAGGCTCATCCGGCTGTTTGATACTTTCCTTCTCCAATTCTTATGGTATACCATCTAACATGGTTGCCAAGCTATCAGCATTTCGAGATGGAATAAATATTTTCTTGACTCATGGAATACACAAGGCAATGGTTGAATCCAATTTTAGTTTTGTTTAGAAGCTGGTGAATTGATTTGTTCACATTTTTTCGAAGGTAGACAACTTTGTCTGATAGATTCAATATTTGCTAAGCCTTAGTGAATTTTAGCTCAAGCATGTATATCGTGAATCCAATATGGCAGTGGATTTCGTTTCGTTTCTAAACTAGGGTCTAGCTCTTGTGCTTGTAGTATTTTTTCTGTAACTACTTATCCTTACACACTTGACAGGAACCTACACCTTCATAAATCAGAAATCCTGTTGTAGTTGATCCGATGGAAGGGTAACTAAGTTTCACTATCTCTTGGAATGTTCTCTTTGTTTTGCTATTAATAAAACACATGCAGATCTGCTTTGACCCACAAAAAAAAAAAGGTTTCAACTCTAGTGATAATGAAGTGGAGCTTAAATTGTAAAGTAATTCCCATATGACATATAGTCAAAGATTTGACTCACAAAAGGTAGGGAGAAAGTTTTGTTTTTTTCCTTTCTATTAAAAAAAAAAAAAAAGTTCCACCTCAAGCTTTGAATTTGAGCAATTTTAGTACGTAATCCATGCTTAAGCCGGAAGACAATACCTTGAATACTCCTAAAGTCAGAACCAAATTGAGTGCATGTCCTAGAAAATGGTTTGTTTTCTCAATCTACTAAGCTCCTTTTGGTAGTGAAATAATAAGTTTTTCTTTTTTTTTGTGTGAAAAACTAGTGTGCTTTCAGAAGTATGTATAACCAATAGTTTTTTCTGGGGTTAAATGTAGAAAACCCCCTGAACTTACTACACAAGTTGCAGTTTGTCCTCTTCAACTTAGTTAATTAGCATTTAACCCCTTTTTTATATTTTGGGATAAAATTAACCCTATTATGATAGTTATTATTGATTTACTTTTTTCTTCTTCTTTTTCTATTCTATTTATTTTCTATCTTTTTCTTTTACCTTTTATTTTGTACCATTCTCTCTTACTATTATGAAAAAATATATAGTAATTTTAATAATTGAATAATTAAAATTCTAACTTTTGACATGTGTCAATATAATTTAATTTATAGATTCATTATGATCTAATATAAGAAATAGATCTTACAGTAATATATAAATTTTGTGATTAAATACCAATAACAAGATCAATAAATAAAAAAATAACAATAAAATTTCTAAGCCAAAGGAAATAAATTTTTTAGTATACAAATAAAACTGAAGAATGAAATATCATGTACAACTTTACATTGCTAACGAAACAGCAGCAAAATTTAATACGAATATAACATCCGACTGATTTAAGGCTTAGTTCAGAGATACAGTAAACTCTACCAAACTTTTACACATGAATGATCAGGCATAAAAAAAATTTGTTACCATACTTGGAATAAGTTTAATATTTTTTATTAATTTGATTATTATTTTTGAAGTTTGATTATTAGGTCATATATTATTACTAATTACTTGTAAAACTCCATATTATACTAAAAACTGTATTTTTCTTGTATTAAAAGTTTATTTATTCTATAAAACATATAGAAACATGTAAAAAATAAATTAGAGCTTGCAATTAATGAATTAGTAGTAGAATAATAGTTTAGCATTAGCAAGAAACAATGGAGAAAAAGAAAAATATTAAATAGAAAATATAAGGGGGGAAAAAAATAAATTAGTAACAATAGGAAAAAGAAAAGAAAAACTATTAAACTAGTAAGGGTAATTTTGTCTGAAAACATGAAGGAAGAGGTTAAGTGCTTATTAAATAAGAGGTAAACTGCAACTAGAACGTAAGTTCAAGGCATTTTGCAACATTTAACGCCCTTTTTCTTTTAAGAAAAAGTTGTAAAAACTAATAGATCCAAATTGAGTTGCATGCTCCACAAATTTGTTTTTTTTCCCCGTTCTGCTAATCTCGTGATTGTGAACAATTTTTTTTTTCTTTTTCTCTTTGTGAAAATCTAATGTACTTTAAGATTCCTATATAAATATCAATTTTTCCATGGATCTCCACCTACTCCTTGGTGACTCAAACTTACGACCTAAGGTCATAGGGGAAGTATCTTACCACCTAAACTGCTTGTTAAAGCTTTATAAAATTAACAATTTTCTTTTTATCACACAATGCAATTTAATTTTTGTGTTTTAAAACTTTATTTTTACATTCTTTTGATAATTACTTATTACTATCACCACTAAAAACTTTATAAAACCCTTCAAAATTATCTATTCCAACGAACAAAAAATGCAGGTGCCAAAATTTGGCATCAATAATGCCAAGTTTAGTTTTCAAGAGCTCTAATGGGAAACTTAAAAGATTATTGTGGAAAGGTCCTAGAAAATTTTTCGTTGAAAAAAAATGTTAATTAAGGAACTAAAGTTATATGTTTTCATTTTGCTACGAACATTTTTTAATGGATTGATGTCACATAACAAAGAAACAAAAAGGGTAAAACCTTACAATAGAATTCCACTGCATATTTGTATGGAGAAAAAATGACTTTAATATATGAAAACAATTACTGCGCAACATCAGTAGAACTTCGGCCAAGGAGATCAACCCCATAAATAACAAACTCTAAGATACTGTACAAAATTAATGAACTTACCACCTAGGAGATCAGCCCCATAAACAACAGTCTTGCTCTCTCTCAAATTTGTCTACCAAGTTCTATTAATGGAGTAAAACACTCATCCACATTATCAACACCGGACAACTATAGGAGAAAAAACATTCAGGAAAGAGAATGATGAACATTATAGAATAGAAGTTGTATAGCGTAACATTCATATCTTATGCATTTTTTTTTGCCAGTGATACACCGTTAATCTGGCTTGGATCCGAAAGGCCAAAATTTTGCTTCCATATCAGCTTCAACAGCCGAGTTGTTCATGATTTCAATTGTGCCCTTCTGAAGGCTTTAAGAGGTAAATTTTTCTGCTAAACATCATCTTGAATGGCTCCATTTCAGGGCCCCGGAAGTTCCACATCTTTATTAGGCAACAAGAAGGACACACAGGTTGCAGGATAGAGAGTTCTATATATTCTTATTGGTTCAAATAAATGAACTAAAATCATTTTAACAACCACATGTATGAATAACCTTTTCAATTATCTACATCTTTCTCAGTTTCTCTAGAACTTATTTAAGCACTTCTATTTACATACTCCATGAAATTAATAACTTTATCAATAGTGATTGTCTTGAAATGTATGATTCTAATTAAAATCAATATTCATGCATTATCTCATCTTAAGATGCGAGATTGCACTATCATGGGAAATCATAAATATTATTATGAGCCTAAATTTCCCATGCAAGTCTTTATTTCCCTATATATACTTTAAGTATTTGAGTTAGTACGCAAATACTTAACATATTTCTCTCAAGTTGAAAATCCCTACATTAAAATGCTAAGTCTACTAAAAAAATCTACAAAACTGGTTATCATTTTTCATATAAGTTTATAAGGGAAACCATAGGATTCTTTGATTTCTTATTTCTCTAACTCCCAGAATCCTTTTTCTTTTTTTTTTTTTGGCTTCACTTTAAATAGTTCCCCAAAATAGTTTGACCTAAAAGACAATTAGTACACAAAAATATAAAACACGTCTTCATCACCTAGCCTATGTCAAAACCTCGCTACTATATAGGTTTAGTTATTAAGGTAAATAGCTATAGAAAATACCTTAGTCGAAGCCCTATACTATTACAGAAAGTACTCAAGACAAGAGAATAATTAAAAGATAAACAAATAAATAAATAACTAGAAGGCCATTTATGAACAGAGATGATGAAACTTTGTATTCTGGCACTAAAAATTTGTCCAAGAAAAATTATTTGCAAATGAAAAATTCTTATACAAGCAAAAGGTGGTAAATTGCTATCATTAGATTCTATATGTGATATACAGTGCAATATTAAGTGTTAATTATTTCGCTAGAATGTTAATTGTACAAATATTTTCCTGCCAACTATTTTAAAGAAGTCATTATGAGAGAGCAATGAAGTAAAATCAAGAGGAAATAGAAATTGTATGAGAGCAAAAGAAATTTGCATAGATAAAACTAAAACTAAAGAAAGACAGAGTTCAGCTTGAAAGAGGTGATGGTAAGATAATCCGGCCAAAACATAAACTAAAACTAAAAAAAATCACAGTAGTAATTTATTAGAATAGCTTTATCATCAATGTGTAGAGAATCGGGAAAATTCTATTAGAAATCAAATTAGATAAAAAAAAAATATGATTGTGTTATGCGAACATCCACTACCATCAAAGATTTTAAGCTACCTTATGAATATACAAATTTTCAGCAAAATGAATGATTGGGAAGTAAAAGTTATTTTTTTTTGAAAATGGACAATTGATATTAATTGGGAAGTAAAAATTATTTTTTAAAAAATAGACTAAGGTTTATAAACATGTCATCAATGTTTTAAAAAGTGACGGCATCAGCATCGTGTTTTCTATCAGATATGATGGGGCTAAAAGCATAAAGGTGGGAATATAAGTCTAACAAGGCAAGATTTTTCAAGTAACTTCAAAATTGAACAAACTTTATTGTTCCCCAATAGAATTAATCAGTATAGAAATTAAGATGTCAAAACAGAATTAAATCATAAAGGCAATTAACAAGATTACATTGAATATGATTTCTCATGACTCTACAACTCTTACAAAGTGAATTAGTTTGTTAGATCAGCAAAATAGGTCTAAAAAGTTTTAAAGTTTCATCTAAACCTTATGACTATTTTTTTATTTCATCTGGTGCAATGTATATTAAACCAAACAAGCCAGTACTCCCTTTTGCTTTGGGAAATGAACGGCCCAATTTCCTACTATTAAACAAACCATGAATGATGGAGATTCTTTTTGAAACAACAATGGGAATTTTTCGAATGCTAATTTGAAGATTAAAAGTTAACAACCATATGACAAAAATTTCCTACTTTCTTTCTCTTTCTTCCCTTTGAAAGCAGATCATCATTGATCTTATCTATATCCATTTCTTGTTATTTTATTCTATTAAGTAGTTCATTTCAGCTAACACTTCATGTGAGCATGCCCAGTTTTGATAATATTTTTAGATATAGATGGTTAGGAACTTTTGTATATAAATCTATGCAAAGAAAAGGCCGAAACTTGTGTATATAAATATCTCTTGTATCTTTTTATTGCCAAAATTTGTTGTAAGGATATAGAGATCATGTTATATTGATTCTGTTTAGCTATGAGCTACAATGCATAATGTAATGCATGGGTATGCAAAAAAACTACTTATCACTAAGTTTGAAGGTGGCAAAAATGTACCATCATTGTTAAAAAATAGTAGCCTAGTATATATACTAAGTTGTAGTGGTGTACAAAAATTTTAATTAACCTTGCTATCACATTTTTTCACTAATATCCACAAGTGCACAGTATGAATGTAGTAGAGTGAGCAAGAATCGTTCTCACAAAGACTGTGTAAGCAAGCATTGAGATTCTAACTCAATTTCTATCTAGATGACGGAATTGTGTTGCTTTCAGATTTCTAAGATCAAATTGCCAAAATTAAATAAAAAGAACTAAAGAATGCAGATTAATGGTAAAGTTTCTCAAGCAATAGAGAAGATGGGAGGAATGCTAGGCTCACAATCATCAATGCTTAATATAATCTTAGGTCAATTAGTTCAATTATATTTAATGAATACTCAATTCCAAGTAATCTACCCAATCCCGACCTTTGGTGATTGAATCCTGTCAAATTTTAATTAACTAGGGTTTAAGATATTTCCTAATTGAATTAATATAATTTGAGTATGACCTATATGAAATTCTTCATGAACCAATTAATTAATCCCACCACCTTGGTCTCACATTAATTAATCAAACAATTTAGTAGATACCATTAAGTACATGTGAAACCCAGTATTTTAATAGCCTTGTTCTTTGATTTTAACTGGTTTAAAATGTTTCTCATATTATTTTTAGTCATAAAGTACTTCAACTTATTCGTTTTTCAATTCGGCAAATTTTTCGATTTACGCGATTTCGGTACCGGTGGGTAAACGGGTCAAAAGTTGGACTAAGTGTAATTAGTGCATTGTGGTGTGTGAGTGTTGTTTGATGGCTGAATTATTCAGAAACAAATGATAATTTAGTAGCAAAAATTAGTTTTTGGGTTAATTAGTCAACTTGGAGACTATTTGGGTCAACTTGGGAAGTTTTTTAAGTCTTCTTCTTGTTGTTTCTTCCTCATTTCTTCCCAGCAGCAGCTGAAACTCTCTTCCTCCATTTTCCCCCAAAATTTTTCTTGGATTTCAAGTAGGAATCACTTGGAAGGTAAGATTTTATGTATTTTAGCATTTATGGCTTATGGGCTTTATGATTCAAGCTTTAATTTCAAGTTTTGTAGCAGATTCTTTATGGCTGAAATAAACCCTCTTTGCAGCCTTATAAGTTATGATTTATGTATGTTATGGGTTGTTTTTAGTGTTTTGGAGGTTGGGAAGTGATTGGGGTTGATTTTTAACAACTTTCCATGGTTAGATTACAAATTTTAAGATTATGAGTTAGGGTTTTGTCTTCCATATGTGGCCTAGAATGTTATGCTATGAATGCTTATGTCTATGCACATAATGATGTTTTAAGAGTGTTTTAAGGTTAGTTTGGATAGGAATTGAGACTTGAAACCAAGTGGAATTGATTTTCCTTCATTTTGTAAGTAAGCGGAAGTTTGGCGTAACTAGGATAATTTGGATAATTGGTTATGTTTGAAGGATCTTTAATGATCTTTTGATGGTTTTAAGTGTTTCCTTGGTAGTGGGTTGGATAGGAAGCATGTTTGAATCATGCGTGTGGCTAATCGGTAAAAATTTCAGTTTGGTAGTAAAGAGGAATTCCACCCATAGGTTGTTGTATGGCTCTAATGTTGTAATAGAGTTAATTGTAGTGGTTATGGGGTTTGGATTGTTGTGGAATGCTATTGATATAGTCCCGGCTATTGCTCCGGTGAATCTTTCCGTTTATGGATTTTGTTGGTTGGTTGAATATGTTGTTTTGAGTTGGGTTGTAACCAAGGTCCCTTGAATACCTTGGAATTGGATTTTGTTGGTTGGTTGAATATGTTGTTTTGAGTTGGGTTGTAACCAAGGTCCCTTGAATACCTTGGAATTGGATTTTGTTGGCAGGGAGGATAGCCTACTTATAGCCTAGGGAGGGGCAAAGTTTTTCGGTTTTTCTGGAAAACTGAGCTTATTATCTCCTAATTTAGCTGTAATACGAATTTGAGGGATTAACTAAGTGTTTTGACTGGGGTTTTAGCTTGTCGAAGTTGGTCAGAAATTGTGAAAAGGTCATTTTTGACCAAAGAGCTGTTGGTGTCGTTTTCTATCGTTTTGCGTCGTTTTCGCTTCCCTAGTCATTCTTTAACTTCTACATCTCTTCTAAGAGTCCTCTTATATTTGTTTTAGGTACCACGCCACCTACCGCCGCGATCGCGTTCAGTGATCATTGTGCAGTTTTTGCTTTGATAGGTGGGTAACATAGACCCTCTTCCAGTTGTATTTTATTTAACGACTTTCGAAATATGTTTGGATGGATTTTAAAATGTGTATGATGTTTGGAACTGCACTTTTACAATGTTTTGGAATTATTACATATGAAATCGGGACCAAGCTATTTTATGTTAATCAAATGATATGTTGCAAACTCTTTTGATATGAAAGCATTTTAAGACTGTTTTTGGCTCATAGGTGACCTAGGTATATAATTTTGGATGTGTTTGGAAATGTTTGATTTGTGGAGAACCGGTTCTATAGTCATCCATGGGACGCCATGGTGACTGCTGTGAATGTTTTGAACTAATTGATTGCGGGGTCTTGTGATGGGATAACTTGACCTCCCGGTCAGACTAGTAGGTGTGGTAGATCGTACTAGATCTGACTAGTACTGTAGGTCATACCTTCGAGCCTAAAAGATACTCATGCTATTTTATTATATTCTGGATTTGAAACTGTACTTGGATTTGTTCGCTATGCTTTAGCATACTATGTTTTGAAATGATTGGATCTTTTTTGGCTATGTTTTGGACATACCTGACGTTTAATTGGCATGAGACATTTTAGCATGTTTTGAAATGAATGGATCTTTTTGGCTATGTTTTGGATATACCTGATGTTTAAATGGCATGAGACATTTTAGAAACTGCTTCATGACTATGGTTTTCACAAATGTTATTATATTTATGTTTTCGTTTTATCGAAATGCATGGCCCCATTTGAAGAGCTTTTATGATATCCACTGAGCTAGTTATGCTCACCCCACGTGATTTATAATTTTTCAGATTAGGTGCTCGTTTTTGACTCTCCACCGCGTTATCAGCTCATTGCCTGAATCATTCCACATTAATGGTAGGACTCTGCGGATAATCTTCCAATCTACTAAATTGTTTGATTAATTAATGTGAGACCAAGGTGGTTATATTAATGAACTTTGTTTTTGTTGTAGCATCTTTTGTACTAAGAAAAAATTTTGTAATTCGTATTTTTGTGTAAAAATGAACTTATTCGGTTTTATAGTTAAGAAATGGTTTGATGGTTCTATTACATTGCGGTTAAGTTTGTTGCTCTGTTCTTTTGTGCCTTGCGCTTTGGACCGGTGTGCCATTAGCGCAGCGTGTTACAGTCCCGTTTTTGGGGCGTGACATTTAGTGGTATCAGAGCATAGGTTTGAATATCAGAGCATAGGTTTGAATATCAGAGCCTAGGTTTGAATCCTAAGTCCAGAAATAGGTATTCGATGAGTCTTTCGAGGTTTAAATCGATGTGCTCGGGCTTAGAATTATATAAGATTCTGTTTTGCTCGCGACATTACAAGATCTGTGGAATTCTTTGACCTGGAGTTATTGATTGACTTGTTTTGGGGGGGTTTTGAGAGGTCCTTTAATCTTATGTAATCTTTGTTGTACCTCTTTTGTTGAATCTTGAAGAGTTATTCTTTGCTCATGATTCCGTCTTTGAGTCTTATCAGCTAGATGTTTTCTTAGATGTCTGTCCGATAAACCTAGATGGTTAGAGGATTCTTATAGAGTGGGAACCCTGGACGGGAAGGTTATGGAGTCTAGGTTTGTTTTGGAAGGTTGTCGGTTAGAGTTTTGTGATAGGAAGTTTGAGGCTGACCTTATTCAGTTACCGATGACCGACTTTGATTTGATTTTGGGTATGGATTGGTTGGCGGCTAATGGTGCGACGATTGATTGTAAAGAGAGGTATGTGATGTTTGGATGCTGGTTTAGATACTGTGATTTTTCGTGGGAAAACAAAAGAAGCCCAAGAGTAGGATTCCGATTATATCAGTAGTGAAGGCGTTTAAGGCCTTAGATAGGGTTTGTGAGAGCTATTTGGCTTATGTGATAGACTCTGATATAGTAGAGCCAAGCATTGAGGATATCCCTAGTGGTTAGGGAGTTTTCGGACGTGTTTCACCTTGGGGAGCACCGGTCTTATTTGTTCGGAAGAAAGATGGTAGTTTGAGGCTTTGCATTGACTACCGTGAGCTTAATAGGGTAACTGTGAAGAATAAATACCCTTTGCCACGGATTGATGACTTGTTTGATCAGCTTAAGGTTGCGGGGTACTTCTCTAAGATTGATTTGCGGTCCGGATATTATCAATTGAGGATCTTGGATCGACAAGATAAGACATTGAGGAATAAAGTTATCTCCTACGTGAAGGTTTTATGGTCTAATCATTCTGAGCGAGAAGCTACCTGGGAGCTTGAGAGCCTCATGAGATCGAAGTATCCAGCTTTGTTTGCTTCGTGATTTCGTAAGTTTCGAGGACGAAACTTTGTTTAAGGGGGGTAGAATGTGAAACCCAGTATTTTAATAGCCTTGTTCTTTGATTTTAACTGGTTTAAAATGTTTCTCATATTATTTTTAGTCATAAAGTACTTCAACTATATTCGTTTTTCAATTCGGCAAATTTTTCGATTTACGCGATTTCGGTACTGATGGGTAAACGGGTCAAAAGTTGGACTAAGTGTAATTAGTGCATTGTGGTGTGTGAGTGTTGCTTGATGGCTGAATTATTCAGAAACAAATGATAATTTAGTAGCAAAAATTAGTTTTTGGGTTAATTAGTCAACTTGGAGACTATTTGGGTCAACTTGGGAAGTTTTTTAAGTCTTCTTCTTGTTGTTTCTTCCTCATTTCTTCCCAGCAGCAGCTGAAACTCTCTTCCTCCATTTTCCCCCAACAATTTTCTTGGATTTCAAGTAGGAATCACTTGGAAGGTAAGATTTTATGTATTTTAGCATTTATGGCTTATGGGCTTTATGATTCAAGCTTTAATTTCAAGTTTTGTAGGATTCTTTATGGCTGAAATAAACCCTCTTTGCAGCCTTATAAGTTATAATTTATGTATGTTATGGGTTGTTTTTAGTGTTTTGGAGGTTGGGAAGTGATATGGGTTGATTTTTAACAACTTTCCATGGTTAGATTACAAATTTTAAGATTATGAGTTAGGGTTTTGTCTTCCATATGTGGCCTAGAATGTTATGCTATGAATGCTTATGTCTATGCACATAATGATGTTTTAAGAGTGTTTTAAGGTTAGTTTGGATAGGAATTGAGACTTGAAACCAAGTGGAATTGATTTTCCTTCATTTTGTAAGTAAGCGGAAGTTTGGCGCAACTAGGATAATTTGGATAATTGGTTATGTTTGAAGGATCTTTAATGATCTTTTGATGGTTTTAAGTGTTTCCTTGGTAGTGGGTTGGATAGGAAGCATGTTTGAATCATGCGTGTGGCTAATCGGTAAAAATTTCAGTTTGGTAGTAAAGAGGAATTCCACCCATAGGTTGTTGCTCTAATGTTGTAATAGAGTTAATTGTAGTGGTTATGGGGTTTGGATTGTTGTGGAATGCTATTGATATAGTCGAGCTACTCCTAGATCGGGAGTTCCGTTTATGGATTTTGTTGGTTGGTTGAATATGTTGTTTTGAGTTGGGTTGTAACCAAGGTCCCTTGAATACCTTGGAATTGGATTTTGTTGGTTGGTTGAATATGTTGTTTTGAGTTGGGTTGTAACCAAGGTCCCTTGAATACCTTGGAATTGGATTTTGTTGGCAGGGAGGATAGCCTACTTATAGCCTAGGAAGGGGCAAAGTTTTTCGGTTTTTCTGGAAAACTGAGCTTATTATCTCCTAATTTAGCTGTAATACGAATTTGAGGGATTAAACGTCAGGTATGTCCAGATGTTTTAGCTTGTCGAAGTTGGTCGAAATTGTGAAAAGGTCATTTTTGACCTAATGGCACACCGCTCCAAAGCGCAAGGACCACAAACCTTCACTAGTCATTCTTTAACTTCTACATCTCTTCTAAGAGTCCTCTTATATTTGTTTTAGGTACCACGCCACCTACCGCCGGCGATCGCGTTCAGTGATCATTGTGCAGTTTTGCTTTGTATATAGGTGGGTAACATAGACCCTCTTCCAGTTGTATTTTATTTAACGACTTTCGAAATATGTTTGGATGGATTTTAAAATGTGTATGATGTTTGGAACTGCACTTTTACAATGTTTTGGAATTATTACATATGAAATCGGGACCAAGCTATTTTATGTTAATCAAATGATATGTTGCAAACTCTTTTGATATGAAAGCATTTTAAGACTGTTTTTGGCTCATAGGTGACCTAGGTATATAATTTTGGATGTGTTTGGAAATGTTTGATTTGTGGAGAACCGGTTCTATAGTCATCCATGGGACGCCATGGTGACTGCTGTGAATGTTTTGAACTAATTGACTGCGGGGTCTTGTGATGGGATAACTTGACCTCCCGGTCAGACTAGTAGGTGTGGTAGATTACTAGATCTGACTAGTACTGTAGGTCATACCTTCGAGCCTAAAAGATACTCATGCTATTTTATTATATTCTGGATTTGAAACTGTACTTGGATTTGTTCGCTATTTAATGCTTTAGCATACTATGTTTTGAAATGATTGGATCTTTTTTGGCTATGTTTTGGACATACCTGACGTTTAAATGGCATGAGACATTTTAGCTATGTTTTGAAATGAATGGATCTTTTTGGCTATGTTTTGGATATACCTGATGTTTAAATGGCATGAGACATTTTAGAAACTGCTTCATGACTATGGTTTTCACAAATGTTATTATATTTATGTTTTCGTTTTATCGAAATGCTTGGCCCCATTTCAAGAGCTTTTATGATATCCACTGAGCTAGTTATGCTCACCCCACGTGATTTATAATTTTTCAGATTAGGTCAAAATCGTTTTAAGAATTCTAATTCGTATTTTTGTGTAAAAATGAACTTATTCGGTTTTATAGTTAAGAAATGGTTTGATGGTTCTATTACATTGCGGTTAAGTTTGTTGCTCTGTTCGTTTGTGCCTTGTGCTTTGGACCGGTGTGCCATTAGCGCGGCGTGTTACGGTCCCGTTTTTGGGGCGTGACAGTACATGTATTGTGTTTTAGTTATTTTACGACTTTCATAGAGGCAAATTTACATGTATTGTGTTTTAGTTATTTAACGACTTTCATAGAGGCAAATTTGGGATATCAAACTTGTTAATGGAAGACTATTCAACGTGTCAAAATGAAAGAAGGGAAGAGAAAGTTCAAGTTGTGGAAATAAGAATAAAAAAAAATTAATGCAATTAATTACTATGTATTTATATTTTTTAAAACTCCTAAAACTTGAATATGAACGCCATATCAAGATATGGTCTTAACTTTCCAATTTATAAAACTGTTGCAATTTTTCATGTTATGCATGATATCATAGCATGACTCAAAGAAATTTGTGTGGTTATTTAATAGTTGGGGTTATGCGTGGTATTTTTTGCAGGATTTTTTTAAAAAAAATTAAAAATGTAAGTTACTTAAAATGTGAAAAAAGTTTAAGAAATTAATTGTGGAGTAGTAGAACTTGCATTGTAGTTATTGGATTTCCTCAAGTTTATACCATTCAAGCAGGAATATTGTCTTTCGAATTACTGTGGAAAAAGGAATTTTTACAGTTTTATTAAAAAAGGATTATTTACATTAAATATGGTCTATGTAACAAAGGTATTAAAATCTTTTCTACTGAATATTTGTTGAACTGTATGAGGTCCACCTATTTTGTCTCCAGAAAAAAATACCTCCTCACAGAAATAAATTTCATATCATGTCACTCCAAACACTAATCTAATCCTACTTTTAAAATTAAAAAATATCCACAACCGTGTGTTGCTTTATACACATTACAACATCATTTGTTGGAGAAATAAACATAAATGGTTATTTAAAAAAAATACTCCACACATCTGGACAACTAAAAGTTAAATGTCCATTTGCAATTTTATTTTATGTTCTAATTAATCATTCATTAAACATATGCATTTTTTTACAATTTCTAATTATTTTAAATCATTTCCACAAAGTGAAGATTATATATCCGCTAACATTTTAATTTTTTCCAAATATTTGAAAATTTTAATTATACACAATTTGTAAAGGTATGTGGACTGTGATTTTTGAATTCTTTGTGCTGCAATGATTTTTTTTTTTTTTAATCAATTGATGATTAAAAAAAAACGTTGGATACAGAAAATGCATTATTTTGGAAATGTGTACGTATTATTAAGCAGTTATATTAATAATAATCTATACATTTATACAATACATAAATGGTGTGTCCCTACCTGATGTAGTGGATTCTTACCTATTATATTTTGGAGTCTTAAATAATAATAAAAAAAATAATACCACGACCTTCCAAAAATTACTCTCCCACTACCCAACATCTCACAAACCTCACTACTCTCAGTTATTTGATGAATTTTACCTCATACTACATATTATCAATTCCAAGAATCCTATCCAAAATATAAAACCAACTATTCCTTCTTCTATAACAATTCAACAGACAACAATCCTAATTCAATAGCAATTTCTCTACAACATGATTTCTTCCACTCAAGTCGTGAGTTTGTTTAACAATAACATTTCTCTCTCTGTCTTTTTTTATAAATTACATCCCGTAATGTAACTTTGAATATTTTTGGCCATAATTTACTATTGATTATTAACTCATGTTCAAATCTTATGCAGAATAAAACTATAAAAATTCCTTCTTGCACAGCAATTCAAAAGACGACATTCCTGCTCAAATAATGACTATAAACTTGAGGAAATCCAATAAATACAAGGCAAGTTCTTCTACGCAACAGTTAATTTCTTCAACTTTTCATATTTTATGTCACTTGTCTTGTTAATTTTGTAAAAAAATTCCCACAAAAAATACTACACATAACCCCAACTATTAAATAACCTCATCGATTGTTTTTCTTTGCATGGTATGATGTCATGCACAACATGATAAAAAGGCGAGACTGCTAGAGTTTGATAAATTTAGAAGTTAAGACCATACGTTGATATAGCATTCATATTCAAGTTTTAAAAGTTTCAAAAAAATAAATACATAGAAATTAATTGTGTTGAATTTTTTTTCATTCTTATTTTCAAAACTTGAACTTTATCTTCTTTCTTTCATTTTCACATATTTAATATTCTACCATTAACAAGTTTGGTATCCTAAATTGGCTTCTATGAAAGTTGTTCAATAACTAAAACACAATACATCTACTATCTACTATCCAGACCAAAGATTGAATATTTGAAATGCAAAACTAAGTAATATATATAATACATGTTGAGTTGACTAAATCCTCCAGTCGATTGACGTGAGGAGATATAAAATATTCAATAAATATAACTAAATAATTTTATAAACTAAATTCAAAAGAAAAAGGGAATTCCCTCACGCTTGAATCACTAATTGTACTCGCTACAGCATTGTAGCCTTAACAAATTGTTGAATCGATGTGAATCACTAATTGTACTACAGCATTGTAGCCTTAACAAATTGTTGAATCGATGTGAATCACTAATTGTACTACAGCATTGTAGCCTTAACAAATTGTTGAATCGATGTGATCTGTCTTGGATCGAATTATTCTTATCATTTTCTAGGTAACAGAAGTTTTGTGCACACTGTATTTCCTAAGTTTTAAAATTTTCCATCATGGTTTTTTATGTTTAGTGCTCTTCCTTAGTTATTTAAATTTAATTTATAATGTAACTTCTAATGTTTTTGTGAAAGTGCTAGGTAGAGTTCATAAACATGATTATTTACTTTAAATACGGTCTATGTAACAAAGGTATTATGCACATCCCAAAAAAATTCAACGTAATAATAACCACGATGGTGTGTTTCTTAAAAACTCTTCTACTCAATATTTGTTGCACTATAGGAGGTCCATGTATTTTATCTCTAGAAAAAGAAACCATCATCATGTCACTCCAAACTATAATCTAATCTTACTTCTAAGATAAAAAATATCTACGACGATGTGTTTCTTTATATGCATTAACATTTCATTAGGTGGAGAACCAAATATAAATGGTTAGTTTAAAAAAAGTACTACAATTAAAAAGTTAAATGTCCATTTGCATTTTTGCTTTATGTTTTTATTAATCATTCATTACACATATGCATTTTTTTACAATGTCAAATTATTTTTAAACTATTCTATTAAGTAAAGCTTATATATTTGCTTACTCTTTATCTCTTATTACATAGTATCATTTCCAAGAAAACTATCCAAAATGTAAAACCAACTATTCCTTTTTCTTTAGCTATTCAACAGACAACAATCCTATTTCAATAGCGATTTCTCCACACTGTGATTTCAAAAAATTCAAATCGTAAGTTTGTTTAAAACATTTCTCTCTCTCTGTCTGTCTCTTTAAATTACATAAAGTAATCTAACTTTGTATATTTTTTGCCAAAATTTCTTTACTATTGATTACTAGCTCATGTTCAAATCTTATGTAGAATAAAAGAATAAATTTTCCATCTTCCACTCGAAAGACAACATTCCCACTTGAATAATAACTGTTAACTTGAGGAAATCCAATAAATACAATGCAAGTTCTTCAATGCAATAGTTAATTTCTTAAACTTTTCTCATGTGCTACGCAACTTCTTTTTTTTTTTAATTTGGTAAAAAGAATTCCTACAAAAAGCACTACACATAACCCCAACTATTAAATAACCTCATCAACTTTCTTTGCATGCTATGATATCATGCATATCAGGATTAAAAAGCGAAATTGCAATAGTTTTATAAATGGAAAAGTTAAGACCACATGTTGATACATCAGCATTCATATTCTAGTTTGAAAAGTTTCGAAAAAAATACGTACATTGTAATTAATTGCATTGAAGTTTTTTTCATTCTTATTTTAAGAACTTGAACTTTATCTTCCCTTTTTCCTTGTTTACATGTTTGATATCCTGAATTCTTGCCTCCATGAAACTTGTTCAATAACTTAAACACAATACATGTACTATCTACTGTCACATGGATTTAATTGTCATTTATACCTGATCAATGATTGAATATTTAAAATGTAAAACCAATTAATATATATAATATGTGTTGAGAGAAGTTAATCCTCCTATCGATTGACATGAGGAGATATAAAATTCGTCCCAAAAATTAATTTCATATCATGTCACTCCAAACTCTAATCCTATCTTACATTTAAAATTAATAAATATCCACGACTGTGTGTTTCTTTATACGCATTACAACTTCATTAGTTGGAGAAATAAATATAAATGGTTATTTAAAAAAAAATACAACAAAAAGTTAAATGTCCATTTGCAATTTTATATTATGTTTTTATTTATCAATCATTACACATATGCATTTTTTTGCAATGTCTAATTATTTTAAAACTGCTCTACTAATTGAAACTTGTATATTTGCTTACTTTTTAAATTTTTCCAAATATTTGAAAATTGCAGATTTAATTATACACAATTTGTAAAGACCGTGCGGACTATGATTTTTGAATTCTTTATGCTACTGTGGATTTACATTTTTTTTTTTTTTTATTAGCCAATGATTATAAGAAAACATTGGATACAAAAAATGCAATATTTTAAAAATGTGTACGCACTATTAAACAATTATATTAGTAATAATCTATACACCTATACAATATATAAAGGGTGTGTCCGCACTTGGTCGGGAGGACACTTTTCCTTTGTATTTTATAGTCTTAAATATTTTCAAAAAAAAATATCGTACCACAATCTTCCTAAAATTACTTTCCCACTACCCAGCATCTCACGAACCTCACTACTATCAGTTATTTCATCAATTTTATCTATTACTACATTTTATCAATTCCAAGAATCCTATCCAAAATATAAAACCAACTATTCCTTCTTCTACACCAATTCAACACACAACAATCCTATTACAATAGCAATTTCTCTTCACTGTGATTTCTTCCACTCAAGTCGTAAGCATTTTTGTTTAACAGTAACACTTCCTTCTCTCTCTCTCTCTCTCTCTCTCTCTTTTATTAAATTACATATCGTAATCTAACTTTGAATATTTTTGGCCATAATTTACTATTGATTATTAACTAATGTTCAAATCTTTTCTAGAATAAAACTATAAAAATTCATTCTTCCACAGCAACTCAAAAGACAACATTCTTCCTTGAATAATAACTGTAAAGTTGAGGAAATCCAATAAATACAAGGCAAGTTCTTCTACACAACAGCTAATTTCTTAAACTTTTTTCATGTTTTCCGTAGCTTATTTTTTAATTTTATAAGAAAAAAACCTACAAAAAACACTACATGTATCCCCAACTATTGAATAATCTCATTGAATTTCTTTGCATGCTATGATGTCATGCATAACAGGATTAGAGGCGAAATTGCTAATGTTTTATAAATTGAAAAGTTAAGACCATATGTTGACAAAGCATTCATATTCAAGTTTTAAAAGTTTTGAAAAAATAAATACATCGTTATTAACTGCATTGATTTTTTTTTTTTTTCATTCTTATTTTCGCAACTTGAACTTTGTCTTCCCTTCTTTCATTTTTACGTTTGAATATTCTACCATTAACAAGTTTGATATTCTAAATTTTCATCTATGAAAGTTGCTCAATAACTAAAACACAATACATGTACTATCTACTATCACATGTTGATTATTCCTGATCAAGGATTGAATATTTGAAATGTGAAACTAACTGATATATATTATACGTGTTGAGTTGAGTAAATCTTTGATATGGATCCAAACAGCCTGAAAATGTGTCAAGATGAGGAGATGAAAGATGGAGCAAGCATGGATTCACTCTTGCCAAGATTGGAGTACATTCGTGGTATTTTGATCAAGTTGGATTGGACTATCTTCATTTCATTATTACATGATGCCCAATTCTTCAAAGTAAAGCACAAGTGGAGATCCTTTGAGTGCAAGAAGGCTGAATTTCCTTTCAAGTTTATTTTAGTTTGGTCTTTATTATGTAAAGCCCAATAGTAGTTTAAGTTTGTGTAAATTGGGCTGGTTTTAACTTGGGTTTAAGTCAAGTTTAGCTATTGATTTAATTCTTAGTTTTAGGCTCATTAATTAGCCTTAATAAGGCCCATTTAGCCCAAATCTTGGGGCTACTTATGGCTGAACCCTAGCACTACTTTTTTAGTAGTTTTTAGGACTTTATTAAGCCTAAAAATAGGAAGTATTATTGGACGAATTACAGCAGATTTTATCAAGAAAAAACTTTTCTTTTTCATGAGGAAAAAGTTCTTTCTTTTAATCTTTCGATTAAGACTTTGTTGGGATCATCGCTTGAGCAACGGTGATTATTCTAGCCGACTTATAGATTTGGTTCTTGCCTGATTCATATAGATTTGGTCCTTCTCCCTGTTCATCGTTACTGTTACCGTACTGTTCATCGTTATAGTTCTCGAACTGTTCATCCAGAAAAAAAAAATTTTGTTAGGCTTAAAAGTGCAAAAAAATATAGAAATAACCAAAAGAACAGAAAAGAATCGTTAAAAAAAAAGGGAACTTAGAAGAATTGGCTTTTGAGGAGGAGAAAAAAAAATTTGTTGTCCTAATCCAAGAAGGTTTTGATTTCCTAGTTGAGTTTGGAAACTTTCCAACATCCAAATTTGGAAACTTACCAAATTCATCTTTGGAAACTTTCCAAATTCTAAATTTTGAAATTTACCAAATTCAGTTTTTGGAAACTTTCCAATTCCATTTTCGAAAACTTTCCAAATTCAAATTTTGGAAACTTTCTAAATTCATTTTTGGAAACTTTCCAATTTCTAGATTTGGCAACTTTCTATTCATGAAAACCTTCCAAATTTGTAATTCTGTTCAAAAGCACTTAATTTTGTTTGTTCTTTTCATTTCTTTGTTATTCTTAAGTGCTACTTGTTTGTTTTTTGTGTGTGCTTAGTTTCCTTTGTTTTATTTGGTAAATTTGCTTACCAAATTCTTATTTTCTTTCTATACGTTTTGTTGCTTCACGTCGTAGCTCGGATATTTTGTTTTCTCTTATTCTTTGAAGCTTAAATCCAAAACTTTGGTGTCTCTTATTTGTCGTTGGCCCGTGATTATTTGTTTTCTTTGACTTCCAGCCAATTAAGTGGTTAAGACATAATTGGAGCTTACTTTGGTCCTCGTAGTCTTCCAAAGACTTTGAGAGTGAACTAAAGAGAGGGAAAAGGCAGTGTGGTGAGATCATTTGAGTGATAAAAGCCATTCAATTGAGGGTATACATGGGAGATTGAGTGATACAACTTGAGTGAATTGCTCTCCAAAGAGTAATGCCTTTTAGTGAGGAAACTATTGTAATTATTTATTTTTCTAAAACAAACCACTTTGTTGTGTGAGTTTTATTTGTGACGTCTCGCAGGCGGAAAGAGACTTTCTTCACTAAGGTTCTTGTGAACGAAAGGGTTTGTGGTATTGTAATTGATAGTAGCTTATGGATTAATGTAGCAAGTACATATCTTGTTGAAAAGTTGAATTTCATAGAAGCCTTATTTGCCACTTCCAAAACCTTATAAGTTCCGATGGTCAACTAAAAGTGAAGCGTTAGAGGTACCTGAGCAAGTTATTGTATCCTTCACTGTTGGTAAGTATCCCGATAAGATAGTTTGTGATGTAGCACCTTCGCTCACATGTGATTTACAACTTGGTCATCTATGGGAATTATCTGAAAATGGTTTTTATGATGGCTATACTAAGGAATATCACTTGTGTAAAAAGGGTAAAAAGTTCAAATTTATTCCTTTGCCACAACATCAAATAAATGAAGAAAGATTAGAAATTCAAAGAAAATTTCTTCAATAGAATAAAGGTAAACAGCAAAGTGGGAAAAGCCATCAAGAGGAAAAGATTGTAAAGGCTTCGACCATAGTCCAAGAAAAATAGAGAAAAGAGAGAGATATCAAGAGAATTTATTTTCTCATGCCTAACATTGATTTATCTTAGTCTAGTTTTCTTTCTTATGTACAGCCCTTCAAAGGTGTAAGTCATGATGCACTAACCTTCCAATTGAGTATTGATAACTCTAGTAAACTAGAGTTATTTTTCCCTAAATTATAGCATTGTGATAGTTTAAATCCCGAATTTTAGGTAAGTAATTGAAGACTTTAGTTAATTTCTTTCATATGTGTTTGTATTTCCGTTCTTGTTAAATTTTATAAGTTTTTATTAAAATTTTAGTTTAATTAAGTGCTTAATAGTGTTAATATTATGCAGGTTAAAAATTAAGGGTTGGAAGCTGGAAGGAAAAAAGCTCAAGGGATTAGATTGCAAAAATGGATGAAATGAAGAATGTTGGAGGAGAGTCGAGATCATGATCTCGACTGTTCGAGACCGCGATCTCGACTCGGGAAATTGTCTTACTGTATTAGAGTCGAGATCGCAATCTCAAATGTTCCAAACCGCGATCTCGACTCGCTGAGAGTTAAGTTGTAAGGGCAATTTTGTAAACTACCAGCCAAAAACTCCTAATTTTGCCTTGTGTAATGCTGAACTATGCCTTTAAGCTAAGGAGAATTAGAAAAAAAAGAGTAGTAGATAGTTTTAGTTAGTTTTTAGATAGTTTAGGATAGCTTGAACTCCAAGTTTACTTCTTCAATAGAAATTGCTCTTTAATTTTCTCTTAGATCTTCTTTTAATTTCTTGTCAAATTCAAATTTTGATTAGATAATCGTAGTGGGTTAATCACGAGCTTCACGTAGATATAATTTTTATTCGCTTTCTTGTCTAATTTAGTAAGAATTTCTTTACTTGCAATTTAGGGTTTCTTTGGTAAATTAGGGTGCTTGATAATTTCTTGCATTTCTAGTTAGAATTTTCAATTTCTTGCATTAATTCCTAGTTAATTCTTAGTGGTCTTTCTTTATTTCTATCAAAAATCCAAAAATATTTAGATTTCTAGTTTAACTCTTTCCAATATATAGTTTAGAAATGATTGCTTTTAATATTCAAGGTTTCTCATTTGTAGTCCTTTTAGTTGGGTAATTTGCTAGCTTTTAATTGTCTGTCTTAATTTGGTTAATTTAGGTTAGAATTAAGTGCTTTCCTTTACTTGCTTTTAACTAGAATAGATTAACTAGTTTCTTAATTTCATAATTAGTTATTTTCACTTATTTACTTTTTTTAATTAATCTAGCTTTATTTTAAGTTTTTATCGCTTTCATTCGATTATGATTTTTATTAGAATAGTTCTATCATCCATCGCTTGATTTCACTTAACTACACAAGTACCCATAAATCTCGGTAATTGCCTTCCAACAATCCTTGTGGGAACGATCCCTACTTCCCTTTACTACTAGTTGACAACCGTATACTTGCGGTATGCCATCTAGTTATTAGTAGGATTTAGGTGTTTTATTAAATTATAACTAGGTGTGTAAGGCTTCAAGTATCTCATCATTCCAACCAAAGCGAGGTAAGAAAGATATGGTAGTCAGTACTGTATCTCCAAGGTATGAACTTCTTTCTTGCTTTTGTGCTAAAATTCTTAGATTTGAGCATCTTAGGATGAATTGTACAAATTTAATTCTGAATTTAGAATTATTTTTAGTGTACATTTTGTTTATTTCTTGTTTAAAATTAATTCCTTTGACTTGGTTTTTGACTTGGTTGTTGTTTTGAACAGAAAAGGCATGCAAATTCTTGGACTTCAATTCCAATTTGTGGAGCATTGTTTGGATAAATCCGTCCAAGTCTTAGTTGATAATCATGTACATGCCATCAAATCTAATTTGAATTGTTGTGTTAGCATGCTACATGATTTTCAACATTTCACATTTCTTCAAAATAACTTGGATAACTTTGTTAGATTGGTTAACTTCTTTTATGCATTTCGAATCTCAAGTAAAGTTAACTTCAAAATTTTCAAATTTTGTCCAAGTCAAGTTATGTTTTTGTTATGGCATGATAACTTGTTTGATTTTATTTTACTTACACATGCTACCGAAATTTTTGTTCCTTACTTAGTTTTTGAGTAGCCTAAGTTGTGTGATTTAGGTCAAATGCTTTGTAAAAAATGAAACCGTGTCAATTTTGCCCCAAAACACTTTGACTGAAATTTTTCTTTACGGTCAAATAACTTCCAATTTGTGTCAAAATTAGTGTTTTCTGGCAATTTCTCAAATCGTTCTTATCTTGTCAAAGCTGAATGATTTTCTACTTTGGCATGCACATTTGTTTAACTGTTTGGATCATTACTTTGCAAAGCTTTGTTGTGTTCGCAATAGTGCAGGGCTTCAAGGCCTATCTTCTGCCAATCTTGTGTCCCATTTGACTAATCTCTATTTATCTTATCCAGATTCGGAATCCTGGACAAATCCTTTCGAGGAGGGAGGGAATGATATGGATCTGAACAACCTGAAAATGTGTCAAGATGAGGAGATGAAAGATGGAGCAAGCATGGATTCACTCTTGCCAAGATTGGAGTACATTCGTGGTATTTTGATCGAGTTGGATTGGACTATCTTCAATTCATTATTACATGATGCCCAATTTTTCAAAGTAAAGCACAAGTGGAGATGGAGATCCTTTAAGTGCAAGAAGGCCGAATTTCCTTTCAAGTTTATTTTACTTTGGTCTTTATTATGTAAAGCCCAATAGTAGTTTAAGTTTGTGTAAATTGGGCTGGTTTTAACTTGGGTTTAAATCGAGTTTAGTTATTGATTTAATTCTTAGCTTTAGGCTCATTAATTAGCCTTAATAAGGCCCATTTAACCCAAATCTTGGGGCTACTTATTGCTGAACCCTAGCACTACTTTTTTAGGAGTTTTTAGGACTTTATTAAGCCTATAAATAGGAAGTATTATTGGACAAATTACAACAGATTTTTATAAAAAAAAAAACTTTTCTTTTTCGTGAGGAAAAAGTTATTTCTTTTAGTCTTTGGATTAAGACTTTGTTGGGATCATCGCTTGAGCAACGGTGATTGTTCTAACCGACTTATAGATTTGGTTCTTGCCTGATTCATATAGGCAACGGGTCAATTCTTGCTTTAAATCTTGTTAAGAGTTTGGTTCTTGTCTCGCTATAGACTAGAATCAAAGACAACGGGTTAAATTCTTTCTTGATTTTTTTGTGTTCTTTTTCGTTCTTGTTTGTGTGTTTGCTGTCCAAATTCTTGTGACCAACTTTGGAGTTGATCCTTGGCGTATTGGTGCCATCTTGAATTGTTGGGTTTCGCGGCATCAAGTGGATCGCGCACAGGGTTCGCATCAATGTTTGTGCCGATTGACGTCAAGGGATGTAAGATTTTCATAAAATATAATTAAATATGTTAAAAATAGAATTTAAAAAAAATGGATATTCCCTCATGTTTGAATCACTAACTGCACTATAACATTGTTGCCTTACCCAATAGTTGAATTGATGTAATCTGTCTTGGAAAGAATTATCCTTATCATTTTTTAGGTAACAGAAGTTTTGTGCTCATGAGTTTTTCCTATGTTTTCAAATTTTTCCATCATGGTTTTTTATTTTCAGTGCTTTCCCTGACATATTTAAATTTAATTTTTAATGTTACTTCCAATGTTTATTGATAACTCTAGAAAACTGCCATAGTTATTTTAATCTAAATTACGACATTTTGATAGTTTAAATTCTTAACTTTGGGTAACTAATTGAAGGTTTTAGTTAATTTCTTTTATATGTGTTCATATTTTTGTTCTTGTTAAATATGATAAGTTTTAATTAAAATTTTAGCTAAAATAATTGCTTAATTGGGTTAATATTATGCAGGTCCAAATTAGAGGTTAGAAACTAGAATGAACAAAGCTCAAGGACAAAAATGCAATTAAAGAAGAAATGAAGGCTTGCCGGGAGGAAAGTCTAGATCGCGATTTGGATTCTCCATATCACGATCTGGACTCAAGAAAATGACTTAAGCGATTAATGAGTCCATATCACGATCTCAAATTCCAGATCGCGATATGGACTCGCTGGTGGTTTATGTTCTAAGGACAATTTTGTAATATTCTAGTAACCAATTTATGATTTTTACCTTGTGTAATACTCCACTATTTAAACTACTTTTAAATTGTAATAGAGGTAAGTTGGAGTACATGTAGTAGATTGTTAGAAAATCTTAGGATAGATTAGAGTAGCTTAATCTTCAAGTTTCTTCTTTAATGAAAAGTTCTCTTTAATTATAGTTTGGATCTAGTTTTAATTTCTTTGCAAGTTTATATTTTGATTAGATAGCTGTAGTGGGTTATCATTAGCTTTCAATAGATAAAATTTTAACTTGTTAATTTAGTGAGAATCTCTTTGCTTGCATTTTAGGGTTTCATAGAAAAATTAGGGTTCTTGTTAATTTATTGCTTTTTAGTTAAGAATTCTCATTTCCTTGCATTAATTCTAGTTAATTTTTAGTGGGATTTCCTTATTATTAGCAAAAATCCAAAAATATTTTGATTTTAAGTTTAACTCTTTCAAATTCCAGTTTAGAAACGGTGATTAGATATCTTTATAATTTCTTTTATAGTCTTTTTATTGGTTTAATTTACTTGCTCTTTAATTCTAGTTTTATTTTAATTAGTTTAGAGTAGAATTAAGTGCTTTTCTTCTTATACATGCTTTTACTAGAATAGCTTAATTAGTTTCTAAATCTCATAATTGCTTAGTTTCATTTACTTGCTTTAGTAGATAATTTAGCCTAATTTTGGTTTGTTTTTCTGGAGTTTAATTATGCATTTGAGTAGTGTAGCTTTATCTTCCTTTGTTTAAATTGCTTAACTATACAAAGATCCATAAATCTTGGTAAATGCATGCAAACAATCCTGTGGAAATGATACCCACACATCCTATACCACTATCAACTCCGTATACTTGCGGAACTTGGGTTGAGTATAGTGAATTGGTGTGGTTAATTATTGCTTGTTTGTCTTTTAAAAATTGAACTTTGTCTAACGAAGGATTCAAGTTTTTGGTGCCGTTGCCGGGGATTGTTCTTGGTATTTGGCAATATTAAGCGCTTTACGGGTCGTGTAGATTAAGCACTTAGTTTAATTTTGTTGTTAATTTGCTTATTCATTTATTTTGGTTAGTTGTCTTGTGGAATTGACTTGGCACTTCCTGTCTTCAATTGACTATTTGCTTTGGTTTTGTTGTAGTGCATGGTAAAAGTAGATAAAGGGCCATTCATTTTCTTGGACAAAGAAAAGGAAAAAGAGTCGAGGGAAATGCGGAAGTTGAGAAGAGTACAACAAGAGAAGAAGGGATTTAAATGGCATATGCTAATGCTAATCGAAGGAATTTGAACATGGAGAATGATGAAGAAGAAGTTGTTGGAAATAATGGGATAGGCGGTTACAAGAATGGAAATGGCTTGACTAGGAATAGAAGGCAATTAAGGGATTATGCCTTGCCAAATTTTGAGGGGGCAAACTCTTGTATTGCACGGATGCCCGTGCAAGCTAACAATTTTAAAATTAAGCCCGCCTTAATCCAAATTTTCCAAGCTCATGCAATGTTCGGGGATGGTCCCAATAAAGATCCCTATACACACCTCATAAATTTTGTGGAAGTTTTGGACACATTCAAATTCAATGGAGTACACCCAGATTGTGTGCGAATGAGGGTGTTTCACTTTCTCTCCACGGGATAAGGCAAAATCATGGCTACAATCCCAAGCCCAAGGAACATTTAATACTTGGAATCAACTTGCTCAAAAGTTCTTGGCAAAGCATTTTCCACTCGCAAGAACTGCCAAATTGAGAAATGAAATTACATCCTTTAAGCAAGATGTTGGTGAAAGCTCAGAAGATGCTTGGAAGCAGTTCAAGGAGTTGCTAAGGAAATGTCCTCACCATGCGATTCCTTTGTGGCTTCAGATAATGCTCAAGAATTGTTTAATAGAATGGCATACAATCATTATTATCATGGACCAATGACTCCATCGGTGGCTCAACACCAAGCCAATCAAACTAATGCACAAGGTGGAGTGTTGAATTTGAACATGCAAGATGTTTTTTTGGCACAACAGAGTATGTTCTTGAGTGTGATGAACAACGTTGCAAAGGCATTGAAGAACTTAGGAAAACCAAGTAGTGTAAATGCCACATCTTCTTCTCCAACCCAACCAAGCATGGCATTAGATATGTGATTTTTGTTGAGGTGATCATGCAAATGGACAATGTGAGATGCCTTATGGGTCTGAGCATCTCAATTATGTATCTAATCAATCATCATTTTCAAGGAACCCATTTGGAGCTTATAGGAACACATATAATCCCTCTTGGAGGAACCATCCTAATTTTTCATGGAGCAACACCAACATTCAATCCAATCCTCCTTACCAACCAAATCCCTCCACCTCAAAGTGTCCAACACAATCAAGCTTCAAGTTCCTCACCTAGACCTTATCAACCACCACATCGAAGAAATTCCAAACCCAACTCATATAAATCTTTTCCTAATCCTTCATTTCAAAACCAACAACCAAGACCTCCTTTTCAATATACAAATTCTTCCCAACCCATGTATCATGATGAATATGCTCCAAGAGAGAATGTGTGTGAAGATGGTTGGAAAAAATAAGCCAAGTATTTGAGAAGTTAGTTGGAAAGGAAAAATGAAGAACATAAGAGAGATAATGCGAATTTGAAGGCTTCGATGAGAAATTTGGAAGTTCAATTGGGGCAATTGGCAAGGTTAAATAATGAAAGATTGTCTCTAGGGGCACTTCTGAGTGATACCATTCCAAAGCCTAGGGAGCAATGCAATGCCATAACCCTAAGGAGTGGGAAATAGTTAGTGAGATCTAAGGAGAAGAAAAAGGTGGAGGAAGCACATAAGGAGCAGAAGTTGAAGCCAATTGAGAATGAAAAGGAATTTGTTGATAATGAAGACAAGAAGGAACAAAAGAATGAGATCAAGGTATCCAAGAGAAAGCATGTGGTACCTTTGAAGATAGATCCATCAATAAAAGTGCCATTCACTCAAAGGCTCATTAATCCAAGGAAGGAGGAAAGAGAGAAGCAATTCACCTACTTCTTGGATATATTGAAAAAGATTAATGTCAACATTCCTTTGATTGATGTCCTATCCGAGATACCTAACTATGCTTATTTCATGAAAGATCTTTTGGCAAGAAAGTGAAAGTGGGAAGATGGTGAGAAGGTATGCCTTGATGCCCAGTGTATTGCATTGTTCAATGGCAGTTACCACCTAAACTCAAAGATCCTGGTAGTTTTATGATACCGGTGAATATTGGAGGAAAAGCATGGAATCGATCGCTTCTTGATTTGGGGGCAAGCATAAAATCATGCCAAAAGCCATCTATGACAAATTAGGGATCAACAATGTCAAGCCAACTAATGTCACGCTTCAATTGGCAGATTTATTTGAGAGGAAACCATATAGCTTGTTGGAGGATGTGCTTGTACAAGTTGAAAAGTTGGTGTTTCCAGTTGATTGCTTAGCGCTAGATAAACGTGAAGAGAGTGAGACTCCACTAATTCTAGAGAGGCCATTCTTGTCAACTGCTCAAACATTAATTGATGTGAACAAAGGAAAGTTGATCTTACCAGTTGAAAATGAATCAATTGAATTTGATGTGTTTGAATATAATGATATTCCCATTGTTGAAGAAAAATGTGCTGATCCAATCTCTTAATTCTTTCCTTGCTAGGTCAAATGAAGAGCAAAATGAAGTTAACCAAGGCAATTTGCTCAACTAAGTGTTGGAAATAAAAGAAGATCCGAGAAATGAATTGAAGGAAAAACCACCCGATAAGGGATATGTGTTGATGAAGGATCAAGAGATTTTTGCTAAGGATCGAAAAAATGGCAATGTCAAGAAGTTAAAAAGTCACAAAAAGAAAAGAAAACGGTTTGAGAAACAATTGGAGATGCTAATTGGGGCACTAGCAATGGCTAAAGCTTGGAAGAAAGGACTTCTACGTGGAAAAACTGAGAATTAAGCTTTATTTATGAAGAAAACGGGGATTAAGCTTTTTCTCTAGAAACCAAAAGGAAAAAGATGGTCAATAATCCTCAAGTACTTGGAATGAATGCCCATGCTATAGTCAAGCTAGTGACTATAAAATAGCGCTTTTTGGGAGGCAACCCAAGTCTTTATTTTAGTTGTTATTATTTTCTTTTGGTGTGTGATTTTTAATTAGTTTAATTTTGAGTAATTTGGTTTGAATTAGGTTTGAATTTTAGATTTTAAAAAATTAATTTAAGTTTTTGAATTGAATAAATGGTGCTAAAGAATGAGAGAAACAGTCATCTTAACTCGTTAATTTTGTGTTTGTAGGTTGTGCATGGAATTGGAGAAAAGTGATGAAGAGTGGAGAAATTTTGGCTAAGTGTTGAAAATACACTTTGTAGAAGTTCAGCTCCAGATCGCAATCTCAAATTTTAGATCGCGATATGGAACTCAAACTTCTGCAAAGGCTATTTTTCATCCATGTTGAGTTCGCGATCTCGACCGGTAGAAATGTTTACTTATTCACACTCTTTTTCTTCTTTTCTCAAAATTTTCCAACTTTCTTCCCTTTCAACCAAACAAAAAAAAAAAACACCTCCCCAATCCCTTAATATATATATATATATTCTATTTTCTTCCATTCAAAATCACTTCAACCTTTATAACACACCACTAACATCTTTCTATTTCCTCCTAGGAGCATCAAGGAAAGGATATTGGATATGAACATTTTCTCTATTTTACATGATTTAGCACCTTGACTTTTATTTACTTTTATTGACAGTATTTTAATTTGGGATATTTTAGATTTTCTTTTGAGTAGATTGGCTAATGGCCTTAAGCTGACACCAAATATATATCTATTTTGATGCTTCATGGATTAAATCTTTATGAGAATTGCTTGTTGGATACTTGGTGTAGTTTTTGATCATGTTTATTGCCTAATAAGAATAGAATGACTAAGGACCTTAAGCTGATGCCATGTTTGCAATTGTTGATGATTTGAATTGGATGTTGATTTTTATGGAGCTTAATTGATGAGTTTCATGGCTTGGTTAAGTACCCTTAGTATTTCTACTTAATATGAATTTTTGGATTAAATTTTTGTCATAGTTTAGGTAGTTCTTGTTTAATTGTTACTATGTCTTTATGGTGGATTTTTTGTGAGTGGAAGGATGATTTATTATCATCAACTTGAATAAAAGAGACAAGTTTGGCGGTGTTCATTTTTCGTGTTGGGAATCGTTGTTTGCGCATATTGATGTCACTTGATGTATAATGGATGGAAAATTGATCAATTAAGTACTCAATGATGATGAATTGACGTACAATACTATATAATTCAAGTATTTGATTGGGTCTTTTCATTGATTTAAGTGTGAGTGAGTAGTTCATTTACAACATAAAGATTTCAAAACCTTGGCACTACTATTTTTTAAAAAGATGTATTGAAAATTTAGGAAATTTTATTTGAATTATTGTTTCTGATCAATTCACTTATATTATTTTGCTAGACGATTTATCTTTTGAAAAAAAAAATACTAAGTTAAACGAAATAGAAGGAATTTTGGGACATTTTGTGTGTTTGCATAGGGAATGTTCTTCTAATTTGTGAAATTTGGTATTTGAGATTAATTTTGAATACATTTCACTCCTTTTCTTTGGTTTAGGGCCATAAAAAAAATTTAGAAATAAGATGCGAGTACGGGATTCCGACATGTACCCATGTTGTTTCTTCGAATTAAGCCATTAGGAATTGCGTTTTAGTACACCAATAAGTTAAGGAGATCTCATATTACTTATTCCTTGTTAGAGGTTTATTTCCAAAATGTGTGACATTTGCATATAAATAGCTTCCTAAATGAACTTTTATTTTCATGAGGCCTAGTCGGGATAATTAACTAACTCTATAATATTTGTGATTTGAGAAGCAATGATGTTTTAAATGGATAGAACCAAAACATTTGGTAATTCATTTTGAGAATACTAATTCTTGGTGATTTGAAATCTTGTGTAGTAAATGAACGTGTGCTTATTTGTAGAAAAATTACAATTTTGGATTGATTCATTTAAACACTTCACTTATCATATAGTATTGAAAATTTCTTGAGAGGTTTCTTAATTGTTCCAAGTACATCCACAATTCATCAAGTGTTTTGTCAATTTTGGTGGTGTTTATGTGCTCAAGTGTTAGTAGGCTTCTTCAAATTTTTGTTTTGCTCGGGACTAGCAATACACTAAGTTTGGGGCCATGACAACTCTAGTAAACTAGAGTTATTTTACTCTAAATTATGGCATTTTGATAGTTTAAATTCCAAACTTTGGGTAATTAGTTGAAGGTTTTAGTTAATTTCTTTCATATGTGTTCATATTTTTTCTCTTGTTAAATAAGATAAGTTTTTATTAAAACTTTAGCTAAATTAATTGCTTAATTGGGTTAATATTTTGCAGGTCTAAATTAGAGGTTGGAAGCTGGAATGAACAAAGCTCAAGGACCAAAATGCAATTAAAGAAGAAATGAAGGCTTGCCGGGAGGAAAGTCTAGATCGTGATCTGGATTCTCCATATCACGATCTGGACTCAGGAAAATAACTTAAGTGATTAGTGAGTCCATATTGCGATCCTAAATTCCAAATCGCGATCTGGACTCACTAGTGATTTAAGTTGTAAGTGAAATTTTGTAATACTCTAGTAACCAATCGTCTTCTGATTTTTGCCTTGTGTAAGACTCCACTATTTAAGCTACTTTTAAACTATAATAGAGATAAGATGGAGTAGTAGTAGATAGTTAGAAAATCCTAGGACAGATTAGGATAGTTTAATCTTCAAGTTTCTTCTTTAATAAAAAGTTCTCTTTAATTATATTTTAGATCTAGTTTTAATTTCTTTGCAAGTTTATATTTTGATTATATAGTTGAAGTGGGTTAATCAGTAGCTTTCAGTAGATATAATTTTTACTTGCTTTCTAGTTTAATTTAGTAAGAATCTCTTTACTTTCATTTTAGGGTTTCATAGAAAAATTAGGGTTCTTGTTATTTTATTACTTTTTAATTAAGAATTCTCAATTCCTTGTATTAATTCCTAGTTAATTTTTAGTGGGCTTTCCTTATTATTATCAAAAATCCAAAAAAAATTAGATTTTAAGTTTAACTCTTTCAAATTCTAGTTTAGAAATGGTGATTTCTAGCATTATAATTTATTTTACTAGTCTTTTTATTGGGTCAATTTACTTGCTCTTTAATTCTAGTTTTATTTTAATTAGTTTAGAGTAGAATTAAGTGCTTTTACTAGAATAGATTAATTAGTTTCTAAATCTCATAATTGCTTAGTTTCATTTACTTGCTTTAGTGGATAATTTAGCCTAATTTAAGTTTTGTTTGCTTGAGTTGAATTATGGATTTGAGTAGTGTAGCTTTATCTTCCTTTGTTTAAATCGCTCAACTATACGAAGATCCGTAAATTTTGGTAATTGCTTGCCAACAATCCTTATGGGAACCAGACCTACTCATCCTATACCACTATGAACTACGTATAGTTGCGAAAGTTAGATAGAGTATAGTGATTTGGCAATCATTTATACGACAAACAAGGCAATCATTTATACGACACCACTAAGTATAGTTGCCTTGTTTGTCATAGCTGAACTTCGTATAGTTGAAAGAATTAAACTTAAAATCATTGAAAGAGTTAAACAAGGCAAACAAGTTATGTGTCTGCAATCATTATAATTTCATATAGTTGCCTTTTAAAAATCATTTATAGACAAACAAGGCAATCATTTATACTTAACAGGGCAAAATGTTGATTGTTTGTCTTTTTAAAGTTGAACTTTGCCTAACAAGGCAATCATTTATACGACACCACTAAGTACAGTGCTAAAAAAATTATTATTTACTTTAAATATAGTCTATGTAACTGAGGTATTATGCACGTTCAAACAAATCAATGTAAAAATATCCACAACGGTGCGTTTCTTTAAAAACTCTTCTACTCAATATTTGTTGTACCATAGCAAGTCGACGTATTTTATCTAAAAAAATACTTCCTCGCAAAAATTAATTTCATATCATGTCACTGCAAACCCTAATCTAATCTTACTTTTAAAATTTTAAAAAATCACGACCGTGTGTTTCTTAATCTGCATTACAACTTCATTAGTTGGAGAAACAAATATAAATGGTTATTTTTAAAATAATACTACAACTAAAAATTTAACGTCCATCTGCAATTTTAATGTAAGTTTTATTAATCATTCATTACACATATGCATTATTTTTCAACTTCTAATTCTTTTAAAACTGTTCTATAAAATGAAACTTTTATCTTTGCTTACTTTTTAAAATTTTTCAAATATTAGAAAATTTTAATTATACACAATTTGTAAAGACCATGTGGACTATGATTTTGAATTCTTTATACTAATATGGATGTATATATATTTTTTATTTTATCAATCAATGATTAAAAAAATTGGATACAAAAAATGCATTATTTTAAAAATGTCTACGTATTATGAAATAGTTATATTAGTAACAATCTATTCGTCTATATAGTACGTAAAGGGTGTGTTCCCACTTGGTCGGGTGGATTCTTTTCCTTAACATTTTGGAGTCTTAAATATTTTTACAAAAAAAAAAAAAAATCCTGCCACAACTTTCATAAAATTACACTCCCACCACCCAGCATCTCACAAACCTCACTACTCTCAGTTATTTGATGATTATTTTACCTTTTACTACATATTATCCATTCCAAGAATCCTATCCAAACTATAAAACCAACTATTCCTTCTTCTATAGCAATTCAACAGACAACAATCCTATTTCAATAGCATTTTCTCTACAGCATGATTTCTTCCACTCAAGTCGTGAGTTTGTTTAACAATAAAATTTCTCTTTCTCTCTTTTTCTGTAAATTACATCACGTAATCTAACATTGAATATTTTTGGTCATAATTTAACATTGATTATTAACTCATGTTCAAATCTTATGCAGGATAAAACCATAAAAATTCCTTCTTGCACAGCAATTCAAAAGACAACATTCTTGCTTGAATAATAACTGTAAACTTGAGGAAATCCAATAAATACAAGGCAAGTCTTCTACCCAACATTTAATTTGCTAAACTTTTTCATGTTTTACATAACTTATTTTTTGTAATTTTGTAAGAAAAAATCTTACAAAAAAACTACACATAACCCCAGCTATTAAATTACCTCATCAAAGTTTTCTTTGCTAGTTTTATAAATTGAAAAGTTAAGACCGTATGTTGATATAGCAATCATATTCAAATTTTAAAAATTTCGAAAAAAATACATAGTAATTAATTGCATTGAATTTTTTTTTCATTCTTATTTTCACATGTTTAACTTTATCTTCCCTTCTTTCATTTTTACATATTAAATATTCTACCATTAACGTGTTTGGTATCCTAAATTTGCCTCTATTAAAGTTGTTCAGCAACTAAAACACAACATATGTACTATCGACTATCACATGGATTTAATTGTTATTTAATCCTGATCAATTTGAATATTTGAAATGTAAAACTAATTCATATATGCATAATATGGGTTTATTTGTGTCCAGTTGATTGACTAGAGGAGATATAAAATTTTCGTTAAATATAATTAAATAAATTAATAAACTTAATTTTTAAAAAAAATAATAATTATCTCGCATTTGAATCACTAATTGTACTACAGCATTGTTGCCTAACCCAATAGTTGAAGAACTGATGTCATTTATCTTGGAATGAGTTATCTTTACGATTTTCTAGGCAACAGAACAGGGTTTTTCCGAAGTTTTAAAATTTTCCATCACGATTTTTTATTTTTTGTGCTCTCTCTTGCTTACTTAAATTTAATTTGTAATGTAACTTCTAATGCTTATACGAAACCACTAAGTAGAGTACTAAAAATGATATTTACTTTAAATACGGTCTATGGAAGAATGGTATTATGCACATTCCCAAAAACTTCAATGTAAAAATATCCACAGCGGTGCGGATTCTTTAAAAACTCTTCTACTCAGTATTTCTTCTCAAGAAAAAAGATGCCTATTTATAAAAATTAATTTCATATAATGACAACTCCAAACTCTAATCTAATCTTACTCTTAAAATTAAAAAGTATCCATGACCGTGTGTTTCTCTATACGCATTATAGCTCCATTAGTTGGAGAAATAAATGTAAATGGTTACTTTAAAAAAATACTACAACTAAAGTTAAATGTCCATCTGCAACATTTTCACTTTACGTTTTTATTAGTCATTCATTACACAAGCATTTTTTTACAATGTCTAATTATTTTTAAAGTGTTTTATTAAGTAAAGCTGATATATTTGCTTACTTTTATATATTTCATAATATTTGAAAATTTCAATTATACACAATTTTTAAAGACCATGTGGACAATGACTTTTAAATTCTTTATGCTTTGCTAGATTTAATTTTCTTTTGATTTTATCAATCAATAATTAAAAAAAAAAACATTGGATACAGAAATTGCGCCATTTTAAAAATGTCCACGTATTATTAAACAGTAATATTAGTAAGAATCTATACATCTATCCAATATATAAAGGGTGTATCCCCACTTAGTCTGGTAGACTCTTTCTCGTTATATTTTGGAATCTTAAATATTTTTAAAAAATCCTACCACAACCTTCCTATAATTACTTTCCCACTATCCAGCATCTCACAAAACTCACTGCTATCAGTTATTTGATGAATTTTATCTCTCATTACATATTATCAATTCCAAGAATAAAAAAATATAAAACCAACTATTCCTTCTTCTATACCAATTCAACAAACAACAATCCTATTTTAATAGCAATTTCTCTACACCGTGACTTCTTGCACTCAAGTCGTAATTTTTTTAACTATAACATTTCTCTCCCTACTATTTTTTTTTTTAAAATTATATAATGTAATCTAACTTCGATTATTTTTGGCCATAATTTACTATTGATTATTAACTAATGTTCAAATCTTTTGTAGAATAAAACTGTAAAAACTCCTTCTTCCACAGCAACTCAAAAGACAACATTCCTCCTTGAATAATAACTGTAAACTTGAGGAAATCCAATAAATACAAGGCAAGTTCTTCTACACAACAGCTAATTTCTTAAAGTTTTTTCATGTTTTTCATAGCTTATTTGTTTAGTTTTGTAAGAAAAACAAACCCTACAAAAAACACTACACATAACCCCAATTATTAAATTCTTCATCGAATTTCTTTGGATGCTATATCATATCATGCATAACAGGATTAAAAGGCAAAATTGCAATAGTTTTATAAATTGTAAAGTTAAGACCATATGTTGATAAAGCATTCATATTCAAGTTTTAGAAGTTTTGAAAAAATAAATACATTGTTATTAATTGCATTGAGTTTTTTCTTTTTCATTCTTATTTTCACAACTTGAACATTATCTTCTCTTCTTTCATTTTTACGTATTGAATATTCTACCATTAACAAGTTTGATATTCTAAATTTGCCTTTATGAATGTTTCTCAACAACTAAAACACAATACATGTACTATCTACTATCACATGGATTTAACTATTATTTATTCCTGATCAACGATTGAATATTTGAAATGTGAAACTAATTAATGTATATAATACGTGTTGAGTTTTCATATCTTGTCACTCAATACTCTAATCTAATCTTGCTTTTAAAATTAAAAAATATCTATAACCAAGTGTTTCTTTTTATTACAACTTCATTTGTTGGAGAAATAAATATAAGTGTATGGTTATTTTAAAAAAATTCTACAACTAAAAGTTGAGTGTCCATCTGCATTTTTGCTTTATGTTTCTATTAATCATTCATTAGACATGAATTTTTTTTACATTGTCTAATTGTTTTAAAACTGTTCTATTAAATTTTTCCAAACATTTGAAAATTTTAGTTATACCCAATTTGTGAAGATAGTGTGGTGTGTGATTTTTGAATTCTTTATGCTACTGTGGATCTAATTTTTTGTTGATTTTATCAATCAATGATTAAAAAACATTGGATACAAAAAATGTGTTGCATTAAATATATCTACGTATTATTAAACAATTATATTAGTAATAATCTACATATCTATACAATATATAAAGTGTGTATACACACTTGGTCTGGTGGGTTCTTTCCCTTTATATTTTGGAGTCTTTAATATTTAAAAAGAAGGGAAAATCGCTAGAATAGTTCCTCAATTTTTTCACTTTAACCAAAATAGTCCCTTAACTTTTTTTTAGCCAGAATAGTCATTTAACTGCCTTTATTTTTTAGCCAAGAAAGTCCTTTTATGGTCGAGTCACCATAAATTTTTTTTTATTTATAAATTTCACATAAAATGACTATCTTGGCTAAAAAATAAAAGTTGGAGGACCATTCTGGTTATAAAAAAAGTTGAAGGACTATTTTGGTAAAGTAAAAAAGTTGAAGGACTATTTCAGCGATTTTCCCTAAAAAGAAATCCCACCACAGCCTTCAAAAAATTACTCTCCTACCATCCAGCATCTCACGAAGGCCACTACTATCAGTTATTTTATGAATTTTGTCTCTTACTGCATATTATCATTTCCAAGAATCCTATCCAAAATAAAAAACCAGCTATTCCAACTACTATAGCAATTCAATAAACAGCAATCCTATTTCAATTGCAATTTCTCAACATCATGATTTCTTCCACTAAAGTTGTAAGTTTGTTTAACAATAACATTTCTCTCTCTCTCTCTACTTTTTTTTTTTTAAATTACAAACATAATCTAACTTGAATTATTTTTGGCCGAATGATAATTTACTATTGATTCTTAACTAATGTTCAAATCTTTTGTAGAAAAAACATTTAAAAATTCCTTCTTCCATGGTAATTCAAAAGATAGCATTCCTTCTGGATTTATAACTATAAACTTGAGGAAATCCAATAAATACCAGGCAAGTTCTTCTACGCAATAGCTAAATTCTTAAACTTTTTCCATGTTTTGTGTAGCTTATTTTATTAATTTTGTAAAAAAAATTCTTACAAAAAACACTACACATAACCCCAACTATTAAATAATCTCATCGAATTTCTTTTCATGCTATGATATCATGCATAACAGGATTAATAGGCGAAAATGAATCAGTTTTATAAATTGAAAAGTTAAGACCATATGTTGATATAACATTCTATATTCAAGTTTTAAAAGTATTTAAAAAAATAAATACATTGTAATTAATTGCATTGAATTTTTTTCATTCTTATTTTCAAAGCTTGAAATTTATCTTCCCTTCTTTCATTTTTACGTATTGAATATTCTGTTTAATCATTAACAAGTTTGATATCCTAAATTTGGCTCTAGAATTGTTGTTCAATAACTAAAACACAATACACGTACTATCGACCATCGCATGGATATAATTATTTTTTATTCCTTATCAATGATTGAATATTTGAAATGTAAAAGTAATTAATACATATAACACGTGTTGAGTTGAGTAAATTCTCCTGTCAATTGGCGCGTCGAGATATAAAATTTACATTAAATATAATTAAATAAATTAATAAACCGAAACTTAAAAAAAAGGAAATGCCCTCACATTTGAATCATTAATTGTACTACAGCATTGTTGTCTTACTCAATAGTTGAATTGATGTGATCTGTCTTGGAATGAATTATCCTTATCATTTTCTAGGTAACAGAAGTTTTGTGCAGACGGATTTTCCCAAGTTTTAAAATTTTTCCATCATGGTTTTTTATTTTTAGTTCTCTCTCTTATTTATTTAAATCTAATTTATAATTAAACTGCTAATGTTTATACAAAACTGAATCTAAGTAGAATCCGAAAAAATAATCATTTACTTTAAATATGGTCTATTTAACAAAAGCATACTGCACATGCCAAAAAAAACTCAATCTAAAAATATCCTTGGTGGAGCACTTATTTAAAAACTCTTTCTTCTCAATATTTATAGCACCATAGGAGGTGCACATATTTTATTGCAAAAACTTCCTCCTCGGAAAAATTAACTTCATATCATGTCACTCCAAACTCTAATCCAATCTTTCTTTTAAAATTTAAATTATCCACGACTGTTTGTTCCTTTATATGCATTCAACTTTGTTAGTTGGAGAAATATACATAAATGGTTATTTTTTTAAAAAAATACTACATCTAAAGTTTAATGTCCATCTGCATTTTTACTTATGGTTTCATTGATCATTCAATCACATATGCTTTTTTTTTGCAATGTCTAATTATTTTATAACTGTTCCATTAAGTGAAGCTTATATATTTGCTTACTTTTTAAATTTTTCCAAATACTTGAAAATTTTAGGCAAAATTATATACATTTTGTAAGGACCATGTGGACTGTGATTTTTGAGTTCTTTTATGCTACTGTGGATTTAATTTTTTTTTATTTTATCAATCAATGATTAAGAAAACATTGGACACGAAAAATGCATTATTTGTATAAAAATTGTTTATGTATTATTATTAAATAGTTGTATTAGTAAATATACTTATTTAACAGTTTTATTATTCATAATAATAATAAGTTTACATTTGCTTATTTTTGGTATTTGGAATCAAACCAAGCGTGACACACATTTTCTCAACTGCAGAAACAAAAGACAGTAGGTTCAATCCACCATTTCTTTTCAAAAAGAATTACAAATTAGCTTCATTGATACAACAAAATTTAAAAATCAAACACTTTTTAAAATATTTCCTTTATTTAACAAAATTTTCCTTTACATTAACATTCCTATACTTTTTTTTCAACATATATTGCCTAAAAACTGAAAAGCAATAAGATGTCCCAAATAAGCTTCATTACTGTTACCTTTAATCCATTTCATTTCCTCAAGATTGCCCAATCAAAGATTCGACATGCATGAACCCTCAAGAGAAAACAACATGATAAAATAATGTTTAATGGATATGAAGTGTACTTCGTCGCTACACACAACACACTACTAAAAGAAATCAACAAACAATGGTAATCATCAAATGGATTCTGCTTTCAGGTGGCGTCAACAAAATAATATTTTTAAGTTCAAACAAGGTTTTAATATTTAGTGACATTTATGACATCAAAAAGGAAATATAAACTATTACAATGTCTTAATTTTCTTATTACAATGCCTCCATCATTGATTTTCCGTCCACAAATCACCACATAATGTATAATAAGTATACTTTTGAATGCATCACCAATTCACTATTATATTCTATCACGCTTTAATGAATGTAGTAATAGTTACATATGTTTTGTGCAATAGGTGTGGTGCTCAACATAATTTAAATATGATCTATATATATTAATACATTTATGTGCATCTTTGTTACTTTTTTGTTACTTTATGGCCACATTGAAATATAAATTTTAATTGAATTGAATGCTACACTTACAAAATCAAATGACCAAGTCCAAGTTGTACCAATAATGATAGCAGTCTTTATACTTGCATTATACACTAAAATACAAGTCTCATACACTAACTTTCAACTATTAACCTATAAAAAAAATTCACATCTAATTTCGCACTTCAAATTCCTTCCATTACGAGGTAAGTTATAAATGTTTTCTATAATCTATCATGTACTACTAAGATGACGTAAAACAATTATTGAAGTTCAATTATATGTTAAAAAGTAATAAAATTTTATTACCTATTAAAAAAATAATTAAACAATTGAAATACAAAATTTGACTTGTCCTACACAAGTTAATTACATAACTAATACTATCATTTTATTTTTCATTACATTTCAAAATTATACTATTTCAACCTAAACAATTTACAGATGTGATACACAACATGATCATAGAAACATTCTACACTATCATAACTAAATCTTCATGTGAACACATTTTATATGTTTTCAATACTTACATCTCACCCTTTTACATATACAAATCCAATTAAATTAACAAACGAACAACGAAAAAATCAACTACTAACCTAAAAATCAAGAAAATAACTTACAAATATAACAAAATAATTTCATAAATACAAACCACGTAAACAACGCAAATGACAAAAGGCACACTCTATATGTGTGAAATAGTAAAAACAAATTATTCATGACTTATTTGACAGAAAAATCCATATAATTTAGAGAACAATAATAACGATAGCAACTTTTACAAATCGAACTACATAAAAAGACCCTAAAATAAAGTATTATAGTCCACCAAATTAACTAGGACCTATCCCTTTATATACATATATATATATAACTTCTTGTGAAACCCATTTAAATAAATTCACAACTAACACATCAAGTATAAGGCGGTCCATAAAATTTTACAAAATTAAAATTTAATATCTCTCTATATTTTTCTAAGAATTAATTTATCTCAGTTCTGTAATGTATGGCTACCTCTCCAACTCAACCTTGTACAACTGTTGAAGACCAAGAAACAATTGAACAACGAGAAAGATGGAGAATTGCGGAACGCAATAGAAGGCAATCAATGAATAGGAAAAAGAACAATTTTTAGCACGCTGACGTGTCAATTACGGATGACAACAAGCGACACTAAGATTCAATTATGCAACAACAATCAATAGACATGCGTCACAGCTACCATCACCTCCTAGGAGATCACCTATGCTTGCGCAACAACGAGAAGCAAGATGTATTCGAGAATGCGAGCACATTCAATCCATGACCTATGAGCAGAGAAGTGAATATCTATCTCATCGTCATCACAATTATACACCACGATGATTGAGAACACAAAATTGTAATCCTTGTACCAAAATTCTACAATTTTTAAACTCAATAAATGTGCATATATTTTTCCCAAACTAAAATATCTACCAATATCACAGCCAATGAATCGCTCAACTTGGTAATCCATCCTACAATTATTCACTACAATGGAATATCAAGAAGTTACGTAGAGTAACATTTACTACAACAAAACCTTTTGTTTGTGAAATATTAAAAAGGAATTAATTTAGTTTCTTAATGATGAATAATGAGTGTTATAATTTGCATAATTTATGAGCATATATTAATATCATTTCTTTGGTGCAATGTTTAAATTTTGCAGATTCTCAATCCATCACTATTGAAGGGCAACACGACTCACACCAAATACTCGTATCCCTAGAGTAGATCAAAACCCTTCTACACTTGAACAAGGTAGTACAAGTCAAGTAGTACATACATGTGCAATTTCATCACAGGTAATCACACAATATTAATTACAAACACAGTTATTTGCATATAATTATATTGATGTAATATATTTGAATTTAGGTACTACTACACCTTCTTTATTCGATTTTACCAATTACCAAGACTTTTGACAATGATGGAAAACAATTGTTAGAAACTGTACACACTAAAATAATTGCAAGTATTCCTCATTATATTCATCAGTATTTATTTGTTGCATTAAACAAAAAACATGATATTTATTATAACTTTAAGTAAATGTTTCATATTTAATTTGAAATTGAAAACTTCACAATTGAATACATAGTATTCATTTTCAACAACATAATACATAATAATTAATTGTTCAAAATTCAATTAACCATCTCAATTAATATACTGCATGCTTTTTTTTTATTGCAAACACACCAATTTATTTATAACTACAAAAACAACATATTCATTTTTTCACTAGAAAAGCATAAAATTCTATGCGAAATAGATGTTATGGCTGTACACAATATTCCTTCAACTACGAATTATCAAATTAGAGCGGGTCAATTGGGCACAAACAATATAGCATGAGGCTTTCATGAAGGATTTGGCAATCCAAAATTCCAATTTCCACCACCTTGAATATGTCATTATTGATCTGCTAAATTGTTTTATGGTGAAACATCTAAGTTGTGTTGTTCAACTGGAAAGATTATCTTATTTGCCACCTATACCATGTTACCCAAAATCACTCCTGTCGTTTACATCCCAAACACCTGAAGGTAGGTGCTTTCGACAGTAATTATGATTCATAAGTCACATTTACTCATTCACATGCATGGGTGTACACCTCAATGAAAATATTAACAGAGGTAGCAAAGTATATTCTTTTTGAGCTCAAGGTTCCATATATCACAAAATTGGAAGTCTACTGCCATCCACAATTTGCAGAATTTGATATATCCAAAGCTATATATGGGATACTGAGCATGAAATAGATAATATGATTGCCGAGAATCGAAATTTGCATAGGGATTTGATAGAAATAATAAAGACAATTCTAGACGAGCATAATCCAATTGTGAAAACTCTTAGATAAAAGGGCTAGAATCAAGATTTACCGAATTGTATACTTACCATCAAGCAGCAACCAGTTAATCATCACAACTACAGTTTACTTACAACGACTGAAGTTACAGCAATTATTCTCGGTAGAGAAGAGATGGGTCACAGATTAAATAGTAGGGATATCATTATTAAAGCAAAAAGTTGACAACTTTTAAATGTTCCTGACATTGTTGGATATTATGTTGCTCTGCAATACCCCTTCTTTCGGCCTACGATACCTATGGATGGGATGTCAACACATGAAGTACATATGGAAGATAAGTAACATGTCATGAATTCTATGCATACCATGTGCACAGACATATTATTTTCTTATTCTATAGCAATATTTTAATTCACCTGACAACTATTAATTAATGATAACCTAGATTAGACCACATGACACATCTATTTTACTTCGAGCTGCACGTTTTCTGCAACATGTAGTTGACAATTATGTCAAAATAGAGGCTCACAAGTACCAATAGATATGTCCCAACCAACATGCCATTAGATAAGAACTATATTAAGGATTGCAAGATGCACTACAAAATGGTGAAATAGATGCAATATAACACTGCTTTCTAAAATTTTGCAAGATGCACTTCAAAATGGTGAAATAGATGCAATCATTATAACACTGCTTTCTAAAATTACTTATCATATTACCTAAACTAAATTTATTCCATATGTCAAGGAATGTTGGGCGAATAACCACTTTTCCGTCATCTTTTGTTGAGAGACCTTGAGATATGCACCAACGCTATAAAGACGCAATGGCATTGGTTCAAAAATCTGGCAAGCCATAGTTAATGCTTACCATGATCTACAATCCAAATTGGATTGAAATTAGTGATGAATTGCTCCCAAGTCAAGCTCCTCAAGATCCTCCTGAAATTAAAAACTTCACAATTGAATACATAGTATTCATTTTCTACAATATAATACATAATAATTAATTGTTCAAAATTCAATTAACTATCTCAATTAATACACTACATGTTTTTTATTGATTGTACACACACCAATTTACATATAACTACAAAAACATCATATTCATTTTTTAACTAGAAAAACATAAAATTCTATATGAAATAGATGTTATGTCTATGCACAATATTCCTTCAACTACGAATTATATCAAATTAGAGTGGGTCAATGGGGCACAAACAATATAGAATGATATTAGTGATGGATGTGGAGTTTAAAGTGATTTGTAGTGAAGATGAGGGAAGAATTCTTAGGGATTGGGGTTAGGGTTTTCGGTTGAGAGAAGAAGAAGAATAGAGAAGTTAATGAAAAGAGAAGAAGAAGTGACTTTTAAAAAAAATGAATCTGCCCTTCAAGATCGCGATCTGGCCTAATATCGACATCGTGATCTCAAATTTGGTATCGCGATCTCGACTCGGTGCAAAAATAGCCCTTGCAGAAGTTTTGAGTTGAGATCGCGATCTCGACCAAATGACCTTTCTGCCCTCCAGAAGTTTGAGTTTGAGATCGTGATCTCGAGCTCAACTTCTGCAAAGTGAATATTTCACACCTAGCCGAAATTGCTCCACTCTTGACCACTTTTTTCCATTTGCAAGGATAACCTACAATAAAAAATTCACAAGTTAGGATGACAATTTTCACTCATTCTTTAGCACCCAATTTATTCAACTAAATAAAACTTAGATTTTTATCTAAAATTCTAACCTAATTAATCTAAATTAAAACACATACTAACTGAAAGCAAAAACAACTAAATGAAGAACTTGGGTTGCCTCCCAAGAAGCGCTCTTTTATAGTCACTAGCTTGACTATGATATGGACTTCATTCCAAGTAATTGAGGATGATTGACCCTCCTTTCCCTTTTGGTTTCCACGGAAAAAGTTTGATCCCTTTTTTCTTCATGATTAAAACTTGATTTTTGGGTTTTCCATGCACAAGTCCTTTCTTTCTAGCCTTAGTCATCGCTAGTGCCCCAATTAACATCTCCAATTGTTTCTCAAACCATTTTCTTTTCTTTTTGTGCCTTCTAGTTTCTTGACATCGCCATTTTGCTTATTCTTTGCAAAACTCTCTTCATCATTCGTCAACACACTTCCCTTATCCGGTGGTTTTTCCATCAATTAATTTCTCGGATCTTACTTTATTTCCAACACTTGCATAAGGAATTCGAATTTCCTTGGTTAACTTCATTTTCTCTTCATTTGACCTAGAAAGGATAGAATTAAGAGATTGATTTGCACATTTCTCTTCAACAATGGGAATATTGTCATTATATTCAAACACATCAAATTCAATTGATTCATTTTCAACTCGTAAGATCAACTTCCCTTTGTTCACATCAATTAATGCATGAGCGGTTAACAAGAAAGGCCTTCCTACAATCAATGGAATCTCACTCTCTTCATCCATATCTAGCACAAAGAAATCAACGAAAAATACCAACTTTTCAACTTGTACAAGCACATCTTCCAACAAGCCATATGGTTTCCTCTTAGATAAATTCGCCAATTGGAGTGTGATATTAGTTGACTTGACATTGTTGATCCCCAACTTGTCATAGATGGCCTTTGTGTTGAACTCCAGTTATGATAATCATGTTTTGATGATGACCAAATCATACTAATGGTTTGCAAACAAGTGTGCAGAAAAACAGGAAGGATCAGATAAAATAGGACGCATATGACCGTCCGAGACACTGTTCATCAAGCTATAGGACGCATATGACCGTCCGAGACACTGTTCATCAAGCTGTAGGATGCATGAACGGACGTCCGAACCCACCGTCCGAACCCCTAACGGCTAGTTTTTAACAGCTAGTTTTTTGACCGTTAGAACTCAAATTTCAGCACATCTTTCATCTATAAATAGCCCAAGGACTTCCAAATGATAAAAGGAACTACTACATTCAATACAAACACTTGTAAGAGCTATTTGGGGAGAAATAGGCTAAAATATTGTAGGTTGTATTGGTTTGAGTAGTATAGTTCTCTTGGCTCAACTTGTGGGAATTAGTCTGAGCAAGAATAGACTAGTGAGTGATCTTCAAGTGTAAGAGTGGAGGGATAACAAGTGTACAAAAGTGAGGTTGTAGTGTAAAACCCTTTGGCTCAACTAGAGGAACTTAGTTGGTGCAAGGGTGAGCCTACTTTGTGTACAAGAAGGTTATTGCCTCACCTTCTTTGAAGAGGCACTACTAGTGGATGTACTCCAAGCTTGAGAAGCTTGGGAGTTCGGTTTAATATTCTTTATCTCAATCTTTTATTTGTTCTTTAAGCTTTAATTGCTAAATATTTATCTTTGATCATTTGTGCTTAAGTATTCATTTGTTGCACAAAGTTTGTATTTTCATTAAGCACTTGAAAAGGTTTATTTTTTGAGACAACTTAATTCACCCCCCCCCCGCTCTTAGGTTGCTTTGGGGCCAACACTTTGGCATGATCTTTATGCTTGCCTCCAAATCACAAAGTGATCGATGCCATGTTTTTCCTCTAACATTCACCGGTATCATGAAACTACCGGGATCCTTGAGTTTAGGGGGCAACCGCCTTTGAACAATGGCACTACATTGGGCATAAGGCATACTTTCTCATCATCATCCCACTTCGCTTTCTTGCCAAAAGATCCTTCATGAAACGAGCATAGTTAGGCATCTTGGTGAGGACATCAATCAAAGGAATGTTGACATTAATCTTTTTCAACATATCCAAGACACGATTGAATTGCTTGTCTTTTTCCTCCTTTCTTGGAACAATGAGTCGTTGAGGGAATAGCACTTTATTGATGGATCTATCTTCAACGGTTCCTCCACATGCTTCTTCTTGGATACCTTGATCTCATTCTTTTGTTCCTTCTTGGCTTCATCATCAACCACTTCCCTTTTATTCTCAGCTACCTTGGACTTTTGTTCCTTGCTTCATTCCTCCACCTTTTTCTTCTCCTTAGATTCAACAAATTTTTTTCCACTTGTTAGGGTTATGGCATTGAATTACTCCTTGGGGTTTGGAATAGTATCACTCAGAAATTCCCCTACAGGTTTGTCATTTTTCAACCTTGCCCATTGCCCCAATTGAATCTCCAAATTTCTTGTTGAAGCCTTCAAATTCTCATAATATATTTTATGCTCTTCCGTTTTCCTATCCAATTCTCTTCTTAAATACTCGGCTTCTCTTTTCCAACCTTCTTCACCTGAATTCTCTCTTGGAGTATATTGATCATGATGCATGGGTTGGGAAGAATTGTCATAATATAAAGGAGGTCTTTGTTGTTGGTTTTGAAATGAAGGGTTGGGGAAAGTTTGATATGAGTTGGGTTGGAAATTTCTTTGATGTGGCGGTCAATAAGGTCGAGATGAGGAATTCGGGGCTTGAGTGTGTTGGGCATTTTGAGGTGGGAGATTTGGTTGGTAAGGAGGATTTGATTGGTTGTTGGTGTTACTCCATGAGAAATTTGGGAAATTCCTCCGAGAAGGATTGTATGTGTTCCCATAAGCTCCGGATTGGTTCCTTACTTGGAAATGATGATTGATTAGCCACATAATTGGTTTGCTCATTAGCTCCATATGGCATCTCACATTGTCCATTGGCATGGCCGCCTCCATAAAAATCACATGTCATGCTTGGTTGAGTTGGAGAAGAAGAATAGCATTTACACTACTAGGTTTCCCTAGGTTATCCAACGCCTTTGCCATGTTGTTCATCACACTCATGAACATGCTTTGTTGTGCCAAAAGGACATCTTGCATATCAACGCTCCACTATGTGCATTGGCTTGATTAGCTTGGAGTTGAACCACCGACGGAGTTATCGGTCCGTGATAGTAGTGGCTGTATGCCTTCCTATTTAACAACACTTGAGCTTCTTCCGGAGTCTTATATGAGAGAGAACCATTAGCGGAGGCATCTACGATGGATTCATCTCTTGAAGTAAACCATTATAAAAGGTTTGGATTTGAAGTCATAAGGGAATGGCGTGATGAGGGCATTTTTTTAGCAATTCTTTGATATCTTTCCGAAGCACTGCCCCGAGACTTTCACCAACATCTTGTTTGAACTATGTAATTTCATTCCTTAATTTAGCGGTTCTTGCGGGTGGAAAGTACTTCGCCAAGAACTCTTGAGCAAGTTGGTTCCAAGTGGTGAATGTTCCTTGGGCATGGGATTGCAACCATGACTTTGCCCTATCACGAAGAGAAAAAGGAAATACCCTTATCCGCACACAATCTTGGTGTACTCCATTAAACTTGAATGTGTCCAAGACTTTTTCAAAATTCATGAGGTGTGTATAGGTATCCTCATTTGGTCCACCTCCGAACATGGCATGGGTTTGGAGCATTTGGATTAGGGCAGGCTTGATTTCAAATTTGTTAGCTTGCACGGGCATCCGTGCAATGCTCGAGTTTGCCACTTTATGCCCGTATGCTCGAGTTTGCCACTTTAAAATTGGGTAAAGCATACTCCCTCAATGGCCTTCCATTCCCATTTATGCCATTACCATTCCCGTAACCGCCAATCCCATTATTAGTCCAACAACCTCTTCTTCATCGTTTTCCATGTTCAAATTCCTTTGATGAGCATTAGCATTTGCCATCTCTATCCTTTCTTGCTCTTGTTGTACCCTTCTCAACAGTCGAATTTCTCTTGGCTCTTTCTCCCGTTCCTTGTCTAAGCAAATGAATCGCTCTTGAGCTCCTCTTACCATGCACTACACAAAACCAAAATAGTCAATTGAAGTGCCAAGTCAATTCCGCAAGAGAACCAATCAAATGTAAAAATAAATAAAATTAACAACTAAATTAAACTAAACTAAAGAGCTTAATCTACACGACCCGTATAGCGCTTGATATTGCCAAAAATCGAAGACAATCCCGGCAACGGCGCCAAAAACTTATTGCTTCGTTAGGCAAAATTTAACTTTGAAAGGACAAACAAGCAATAATTAACCACACTAATTCAATATACTCTACCTAACTTCCGCAAGTATACGGAGTTGATAGTGGTATAGAATGAGTGGGTATCGTCCCACAAACTAGGATTGTTGGAAGGCAATTACCAAGATTTGCAGATATTTGTGTAGTTAAGCGAAATCAAACAATGGATGATGGAACTACTCTAGTAAAAACCATGATTAAATGAAAGCAATGAAAACTTAATTTTATGCTAGATTAACTAAAAAGCAAGTAAGTGAAAATTACCAATTACGATATTAAGAAACTAATTAATCAACTCTAGAAAAAAGCAAGTAAAGGAAGGCACTTAATTCTAACATAAATTAACCAAATTAAAACTAAAATTAAAGCTGCAAAAGACCCAATTGAAAGGACTACAAATAAGAAACCTGGAAGACTAAAAGAAATCATTTCTAAACTAGAAATTGAAAAGAGTTAAACTAGAAATCTAAGTATTTTTGGATTTTTGATAAAAATAGAGAAAGCCCACTTGGAATTAACTAGAAATTAATGCAAGAAATTGAGAATTCTTAAATAAAAAGCAAGAAATTGTCAAGAACCCTAATTTTCCTAAGAAACCGTATTAGATTGCAAGCAAAGAAATTCTTACTAAATTAGACTGGAAAGCAAGTAAAAATTATATCTACGCAAAGCTTGCGATTAACCCACTACGATTCTCTAATCAAAATTCGAACTTGACAAGAAATTAAAAGCAGATATAAGAGACAATTATAGAGAAATTTCAATTAAAGAAGTAAAGTTGGAGTTCAAGATATCCTAAACTATCCTAAAATCTACTAACTATCTATACTACTAACTCTACTTTCTTCACTTCCTATTTAATTGTTACACAAGGCAAAAATCAGTAGTTGTTGGTTGAAAGTTTACAAAATTTCCCTTACAACTTAACCCTTAGCGAGTTGAGATCGCGATATGGAACAATTGAGATCGCGATATGGAGAGTTTGAGATCGTGATCTCGACTCTCTTCTCAGCATTTATTGCAATTTGGTCCTTTGAGCTTTGTTCATTCCAGCTTCCAACCTATAATTTTTGACCTGCATAATATTAACACCATTAAGCAATTAAGATTAAGCTAGAAATTTAAGAAAAACTTATCATATTTAAGAAAGAACAAAAATTTAAACACCTGAAAGAAATTAACTGAAATCTTCTATTACTTACCCAAAGTTTGGGATTTAAACTATCAAAATGCTATAATTTAGAGAAAATAACTCTAGTTTATTACAGTTATCACACATCCTTGAATATGTCCTTATTGTTCAGCTAAATTGTTTTATGGAGAAACATCTAAGTTGTGTTGTTCAATTGGAAAGATTGTCTTACCACCTATACCATGTTCCCCAAAATTACTCGTGTCGTTTACATCCCAAACACCTGAAGGTAGGTACTTTCGACAACAATTAAGGTCCTTAAATCACATTTACTCATTCACATGCATGGGTGTACACCTCAATGAAAATATTAACAGAGGTAGCAGAGTATATTATTTTAGAGCTCAAGGTTCCATATAACACAAAATTGGAAGTCTACTGCCATCCAAAAATAACAGAATTCGATATATCCAAAGCTGCATTATATATGGGATACTAAGCATGAAATAGATAATATGATTTCCGGGAATCCAAATTTGCATAGGGATTTCATTGAAAAAATAAAGACAATTCTAGATGAGCATAATCCATTTGTATAGGGCTAGGATCAAGATTTGCCGAATTGTAAACTTATCATTGAGCAGCAACCGGCTAATCATCACAAATACAGTTTACTTACAACATCTGAAGTTACAGCAATTATTGTCGGTGGAGAAGAGATGGGTTAATTAAATTGTAAAGACTCAATTATTGAAGCAAAAAATGGACAACTTTTAAATGTTCCTGACATTGCTGGATATTATGTTGTTCAGCAATACCCCTTTTTTTAGCCTACGGTACCTATGGATGGGATGTCAACACTTTAAGTACAAATGGAAGGAAAGTAACATGTCATGAATTTTGTGCATTCCATTTACAGGTATACACGCATATTATTTTTTTATTATACAACAATATTTTAATTTACCTGACAACTATTAATCAAGCGAATGAAGTTGATAACCCATATTAGACACATGACACATCTGTTTTACTTCAACCTACACATTTTTTGCAACAATATGTAGTTGATAATTCTGTCAAAATAGAGACTCACAAGTTACAATGGATATGAGCAAACCAACATGTCATTAGATCAGAACTATATCAAGGATTGCAAGATGCCCTTGAAAATAGTGAAACAGATGCAATATAACACTGCTTTCTAAAATTACTTATCCTATTACCTAATCTAAATTATTCCATACATCAAGAAATGTTGGGAGAATAACCATTTTACCCTCATCTTTTTTTTGAGATTCCTTGGGATATGCACCAACTGTATAAAGATGCAATGGCATTGGTTCAAAAATTTGGCAACTAGATTTAATGCTTAGCATGACCTTCAATCCAAATTGGCATGAAATAAGAGATGAATTACCTCCAGGTCAAGCACCTCAGGATCGTCCTGATCTTTTAACACGCATCTTCCATGCAAAATTCATTGAATTAAAGAATGATCCTAATAATACAAAATAGTGTTCTTGGAAAGGTGTTAGCTTATGCTTATGTCATTGAGTATCAGAAAAGGCTCGCCACATGCTCATATGGTTTTCATTTTGGTTGAAAGTGACCAGCTAAGGACTCCAAAAGATTTTGATAGAGTTGTAAGAGTATAAATACTGAATAAACAGAATGAGGCTCAATTATGTGAAGCTGTTCTCAAGCATTTGATTCATGGTCCTTATGGAGATTGAAATCCTGAAGTCTATGCATGGGAAATGGTAAATGCAAGAAAAAAACTCCAAAGCCTTTCTCCACAAGTAGTCAAATTGTAGATGATTCCTTTCCAGTTTATAGAAGGTAGAACGAAACCCCAATACCACTTGATAGTGTCTGCTAGGTTTGGGTTGACAATGGTTGGGTTGTCGGGTACAACTCTTGGCTAATTTGAAAGATGATTGCCACATTAATGTAGAGGTTACAAGTATTGTAATATGTGAGAAATATTTTTATAAATATTTACTTTCATTCAAGGGTCCAAATCGAGTAGAGGTAAAAGTTCGCTCTGCTCTAAATTACGTTGAAGTTCAACAATTTGTTGATGCATGATGGATCTTTACACCTAAAGCTGTACGAAAAACTTACGAATTCCAAATGAGTCATATGTATCCATCACTCAATAGATTACAAATTCATTTGTTAGGCATGTAAGTAGTGTGTTTCGGACCACAACAAAGGGTTGAAGAAATCTTGGATAGTGAACAAAATTCAAAAGCAATGCTAACTGAGTACTTCACAAAGAATCGGGAGGTACAAGCTTTAGCAAATTGAATATGGAAATTAGGCACCACCAACTTACTTATATAGTGAATTTCTTGAACATCTTGTCTTGCATCAAAATACAGAAACATGGACTGCGAGAGAATCATGAACCAAAGTTATTGGTAGGATGTATATTGTACATCATTTGAAGAAGAAAGGTTCTATCTTCAAATTCTGCTTAATCACGTTACAAATCCCAAATTTTTTGATGACTCTAGACCTACAAATGGTTAATGGGATAACTTGCAACTCTTTTAAAGATGCAGTAGAGAAACGAGGACCTTTGGATCTCTACACCAAAAGCTTTCTAGAAGGCATACGAATTCCAAATGAGTTGTATGCATCAATTAGTCAATACATTACAGAGTCATTTGTCGGGCATGCAAGAAATGCATTTTTAACCACAGCAAAGGGTTGAAAAAAACTTGGACAACGAACAAAATTCAAAAACAATGCTAACTGAGTACTTCACAAAGAATTAGGAGTTCCAAGCTTTAGCGACTGAACATGGAAACCAGGCTCCACCCGCTTACTTATACAGCGAATTCATTGGACATTTTGTCTTGCATCAAAATACAAAAACATGGTTGCAAGAGAATTATGTAATAAAGTTATTGGTAGGATTATACTGTACAGCCTTCTAAAGTAGAAAGGTTTTATCTTCAAATCTTGCTTAATCATATTACAAATCCCAAATATTTTGAAAACCTACAAATGGTTACCCGCAAGGGATAATTTGCAACTCTTTTAAAAAAGCAGTGGAGAAACGAGGACTTTTGGATCTCTACAGCAAAAGCTTTATGGAAAACTTACGAATATCAAATGAGTCGTATGTATCCATCAGTCAATAGATTATAGATTCATATGTCGGGCATGCAAGCAGTACATTTTGAACCACGATAAAGGGTAGAAAAAATCTTGGGCAATGAAAAAAATTCAAAAACAATGCTAACTAAGTACTTCACATAGAATCGGGAGTTACGAGCTTTAGCAACTGAACATGGAAACCAGGCACCACCTGCTTACTTATATAGTGAATTCCATGAATATTTTGTCTTGCATCAAAATACAAAAACATGGACTGCGAGAGAATCATGCTGTAAAGTTATTGGTTGGATGTATATTGTACATCCTTCTGAAGCAAAAAGGTTCTATCTTCATATCCTGCTTAACCATGTTACAAATCCCAAATCTTTTGAAGACCTACTAATGGTTAATGGGATAACTTGCAATTTGTTTTATCTTTTAAAGAAGTAGCAAAGAAACAAGGACTTTAGTGAATGATGATTATATAAGGCGGTGCTTACATGAAGCAAGCTTTGTTGGTATGCATTCTACATTTAGACGATTGTACGTTTTAGTTTTAGTTCCTTATGAACTGATAGGAGTGCGTGGGATATGGGATATGTTCTTCATACACTTCTTCATCGATCTAATGTAGGCCATCAAGAGAACAACATTATTGCAATCAACAACCTTCTATGAAAATTGAGAAAAATGTTTCACAAATACAATAGGGATATTTTAGAATTTGATTTACCATCAGTTCCAATGATTGTGACAAGAACTTAAATCTTTCGAGAATTGTCGAAGATAAACTCTTAGTTGGCATACCTAATGAGGATATCAGGTCAATTGAACATTTGAATCCTAACCAGAAGAATGCATTTCAAGTTCTTAGTTCAACTATTGAGTGCAAGGAAAGAAAAATATTCTTTATCGATGATCCAAGAAGAATTGGTACTTCTTATATTGCATAGTTTTTGCTTACCTACAGAGAAGAGGTCGTATTGTTATTGCCACAACAACCTCTAGAAATGTCGCAACTTTGTTATCTGGTGATAGAACTGCTCATTCAAGGCTTAAAATACATCTAAACCCTGATGCTACGTGTGTATGTGGTATGAGTAAGCAATCAATCTTTTTGAGTTGTTGAGGCGTACTACCGCTATAATATGGAATAAAGCCCCTATGAGTAATCAGTACATGTTTGAAACTTTAGTGAAGATATTAAGGGACATTTTTGAATCAAAGTTATCCTTTGGAAGAAAAGTACTAATTTTAGGTGATGACTTCAGAGAAGTTCTACCAGTAGTTAAAAAAGGTCTCGAAGTCAACACTTTGCTGGGAGTATATCAAAGTCTAGTTTCTGGCATGAAGAACAATTCTTTACTCTAAAACAAAATAAGGGATCATTAAATGACTTGTACTTCTCTAAATTTTTGTTGAACATTGGTATGGCACATAGCCTCGTTGTCATGGGAGAGTTCATAAAGTTGCCAACATCAATGGTAATACCTTGGAAAATTAAAATTCGATTCTACTTTAGTTTAATAAGTTTTGCAAATATGGTTGAACATGCAAATGATCCAACTTACATGGTTTGAAGAGAAATCATCACTCCTAAAAATGTAGATGTTGACAATCTTAATCCGATTGTCATACAATCTTTTCCTGGAGAAGAATAGGTATATGCATCAAGGGATTTACTTGACAGTGACAACCACAACCTTTAGCAGCAAGAGTTCTTAAATTCTCTTTCCCCAAGTGGAATACCACCACATAAATTAGTACTTAAACAGGGATGTCCATTCATGCTTTTACGAAATCTAAATCCTGAGTTGGGTCTTTACAATGGAACAAGGCTGATCTACTATGATTTAAAAGCAACTTTCATAGATGCAATTGTCGCATCTGGTCATTCTGAGGGTACCAGGGTTTTCTTCCGTCGAATACCCTTGAATAATGCTAAAGAGCATAGAGAACGTTAGTGGACTTCCTTTCGTATAAAAAAAGAAGCAGTTTGTAGTTTGCTTGTGCTTTTCACTCCCAATAAATAAGACTCAAGGAAAGAAAATTCCTAATGTTTGAATTTTCCTCCATAATCATGCTTTTAGCCATAGTCAGTTGTATGTAGCCCGTTCTAGAGGTGTGTTAGAAAGCACTACAATGGTTTTGGTAAAAAAAGGGAAAAATAGAATGAAAAAATGGAGTATACATAGAGAATATTGTGTTCAAAGAAGTACTTTTACACGATGAAGCATGGGTCATATAACGGGTAACAAATGTGTATTTACTTCTCTACCCATCCTGACTTCAAAATTATTTTAGATTTTACATGCCCATGAAATGCTTACTCAATGTATTTTTGCGAAACATTTTATTGTTGCATATAAGTTTACAATTTCTCTCTAAGTAACAAACTATTGCAATAATTTTAGGAGTTCCAATATATCAAGAAATCATACATCACCCGAAGAAACAAATGCTTGATTAAGCAGAATCCTGATATTCTTGGAAGAAGCTAAAAACTAAAGATCAATACCTTTCACAGATTTCGTCAAAGGTAACAAGCTACAATCTCAATATTGTAAAAAAAAAAAAAAAAAAAAACACTCTTAAAAACATATTATAATCACACTAATATATCATACGTTTTAAAAAACTGGCAAAAAATGCATTAAGTCCAGGATGGAAGACTGCTGTGAGTATAAATGGTGCTAATATGGGGTTCGAGTCTTTAGGTAGAGATCAATTTAAAGCAAAGAAGTAATAAAAAATATCACAAAACCACTACTTTCTACCTCACTTCCGCAAGTATACGGAGTTGGTAGTAGTATAGGATGAGTGCGTATCGTCCCACAAGGATTGTTGGAAAGCAATTACCAAGTTTTACGAGTCTTTGTGTAGTTAAGCAAGATCAAACAATGGATGGTGAATTTACTCTACTCAAACCATAATTCAATGCAAGCAATTAAAACATAATATCAAACTAGATTATCTACTAAAGCATAAAGAAATAATTGAACTAAACAATTACGAAATAAAGAAACTACTTAGTCTACTCCAGTAAAAGCAAGTAGGGAAGCAATTAATTCTAATATAAACTAATTGGAATAGAACTAAAATTAAAGATCAAGTAAATTAACCCAATGAAATCACTATAAAAAGACATTGCAAAGCTAGAAATTACCAATTCTAACTAGAAATTGAAAGAGTTAAACTTGAAATCAACATACTTTTTGATTTTTGGTAACCACAAAGAAAACTCACTAAAAAATAAATAGAAATTAATGCAAGGAATTAAGGATTTTTAACCAGTACGTAAGAAATAAGCAAGAACCCTAATTTTTTCTACAAAAACCTAGATTGCAAGCAAAGAGATTTCTACTAAATTAAACTAGGAAGTAGTTCCTTCTCCGTTGTAGAACAATTAAATTGTGCCTCATTTAAGGTCCTACTTGCATAGTAGATGACATGCAATATCTTATTCATCTTTTGACATAAAACGTCACCATTACGGCAACATAGTTACTAGCATCACACATAAGCTCAGACGGAATAGACCAATTTGGAGCTACAATGTCCGGCAAAATCACAAGAGCACGTTTTAACTTATTGAATGCTTCTAAACAAGAATCATCAAAATGAAAAGGACAATCTTTTTGAAGTAATAAGCATAAAGGTCTAGAGATATGTGAAAAAATCCTAATGAATCTTCTGTAAAAGCCCGCATGACCTAAGAAACTTCTTATCCCCTTAACATTAATTGGAGGAGGCAACTTTTCAATAACCTCTACCTTTGCCCTATCAACTTCTATCCCCTTTGATGAAACTTTGTGACCCAAAACAATTCCTTCCGTCACCATGAAATGACACTTTTCCCAATTGAGAACCAAATTAGTTTCTACACACCTTTTCAACACTTTGGACAAATTTGCAAGAAAATCATCAAATGACACACCAAATACACTAAAATCATCCATGAAGATCTCTATGCTTTTTTCAACCATGTCATGAAAAATAGAAAGAAACATACAACGTTGAAATGTGTTTGGTGCACTGCGAAGCCCAAAGGGCATTCTCCTATATGCAAAGGTACCAAATGCGCATGTAAAAGTTGTTTTATCTTGATCCTCCGAACAAATGACAATTTGGAGATAACCGGAATAACCATCAAGGAAACAATAATATGCAAAACCGGCCAACCTCTCAAGCATTTGGTCAATAAAAGGTAAAGGAAAATGATCATTTTGGGTGGCTTCATTCAACTTTCGAAAGTAAATGCACATTCGCCAATCGATAACCAATCTAGAATGGAAGAGCTCATTGGTTTCACTTATGATTACGGTAATACCACCCTTCTTTCGAACGACTTGAGTGGGACTAACCCACTCACTATCGCTAACAGGGTAAATAATACCGACTTTCAAAAGTTTGAGAACCTCTTTCCTCGCAACCCCTTTTAAAGAAGGATTCAATCTCCTTTGAGGTTGCCTTACCGGTTTATTTCCATCATGCAACAAGATTTTATTACAGCATGCATATGGAAGGGCTAATTGCCTTAATATCATCAATGGCATCTTTATGCATTTTAAGCACCACAATCAATCTATCAAGTTGCTCACTTATTAAAGATGCATTCAGAATCACCGGGTAAGTCTCATTTTCACCAAGATATGCATACATTACGTGAGTAGGAAGAGGTTTAAGTTCCAACTGGGGGGGTTTCATTGGTCGAAGAACCGCTTTACCTTTTTCTTGATTCCCTTCATCCTCCTTTTGCAATAAGGTCTCATCCTCCAATTGATTCACATTCCTCATTCCTTCATCATCATCTTGATTTAGCGCATTTGACTCCAAGACCTCTTACTCCATTGAGAAATTCTCCATTGCATTCCTACAGCAATCATTAATTAAGTCATCTACCACATTTATATTCATGACATCTTCAAAAATTGAAGGAAGCATTAATGAACTAAAAACATTGAATGTAACAATTTCATCATTTATTCGAAATTCCAACTTCCCTTCTTGAACATGCAATAAGTGCACAACCGGTAGCAAGGAAAGGTCTTCCAAGAATGATTGGCCTCTCTTCGTCCTCTTCCATTTCAAGCACAATGAAATCGGCCGGAAGGTAGAGTTTGTCAATTTTCACTATCACATCTTCAATGATCCCTTTTGGAAACTTAATGCTCCGATCCACAAGTTGCAATGAGATACTTCTTGGCTTCAATTGTCCTCCATTTAACTTCTTGAACACCGTAAAAGGCATGAGATTTATCGAGGCTCCCAAATTGTAAACCCCCAATCTCACGAGGTATAGAAAATTATCCGAGGTTCTTGAGGTTTGGTGGCAACCTTTTTGTAAGGAGTGCACTACAATTCTCCGTAAAGCATAAGATTTCATCTCCATGCAATTTTCTTTTTGAAATGAGGACTTGTTTCATGAATTTAGCATAGGTAGGCATGTTCTTAAGTTCCTCCATGAATGGAATGTTGATTTCAAGCTTTTTGAAAATCACAAGAAACTTCTCGAACTTCTTTTTGTCTTTTCTTCATCCTTTAGCCATTGAGAAAGTGGCACATTAACATGGCTCATGATGCTTCGGATCCCCGCCTTCATTGCTTGGTGAGTTGGGCTTCATAGACTCATTCATCATTTTGTCCTGCGTATTTGAAGACTCTCCTATTTCTTCCTCTTCATCCTCAACTCCTTCTTTTTCTCCATTTTTCAACACATTTTTCCAAACCTTTTCTTCCAACTCTTTACCACTCCTAAGGGAGATGACCTTGCATTGTTCCTTGGGATTTGGAATAGTATCACTTGGAAGCGCCCCTAAAGGTCTCTCATTATTCATCCTTGCCAATTAGCCCAATTGAATTTCCAAATTCCTTGTAGAGGCCTTCAAGTTCTCATAATCCCTCTTGTGTTCCTTATTTTTCCTATCCAACACTCTTCTCAAGTACTCGACCTCTCTTTTCCACCCATCTTCTCCCACATTCTCCCTTGAGGTGTATTGGTCATGTTACACAGGTTGGGAGGAAGTTTTTGCATATTGAAAATGAGGCCTTGGTGGCTGGTTTTGAAATGAAGAATTAAGAAAAGATTGATATGAATTGGGTTGGAAGTTTCTTTGATGTGGCGGTTGATAAGGTCTAGGTGAGGAACTTGAGGCTTGAGTGTGTTGGACATTTTGAGGTGGGAGATTTGGTTGGTAAGGAGGATTGGATTGTTTGCAGGTGTTGCTCCATGAAAAATTAGGATGGTTTCTCCAAGAAGGATTATTGTGTTCCCATAATCTCCGGATGGGTTCTTTGGAAATGATGATTGATTAGACATATAATTGAGTTGTTCATTTGACCCATACGACATCTCACATTGTCCATTAGCATGACCGACTCCACAAAAATCACATACCATGCTTGGTTGGGTTGGAGAAGAAGACATGGCATTTACACTACTTGGTTTCCCCAAGTTCTCCAATGCCTTTGCAACGTTATTCATCACACTCATGAGCATACTTTGTTGTGCCAAAAGAGCATCTTGCGATGTTCAAATTCAACACTCCACTATTGGCATTGGCTTGATTAGCTTGATGTTGAGTCACCAGTGAGGTCATCTGACCATGATACTGGTGATTTATATGCCATCCTAGTAAGCAACTCTTGAGCTTCTTCCAGAATCTTGTATGAGACGGATCCACTATGGATTTGGTCTCTTGAGTCAAACCATTATAGAAAGTTTAGATTTGAAGCCACAAAGGAATCGCGTGATGAGGACATTTCCCTAGCAAATCTTTGAACCGCTCCCACGCTTCTCGCAAGCTTTCACTAATGTCTTGCTTAAAGAGCTGATTTCCTTCCTCAATTTGGCGGTTCTTGCAGGCAGAAAGTTCTTTGCCAAGAACTCTTGAGCAAGTTGATTCCAAGTAGTAAATGTTCCTTAGGCGTGGGATTGCAACCACGACTTTACCCTATCCCAAAGAGAGAACGGAAAAACCCTCATTCGCACACAATCCGGACGTACTCCATTAAACTTGAAAGTGTCCAGTAACTTCTTCAAAATTCATGAGGTGTGTATAGGGATTTTCATTGGGACTACCCCCGAACATGGCATGGGCTTGGAGCATTTGGATTAATGCGGGTTTAATCTCAAAGTGGTTCGCTTGTATGGGCATCCGTGCAATACTCGAGTTCTCTCCATCAAAATTAGGGAAGGCATATTTCCTTAATGGCCTTCCATTCCTATTCATGCCATTTCCATTCCCATAGCCACGTATTCTACTATTTCCAATAACCTATTCTTCTTCGTTTTCCATATTCAAATTCCTTTAATGAGCATTAGCATTTGCCATTTCTATCATTTCTTGCTCTTGTTGTACCCTTCTAAACCTCCAGATTTCCCTTAGCTCTCTCCCCCTTTCCTTGTCGAAGCAAATGAATGGTCCTTGATCACCTTGTACCATGTATTACAACACAACCAAGGCAAATAGTCAATCGAAATTCCAAGTCAATTCCACAAGATATCCAACAAGTATTTTATACACTAAATTAACGACTTAAGAACTAAACTAAACTAAACTAAACACGACCCATATAGTGCTTGATATTGCCAAAAACCAAGGACAATCCCCGGCAACGACGCCAAAAACTTATCTACTCCTTAGGTAGAGATCAATTTAAAGCAAACAAGTAATAAGAAACCTCACAAAACCACTACTATCAACCTCACTTCCGCAACTATACGGAGTTGGTAGTAGTACAAGATGAGTGGGTATCATCCCACAAGGATTGTTGGAAGGCAATTACCAAGTTTTACGAGTCTTTGTGTAGTTAAGCAAGATCGAACAATGGATGGTGAATTTACTCCACTCAAACCATAATTAAATGCAAGCAATTAAAACCTAATTTCAAACTAGATTATCTACTAAAGCAAATAAGTGAACTAAATAATTACGAAATAAAGAAACTACTTAGTCTACTCCAGTAAAAGCAAGTAAAGGAAACAATTAATTCTAATCTAAACTAATTGGAATAGAACTAAAATTAAAGATCAAGTAAATTAACCCAATGAAATCACTATAAAAAGACATTGCAAAGCTAGAAATTACCAATTCTAAACTAGAAATTGAAAGAGTTAAACTTGAAATCAAAATATTTTTGGATTTTTGGTAAACATAAAGAAAGCCCACTAAAAATTAACTAGAAATTAATGCAAGGAATTAAGGATTTTTAACTAGTAAGTAAGAAATAAGCAAGAACCCTAATTTTTTCTACAACAACCTAGATTTCAAGCAAAGATATTTGTACTAAATTAAACTAGATGTGCAAGTAAAAATTATATCTACTTGAAGCTAATGGAAAACCCACTACAATTATCTAATCAAAATTTAAACTTGCTAAGAATTGAAAACTAAATCTAAGAGACAATTAAAGAGAAATTTCTATTAAAGAAGAAACTTGAGGTTCAAGATATCCTAAATTTTCCTTACACTTACTAACTATCTAATTCTAATCCTACTTACTCCTTACAATTGTTTTTAAAAGTAACTTAAATAGTACAAGGCAAAATAAAAAACTAGTTCCTGGACTATTACAAAATTGCCCCTATTACATTAACCATCCACGAGTCGAGATCGCGATCTCGACTCGCTAATGTTTTAAGTTATTTATCCGAGTCGAGATCATGATCTGGAGAATCAAGATCGTGTTCGCGACTCTCTTCCCAGCAACCCCTCTTTTCTTTGATACTTGCACTTTGGTCCCTCGAGCTTGTTTAATCCAGTTTTCAACTTCTAAATTTGACCTGCACAAAATTAACATAATTAATTCAGCTAAATTTTTAATAAAAACTTAACGTATTTAACAAGGAAAAAATATAAATGCATATGAACATAATTAACTTAAACCTACAATTAATTACTCAAAATTCGGGATTAAAACTATTAATATGCTACAATTTAGAGTAGAATAACTCTTGTATACTAGAGTTATCAATTCATACTACACATTATGAGAAAGCAAAAATGAAATAGGTATCTTTTCGAACTTCAAAAAATATAACAAAATTATAATTAGAGCTATTTACTCCAAAACATCTTTATGAATAAATAGGTTAAAAGAATAGCATGGATAGAAGGATGGGACTTAACATAGTTATGTATCATAAAACTAATAAAAAGAAAAAGAAAAAAAAAACATCATTTAAAACTCATTTGTTTAATACATGCATGTAATGTATAGAGAGGTATTAAAGACCGAAGGAATATAAATGAGGCAAAATTATTTTGGACATCCCATTTATAAGTAAAATTTTACACTTAAACTTATACTTAATTACCTTTACAAACATGAAAATTGATACTGTTATATTTCCCTCACTATAGAAAATGTATATGCAAAGTAGATAATAATGACATACTAATGTTAAGTAATATTTGAAACACAATTTACATTTCATTAGTCTATCGAAACTAATTCTATGTATTTTCAATAATTTGGAATAAAGTACTATAAGGAAATTGACAAAGTGGTGGAATGATGTTCTAAAATACAAAAATGACTATAGAGCTACCACAGGAAAAATAAAATGTAATCTTCCACATATATTCATTTGCACTACATCATATGTTGAATGCAACTTTACCCATTTATATCCATTGTAACATCTTATTAGGTGCATAGCTAAGGTATCTTGTGTGCCATTATTTGAAGATGAAGATGAAGATGTTTGTCCACCAATGTCCCACCAAGTTAATGAACAAATATGTGTCCTAAAGGATCAAGCTGAAAAATTATAAAAATGCTAACTATCAACCCACATTGTAAATATTGTTTAATTACGTTCTATGTACTTTCTAAATTAAATGTGCATGTCTATGCTTTTTAAAAAATATATATATTCTTCCCGTAAATACATATTAATCAAACATATAATTGAACTAATTCAAAACTTTCGACGGTATTATACGCATACATATAGTGTGGCTCGATTGCTGTTCTCTTTGAAGCACTACACGTGGTAGACAGGGAGTTCCGCTGACTCGCACTATTGAGAAATGGGTAGAAAACGAAATCAGAGGTAGGTTGAGGTGGTGGGCCACTAGCAATGGTCCATGTGGTCTACCTCCTTGAACATTCTTAACTTCCCTAACTACTTGCTCACCTCTTGTTTCAGCTAGCACTATTATCCTTGCGGACTTTTATCGGGTGTCAATTGACTGAAGACATTTGTTGTCGATTAGTGCTTGTACTTCCCACTTCCTAGTAGTGGCAATCCACAAACTTGCATACTAACATAGTTGAGTAATTAAATTAGGAAAAAAGTTCTTTTTGCTTCTGATTCCCACTTTGAAGAATCTCCCGCGAAATCTCTAGTCCAACATCATTAGTTAGATCCTCCATAATAGCAAAAATCAATAAAGCCCGATTAGAAGTACTATCAGTAGTATGAGAGATTGGCAACATTCGCGTAAAAATAAATTGCATCCATGTCCGAGCCTTCAAATTTAAATACTTGAGCCTAATCCACTTATTTTGGCCCTCCACAAAATCCCAAGTACCCCAAATATCGGTTATCTCACTAGCCTCTTCATCATAATCTATGTGTTACCCTCTAGGAATATGTAAAACTGGTTGTTGGGATTTGTGGGCAAGCAATAAATCTCATTAATTGTCTCCTTCCTATATCTAACCAATACTCCAGCTACCTTATCTACATGGCTTAATATGACTAAACTATTGCCAATAAACTCACAAATAATGTTTTTATTAGCCAGAACAGTAGGAGGTTTACAAAAGTCTTTCCACCCTACCGTGAATTTTATTCACAAACTGATGATATAATTCATCTGCTTCCTTATTATTATCTATTCGAACATGATTTATCAGAAATTCTCACTTATAAAGAGGGTTTACTTTCTCTTGGAGTTTACCATGCAATTTCTTGGCATTTAGGAAACAAATATATTATCATCATAAGTGTTATCATTAGTTAGCTTCCATTCCTTCCCCATTAGAATAATTAAAGTGTATCAACAACCAACAAATCACCCAGTTACTCTACTCTACAATATCAAGAACAATTTCCAGGCACAAGGATTGCCAATGGACAAGCAAGATTGATAAAAAATATTTTGCAAAGAATTACACTGTGCAATCAACCCAATTGAATGGCACAATTAATTCACCAACTTCTATGGAGATTACCCAAAAATAAACGAGAACGAACTTACTCAAACTGGACATTGTTCCAAAGAATGTCCCCCTTGTAGAAGACCTCAAAGCTCTCCAACCCATTGAAGCTTTCTTGAGCCAAAACCAAGATAGCCAACATATAGTTGCAATTGGTGTGATCCACTTTAATTTGAATGGTTAATGATATGGGATTAGGGTTAGAAAATTAGATTGAATGATTCATAATGGTGGAGGAAAGTAGAAAGGAAAAAGGTAAATGATGAAATGGAGGGATGAAGGAAAGAATGAGTAAAACAAAGATAAGAGAAGTAGGAGAAGAGTATGGAAAAAATTTTGGTCATTTGGGGATGTTAAAGAAAGAAGGAGAAAAATTTTTACATAAAAAATAGAGACTAAAGGGTTTCAAAATTTTTGGGTTACTTCTAGTCCAGCGATGGTTTGCAACTAGCCCATTTGTTTTACTTACTGGCTACAGAACGCCCTTTCTTTCAGCTGCAGTCTATGGCTAAAAAGCTTAGGTTCTCATGCAGACTGCAAAACCCCTTCTGTTCTGGCCATAGTTTGCAGCTTCAACAAATTGGGTCACTCGTAGACTGGAAGTGACTCTTTCTACCTAATCAAAAATTGATTCCCTTCTCCATAACTCCTTAACTTGCCAGTTCAAACCTACAAAATTAACAAGAAAAACAATTATTGACCAATTCCAAGCTTTTAATCCACTAAGACAAACATAAAATTAAACTAAAACACAACAAAATAAATTAAAATGCTTGGGTTGCCTCCCAGGAAGCATTCCGTTTAAGTCATTAGCATTACTCCACTTTCCCATGGCCATTAAACAACAAAGTGGACTTCTTCAAGTCCAGTATCAGTGATGCCTCCATGGTAGATCTTCAACATATGACCTTTGACTTGGCCATTAGCTCTTGCCATCATGGATTCAAGAAGGAATACACCCAAAACATCCATATGGGAATATTCCTTCTTCCATTATGTTGAATATAAGGATTCTTCTACTATCCTTAGAGTCACTTGGTCTTTGTCAACATCAATCAAGGCTTTTTCTATAGCGAGGAATGGCCTCCCAAAAGTAATCAAAATGTCATCTGTATCTAGGAAATAAAGTCAACTGGAAAATTAAACTTCCCTACTTTTACCAACACATTACGTATTTCTCTTATTTGCTCCAGCGTATTTTTGTCTAGCAACTAAACGATTTGGTTGCACTACTCGAGGCCCGTCAAGCCTATACCCATGCAAAATGGTAGGGTCATCAAATTTATACTTGCACCCAAATTGCACAAAACCCTATTAACAAAAATATCCCGAATGACATGAGGCAAAGTAAAACTCCCTGGATCTTTTTCGTTCTAGGTTTCATGCTTAGGATTTGTTTGTTATAAATTTGAACAACTTTTAGCATCTCTTAATTCCCCTACTACCTTAGCCTTACAAGAATTGTTTCCTATCTTGGCATACTCTTTTTCTTCTTCTTTTTGATACCCTACTTTAGACATTACCTCATTTCCTTTGGAATCTTCTAAATTATCAAAATAACTCTAATGTCAAGATCACTTTAGTAGTTCAATAAAACGTTAACAAGGAACATAGCCCCTATATCTATTAAGGGGAATCTTTTGAATATCAATGAAGAAAATCCAACCTTCAATTTCTCTCCAGCGTGTCTACTTTTACTAAACTTTCACCTATAAAGGCATTATGCCTCTTTCCTGCTTAAAACCAATCAACTCCACCTAGATGCCATTGAGAAATGAGTTGATATTACACTTGTCAACCAATCTAAACACCTCTTTATTCATTTTTGCCTTCCAATCTAGAGTTAAAATATCCTTTTCTTCTTTAGACGGTTTTGTTGAGGTTTCCTTCAAGATTGCAGTCATTGCAAGGCACTCCTTCAAATTATTTTCTAGCAAAGCATATATATGTATATGTGTTTGTGTGTGTGAAGTGTGTATATATATATACCTACAAGGATCATCAAAAACATCATTAGTTTTTTCAAACGGCATCACAACATCATAAATAGTAGGAAGTTTAAAAGAGTTAAAAATTGAAAGAATGACAGTCTGATTATCAACTCCTAATTGCAACTTCCCATGTTGGACATCTATCAATAACCTTGGCTAGGAATGGCTGGAAAAGAATCAAAGGCATCTCCTTATCCTCCTCCATATCTAGAATGGTGAAGTCGGCCCGAAAAGTTGCATTTTCCCACCTTACCCAATACATCTTCAACAATGCCCTCAAGGCATTGGATGCTCCTATCTGCTAACTAAGGATATACATTGATGCCCTCATCCACTCAGTATTTTTTAAATAGATAATGGCATCAAGTTAAAGAATTTTCAAATTCAACACCCTTAACTTTACATAGAATAGATAATGAATCGGGGTCCTTCAACTTTGCAGGTTTCTTCTTTTGGATAACGGCACTACACCCTTCAGTTAGGCACAATATTGCATCTCTCTATAACTTCCTCTTGTTGTCAACACTTGCTTCATGAACTTTTCATATTTTGGCATGTTCTCAATGACCTCTAAGAAGGGTATGTTGATCTCAACTTTCTTGTAAATCTTGAGGAATCTCTTAAATTTCTTTTGATCATCCTCACCTATTAATCTGTTGGGAAATGGAATCCACCAACGGATGCGTAGGTTGAGTTTCAAATTTCTTTCGAGCAAGAACCTTGTACCTTGATGCTTCATCCTTCCTTACCTAGACATCATCATTGCCACCTTCCTTTTCATCCTTTATCTCTTTTTCCACTTCTCAATGTAATATCCTTTGCATGTTTGCTTAGGTTAGCAACAGTATCATTCAGTAATGCCCCAAGTGATTTTCAGCTAGGCTCTTGTATTTGACCAATTTGGTTTTCCAAGTTCTTTATTGAAGCAATCTCACTTTTAATCATATCCTCTTGACTTTTCATCCTCTTGTTATTGGATTGGACGTCCAATTATTGGATGAAAATCCTTTCTATTGACTTTTTGGCTGAGATGGGGTACATACATCAACTGTTGTGGTTGTTGGTGTTATTGCAAGAATAGTCGGATATTCAATCAACCATTTGAGTGATCACCTACACAAAAAACACAAACAATCAGCTGTGTTGTAGCCATGGCATTGACTTTCATTCCCTCTAGTTTCTTAGATATAGATGCCATCTACCCAGCCATAGCTTTTTGTTCTACAAGCATTGAATCCAAGATGCTCAATTCCAGTACTCTCCTTTTCTGTTCTTAGGATTGTGCTGCAGAAGATTTGAAATAATTATTTGACATATTGTCCAATAATTCTTGTGCCTTCTCCGCTATCTTTTCAACATAAGAGACCCATTGGTCGAGGCGCCAATAAATTCATCAGTTTCCTAAAGTAACCCTTGTAGAAAGTCTCCATCTATATCCATAGAGGTAACCCACAATGTGGACACTTGCTCAAGAGATCATTGTACCTCTCTCAGAGCTTCTGGCATTCCCACTTAACATCAAGTATTATCCTCGGTTGTGATTCAAGAACTTGATTGCAAATACCTCTCGAAAACAAAAGTTCGTCAACATCTATCACTTTCTTAAATGGATACATTAAAGAAACATCTTTCAAGTAAGCACAAATATCAACAATTATCCGAGTTGCATTGATGATCGTCCCTAAGAAGATGGCCTTGTTTCTAGCTTTCCATACAAACAAGCAAATAATGCATGGAAGGATTTTATGTATTCCCCCCGTTGTGGTTGAAGGTGAGTATGTAACCCACCACCACGAATTAGCTTCTTCAAAATGGATGTAGATGGAGCAAACGTCCATTCAAACCAAGATTCGAAGAAACTCTAAATTTGTGTTGAACCACAAAGAGATGATCCAAAGATTCTTCATTGTTACAGAAGTAGCACTTGGAGGCTAATGGAATACCTAGCTTGGAAATCATATCATCCGTTGGAAGCCGTTTGTTCAACACTTTCCACATGACAAAGATAGAAACTTTCAGCTGGAGCCTCTTATCCCAAATCATTTGTCTAGAGAATAATTGTGCAAGTGACGGAAAAGTCGATGAGATTGAGAAAGAACCCTTGGATGTTAGGGTCCAAATGAACTGGTTTGGTTCCTCCTTCAAGAAGATTACCTTATCTTGAGACTATTTCCAATGTTGTGAAGTTCTTCTCTGGAATATCGCCCATCAAGTAGGGGTAATTTCCAACCACCAAAATTCTACATTTGCTCTACTGTGAGATGGGTATCAAAAACTTCTTCCACCATGTGAAAGAGAGGTCCTTGTTTAGTCCAAGTATCAAACCAAAATGAATAATTGGCAATCTTAATGAGGAGTAACATGTTTTGTTTCGCTTTCTCTCGGACTCTCAGCATCCTTTTCCATGTAAATGAGTCTCCAGGTGATTCCTTGGCTACACAAGGGTGAACACAGCCCCTTAAGTATCTCCCTTGGAGGAAGGAGCACCATAATGATTGGCCTTTATGTGGAACTTCCACCATAGTTTCATGCTGAATCCATGCACGACATCCAATAGAGGTGAAATGTTGAGGCCATTTGAGGAAGTTGGTTGACATATTGTGGCCCACGCAATCCAATGACATTTTCGAACACCTTCTGATGTACCCCAAAAGAAGTTTGCAAATTGCCTCTCCAACTCCTTAAGGATTAAATTTAGTGGAGAAAGAACTGCCATAAGAAATATTGGAATGCTACAAAGTACATGTCTGATAAGAATAAGTCGCCCTCCAGGGGAGAGAAATCGAGTTTGCCAACCATGAATGCGGGATGCCACTTTTTCAATCATTGGCTGCAATAGAGATTTTTGCCTTTTAGGTTTCTGGATAGGGCATACCAAGTATTTGAATGGTAAGGATTTCTTTACGAACCCCGTCTTGGCTTGAATCATCCGAATCCGGGCTATGCAAGCTTTTTTGGACAGATAGAAGGAGCTTTTGGACTTGTTGCAAAGCTGCCCTGAAGATGTCTCAAATTCAGATTATTTAAGAGGAAAGCCATGAGATTCTAGATGGAAGTGGACTCTCCTTTTGTAAAAACAACAATATCATCTGCATAAGCCAAATGAGAGATGGTTGGGCAATTTATGGGTAGAGTAAAATCTAAAATTTTTCCCAAATGAAACTGAGATTCTAATCCACGAGAAAATGTTTCCAACATGATATGAAGAGAAGGGAAGATAAATGATCGCCTGCCGAACCCCTCTTGATGATTTGAAGAAACCCTTTGGCACTCCATTGATGAGAATGGGGAACCAACAATCCTCCAAGATATTCTTCATTAAGGAAATCCATGCTTCAGCAAATCCAAACTTCCTTAAGGTTGCATATAGGAAAGGCCAAGATAACCTATCAAATGCTTTGGCAAGGTCTAGCTTAATGACCATTTTTATGCCTCTTGTTTTCCTGTCTAAAAAATCAACCATCTCTTGCACTAGTAGGGTGTTGTCTGCAATTTCTCTGCCTTGGACGTAAGCGACTTGCTCGGGTAACAATAATCTTTGGCAAAATAGTATAGAGTCTATTGGCCAAGATTTTTGTGCAAATTTTGTTAAAGAAAGTACATAGACTCATGGGTCTAAAGTCGGTGAAAGAAGAGGGATTTGCTATTTTTGGGATTAATGTGATAAGGGTGTTGGTGAATATTCATGGCAATTTTGCAGCCTTTAAGAAGTCCTCTATGGCATGGAAGAGGTCTTGTTGAATAATGTCCAAGCAAGTGGTGAAGAAGACCCCATTATATCTATCAATACCCACCGCTCCATCCAGATTGAGGGAGAAAACCGCCTCTTTCAATTCCTTTGTTGTGAGCTCGGATAGTAAGAATCGGTTATCTTCAGTAGAGACTACCTTCGTGAGAGTGTTTAATAAAGAGTGATCTATCATTGTGGACTCAATAAAAGACAAAAGTTGTTGAAAGAACTGAACCCCCTCCGCTTCAATGCGTTGTATGTCCTCAGTCCATGCCCCATCAACTTTAATCTTTGAGGTACGCAATGAGCTCGTTGTTTCTCGGCCATAAGCGTGGAATGAAAGAATGTAGTATTATGGTTACCCTCTTTTAGCCATTTCAGCTCAACTTTTTGACGCCAAAACATTTCTGACCCCACAAGGCACTTAGTGTGAACCGCTTGTGCATGAGCTAACGCAAGTTGGTTTCTGTGACTTTTCTACTGCCAAAAGGCCTCTTCCTTAATTTGTACCTCTCATTCAGCTACCTTGACTTTGGTAAATTCATTTCTAAACACTGTATGACTCCAATTTCACAGCTTTTCCTTCAATCTTTTATGCTTGGAAGCTAAAATAAAGAGAGGAGATCCAGAACAATGTAAAGAATAATTCCATTCTACAACCTGCAAAAAATTCTTATACTTAGTTCACATGTTTAAAAATTTAAATTGCTTCGGGCCTGTCGTGGTGGCATTAGACACTTTGAGGATGAGAGGTGAGTGATCAAAGCATGTCTTTATTAGATGCTTTACACTAATGTTTCCGAAGGCTGGAAGGAAAAGATTCATTGTTCCACACGAATCTATCTAACCTCTTCCACACAATGCTTCCCAACCTATTACCGCACCATGTATATTTGCAACCTTGGAAGGCCATGTCCATCAAGCCGCAATCATGACGACAATCATTGAATTCCCGCATAGGTTCAACGTCTAAGGAGCAGCTGCCTTTATATTCGTCAGAGCTGGAAATGATGTTAAAATCTCCACCAACCAACCATGGAGATTGTGGTTGAACAGCCCGGAGAGCCTTCCATAGATTGCGTCTTTCTGCTTTTGTACACTTTGCATAAAAAAAAAAGTTGCCACATTTGAATGGCTGGATGCCAAGGAAAAGGTTAAACGGAAAAATTGATCAGAAACAAAAGTAGGAGCTAAAGCTAGCTCTTTATTAGAGAAAACCCAAATTTTGCCATTACGATTAGACTCACAGCTATTAAACCCTAGTTTTTTGACCAAAATAGTTACCTTGCTTTGTCTACCATAGGCTCAATTAAAGCAAGAATTTTTATTTTTGTATTGTTTAACCAGCAACTTTAACCTACGAATGGAGGGTTTATTAGCTATCCCTCTTATATTTTATACTAGAATACTATCCATTCAACACTAGGGAGTTGGGAGCGGAGTGGAAGTTTTTTTAGCCAGCTTGGTTCGGATTGGCCTTGGCATGTTGTAAATTCATTTACGTCTACTTTTCTTTTTGAACAAGGACTTAACAACCAGTTGTGGCATGGAGAGTGCTAGCTAATGAACATCATCTGTTGCATGGTTTGCATGGGCGAAATTGTTGTTCGAAGAGTAACATGGTAACTCTACCATTATTTTTCCATGAGGGATGAAGGAGTCATCCATGGAGAGGTTATTTGAAATTTCAATGTGGGAGGTTGTTGGCTGAAGTGTTACAGCCTTTGAATGAGTCAACTCTTGTGCAACTGAATTTGTTGGTTGTTCCCCCAAGTCCGAGTTCATTCCTCCTTCCAAGGGGTTCAAAATTTGAACCTCCACAATTGTAGGGTTTGTGCCTGCTTAATGTTGGAGGTGTGTTTGGTATCTTGGATTTTGGTATTTCCACCTCTTCCACAGGCGCTTCCACCACTAGTGGTGGTGATGGCATTTCCACAGTTTTGTCATGAAGCAAAGAGTCTTTAGATGGTTTGTCTTTATCAACTCCTAAGGTGCTTGCTTCATTCCTCTTGATTGGCCTCCATTGCGACTTGACTTTTCCTTTTTGTTACTACGGGTTGAAGGGTGCTAAGGGTTCAATTTGCTTCTTAGAGGACTTTGATGCATCTGGAAAACAATCTTCGAAGCTATGTCCAAGTTTGTTGCACTTTGTATAGTAACTTGGAATATCTTCATAACCAATTTACTGCCATTTGCCTCTATCTCCTACCCCTAGCCAAATCCTTGTGGGTAGGGTAGCCAAAATATCCACCTCAACGCATACCTTAGTCGTGTTGGGATGGGTAAGATGTTCAATAGCCATGTCTAATTTGAGGGGAGTACCAACCGCTTGGGCAAGGCTGAAAATTGAATACTCCTTAGTTTTTTAAAGAAAACGGCAGGTAATCCTTCAAGTGTAATCCAAAGAAGCACAATTGAAGGCTCAATGTCTGGAGTATAAAGGGGATGCCATTTGAGAACCCACATGTAGATATCACTAATAAACCAAGTATTCTTTAGCCATCAACGAAGATAATCCTCCTTTAAGGAAAATCGGATAAGAATATGCTTGTGATCTAGGAAGCCAACTGTGAAATTGCCTTTGAAGCCAATAGTATGGAAACTCTTCCTTATGATCTCCATGTTTGGTTTTCCTCTAGGCAAATTGCCAACTAGTGTGAAGCGAAATGCTTCAGCAAGTTTTTGTACCTTATCTTTAGAGAAAACGATGGCCGGTTCTCCCTTGTAAGACTGTAGCTTCTTCAAGGGATGATCCCGCAGTGGCGTTTGTGTTCTTTGCGGCTGTGGACTAAGGAGAACTCCACAAAGGATCTTGTGTGCCCTCCAACCGAAGGCTAAAGGGCTTCTTGCTCGGCCATGCTGAGACTGCCCTTTAGTTCAGCCAAGAGTAGGTTTTTGGTTTTTTAGAGTGAGAAAATGTAGAATATTCAATAATTAAGGACAATATATTAATGCTAGAAGTTTGGGAAAAGTAGATATGAAAACCCCAAGTTAAAAGTTGGAAGAATGGAGTAATTAATTGCTACAATAATGTCCTATTTAGAGAACAACCAATGAATAGGCCCAGGCCCACATTGGACGCCAGCAATATGTGGGTGAACGCCTTTATCCTACCTCAGTCTGCGGCAGGCCTTCTATTAGTCACAGTCTATAGCTAAATTCCTTTCTCACAGCCGCAATCTTTCTAGCAATAGTTTAGCTAGACAAATTTGACTCCACTCCTTGTTCAACTCATGGAAAATGAGCATTCTACACCTCACTAATACTTGCACACTATAGAAGAAATAATAAATAGATATTTAAACTACCTAAACACACAATTAAACATAAAATCGACACAAACACCTATAAACTTCTATAAACTTGAAAACACTAAAGGTCTCAACACAAAATACCAACAAATTGGACTAAACCAACTTAAATACACAATAAGAGAAGTACAAAAATAAATAGAGATATAGATTTATCTTGTAGCCTAGATGCCACAATATAATTTATTACTTCCTTAGTAGATCTTTAGCTGTTTGGTTTTCTTGCTTTTTGTCTAGTCCTTGGGAAGAGATCAATTTAAAGAAAACAAGTAGTAAGAAACCTCACAAAACCACTAGTATCAACCTCACTTCCGCAACTATACGGAGTTGGTAGTAGTATAGGATGAGTGGGTGTCATCCCACAAGGATTGTTGGAAGGCAATTACCAAGTTTTACGAGTCTTTGTGTAGTTAAGCAAGATCGAACATTGGATGGTGAATTTACTCCACGCAAACCATAATTCAATGCAAGCAATTAAAACCTAATTTCAAACTAGATTATCTACTAAAGCAAATAAGTGAACTAAATAATTACGAAATAAAGAAACTGCTTTGTCTACTCTAGTAAATAAGCCTAGCAAGTAAAGGAAGCAATTACTTCTAATCTAAACTAATTGGAATAGAACTAAAATTAAAGAACAAGTAAATTAACCCAATAAAATCACTATGAAAAGACATTGCAAAGCTAGAAATTACCAATTCTAAACTAGAAATTGAAAGAGTTAAGCTTGAAATCAAAATATTTTTGGATTTTTGGTAAACATAAAGACACCTCACTAAAAATTAACTAGAAATTAATGCAAAGAATTAAGGATTTTTAACTAGTAAGTAAGAAATAAGCAAGAACCCTAATTTTTTTCCACAAAAACCTAGATTGCAGGCAAAGAGATTTCTACTAAATTAAACTAGAAAGCAAGTAAAAATTATATATCATTGAAGCTAATGAAAAACCCACTACAATTATCTAATCAAAATTTAAGCTTGCTAAGAAATGAAAACTAAATCTGAGAGACAATTAAAGAGAAATTTCTATTAAAGAAGAAACTCGAGGTTCAAGATATCCTACACCATCCTACCGCTGCTCTTACTAACTATCTAATTCTAATCCTACTTACCTCTACAATTGTTTTTAAAACTAGCTTAAATAGTACAAGGCAAAATCAGAAACTGGTTCCTAGACTATTACAAAATTGCCCCGATTACTTAACCATCCACGAGTCGGAGTCGAGATCGCGATCTCGACTCTCTTCCCAACAACCTTTCTTTTCTTCGATAATTGCACTTTGGTCCCTCGAGCTTGTTTAATCCAGTGTCCAACTCTTAAATTTGACCTGCACAAAATTAACATAATTAAACAATTAATTAAGCTAAATTTTTAATAAAAACTTAACATATTTAACTAGAACAAAAATGTAAATGCATATGAAAGGAATTAACGTAAACCTACAATTAATTACTCAAAATTTGGGATTTATACTATCAAAATGCTACAATTGAGAATAGAATAACTCTAGTAGACTAGAGTTATCACACCCCCAAATTTAGCATTTTACTAGTACCGAGCGAAACAAAAACTAAATGGAACCTACAACTAATACTAAAACACATAAACACCACCAAAATTGACATGACACTTGATGAATCGTGGAACAATTAAGAAGTCTCTCAAGAAACGTTCAATACTATATGATATGTGAAGCATCTAAGTGAGTCAAACCAAAATTGTAATTTTGCTCTACATAGAAGCACACATTCATTCACTACACAAGATTTCACATCACCAAGTATTACCATTCTCAAAAAGAGTTACCAAAAGTTCTAGTTCTATCCACTGAAAACACCATTACTTCTCAAATCACAAATATTATGAAGTTAGTCAACTATCTCGACTAGGCATCAAGAAATTAGAAATTCAATTAAGAATCAAATTAAATGCAAATGTCACACATTTCGGGAATAGACCTCTAACAATGAATAAGTAATATGAGATCAATGATAAGTATTGCAAACATTTACTTCTTAACCTATTGGTATACTAAAATGCAATTCCTAATGGCTTAATTCGAAGAAACAACATGGGTACATGTCGTTGAATCTCGTACTTGCCTTATGCTACTCTAATGGCTTATTTCGGAGAAACAACATAGGAACATGTCAGAATCCCGTACTCGCCTTATTAGTAAACACAAAATAATTGTTTTTTTAAGGTTCTAAACTAAGGAAAATGAGTGAAATATACAAAAAATTAATCTCGAATATCAATTATTCACAAGTTAGAAGAACATTCAATATGCAAACAAACCAAATGTCTTAAAATTCCTTCTATTTCATTGAACTCATTTCTTCCCAAAAGACAGATCATCCAACCAAATAATATCAGTGATTTGATAAGAAACAACATTTCAAATAAATGTTCCTAAATTTTCAGTACTTCCTTTTGAAAAATAGTGATGCCAAGTTTATGAAATCGTTATGTTGCAAACGAACTGCTCACTCGCTCAAAAATCCTTGGAATGACTAAATCAAATATTTCTATCATAGAGTATTGAATGTCAAATTCATCATCATTGAGTACCTAATTGATCAATTTCCATCCGACTATACATCAAGTGACAATAATAAGTACAAAACAACCATTACCAACACAAAAGAAAATAAACAACCCCAAACTTGTCTATTTTATTCCAATTGATGAATAAATCATCCTTCCACTCACCCAAAATGAAACATAAAGACATGTCCAAAAATAACAAATATTACTCAAACCAAGACCTAATTTTAAGCTTAGAATTAAAATTTAGAAAAAATGCTAAGAGTAATAAACCATGCCACTCATCTCAACAATTAAGCGTTATAAAAATCAATATCCAATTCAATCCATCAATAAATGCAGAAATTGCATCAGCTTAGGACCCTTAGCCATGCTACTCTTGTTTGGCAATAATCATGATCAAAGCTACACCAAGTATTTAGCAATAAATTCCAAAAAGATTCAATTCATGAAGCATCAAAATAATTATCTACTTGGCGTCAGGTTAAGGCCATTAGCCAATCTACTTAAAATGGAAAAACTAAAATATTTCAAATCTAAAAGACTGATCTAAGTAAAATAAAACAAAGGTAATCAAAAGTCATGGTGTTAATGTCATGAGAATCAAAGAAATTGTTCATCATTCACAAAATAACTTCAATTGCAAGGCTTGGAGATCGTAAGAAGAAGAAGAAGAAGAGTTTGAAAAATGTTTCTACATATCGAGCCTGATTTCAGTATCACGATCTCGATTGAGTTGAGATCGCAATCCTGACTTGGTGCAAAATTTGCTTTTGCAGAAGTTTGGATTTGAGATCGCAATCTCAACCAAATGATTATTATGCCCTACAGAAGTTTGAGTTTGAGATCGCAATCTCGACCCAATTTCTGCAAAGTTTAATTTTTACACTTGGCCAAGATTGCTCAATTCTTCATCACTTTCCCCCATTTACAAGGACAACCTACAAAAACAAAATTAAAAAGTTAGGATGACAAATTTACTCATTTCTTAGCACCATTTATTCAACTGAATAAAACTTAGATTTTTAATCAAAATTCTAAACTAATTGAACTAACTAATCTTACTCAAAATTAAAATAATGAAAATTCACACCAAAAAGAGCACAATAATAATTAAATCAAAGACTTGGGTTGCATCCCAAGAAGCGCTCCTTTATAGTCAATAGCTTGACTATGGCACGGCTTCATTCTTGCACAAGTTGGACGATCTCTCGTCCGCTTTCAGTGATTCCTCCAAGGTTGGGTTTGAGCTGCTGACCATTAACCATGAAAGCTCCCTCATTCCCTTTTATTTCCACTACTCCATGAACAAAAGTTTGAACCACTTCCAAGGGGCCACTCTACCTTGACTTGAGTTTTCCTGGAAATAACTTGAGCCTTGAATTGTAAAGTAACACCAAATCACCAACCTTAAATTCCTTCCTTAGGATGAGCTTGTCATGTCATGCCTTAGTTTTCTCCTTATAGATCAAAGAATTTTCAAAATCTTCCTTCCCGAATTCATCCAATTCATTCAAATCAAGCATCTTTTTTTCGTATGCCTCCTCCAAATCAAAGTGCGGGTCTGGTTCTTTATTGCCCAATATGTTCTATGCTAAATTTTCACCGGCAAGTGACGAGGTCTTTCATACACAATACGGAATGGCGACATACCAATGGGTGTTTTTAAATACCATCCGATAGGCCCACAATGTGTCATCTAACTTAAGTGCCCAATCCTTCCTAGTCTTATTCACCGTCTTCTCTAAGATCCTCTTCAATTCTCGGTTTGAAACCTCAACTTGACCCGATGTTTGGGGATGATAGGCTATAGAAACTTTGTGTTTCATACCATACTTTGTCATCAAGGCCTCAAAATGTGAATTTTTGATGTGAGAACCTCCATCACTAATGACAGCTCGAGGCACTCCAAACCGAGAAAATATATTCTTTCCAAGGAATTCGGTGACCGCTTTGGCTTCGTTGGTTGGGGTGGCAATTGCTTCAACCAGTTTGACACATAGTCCACCGCAACCAAAATGTACTTGTTAGAAAAAAAAACCTAGAATGGTCCCATGAATCAATTCCCCATAGTTGAGCATCAAATACGTCCAACTCAACAATTCCAAGAAGGGGCATTTCGTTTTTCCTTGAAATATTTCCTACCCTTTGACGTTCATCACACTTGAGCACAAATTCTTGGGAATCCTAGAACATACTGGCCAATACAAACCACTTTGAAGAACTTTGAAAGCCGTTCGTTGAGCTCCATGATGTCCACCAACCGAAGATGAATGACAATGTCTCAACACATCGGTAATTTCACATTCCGGGACACATCTTCTAAGGACTTGATCATTGCACCTTCGGAACAAATATGGTTCTTCCCAAAAGTAATATTTAAGTTCCACAAAGAAGTTCCTTCTCTCATTGAAATTTAGCCTCTTTGGTATTATCTTTGCCACAAGATAATTCACAATATCCGCATACCATGTACTCACTTCCTTCACCTCAAATAATTTCTCAATTGATGATTCTTCATTGATGGATCCTTCTTTATGATTGACAAGTCTAGATGCTTCAATCCTTGACAAATGGTCGGCTACCATGTTTTCTACACCCTTCTTGTCAACCACCTCCCAATCAAACTATTGCAACAAAAGTATCCACCTCAACAAAAGCATGTTTTAACTTATTGAATGCTTCCAAACAAGAATCATCAAAATAAAAAGGACAATCTTTTTGAAGTAATAAGCATAAAGGTCTAGCGATATGTGAAAAATTCCTAATGAATCTTCTATAAAACCCCGCATGATCTAAGAAACTTCTTAGTTCCCTAACATTAATTGGAAGAGGCAACTTTTCAATAACCTCCACCTTTGCCCTATCAACTTCTGTCCCCCTTTGATGAAACTTTGTGACCCAAAACAATTCCTTCCGTCACCATGAAATGACACTTTTCCCAATTCAGAACCAAATTAGTTTCTACACACCTTTTCAACACTCTGGACAAATTTGCAGGACAATCATCAAATGACACACCAAATACACTAAAATCATCCATGAAGATCTCTATGCTCTATTCAACCATGTCATGAAAAATAGCCCAAAACATACAACGTTGAAATATGCTTGGTACATTGCAAAGCCCAAAGGGCATTCTCCTATATGCAAAGGTACCAAATGGGCATGTAAAAGTTGTTTTATCTTGATCCTCCAAACAAATGACAATTTGGAGATAACCAGAATAACCATCAAGGAAATAATAATATACAAAACCAATCAACCTCTCAAGCATTTGATCAATAAAAGGTAAACGAAAATGATCCTTTCGGGTGGCTTTATTCAACTTTCAAAAATCAATGTACATTTACCAACCCGTAACCAATCTAGAGGGAAGGGGCTCATTGGTTTCACTTATGATTACGGTAATACCACCCTTCTGTGGAACGACTTAAGTGGGAGAATCCTACTCACTAGCGCTAATATGCTAAATAATACCAGATTTCAAAAGTTTAAGAACCTCCTTCCTCCCAACCTCTTTTAAAGTAGGATTCAATCTTCTTTGAGGTTACCTTACCGGTTTATTTCCATCATTCAACAGGATTTTAATCTGCATGCATATGGAAGGGCTAATTCCCTTAATATCATCAATGGACCAAACAATGGCATCTTTATGCATTTTAAGCACCACAATCAATCTATCAAGTTGCTCACTTGTTAAAGATGCATTCACAATCACCGAGTATGTCTCATTTTCACCAAGATATGCATACATACATTAGGTGAGTGGGAAGAGGTTTAAATTCCAACTTGGGGGGTTCGTTGCTCGGAGACCCCCTTTACCTTTTCCTGATTCTCCTTATCCTCTTTTTTCAATAAGGTCTCATCCTCCTATTGATTCACATTCCTCATCCCTTCTTCATCATCATGATTTAGCGCATTTGACTCCAAGACCTCTTCCTCCATTGAGAAATTCTCTATTACATTCCTACAACAATCATCAAATAAGTCATCCACCATATTTATATTCGTGACATCTTCAAAACTTGAAGGAAGTTTTAATGAACTAAAGACATTGAATGTAACAATTTCATCATTTATTCATAATTCCAACGAATTCCCTTCTTCAACATCAATAAGTGTACGACCAGTAGCAAGGAAAGGTCTTCCAAAAATGATTGGCATCTCTTCATCCTCTTCCATTTCAAGCACAAGCTGATTTACACCTCCTTTTATACAAGGAGTAGCCAAGGTACAAGAAAGGAAGACTCTTTGATTGAACGTTTGTCATTTGTTCCAGTGCTCAGATTGCCTGGTAGTGCTTGCCTACTACAAAGAAGCTCTTCACTTTATTTATTTTTTGTTCTGAACTGGCTTGGTAGTAATCCAAGAAGCGAAACAGAGTACTTAAATTCCACCTATCTCCCTGTGCAAATATGAGCAAATCATTAGCAAAAGAAAGATGATTAACTTGCTTGCATCCCCTCAGCTGTGAGTAAGGCAATAGGGAATTTGTCGACTAAAGGTGGTTTAAACAACGACTGATAGCCTCCGAACAAAGAATAAAGAGGTATGGTGAGAGTGGATCCCCTTGTTTGATTCTTCGAGAGATTATTCAATATCAAAGAGATAGTAAAGAGATCATGGATTCCAAACCTCATCAACAAATGATCAAGAAAAAGCCAAGAAACTTTGTCAAATACCTTCATCATGTCCATCATGAAGACCATGTTGTGGCCCCTGACTTTCAAGGCTAAAGAATGTAAAAGCTCTTAACTAAGAAAGACATTGTCAAAAATGCCTCTACCTCCTACAAAAGCTGATTACTTAGAAGAGATGATATCTTGTAGCACAATCTGTAATCTATTAGATAGTACTTTACTAAAAATTCAATTTACAAAATTACAAAGTGAAATTGGCCTAAAATCAGCAAAGGAGTTAGGGTTTGGTTTATTTGGGATCAAAACATTAAGTGTACTCACCGCACTTTTGGAATGCGCCTCCCTGTGAAAAAATCTCTTACTGCGTCAAGTACATCATCTACAGCAAGCTCCTAGCAACTAGTAAAGATAAAACCAGAAAAACTATCCGGTAGGTGAACTGCCTCTCTAACCTCTACCATTGAAACTGTCCTTGTTAGAAAGCTTCATTTTGCTCCATAAAGATGCTGGTGGGAATGCTATGTAGAAGCCAATCCATTGCTGCCTGATCGACTTCCTTGGCTTCCAATAAGGATTGATAGAAGCAGATTGTTTCATCCTGATAGCTTGGCTATCCTCCACCAGTAACCTTGTGCGTCCTTAACACGGTGTATGGCAAGCTTTACATGTTTTTCACGTAGTGATGCATGGAAGAACTTGGAGTTTAAGTCACCCTCACAGATAGGTATGACCACGGTTCTAGAATCGCTGATTCCAGTTCTGGAACCGCCGGTTCTGGCCGGTTCCCGATTCCGTCCGGTTTCGGTCACGATTCTGATTTTGATTTTTTTTAAAGTAAATATACATTTTGGATAATATTAAAAAAATTAACCAAAGTTAAGATGAGAAACAAAAAATTACATTTTATTTAGATTTTAATTATAGACTTTGTTTTTGGAAAAAAAGTACACTATTACATCATTTATTGAACCATTAATAATTAAAGTAAAGATATATTTTAGATAATCCATACTAAAAGATAATCTAAAAAAAAATTAAATACATCAATTACATTGACCTATATATATATTAAAATATTAATAAAAACTAAGATGAGACACAAAAAATTACATTTTATTTATATTTCAATTATAGACTTTGTTTTTGGAAAAAATGTACACTATTCATCATTTATCAAATCATTAAAATTTAAAGTAAAGATACATTTTAGATAATCCATACTAAAAGATAATATAAAATATAAATAAATGTATTAATTACATTGGCCTATATATATATTAATTTTTTACTCGGTTCCCGGTTCCGGCTCCAATCTAAATGTAGAACCGAAACCGGAACCTTGTCCCTGGTTCCGAATCCGATTCCAATTTTAAGAGAAGGAACTGCCTAATTTTAGTGGTTCGGCTTCGACAGTTGCAGTTCCGGAACCGAAACCATAGCAACCCCTACTCACAGAGCCATTTTGCCCTTGCTTTATATCGAACAAATTCTTCCTCATTTCGCAGATGCCTTGCCAGATGCGCCTAAGTGTGATGAAAAGCTTGCCGGTTGTCTGGTGACGAATCATTCTGGGAACCCTATTCATGCATCTCAACGTTAAGTTTAGCACGTAAACTATTATCATAAATGTTACCAAAAGTATTCTTATTCCAGTCTCAAAGAACATGTTTAACCGCTTCAACCTTTTAGCCAAAATACGCATGCCCCAGCTAAAGACTAGTTCTTTCCAAGATCTCTCCACTATCTCCAGAAAAGAGTGATGCCTCTCCTACTTGAATTTAAAGGGACAGGGTAGATTGTCTATCAAAATCATGTTCCAGTTTAACAACAATGGGAGTGGTCCAGTGGTGAGTGACATAGATGCAGTAGGAAATTCGGCTTGCCATTCCTGATTGACCAAAGCTTTGTCAAGACATTTCCAAATTTGGCCATGACGTAAACCAGTCCACGTAAAATTGTTACCCGAGAAGGGCAACTTCAGCATGTGACAACCCTAATGCAAGAATTGAAATCTGTACCATTGCTCTTGAATCCAATGAAAACCAGCCAATATACTCTCTCAAATGTGTTACCACATTAAAGTCACCTCCCCAAAGGTGTAGTCCAATACATTTGAGAGTGACTTGACGTAAACCTTCGCATAGAGCCAATCGTTCCAGTCAAGAACTTTTGCATATTCGAAAGTGACTCAAAAATGATGCGGGAAGCTATCAACGATAGTATAGCACGTATTAATTAAATTACTATACACAAGGAATATTACATTATGTATGTATTAATTAAATTATACAAATGCTCAACAAGGAATCTATCATTCTTGAATAACGAGAAAATACATTCACTTGATTTTTCATTAGAATTGTACTCATAAGAATCGACTAGTGATACTTTATATACTTTTCATATTTATATTTATTATATAAATATTTTATAAAAAGATTCAGAGTCCAATTAATATATAAAAATCAAGATATACAGGAAATAATAGTTTGACAATATCCCATATAGAATGTACTATGGTGGACTGAATGGTGCATATCGTTATTTTGTAAGTAAAGAGATTTTTTTCTATATTTTTATTTCAAAATAAATAACGATACATTAATGGATATTATTGTTATTGGTTGGGATACTGATAAAAATGGTAGTTTGATAAATACTGATAAGATAGGTAACAAAACAAACAGAATACTGATGAGATCGGTATAAAAGTATTAAATCTGATAAAACTTGTTAAATCAAGCTAGCAGATAATTCATTGACTTAGTGACTTATCCCGTGTATCTGTTTAAATAATCAATAGATTAACTTAACTCTTGATATTAGATTAAATCAATCGAGACTGATTTATCCCTTATCCCGTGTATCTGTTTAAATAATCAATAGATTGACTTAACCCTTGATATCAGATTAAATCAGTCGAGACTGATTTATCCCTTATATTTTGAATAAAAATCCTTAAGGATCTCACGTGCATATCACTTATATTTTAAATAAATATCTTTAAGGATCTCACGTACATCACTCTAGCACTGCTAATAGTCTTTAAATAGCCTTGACTATTTTTTTGGTTAGTTATCACAATCAAACGATACAAAACTTATATATATTTTAGGTAAATACAAAGAGAGCGTGAACACTTTATGAGACATCATACTTGGGTTGCTCAAGAAAAGAAGTAATTGAGAAATTGCTATGGAGGATTGTAAGGTCATTTTATATTTTATTGAGGATATAAACATTTTTAAGTAATTGAGAAATTGCTAAGGAGGATTGTAAGGTCATTTTTAATTGAGGATATAAACATTTTTTTTTACGTATGAATTAATTTTGTAATTAATGTGGTTCTTAGGGTTTCAAATTAACAGCCCAAACACAAAAGCAAAAGAAAAGAACTATTCATATAGAGTGTAGATTAAGAATAGATTAGCAGTCAATAATCTTTTTTTTATTATATTTAAATTCACCCCTTTTATCATTCCTTAATTATTTGAATTCATGACCGACCACAAAGTAAGGTCTTATCACTTAACTTATACAGTTAGTTACACAACCAATAATCCGTTACACAGGGAACAAAAGGAACATAACCTCCGGGGGTGGGGTTGGTTGATTTTGAAAATTCATAGCAAGAGAAAGTGTGATTCTTACTTTTGGATCTTTATTCTCAAAAGTGAACATCCCTCAAGAAAAATCAAATAACACTAGAATCCGGAAGAATTTCATGAATCTCCAAAAAGGGCCTTCGTTAATTCTTCTCATTTCAAAGTTTTTTTATACTTACAAAAAAAATAAAAAAATAAAAAAATAAAAAATTGTGTATTGGGTCTGTTTGATAGGACATAAAATATTTTTCTATTTGGTTGGACGTAAAATGGTTTTCTAAGGAAAAAATTTTACATCAAAAATATTTTACATAAAAAAATCTATTTTTTATATAATTTTTCGATGTTCGGTTGACAAAAAAAATCTTGAAATATAATTTTTTAAAGTTTTTCGTTCTTAATTTTATGAATATAAGTTTAAAAAAAAATTATAAAATTTGTAATAAGTACTTGACTTAAAAGTGATTGTGGTTAATAAAAAATTAATTTTCTTCAAAATTAAATCATAATATATGTAATGGTAAAACAAGCATAATGACAGTTATATTATTGTCGGACCCATAATGATGAGATAAACAAATGGACAATAATTAAAAATAAAAATAAATTTAGTAAATGAAGTAATAAAAGTACGTATTTGAGATTTAGTGTGATTCTTGAACTATCTATAAAATAACTTGCGTTCAAAAATTCATAAGTTATTTTCAACCAAAGAGAAAATTTTGAAAAATATTTTACACTAAAAATTATTTTTCAATATTTAGTGCCAAAAAAAAATTTAAAAATATTTTTCTAAAATATTTTCAGCCCAACCAAACAGAACTTTCAACTTTTTCGCCAAATATACTAACTTTAATTCCACTTATTGATATTCTGAAGGTGCAACTCAGCGGAATAACTGATAAAGAACCCCACTTTCGTCGAGTGGCACTATCCTAATTTCCTAAAAAGAGTCAAATATACGGATAAGGAACTCCGCCTCACCTTCTATCCAAGGGGTAAACTTTACACATGGGAATGCTAAATTCTTTCCTCATGGCTTTATTTAATCAACAAGAGTCAAACTGTTGGTCCCAAAGCAACCTAAGATGGGGGGTGAATTAAGTTTCTAAAAAATACTTTTAGAAATATTAATCTTATTTGTGTTTTTCCAATAATAATTGATATGATAAAATCAATGAAACAGTAAAGTAAGAAAGAGATGCAATAAAACAGCCAATACTTCCAAGCTAACAAGCTTGAAGTATTAACACACTAGAATGCTTCACACACTTGGTGAGCCAATGATCTTTACAAAGTAGGGAGATTCTTGCTCACACTAAAACTCTTTTAGTTGAGCCAAGAATTTTACTCACAACCTCACTTTCGTACAAGATTAGTACTTCACTCAAAATTGAATTGCACTCTAAACTGCACACTAATACAACAAAGCACTATAGCCAATTTGTACTAAAATTGCTCTTACTTCTAAGGCTTGTATTCAATGTATTAGATAGATTTTACAGAATATCAAAGCAGTTATTTATAAGAGCAATAAATGGCGGTTGCAACTACTTCCTAACGGCTAAATAATAAATGCACAAAAAGTAGCCGTTGGGGTTTCGGACGTCCAGATAGATAGGATGCATCCGACACAGCGTCCGATCTCCATGCAGTTGGTGAAGAACTTCGTTCGAACGTCCGTGCATGCGTCCGTTCCATCGTCCGAAAGAAAATTTGGACGGTCATGTTCGTCCGAAGAAGACTTTGTTCAGACAGTTGTGTGCATCCGTCTGGAGAAGCAGTAAGATCATTCTTTCTGCCTGTTGGTTCGGACGGTGGAATGCGTCCGAGAAGCTTGACATAGTTCGGACGGTACAGTACGTCCGAAAACCCTGTCTCTAGCAAAACAAGTAACAGACCTGCAAAAACTTGTTTACAGAGTTAAGTGTTTATGTCATCATCAAAATAAGGTTTGGAAAACATCAATCTCTTCCTTCTTCATGATGACAAACATTCATGGAATAATTATGTAAAAATAATCAGATATGAGTGATGACCAATCATTTTGTAATATAGATTACTACTCCCCCTTTTGACATCATCAAACAAAGATCCCCCTGAGAACGTGCAAATATTCAACAGAAATAGCACAAAAATGCATAAAAAAGCCCAAATATTCAACAGAAGAAAACTCAAATATTTAACAGGACTAGTTCAAGGGAATACATAGAATGGTAAATCTGAGAGCAGTCCTAACTAAGCAAAAAAAATAGAGAAATGCCAAAAACTAAAAACAGAATGTTAAAGAAACTAATTCGAGTCATTTTTCTTGGAACGCTTTTCAATCTTTTGGCGTTTGGAAGGAGCATCTTCATCAGTGGCCTCACTATCATCCTATTCTCCAGTACGGCATTGCATGATGAAATTGAACATGTCGTCAACATCCTCATCGTCGCCTTCATCTTTATTGGCAGCACCTTGATTATTTGCGTCCTCTTCATCGGAATTATGTCCTCAGGAACATCCCCATCTTTAGCATTGTCATCACTGTCAGAAGATGAGTCGAGTGGATATTGTGATTGAATGTTGGCAAATTGAACCTGAGCCGAAGTAGACATGCCTAGGCTAAGGGCCTCTTGGAGAATCACCTGACGTGTTTCAAGTCGCTTTAACTTACGATTAGTGCGACGTTGAAATGAACTGACTTGAGTGCTCAAGGAAGTGAGAAGGCCATAGATATGAGAAAGTGAGGGTTTAGAGGTAGATGGATGAGGATCATGGAATGGTGGTGGTGTTTGAGGAGGAGGAGAATGTGGAATAGCCAAACCAGAGGTAGAGGCCTGGGATTTTGAACGTTCAATATCAAAAGTTGCCTTAGTTAACCATTGATCGTTGAAAAAATGGAGGCCTTTTTGTTCAATATAAGATTTGTTGAAATAAGGGGAAATTGTTTGTTGACGCTGAAAGGAACATCAAGGAAATCAAAAACTTTGGTGAGGAATTTTCCAAAAGGAAATGTTTCTTCGGGTATCAGTAAGAAAGAGTTCCCACAGGGAGCAGAAGAGATACCCAAAGTCAAGAGGAATGCCCTTGAAAACACAAAAAAATAAATAAAGCTGCATTTTTCCAGGCTCAGTGCGATGCCCATCGGTTGGCAATAGCAAATTCGTGACAAGAGTGTATAGAATGTTTAGTTCAGGAGCTAGTAATGTGGTTTTGGCTTCCGAGGCCTGTTTAGAATTGATGTTAAAAATAGTTCTGACCTCATCAATGTCAAATCGAGTACAATAGCGGGCCATTTATCTAAAGAAAAGAAATAAGAGAAATCATTCGGATTTTCGACTTCACATTCAAAAATAGTGTTGATGATGTTGGAGGAAGTCTCAAGATTGGTGCTGTTTACACGAGAAATTAATGTGCGAACAGTGGGACCTTTCTGAAAATTGGCTGTGAATTGAAGCACCATGTCATGATACATGGGTAAATCAATATGCACTAGGTGACCCCAATTTTGTTTTTCAAAGAGACCATGATTTGACAATGGGAAGATTATATTCATCAAAAAGACTCTGAGATACAGGACGTTGAACGATTATAGATTTGCTTAGAAGAGATGTATACCGTTCGGATGCCTTGGCATCGATGAATTTTGGTAAGGTTGGATTTGAGGAGACTTGAGGATTAGTAGATGATTCTCCACGCACTGGTGCTTTCCCTTCTATTTTTCGTCCATGAGTTGCTGTAGAAGAACCTCCGCAGGATTTAACCATTGTGAAGGAAGGGAAGGAAGAGGAGAAAAAATTTAATTTTTTTTTTTTTGAAAGATTGGTGAGAAATTGATGAAATGAGATGGTAGATGGGGGGAATTAGATACAATAATGGTGAGGAATACTTTGGAGATGATAATTTTCCAATCAATTTGTGGAGAAAAGTAAGGAATTTGGAGGAGATTTTGAAGGAAAAATTTTGCCAGAGAGGGTTTCGGGGGTTAGGGTGAGTCCGAAATGGGAAAAATGGACGGTTTTAATCGAACAGGAGAAAGAAGACCATTCGGACTGCCGAACGTTTGGTGTACATCCAATGAAGCGTCCGAAAGCTGATGAACGGACGGCCGATGGAAGAGCTAGTGCGTCCGATGTGAACTTGTAATAAACGTTCCTTCCTTTGTTTGGTGAACTTGTAGTCCAAGGAAAAATTGTAATTTGCCCATCATACTCATCTCAAACTCTTTTTGCATTAAATGTGAAAAGTCCTTGCACAAACTTTCATTAGTTGCTCCAAAAATAATATCATCAACATAAATTTGAACAATTAACAGCCCATTTAAATCTGTTTTGTAAAAAGAATGGTGTCGGCTACACTTCTTTTAAATCCATTTTCAATCAAGAAACCGCTTAATCTTTCATACCAAGCTCTTGGAGCTTGTTTCAAACCATATAAAGCTTTAGAGAGTTTGAAAACATGATTTGGAAGAATTTTATTTTCGAAGTCCGGAGGTTGTTCGACGAAAACTTCTTGATCGATAAAACTATTTAAAAATGCGCTTTTGACATCCATTTGAAATAATTTGAAATTATTGAAACATGCAAATGCGAGAAACATGCGAATGGATTCTAATCTGGCCACGGGTGCAAAGGTTTCATCAAAGTCAATACCTTCTTCTTGAGCATAACCTTTTGCAACAAGTCTAGCTTTGTTTCTTATGATTTCACCTTTTTCATTTAATTTGTTTCTAAAAACCCATTTTGTTCCAATTACGGGATGAGAAGATGGTCTTTCAACCAAGGTCCATACGCTATTTTTCTCAAACTGACTAAGTTCATCTTGCATTGCATTAACCCAAGATTCATCATTCAAAGCAACATCTACATGTTTAGGTTCAATGTGAGAAAGTAATGCACAATTATTATTCAAAGGTATATGAGAACGAGTAGTTACCCCATCGGATAGATCACCTATGATTAAATCTTGAGGGTGACTAGAGACGAATCTCCAAGCTTTCGAAGATCTTTTGGAGAGTCCTCGTTCTTTTCTTTTTCATCATCTGGCAGTCATTTGATGATTGTTGACATCATTGCTTGTTGTGATCTCTTGATGATCTTCATGAATAGTGAGTTTTTCAAGCTCCTTTGAAATACCTATATCTTCATCTTCGCACAAATTCTTTGAGATAACATCATTAGCTTCATCAAATGTAACATGCACAACTTCTTCAATCAAGAGCGTTCTTCTATTGTAAACTCGGTATGCTTTCTTGTCACTAGAATATCCTAGAAAAATTCCTTCATCCGATATGTCAAATTTTCCAAGATTTTCTTTGATTTTTAAAATAAATATTTGCACCCACAAACTTTGAAATAGCTCACAACGGGTTTTTAACAAAAAAAGAGTTCATAAGGAGTTTTGTTTAAAAACGATCTTAATAAAACTTGATTCATGACATAACAAGCCATGTTAACAGCTTCGGCCCAAAAGTATTGAGGTAAGTCACATTCACTACTCATATTTCTAGCGGTTTCTTGAAGAGTCCAATTTTTTCTTTCAACAACACCATTTTGTTGAGGGACTCTAACAACCGAAAATTCATGAAAAATACCGTTGCGATCACAAAAAATTGGGAAAACCTCCAAATTTAAATTCGGCACCATTGTCACTTCTTAAACGAATGATTTTTAAATTCAATAAATTTTGAATTTTGGAAAACAATTTTACAAATTTTTCAGAAGCCTCATTTTTGTGAACAAGAAATAATACCCAAGTGTACCTAGAAAAGTCATCGACGAGAACAAAGGCATATTTGCAACCACCAAGACTAGCATATTGAGTAGGTCCAAATAAGTCTAAATGCAACAATTCTAAAGGTTTATGAGTGGACACAAAATTCTTTGGTTTAAAAGAAACTTTGACTTGTTTACCAAATTGGCATGCATCGCATATTTTATTTTTCAAAAATTTTAGTTTTGGCAAACCTCTTACCAAATCCTTCTTAGCAAGTTTTTCAATCAAATCCATGTTAAAATGACAAAGTCTTCTATGCCAAAGCCAAGGATCATCTATATGGAAGCGGTAAGACATTTTACATTGCTATTGCTAATTTTATCAAGATGAATCACATAAACATCATTGTGCCTAGTGCCCTTGAATAAAACAACATGATTTTTATCAAGGATAAGACATTCATGCTTGGTAAAAAATACATATAAATTTTTATCACAAAGTTGACTTACACTTAATAAATTATAGTTCAAATTATCAACAAGAAGCACATTCTTAATCAAGGTTTCACCATTTTTACCTACATCACCAATGCCGATTGATTTTGCTTTATTGTTATCTCCAAATATGACTTTTTCACTATTTTTGGATATGAGATTTGTGAAGAGAGAAGCATCACCCGTCATGTGCCTTGAACATCCACTATCTATGAACCACTTATCATTGTTGGTGATGTTAAGTACCTACACAATAAATCAATTGATAACTTTTGGTACCCACATTTGCTTGGGTCCATTTGAGTTAGTTAAATTGCAATCAATCCATGCGACTTTCATTCCAAGTTGATTTCATTCTTCTTGACATAACACATATTCTTAACATGTCCATGTTGTTGGCAATATCTACAAATAGTATTTTTATTTCCATATAAAGAGGATTTTGATTTTACAAAACATAAGTCATCCCTTCTAAACAAGGTAAAATTTTTGTTGATTAATACATTTCTATTCCTTTTCAAATCAACAACATTTTCTTTCTTTCTAGTCAAGAGAGCATTCAAATCATCCAATCTTTTCTTCAAGGAGGCTTGTTCTTCCTTGACCTTTGATCTCACAAGCATTCTTTTCTTCAAGTCACAATTTTCTTGTGATAGCCTATTATTTTCATTCACAAGTTTAGAGTTAGCATTCAATAGAGCATTTGATTTCTTCACTAACTCCTTATTTCTAGCATATGATTCCTTTAAACTATCATGCAATTTCAAAATGAAAGCTTCAAGATCACTTTCATCATTAGAGTCATAGTTAGAATTTACCTCATCATCTCCAATGGCCATAAAGGTCATTTTGTGCCGACTCCATTTCTTCTTCGACTTCTCCTTCGGAGTTGCAATCATCCCATGTGATTTGAAAGTTATTGAATCTAGGTTTTCTTCCTTCCTTCTTTTTCTTGGAAGGGCACTCATTTGCAAAGTGTCCGAGTTAACCACATTCAAAACATTTTTCGTTTTGCTTCTTCATTTCAAGCCTTGTCTTTCCTTTGAAATTATTTGAATTTGTTGCTCCTCCTCCTCTCATTCTTCATTTGTTGATGTAATGTTTAAGAAATCCTTTGGTGATGAGTGCAAGATCTCCTTCATCAAGATCTTCATCTTCTAGATTGATGGAGCTATTTTCCTCCTCTTCTTGAGAGGTCTTTAGAGCAACGCTCCTTCTTGGCCTTGCTTCTTCATCATCCACCACTTTGCCCTTCAACTTCAATTCATAAGATGTAAGAGAATTGATTAGTGATTCAATAGGCATTGAATTTAAATTCTTGTCTTCCTCTATAGCAATTGTTTTGGCATCCCAAATCCATTCTTTGGATAGAGCATTTAGGATTTTTTATTTTTTTTTCACCCAAACAATACTCCTTACCCAAGGCTTCAAGATCCTTAATGATGTCATTGAACCTACAATACATTTTTTCAAGAATTGTGGACGATGGATTTGGATCTTCTTTATTTATTTGACTATTTATTTTTATTTAAATAATTAATATTTAATAAAATAATTTGAAAATATCATTAATTTTGTTTCACTTAGATCATCGCATAAATTTATTAGAAAAAATTTCACCATTCAATTTATATGTTACATTTGACGGTACAAGAATTTTTAAATTTTGATAAAATATAAAGTTGATTAATCAAATATGTAAAACGTTATTATTTTCTAATTATTTTTTGCAAGGCATTAATATAAAACATGATATGAAATATCACTTTTATTTTTGAAATTATTTTTTGACTATTAATTTTTACAAGTAGATGAAAACTCTTTGGAAAATTCAATGATATTGCAAAATTAGTACAAGGATTTCTCAGTACATTGTTCCACTGGATTAATTGTACAGTCTAATAAACCAATCAATATTATGCAAAAAATCATCAGTAAGTGTCGGCGATAGTGTTAATGGGACAATATACAGCCTACCATTAATGATCGATTTGGCAGAGCATGATAAGAAATATACACAAAATCCCAATAAGTTGTTGTCCCTATTTTGTGTTGCATGATGTGATGTACCAAATCATGAAGCACTTTTCTGTTTAAGCCCCCTTTAGGAACGAAAAAAACAGTGAAAAGATGTATATATGAAAAGAAATTCTAGTTTCTTCTACATGTTTAAGATGAAATTGGTCATCCTATTTGTTAAATTGATCTAACAAGGAAAATCTATGTATCATTTGTTGCTCAGAGTAATGATACATAAAATAGTCAACACTGGTATACGTCTTTGTGATATGTAATTAATAGTTCATTAACGATAATATTGTAAATTTGCCTAATAAGGCATTCAGCTAGAACTGGCTGGTTTGGCCATCGACAAGATGATTGATGAGGGATTCGGACTCCTGATTGTCCCCAACCGATATGTATAAATAGAGACTCACATTTACCATGTAATCCATTCAACCATCATTAACACAAATACAATCTCTCTCTACTTTCTCGCATTGCTTTAGATCCCATCAAGTGGCACCGTCAGTAGGATTCGAACAAATTGTTTACATGATTTCTCTTTTCTCTTCATTTTGTGATTCTGTGAGTCTTTTACAAAGTATATTTCTCACACAAATTCATCAGAAATTATGAACAACAACAATAACAACAACAAAAAAGAGGGCTAACAGTCGTGATATTGGGATGATTCATGAACCTATTGTTCATGAATTGGTTCAACAAATGTTGAACCATCGAAAGTGGGTGAACAGCAATAGAGAGATGAAATGTTCAAATTTTTCTTTGATAACTTTCAGACACATCAAATAGCTAGTGGAGACTCAAAAAAAGTAAACAAATACTACTTAGCAAATTCTGAAACTCGTCGAAATTTAGAACACGCAAGGACATTGCTAGCAGCACTTAGGGCCAAGGTCCACGAGCACCCGTTCTGCTTCAATCCCACAATCACAGTGTCTATGATCGGTTTTGATCGAATAGGACCAGATTCCAATTATGTTAAGAAACCAAAGGAAGAGATGGAAAAATCTCTGATGGCCACTGAAGAAGAACTAATGGCCAAGGTTGAGATGCAAGTTCAATAGCTGCTTGATAAGAGTAGTCTGAATTTGGTTGAAATTAATGATATGGACAGAGATTCTTTCACATTGGCCTTTCAACTGGAATAGATTCCACCAAAATTTCACTAACATGATCTTTATCACGGTAAGGGAACAACAGATCCAACTGTTCACAAAGCACATGTATTGACTGTTACCAAGCTTTATAGCTATTCTGATGTAGTCAAATGCAAATTTTTCGCTACCACGTTGAGGGAGTCTACCCAAAAGTAGTCTAAAGAATTGCCCCATGAATCAATACGTCACTTTGTCGATCTGGCCAAAAAATTAACTTCGGTACTTCCTAAACAGTTAGATCATCTAGAAAGAGGTTTCTCACTTTATGAGTGAGTTAAAAGCCTAGTAAGACATTAAAACAAAACATCACAAGGTTCAACAATGAGGCTGTTTAGGTTTGGGATGTAGACAAGACCTTTTTAGTAGCTGCATTCTACAATGAAGTAAGATCGGGTTTTTTCAACAATGAGATCACTTCAAAAATGCCAAAGACTTTCAATGAGCTCTTGCAATGAGTAAGGAGCCACATCCGAGAAAAAAATCGAACCAAATAAAAAGAAAGCTCTATGATTCAATCAGAAGGGGAAGAGGCCCATTAGGGAAACCTCAGATAGCAAGCCCCCATCAAGCAAGAAGCATAAGGCGACTGAAAACCTGACTTATCTCCAACAAAATCATCAACAGAATCTCCTGCTGGTCAGGTAGTCCACTTGGGGTCGAAAAATTTGAAGCCAACCAAAACCAAGGTTATTCTAATAAGGATCTTACTACTCTCAACACTTCCAAGATTTGGGAAATCCTATTTTAGATTCAGAATATAGGAATTTTGGATTTCCATTTTCAATGAGGACAAAATAGCACAAACAAGATCGATCTCGTTATTGTGCTCATAATGGAGATCATGAACATGACATGGAGGATTATAATAACCTGAAAACTTGTATTGAAAGGCCATCATAACTATTTTTTGCAACTGTATATACTCTAAACAACTGATTAATTTTCAATAGAATAATCTTCAGAGTCAGCATGTTTGTAATGATAACAAACCCCCACTGCCATACAACAGCTTCAACAAATTCCAACGGCCGAACAACAATTACAACAACTAGAAGAGGCCCCAATCAATGATAATGATGTAGCTCGGGTAATAAACACAATAGCTAGCTAGCAGCATAAGAAGAGTCTTTTCTAATGCTTGTAAATGCTACGGTTGTTCAAACCCTAACACTACTTAGTCACAGAAGTTGAGGTAGATAAATTGTTAGTTGCTCTAATTTATCTGATAAGTTTTAAATCTTCTAGCTTGGCTGGAAAATTCTGTAATTGTAAAGAAACCAGTCTTGAGCTCACAAGTGTGTGTGGATTACACTGATATCAATAAAGGCTACTCAAAGGACAGTTACCCTTGTCCTTGGATTGATTCAATAGTTGATTCCTTGATTGGCTTCGACATAATGCATTTTCTAGATTCCTTTAAAGGTTATGATCAAATTTATCTAAGTAAACAGAATGAAGAGAAAACTTTATTCATCACAGATAAAGGCACATTTTGTTATTATACAATGTCATTTGGATTAAAGAATGCTAGATCAAAGTACCAAATGTTAGTCAACAAGTTATTCAAAGGACAGATCAGTCGAAATATGGAGGTTTATGTAGATGACATGGTTGTCCAAAATCGAAACCATGAGAACGTCATCTCTGACCTCCAAGAAACCTTCAACAATTTGCAAAGTGTAGAAATGAGTTTAAACCCACAGAAATGCTCTTTCGCAGTTTCATCAGGAAAATTCTTAGGATTCCTTTCTCATTGTCTCTCAACAAAGAATTGAACCAAATCCCCAAAAATGCAAGCTATTCTTGACATGAAACCCCCAATTTTGGTTAAAGAAGTTCAAAGTCTTACTAGAAAATGGCTACCCTGAACAGATTCCTATCCAAGTAGTCAAACAAGATTCCCTTTGTTCCGGACCTTGAGAAAGGTGGATAACTTTGAATGGATTAAACACTGTCAACATGCATTTGACTAACTCAAAGAAAACTTAGGCAATTTAACGTGGTTGCTTGCATTGAGCCTGGTAAGACACTTTATAATTATCTCTCCACATTTATACTTCGGATAATGTATTTAGAGTTGTTCTACTTACAAAATCCAAAGGGGTACAAAGGCTGATTTACTTTGTTAGTGAAGTCCTTCAAAGGTCAAACAGAATCATCCGATGATCAAAAAAATGGCCTTCGCACTTGTGCTTGCAAGTAGGAAATTACGACCTTATTTTCATAATCATGAGATAGTGGTTTATATAAACTTTCAATCAATGTTGAAAACAATTTTTAGAAAGCCCAATGTGTCATGAAGGATGCAGAAGTGATTAGTAGATCTACTGGAGTTTGACAAACAATACCGACCCCGCCCATTAATAAAGGCGTAAGTATTGACTTATTTTATCACAAAAAGTACCATAGATCATAATCTGATCGACAATGTCTTGGCTATCACTGAAAATGAAATTCCATAATTAAAGGACTAGAAAATCTGGGAATTACATATTGATGGTGCCTTTTGTGAGTCTAGATTCAGAGGGTGCACTATCATTAGATCGCCTGCCCTTCAGTTTGAATTTAAATTCTTGAACAATTAGGTAATATATGAAGCTTTGCTTACTAGAAGGAAGCTTTGCTTACTAGAAGGAAGCAAACAAAGAAACTGGGTGCCAAAGCACCCTTGGTAAACAGTGATTCTTTGTTGGTAATCAATCAAATTCTCTGAAAATTTGAAACTTATGGGGTAATTTTACCGAAGTATTTGCAAACGATCACATAGTTCATGAGGAATAGTTCAGAGAACTGGATTTTGTTTGAATTCCTATAGTCAAAAATAGCAACATCGATGCCCTAGCCAAACTTGCTCTAACAAGATATTCTCATATGATAAAGGAAGCTTTGGTCAAAGTTCAAGCTCAGAACAATTGATGAGTTCAAGGCAATAGAAATTTGTGATAATCTTGGATGGATGAAACTAAGCATAGAGTATTTGGCCAAGAGAGTCCTGCCAAAGAACTGAGAAGGAGCACGGAGACTCAAACTCCAAGAAATGAAATATGAGTTTGTTCAAGGAACACCTTATAGAGAATCATACTTGTGCCATTTACTTCTTTGCTTAACACCGAACGAAGCCAAGTTTGTCCTTCAAGAAATTCATGAAGGCATTTGTCGAAGCCATGTATAGGCTTGGAGTTTGGATAAAAAAGCTATGCTAATGGAATATTACTGATAAACCATGCATGCAGATGCAAACGAGGTAGTACCCAAGTGTCAAAAATGTCATGTACATGCAGTCTGATCCCTAGAAAGCCAGTCGTTAATCTAAGCCTCATAATGAGCTCGTGGCCTTTTCAACAATAGGGGATCGATCTTATCGAACCTCTTCCTAAAGGGATTGGGGAACATTGGTTTCTAGTTGTGGCAATTGACTATGTTTTGAAGTGCATAGAAGCCGAACCACTAAAATCTATTACGGTAAAAATATCCAAAAGCTCTTCTGGAAAAACATTATTTGTTGGAATGGAATGCTGATATACTCATTTCTAACAATGGATCACAATTTGTCGAAGAGCCCTTCAAAACCTTGTATGACGAAAAACAAATACTTGTGCACACCACTTCAATGGGACAACCTCAGGCAAATTGTCAAACCAAAGTAACAAATAGAACAGTTTTGATTTCATAAAGTAAATAAAGGGATTGAGAGTAATATGGATAAGAGGCATCTTCTCCAATAGGACCAATCTTCAAGCCACATCATCAACGTCGTTGATGTCTCAATCAAAATCATCTTGAGCTCCCTTCTTTGGCACCATCATGTTGGCTCTCCCCAAAGTCTTCATCTTGTGCCCCAACGGTCCTAATAACTTCTTGTTGATCTTGCTGTGCCACGCCCATATGTGGTGATTAAAAGTGCTGCCCTCGAGGAACTCCATGGTGCCAAGTAGGTGGTGGGGATGGATATATCCAAAGCTCGCTAGTGAAGGTTGAGCATTTATCCATACTTGTGCCATGTTGTAGTGAATGAGCATTTGACTGTATGTTCAATAACCATACAATTCAATCATCTCCTCTTCATTCTATGGTGCATTAAAAACATAGCCCAACTAGTAAAAGGAAGCTTGAGCAGGAGCTGCTTGAAGTGCTGGTTCAAGTTGATGTCAGTCAAACTGATGCACCATACTATGTACATACTCCTTATTGATTCATCCTCTCTCAAATGTTTGAGATTCTCTTAGAATTATCGGATATCCTGCATCAATACATAAAAAATATATCAATTTTGGGATAGAAGATAGGATGAAACATAGTTGAACATTCCTTTTGACATAAACCCCTGCCGAATCAATTTCCTACATTAAGAGGTATATCCTCTAAAATAGCATAGTCAAGAAAATCCTTATTCCTTTATACCACACTTACTGCACTGGAACCTCAAATCTTACGACTGACAAAATAAATCCAAATCTTGGGCAAAAGTCAAAACCTTTACGAGGCAATCTCAAGTAAGCATTACAGGTGGTATTTATAACCTATTGCACCTCTGGCTCACTCAACCGTTTCTTAATTTCATTCATGTCCTTTTTGCTTCTCTTGAAATTTCCATAATCATCATGGAAACCACACGCAAGTTATAAAAAAGAGTTGATTTTGTTGGCAGAAAAATCTATCAACACACATCGGACTCTACACTTTGCCAGCCTAGTCACAAAGGTTGCAATGAAATTCCTTAACTAGGTTAGTGTAACCTAGTTTTACTTCTTCATTGAAGCACTCCCAATACCTTCTAAGCAATTATGCCTCTAGTTCCAATCCCTAATATACTCAAGATCGCCCGAATTTTTAGACAAATCAAATGCTCGCTCTCTAATAATGTCTTGCTTTTCATAAGAACTAAAAATATCTTTAGCCCTATCACTTACAAAAACCAATTCATCACTAAGTTCAACAATTTCACCAGGTCCCTCATTTACTTTTTTTCTTTAAAGATTCACCTCCTCCCCTACCTTTTCCTTTAAAAACCCCTCTAGGCATGATTGTCAAATTTCAACAATTTCTTAATACAATTCTCAAAAATCAACCAATTACCAAATCACAATAAGAAACCTGCAAGAATTCTTACTCCAATTCAAACAACAATATCACCAACCCAATTGAAAATCACAAATCACAAAAAATCAATTGTACAAAATCAAAGGAATAACTCAACAAAAATACTCAAAACTAATCTTCAATAACCCCAAAAGTGATTCTAGAATACGAATACTTACGGGCTTTAGCACAATTGAACAACTTTACTCTAAAGTAGTTGTGAAATTCTATCCCTTGTGAAGCCCTCAATGTCCTTGAATTTTGGTTTGAATCTTAAGGGAAATCCTTCCTCCTAGCACTTTGATGGCAGGAATTGAAGTTTAAGTGCCTTAATATGTTAGATTAGGTGGGTTACTGGAGTTTTTTTTTTTTTTTTTTGGGAAAGGGGAATGGATTTTGAAAGAGGGAGAAGGTAAAAATCAAGAGCTAGGGTTTATTAGAAGTGAATTAAGAAGAAGAAAAGCTGAGAATTGCCCTTTTAAGCTTTATGTCCGACATTGCTATCGCAATATCAATTTTTTATATTAAATTGATACCGTGATATGGGGTCAGAAATACGCCTGGGTAAGGAGGTGACGTTGTGATATCGATTTCCTTCACAAATTTGATATCACGATATGGCCCCAGATTGGGAAAACGTGCTCTCAAAAGTTCATCTCCATATCCCGATATTGATTTTAATATTGCAATATATAGAGATATGAAAATCCAGATCTTGATATGTACTAAACTTCTGCAATAGGTCAAATTTTATACTTATCCAAATTTTTGCCATTCTTACACAACTTCACCCCATACCTACTTAACACCTACAAACATAAAAACACAAGTGCTAACTAACATTTTCACTCATTTTCTTGGCAAAAATTAGTATAAATATAGTAAAACACTTAAACCTAAATTCTGCCAAAATCAAAACTAAACATGATTCATCATAAAATTAAGCTAAAACTAAACAAAAGACATAAAAGTAAAGCTTTGGTTGCCTTCTAAGGGCACTTGCTTATAGTCATTAGCTTAACTGTGGCATTGATGATCAAGTGAAATGGCAAAGAATGGTTGGCCATCCTTTCCCTTTTGGATTCCATGGATAAAGCTTGGCTTCTTTCTTGTTAAATGTAAATGCTTTATTTCTAGATTTCAAACGAATGTGGACTTTCTTTGAAGTATTTGCCATAGCCAACAGACCAAGCCAAACACCTTCATCCTTTTCATACCAACGTCTTTCTTCTTATGCACAGGAGTCTCAATATTTTGTCATCATTCTCTTCCTGATACTTAGCTCAAATCTCAATTCTTTTTCATGTCACAACAAAAGTCAGGTAGCTTTTCCTTCAAGATATCTTTCTTATTGTCCCCTAACTTAAGTTGATTGTCTTAATCAACTTTGAATTTATCATCCTTCATCCTAACAGCAAAAGAATGAAGTGAATGGTTAACACAACATTCTTTAAAAATTTGAACATCCTAATGTGATTCAACAACATTAAGTTCAACAATTTAATTTTCAAATTTGAAATGTCAACTTCCATTGATTCACATCAACCATTGCATGTGCAATTGATAGAAAAGCTCTCCCCAAGATCAACAGGAATATTGGAATTTTCTCCCATCTAGCGCACTAGGAAATCTACCAGAAAGATGAGTTTATCCACTTCCACTAACACATCTTACAATAGGCCATAAGGTCTCTTCTCAGACATATCTATCAATTGGAGAGTGATTTGTATTGGTTTTGTATTTTAGCTAATTATTAATGTGATCCCCAACTTGTCATAGATTTCCTTCGGCATCACATTGATGCTTGCATCTAGGTCATATATTACTCGATTCACTTTATAGCTCCTAATATTCAACGGTATTGAGAAACTACCGAGATCTTCAACTTAGGTGGCAACTCCTTTAACTCTATCGCACTACACTTTGCATTGAGACATAGCTTTGCTTCATCGTCCCATTTTCTCTTCTTAACTAGAATCTCCCTCATAAATCGATCATAGTGGAGTATCTTTGTGAGTGCTTCAACCATGGGAATATTGATGTGGAGATTTGAAACACTTCAAGAAATTGGTTGAATTGCTTCTCCTTGTCCTCCTTCCTTGGGTCAATTAACCTTGAAGGGAATGGTATCTTCACCGAAGAGTGTAGAAGCAAAGGTTTTTCAATTTGTTTATTCTTACATTCTTTCTTCTTTGAGATTGGATTTCATCATATTTAGTACCCATTTCTTCATCACTTTTGACCTCACTTTGATTTTCAGACCACTTTGGATTTTTGATTATCCATTTCTTTTTCAACTTCTTGCTCACCTCTTTCCCAAGCAATTCTCTTCCACTTCTCAAAGTTATGGCATGAACTTGTTCGCTTCCATTATGGTCTTTCTGATATTGGTCCCTTAGATTTGGAATTGTATCACTTAATCGAGCCCCCATTGGTTTTTCAATTGCTTGCCTTGCGATTTGGCCCAATTGAGTCTCCAAATTTCTTGATTTGTATAAAGACAATTTCTCACAAAGTCTTCATGCTCCCTTCTAAAATTTTTAGTCTCTCCTCCATGTCTTATTTTCCCTCCTCATGGCTTCAATTTCCCTTCTAAGATTTTCATTATTTGCTTGATCCCCTTCCCTTTGAGCGTATTGATCATTGTTCACTGGGTGGGATTGGTTATGAGGTGGCAAGTAAGAGGTATTTGGTTGAAAAGTTGGATATGAAGAGTTCACATGAGGTTGGTGGAAGTTCTTTTGATGTGGAGGTTGATAAGTCTAAACAAGGGATGTGGAAGATGAAGGTTGATTTTGAATGTTTGATTGGTGAAAGTTTGATTGATGATAGCTATGTTTTGGGCTTTGACCACTCCATGAGAAATTGGGGTGGTTTCTCCGAGAAGGTTTACAAGTGTTACCATACATATTAGGAGGATTTCTTGAGAAAGATGATTGGTTGGACGTATAGTTCATTTACTCATTATGATTTCCGGCACAAAAATCACTCACTAATTACCCTTAAGGAGATGAAGATATTACATTTGCCATGTTCCCCCTACTAAGGTTTTCCAAAACTCTTGTCAAGTTTTTTATCATGTTCATCATCATACCATGTTGAGCCAAAATTGCATCATTTTGATTCAAGTGCATCACCCTTCCATGCACTTGAGGTTGTTGTGCACTGCCTTGGGCATTAGGTTGAACTTTGGGACCATGTTGGTAGTAGTTTAATGCCATTCTATTGAGTAGACTTTGTGCTTCTTTCGGCATCTTGAATGACAATGATCGCTCCTACCGAAACATCTACAATGGATTTCGTCTCTTGATAAAGTCCACTGTAGAAAGTTTGAATTTGAAGCCACAAATGAATGGCATGGTGTGGACATCTTCTAAAAAGTTCTTTAAATCACTTCCAAGCTTCACTTAGACCCTCTCCCACATCATGCTTAAAAGATGTTATCTCATTCCTTAGCTTTATAGTTCTAGATTAGGAAGGTACTTTGCTAGAAATTCTTGTGCAAGCATGTTCCACATTGTTAATGACCCTTGCTCGTGTGATTGGAGCCACTATTTTTGCCCTATCCAACAATGAAAACAAAAGTACCCTCATGCAAATGCAATCGGGGTGAATCCTATTGAACTTAAAAGTATCCAAAACTTCCTCGAAACTCAATAAATGTATGTAAGGTCTTCCTTGAGACCACCCCCAAACATAACGTGAGTTTATAACATTTGAATGAGTGCGGGCTTTATCTCAAAGTTATTGGCTAAAACCGGCATTCTTTCTATACTTATTGAATTTGCTCCTTCAAAATTTGGCATAGGATAATCTCGAAGTGGCCTACCATTCACATGAAATCCATTACCAACTCCATTGGCTCCTATCTCATTGTTAAGACCTCAAAATACATTGTTGCCTTCAACTTCTTCATTATCACCCATCCTTGGATTTTCACTAAGATCACTTCCATTGTTACGTAGATTTGCCATTTTGAGCTTTCTAATTCTTGTTGAACCCATTTCTCCTTGCTATTTTTTCTTAATTCTCTTTCTCCTTTCGTATCAAGGCTAATGAATTCTTCTTCTTCTTTTTTATGTACCATGCCCTACAAAAGCATATCAAACCAAGTCAAATTCAAGTGCTACATTCAACAACAACAAAAAGATTGATTCATAAACAAGAAAAACAGCTAATGAAAATTAAAACCACCAAATACGAAAACCGTGTTATCTAGCACGATTCATAAGGACCTAATATTGCCACTACTCAAATAATTCCTGACAATGGCATCAAAAACTTTTTGATGCCATTGTTAGAGGAGTGATTTGTGTCTGATGTGATTGAAAATCAAAAACTCACTCTACAAGCAATAAAATTAACTCAATCAACAACACAACTCACTGGCTCACTCGTAAGTATACAAGATGGGTTTTTAGTTAGGGCGAGTGAGTATGGTTCTCTCGAGGATTGGGGTCTAACAACAACTATACTTAAGAATCTTTGCACTAGTTAGACAAAATGACCAATTGTATTAATTACTAAACTCTAACTTAACTATGAGAACAAGTAATTAAACACCAATCAAACTAATTACACTTAGGAAGCAATTAAAGAGTCCAATCCAAGAAAGCAATTAAAAATTATTCTAAGAAAGAAATTAACTTTAATCTCATAAAGCAAGTAAAAAAAAAAGTAAATTAAGAAAGTAATTAAAATTAATCTAGGAGAGCTTAATAAAAACTGTTAAACAAATTTTATCTAAGAAAGCATTAATTAAACTAGAGAATTAAGAAAACTTCATTTTAAACTCAATTTAAGAAATTTAAAGAAGATGACTTCAAATTTAAAATTAAAATTAACACTTTTTGGTTTTTTAGGAGATTTTTATGAAAGTCCACTAAATTCTAATTGATTTAAATCAAGAAATTAAGTTTAAACTAAGAAATCACTCAAAATAGCAAGAACAAGATGAACTTTCTAGGAAATCTAACTTTTTACCTAGTTTGGATTGCAAAAAAATTTAAATGAAAAGTAAGTAAAAATTATATCTAGTTATACGTAAAAGAAAGCCCACTAAAATTAACTAAGAAAGATTAAAACTTGATAAGATTTAAGACGGAGATTTAAGATTAATTGAAAAAGTAGTTTTACTTGAAATGAAACTTGAGTCTTGAATAAAATTCTAATCTACTCAAAACGTAATGTAAAACTACAAAATACTCACTACACCAAAAAGTATATGTACTACACTATCTAGCTCTCCCTCCATGGAATATTACAAGTTTAGTACTTAAAGGTAACTTGAACTAGAAGATTACCTAAGTGGCACTTGCTCACCTCAAGCCCTATTCATCAGCTTGTTGTTATGAATCCCCCAAAAATAATTCTTAAATCCTTGGAGTGTATTATGTCTAACTTCTTTTGGTGAGAAACAGAAACTAGGAATAAGTCATTCGATGAAATGGAGCTCTCTATGCACACCAACGGTAGAAAATGACACGGGGATACGAAGCCTTCAAGATGTGATCAATTCTTTTACCTCAAAGACGTGGGGGCAATTCAAGGAGGCTAATTCACTGTGGCCAATTTTCATGCATTCCAAATATACAAATCCTCAAGTTTGTAATCCGTCACAAGTTGGGAGAAGGACGCTAAAAAAGCAAGATATGGCAGATCAACATATTAAGGTTCTCATTCGGAAGCAAATTGGCTAGGAGATGGGAAGCTCTCTACGCACTTGGAGAAATCAATTATTTGGCCGCAAGCTACTATCCAACAGGTATTTTCAAATGATCATGGATGGAATTCTTCTTTGATTCAGCAGGATAATTACCTCAGCAGCTTGACATGAGAATCCGTTTGTCTAAAATCTTCTCAATTCCTCAGCCAATCTCACACTGCTGGAAATTAACTATATCCGGCTCATTCAACATACCGTCGACCTAAAATTTTGTTCGACGTCATGGTACACTGCTAATGTCCCGACGATATATATGGGATGCAAAAGTTCGCATCGAAATTTCTATATTTCTTTGAAAATAGCTCATCTGTTGGATACTCTATGCTCATGTTCTTCAAAAGTTAGAATATAGTGTTGCATCAAAATGCTTTCCCTGCAACTCTATGGAATCCATTGATCATTGCTTTGTGGCCCGTCTTTTAGCACACCATTTATGGACTGCTTTCGGATCACTATTCGGTCTTCCTTCAAGGCAAGCGATAATACTTCTCCATCAGCTTCAACTCTGTTGGATTCATTCTACGGATTCATTGGAAGGACAACTGATCAAACTAGTGCCTTCTTTGATTTGCTGGCATCTATTGTTGGCTATAGGATAGGAATTCAGCTATTTATCAAATTTATTGCCCCGGCCTGCTCGTCTGGTGAATCAAATACATGTGATGATGTCCACACTAAGCATCAGCTGTCCATTCTTGGTGCACACAATTTCCAGAAGTGCTGCTGTTAATGTTTCAACTCGCATAATCAATCCAAGGGTCTGATTGCTGTAACTTGGCAAAAACTTTTACATAGGATGAAGATGAACATATAGATGGATCCTCTAGAGGAAATCCTGCACCCTTTGGCGATGGTGGAATCGTTCAGGACTCTAGAGAACAAGTGCTCTTTGGTTTTTATAAATCACTGTCGGAATCGACAAATCTGGAGGCAGAATCCTTAGCATTATTGCACGGATTGGAGTTATGTCTGACTCATGGACTTTTCCAAGTGCTAATTGAAACGGATTTGCAGGAATTGTTCTGCATGGCTTCCTCAAAGGATAAGATTGCTTGGAAAATAGACCATGTTGTGCGTAAGTTCAAGCATCTCATTCTTAGATCATCATCAACATACAATTCGTATGGAATTTGTATAGAAAATCCATATCGTGATTTGGAGCTCTAAAAATGCCAAAAAAAACTTAAGCCATATTGCAAAATGGATTTCATGCACAAATTCCATGTTGCAATATAGAGCCTTCTTCAGCAACCTTGAATTCTCTTTTTAGCCCTCCATCCACTTGAATCTTCTACTTTAAGCTCCATACTATTAAGCCTAAACCAGTAAAAAATCAATAAACTAGTTAAGTATCCAATTATAGTAAATTTAGCACTAGTATCATGATATTTACACAAAATGCAATTGCAAATACTAAATGCAATGAAACTAAACTACAACACATAATTGAACTCTAAAATCCGAAAAAAAAAATATTAATAAAAAATAAGAATAATCCAGCAAAATAACTCTAGTTTCCTAGAATTATCACACGGCGAACCAAGCAAATCAAGAAATAGAAGGCTTCTTTGCCGCAATGAAGGCCTCTAGTGACAAGCTTAATGGAAAATTTGCTTTTTGCGTAATTTCAGTTTTCCACTTGTTTTGCGGCTCTTTTAAGTAGTTAGCTGATTAGGAAAGACTCCTAATTTTTTGGAGTTAAGTAGGGAATAAATAGTTATGCTTGGAAAGAGAACAAGAGGAGAAACATTCTAGTTTTTCATGAACTTTACTCTCTAGTAGTAGGGTTTTATTCATTTCATTCTATTGTTCTACTTTCAGAAGTTATTATTTTTAGAGACAAATTTTAATTCAATTCAAGATTTCTTAGTCCATAATATTTGTTGGTAAATTCTTTTATGTCCCAAGTGATTTCGATTCTCGCTGTTGTCATTTATTTTGATGCAAATCGTACCATCAAACCCTAATAATGCTTGTGTTTCTATTTTATCAACTATGAACTAAGTCTACTAAAGATGGGCACAAGCGTTGCAATTTTCTTATGAATTAATTCAAATAACCACTAATCGGATTAATTACACTTTTGGGTAATGATCAACACAAATTTGACTACAAGCTCTAAAGCATAGTTAACTCTAGCTTTGGTTCCATTGGCCAATGTGACACAGAAGTCGACCTCCCGTCATAGATCAATGTTAATGTTAGATTTGATTAACTCTTGGTCGTGACTAACATGAGTTTCTAGTTAGTTCATTATAATTCCATGTAGCAAATTACTTACTTTAATTGGAATTAGGTCTGAGAGGAATCTACCCGTAAACCATTAGATTGATATGAATTAAACATTACAAAAATAAGGATTGGGTGGATAATTAGGAATTGAACCTCCACTGCTTGCCATTGAGCCAATTCATTGGTAACTTGAATGAATTCTAGAAATTGCTAGCCCAGTACCTGACCTATTTTCTTATCACTTGATAATTCCTTTCTTTTGATTTAGTTTTATTTAATGCATTCTTTAAATTTTGACTAATTATTAGCTTTATTTAAGTTAAAAAATCCAAAATCCCTATCAGATCGTCTAGACAGAAGTTGCCGACCACTTTGGTACCTGTCTACATATATTCTCTATAGGAACGATCATTACTCACCCTACTATATTGATACCGTATACTTGCGAAAATCAGTAAACAATTGTGGAGAGGTTAATTTTAACTTTCCTCACACCACATCCTTTATTAAATTTACCCACCAATGGGAATCTAAACAACAATGCTGGTTCACCATTTATTAAATTTTACTTTCCTCACACCCCTTATAAATTTTTGTATCACTTTTGAAGGAAGGAAAAGTTTTGGTTCCCCCTTATAGGTAAATGGTTCGATCAATGGAATGGAATCATCATATGATGAAACTACCGAAGCAAAAGACCAAATGGTAGAGAGATGCCTTCTATTCCAAGACTCAAAGGCAGCTATGAGAAGATGTTGAAGAACAAGATGAAATTGGGAGAGTCTCCGAGAGAGAAAACCTAGAAAGCCACAAAATTTTCATTGGTTGTAGTTTATCGCATTCGACTTGTTGATTGTCTAAATAGTACTTACATATATTACTCAATAGTTACATAATAATAATAACTCTATTTTTACTAATGTATTTGTCTGTTGTCCAACACAAATAATTGGAAGCACAAGAACAATAATTTGGAACAAGAAATTCCTAAAGTAACCACAATAATCGTGTTAATCCTTGGTCCCACATTCGTTCAATTCATGGTTTTTGCGAATTAATCATAAATATACAAAAATGCTTGGTCTGACTCATCACATATTCACAAAATCATTCAAGAAGTGATCAAGAACTTGAAAGCATTAAGAACATAGAAAATACTCAATCTCTTAAAGAAAATCTCCCATGGGAAACATCAAAACATGAGTTTATCCAATCAAAAAAAGGGTACATCTCAAAACCTCACAAACAGATCTAGAACATCAAAAACGATAAAAGAACAATAAAAATAGAATTAAATATCATAAGAAATATCTATGAAGGTTTTAGAATATTTCTCTAATTTAGAATTTCAAGATCTTTTCCAAGTTTGCCAATCTTGAGCCTCTTCATCAATTCTAGAGTAACTCTAGAAAAACAAAGAAAATCCTAGTCTAATCTTGTAGAACACAAGATGGAGGTAAAATAACTACATAATTAGGTCTTGGAAACCCTTGTTTATAGAATATAAGAGATACAAAGTGTAGGGCACGGAGTAAGCTTCGAAACGTACCAAATCAGACCCAAAACGGACACTGGAACACTAAAAATTTCTAAGATAGTGATATTGTCAGAAAACCACAGTTGAATAATGCTAGCTCTAGGTCGATTAACACTGGTTCCCATAAGTTCTAGAGTCGATCGACTCACAGCCAAAGTCTACCTAACAGTACAAATTTGCTAGTTTTTGCTCCATTTTGCCGTCTACTTGTGTTCCTCGACCTAGACATGCCCCGAACCTCTTGAAACCTACAAAACACATTAAAATAACATTCTTAACCAAAAATCCTAAAATTATGAAAAAAAAACCCTAAAATAACACATATAATGCTCAAGATTAGCATTACAGCCTATCCAAAACACATGTAAACTTTACTATCTTTTGGAAGAGTTATCATGCCTCCCTGTTTGAACTTTTGCTCGTCCCAAATTAGACAAAACAAAAAACGACACAAACACAAATTAACTCCCTTCAATGTATCAACAATCAAAACAATTAGTGGCTAAGAATTGAATAAAAAAAATATCCAAGTATGGAAGAAAATTTGACGAATGATCCAACATTATCATGAAAATGTTAATCACTCTGCTCACAAAGAAAGATCATGAGTAGATAACACTCCATCTCACAAATAATGACAAGCCTCTATTGACCACAAGCTTAACAAGTGGCATTCAGTTTGGAAACAATGCTTCATCCCACACTCGCTAGTACAAATTAACTCAAACCAAGGATCAAGTAGGACTTTTAAAGATTGTAACGTAGGCTAAGGTACAAGGATAGGATAAATATGGATAAAAGTAGCTCATATTACCTTGGACACGTTAATCAATAATCCAAAACATGATCAAATATCTAACATCCCCAAACCATATATATTTTCAACAAACAAACTATTTGAAAGTAAAGCATATCTTCTTTATTCAGTAAGGGAGAATATCCCTTCTTTACTCATAAACACAGAAAACTTAACTTTTGAATTATTTTTCCTTTTTGTAACACATTTTTACTTTGTTTTCCTTTCTATTCAACTTTTTTTTCACTAAGAACAACTTAGGGAATTATTAACATATTGAAGTCATATATATAACTTCTTCCCTCAATAAACAAAGTACCTCCCACAACTATCCATCATAAACATTGCAAACCATAGCATTGATACTCCAAAAGACCAATACTGGCTAAGGTGATGGATAGAAAGGAAAGATAATCAAAACAAAATGGTAAATAGGCTAAGTAATATTGTTATCAAAGAAAATATGCTCATTAGACTAAACAAGGGACACTAGATTTAACATAATAAATGGTAGGCAATGTAGCTCAAACAGTCTAAAGAAAGCCTAAATCATTTCCAAGGTCAAGCTTCATTTGTATATGGTGAGGAGAGGATATGAAACTACCTCAATAAATGTCACAGGTTAAATAAAATCGCAAGACATCGTCCAGATTATCACTCATGGAAAACAACAAAGTTCTTACACTTGCGTACATCACACAAAAATACTCTATTATGTTTGTATTAATACAATCATAAATCAATGGGATCATAAATCAAACCATCCTATAAACCCTTTTGATTCCAAAATCCATAATTTACGCATAAAAATACTAAAAAACCAAATAATTTTTTACTTTTGAAAAGTTTTCTAACTTCTTTTGAAAACACATTGATGCGACCAAATTCATGAATAAAATAAACAACAAACTACCAAGATATAAACATCCCCCAACTTAAATATTATATTGTCCCAAATATTTCCAAATTACACATTAACACACAATAATCAAAAACCTAATTACTTTTTTTAACAGTCTATAATATATCAGGCAAAGAGGGTATAGAAATTCTGAAGGTCACCTTCCAATAGCTAGGGAGTCTTTTAAATAGTCAGATCCTCAAGACGCCTGAAACTCTCTACTATAAGGACAAATAATCAAATAAAAAAAGGAAACAGCTAAAACTAATTAAACAAAAGACTATACCAACAAAACACAGACAAAGCACAAACACACAAAATATAAATGTAGATAAACATAACAGTAATGAACCATTTATACCTATACTTGAATAACCAAAAAACTCTAATAGACAAGGATTGACAACATACAAGTGAATTTGAATGCTACTTAATAAGATTTTGGACTAGTCTTGGTTGTTGGGAACTTTTTTAAGCTAATTATTTGTGAATCTAAGTTTGGGAGGATGAATTGGGCACATAAATAACCTTTGTATTGTTTTAAACCAAAGTAACTTTATTTTTTTGTCTCTTTTTACATTTGTTTGAACCCCATGAGGCCCTAATAACCCTTCTCGTAAAACTACTCAAGAAATTTAAGGATAATGTACCAAAAACTAGTAATTCCCTAGCCAACTAACAAAGTTCAAGTCCAATTCAGAATTCTATGATAGCCCACAATTCATATGGTAACCATACAGTCCATCATCATCAGCTAAATTAGACTAATTTGTCATCAGTTAAACACTGAGCATTCAAGCATAATCAAAAATAATTCACAACATAAAGCTGGTAAACATAACTAGTCAAAAAGGTATCAGTCTTTTATTACCCCACTAGGTTTTTAAACTAAACCATAAATAAATGAAGAGTGAAAGAAAGAAACACTTCCCTAGTATAGCCAAGGCGGCTTGGCAAGTGTGTGGTAATCTTTCAGAAGCTCATGATAGCACATATCACATCCAAAGCAACCTCAAGATGTGGGAGCTTTAGTAAATGGGGGAAACTTCTGAACTGCCCCTATATTAGCCAAATCCACATCAATTCTTCGAGTAAATTCTTTCTTCCAAAATACTTCATTTGGCAACACATGTACTTCTTTAATATTGTTTGAAGCCACTAAACCCTTGTCCCAAAATTGAGTTGGTGCACTTCCAAGAAAAGTTTTAGACACAACTGTTGTAAGCGATAGATAAACATCATACTAGTAGACCCCTTCAATTGGCATGTACTCAACATGCACTTCACTTCTAAGGATTGAATAATCTATTTGTACCCATGGAGTAGCAATGTGATCATTATAGACATCATTTGGCCTCCAAGTTTCGTATGGAGTTTCTCGTCTCCTCCATAAAATTTACCAATTTTCTTCCTAGAGTGTTGAGCTTATCCTTTAATACATTCCAGTATCTTGAGGTGGTGGAGGAGATGATTGATACGGATAGCATATCCCTTCATCACTCCAATAGATATATGGATGGTCACACCATCCCGGGTTGTAGATGTAGTAGTTGAGATCATTATTGATATCTACAATCCAAATTAGCATGTCTACCTGCACAAACATCACAAATTAAACCATTAAAAGGAATGAAATCAACAAGAAAATTACTTATGAGTGCTTCTAGAGCTACTATTTGGATTGACAAAGTATCATATCAAATCTTACGTGCATCCATAACGTCAATCCATAATAAATCCTTTTCTTGTACAAGCATATGCCATAGCTACAAAAGGAAACAAAGAATACAACACAAGAAAAACAAAAACAAAAATAAGCACAAAAACATTAAAAGTAGCATTTCAGCTAATTGGTATCGATATTGATAACAATAACTCTAGGCAACAGCACCAAAAATTTGATGGACAATTTCCTATACTAGCATGACCATAAGTTCATTTAAAGCAATTATGTTGAAATTAGGGTTGTCATACCTACGAGGATTGTGTATCAGGTACTAAAATTTCTAGTCTTAAAACTATTTGAACACACCAAATTCAAGAGAGTTGATTAAAATAAATGATTAAAGTATAAACACTAAACTAGAGCACAATAATTAAATAAACTAAATTCAAGATTAAAATGCATTAGAGTATTTTGATTTCACCAATTGTTCATACATAATCTCAGTTCAATTTATCCAAGGTTGATTGATGGTTGAATTCCCTATACTAGTTATTACCCAATGGGTCATGCAATAATAACACTACTTTTAATAATTTATTTCTCTTTGGTCCATCACAAAAGATTAGAAGTACAAGAGTATTAATTTGGAATAAGGAATTTCTACAGTGACCACATGAATCGCATTAATCCTTGGTCTGGCATTTGCTTAATTCATAGTTTTTGCTAATCAAGGATAAATATGGAAATTACTCGGTCCGACTCATCACATATTCACAAAATTATTTAAGAAGTAGTCAGAAACTTGAAAGCATTAAGAACATAACAAAGAATCAATCTTTTAAAGAAAATCTCCCATGGGTAACATCAAAACATGAGATTACGCAATCACAAAGGGCTACATTTCAGAATCCTAACAAAGAGATCTAAAACACAAGAAATGATAAAAAATAATAATAATAATAATAAAGAATTAAATAGCATGAGAAAGATCTATGAAGGTTTAAGAATTCTTCTCTATTGAAGAATTACAAGATCTTAGTCCAAGGTGATACTGGCTCTGGGTGAAGGTCAACCCTAGTTCCTAAAAGTTTTAGAGTCGATCGAGTTAGAGCCAGAGTCGACCGGCGTGCACGAATTTATTAGCTTTTGCCCCATTTTGCTTTCTATTCATGTTACTCGACCTGGACATGGCCCAAACCTCTTGAAACCTACAAAATACATTAAAAGAACATTAATAAATGCACTAAAACACATAAAATAATATTCTTAACCAAAAACCCTAATAAGATGAAAAACCCCTAAAAAACACATAAAACACTCAAGATTAGCATAAAAGCATATCCAAAACACATGTAAATAACTCTCTTTAAGGAAAGTTAGTACTAGCATAAAGAGTCGATATATAAAAGCTATTTTGAAGAGGGAAAACAAACAAATAACATCATAAAAAACTTTAAAATATAAACTTCAACTAGGAAGCTCTCGAGAATTTTCATTCAGTAATTGCCCAAGCAGAATGCTTTTCAATAGATTTAGGTTTCCCAATTTATTTTCCTTTCAATTTTGTGTTTTAGTAGTTAACAAACATGTTAAAATTAGGATTAGTCGAGTAAATTATTCAACAGGAATTTGCTCTTTCAACATGTTGGGAAGTACTCAATCGAGTATGTAGATGTTCAATTTTTAAAGTAAGAATGTTTGCTCTCGCAGTTTAGTGGAATTATCAATTTCTGGCAACATGTTGACCATTTCATCAAAAGTTGTTTTCATTCTCGCAAGTTAAATCGAGTTCTCACACACCAATTTTAAGTCCTTGATTTCATCAAGGCAAACAAATAGCAAATATTTAGGGGTTAAGATCATTTTCAATTTTAGGTGAATAGTATTATTTACTTGTTTCACATGGCACGGTCTCAATCATCAATTAATGGTTTCCACCAAATGTTTCCAATTTCATCATTTCTCAATTCAATTTCTATGACCAAAAGTTGCGTGAAAAATACCATAAATTGCCGCAAAAGGATGAGCATTGGCCAAATTCTTATCCAATCATATGCCAAATATAGACACTAATATTACTTTTTAGGCAGATTTAGAAATTAATGAAATAACCAAATGAAATGGTACATGAAGTTCGATTACTCAAGTACTAAAACTAGAGGAGGAGGTAGTATATAAGAAATATCAATCAAGGAATTGATAGGAAATTCATTCAAATTATTCTTTGATTGGTCTAATAAACAGGCCAAATATGAAGCTTTTATATCAGTTTACAAACCTTGATTGAGATGAAGGTACACGAGGTCGTCGTTTTTTGCGATTCACAACTGGTCAAGTCAATGGTAAGTGTCAATGCAAACACCTTGTCTTATTGAAATGGTTCTTGGTCATTTTGCATAATGATAGAGTTTCACGGAAATAACTTTTACACACATTTTGCAAAAATGACTGCGAACCAATAAACTTGTAGAAACTACGACGAAGGAGTTAATGAATTAATGGAAATCCAATACCAATTTGAAAGTAGTGAAAAAGGTAATCCACCATTTTTAGATTGGCATAAGTCGTATGAGATCAACGTTATTGACAAATAAACAAATTTGGAGAAATATTTGCAAGAACTACTAATAGGTGCTTTTCTTGCAGCATACATAAGCAGGATATGCATTACATGATCCTTGATGGTGTTCTATATCGATGCGATAAGGATGAAATACTTGAAATGTCTAAGTCGTATGAAGCCATATTGGAGTACATGAAGGAATTTGTGGGTCCCTTCAAGGCGGTAGGAAGATGATGTGGATGCTATGAAGGCACAGATTTCATTGGCCAACAATGCTTGGTGATTGCAATACAATAACAAACTAGCAATGCAAATTCTAAAGAACAAAGCAAGTCTTTAATATAAAAGCAATCAAACTCCTACAATCTTATTGGTTTGACCATAGACAAACATAAAAATAAGATAAGAAAACAACAATCCATTCTCCTATCTCGTGGCCCATAGTGCTATACCTTTCTTCATTTTAATTTCATCTGTGAATGCCTCTTGCTCCAGTTTCCTTGAACTTGAAGGTTGTGTAGTGGCAGTGACAGCCTTTGGGTTAATTCATGTTCACCATATGCCTCCTCATCGAGCATCTTAATTATGAGAAATTATTGTCATCAGTAATCCTAATAATACTTCAAAAATAGTGTGTCTTTAATAAAAAATTATACCAAAACCTACCAATATTTGTCAAAATTTTTACCAAATTAATATAAAAAGGGTTCCACATTCTATTAAATTGAGAAAAAAAGAGAATCGAAGACTACCAATATTAATGAGGTTTTGTTCTCCAATGTAAAATCAACAAAAAAACAGACATGCTTGTATATTTATGCAGGAATGAAGAAATATAGAATAAAAAACAAATTGAGTAAAAGAGAACCAAACTCTGCCAAAATTTATAATCAAAATCAGAAAAATAAATTCAGAAATCTTATAAATTGTGTTTGGATAGGTGGATTTGAATTAAAGGAAGCATTTGAAATGAATGAATTTGAAATGACATGAAATTTGCGTGAATTTCAAATCTATTCATTTAATCATTAAAATCACTTACCCAAATGAACATCCACTTGTGGTGGATTTCAAATCCACAACTAAATCAATTAATTTGTTTGGATAACTAATTATAGATTTGAATTTTGAGTCGAATCCACCCAAATCCCTCCATCTAAACACAATGATAAAGAATTCTATCGAAATAAAATCTATGACAGAGATCTAAAGGAAAAAGAACGAGCCAACATAATTCTTCAATTCCTTTTTCTTGAAAAGTTAATTCAGTACCTCAAAAATTCATGCGCATGACTATGAATTCAATGAAAGCTTAAGTAAATCTTGCAAGTAATTAAATTTTGTACCATAAAATATTAACAACTCATCAGTTCTTCTATAACTTTTTAAGTTCAAGTAAATGATAATCCTAACCACTTTTATACATATCTTTATATCTTTTAGTCCCAATTTTCATGTCTATTCAGCTTTATTTAGTAATTCTATCATAAATTAGGTTTTACGTGTTTATTATGTTTTCATGCTTTAAAATGACTCAAGCAGGTTCTTAGCAATGGGTTTGGAATAGGGGCACTTTTGGCAATGTACATGCCAATATTATGCCTTCGAAAAGTGTAATTGAGCAGAAAGAACAAGCTTTTCAAAACGGTGCATCCCCAAAGAATCAACAGTTGCTCCATAGGTTCATATGGAATCCATGTCCTAGGTGTATCAAAAACATTCTTTTCGCTAAACTTTTGAGTTGGCATTTGTGTAATGAAGAGGAATTTATCTGGCAAAAAGCAAGAGTTAAATTGTTGCAAGAGGGATATCTTAATACTAAATTTTTCTATGCAACTCTGCGTGAAAAAACATGCAAAGTTGACTATTCATCACATATCAAGGATTTTGGGGGGCATTGGTTGGATGATGACACGTACATACAAGCTGAAGTACTTAATTTTCTCCAAAAGTTATTGATGGCTGAGGACCTGGACCGGACAGCTATGGAACAACTTATTTCTTACATTCCTGAAGTGGTAATTGCTGACCAAAATAGTAATCCTATGAAGCCGATTGAAATATTATGGAAGAGGTTCAGGAGGCCATGCATCAATTGGACAAAGAAAGTTCTACTGGTCCTAATGAGTTTTAGGGTTATTTTTTGTCATTTACTGGGAATTGATTGCCGAGAATGTCCTTAATGCAGTAACAAATTTTTTCTCAGGAGAGCCGAGTCCCAAGAGCATTACCAGTAACTCAATTTTCGTATTTCTTAAGAAACCTAATCTGATGTCCTTTTCAAACTTTAGACCAATTTCTCTCTATAACTGTGTCAATAAAATTTTTACTGAAATTGTATCTAACAGATTGGTCTTAGTGTTGCCGGGTTTAATTTCCCCAGAATAGTCGGCATATGTTGGAGGTAGGGCAATTTTCGAACAATGTCCTACTTGCTTAGGAGCTTTTATAATCACTTCATAAAAAGACTTGGGGACATAATTTGGTGTTCAAGATGAATATGATGAAAGCATTTGATAGAGTTTCTTGGCCATATGTTGAATAGATTCTTCTTAAATTTGGATTAGATAGTCATTTTGTTTCCTTACATGCATGGCTTTCAGTGATTAGCAATGGTTAATCTGCAGGTTTTTTGTAGGCATCTCAGGTATCAAACAAGAGGATCCTCTCTTGCCAAATTTATTTTGTGTTCAAAAGCCTTGGGCAGAGGCTTGAAAACAATTCACACAGATGATGCAATTTTGCCTTATTCTCAACCATGTGGTTTCTTGCCAATTAATCATCTTTGTTTTGCTAATGATTTGTTAATTTTTGTTCACAGTGACAGGCAAAGCCTACAAAATTTATTGAATTTTCTTGAGGTATACCAAGCTGGTTCAGGGCAGAAGATTAACAAAGTGAAGAGCTTTTTTGTTACTGGTAAGCACTGTAGATCCGTAGAAGGGCTTGCACGGTTTACAAGGATTTCATCAAGGAGATTTCCTTTCACTTACCTAGGCTGCCCATAGTACAAAGGATGACGGAAAATTATGTACTTTCAAGATGTCTGTGAATCTTTTGCATCCAAGCTAGCTAGATATGAGAATAAAACTTTTGTCTCTTGGTGGCCGTCTCATCTTAATAAATCATGTTTTATCTTCTATTCCTACGCACTTTCTTGCAGCTATAGATCCTCCCAAACAAGTACTAAAGAATTTGGACAACCATATGGAAAATTTCTTCTAGGGGCATGAAGAAGGATAGGCTAAGAAGCATTGGATAAATTGGCGATCCTTATGTGTGCCCACAGGAGAAAATGGTCTCGGGCTTAGGAGTTTAGATGATGTGGTAGTGGCTTTCTCCATCAAGCTATGGTGGAATCTTATATCATCATACTCTCTATGGGCAACATACATGAAGCAAAAATACCTTGCCAGGGTGACATAAGAAACCCTAGTGCGATTTGGAGACGCATGCAACGAGTCAAGGAAGTAGCTTTGGCAAACAATAGATCACTGGTCATGGTGATTCTCTTTTTTGGTCATCCAATTGGATAGGAATGGGCCCTCTTTCACGGGGAATGGACCATCTCAGTTAGCTGCACACCATCAAGATGAACCAACTTTATTCCAACACAGCAAGATGTCTCATATTAGATACTAAGAGTGATAATCTTTCATAACAGAAGAGATTGCTACAATTTGGCAACAAGAGATTTACATCTAAGATGATTGGGATATTCATGTATGGTAGCCAACACGAGTGGACTTCTTTATTGTCATCAACATATCAATTTGTCTGGGTTCTGCATGCTTTGCTAGCCTCAAGGGGTTATATCTAGAGTAAAAGAATTCATCTTAAAATCTCTATTTTCAGGTGGTGACTGATTAATAGTTTTCTCCCATTCCCAGATATTCTAATGACAATGGGTTTTCAATTAGTCTCCAGTGCCATTTTTGTCGATCAATTGAAACACTAGATCATGTCTTTATTGGTTGTCCATTTAGTCTCTTCATCTGGGATTATTATACTCAGCTATGCGATGTCCCAAGAATGAGGGTTATTCGGTTTTAGCTTACTCCATTCTTGGTGGATTGGCTTTTCATATCTTTGATCATTCACTAGATATAACACTGATCTTACAGTCATTCATTTGTTGGGAGATATGGAAGACGCGTAATACAACTCTTTTTCAAGGTAAAATTTCCTCAACTAATTTTATTATTCATCACATCAACCAATGGCTGCGAGACATCTCCACATTTTTTTCCATTTATTGGTTTCACCACCTCTTTAGGTCTCATCCTAGGAATGGGATCAATCAGTAGGAGTCCTTTTGTTATATCGATTACTTGGACACCACTTCCTCTAGGTTGGTTTAAATTAAATGTTGATAGCTTTTCTTTAGTCAATCTTGGTCTTTCAGGAGGTGGTAGGGTGGTCTAGGGTCTTCACGGGCATTTCCATTTTGATTTCTTAGAGTTCTTTGGAAATAGTACATCTCTTGGAGCAAAATTCCAAGCTCTTACCTCCGGTATTAAATGGTGCATTCTTCATGATTTTTTCCCACTAGACATTGACTCAGATTCCAAGCTATTAGTTGACATTCTTCACCAGGTTGCATGCCCACTTTGGACATTGGATGGTTATTTTGGGCAGTACCTTGCTCTAATAGCTCAGTACTCAATATCTGCAAATGAATTCAATAGCAGACGCTTTGGAAAAGCTGGCTAGCACATCTTCTACTTCACAATCTTTTGTACTTATCTCTCTTCCCTTCAATATAAGAGAACTAGTTACTTAAGATTCTCGTGTGTTTCCTTAAATTCACAAATGTGCTAGAGCTCAAATGTAACCATCTTCTTATTACTAAAATCCTCTTTTTCGGCCAGAAAAAATGTTTTCATGCTTTAGTTGCTGTAAAAAAAATAGCTACTTATTTTTTGCTATTTCTTTTTACAGATTAAGGGCAAAATTGTCCATTCATGGTTTGGGAGCTAAAAGGTCACACTATCAACTACTTTGAAGTTCGCTGCCAATGACGCGAAACAAAAGTATCTTCGGCACAGTGGTCTCTCAAGGTGTCATGACGAGACAGCTTATATAAATAGTTCTCAACAGCTATTTTTGGGAGGATGGTCAAATTTAGAGAGTTTAATTTAGCCTAGTGTTTTAACGAGCTTTCTCTCTCTGGTCTAGGTTTTGGTGAATTGCTTCATTAATTTGGTTAAGTAAGGGGATAGGGCCATTGAACCTCTAATTTAGACTTAGATTAGTGTTAGGTTGGGTAGAGTTAGTCCTTCGTCAATTGAAGTATACTTATTTGGTTTGTAGATAATTCCATGTTTTGGTTGGACTAGTTTACCTTTATCAAGTGTTAGGAGGTACTTTACTAGGCTTGGGTGAGTGAAAAGATCGAATTGGCCAAACGATTGGGAATTGGGTGATATTAGGAATTAAAACCCCTAATTGGTGAAATTAGTCCCATCAAATATTCAATTTAAGTGAAACCCGAGAATTAGCTAATCATTAACTTAACCCGCTTTTCTATCTTGAAGACTAAAATCTCTTTTTTTAAGTGTTTGGTAATTGTCAATCTAGATCCTTGTGGGAATGATCCCTATTTGTTATAAATACTACCTCTTGACCCCACATACTTACGGTATGTTGAAAATTTTATAAATTGAAACGAAAAAAAAAAAAAAAACAAGTATAAATTCTTACAGATGAGTCAATTTTTATTCTAAAGTAGTAATGTAAATAAACAACCAAAAATGGTTGAAGCATTGATTACAAGGTATTGCCAACTAGAGCTACCCAAAAACAAACTTTACCAGCTAGAGGAAGTGCACGAAATATAGAGAGGAAAGTGATGAGAAAGACTTATTTACTTAGACTAAGAAAGCCAAAAATGGGAGAGGAAGGTGATACCAATGGTGACAAGGGATCAACAATCTAAGGCTACGTGACGGAAAAATAAGTGACAAGAAGGAAGTGACTGATAACTCTATTTTATATAGTTATTTCCATTCATTTTAGTCTAGATTCTTGATATGGTTCGATTATCTTTTAAGTGTTTTTGTGTATTTCTATGTTTATGTAGTAGTGAGTATTTTAGTTTATTTTGTGCTATTTCTTCTCATATACTAATATTTGTTGTAGTTTGTATGGGGTTTGGGATGAACTGGAAGTACCGAAATGCAATTTGGTCACGAAACAAAGCAACAAAAGGAAAAACCTAATGAAGGAATGCCATGGCATTCTAAAGTGAACTGAGATTTAGTGTCATAATGTTCTTTGCTGAATTACACAGAATCCGGGACCTGACCACTACGACTTTTTGTTCAAGTTTATTCCTGGCATCATGGCGCTACGTTTATTTTATGATCATAGTTTTTGAAAGTTTCCTAATTTGGGTCTAAACTCAAGCCCATATGAACCCTCCTCAACCTCCTAATCAGCACATTAGAAACTATACATAGGACTGATTAGCAGCAATATTTCCAAGTGTAGCTTGCCTAGCCACCTTTTCTATCTTTTCCCTTCCCCACTTGGAGAGGAATTTCTATTCTAAATTCTCTTTTAAAAATCTTACATAGTGTAGTAGGATTCTATTATTAAAGATTGTTTCTTTTAATTAGTATAGAGTACTTCCTTAATGTTCTATTTAGATTCCTCAATTGTTAATTATATGCTTTCTATGGTTTACAAATATTCTTCCATGTCTTCTGTTCAATGCTTTAATTGCTTTCTTATATTAATGAGTATATTACTTTACATGATTTCAATGGTTTATTTTGTGTTATACTTTCAATCATGTTCTAATTCTATTATGGGCTGGGTACGGTCGATACGATTTCCCATAGATCAACTTGAATGAACCATTAATTAGAAAGATTACATATTTGTTTAATATTCAATTGAAAACAACAAGTTAAGAATGTAATTATCTCTTGATTTGGTTGGCTGACCAAGGTGATAACAAGAGTTAATCCTTTGGCATAGACCATTACTAATTATTGGATTATGTTCAATTTGACGTTCGTGTCTGACCAAATTGCCTAATTGGTTCTCTAATAATTCCATGATGATAAAACTAATTTAATTGGAATTGGGTAAAGGAGGGATCCATACTTGATTCGATTAGAATTAATTGAAAAAATTCAATTGTAATGAGGGAACAGGTTTGGGTTTACTTTTGGAAATTGAATCTCCAATTTGTTTAGCTTGACCAGATTATTGTTAAAGTTGAGAATAATTCTTGGAATTGACTAGTCTTATGCCCAATTAGCTACTTTCACTAGTTTTATTCCTGAGTTTAATTTTAGGTAAATATCTTTCACTAGCGTTTCTTGATATTGCATTCAAGCCAAATAACCGATATACATTAAACCAATCCATGTGGGTTTGACCCCTACTTTTACTGTATACTATTTGACCCCACATGCTTGGGGTGCATTATCTAATTAACAGTAGAGTAGGTGATTATAAATTTAAAAAACAAAAAACAAAAAACTAATTTGGTTCCCTATCCTTATAGTATCGACCAATTTGGACCCTAGTCCTTATAAAAATTAACTAATTTAAGGTTTGTGACGAAAATTATAGACAAACTAATAGAGTCTTTGACAACACATCTACGGCATGTTAACGGGCAAGTGATTATCCTGTGTCTTGGTCCATTAATTTGTCTATAATTTCTATCATAGGTCCTAGATTGGTTAATTTTTATAAAGATAAGGGACCAAATTGGTCAGTTGTGATAGTAAATGGACCAAATTGGTCGATACCCCAAAGAAAGCGACTAAATTGGTCCTTTTCCCTTATAAATTTTATAACTAGATATTTCAATTATCAAGTTTTTGGCACCATTGCTGAGGGTTGGACCTTTGGCAATATTGATATAATTTGAAAATAATACTATTTCAAAGTGTAAATTGTGTTTTATCTGTCTTAGTTTTATTATGTACACAAATATTTGAAAATCCTTTTGGATTTTCCCTTTTTGGTTTGTGTATCTTTTATTGAAAAATCCAAAAATAGTTTCTCTTTTTAGTAGCTAGTTTAGGCTAGTTACTAGTCTAAATACTCCCATTTTTCTTTTTTGTGTGCTTTCGTGGTCATACTAGTTTTTGTATTTTGTTTTTGTGTTGGTCTTATAATGAATATGCAAAACAAGAATTGGAATCAATCATGCAAAGGACATTATCCTCCTTATGATTATGAAGGCATGACCAATGAACATAGTTCTTATAATGTCCCTCCCTATCCTTTTGATTATAACATGGAATGATACAACCATCCCCATACGTTTTCAGCTATCAAGAATACCCTTCTTGTTTTCCTACATACTAAGAGCCTACATTTAAAAAAGTTGAACCCTTGCATGTAAGTGCCCGTACACATGCAATATTTGAGAAAGCTTCACCAACTCAAGAAGAAGATCATGAGGCAAGAATGGAGAGGCTGAGGATATCCTTTACGAAAAACCAAACCAAAATCAAGTATCAAACCGAGTTTTTCGAATGCTAGGGTGAATCCATAAAGAGATTAGCAGACTAACTTGTTGAATTTGCAAGTTGGTAGATAAAACCCAAGGGGTTCCTACACAGTTCCTAGTTGAAGAGGAAAATGGCCACTTTCAAGGAATGTGTGAGACTATCGATTCCTTGGTCACTAGCATAGAAGAAGAAGAAAAATCTCTTGGAGCAAAATTCTCAATAACAAAGTCATGTGACACTTGTTTGGAAGCATTACCAACCTATCTTCAGTATGAGTGTGATATGACTCTAGTGTTCGTCAAAGAGGTATCATTTAGTGTGTGCATGGATAAAGATCCAGCTTAAGGGTTAGAAGAAGAAGAAGGATACTTTCTAGGAGTTAGGGAGAAGATGATGAATTCATACCATAGTTTTACCTGACCTTGTGAACTTCGAATGCACAAAGCAGTGGAGCACATTGACCAAGGATTTCAACATCCTTAGCAAGCCTCTTTGGCTTTACTAGGAGAATCTTTATTTTAATTCTTTTTTATTTTATTGTATGCTTTAGTTTAAGAACCTACTAGGGTGATAAAGTCTTTTATGCCTCGTGAATAGTTAGATTTTATGTGTTTATGTTGTGAATTACTTTTGGTTATACTTGGATTAACTTGTTTAGTTGATCAAATAACCAGTGATTATATTATTTCTTGTAATTGTGATTGTAATATAGAATACATAGATGAATTGAACTTGCTTTTCTATTTGGTTGCAAACATTTTAGTTGTGGGAATACTATCTTTGCGATTGTTTGAGTAATTTGATAAGAATTTTATAAATTCTTGATATAGATTGGGATAGTTTTAATTATTGAGTATTTTTTAAATTAATTATGAGCAAAGCTAAATTGGGAGTATGAATTTGACATTTATGACCTTATTGGGACTATGAATTGGACATTTATGACCTTTGTTTTGTGATAAACCCTGTTACCCATAGTTAATGGCCTTTATTTTTAATTGAATTGTTGGACCCCTAAAGTCCCAATGACTCCTACTTAGTGTAGGCATATTGATTGAAAAGAAAAGCAATTTTCTAAAACTCATGTTTTTCATTAAAACTTGCATTTATATAATTCACTTAGAATGACTCATTGCTTAGTAGTATTTTGAGCTCATTATTGATGAATTCCATGTATCAAATTTAAAGTAATTTGAAGTTTTATGTTGAATTTGATAATTTGGTTTGCATTCACATTTACTTCTTTGCATATCATTCCTCATCTCATAGAGTTTTGATTTTCCAAGTATAGTTAAAAGTGGTTCATTATTGGTGTATTTGTCAAGGTCAGGGGTTTATCTGTCTTTAGTGAGTCAATTGTGTTGTGTGTTTATGTGTCTTTAGTGAGTCAATTGTGTTGTGTGTTGTGTTCATGCAGTGGTTTAGATATGTTCCAATTGGTACTTTGTACAAAATAGCAATGGTACATAGGATGCTTTGGTTAGTGATCCTGTTCATTTATGAACTTGTTGTTCAGAGTACAGTGAAAAGAGTGAATTGTGTTTGTGCTCCAGTATGTACTCTAATTTGTGTCCACAAGTATAAAGATTGAACAATTAATGCAAAATAAATAGAGATCATTCCCGTAACAACTATGCTTAACATAGTTGGCAATTACCAGAATGACACATGTAAAACTCTATCATAATGATAATAAACAATAAACAGTGGAATAGTTATTAAAACAAAGAAATAATTGACCCACTAACTAAATATGAAATCAATAGATATTAAACATATGGTTCATTCATCTTTTACTAATCCAATTATTTGTTTTGGTATATCGTTCCTTCAATCTCATAATCTGTTTACAAATCTAGAGTTCTTTTTGTAATTGCAAGTTTCGGCCAAGAACTCAAGCAATCTACCAACCTTGAACAATCCACTATATCGCTATGTAGATTAAAGTCCCGATTAACATATATCTAAAGTGTATAGGTATATCTCTATCCGTACGCACAAAATGATTCAATCTATGGGTGATTGTTTCAAACAAAGGTTATTTGAACCGGTCCTAATCCTAAGTCGCCTCTCCTGATTTTTAATTAAGATTACAGTTCACTCTAGAGGCTAATCTGTTATCTAGAGACTTTAAGAACAATTCAAATAAGAAAACAAGATGTTTGAAATTAAAAAGAACAAATAAAATCTCTACAATCAATTTTCATGGTAAAATTTGAATAAAACCCTAGTTAGGAATTTAGTGCATAATCATTGGCATAAATACATGAAAAGATTTTTTTCTCAACCATCATAGAGTATTTTGAATCACAAAGGAAAGAAAAAGGAAGGAAAAGTATGCATAGTCTTCTTCATCACTCCTTCACCTCGATGAACCTCCTCTTGGAAGTTGATATTCGATCTTCTGAGGAATTTCTCCCACGAAAGCTACAACTAGGTTAAACTACTCTACATTATTTTTTGTCCTATTGATGCCTCTTTTAACACCCTAGTTTTAAATCAATAAAAACACCTAAATCCTATCACTAACTAGGTGGCATCCCGCAAGTATACAGTTGTCAACTAGTAGCAAGGGAAGTAGAGATCGTTCCCACAAGGATTGTCGATTGCAATTACCAAGGTTTTTAAAGGTAAATGTGTAGTTAAGCTAAATCAATTAGTGGATGGAAGAACTATTCTAATGAAAGCTATAACTTCATATGCATTCTAACTTAATTTAATCTAACTAAGTCTAAGATTTAGAACAAGTGCATAAATCAACTAAAAAGACCATAAAGCAATAAAAATTAATCACTAAAGCATTCATTTCTAAAGTAGAAATTAGGAAAAAATCAACTAGGAAATTAAATATTTTTGGATTTTTCAATTGAAATTAAGGAGACCCGCTAAGAATTAACTAGAAACTAAAGCTAGAAATTGAAAATTCTTAAATAGAAAGCAAGAAATTGTTAAGAACACCAATTTTACTAAAAACACTAAATTAAAAGCAAAGAAATTTTTACTAAAGTAGATGAGAAAGCAATTAAAAATTATATCTACTTGAAGCTTACGAAAAACCCATTACGATGATCTAATAAAGATGTAAACTTGACAAGAAATTGAAAGAAGATCTAAGATGAAGATTAAAAGAAAATTCTATTAGAAAAAGTAACTTGTAGTCTAAGCTATCCTAATCTATCTAGAATTATCTAAAACTCCCTATTGCATAAAACTAACTACTCCTTTTCTCTCTCTACTACTTAGCTTAAATAATGCAGCATTATACAAGCCAAAAATCAGGGTTTTTGGGCTGGAAATTACAAAATTGCCCTTACAACTTAAAATTTAGCGAGTCGAGGTCGTGGTCTGGAAGTTTTGAGACCGCGATCTCGACTGTAAAATTTTAGCACTAATTCCCGAGTCGAGATCGCGGTCTGGAATAGTCGAGACCGCGATCTCGACTCTTCTTCCAGCAATCCTCAATTCTTCCATTTTGTAATTTAGTCCCTTGAGCTTTGTTCCTTCCAGCTTCTAACCTTTAATTTTTAACTTGCATAATATTAACACCATTAAGCACTTAATTGAACTAAGAATTTAACAAAAATTATCACCATTAATTCAAAAAAAAAATATAAATACATATGAAAGAAATTAACTAAAATCTTCAATTACTTACCTAATTTCAGAATTTAAACTCTCAAAATGCTATAATTTAGAGGAAAATAACTCTACAGTTTACTAGAGTTATCACACCCCCAAACTTAGCGTTTTGCTAGTCCCGAGCAAAACAAAGATGAACAATAAATGAAACCTACTAACATTCAAACATTTGAACACCCCCAAAGTTGACGTGACTATTGATGAATCATGGATGAACTTAGAACAATTTAGCGATCTCTCAAGAAATGTTCAACACTACGTGATATGAAAAATATGAATAAATCAATCCAAAATTGAAATTTCATTTTACAAAGAAGCACAAATTCATTCACTATACAAGATTTCACATCACCAAGCATTACCATTCTCTAAAAGAATTACCAAAAGTTTTAGTTGTTTTCATTTGAAACATCATTACTTCTCAACTCACAAATATTATAAAGTTAATCAACTTTCTCGACTAAGCATTATGAAAGTAGAAGTTCAATTAGGAATCAATTAAAATGCAATTGTCACACATTTCGGGAGTAAACCTCTAACAAGGAATAAGTAATATGAGATCAATGATAAGTATTAATTTGTACAAACATTTTCTCCTTAACTTATTGGTATACGAAAAATGCAATTCCTAATGGCTTAATTTAGAGAAACAACATGGGTACATGTCGGAGTCCCGTACTCGCCTTATTACTACTCTAATGGCTTGTTTCGAAGAAACAACATGGGTACATGTCGGAATCCCGTACTCACCTTATTCCTAAATTTTTTTTTTTTTTTTCAACGGCCCTAAACCAAGGAAAATGAGTAAAATGTACCAAAAATTAATCTCAAATATCAATTATTCACAAGTTAGAAGAACATTCCCTATGCAAACACACGAAATGTCCCAATATTCCTTCTATTTCAATTAACTCATTTCTTTCCAAAAAATAGTTCATCAACCCCATAATATAAATGATTCGATAAGAAACAGCATTTCAAATAAATTTTTCTGAAATTTCAATACTTCTTTTTGAAAAATAGCAATGCTAAGTTTATGAATTCTTTATATTGCAAATGAACTACTCACTCACACAAAAATTCTTGAAGCTTGAAGAATCAATCATATACTTCACTCACAAGGTATTGAACATCAAATTTATCATCATTGAGTACTTAATTGATCAACTTTCCATCCATTAATCATCCAGTGGCATAAAATGTGTAAAATAACCATTTCCAACACAAAAAGATAAACACCCCCAAACTTGTCTCTTTTATTCAAGTTGATGAATAAATCATCCTTCCACTTACCCAAAATTAAACATCAATGCAAAACCCAAAAAATAACGAAAACTACTTGAACTATGTTCAACTCTTAAGCCTAGAATTAAAATTGAGTAAAAATGTTAAAAGCAACCATGCCATGCATCTTGCCAAGTAAGCTTCAAACAAAATCAATTTCCATTCAACTCATCAACTAATGCAAAGATGGCATCAGCTTAGGGCCCTTAGCCATATTACTCTTATTTGGCAATAACCCAACCTTACCAAGTGTCAATTTAATAATCCAAAAGAAATGTCATTCATAATGCATCAAAATGTAGCACTTGGCATTCAGCTTAAGGCCATTAGCCAAACTACTTGAAAGAAAGAAAAACTGAAATACTTCAATTCTAAAATTGAAAATAAAACAAACATAATCTAAAGTAATTAAAAGCTATGGTGTCTAATGAAAACAGCAAAAATCATCAACATCTATCAAATTAATTCAAGAATCAAGGTTGGTCTTTTTCCATGCTCAAACAAGTGGTGGCTTCTTCTCTTTATTCCATCTCGTCTTGACCTTCTTCTGCATCACTAGGTTGGGCCTCCTCGTGATCATCATCTGCGTCTCCTCCAGTCGCACCTGCGTGGCTAGATCCCTCGTGATGTGTAGTAGCCACCGGCGGTGTGTAATATTGTCCACGAGGTGGACCAAAGTGCCATGCCGGAGGAAATGGTGGCTGAACCCAAGTACCTAATGAAGTCACCCTTAATGCTTCTCCAATGATGGTCAAGTTATTGTGTAACACCACTTGGCTATAAGACCAGTATCCCTGCAGATCATTTCTCTCTTCTCATTCCTCTTGATGGTGCTTCTCATATTCAGCTCACCATCCTATAGACATATTCCCTATTGATCCTACCTCTAGGATGTGTCAATAACTCTAAAGGACCAATTGGGCAACCCACTATGGTGCAAAGATGGTGAATTAGACTAGAGGCGTAAAATATAGGTCATCCCGACCTTCCACTCTCTAGAAACCCTTGTCTAATTAGGTGACCAATATTCACCGGGATCCCAGTCATAATGGCATAGATCAAGAGTACCTTGTCTTTCTGGATAAAGCTCAATGCGTTGGACCCCCAAATACGACTACTAATGAAATAAAACCACAACTTAGCCACTAGTGAGAGTCCTTGATGAGGAAATTTCAATTCCATACCAGAAGAAGCACTCCTAACCCACTCAACCCTCTTATCACAATAGATGGCATTTTTTATTGCTTCCATGTCCTTATTTTTATTGTTCAAAAATGCCAAATATTGACTAGAAGTTATGGGAGGTATGTTAAAGTACGCATTAATCAAATCTGCACCAAAATCTACCAAAACCCTCCTTGCCATCTTCTAACTCGGTTAAATTGCAATGAAATTCCTTGACTAATTGGGTAGCCCCGGGGTCAACCTGAACATTAAAACCCTCCCAATGCCTCGACCTAATTTGCTCTTCTATATCTCTCCTAGAGCCTTCGTAAATACCCCAATGCATGGTAACGTCAAAGTTCCTCTCTTTAATTACCTCGTGCTTCTCATTACTCTTAAAAAGTTGTTGAGCCCTATCACTCAAGAATTGAGGTTCAAATTGATCACCACCCCCCAATGGTTGTTCCAAACTCCTTTCTCCACTTGTCCCCTCTCCGGATTTCCTTTTTCTCGAACCAGTCCCTCTTCCTCTCATTCTCACCCTTCTCTCAGCACTACCATAAACCCCTCGTTCGTCATATTCTAACCACAATTCAATCACCAATTCACAAAACTAACCATCAAGCAAAATTCAACACCAACAATTCACAATCCAAATTTTCAACAATTGTTAAAATAGTTCAACTTAAATACAATTCAAACCAAGAATTTTAACAATTGGATAATTCAAAATTCTTCTAGTAAAATTTAGCACCAATTACTTGCCCATAATCCATTAATTCAATCCCAAATTTTCACAAATTAATCCACCAATTCCACACTTGTCTTCAAAAATGACTAATCACAACTAATAATTCAAAGGAAGATATTACCTGTTCTTTTTGGAGTTGAAATTTTTCCAAGAATTGCCCTTTGTAGAAATCTTCTTTGGAACCCAAATTCTTCTTCAAATCTTCAAAAAGATGGTTGCTTTGATGTTCCTATAGAAAAACAAAGTGAAATTAGTGGTGGTTATGGAGTTTTTTTGATGAATTTTGGTGAAGAAGAAAGAAGAATTGGGGTATTTGGGGTTAGGGTTTTCGAAAGAGAGAAGAGAAGTGGAGACGTTTTCTGAGAAAAGAAGAAAGGATTCGTCTTTTAAAAAGTTTCTGGAGTTCGAAAGCTGATCTCATAAATTTGAGATCGCGGTCTGAACTGAGTGAAAATAAGGCGTTGCAGGAGTTAGAGTTGAGACCGCGGTCTCAAATTTTTGAGATCGCGGTATCAACTCGGCCCCAAAATAGCCTTTGCAGAAGTTCACAGTTGAGACCGTGATCTCAAATTTTTGAGATCGCGGTCTCGAGCCATACTTCTGCAAAGTGAAATTTTTTTTACACTTAGCCAAATTTGCTTCACTCTTGACCGTTTTTCTGCATTTGCAAGGATAACCTACAAATAAAAAAAATTCACAAATTAGGATGATAATTTTTCACTCATTCTTTAGCACCATTTATTTAATAAAACTCAATTCTTTTTCTCTAATTCAAACCAATCTACTCAAAATTAAAAATCACATCGAAGGAAAATAATAAGAACTAAATTAAAGACTTTGGGTTGCCTCCCAAGAAGCGCTCTTTTATAGTCACTAGCTTGACTATGGCATGAGCCTCATTCTTGTGCTAATCGGACGATCTCTTGTCCACTTTCAATAGTTCCTCCAAAATATGGTTTAAGCCGATGTCCATTGACCTTGAAAGTTCCCTCTTTCCCTTTTATCTCCACGGTTCCATAAGAAAAAGGTTGGATCACTTCAAAGGGACAACTCCATCTTGATTTGAGCTTCCCCAAAAATAATTTGAGTCTTGAATTATAAAGGAGCACCAAATCACCAACTTTAAATTCCTTCCTTTTGATATGCTTATCATGCCAAGCCTTTGTTTTTTCCTTATAGATTAAAGAATTTTCAAATGCTTCCCTTCGAAATTCATCCAACTCATTCAAGTCAAGCATCCTTTTTTCTTAAGCCTCCTTCAACTCAAAATTCAAGTTCTTTATAGCCCAATATGCCCTATGTTCAAGTTCAACCGGCAAGTGACATACCTTTCCATACACGAGGTACGGTACGGTACGGAGACATGCCTATTGGAGTCTTGAATGCCGTACGATAAGCCCACAAAGTGTCATCTAACTTTAATGCCCAATCCTTCCTAGCATTATTCACTATTTTCTCTAAAATTCTTTTCAATTCTTGATTGGAAACCTCCAATTGACCCGATGTTTGTGGGTGATAAGCTAAAGTAACCTTGTATTTCACCCCATATTTTGTCATTAATGCCTCAAATTGGGAATTCTTGAAATGTGATCCCCCATCACTAATGATAGCTCGAGGTACCCCAAATCGTGAAAAGATATTCTTGCGAAGGAATTTAGTAACCACTTTGGCTTCATTGGTTGGGGTAGCAATTGCTTCAACCCATTTTGACACATAATCCACCGCAACCAAAATGTACTTATTGGAATATGAGACCGGAAAAGGTCCAATGAAATCAATCCCCCAAGCATCAAACACTTCCAATTCAATAATACCATGAAGGGGTATTTCATGTTTCCTTGAAATATTACCTTGATCACCCTTTGACATTCATCACATTTGAGCACAAAATCCCAGGAATCCTTGAACATAGTTGGCCAATATAAACCACTTTGTAAGATTTTGAAAGCTGTCCGTTGGGATCCATGATGCCCCCCAACTGGAATGAATGACAATGTTTCAATATGTCGGATACTTCACACTCCGGAACACATCTCCTTAGGACTTGATCATTGCACTTTCGGAACAAATATGGTTCTTCCCAAAAGTAATGCTAAAGTTCCGCAAAGAATTTCCTCTTCTCATTGATGTTAATCATTTTAGGGACTATCCTTGCCACAAGATAATTCACAATCTCCGCATACCATGGGCTCACTTCTTTCACCTCAAATAACTTCTCAATTGGAGACTCTTCATTGATCACTCCTTCTTCACGATTGACAAGTCTAGATGCTTCAATTCTTGACAAATGCTGGGCTACCATGTTTTCCACACCTTTTTTATCAACCACCTCCCAATCAAATTCCTGCAACAAAAGTATCCTTCCCATCTCAATAAACGTGGTTTAGCATCTTGCTTAGAAAAACTTATCATCTATAATTTTGATTCTAATTCCAATTACAAAAGATAAACCATCTTTAAGAGTGCGATTCAGAAAAACAAATTGGACCAAGGATCGTTAGCTATTCTAAACGACACAATCATAACGACTCCAACTCAAAAGTGTGGTAATTGAACTCTATTTGTTTTTTTCCTATTATACTCATCAATTTTCCTACTACATTCTTACCTTCTATCACGCCACTTCTACCACACCCACATACCACTACAATAAACCAGTGCAATTATCATCCTTTCACTAATTACATTTTATTTGTCTTTTCACCAATTACACCACCTGATAACAATAAAATATAGAGAAGAAGAAGTAAGAAGGGATGGTGAGTGGAAATAGAGAGGACGAGAGGATGGGTGGACGGGGCAGGTTAGGGTAGAAGGTAGATATGTGAAGTGAAGTATCCGGTGGGGTGTGTGTTCAGTTATTTAATGCTGATCACTAGTGGGAAGGCACCCAATATGTGTGTGAAATTTTAAAAAATAAAAAATAAAGTAGAATAAGGGGGAGAAGTTATATAGGGTAGTTACTAATAACTAGTCTTATTGCCACAGTCGATCTGTGTGCACAATTGTACGAAAAGAGCATAAAAAATACAAATAAAATGAGATTATTATGAGGGAATTATGTCTATGAGTTAGTTTTTTTTAAAGAAAATTACACTAAAAATATATATTACTCAATGTGTGTGCAAAATTATATCAAAATTTTATCAAAAAGGCCAAAAAATAAAATACAAATTAAATTAAGGATGTGTGTGCAATTTTGGGATGAATTCAACGAACTTATTTGGGAGGAAGTGGGAAGTAACAAAATTACACAAAAAATGCTCTTGCATTATTAAAGTTGTAATGGTTTAATATGATATTATTAATGATAATAAAGAGTAAATAGGAATTTTATACAGTGACAGACACCAAAAGGGGTTCTCCCTTTATATACAGTATAGTCAAATACTAGTGGAATAGGTACGCTCAATATGTGTACAAAATAAAAGAAAAAGTGCATTACGAAAAAATGATACAAGTTAAGAAGTGGAAGTTATTAGAAGATTAAATATTTGATGGATGTAATAATGGAAAACTAAAAGATTACATACACCAAAAGAGTACTGACACTTTATACATAATATAGAAGTATAGATTTCTAAATCGGCTAGTCAGTTTTACTAAACAACTAAATAAGCGACCAAATAAAATTTCTATCGATTATAGGATTAAATAAAGGGGTTAATTGCACTTTGTCCCTTTAAACTATCTTGCAATCAATCACTTTTAGCTTCTAAATTTTTGCATATTGTACTAATTACTCAAAGATAGACCGTAAAATAACTCACGTACCCCATTAATTTATCCAACTTTTGAAAATATCCCTTCTTCAACCACATACCATGCATCAGTACAACACTCTTGTATTTTTGGAAACGAAACCGATTCAAATTTGGGTTAATGAAACTAATTTATGAGTTTACATATAGCTAGACGGTTGTTCTTTCTCTAGATGTAAAATGGGCGAAAACCGTTAAGTTGCAAGTTGTTATCTACATCTCTGACTGGTTTCGCAGGAAAAAAAATCACGTTCTCGCACAGAAACCATGTCAGGAAATCATTATCCGATAAATAATCGTCGAAATCAATATCATTGGATCTCAGATTCCAATTCCTAAATTTCCTTCACCTCTTTAAAATCACAAGAAAGAATTACAGTTGAATAAGGTAGTAGGGATCTATGGGTTATTTCTTATTCACCATCGAGTAATTGGTGCAATGTGCAAAAATTTAGAAGTTGGAGGTAGTTGATTGCCAAAATTAGTACTTTATGGTGTAAAGTGCAAAAGGTGAACAGTTTAAAGTAAAATTAATCCGTCCCATTTTATTAGTCACTCTTCCTATTTTTGTTTGTCCCAAATTATTTGTCACTTCTTAAAAAAGTAATTAAACAAAGGCTAATTTACCTATTTTACCATTCATGAGACAAATCCCTAAAAATGACATTAAAATCATGTTAGAGCATTAATTACTTTCACAAAGCATTTCAAATTTTAAAACTCCAACACTAACTAACAAATTTTGAATTTGAATATGGGGACAATAATGGAAAAAATGTATTATTAGTTGGTCAAATATCAAATTCTCTTAAATTGTGTATCGGATTGACCATATCAAATAAAATAGGACGAAGAGAGTAAAAATAAGTAACTATATTTAAACCAAACAGTCTACTCTTTATTTTGGTTTTACTTCGGTTTGATGGGAAAATGTTTAATCCAATATCAAAATTCGGTTCGCTCTGTTTATTCGGGTTAAACCAAAATGTGAAAAGCCCTAGCTTCAGCAATAGTCGGCGTCTCTTTTCCTGAGAAAACTGGCGAGAAGCCTCAACTTTTCACCGTTACAGAAAGCACAGACACAGATACACACCCACTCTCCCCTTCAGTGTGTGTTTTTCTTTTTAACAAAAAAATAAATGGAAGACATAGTCCTCTATAGAGGATTTATTAGCTGGAAGTGGTGGAGGAATGCCACCTGGGTTCCGGTTGCCGGTGGCGGCGGCTGTAGGAGTACAGCAAAATAGGAAAAAGATTAATTTTAATATTCCCAAAGGGTCCCTCAATATCCCAGGAACCCAGGTGCCCTTTTCTCTCTATTATATTTTTCTGAGTTTTCTTCCACACACTCACACACTTGATTATGAACAATTGTTTTTTGTTCAAAAATATTGCAGACAATTTATATGAAGACTTTTGGATGTTCACATAATCAGGTAAAATTTGTTCTTGCCCATGGTTTTTTCCAATATTATTTTATTATAAGGGGTGTGGTTATTTATGTACATGATTCAAGATAGGTTACGTTTTTCAGGTGTTTAGCAGAAAAAGAGGTGTTTTTGGCAAAGTTTGTGGGTTTAGCTGCTTATGAAGCAAATATGGGAAGAACCCAGATAGTGAATTGTTATAGAATGTGGGATGCCGTAGAGATGCATTTGGGATTCTTATAATGTAACTTGTAGGCCTCACTAGCAGTAGGGGGATATGTAAATATCGAAATCAGGGGAAGATTGTTGAAACTGAGTTTTATTCTCATTATGGTTTTTGATGATTATTGAGAAAGTTCTATAATTTTTTGTTGTTTGAGAGAAAAATATGAGACTTATTTGAATTCCGGAATTCAAATGGAGCAGTAAGGACTGATTGACAGAAATATATATATATTATTGGGAAGTGTTGAGACAGATAAATGCAAGGATACAATTAAGGTTCAGGATGTTGCTTTTGAGGGGAATTAGAGAGTATTGGGGGATGGTAAAGGGGAAATATGACAGAAAGCAATCTGGTGTCACTCAATTATATGGTAACCATAGCAGAGTACTTGATCAGTGGTCGTCTACATATGATAGAAATGTACATCAAGCTGAACCTTTTGGGTACTTATTCCAATAAAAAATATGAACTCTATGTTTCTTGGTAGTTTACTTATAAATTCCAGGAGGTTGGACAATGAACCCAACAGCTTCTAAAAACTGTTCTTTTGAGTCTGGCTTACAGCACCTCAGACTTTCTGCTCTGGGAAGGAGTATTTAGGTTATATTTTCTTATACTGTGGGAAGTTATATAAATAAAAATTTCAAGCTTTATTAGGAAAACTGAATGGCCCTGGGTAGTATGTATTGAGTTTTTCTTACTTCTAAGAAAGAATACTTCAAAAATATGTCTCGAAGTTTCATTCAGAAAATACGTGAAGGTTGAACTTGATCAATATAAATATTGATTAGAATATAAAGGCTCTAAAACAGTGGATGAACATTTTTGCAAATTGAATCTAGCGGTCATCTTTTCTGTGGAAATAAGAAACCTTATACTTTCACATTAAGCAATTGAGATTTGTAATCAGAATGCAAATAATCTTGGTTCAAGTTTAGAGTTGTTTTTTCTCTTCATTATAATTACTTTTATGATGGTTATGCAGTACTACAACTAATTGCTTTTCTGCCTTGTTTTAGTCATTACCATAAATGATTTTATGACACATTGGATTCTTTTTATTGTTTTGCCAGAGTGACAGTGAATATATGGCCGGTCAACTTTCAGCATTTGGTTATGTTTTATCTGACAGTCCTGATGAGGCTGACCTGTGGCTCATTAACACGTGAGACATCTTTCCATCATTTATTTCTTTATTTGATGGGAAGGAATCAGCAAATATTTGTTTATCTATAGTCTTGATTCTGCTACACTTATTGCTCGGATATCATTTGGAAAAATGTTGTATGGTTCAGAAATGTCCTTTCATTTGTCGTTCTCTTTTTTGCCCCCAATCTGGATACCTTGTTTGTTGATGAGGCTGTACTCTTGATTCCAAAGTATTAAATTGATCTTCAGTTAGATCAAACTTCTCGTAGCTTATATGCATTTTTGTTTTCTTGTGTTTTTTCTATAAGTTCCATTTTCTTTGAGCGAATACGTGGACATGAGAAATATGCTCTTGCATTTGGAATTGTCTTATTATCATCCATAAGACTTTATGTAACAGAGCAAATTATGTTTGATCTAATCAGAACTTGGAAACTATTGTTGATTTCTCTTGATATTAACTTGTCTGATATGCAGCTGTACGGTTAAGTCCCCAAGTCAGTCTGCCATGGATACCCTCATTACAAAATGTAAAAGTGCTAAGAAGCCTCTGGTGGTGGCAGGATGTGTGCCTCAAGGGAATCGTGATCTGAAAGAGCTGGAAGGAGTTAGTATAGTTGGAGTCCAGCAAATTGACCGTGTGGTAGAGGTTGTGGAAGAGACACTGAAAGGTCATGAAGTGCGGCTTCTGACCCGTAAGACGTTACCAGCACTTGACCTCCCAAAGGTGTGAAAATTATTAGGTCAAGTAGATTGATTTTTGAGATTTCAGTTAAGAAAATTATATGTTCAGAGTTGTTCTACTGTATGCCTTTTCTGATTACTTGACATATTTTCCTATAGGTGAGGAAGAACAAGTTCGTGGAGATTCTTCCTATTAATGTTGGCTGTTTAGGTGCATACATTGCACCTATTGCAAGACAAAGCATGCTCGTGGTCATTTAGGAAGCTATACAGTAGACAGCCTTGTATGAACTGTGCCGTTACTTTCCAGTGATTAATTAATTTGTTTATCGTTCTAATTAAGTGCAATCAATTTAGGTGGGTCGTGTCAGAGCTGTAATTGCTGATGGGGTAAAGGAAATCTGGTTGAGTAGTGAAGACACTGGAGCATATGGTAATTATCTGTACTCTTTATGTTGCACAATGGGGGTTTCTGATATCAAAACTAGACTAATAATCATTAGGCAGTATTGAAATATTGAGCCATCTTAATGTCTTTACAGAAAGTGAAGAATGTGAAATGAATTATTAAATAAGGTCCAAAAATTAGAAGAATATGATATGAGGCCACATAGTAACCCTTATGGAAGACTTTTAGAATCAAGGCTTGGAAAACCAAATTTGGCCTCCTAACTGCCCTAATTGAGGTAGTTTGCTTTGCATTTAACATGTTTATCGATTAAATCGCTGTGTGACAACCCAAATCATGAATGTGCAACTTCATTTTGATTCAAAAAGTTTTATGTAACTGGATATCATAGAAACTCTATTACAAAAAACAGTGATTTGATTTCCCTCTATTCTTATAGTCTTTAGATGGTTGCTGTACATATTTTGCTAGCATAGTTGTAATAAAAACTAAAGATGGATTTCAGTATGCCTTGGGAAGAGAAAGAAGCTATCTCACATGCTAAGGCAGCAACTTTCTTCAAAACTTAATTGCCTAACATGCACGTTGTTTTAATGTCTTTTGTTTTGTCGGTAAGAAAGGGTCAATATTATCCAAAGCTGCAGTATATTGAAAAAAAGAAAAATCCAAAATGAAATGCAAGGGCTGATATAATATTTGGATCCATAAGCGGATACACGAACATAATGAATGAAATAATTATGGTAATTACATAAATAAAATTGAGTTGTATGGTTCTAAGGTTTTGAAAAATTTTGCAGGTCGTGATATTGGAGTTAATCTCGATTTTTTCCGATGCTATTCAATGCTATAGTTGGAGTGCTTCCTTCAGATGGAAGTACAATGCTCCGAATTGGGATGACAAATCCTCCATATATTCTTGAGAACTTGAAGGAAATAGCTAATGTTTTGTGTCATCCATGTGTGTACTCCTTTCTACATGTACCAGTTCAATCTGGAAGTGATTCCATATTGACAGTTAAGTTTGCTCTCTCTCCCTTATCATCAGATTTAGGAATTTCTGCTGGTAGAAACTTCACTAACTATTCTTTTAAACAAACTTATTTCATACGCTTCATGTGGGACTGCGATGTAATCTTTGTGTTCTAATACTTTTTCTTCCTTTTCTTTTTGTTCTGATAACTGGTTTCAGGCAATGAACCGAGAATATACTGTGTGCGAGTTCAAAAAAGTGGTGGACACGTTGATTGATTTGGTCCCTGGAATGCAGATTGCCACAGATATAATTTGTGGATTTCCTGGTAATGTTCTCAAGTTTGGCTGCAACTTCGATGATCCTTTATGGTTCAATCTTTATTGTTGTTTGATTGCTTTATTTGGAGTTTGTTTTTCAACCAAGTGTACAACATTTCTCAATGATTCTCGCCTATAGATCCCATAGGTTAGAGTTCAGTACAAACTGTAGGATGAATACCTGAATTTGCACCCGTTTGTGTGTGGCAAGTCCTTGATTTCATTATGGATATACTTTGAATACTGTTTGGTACTTGGAAGCAATTGAATTGATAGACTTGGTTTGACAAGTTTTATCTTCCTTGGAAGATTAAGAAAATAGTTAATTCTTATTGATTTTTGTGTTTGAATGGAACTCCATAAAAGCTCATTTGGTGTATACCAGTCAAAAGAATCCTCATTCTATTGGCTTTTGGAGGCTTTTCTCGTCATGAATATGAGCAGGAGAAGTGGCTTTCTCAGTTATTCTTATGTTGTCGTTTTGGGCCATGACATGAAACTGTTGTGGATATCATCATTGCTTTTTATTCGCAGGTGAAACGGATGAAGATTTTGCTCAAACTGTTGACCTCATCAAAGGGTACAAGTTTCCTCAAGTTCATATATCGCAGTTCTATCCACGCCCTGGTATTGTGATTTCTCTGATATGCTTGAAACAATTTTTGATTTTTGTTCTTTTTAGTCTGATCAGGACAGAAGTTTTCACCATCATCATATGTCTTCTTTTGTGATATCCTCATGGAACTCATTGGTCAAACACCTTAATCTTATTACTAGAACTGGTGACCCATTAGTTAGAATTAATGACAATACCATCTATGGTCTGTCATTTTAATCAGGTACTCCGGCTGCAAGGATGAAAAAAGTTCCAAGTACTGTGGTTAAGAAAAGAAGCCGTGAACTGACTACTGTATTTGAGGCTTTTACACCATATACAGGAATGGAGGGCAAAGTAGAGAGGATATGGATTACTGAAATTGCGACGGATGGAATTCACTTGGTAAGATAATGTGATGTATGCTAGTGAGTTTTAGTGATGTGGTCTAAGAATTAGTTGGATTTGATTCTCTTCTTATAAATTACTATAATGCAGTGTTGAAGTTAGACACTGTCCCTTTATTATTGAAAGCTACAAGGCTAACGTCTTTAGTGCTTATATGAATAGCTGAGACTTTGGTGCTTATATGAATAGCTTTCCACATAGCTGAAATATCCAAAATGCTTGGGGAAGATTGGTGCTACTAGTTTTAAGCAATACAGACCCAATCAAGGCCTTGGTTTATTACTTGACTTTCAGTTTTCAAATTGTTCTCTATTTCAGATGCCATTTTATTTGTTTTCTGTCCATGTAGGTGGGACACACCAAGGGTTATATTCAAGTGCTTGTGATTGGCCCAGAAACCATGCTGGGAAGTTCAGCTATTGTGAAGATAACATCTGTTGGTAGGTGGTCAGTTTTTGGAGAAGTGATCGAGATTCTTAACCAACAAAATGGAGTTACATATGAGATAAGTGGTGAGAAATACCCGCATTCCTCCAATCTAGATCACTTGTTCTTGTTCAAAAGAACTAGGCCATTGTGCTTGCGAAACAACTAGCTGCTGTGAACAAGTTCAAGAGATTGAAAGAACAGTTTCAGTCCCAAAGAATGATCCAAAGCTAACTGATCAAAGTGGCCCAAAGCTCATTGGTTGGATACTCAGGAAGCGGAAGATCAACTCTTATAAGATGGAGAATGGGGATATGCTGGAATTTGAGGGAAAGCAAGAAAAGACCTCAGCTAGCATGGCTGGGTGGAATCCTGTCGATAAAGTTCTTTTAGGGGGTGTGGTTGTGAGCTTGTTGACTAGTTTGGCTCTCTCCTTGTACTTGGGATCTACACATTTTGAAATAATGTAAATACTGTGTCTTGTATCTATTTGAGACGGTAGGAATGGGTACTGCTGCATTTTTGTATGATTATGGTATTGTCAAAACTCGGAGGTAGTTCTTGCTTGTAGAGAGCATAAATGGCGACACATTTTCTTTAGTTTGATTAACTGTAACATTTCCCTTCTGTAACCATTCTTGTTGATTTAGCTGAAAAATTGATGATCATCTGTTGTGGAAGTTCTTTTCTTGTGAATACTGCAGACAAGTTACCTTACCAGCCTGACATTTGGATCCTCTTTACATTGCAAGAAACAATTACGATGAGAATGTCTCTATGCATTCAATAAAATATTTGAATATTTGCCCAAAAAACAAAAGAAAAAAAAAACAATAAAATAGCTGCTCTCTTACAATAGTGGCTGGATTGGCGGAATATCTCCAAGTTGCTAAAAGTGTGATTCTCTGTAGATGGGACTCGCAGCCCACAAGGGATGATGCTGCTTTCTCGTTTGTTTCCTCTGCAGCTGTCATTATTGGAATTATTTGCCGAAGCGCCTTTCTATTTTACACTTGAATAGTTGAATGAGTAAATAGGTAAATAATACTCGATCTCTATCTCATAGAAGCATATCTGATTTGGCAGGTAGTCTCTTGAAGAAATTAACAGGTACTGATGGTAACTGAATACCGATTTTGCTCCTGAAGCGAGGGTGTCGCAGCCAGTATAGCCCAATTAACACTGCTACAATTTGGAATGGAGTAACATAAAGGAACACAGCGAAGAACAAGGCAAGTATGATGACTATGGCTGTAGCCCTCGGATCCCTCCAACTTAATATGGAAAGAGCCCTTTCTCCTTGTGTTGCCAAATCTCCAATCACACTTTGCACCCTACCTGCAACGCTTCGCAATCGATCATACCTCATCCTCACAAGGTCTGTAGGGCGTGAAGTTGGAAATGTATCGAACTCCTCATCCAGTTCGTCTGGATGAGTATTTTCTGCTTGAGAAAGCCGAGCATCCATGTGCGGTGGATGTCTAGGCCTAAACCTATAGTTCCATAAGCCGGTGACAAACAGGAAGAGGAAAATTGTGGGCAAGATCAATTCTGGGTAGCATACGAGTATCAAGAATAACACATGAACAAGGATAGTTGTCAATGGATTTTTCCAGTAACAAATACCATCCGACCTTAAATTCTCCATCGATAGACAACTGATATCCCCGAAAGAACTGACATAATGCGATGAAAGTTAGCTTTGCTTCTTCTCAGGCTGAACATGTGGTAATCTACATCCAGCATGTATTCCACTGTCTCCCTCCTGAGTGGTGGCTCTGCTCTGGATAGTCTTGCAGCCACAATCTGCATTGCCTGATGGCGCAGCCAGTCAATGTGCCTAACCGATATTGGTTGAACATAGTGCATCTTGGGAAGCAATGGCCTCCCGTATTGTGCAACCATGTTCACCCAAGCTGTGCAAGTAAAGCGCAGGGCCAAATGTAGCTCACCATGCTTCTTCAGACCAGAGGGCTGAAGAACCAGCAATGGATAATAATGTGTGTAAATTCTTTCCGTTTCTAAGGTTGAAAGTCGAATTCTAACCTTACCAATCCTCTGATCTCTTGCATCCTCTTTGCTTCCGTTGATGTGGCTACTGTCAAAAACGCCAATAGTAATTACAGTACAGGGATCATACACTTCCCAAGTATACTGTTCGTTCCACCTGGGAGTCAGAGTATCAAGAAGTGTTCTTGTTCGAACCCACTTGTTCCCATACTTGGCTACACAATAAGCATCAGTTGTTCTACCATCCTTGCTCTTCATTGGCAGCAGATTTCTAGCACTCAAAATGCCTAATTCAAGAATCCCAATGTTAGACTTTCTCAGATGTTTCGAGGATGGCTGAAGATCACTGCTAAAATTTGTGGACTCATCCAGGACATGATAACCAGCATCTAAACAAATCCTAAGATGAATTTTGCTGGAGAATTTGATTTCTTTCTTTTTCCCACTTTCTTCTTCTGCCACTGAAGGCTTGTGGAGGTTGAACCATCTAGCATCAGGGAGCTTAGGAAGTTCCCCTCTTTGTGGAACTTCTCTAACACATATTAAAAGCCTGCCAATTAATTCACCCTTATCATCAACACTGATGATTATGTATTCATCAAAAGGCTCAGCAACCACAAACATAAGTTCCTCATTCCGACACAGGACTATAAGTCCCCATTTGTGCAGGCCTAGTGGCCCTGCCCTGATGCCCAACCACTATCCTCACCGATGAAACCGGTGCCCTGCCCTTTTCAGATGGCACAAGATCCTGAGCCTCAATAACATGGATACGAAGATAATACAATTTTGGGGAGAAATAAACCTTTGAACGCGTATTAGCCAGCATCTGTTGGCTAACACTATGAGCATCAGAATGCCAAGCCTCAGGAAAGGACTCATCAGCTTGTGTTCCCATCCAAACCGCAAGCATAATCTCCCCTGGCATGGTGGTCTTTAGCCCCTTCTTATCCTCCAGTTTGTACCACTGAGGAGCTAGAGGACTATCCGGTGGAACGCGAAGAGGCACATCCATAACATCAAACACAACTTTCCCCACAAAATCATCTTTTGCAATATCTTTATCTTTCACAGTTACTTCAATCAAATTGGACTGCAATCTTTCCTTGGAGAAGGCAAAAACACTATTCCACACTGGAAAGATTGGTTCTTCTCCAAGTGCTTAGTAACTCCTTTATAATTCCCAACTTTAACCTCAACATATGGATCAAGACTCCCTGTTATGTCCATCACTGGAAGATCCCTAGCCTTGACAACATTCACATATAAAAACTGCATTTGTTCCACCATATCATAAGTACTTGCTGTCTTGTCTCTTCCCCAATAGCCCATTCTTGCAGCCACCGGCGGCCTAGTCTCCACCAACCCGAATTCCGGCCTCTGCCCGGGAATCTGCATATGCATTACAGTGGCTGGTCCAGCCTTGGCAAAGTCACTCCGAGGTTCGACGCTGACCGGCTTTTCCGCCGGCGGAGGCGGAGGACCCCCACCAAAACCACCAGCACCAGTTCCAACTGAGTAAAAAGTCCTCAGTTCTTTCTCCTTCTTTTTCTTCTTCTTGATATCACTAAACTCATCACCAAGCTTACTGGGATTGATTTCTTGAACAGGGGTTTCTTTACTTTCCACAAAATTGTTCACATTATTATCACAGGAGGCGGAGGCGGAGGCTGTTCCTGCTGTTGTACCTGCTGCTCTTGCAGTAGTACTTCAGGCTCAAAAACTTGATAATTACTACCAACAACTGCATAAATCTTCAAAGCAATATCACCCTTTATATGAGAAAAGAACCCTCTTTTATCAAGAGGGTAGCGCTGAACAACAGCATCAGACTCGGATAAAGGGACAGAAAAGCCAGAAATCTTAACTTTCCCAAGAAAGTTCTTGTGATGACCGTGCTTACTCCGATCATTATAGACAAAAACTTCAATGGTTTTGTCGTCAAGATCTCTGGGATTTTGAATATTGAAAACAAGATTCTGATTCCAAACGGGGTTGAGATCTTTAGGCTTAATTTGGGTTCTTTTTTTTTGGTCATCAAATTCTACCTCCACAAAAGGACTTGCTGAGCCTTGCCCATCTTTAGGCATAAGATCACTGGCGTCAACAACTTCTACTACAAGTTTTGCCATTCAAAATTTTGCCTATCCGATACCTGGAAAAAAAAGATGAAGTTGTTACACCGGTAAGATTACTCTAAGATAGACTATTTCTTTTATTATTTTGGGATTAAAGAAGAAGAAAATAATAGGAGGGAGGGAGAGAGAGAGAGGTGGAGAATTATCCCAGATCGAGGAAGACTGAGGTGGTTTGTTTTCGGAGTAAGAAGACAGAAAAGACTTGTCGGATTAGATTGCAGTAAAACGTCCTTGCTCTTCAATATCACAAAATTCCTTTTTAATATTAATATTAAGTGCATTGACTAATTCACCCTTTTACTTTATTTTTGTAACTTTTTTTGTATCCTCAAATTAAATGTTTTAATATTATGTTAGCTATCGCGGTTCTTAATTTCGTAGTATTTTTCATGGTTTACAATTGAATCATATTATTGTATATGTTTAAATAACTTCATTACTTGACTAAATATGTTTAAATGTAGCCTATGTTGGAAAAATTTTATCGTCTCTTTGAAAAATTATCCATTATATTACATTGATGTACAATATCTTGTGCAATCATGTTTTTAAAATTTTGAATTGAACAAGAGTTTAAAAAATACTCATTAGACACGGTAAAACTTCCCTATAAATTAAGTTGATCAAGACCTTCTCTAGATAACAATTGTTACAAGAAAGAACTTAAAAGAAAAAATTTAGAAAATAAAAAGATGTCCCAAAAAAAGATAACATAAAAAAAAAAAAGATAACATTTGTTACAAGAAACAATTTAAAAAATAACTTAACTAATTTTTCCGTCATATGCTCTAATAATTGTATATTTAATTAATTAATATTGTTTAGTTCTTGATAAGCAAATATGTTCTTAAAAAAGAGAATTGACGGTAGTAATTAATAATCACTAAAGAAGCAAAATAACCGAAAAACAAATTAGAATAAATTAAAGAATGTGCCAAATTAAATTAGGAAACCATATCATATGTATACAAGTAAGGCAAATATTTAAATAGATCTGGTTTTTTATTTCACTTATAGACTCTGTGATGTGGATTAAACTTTAAAAAATCTATGATATTAGCCGATGTAAGTAGAATTTTTTTAAAGTTTAATCCTGACTATAGGGTTTACATGTGGAATTAAAGATCGTGTCTACCTAGATATTTTCCTACAAGTAAAGATGGGAGATAACAAGTAACGATATGCTAATTGGAAAGAAAAAGTGAAAAAGTGTGTAGGGCTGTAATCAATTTTCACACAAGTCAGATAAGGGTGTCTTCAAACTTGATTTGTTAAATAAGAAGGATTATGTGTATTCAACTCGATCTCAAGTTATAATCAAACTTGACTTGAAAGTTTGGTAGTAATTTGTTTGACAAAAGTTTGATTTGTCTCATAATTTTCGAGTCAAATTTGAACACATTTATAATTCGTTTGTCTGTAACTTTAATCCCAATTTGCTATTTTCTTGATCTAAAATTTAACTCTATAAGAGTCTAAAATTCATTGAGTTGGTTAAAAAGATATAATGAGAACACTTATTACGACTATAGCGTTAGAAAATGATTTGCAGTTTTTGATTCAAAATATATGCAAAAAAAATAAGCAAAGAGAGATTCAATACAGAAAATAATTAATAAGTAGGAAAAATAAAAAAATAAAATTCTATACAATTAAATTGCATACTTTTAATCTTCTATTTTATATTAATGAATTTATCAAACCCAACAACATAATAATCATACTTAACTTGTTAAAATAATCGAATATCAAATGTTATACAAGTTTGAATTAATAACTCAATGAATAATTTAAAATGAGTTTGTCTTGAATCGATCCCAAGTCAAGTATCAAATTACTCAAATTTATTTATAACCCTATCCGTGTACACTTAAAATTGAAAGGCATATAAAACTTTCAATCTTGGGAGCGAAACTTATAATAAAATGAACTTAGGAGTACAATGCAATTTCATCTAACAACAATTGTATATTTTAATTGGTAACTAATCCTAAATTGCATGTAGTACTATTTGGTGGAACGGTGGCCCTTAAAGCCTCAGAACTATTCGTATATCTCTTTTGATTCTTTGATTCTTGCGGAAAAAGTTGAAAATTCGGTGGGCACCCCCTGGGCTGGTGTCTTGGGTGGGTAGTGTGGGAAGTGGGGTGAGCACTAGAGTCTAAGGATTTGTAAAGTGACTTGTATTAAGTTAAAATTTAGTAAATAGATTATTAAAACAGTGAATAGTTAGATTCTTTAAAGAGTACTTTTTCTTACAGGTAGTTTGATTTCTAAAAATTAACACAAAAAGAAAACAAAATGAATAAAAGATAGTGAAGGTGCGATCAGAACACATTCTGTTTTTATGTGAACAGTATAAAGTATATTTATACAAAATGATAAAATAAAATAATTATTAATGTATTATTAGATTTGTAAAAAAATGAATAAATATTCAGCTAGTTATCTAAATTAGAGTGCAGATAATTGAATATGATTTTGTCAAAAAAATAGAAAAGAAAATCACATCTAAATAAACTAATTTTGACAAATAATTCTGAATTTAGTAATTTTGTAAATTATTTCTCTATAAAGAAACTAAGAAAAAGTTTCAAAAGGTTTCTAGTATTTAATTTTTTGAAAATTCTACAATTTTGTTTACAAAATCATCCCTTTATACTTTAAATATTTATATATTACAACACCACATAATTTAAATATTTATACTGTATAAACTTAAAAATTAAATAACTGATTTACTATAAGGGACTTTATTGGATCTGTCCTTATCAAGGAGCTTATGGGTAGCGGGATTCATTATTAATATAAAATTTACAGTTGTTGATAGCGGATTGGCCGTGTTAGGGCTTTGGACTGCTACTGGTACTAAACTTTCAACAAGAAATTCAATATCTTGTGGGGATGTTTATTTTGTGCTTTTTTTTTTTAACAAAAAAGATGTAGAGATAATTCAAATATAGCGATTCGTTGGTCTTTTAACAGTTAAGGAAAATGTATTAAACAACTTGGAAAGATTGAACCCTGCATAGACTTACCGATGCCAAATGGAATGAATAACATGTGGATTGAAGAACTACTTCTCATTTTTTTTCCCTTCTTTTGTTTGAATACTTCTTTTCTGACAAATAAATAAGAATGAGATTCTATCTCATTTTATTATATCATTGTTAGGATTTTTTATAGGCATTGTTTTATCATTATATACCTTAAAGTAGTTTCTCTTGATTCATATTTACGCGATAAATCGTTTTGGATAGATATTACTTTAAATATTATTTAAAACAATATTATTGTGTAATTTTTTTTAAATAATAAAAGTATTTATAATGAATTTTTACTTATTTTTTTAATGATTCGAAACTTTAACTAATACATAATAAAAAAATATTTTGTCAATTGAGTTGCGCCTCATTCTTTAACAGTATTACTTCACGCACAAAAGAAATGAAGAACAACATGTTCGAAGACATCATGGAAGAAAGTTTCTCTATTCTTGGTCTCTTGCTTCGCTTACTAGCTTTCTTATAATAGGCAGACTTAAAGCAAACTCACTCCTTAGCACTAATAAAGTGGCTTGTGTTAATGAGATGAATCTAACAGAGAGGGGGGAAAACATTATTTTAATTTCTTATCTTTAAAATATTAATTATTTAATTTTTTATTTATCACAACATAATAATTTGATCTCTCATTTAAAAAAAAAAAATCAGCCAATGATAAGATGTTTCTCTTATGACCTAATAGTTATGAGTTCGAGTCACTACATAATAGGAAGGAGAGGTGCGGTTTTTTTTTTTTTTAAAAAAAAATTAACTAATTTATAACTTGTGAAGGAAACTATAGACAAACTAATAGAACAAGTCATGTGATAATTATGTAGTTGTTAACCTGCAGTAGATGTCATGTTAATGGCTTCGTTTATTTGTCCAAAAGTTATGTCACCAGTCTTAGATTGGTTAATTTATTTTAAAAATGAGGGACTAAATTGATTTTTTATGATAGATAAGTGTTGATGCTAAAGTTTTACTAAGTACAAAATTTGAGTGTAGAATAGTTTGATGCTTAGGTAAGGATCTGCGTGTAGTACGGATGTCGGAATAGAAAGCGGGGCTCTATCCTCCAAAGAAGTTTTCACCCTCAAATCAGTATTTAAACCAAGAGTGTAGTTCAGATAGAATACATGGCTTATGAAATTAAGCAAGTGATTAATCAATCTGACCTGCCAATTTGTTATTTATATCTATGGTTGATAGGTTGATTCGATCCATGGGTCGATAATTTATATTTAACCCATTTGGGCATATTATGACTATGAGGTGAATTACTAAGATATCCCAATAGATCTAGATCCGAAGCTACATGTAATATTTTTAGTGGGTGTATTATTTTGACATCATCAATAAAGGTTTGGATTAGTTGATATCCTAAAGATAAATAATAAAATTAATCTTTTTCCCAATGGAGAGATGGAATACTAAGACAACGAAATACAATTCAAGTGTCAAGATGTTTCCCCATTGACCTATTAGTCATGATTCGAGTCACTAAGATATAGAAAAAGGTGGATTTAAAAATTTAAAGAAAAAAAAAAGAGGTGGAATATTAATTTTTTTTCTTTTTTAAATTTTTTTTTTTAACATGGCTACATTGGCTAAACTTTGACTAGATGCAATCCCAGTTTAATTATCTTTATTATGCCGGAGAACTTGTTCTGTTGTAGAGATTTTGGAACAACCAAATCAGCAAACATGATTGTATCCTTTACCAGTGTGGTGGAATTTCATCATTTAGGAGATTATAAAATTGTCTTTTCATCAATATGGTTTTAATCTTGTCATTAAAAAATGAGTAAATTACTATAAACTCCCATGTGGTATGTGTCTATGACTCATGACCCCTATGTGTTTCAAAAATATACCTTAAACTCTTATGTATTTTTGACCAAAAGGTAGGATGGATGAAAATCATCCAAACTAACAGATTTTGTCAAATTACTTGTGTACCCTCCACCACCCATCACCGGCAACCCCCATCCCTTACCACTCCCTTCCATCAATCAGCCATTAGAACTCCTCCTACATATATTCCACGAAAAATGTCAACAGCCCAACACAATAACAAATTCACAAGGAAAAAAGACATTTGGTCCACTAACTATTGAATTCTAGGGTATAACTTTTGACATCCATGAAAATACTTTAGGATGTCAAAACAATAACCCCTCGGCAGCAATTGACCTTGGAGAACTCAATTTTTTTGGTTGTTATAGTTAGTATTTTATGAAGATGATGACCCAACTAATTTTAATGGAGTATTCAAAGGATGATTTTGAAGGTCAGAATCAAATATTACTTGAAAATTTGATTAAAGAGATATATCACATGAGATTTCAACCATAAAGATAAACCAGAAAAAATAATATAGTTGGCAAAAGAGCCAAATAGATCTACAGGGAAGATGGGTGATGGAGGAATTTCGAGAAAAGGGGTTAGGAGAGGAGGAGTTGTAGGGGAAGAGGGAGGAGATGGGTAAAAAGGATAAGGGTTCGGGGAAGGAGGAGGGTAAAAAGGATAAGGGTTTGGGGAAGGAGGAGTTGCGAGACTGTCTTATGAATGAAGGGGAGGGAGAAGGAGAAAGAGGTGTGGGTGATAGAAGAAAGGGAGAAGGGAATAGGAGATGAGGAGCTGCTGGGGAAGGGGAAGGAGTGGATGACGGGAAAGAGGGAGAAGAGAAGGAGGAGGAGAATAGGAGAAGAGGTGACGGGAAAGAGGGAGAGGAAAAGGAGGAGGAAGAGGGGGAAGGGCGGAGAAAGAGGAAGAAAAAAATGGGGAAGGGATTAGGGGTTAGGTCTGCTGGGGGTTAGGAGAGTACGAAGGTAGGTAGTGGTGGTGAGAAAGGGTATTTTTGTTGAAAGTTGGAAACGTAAGCGGTATTTTTGTCACAAAAAGTAATATTTTTAGAGGAAAAACAATAAACACTCTCAAAGCCTACAAGTGTATTTCACACTCCGTTAAATTGGATGATTTCCGTTACTTTACTATTTAATCCCAACTACATATGAGTTTAAGATATATTTTTAAAATACGTAAGTGTTATAGATCATATAGAGATACTACATGTAGGTTTGTTTGCGGTAATTTACCCTTAAAAAAAATTAGAGCCAGAGTAGAGTCTCCTCAAAAAGAAAAAGAAAACGAGTTTAAATTTGTGGGTGCTAATCTAGTTATTGTTAATTCTTGTACTGTACCATGTTAATCTTTTATAATCATCATATAGGAAATACAAAAGAAGAAAAGGAAAAAAGTTTTTTCGCCACTTTAAGTCATTGTTAGCACTAAAATATTTCTTTTAAAAATTTATAGTCTTTATAATGCAGGTATACTTAAGTTATTTGATGATACCAGAAATAGTTGTTAACATGGCACTAAATATTTATGTAAACTGTCCACATGACAAGCATCTTAAGGGCACCTATATAATTATTCATTATGCTAAGTTGGCTCTGACAGCCAAAGGCACCCCCACACTAATACCTATAAATAAAGGGTATTTGGGTCAAACTTATATCTTATTAATTCTCAAATTACACTCAATCCAAGGCACTCTATCTACTTTCTCTCTCTATCTTTTTACACTGGAAATCACATTATTTAGTGTCGTCTGAGGGA